>CM019065.1:215332895-216577093 GCA_009667805.1 Leptobrachium leishanense | reverse complement strand
GACACAAATTACAATTTGCATAAATCTGCTAAAAGTATGTGGGACCCCCTGATGGGTGGCAGTGAGAAGACACAAATTACAATTTGCATAAATCTGCTAAAAGTATGTGGGACCCCCTGATGGGTGGCAGTGAGAAGACACAAATTACAATTCGCATAAATCTGCTCGATGTATGTGAGACCCCCTGATGGGTGGCAGTGAGAAGACACAAATTACAATTCGCATAAATCTGCTAGAAGTATGTGGGATTCCCTGATGGGTGGCAGTGAGAAGACACAGATTACAAGTCTCAGAAACCTCCTATAAATCAGTGAGACCCCCTGATGGGTGGCAGCCAGTGAGAACACACGGATTATAACAATTCCCAAATATTTTGTAGAAATTACTGACGCCCAAAATACTGTATGGCACTGGCTGTGACTCACAAGACACAGATCACCTCAATTCCCAAATATTTTGTAGAAATTACTGACGCCCAAAATACTGCATGGCACTGGCTGTGTGACAAGACACAGATCACCTCAATTCCAAGATATTTTGTAGAAATTAGTGACCCCCAAAATACTGCGTGGCACTGGCTGTGTGACAAGACACAAATCACCTCAATTCCCAAATATTTTGTAGAAATTAGTGACCCCCAAAATACTGCGTGGCACTGGCTGTGTGACAAGACACAGATCACCTCAATTCCCAGATATTTTGTAGAAATTAGTGACCCCCAAAATACTGCGTGGCACTGGCTGTGTGACAAGACACAGATCACCTAAATTCCCAGATATTTTGTAGAAATTAGTGACCCCAAAATACTGCGTGGCACTGGCTGTGACAAGACACAGATCACCTCAATTCCCAAATATTTTGTAGAAATTAGTGACCCCCAAAATACTTGCTGGCACTGGCTGTGTGACAAGACACAGATCACCTCAATTCCCAAATATTTTGCCGAAATTACTGAGCCTCCAAAATAGTTGCTGGGAGTGAGCACAAAGATTACCTCAATTCCCAAATATTTTGCTGAAATTACTGAGCCCCCAAAATAGTTGCTGGCAGTGAGCACAAAGATTACAACAATTCCCAGATATTTGGTAGAAATGAGACCCCCTCAGTAGCGTGGCAGACTGGCAGTAAGAACACACACTAACACAACAACAATCTCCTATGAAATCTCCTCTCAAACGCGTGCAGAAGCGCTGTGTGGAAGCCTTATATAGTGTACTGTGGGACCTAGCTCTGTGAGCCCATGATTGGGCAAAATTTGCCCAATCAAGACTCTGAGCCGTGATTGGCATAGTCTTGCACCTGTCTTGCACCTGACCTGTGGTCAGGTGCAAGGCTGTAGCCAATTACAAGCTTCAGGCCAGTGGAAAAGTGCATTGTGGTCCATTGTGGTGCATTGTGGGTGAACACGCGGCGAACACCCGGAAATGTTCGTAAATTCGCGAACAAACGAACAGGTTATGTTCGATGCGATCTCCGAACCGATCGAACCGAACAGCTCATCCCTAATGTTAAGCTCACAGTTCTATAATTCCCAGGCATACATTTTGAACCTTTCTTGAGTATAGGGACCACATCAACTTTTCTCCAATCCTCTTGTATGATTCCTGAGAGAAAAGAATCTCGAAAGATTAAAAACAGAAATTTACAAATTTCAACACATAGCTCCCTCAGTACTCACGGGTGAATTCCATCCGGCCCTGGGGCTTTGTTCACTTGCTGCAACACCTCTTCTTGAGTCAACCAATCACATTTTACTAGTAAGTTTTTATCAATGATTTGCATGTCTCCTGTTATAGGTTTCTCTTTGATAAATATGGAAGAACAATTATCATTCAAAATTTGCCTTATCTCGATCTTCAATTAATAATACCCCGGACTCAGATTTCAGTGAACCTACACTTTCACTCTTGGGTGGTTTAGAATTTATTTACTTAAAGAATCTTTTAGGGTTGGTCCTGCTCTTTTTGGCTATCTCTTTTTCATTTTCTAGTTTAGCCCATCTAATCGCTTTTTTCTAAGCTTTATTGGCTGCCTTATATGCTTTATAGGATGCCTCAGATTTATCAGAGTTAAAAGCTTTAAATGCCTTCTTTTTATTTTTAATTTTCTTGGTTATCTTCCTACGGAGCCACATTGGTTTCACTCGGTTTCTTTTATATATATTAACCAGTGGAATATATTGGGACACGTACTTTTCTAGTGTTACTTTAAATATATTTAACTTATCCTCTGTGTTTTTCCCATGAAAGAGTTTCTGCCAGTCAAGAAGATTGAGAGCTTCCCTTATTTTAATGAAGTTGGCCTTTTTAAAATTATATATATATATATATATCACACACTCAAAAAATACACAAAATACACAGTTAATTACTAAACACAACATCAATTCATCATTCCTGTTTACAATAAAATAAATTTGATTTCTAAAACAAATGGTATAAATATATTTTCAGTAAATGTTTTATTGATGTTTTCTTTGCTTCGCAACTTTACAAATAATACGATTTGTTTTCCATTTGCAGTTGGCATGGTTATCATGCAGAGTGCTAGGAAAGAGATTATCTACAAACAACTGCTGATATTATAAACCATTAATAGTATCTTACCCATAGGGTAATAAGTCCACCTTACTTCCTCGGTGTGTGTCACTCGTGTTAAAGCATTCTAATGAAATCTCAAGGGGCTACAAATTAGACAGGTCATTGCCTAACACAAACATTGCTCATAAAGGTATATGTTTTTTCCCCACAAAATCACTTTACTCTGAAACCCCCCACCCCACAAGGCACAAATACATAATATTTTTAAGAACTGAGAATCTTGCCATAGCCATTTACAGACATTTTAATTTGAGCTAAATCAGGTTCAGTAGCAGAGGTGATATGCTATAAGGTGCAATGGATATATGGTACAGTATACGATGTATTGCAGTGTGGACAGGCCTGGAAAGGGCCCATTATGTATTTCTTTTTTAGGTTTCTTCAGGTTTTCTATAGAGCGTCATAGGGTAACTTTCATCATATGCATTTAAACAAATTCATAACTTAACTGGATCCTTCATGTTCTCCTTCAGTCAGCTTTCTGTACTTCATTGTTTGAGGGGCCCTAATGTCCCTCATCCAGGACAACAAAGTGCTATTTGAACCTGTTAGGTCATTCTATCTAGCTAGTGGTTTTGTTCCATATTATACTTACCCGTTCACGTGGGTTCATCATCTTATATTTTGTCCACAAGTCCCCTACCTACTTGCTATTCTTGTCTTGCTCTTAATGTGTGGCTAACGTATAGGAGTAGGAACTGGAAGGGGGGTACAGATCCCACTGCTTATCTTCATAAACATGTGCACAGTGAGTGTCTGGGTTTGAGGATTTGTTGAATGGATGCAGTTTATGCATAAATTTTCCACTAAAGTTATGGAATTCCCAGTTTATTTGTCAATAAGGATGAGGACAGTAAACCTATAATTATGACTTTACACTGCCTAACAGTGAGAAGGCTGTCCCCTCAAATGTTTGGAGGTTTCTAAACTGATAGACTAAGAGCTATTCAACAATGGTGGCTCTAATGTTTGTTTGCACTCTTGTTATGCTCAAAATGCAGAGATTAACCCAATAAATTTGTACCACATCTAGCCCTCAGGCACAGAAGAAGCACCGAAAGACCCGTGGCCACACTGATACAGCTAAAACCTGAGCCTAGAAGCACCTTTCTTGCGCCTGACCTTGAACATCAGTGCTGCAGTATCTTGAACTCCATGGATTGTTCCAGACTAGGTTTTCACAATCCACCATCAGATACACCTGGTCAGGTTGGACTACCTTTAAATGGAAGTCACACCTCTTTACCAATGCTTCAGCATTGTCAATACTTGGAGTGTTGCTCCCTGTGAACCTGTTTCCAGAGCCTCCTTCATGCTTTCAGCCTTCCAGAGCCTCCTTATTTATTTATTTATTTATAAAGTATTTTACCAGGAAGGATACATTGAGATTTCTCTCGTTTTCAAGTATGTCCTGGGTTCAAGAACATCGTGTTCCTGACTAGTCTCTAATACCAGCCCTTATGTTCCTTCCCAAACTCCAGCCTGCCTTTTTTTTGTCTTGCTGGGCAATTTTTCATGCCTCTTGTGAGTTCCTGGTGTATGTCCCTCTGTGTCTCTGTCTTGTAAGTCTGTGTAATTTTTTTCTGTGTACCCTGCTTCCATTTCATCTCCTCGTCTTGTCTTACAGTCAGCCCGTTTCCTGCCTTGTCCGTCACCGTCACTCCAGATTCCTCTCTTGCCATTCTGCTGCCATACCTGTATATTTATATACCAAATAAACCCCATTTGGATTTTATTCAATTGTCTGCCTGTTGTCACTGCATCTTGGGTTCATACCCTCATCCTCCGATTCACAACCAGTTACAACATTTTAGTTAAGGAAGGGTTACAATGCTCTCTTGGTATATGGGAGTATATAAGTGTGGTACATCATCATAAACATGAATGTCGTGTATAGTGATATTTTCGCATATTCCATCATTTTAGACTTTAGGTGGCCACTTATTTTGCCTAATTATTTGGCTGTCCCTCCTTTGCAGTCTACTGTACTTTAAAAATAATATTGTTATAATAAAATGTTTTTCTATCAGTTGATAGCACAGAGTACATGTTATTGGTTTAACGTTGCATGAATACTCAGGTCCATAGGACAGGTTGTTGCAAGGCAACAATTTAAAATCCACCACCTAATAATTCTTTCGCACTATATGCATTCAGTAAAATAACGGTGTCAATCATATTTCTCTCGGCCCACAGGAGCCCATTAGGAAAACGTGTCCAAATTCAGCTTACTTCCCACAGTGAGTATAGACAAGTCACCCCTTCCATCCCATCTGCTTCTCTATTATGATCTCTACTGAGAGTGTCATCTTGAGTAAAAACAGGCCCAGAGTGCAACCACCACTCCCTTGGATAACAAAATGTAAATAAAGCACAGATCTCTCTATATTCCTGTATCATATCAGCATAAGGTGCTGGAATACTGCTCTACACTCTGAAAAGCTAATAATGTTTGTAGAAAACTAAATGACATTAAGGAAGAGGAAGACAAAGAATACCAATAATTGTCATTACTTGGGTGGAAAATACGAGTGGAACTTACCATGCTGATGTGGTATTTGCACAGCTATTATTAATGCAATTGGAACCATTTCAGTCATGGTGAATAATAGGCTTTTGAACTTTATGATTGGTCGTTATCCATGCAGTAGTTAAATTGCATAAACATGGCTGAGTTTATTAATATAAAATAAGATTCGAGCAAGTTTGACTGAGTAGTTTCCCATGGTTCCTTATATCTTCTACAACAACTTCCACAAATTCAGTTTGCACTTGGTATAATAGGAACAACTACCTATCAAGAATCAAAGCTCTGTTATTATATATATTTATATACAGTAAAGTTTTTCCTAATTGTATAGTGGTAAAGTATATTTCAGGTAGGTATGTAGTCAGTTGATGTGTGGGGTACACAAATTGACTGTGAGGCAGTCTCCATTGTCAATCGAAGGTGCATGTACTCAAGTCAATATCAAAGCATAATCTGTGTTCTAGGCCGGAACCTGGAGATGGAACAGGGCTTTAGAGACAATCCTTAAATTGATGAACCAAGACTGGTATCAATCCCATAGTCTGTGTAAATAAATATAAATCAATTACTCCAATCCAACGCTGAATCTACAGTAGGAGGAACCAATCTGCAGCTGATAAGATGTTTAGGACTCCTCTGAAGCCCACCTTCAATATTACCATCCATGGTCTACAGAATGTAAAGATTGCTAGAACAGAAAGTATTTTCTTCTGTAATGGATGGAATATCGAGTCATGTCAAGTGGCCTCTAGAGAAGAAATAAGTATACTTTTGCTACCGCGTTTTTTCACTGTGCAATTAGTCCTTTTATTTCTCTGTTTTTTATAATCGGGGGGAACAGTGCATAAACGTTCCAATGAAAAAAATGGGTGTTCAAAATGATTTTCATTTTGCCCATCCCGTGCTGGCTTCTCCGTTTATGTAGGCAAAGCCTGGAAAATGTTGCATGTGGTCATATTCGTTGTTACGACGGGGAGCTAATGAAGAATACACATCGCTGGAACTTCCATATCTTGCAGAGTGCATGGGTGGACTTGTGTAACATGTATTTGTTGATGGAACCTCAGGCCATCGTGGAGCTACCTGGCTGGGATGGAGTCTCGGTGTGCTGCTCATAAGACAGGGTTCCATGCGGGTCTGGCCGTTAAATGGATACTGCAAAAAGGAAATACATTTTCAATTGTTAATTATGAAGTCTATCAGAAAAATGAAACAAAACTACTTTAGTTTCTCTCATACACAGTAGTAAAGCAGAGATAATCTGACAGAACATGTGTAAAGCAGATTGGACAAAACCAAGACCTATGATCCCTCCCACTTAGACATGTCCACGCTATCTTTAAAAGGTATCCTGTCAATTTAACAGTAGCATCAGTCAAAACACAAAGCTCTCCATTCTGTCCATCTGGCTTTGTATATTAGAATGTTGCGTCTTATTGGTTCAGAACAAAACTAGGTTGGATTTTGCTTTGTATTATAAGCTCCGTTGTTTGCAATAACAGTGAATCAACAGTAAAAATCACCATTGAGGCACCTACTGTGAACTTCAGCTATTCAGAGAAGGAAAATACAACGTCAGGAGAAGTTCATGCTCACAACGGCAATCATCGACAGATTAATGGCAAAGAACAGTATCATACATACAGAAAAAATGGCGTCGCGCCCGTACTCACTTATTTATTTATTTTCTTGTTATGTTTTATAAAGAACAGTATCACTTGTTATTCTGCACTAAAACATCTATTATTAGTCCATCATTGTTGTAAAAAGTGTTTCAATTTCAGTGGATACACTTTTTCAACCTGAAACTGTCGATCTTCTAGGAAAGCACAGATTAAATGTAGGCAGAGGCTGCAGGAGAACTGAATCAGGTCCAGGGATTAAAATGATCCTGGGATTACTTTAAAAATGGCAGAACTTTAAATATTCTACTTTTTGGTGCTGGTAATCTTTATTAATTCCTATAACAACGATATCACCTCCCAGCCTTTCAATCCAAGTGCACATTGCCCTGTGAAATCCTCCAGATTGCCCAAGACACATATGACCTCTACATGTTAATGGAAAGTATGTGAAAGTGATTCCCTGCGGTACGCAGAATTCATAGGCTACAGGAAAAAAATTCACTAAGCAGTATGAATTCTGCACTGTCGGCAGGAGCTTTGAGGCTGGGGGTCAGATGAACGCAGTGCGAATGCGCGTGCAGCTGCACTTTATCACGGCCGCAGTAGCAGCAAATGACATCCAATGACGGGCAATATACGAAGTACGGCCGCATGAAAGTTCGGCCGTGCAACGCAAGCGGCAAACGAACGCATTTTTTCGAGAACGTCAAACCGCTAGTACTGACGTATAGCGATGGGCGTCCGGTTCGATTCGAACGTGAGTTCGAATCGAACATCGGCCTTTCGGGTGTTCGGCGAACGCCGAACATTATAGGATGTTTGCGGTTTGTTTGACCGTGGACATTCCATAATACAAAATGTGTCCACAGGTCTCCTAAATGTACCGGCGGCTGCCGGTACATTTAGGAGACCTGTGGCTGTGGCCCCGGCCCCTGTAACACACCTGTCCTGCAGCAGTCCCGGCCTCCTGTTCCCCGATCCGTCAGCTCCTCCAGTCCATCTGGCCGCGGCTCCTCTCTGCCCCACGTCTTCATGCTGAATGATCTGATTGGGCAAAGTCCTGCGCCTGACCTGGACTTTGCCCAATCAGAGCTCTAATTCAATATTGAGCCCTGATTGGGAAAAGTCCAGGTCAGGTGCATGACTTTGCCCAATGAGAGCTCAGCATGAAGATGAGCTTTAACCAAGCTCTGATTGGTTAAAGTCTTGCACCGACTTTAACCAATCAGAGCTTGGTTAAAGCTCCGCCCCACGCCTCATCTTCATGCTGAGCTCTGACTTTGCACAATATGGGCTCAATATTGAATTAGAGCCCTGATTGGGCAAAGTCCAGGTCAGGCACAGGACTTTGCCCAATCAGATCATTCAGCATGAAGACGTGGGGCAGAGAGGAGCCGCGGCCAGATGGACCGGAGGAGCTGACGACCGGGGAACAGGAGGCCGGGACAGCTACAGGACAGGTGAGTTACAGGGGCCGGGGGCCGCAGCCACAGAACTGTGAACACATTTTGCGTGTTCAGCCCCCATTGATTAACATTGTGTTCGAGTTCGTATTCGAACATTTCAGCCGTTCGGCTGTTCAAATATGAACCGGACACAGGGGTGTTCGGCTCATCACTGCTGACGTACAGAGTGCGCTGCATCCGCTAGCACGTGTGTGCATGATTAGGAGACGTCAGACGCTGCTAAGGTCAGGCCTACATAACGTCCAGATGCAAAAAGTGTTTTATTGATGATCCGTACAAAATCACGGATTAAAAGACCGCTATCGCGTATTCCGTGAAAAAATACGTCCATTTGTTCGAACGCACTTTTTCACGGACAACGCGAAAAATGCGTTCGTCTGACCCTAGCCTAACACTCAATCAGGGTGGAATAATTGGATTATCCTCTTTCATATATTCTATTGTTTAGTGTGGGTTTAGTCGCTGTTATAGGGAAAAGTGTTTCTTCACCTCTTCTATATGTTGTCCTCCACATTTTTACAGTTCCCTGCTTCTCTGTGAGACTTGTTAATTTCCTTTCTAAATGAAAAATTATTACTTGTTCCCTGGCTTTTCAAATCAGGTTCACTTTAAGAGAGATTCTGGGGGTTATTCAGAGAGCACCGAAATGTGACATTTCGGTGCTCTGTCATTCCCCACACTTTGGGAATCGAATTTCCCCGCCCTGCGGTGAATTCACCATTTACCATAGGGTCCCCGAAATTCAGGGGATCGGCCGCCCAATGCCCCCGCCAACTGCTGCAAACCCGTCGGGAAGCCGCCACCAACTCGCCAAACGCAGCCGACCAGCTGCCGAGCATAGCACCGACCAGCTGCAGAAAAAAGCTGACAAGCCGCCGGACGTGTAAAAAAACCCCAAAAACACTACAATTGAAACTGTCAAAATTGAAACGCTGTTTGCAAAGAAAATACTGAAAAAAAATGTCTGGAATTAACATATGAGGTCCTTTGAATGATAATAAGAAGGTCTGTTACAGAAAAAAGAAAAACTGCTATTAAAAAAAAACAGAAATAAATTTTGCTGAAAAAATCCCTAAAAATGCCTAAAAGATCCTAAAAAAATCAATAGAGACTTTTTACTGCAGATTAAAATAATAAACTTTTTATTAGATATTGGATAAAAATGGTAATATTTTTAACATTGAAGCCTATTCGATTATTATTGTCATCATTTATATAGCGCCAACAGTTTCCTCAGCGCTTTACAATAACCAAAGGGAACGAGATACATATAAATCAGGGGTGGGGATGCCACAGCAAGGGGGTGCAAATTCCCTCTTCCGCGGCCCTTTTACCAGACTGCAGCGAGTAGCAGAATGAGGGGATTGGGATTATCCCTGCTTCCCTCACTAGCTGCTGCGTGCCGAATCTTCCAACACGCTGCGCCCCTCATCTTCCGGGCACAGCGTGAAGGAGGATCCGGCGCGCTTCAGCGAGTGAAGGAAGCGGGGATAATCCCCACCCCCTCATTCTGCTACTTGCAGCAGTCTGGTAAAAGGGCCGCGGGAGAGGGAATTTGCACCCCCTTGCTGTGGCGCTCTGAGAGCCCCCTCATTCTGCTACTCGCCACGGTGCGGGTAAAAGGGCCGCGGGGTGGGTGGGGGGGCTGGAATTAATTTCAAAGGGGGAGAGTGAAATTAATTAGATGGAAAGGGGGATGAAATTAGAGGGGGAGAGTGACATTAATTAAATGGGGAGAGGGTGAGATTAAAAGGGGAGTGGGTGAGATTAATTATATGGAACGGGGGAGGGTGAAATCTATTGGAGGGGGAGAGTGAAATTAATTAAATGGGGAGAAGGTGAGATTAAATGGGGGTGCAATGAATAGATGGGGAGGGTGAAGAAATTCAAGGGGAGGGTGAAATTAAATGGGGAGTAGGGTTAAATCAATTAAATGGGGAGGTTGAAATTAAATGGGGGGGTGAAATGAATTAAATGGGGAGAGTGAAATTAATTAAAGGGGGAGGGTGAAATAAATTAAATGATGACGGGGAGGGTGAAATGAATTAAATGGGGAGAGGTGAAATAAATTTTTATGAGGAGGTGAAATTAATTAAATGGGGAAGGGGAGGGTGAAATGAATTAAACTGGGAGAGAGGTGAAATGAATTTATATGAGGAGAAGGTGTGTGAAATGAATTAAATGGGGAGGGGTGAAATGAATTAAATGGGGAAGGGAGAGGGTGAAATGTATTAAATGGGGAGGGGGTGAAATTAATTTTTATGAGGGGGTGAAATGAATTGAATAGGGAGAAAGGTGAAATTAATTAAATGGGGATGGGGTGAAATTAATTAAATGGGGAGGGGCACAAACCTGGAAAATTGCAAGTAACAACATCATCTGTACCAGTTAACATTGCGCGCCTCACCAAAGAGAAGCAGTTCCAGCCATCACATTAGGGGTGAGTTAATTAATTTCTTCCTAAATATAGCTGGCTAAATTTGGTTGGTAATTTTATATGGCCCTCAAATGATCTTATAAATTTCCAAATGGCCCTTGGCAGAAAAAAGGTTCCCCATCCCTGATATAAACTGACATATAATGGAAACAAGAGGCGTAGAGGGCCCTGCTCATAGGAGCTTACAGTCCAGAGGGATTGGGGTTGAGGAAGACAAGAGGAATTTTACTAGATGTCAGGATCATTAGTGCCAGTGGCTTGGGAACGATGGGGCCATAGAAACAGCTTTAATCAAGTGTGAGTAGGTGAGCAGAGGGAGGAGTTGCATTAGTGATGTGCTACACTAATCTAAAGAGATGGGTTTTGAGGGATTTCTTGAAGGACTGAAGGTCAGGGGAGAGTTTGATAGGGCAAGGCAAATAATTCCACAGGACTGGTGCTGCCCTTGAGAAGTCTTAAAGGCAAGAGTTGGCCGTGCGCCTGTAGAGACCGATGACAGGTGGAGATCACCTGCTGAACGGCGTTGTCTAGACGGGACGTGCTTGCGGAGTAAATCTGAATAAACCTGACGAATGAACCCACCGAACATCAGGGCATTTCAGAAACTCTTCTCTGCTGTTCGGTGTTCTGTGAATAGATTAACCATTGCTTCTCTATAGGGGGTTTTCACTGCCGTCGAACAGGCACCGTACTTGCTGGCAGCTCGCCAAAATTCGGCGAACTGCCTGCTCTCGGAATATCCGAATGGCCCCGAAATGGCCCTGTATGGGGAAATTCCCTGTTCGGTGCTATTTTGGGGTCAGATTGGCGGTCTCTGAATAACCTCATACTGTACTGATAATGTATATGAGTTGTTGTTACAAAAGTAACAGATGATCCCTTGATCATTTGGCACTTAACCCCTTCACAACCAAGCTATTTTAGTTGAATTTTTTTATCATAACAGTTATTTGAAACATGAGATGTGAAGATAACAATTAAATATAGGGTAAAATAGACGTGTCACACAGAAATTGTTATTCTGAGATAGTTACAAAATTTTAATAATGTTAATTTGCTCATGTTAAATTTTTCACGTATTCGTTTATCCTTTACAGAAATATTATTGAAATGTAAGCTTCTGAGCTCTAGATGGTGTCCTTTATCTTACACAATTTCAAACGGGGTCTGCATTATAATCATACAGGCAGAAAGGACCTTTGTGTTAGATACAGTAACTGTAATAAAGATAAATAATAAAAATGGTCAGGTCTCCTGCTTATGGGGATTTGTAGTGATCATAATGAGATTATTAGCAGAGATTATTAGCTTCAAGAAATTCCAACAGAATATAAAAAATATATCTCTGCGTCATAATGCCTGTATATGGAGATTACAGTAACACCTTGTATCTGTACTGCACAGCGATTATCAGTCATTACCCCTGAATCTAAACCCTCTACAGCAGTGAGTGACCCCAGAGAGCTCCCTGAATTCTGCCCTCTCCCTGGCAGCTGTAATGCAGCAGTAATCTATTTAAACTTGTTGTTACAGTGAGGTTTAGGGCTGCTATTTGCAGTTGGTTTTATGTCTCTCAAGGGTGCTTGAAGGGGTTAAATGGCAGATGAAATTTAGTGTAGATAAATGCAAGGTTATGCGCTTTGGAGTGAATGAGACACAAGCCACAAATACCCTAAATGGTACTGAGTTAGGGAAATCAAAGCAGGTGAAGGATTTGGTTATAGTCATACAGGGTTATTCAAAGAGCTCCGAATTGCTTGAGAAAGGTAACCGAACGCTGAAAATCAGGGTTCGGTTACCTTTCTTGGCCATTCGGCTATCCAGAGAGCAGGCAATTCGCCAAATCCTAGAGAATTGCCTGAACATACGGTGCCTGTTCGGTGCCTGTTCGAGGGCAGTGAATTCCCCATAGAGAAGCACTGCTTCGGCTATTCAGAGAACACAAACCAGCAGTGAAAGGTTCCCCTAATGCCCTGCCATTCGGTGATTTAATTCGGCAAATTTATTCAGTAGAATCCCATAGGCTTCAATGTTAAAAATATTCCCGTTTTAATTCAATATCTAATAAACCGTTCATTATAAAATTCTGCAGTAAAGAGTCTCTTTATTTATAGATTTTTTAGGATATTTTAAGCATTTTTCAGAATTTATTTTTTTTAAAGTTTTCTTCTTTTTTCTGTAACAGCCCTCTTTATTATCATTCCCTGGACCTCATATGGAAATTTCAGACATTTTCACTCAGTTTCTTTGCAAACAGCGTTTCATTTTCAAACATTCACACAAACTGTTTTGCTAATTTATTCACTGCCTCGTCTGCGGTCTCGGCGGCTTCACTGCGTGTGATCGGCTCCTGCTCGGGTTTTTCCGTGGTTTTCAGTGGGTTAATCCAGATGTTTTTGCGTGTTTTCGGCGTGCATTCGGTGGGTTTTGCGGTTCGTTTTCGTCGGGATTGCGGTAGCTTTTCCCTGCAATTCGGGGACCCTGTGGTGCTTGCTGAATACACCGCAGGGTCACCGAAATGGGATCGGCAAAAGGAACCGAATTGAAGAGAACGAAAAGTCACCGAATGTGCGGTGACTTATCGAATCTCTTTGAATTACCCTGAAAGACTCCAAACTCAGCAACACTGTCCAAGAGGAATCTATTCTCAGGATGGAAACATAATTTTGCCTCTTTATAAATCAATGGTAAGTGTGCACCTTCAAATTCCTGGGCAATTTTGGTCACCTGTTTTAAGAAAAAATATTATGGCACGAGAAAAAGTGCCAAGGCGAGCAACTAAATCATAGTAGTGCACAGGGTGTGTGCCGTGTGTGCCCATGCATACCTTAATGTTGGGTAAAGACAGGGCTCCTTTTTCAACTCATACATTGACATTTTATATGTACCTTATCTGGTTCATGATGAATAACATGACTGTTTCTCTGCGTACAGGTTTATTATTTCTAATGAAAAATGTGCAATTTGGACAAAATTTTCTAATTATAAGATTTCAATTATTAAATGTTCCATGGGGGCACACCCTAATGTAACGGGCTGGGCACGCTAGTGAACTAAATTAATAAAGGGAATGGAAGGTTTAAGTTATGAGGAAAGACTAACAAGCTTAAACCTGTTTAGTTTAAAGAAACAGCGCCTTAGAGGGGATCTGATAACCTTATATAAATATATACGGAGCCATTATAAACCATTGTCTGGAAACCTATTCATTAACAGGACTATACACAGGACACAAGGTCACCCATTTAGACTGGACGAAAGGAAATTCAGCCTAAAGCATAGGAAGGGTTATTTTACAGTGATAACAATAAAGCTGTGGAATTCTCTGCCTGTTGAGGTGGTTGGGTCAGAGTCTGTACAGACTTTTAAAAAATGACTGGATGACTTCCTGCAGACACAGAATTTTAAGGGTTATAATATTTAATATGTGGGTAAAAGCTGCTTGATCAAAGGAGAAATCTGACTGCCATTCTGGGGTCAAGAAGGAATTTCTTCTCAGTATGTTGCATATTCGGTGAGTGCTTCACACTGAAGGCCCTATTTCCTAGTGAACATTAACTGTAGCATTTGGGGGAGTAAACGTTAACATCAGGATAAGTGAGTTTAAAGGTATGCCAGCCATATTACCTTCCTAAGGCTAGCAGGATAAAAAAATCCGTTAGCGCACGAGTGATTGTGCGATCTTACTGTATTTTGCACTCCTTATACTTATCATAGGGAGCGCAATCAGTAACTAGTGTTAGGACTTTGTAATACCTTACTTATCCTAACGTTAATTACCGCACCGATGGTTTAACAGATTTTTTTTACCAGCACCCAGAAACTGGTGCAGATTTTCCCCATTAGCGTCCCCATTTTAGCGCACGCTGTTGTTTTTTAGCCTTCTTTTGGATCAACAGCAGTAGGTGATGTGTGAAAGACTGAACTCGATGGACGCACATCTTTTTTTCAGCCTATGTAACTATGTTTTAATTCGGTTTAAAAGCTATATGTGAGGAGACCCACTTATAATAGGTATCCTAGCCTAAAAATCACCATGATTTGCCATTATCCCAGTTTTCACCGTATTTCATCCTAAATACATTTTCCAAGAATTCAAAGAGTTCTTCTCTACCAAAGACCTCTATAAACCTTCTCTCCAAGCCTTGTTTCTCTTTATATATGTTTGATAATGCATGCATGCCATGATATTTTTTATATATAATACCTATAGAGCAGTGATTCCCAACCCTGTCCTCAAGTACCCCTCAACAGGTCAGATTTTAAGGATTACCTTGGGGAAATGCAGACTGAATCCTGCAGTCACTGAGCAGCAAATCATACCACCTGTGCTGTGCTTCAGATATCTGGTAAACTTGGCCTGTTAGGGGTAACTGAGGACCTGGGTTGGCACCACAGCTATAGATTAATAATTATCTCATTACTATCATGAAGCAAACCCTCCCTACCTTACCTTCTAGTTACCCCATGAAATACTCTCACCTCCTTTACTTCAGTACGTTCTTCTTCAGTAATCGATTTTCAAATACCGTATTCCCATCTACAAAACTTGCTACAATCTTTCTCCTCACCTCTCATTGCCCAATGAAAATACAAAAATATTCTTATATATATATATAGTTTCAAAAAACCAGTGGCGCTCACGGGTCTTCACTTCAAAGCCAAACTTTACAAATTATAAACATTTCGGCTCGTTCGAGACTTTATCAAGACTTTTTGAATATTGACCGATCTGTGTCCTCAGCGAATATGAAGTTATGCCTTAAACTAAATTTAAGAATTGACATTTTCTCTAATAGTATTGTTTTAAATATTTCCCAAACAATCTGTCACACTGTGCAAGAGCTCAAAGTCTCCCATTCATTTTCTCGTTACCATTTACTAGCAGGAAAATTATGGGGACAGAGCAAATAAGGTTTTTATTTCCCAGTGACTGGAGTGCAGCTGTGTTTTCTAATGTCACAAGTTTAAAGGAAGAAAAAACGAAGGACTAAAAATAATAACGTCTGTAAGCAGCCTGTATTATATAATAAGTTCTATTATGGCTGAAACATGGAAAGTTTTAATATTGTAGGTCAGCTAATTGAAAACGGGTCATGGTTTTTTTAAAATATTTTTTCCATTGCTGTGAAGAAACCATTGAAAGGCGATGCTTTAAATCCAGCCCTTGGCATGCTTCTGACAAACTCTTCAGTGAACTTTCTATTCAGCCCTTGTTATAATGTTCAAACTTAGCCATCTGGAGAGATGGTGGCATGCTTCTGGCTCAATCACCTTTCACACTTAGCATCCGGTTTAATGAAAAGTACTTAAGCTTCGGAACTCAAAACACTGTGTGTCAGTGGTGTTTTTCAAATATAAAGGCGATGTTTGTTTCGGTTATCTTGACAGGAAATTACAATTTTCTGGGTCAACTGACTCCTGCCTTCTGTTTACCCCACTGAATACATATTAACCTATTACTGTAAGAGTCTTTTTCCATCCTTATAAATGCTGGACCAGGTCTAACCATTGTCCCCATCTGAACCGAACTGGATCATTCCCTAAATCTCAAACCGTGTGTGGTTTGTCTAAATTGGTAATAAAATCATTGATCTTAAAACTTAAATTACCGTATATACTCGGGTATAAGCCGACCCGTGTATAAGCCGACCACCCTACTTTTTCCCAAAAAACCTGTGAAAGCTTATTGACTCGCGTATAAGCCTAAGTGGGAAATGCAGCAGCCACTGGTAAATTGGGAAACTCAAGAAGGAGCTCAACCACGACGATGGTCACCTGAATTTAGACGACACAGCCAAACTCTTGCACGAGTTTCACGACGCGCACGTGGAGAGGATGGGTTCTAGACTGTCCTCTAACATCATTTCCCTGTCTGGCAACTCGGATCGAGACCATCATCACCACCACCACCACCACCACCTGGGAAGCCCTCAGCTCAGCATTGGGGAGCAGCAAGATATCCCTGATCCTTATGAGTTCCTCGAGTCTCCAGACCCTGACAGCACCAACTAAACTGACCAAATTAAATATTAAATGTTTTATTTAACAGAAAGGAATTTCTCTAGGTTTGTTGAAATCTTTTTGCTCCTCACGAGGATATTTGATGACCCATTAATTTGGGAAGGGTCTCTGCGTCCAAGATAAACCTGGTGATTTAAAAAAATAACCATTAAAAAAAGAAAAAAAAAACGTAAATCATCCCGTCAGTCTCAAATGACAGCGCATTTCCTGCTGTCATCGAAGGAGCAGGCCGGCGCGGGCCAGGTGTCCGTGAAATTATCACGGACACCGGCGGGCCTTAATTCTACGGCCGGCGGGCCGGGTACGTAGGTTGCCGATTGCTGCGCTCCTTGACTCCCGTATAAGCTGAATCGCGTTTTTTTGACTCAAAATCTGAATCAAAAAACTCGGCTTATACGCGAGTATATACGGTAAGTCTTGATGTGAATTTCAGAAGTGTAAAACAGATAAAAAAAAGTTATATCAGAAGAAAACAATATTCCTGAATTAAAGATTATAACCTAGCAAACAAACAACAAAACCAGAAGTGTCAATCTTCTAAAGGTTGTAGTTGTTTTAGCTAATACATTTTCAACCACAAAATAAGTGTACAATTTAACAAAAAGAACTGTAGCCGGCAGGTGCACTGTTTAGAAGATATTCCATCTTAGGGTGGATATTGCAGCAGTCTTTAAGGAACCACTAACATAAGCTGTATCTAGATTACTTGTGCATTAAAAAAAACACATGCTTCTATTTTTTCTGTTTTTGAAGTATTTGCATGTAAAAAGGAAAATAAAAATGATCTCCTGTTTCCATTATGTGGAATTTTCCCACGATGCAACATTTATCAAAATCTTCACAAATCTTTTTCTTTACAGCTGTGTTACAGGTTCTACAGTAGCGAAGAGGCAATGGGATGGAAGAATGAATGTTTAGATGAGGCTGCAGGGGTCAAGATAAAAGATGACAGCTGAGTGAGATTTCACAGAGAGCTTAAAGACTTCTAATCTACCCAGTAAATGTCCTTTGCATACATCCTACAAAATGCAATGGTAGGAGTTGGATTTTGGACTTCTGTCAAACCCACTCCATTCTATGTTCATTGTCAGACAGTGAGTAGCAAGTGCTGGAAAGATATCGGTTGGGGGGGGCAGTTTACAACACAAAAGATCACAAAAAGGGATGCACCTAGCGACACGTATAGAGTAAAATATTTTCTTAACAAACATAATAAAACCAAAGTACATTTACAATATCAGCAACATAAAATAAAAATAATAAATCATTAAATTTTTTGGTGGTAGTGTCCTTTTAAAGATCAATGTCATAGCTCATCCTTAGATGGGATATTGCAGTCGGTACTCATCCCAGTCCAGCGCCAGATGCTGCCATGCTCACCCCGCATGGGTGACGCTAACCGTGGTCATTCACACAGCTATGTGCGACTGACCCTCAGCGGTGGCATTAGTGCACTGACTTGCCATTCATCATGCCATCCTGCCATGGAGTGACCAGAGGGCTGTCCTGTATGACAGCTCTTCCGGTCACAGCTATCACTCACCCAAGTGGCATGAAACGGGAAGTAAGTGACAACTACATTTTGATGGGAAATTATTTCAAATATATGTGTTAGGAAAAAATGCTCATTCATATCTGGGATTCCCTGTCAGATGAGTCCAATGCCAGCTGGGCAAGACAGGTGCAAGACAGGTGCACGTTACTGTGCTACTAACCTAGGCATCAAAGGATCTGTTCTATTACAGTGTAAGTGGGTGAAAGCAAACATATGGTTAAGTGAGTGAGCGACCCTTTATTGTTATAAGGCAATATGATATTACCACTATCCTAAACATATTAAGTACAAAAATGTGAGGAATATGCTATTCTTCAAACTAAATACATTTCTGCAAGCAATGTAGAGTACGGGGATACTCGTAGGAAATCCCTTTTATCATAGGGCCCAGATAACCTAAGTCATTTATACTTCAATGGGTAGAGAGCAAATTAGTGGGGCCATTGAACTCCAAGAGAATCTTTAAAACTGCCTGATAACATACAGTTTTTGAGTTTTAACCTCCACAGCTGCATGAGTTCAAAAGCGAGTTTATACTCTTCAGAATTTCACAAAGGGTTTATACTAACATGCATTGATTAATGTAGTACAAATTGGTCAAACACGTATAGACTGCTGGTCCTAAATTTAAATCTGACAAGTCCATGGAGAAAATTGCTACTTTTCCATATCGCTCATGGATGATAATAGATTCTGGAAAATATACCAACCTGTGTGGTACTTCTGTAGGCTGTGTAATGAAGTGGTCCAGAAATCCCAGAATCGTGCGGTAACGATGCATACTGTGTTGCAATTGGATGATGTCCCTGGTTGGTGTAACCTCCGTAATTATAACTTCCTGTATACCTAAAATAAGGATATAGAGTTCAAAATGTGTGATGGTCATAGCGTGCAATACAAGCTGCTAAGTTTGCCTTTGTTTCTGAATCAAAAAAGGTTCAGTGGCGCTCAACGGTTAATGGCAAATGGGGCGGATCGCTAATACACTATAGTGTTTATCCCCCAATAAAACACTGTAATAACACAAAATAGAAACAGTTTTAGTGTAACGCTCCCATACCACACAAATGGTTTTTGCATAGTTCTCGAATATCTCACATATATTATTGAGGGATTTTTTCTCTCCAAAGTTTTATAAGGAGTGCGGCACTTAAAATCATCCGCATATCCTCTGCTTTTCAGGCGTCGGGTATTTTCACCATCCCGCCAAATGTTCAAATCGACTCCATTCTCCAAAGGGGCCGGCGCGGGCGGGGATGGGTGGGTGTGGCCTGCAGTTTTTTTCACGTTCCCATTGGTTGTGGTCCGGCGGCTTTCGGCCCTTTGTTTGGTCCGGCCGTGGAGGTGGATGGTGGTGTTCCGCCGTGCGCGGTCGTCGCTTCCGGTGTCGGCGGAGGCCGGATGGAGGTGGGAGCACAAAGAGGGTAACATCGAGGTCTTAGTACACAGCTGACATATTCGGCGTCATGCACGCCGGAGACCCATGTGTTTTTAATCAATAAGGATACAATTACGTTTTTTCCACTATAAAGGTGAGGGTTGTTTTTAATGTATGTTATTCTCTACTGATGAAGCCCACTATTTCATAGGGCGAAACGCGTCTAGACGATTGTTATTTTTATATCAGACATAAATGTTTTTTTATTTTATTTAATTGGAATCACTGTGAGTTTTTTTAAAAGGTTTGGCTGACGAATAAAACCTTAGAGTCTGAATACCTAGAGCCTGGTCCAAGGCTCCAACTGGGTGAGTGCAATCCGTATATTATTATTATTATTATTATTATTTATTTATAAAGCGCCAGCATATTCCGCAGCGCTGTACAATAAGCACAGTATAGACAGGGTTACAATACATTGAACAACATTTGACAAACAGTACAGGAGGAGATGAGGGCCCTATTCCCGTAGGAACTCACAATCTGGGAGGGTTGGGGTTGGAAACAGGAGGAGAGGACTGTAAGGTGAGAGTGATTGATGGTTGCGTCAGTGAGTTGGGTGGTAGGCTTCCCTAAATAGGAATGTTTTCAGGGAGCGTTTGAAGGAAGAGAAGTTAGGGGAAAGTCTGACAGTACGAGGGAGAGCGTTCCAGAGAGTGGGGGCTGCGCGTGAGAAATCCTGCAGTCTATCATGGGAAGAGGTGATGCGGGGAGAAGCTAGGCGCAGGTCACTGTTTGACCTTAGGGAGCGGGCTGGGGTGTATTTGGTGATTAGTGAGGACAGGTAGTGGGGAGCTGAGTTAGTGAGGCTTTTGTAGGTAAGGATAAGGATTTTGAACTTAATTCTGCAGTGGATGGGGAGCCAGTGAAGGGACTCGCAGAGGGGAGCGGCAGAGACAGAGCGGCGGTGAGGTGAATTAGCCTGGCGGAGGCGTTCAGGATGGATTGTAGGGGGGAGAGGTGGGACAGAGGGAGGCCAGATAAGAGATTATTGCAATAGTCGAGTCGGGAGATTACCAGGGCGTGTATGAGTTGTTTTGTGGCGACAGCGGTAAGAAATGGCCGAATTCTGTAAATATTACGCAGTTGGTATCGGCAGGAGGAGGAAAGAGACTTGATGTGGGGGATGAAGGAAAGAGCAGAGTCAAGTGTAACTCCAAGACAGCGAACTTGGTTTGATGGGGAGATGGTGATACCCTCCACCGTGATCGAGAAGTCAGGAGGTGGGGCGGCATTAGAGGGAGGAATAAGTAGGAGCTCAGTCTTTGACATGTTGATCTTTAGGTGGTGGGAGGCCATCCAGGAGGAGATGCCAGATAAACAGTCACTGACTTTGGAAAGGACAGGGGGAGAGAGATCAGGGGTAGAGAGGTAGATCTGAGTGTCATCAGCGTAGAGGTGGTAATTAAAGCCAAAGCTGTTGATGATTTTGCCCAGGGAGGAGGTGTAGATGGAAAAGAGCAGAGGACCAAGGACAGAGCCTTGAGGTACACCAACAGATAGAGGCAATGAAGAGGAGGAGTTACCAGCAAAGGACACACAGAAGGACCTGTTGGATAAATAGGAGTCAATCCAAGCAAGTGCAGTGTCACCGAGACCCAGAGAGTTGAGGGTCTGTAGAAGGAGGGGGTGGTCAACAGTGTCAAAAGCAGCCGAGAGGTCAAGCAGGATGAGAATAGAATAGTGGCCGTGTTTTTTAGCAGTTAGGAGGTCGTTGGTGACTTTGGTGAGGGCAGTTTCAGTTGAGTGTAGGGGACAGAAGCCAGATTGCAGGGGGTCAAGTAGGGAATTGGAGGACAGGAAGATGGAGAGGCGGTTGAAGACTAGTTTTTCTAAGAGCTTAGAGGTAAAGGGAAGCAGGGATACAGGACGGTAGTTGGATGGAGAGTTGGGATCTAGGGATGGTTTCTTTAGTAAAGGGGTAACTAGCGCGTGTTTGAAGGCGGATGGAAAGGAGCCAGTGGAGAGAGATAGGTTGAAGATGTGTGTGAGAGCAGGGGTGAGGGAGGAGGAGAGGGGAGGAATTAGATGTGAGGGAATGGGGTCGAGCGGGCACGTGGTGAGATGTGAGGAGGACAATAAGGAATTGACTTCCTCCTCAGTGGCTGGGAGGAAGCGGCAGAGGGTGGCAGATGGGACCTGTGGGAGTGGAGGTGGCAGATAACTATCTTGTGTTGGGATGTTGCTTCTGATAGTTAAAGTTTTACTGAGGAAGTAGTCTGCCAGCTCTTGAGCGCTGAAGGCAGCTGAGGGGGGAGGTGCAGGTGGGTAGAGGAGGGTGTTGAAGGTGGACCAGAGCCGTTTAGGGTTGGAGGACAGCGTAGATATAAGAGATGAGAAGAAGGATTGTTTGGCCAAGTGGAGGGCAGAGGTGTATGACCGGAGAATAAACTTGAAGTGAACAAAATCAGCTTCAGAGCGGGATTTCCTCCAGGCACGCTCTACGGTGCGGGAGCATCTTTGCAGGTAGCGAGTCTGGAGGGTGTGCCAGGGCTGAAGCTGGCGGCGTGGGGCCTTACAGAGTCGAAGAGGAGCAAGAGTGTCTAGAGCAGAGATAAGCGTAGTGTTGTAGTGATTAGTGGCAGCATCAGGGCAGGTGAAGGATGAGGTATGAGGGAGGTGGTGAAGTAGGTTGGAGAATTGATGGGGGTCCACAGCCTGTAGATTTCTGCGAGTGTGTGTGCGGGGTGGGGGAGCAGGGTGTTTAGGATTAATCACGTTTCCAAAAAACAGTCTGCACCATCCTGTTTGTTCGTTTAATGTTTTTAAGAATGGAGTCGATTTGAACATTTGGCGGGATGGTGAAAATACCCGACGCCTGAAAAGCAGAGGATATTCGGATGATTTTAAGTGTCGCACTCCTTATAAAACTTTGGAGAGAAAAAATCCCTCAATAATTTATGTGAGATATTTGAGAACTGTGCAAAAACCATCTGTGTGGTATGGGAGCGCTACACTAAAACTGTTTCTATTTTGCCTTTGTTTCTGTTTGCAGGTTCTGCCCCCCAAATATTTACGAATTCAAATCAGAGGTTTTAGGCTTTAATTTCCGTAAAAATAATAAATACAGGTGTTGCTTACATTTCAGCTTCATATTTTAGCAACAATAATAAAGTATAGATAACCTGACCTATTAAAAATAGGTGAGATAAGGTGGGCGTGGCTGATTGCTGAAGTGAGAGGACGCAGAGTTCAGGGGCTCCATCCCGACATTGACTTTTTGGTGTTTTTGCCTCATGGGAGAGCCTTTTCCTCTCTAACCTCGGTCCCACTACATGCTGGATGACACCCTCGTACTTTTGGGCACCCCTCCGGGGTCTGTGCCTGGGATTCGTGGCGGGAGCAGCGGCGTTTCCCGGCCGGAGTGTTTGACAAATAGCCATCTTGGGGCTACTCATTGATCCCTGCCTGATCCACGCCCACTGCCCCTTTATTTCGTTGTGGAGTTCCCCTCCTCAGTGGACATTCAGTGCGGGCTGTGAGGATGGAGGGCCCGCGTGTTCTGCCTGACTGCTGTGAGTGGATTGGGAGTGCTTTGGATGGTGGCAGGATGACCCCCTCCCAACCCTGACATTTTATAGTATTATGTTCCTCCCCCCACCCCTTTATATATTTTCTTCTGATCTGCGGCCTGGTCTTTGAACTGATGCTGGCTTGCTGTTTGGTGGGTATCGTTTGCTGGAGGGGTACCCCCTCTTTTTTTTTCTCTCTCTCTGGTGAGGATGAGGGAGCATGGGTCTGCAGTGGGTGCCTATCTAGGCTCTTGCCATCCAGCACTGCCCCATCTGATCTATAGACGAGCCACCACTGATGCAACCTATGATAAGATCAATAAACATTGTTTATCTGGCAATGTGAAATCCAGTGGTTTTGTCCTGTATGTCTTCTGCTTAAAAAATGCAAGCAGAATAAGTCAGGGATTCCATGTTATTATTTTTTTTCTTCATCACTTTGAAGTTCAATTATTTAACTTCAACTTCCATGTGAAGGGTCTGTGTTCTCCTCACAGGGGGGATTAACAATCTTCTCCCATGTGAGCCTATCTTCGACACCTTTGTAGATAAGCAATTTAAAGATGGAAAAGATTCAGGGGGTTCGTCATAATCTACCATAGTTTCAAGATACACTTCAACTTTTTTTAATGACATTTCGGTGCTCTCTCGTTCACCGCACTTCGGCGAGTTAAATTCGCCGACCCTGCGGAGAATTCAGCATTCACAGCAGGGTCTCCAAAGTGCGGTGAATCGAGCCACGAATGCATTAAAAAAAATACCGATTGCATCAGACAATCCACTGAACAGACCGCCAAATCGATGCGAAAAAAAGCCGATGACCCGTTGAACAGACCGCCGACCAGCCGCCAGAAAAAAACCATAAGCCATCAAACAGGTTTAAACACAACTTTTAAAACGTGTTTTAAAAAAATGAGGGCATGAAAATGCCTGTAAATAATATTTATTATTATTCCTATGAATAACAATAAAAAAGTCTGTTACAGAATAAAACAAAAAACGGCATGTAAAAAAAAATTGGAATTAATCATTTCACCGAACAAATCCCGAAAAATGTCTAAAACAAATCCTAAAAAATAAATAAAGAGACTTTTTGATGCAAATGAAAAGAATAAACAGTTGAATAAATATTTAATAAAAATGGGGATTTTTTTTTTTTTTCCTTGAAACCTATTGGATTAGTCTGTTTAAACCTGTTGAACGAAACCACTGAAAATCTGGGCATTTCACTGACATTTCTTTGCTGTTCGACGTTAATAGATAAACCTGCACCCTCGCAGGGTCGGCAAATTTGACTCCCCGAAATGCGGGGAACGAAAGAGCACGGAAATTCCAGTGGCCCTCAGGGTTGTCCCTGGCTCTATAGGGTCCTGGTTATCGAACAGGGTCACAAATATTCTCTCTAGAGCTGCTAATACAGTGGCTCAGTTGAATACAGCTGTCAATAGCTAGCTACTAATGGAAAATAACTCATGCAGTATTTTACCATTTGGGAGACATTCTTAACAGCTCAGAATAAGCTCCCGTGGATCATTACTTAAATCATTGATCAAATGAACATACCCATGATCCTCTCGGTGTGGATAAACCGGTATTCTGTGTGTGACAGGAGATGGTACATGTGCACTTCTCAATGCGTTGACTTGTTGTCCATTTTCTCCTGAGCCATTAGCAGCTTTCGTTACAGTGTAGGTGAGAGACCATGTGTAGGACTGCATTGTACCTATAGGGAAAAAACTCCAAATGCCATCAAACTGTAACTTAGATTACTCAATATTCTTTTACAACATATTATAAGATCAGTAGATTATAGTTATTTGGAAATCCAACTAGGCATTTACCAATAACCAAACTTGTTTCAGGGCTAGTAACCAGGATGTAATTGGGCATGATGAACATGAAATCCAGCCCACTTCTGCATTACTAATTTATAGATAAAGAAACAAGCTTTTTCCCCACAAAGTAGTAATATTTAGGTTAACACAAGGCTTCACAGGGAGTAAGCAGGTAGCATGTAGTTCACTGATCCCACTTGGCCTCTCAGCTGCCTTTGATACAGTTGACCACTCCCTCCTCCTAAAGACCCTCTTTTGTCTTGGTCTTTGTGATACCACCTCTCATGGCTAAAATCTTAGCTCTCCAATAGATCATTTTCTGTATCCCTTGCTGGCAACTCCTCCTCTTCAGTGCCTCTGTCAGTCGGCATACTCCAAGGCTCAATCCTAGGTCCTCTACTCTTCTCCATCTATACCTCTTCACTGGGAAAACTCATCACCAGCTACGGCCTTAAGTATCACCTATACACTGACAACACTCAGATCTCCACTCCCACTCCACTCCCAATCTCTCAGGCCAGTGACTGTCTGTCTGGGATCTCTGCCTGGATGGCCTGTCACTACCTGAAGATCAATATGTTCAAGACAGAGCTCCTTCTAATTACCCCCTCTAACTCTACTCCGATTTCTGACTTCTCCACAATTGTGGACGATATCACCATCCTTCACTCAGCCCAAGTCCGCTGCCTCGGAGTGACTCTCGACTCCATTCTTTCCTTCAGCCCTACATCCAATCGCTCTCATCTTGCTGCAATCACCTCCGCAGTATTGCCAAAATTTGTCCGTTTCTGACTGCCAACACCACCAAGCAATTTATGCACTCGCTTGTTATCTCCCGCCTGGACTACTGCAACAACCTCCTGACTGGCCTTCCTATCTCCTGCCTCTCCCCCCTGCAGTCCATCCTAAACACACCAGCCCGGCTTATCTATCTCACCCGAGACTCTCTCCTCTCTTTGAAATCGTACACGGACTCCCCACAGGGGTGGATCCAGACGCAGGTTTGGGGGGGCATTCTACCAGTTTTGGCCAAGAGCTGGTGTTGGGTTCGCAGTGACAGGCAGATATATTTGCCCCAGCTCACATGGATATATATATTGCCCCCAGCTCACATGGATATATATATTGCCCCCCAGCTCACATGGTTATACAGTACTGTGCAAAAGCTTTAGGCAGGTGTGAAAAAATGTTGTAAACAAAAAATGCTTTCACAAATGGAAGTGTTAAACATTTATGTTCATAAATGAACAAAATGCAGTGAATGAACAAAAGAGAAGTCTAAATCAAATCAATATTTGGTGTGACCACCCTTTGCCTTCAAAACAGCAGCAATTCTTCTAGGTACACTTGCACACAGTTGTTGAAGGAATTCGGCTGGTAGGTTGTTCCAAACATCTTGGAGAACTAACCACAGATCTTCTGTGAATGTAGGCTTTTTCACATCCTTCTGTCTCTTCATGTAATCCCAGACACACTCAATGATGTTGAGATCAGGGCCCTGTGGGGGCCATGCCATCACTTCCAGTACTTCTTGTTCTTCTTTACGCTGAAGATAGTTCTTAATGACTTTGGCTGTATGTTTGGGGTCGTTGTCCTGCTGCAGAATAAATTTGGGGCCAATCATATGCCTCTCTGGTGGTATTACATGATGGATAAGTATCTGCCTGTATTTTTCAGCATTGAGAACACCACTAATCCTGACCAAATCTCGAACTCAATTTGCAGAAATGCAGCCCCAAACGTTCAAGGAACCTCCACCATGCTTCACTGTTGCCTGCAGACACTCATTATTGTACCACTCTCCAGCCCTTCGATGAACAAACTGCCTTCTGCTACAGCCAAATGTTTCAAATTTTGACTCATCAGTCCAGTGCACCTGCTGCCATTGTTCTGCACCCCATTTCCTATGCTTTTGTGCATACTTTAGTCGCTTGGCCTTGTTCCCACGTCGGAGGTATGGCATTTTGGCTACAACTCTTCCATCAAGACCACTTCTGGCCAGACTTCTCCGGACAGTAGATGGGTGTACCTGGGTCCCACTGGTTTCTGCTAGTTCTGAGCTGATGGCACTGCTGGACATCTTCCGATTTCGAAGAACAATAAGCTTGATGTGTCTTTCATCTGCTGCACTAAGTTTCCTTGGTCGACCACTGCATCTACGATCCTCAACGTTGCCCGTTTCTTTGTGCTTCTTCAAAAGAGCTTGAACAGCACATCTTGAAACCCCAGTCTGCTTTGAAATCTTTGTCTGGGAGAGACCTTGTTGATGCAGTATTACTACCTTGTGTCTTGTTGCTGTGCTCAATCTTGCCATGACATCAAATGGTCTTTCACAACCTCATCTTGGTAGCAGAGTTTGGCTATTCCTCACCCAGTTTTAAGCCTCCTACACAGCTGTTTCTGTTTCAGTTCATGACTGGGTTTCAACCTACGTGTGACATTGATGATCATTAGCACCTGTTTGGTATAATTGGTTGATCACATACCTGACTATAATCCTACAAAGTCTTTGACTTTGTGCAAGTGTACCTATGAGATACACAAATATTGATTTGATTTAGATTTTTCTTTTGTTCGCTCACTTTGCATGTTGAAAATTGACAAATATAAACAATCATTATTTATATTTCTGAAAGCATTCTTTGTTTGCAGCATTTTTCACACCTGCCTAAAACGTTTGCACAGTACTGTATATATTGTCCCCAGGCAGCTAACATGGATATATATATAGCCCCCAGGCAGCTCACATGGATATATTTGCCCCCAGCTCACATGAGTATATTTCCCCCCAGCTCATATGGATATATTTGCCCCAGCTCACATGAACATATTTGCCACAGCTCAAATGGGTATATTTGCCCCAGATCACATGGATATATTTGCCCCAGCTCACATAGATGTATTTGCCCCCAGCTCACATGGGTATATTTGCCCCATCTCACATGGGTATATTTGCCCCCAGCTCACATAGGTATATTTTCCCCCAGCTCACATGGGTATATATATTGCACCCAGGCAGCTCACATGGGTATATATATTGCACCCAGGCAGCTCACATGGGTATATATATTGCACCCAGGCAGCTCACATGGGTATATTTGCCCCAGCTCACATGTATATATTGCCCCCAGCTCACATGGATATATTTGCCCCAGCTCACATAAATATATTTGCCCCAGCTCACATGGGTATACTTGCCCCAGCTCACATGGGTATATATTGCCCCCAGCTCACATGGATAGATTTGCCTCAGCTCACATGGATATATTTGCCCCAGCTCACATAAATATATTTTCCCCAGCTCACATGGGTATATTTGCCCCAGCTCACATGGGTATATATTGCCCCCAGCTCACATGGATATATTTGCCCCCAGCTCACATGATATATTGCCCTCAGCTCACATGGATATTTTTGCCCCCAGCTCTCATGGGTATATATTTCCCCAGCTCACATGGATATATTTGCCCCAGCTCACATGGATATTTTTGCCCCCAGCTCAGATATATTTGCCCCCAGCTCACATGGATGTATTTGCCCCCAGCTCTCACCTCCTCTGCTGGCCCCAGGCTCCGTATCCACCCACCGGCGTTCTTCTCCCGAGGAGGCGAGTGGCCGCTGAGATGCAGCTTGGCCGCTTGCCGGGAACCACCTGACCAGCCGCATTTTTTCGAGATCGCACGCTGGTCAGGTGGTTCTCATCCCAGGCGAGCAGCCAAGCTGCATGCCAGCGGCCACTCACCTCCTCGGGAGAAGAACATCATCGGCGGCGATTTTCTCAGGGGGGGGGAATTGCCCCATTGCCTCTCCCCTGGATCCGTCCCTGACTCCCCATTCACAGCAGAATCAAATTCAAACTGCTCACCCTGACCTACAAAACCCTCACTAACGCTGCTCCTCACTACCTGTCTTCACTAGTCTCCAGATACACCCCAGCCCATCCCCTAAGATCCAACAATGTGCTGCGCCTGGCATCCTCCATCATTACCTCTTCACATTCCAGACTCAGGGGTGGACTGACCCATCGGGCACTCAGGCACTGCCTGAGGGCCCATGGTTCAGTGGGGGCCCGGTTTTGGCTGGCTCAGTGGGCCCCCAGTGTGCCCTGCCGGGAGCGAGATCGTGGCTGGCTGGTAGAACCCACTTGAGTGGCAGAGTTTCAAGCCGGCGGCCGCTGTAGGAAGCACACGGCGGCTGACAATATTTTGCAGGAGGGGCCTGTCAGAGGAGAGGTGAGCTGGGGGCAATATATTTCCATGTGTAAGCTGAGGGCAATATACAGTGGCAAGAAAAAGTATGTGAACCCTTTGGGATTACGTGGAGTTTTGCATGAATTGGTCATAAAATGTGCTCTGATCTTCATCTAAGTCACAACAATTTGAAAAACACAGTCTGCTTAAAATAATACAACACAAACATTATATGTTTTCATGTGTTTATTGAACAGAACATGTAAACATTCACAGTGCAGGGTGGGAAAAGTATGTGAACCCCTAGCCTAATGACTTCTCCAAGAGCTAATTGGAGCCAGGAGTGAGCCAACCTTGAGTCCAATCAGTGTGATATTATTGGATGTGTTGCTGAAAGCTGTCCTACCCTTTAAAAACACACAGCAGTTTTGGGTTTACTGGTTTCAAGAAGCACTGCCTGATGTGAACCATGCCTCGTAGGAAAGAGCTCTCAGAAGACCTACGATCAAGAATTGTTGACTTGCATGAAGCTGGAAAGGGTTACAAAAGTATCTCCAAAAGCCTTGATGTTCATGTGTCTACAAATGGAGAAAGTTCAGCACTGTTGCTACTCTCCCTAGGTGTGGTCGTCCTGTAAAGATGACTGCAAGAGCACAGCGCAGAATGCTTAATGAGGTAAAGAAGAATCCTAGAGTGTCAGCTAAAGACTTACAGAAATCTCTGGCACATGCTAACATTTTTGTTGACACATATACAATAAGGAAAACATTAAACAAGAATGGGGTACATGGGAGGAAGCCATTGCTGTCCAAAAAGAATATTGCAGCACGTTTGAAGTTTGCAAAAGAGCACCTGGATGTTCCACAGCACTACTGGCAAAATATTCTGTGGACAGATGAAACCAAAATTGAGTTGTTTGGAAAAAACACACAACACTATGTGTGGAGAAAAAAAAGCACAGCACACAAACATCAAAACCTCATCCCCACTGTAAAACATGGCGGAGGGAGCATCATGGTTTGGGGCTGCTTTGTTGCCTTAGGGCCTGGACGGATTGTTGTCATTGATGGATTCCAGAGTTTATCAAGACATTTTGCAGGAAATGAATTCCAGAGTTTATCAAGACATTTTGCAGGAAAACGTAAGACCATCTGTCCACCAACTGAAGCTCCGCAGAGGATGGGTGATGCAACAGGACAATGACCCAAAGCATACAAGTAATTCAACAAAAGAATGGCTTCAACAAAACAAAATACGCCTTCTGGAGTGGCCCAGTCAGAGTCCTGACCTCAACCCGATTGAAATGCTGTGGCATGACCTTAAGAGAGCGATTCACACCAGACATCCCAAGTATTGCTACACTGAAACAGTTTTGTGAAGAGGGGTGGTCCAAAATTACTCCAGATCGTTGTGCAGGTCTGATCTGCAACTACAGGAAACATTTGGTTGAGGTTATTGCTGCCAAAAGAGTGTCAACCAGTTATTAAGTCCAAAGGTTCACATACTTTTTCCACCCTGCACTGTGAATGTTTACATGTTCTGTTCAATAAAACCATGAAAACATATAATGTTTGTGTTGTATTATTTTAAGCAGACTGTGTTTTTCAAATTGTTGTGACTTAGATGAAGATCAGAGCACATTTTATGACCAATTCATGCAAAACTCCACGTAATCCGAAAGGGTTCACATACTTTTTCTTGTCACTGTATATCCATGTGTGAGCTGGGGGCAATAAATTTCCATATGTGAGCTGGGGGCAATATATATCCATGTGTGAGCTGGGGGCAATATATTTCTATGTGTGAGTTGGGGCAATATATATCCATGTTTGAGCTGGGGGCAATATATATATCCATGTGTGAGCTGCTGGGGCAATATATATATCCATGTGTGAGCTGCTGGGGCAATACATATATCCATGTGTGAGCTGCTGGGGCAATATATATATCCATGTGTGAGCTGTTGGGGCAATATATATATCTATGTGTGAGCTGCTGGCCGCATTATATATATCCATGTGTGAGCTGCTGGGGCAATATATATTCATGTGTGAGCTGCTGGGGGCAATATATTTATCCATGTATGAGCTGCTGGGGGAAATATATATATCCATGTGTGAGCTGCTAGGGGCAATATATATCTATGTGTGAGCTGCTGGGGGCAATATATATATCCATGTGTGAGCTGCTGGGGCAATATATATATCCATGTGTGAGCACAATAATGTACATGTGGGTGTTGTGTTGTAGGGGAGGGATTTTTTATGGGTGTGGCCTCCTGTGGGTGTGACACAAGGGGCCCCATAATCTCCTATTGCCCAGGGCCCCATTAGTTGTCAGTCCGCCCCTGGCCAGACTGCAGGACTTTTCTTGTGCGGCGCCGAAACTATGGAAAGCACTCCCTTGCAATATCAGACTGTCCCCAAATCTGGCTTCATTTAAACGCTCCTTCTGTTTAGGGAAGTCTACCACCTGACTCCTAACAAGACATCTGACCGACTCAAAAACGGTCCTCACCTCTCCCTGCATTAACTCATTACCGTTGTCCCCCCCATCCTGTTTCTAATACTATCACCCATCGGGATTGTAAATTCTTCGGGGAATAGGGCTCTCACGTCCTCCTGTATCTGCTGGAAGGAATACTGACCTGCCTCCTGTATGTATTGTAGAATTGTCCTGTCCTTACCCATTGCTTCTTTTGTACAGCGCTGCAGAATGTGTTGGCGCTTAATATATAATAATAATAATAATTGTGGTGGAGATGGAAGCAAGACCATCTAAAGCAGGTTTTGAATGTGAGCAGCTTGATTGACTAAACATTCCCAACCTATGCTTCATGGCATTACACAACCAAGTATACTGGATGGGACAATGTTATCTATATTGGGCACCTGCGTCATATATAATCACTGTAGAAATAATACAAAAAGCATAATAATTCATCATCATTCTTTTATCTCAATTAGCTACTTTTATCTCTTTGGCTAATGGTGTAGTATGTCCACTTGCAACTGGCAAGAAATTCACAGAACCTGATGATTAAACATTTCTGATATGTTCAGGTTTTTTCTTCAACCAAAAAATAAAGGTTATGTATTGTGGACCACCCAACTAGTTGGTATTTCTGTATTTGTTTATGTATATAGTCAGTAAAGAAACACAAAATGTTTCAGACAATAGGTGCAATGAGAACAATGATTAGCATTTCTATACAGACTTATCTAATGTGCATACAGCACCCTGGCAGTCACTTTTAGGGTGTTAGCCAAGCAGAACATTTGGCAGGACTGACATGCATGACAGCCCTCTACAGCAAAACCAATAAAGGCTACAATTGTTATGATCTAATCACAGCCGGGTAAGCTGAGGAATAGGCAGGGATTTACAATCTGGTGCCAAGGATCACAGAGAACAACAAGAAAAACTATACTCGAAATTCTTTGTCACTCAGCAACCCAATCTCTTCCCACTTCGTGATTTGTTCTGGACATACAACAAATGAAAAGCATTTTACTAGAAGATGTGCAATTTATCATTTGCATTTCGTAAATGTTTTGTCTTGCTCAGATTTTTAAAAACGTATACAGCAGAAGCCCGGCACCTGGCTGTTCTCCTTAATTTATGGTTTATTACTACGTAAACGGGCCCTGGCTCAATGGAAGTTTATGGAGGGCTGGGAAAGGGATTGGGGGTTACATTCTCTGACAGCCAATATAGCGATTGTTATACCCTGGATAAGGGTAAATTCAACTGTATCTCTTTGTTAGAGGCGCGTAGTAAACTCGTGTATAGGTGGTATGTAACCCCGGACCGGGAAAGACATTACAACCCCAAAGGCTTCCCCAAATTGCTGGAGATGCGGAGACGTTGATGGCTCTTTTTATCATGTCTGGTGGCACTGCCTGTTGCTGGCCCCTTTTTGGAAGAATAATGCTGACTTCGCTACCAAAGTGATTGGGTCCCCTGTTAGCCCGGACCCTGAGATTCTCCTTCTTCAGGTGCAGTGGCGTAACAACCGGGGAAACAGCTGGTGCGGGTGCCCCGGGCGCATGGCTGAGGGGAGGCACCCCCCGGTTATTATGCCACTGCCGCGGCCATCATCTGCATCAATACCTGGAGACCTGGGGGCAGGGCTCGAGTCCTGCGGGAACGTTGTGGGAATGCAGGTTCTCGCTGTGGCCCAAACCCACCAAAGTGTAGCATTGGTCGTGTCTAATTGCGAGCTCACAGCGTGATGCCTCGCGCCGCCATCGTCGTCCTCTGAAGACTGTAACGTGTCTTACAGGCGAGATCTCACGAGAACGCATCAACAGCCTTCAGAAGCCGGTGGCCGCATGGAGGAGCACGCTGGCGCACGTGGGTCCCCATCAGTGTATATAATTCTGGGGGTCCAGTGCCTCTGTATATAATTCTGGGGGTCCAGTGCCTGTGTATATAATTCTGGGGGTCCAATGCCTGTGTATATAATTCTGCGGATCCAATGCCTGTGTATATAATTCTGCGGGTCCAGTGCCTGTGCATATAATTCTGGGGGTCCAGTGCCTGTGTATATAATTATGGGGGTCCTATATTTTGTCCCAGTCTGGGCCTGCTTATAACCAGAGTGGATGCTTATATAATATGGGGGTGGGATTTCTGCCCCGGGCGCCCATAACTCTGGTTACAGTGGTTACGCCACTGTTCAGATGCTTCCTCACCAGACGCCAGAAAACCGCTTTAGCACACCTGCTCTCTGTCACCTCTCATAGCTGCCAAGTGGAAGTCTTCGAGTGTCCCTACAGTGTCGAAAGTTAAGACTAGAATGGGGGAAATTCAACTCCTCGTTGGCATGGATAGAGAGCTGATTCAACTCCCCTTCTGATTCTGGCTCACACAAAACTCACTAGTTTATATGGGATACCTATGTTGTGACGTTGTGATCTTTCCTTACATACCTTGCTAAACTACTGCACAGATATGATGTCGTCCGCTGATGCTTTATTTTACTGTATGTATGGCTGCACCATTTCTTTTGTGCTCCCCTTTTTTCTTTTGTACCTCTTCCCCCTTATTCCTGAAAACTAATAAACCTTTATATGGGGGGGAGGAAATAGTTATGTCGTGGCACACAGGAATCGGGAATTCATTGATACTTTTAACTCCTTAGTGACCAGGTGATTTTGCCATTGTCAGTCCGAAAGTGTCCAACTCTGAGCAGTATTACAAAGCTGGTGCTCACTTAACCAGAGCAGTTGTAAACTTACCCGGGTCATTATAGTCTATGGGGTTGTTAGCACCAACTTTGTAATACTGACCTCTGTTTTTACATTTCTGCGCTGTTTGTGTTTAGGTCTAATTTTCCCTCTTACTCGTTTAAGGAACCCACACATATTATAAACGGTTTTTCTCGCCATTAAGGCTAGGGTCAGACTAACGCATTTTTCGCGTTGTCCATGAAAAAGTGCGTTCGAACGAATGGACGCATTTTTTCACGGAATACGCGATAGCGGTCATATGATGCGCATTTTCGTCCGTGATTTTGTACAGATCATCAATAAAACACTTTTTGTGTCTGGACGTTATGTTGGCCGGACATTAGCAGCGTCTGACGTCTTCTAATCACGCACACACGCCGCTAGTGGACGCAGCGCACTCTGTACGTCAATACTAGCGGTATCACGTTCTCGAAAAAAATGCGTTCGTTTGCCACTTGCGTTGCGCAGCCGCACTTTTGTGCGGCCGTTCTTCGTATGCTGCTCGGCATTGGACGTCATCTGCTGCTAGCACGGCAGTGATTTAGTGCTGCTAAACGCACGTTGATACTGCGTTAGTCTGACCCTAGCCGAAATGGACTTTCCATTTCCATCATATCGTATAATTTACTATAAAAAAAATTATGAAATATGATGAAAGAATGGAAAAAACCCACTTTTTCGAACTTTAATCCCCAAAATCGCCCAAAAAAATACCCCGGCTAAATGGTTTCGAAATTTTGTTCTGAAATAAGAAATACCCAATTTTTACATGTTTTTGGGTTTTATCCCCTTTACTGCTGAGCCATTTCACCTCTGTGTGCTGAGCTCATTTTGACCATTTTATGCTCATCATGTTTAAACGTGATTTGAAATCCTATTTTATTATACCCCCCAGACAATCTAAAAAATATTTTTTTTAAAAAAAATTTAATTTTTGATTTCTACATCAAACCTAATCATTTTTGGTCATGATCAGGCCTTTCCAAGGAGGCCAATCATGACCCTCTAGCTGCTATGGATCAGGAGATATGGGGATCCAAAGAATCCCCTAGCCTCACTTGCCAGCTAGGGGGTTAACTGACTGACTGACGTCATATGGCGACAACGTCAATGGGTGGGGGTGACCCAGAGGCTTGGCTGACATCCAAGATGTCCGCTACTTCCGGGTGCGAATTGTGATCCAGCACTCTAAGGGCTATATTACATAGTTGGTGCTAACTGAACCAGAGCTGTTGTTAACTTACCAGAGCCATTATAGCCTATGGAAGTTTTACGTTTACAACAGGTCTGGTAAAGTTAGCACCAACTATGTAATATGGCCCGAAGGGTTTAAATAGATGCCCTGCTGAAAAGGGCAGACTCTGCCCTCTCCAGCAGTACCTTTCTTTTTTTTCTAGCTCCAGCCATTGGGGAGGGAGAGTGGTCCAAGGGACCTCCCCCTCCCCTTTCAGGTTCCCCCTGCAAGCACGGGGGTGCCTGAAAATGGCGTCATCACACACGGTGATGACATCATTGCGACGGCTGGGGCCCATAGTACGTCCTTGGTCCTTAAGGGGAATTTTCCCCAGGACATACTATGTACTTCAGTGGTCTTTAGGGGGTCAACAGAAGCAGAGTTGAAATTGTCTTGCATATTTTCTGCCAAACGTAGGATGCTTTTCTTAACTCTGGGCCACATTACAATCTTGACGCTAACGTTAGCGCCGGCATAAGTAATTCTTAACGCGTGGGTTAAAACCATTTGCGCCGACTTCCGAATTACATACTTAGCGCTATACCGCGCGGAATCGTGTACCACATGTGAACCTGCGCGAACATTGCGCGAGCTTACTGTACTTCGTGCATTTTATACTTAACATTGTGAGTGCAAACGCAAATGTGCGCTCGGATAAGTAAGGTATTACAATCTATTTGTGGTAATTACCGCATGGACGTTATTCGGAAAAATCTTAGTGACTCCTAAAAGCTGGTGCTAATGGCAAATCTGAACAACCTGGCTAACCCCAAATATACAGGCCCATAAAAAGGAATGCACCAAAGCACAGTTGCCTATTCAACTCATACCAAACCAATACAATGGATGAAGATGTGTGTGCATGTATTATTGCTGCAGCATATGTGCTCATTTTACGTCACAGACGCAGAACTTGTCTCCGATGGCAGCAGGAGTTGGAGAAGGAGCATGCTGTTCCACGGGCACCTTGTGTCCAAAGGACACGATTGACATTGGAACATCTGACTGATGCGGAGTGTCGACTCCGCTACCGGATGACCCGGGCACAGATAAACAAGCTCTACCTACAGCTGCGGTCCCATCTGGAGTCCAGGTCAGGGACACGGATATCTGTCCCAGGGATGACAAAGTTGCTGTGCTGCCTGAGGTTCCTTGCCACTGGCACCTTCCAGCAGCCTCTAGCTGAATTAAGCGGCGTCAGCCAGAGCACTTTCTCCATCACTTCCTCCTAGCAATGAAGCGCAACTGGCACCACTATATAAGATTCCCTACCACCCATGAGGGATTCCAAAGAGTGAAACAGGGCTTTTTTGTACTTGGACGCTTCCCCAATGTCCTGGGGGCTGTTGATTGCACCCACGTAGCGATCTGTGCACCTTGGGTGGAACCTGCAGTTTATATCAATAGAATACACTTTAATTTTGGCTGAATTGTGCAGGGAAAAAACAGCTCGCGCAAAGATTTTTGCACGAGGCGGTACTACGCGTGCATTCGGGTGCGTCCTGTTAGCGTTACACGCACATGTGCTATTAATCGCGGATGTGTGAACACGCGAAGATTGTAATTCCAACGGTGATTTGCGCGTGCTAAACTTTAACGCTTAGCGCAAAGATTTTCACTTTGTGCTAGGATTTTAGTGTCAAGATTGTAATGTGGCCCAGTGTGTTTTATCCCTATGTTGGTTTCTTTATTCATTGTCATTGGACATACATCAATAATCAAACACATAAAGTAGTGTCAAATAGGGATTTTATGCAACCTGGCGATCTCTCTTAATCTAAGTTTTCAGTCTGTAGGCAAATTTTTGTGGTCATCATGATTTTCATTGTCACACCACAATCGATGCCCGCCTTCATCTTCCATCTAGAAAATAACGTGTGCTTTTGGGCAATGGAATGGGAGACATTCCCAAGAAAAAGTCATCAGAAAAGAAGAAAAGAGTATACTCCAGTGTCTGATTCTGATGCGAAAAGTCTTCATATATGCTTATCACCAACTCAACTTCAGTTGTTAACACGCAAAAAAATACTTGGGGGAGTATCACTTATCACCAGTGTTGCATATAACGGTAAAAATGACCACTGATGTAACTACGATGAACTTCGTCTATCCACAGAAGCAAAATTGAACAAACCAGGCAAAGCAGAGGCAAACAGTGATGAGCAATGCTGAAGAGAGTGTAAATTGGTGAATAACCCATTTGGTTGCATGATCCTTAAAGGACTCACAGGACTTTTTACCAGGAAAATAATGAGTAAGACTAATGTTCGCCTTCTAATATCTTTTCCCTTACATCCAGTGTAAGGGAAAATATGGGTTTCTAAGACATACCTCCTAAGTGCCCCTGTTTAGGCTGTCAGTCGAACACAGTCAGAGCGCACTCTGCGTGCGTGCACAACGGACAGGCGTAGTGACGGAAGATACTATAGACACCACACGGTCCGTTTTTGTTGACGGACGTAGGGAAAAAAAGGAAACTATGTGAAATAAAATTAATATGAAAAAAAAAAAGCTGCAAAGCAATAAAACTTCCAGCGAGAGCCTAAATGATAATTGTCCCCCGACAGGTGGTATGGCTACTTAAAATGTGTAGCAATATCCTTGTATCTGGCCCTGCCTTAAGTGATATTCCCTTAAATGCAAGAGTCCCTCTTTGACCGTTTGAAATGTTGGCTAGTATGTTCCAGGGTAATTGCTTACAGCAGTGATTCCCACTCCTGGTCCTCAAGTAGGCCAGATTTTAAGGATTAATTTGAGGAATTACAGAGTAAATACTGCAATCACTGAGCACCAATTCATATTATTATTATTATTATTATTCTTTATTTATAAAGCGCCAGCATATTCCGCAGCGCTGTACAATAAGCACAGTATAGACAGGGTTACAATACATTGAACAACATTTGACAAACAGTACAGGAGGAGATGAGGGCCCTATTCCCGTAGGAACTCACAATCTAGGAGGGTTGGGGTTGGAAACAGGAGGAGAGGACTGTAAGGTGAGAGTGATTGATGGTTGTGTCAGTGAGTTGGGTGGTAGGCTTCCCTAAATAGGAAGGTTTTAAGGGAGCGTTTGAAGGAAGAGAAGTTAGGGGAAAGTCTGACAGTACGAGGGAGAGCGTTCCAGAGAGTGGAGGCTGCGCGTGAGAAATCCTGCAGTCTATCATGGGAAGAGGTGATGCGGGGAGAAGCTAGGCGCAGGTCACTGTTTGACCTTAGGGAGCGGGCTGGGGTGTATTTGGTGATTAGTGAGGACAGGTAGTGGGGAGCTGAGTTAGTGAGGGTTTTGTAGGTAAGGATAAGGATTTTGAACTTAATTCTGCAGTGGATGGGGAGCCAGTGAAGGGACTCGCAGAGGGGAACGGCAGGACAGAGCGGCGGGTGAGGTGAATTAGCCTGGCGGAGGCGTTCAGGATGGATTGTAGGGGGGAGAGGCGGGACAGAGGGAGGCCAGATAAGAGATTATTGCAATAGTCGAGTCGGGAGATTACCAGGGCGTGTATGAGTTGTTTTGTGGTGACAGCAGTAAGAAATGGCCGAATTCTGGAAATATTACGCAGTTGGTATCGGCAGGAGGAGGAAAGAGACTGGATGAAACACCTATGCTGTGTTTCAGATATCTGGCAAACCTGGCCTGTTAGGGGTAATTGAGGACCAGGGATGAGAACCACTGGCTTTCATGTATGTACACAACATTTTTAATATTTGAATCCACTTCATTAAATAACATATACTGTACATGAAACTTTCTCAAACTATAAAAAATGCACTTTTATGTTGCTTCAGGCCAAACTTTTAACAACCTTTCCTCCGGAGGTCAAGCTGCTGTATTCTCAAGAGCTGACAAGAATGATTTTCCAATTACACAATTTGAATGTGTTCTCATAGAGGACTTGTAAACTCAGAAAATAAAACTCGCACACTGTCCAAATACATGGCTACCAAGTGTGAGAACAAGAGAGAAAGGAGGAGGCAGTAAAGTGTGAGCCCTTTAGAAACTGGGAAGATGGATGGATTGGAAAAAAAGGAAGGGGGGGAAACAGCGCATTTCTAATGGAAAGAACAAAGTCTCATCATAAGCTTGAGGCCAGCCTTTGACTAAGAAAGCATATATCACACTGCTCTATAAACAGTTTACATGACAATTAAGACATCCGTGGCATTTAAAGCAGAATCTATTCACCCACAATAAAAAAAAAAATCCTTGTAGTTTTACTTGAAAGAAAAAAAAAGAAGCAATAAAAGCAGTCGCAGTCTGGTACATGACAATGTACGGTAAATTGAGTTATATCATTTTCTTCTAGATTGTAGAATTCCTACTAAATCCTTAAATTTAACCTCAAACTACAATATATTGTTTATTTTTCATGGGTTTTTGATCAAGATAAGGGTCACTGCATGCCAAATCAACGGAAAAAAAAGACACTTTTGAAAGTGATGTCAAATAATTAAAATGAAATTCCCAGAATTTGTTCATTCCATGATGACGTTATGCAAAATATATATATATTTGATACAGATTTTTCAGTTGCTCAGTTTTTTATAAGCCTCATCAGGAAAAAAAAATGCAAAAATTTTAAAAAATTGCGATTTGGGCAATTTCAAAATGCATTTTCTCAGCTCCTATTAAGTGGGAGTTGATCAAAGGGTCGATTAAAAATCTTTGAATGAGCTCCCGTACCATATTAGCAGGGTTTTGTGACATCAGTGTTTCAAAGTCACCGACATTTTTCTTTGACCTTAAAAATATCAAAAAGTGTACTTTATAAAAATCTTGAGAATTTTTTTGCAACAATTCATGATTAGAAACAATCTTGCAAATTTCATTGAAATTAGTAATGGTCAAGATGTGATGCTTGTTGATTTTACATGGAATGATCCATAAAGAATATAACTCCCTTCTCCGTCCTGCGGTGGCTATTCCTCACTCTGAGCCGAAGACCTAGCCTGCTTTTTCACAGCAAAAATTGAACAGATAAGAACCGAAATCTCCACAATGCCATCTTCACCCATGCAGGAAGGTGCTAACCATGTCTATCCTCACATGTTTAACTTTTTCCCTTCAGCTACTGAACAAGAGGTCCTTAAACTACTACAATCCTCTCATCCCACTACCTGCCCCCTCGACCCCATTCCCTCACATCTTGCCAAAACACTTTCTGTTTCTCTTGTACCATCCTTGACCCACACCTTTAATCTGTCTTTAACCTCTGGGGGTCTTTCCTGCTCCCCTCAAACATGCCACAGTAGTTCCAATCCTAAAAAAAAATCTCTGGATCCGACTGCTCCCTCTAACTACCGCCCCGTTTCCCTGCTCTCTTTTGCCTCCAAACTCCTCGAAAAGCTTGTGTATGCCCGTCTGATTGACTACCTCCATACCCACTCTCTCCTTGACCCTCTGCAATCTGGCTTTCGCTCACTGCACTCAACAGAAACGGCTCTTGCGAAACTGACCAACGACCTTGCAACTGCTAAATCCAATGGGTGCTACTCATTGCTGATCCTTCTTGACCTCTCTGCCACCTTTGATACAGCTGACCACTCAATCCTCCTTCAAACTCTGAGTGATATAGGCCTTCAAGGTTCTGTTCTTTCATGGTTCGCTTCCTACCTGTCCCAACGATCATTTAGTGTCTCATTTGCTGGAAGTGCCTCCTCCCAGCAGTCTGTCTCTGTTGGGGTGCCCCAAGGTTCAGTACTGGGCCCTCTACTTTTTTCAGTCTACACTGCCTCTCTAGGAAAACTGATCAGCTCCTTTGGATTCCAGTACCACCTATATGCTGACGACACTCAAATCTACCTCTCCTCCCCTGACCTCTCTCCAGGTCTCCTGGATCGAGTCACTGACCGTCTCTCCGCTGTCTTAAATTGGATGGCTTCCCGCTTCCTTAAACTCAATCTTGCCAAAACTGAAATTCTCGGCATTCCTCCCTCCAAGAAGAACTCAATACCACCTATCTCTCTACAAGTAAATGGAACACCCATTAGCCCAACGCCTCAAGCTCGCTGCCTTGGTGTCACTTTTGACTCTGACCTAACATTCTCTCCCCACATCCAGACAGTGACCAAATCCTGTTATTTTCAACTCAAAAACATTGCCCGTGTCCGCCCCTTTCTGACACAAGATATCACAAAAGTGCTGGTTCATGCTCTTGTCATTTTACGACTTGACTACTGCAACTCGCTCCTTATTGGCCTCCTCAACTCCCGTATCGCCCCTTTGCAATCTGTAATGAATGCAGGGGCCAGGCTTATCTTTCTCACTAAACGCACCTCGTGTACTTCCCTACTCTGCCAGTCCCTCTATTGGCTTCCTGTACATTTCAGGATACAGTTTAAAATACTGATGCTCACGTTCAAATCACTCATTAACTCAACCCCCTACATGTCTTCGTTACTCCTCACGCACGTCCCATCTAGACAACTCCATTCAGCAGGTGATCTCCACCTGTCATTGGTCTACACAAGCACAGCCAACTCTCGACTGTTGGCGCTATATAAATGAGGACAATAATAATAATAATAAAGGAAATATGCTACAGATTGAGCAGCAACTATCCTCAATGATCATGTCTCAAATATTTTGGGAATTTCTGGTTTTTGGAATTTTGACTGCATTCCTAACAGCTGAAGGGTCGGAAGGATGCTCATGGCAGCATCTGCCCATTTTTTAATTGTATTTTAATTTCAGGAGTAAATACTCACCTTTTCTTACTTGGAGCTCTCTGCTCGTCATCGTCAACTCAGTGACCAATCTAGTGACCGGCAGCTGGGAAAATAAAAATCCCTGCCTGGCGACACTGGTGTAAGCAGAGGAAACTTGTCCACCTCACCAAGCATTTCTACTCAAACCAGGCAGGATTGAGGGAACTCTACACATCCTGGTGATTTTTAAAACCTAAAGTGGTCAGGATGAGTAGAGGGTCTCTTTTAAATGCACCGGCTGGGTGGAGTAGAGGTAACATCACTGCTCTATAACCGTGGAGACACGGGTTCAAATCCCAGCAAGAGCACCTCCCAGTAAGTGTCCTTGGGCAAGACACCCAATGGTACATACTCACCACCCAGGACATACTTGAGAACGAGAGAAATCTCAATGTATCCTTCCTGGTAAAATACTTTCTCAAAAAAAATATTGCAAAGTATAATTCATAATCATCTTCCATAACAAAATACAGTTCAATAGCACCTGCAGTCTTTTGTCACTGCACTACAGAGATGGACAAAAATAACTACAATGACATGTTTTCAAGTATCAGATAATAGCTTACGTCTACTAAACTCAATAGTAAGCCATTTGTGTGTAATTTTCTCCTACCTGTTGTAACTGGCACAGCACTAATCTCAGGGGACTGGTTGCTGGGAGGTGAGGCCGATGCAGGTATTTCTACAGACGTTGAAGATGTAGCTGGTGAGAAAGGAACAGGCGATGGCGTGGAGATCGCTGTGTCTGACACCAGGATTTCTTCTCTCACATCTGTTAAATATTTGAAAGCATACAAAAACCACCATTAGGTGTAGAATACACACAGGGTTACCAACCAGGGCTCTCCAACCGCTTTTAGGTTAGAATTAGCATAATTCTCTGCAACATTTAAGACCCACTGACCACTGAATTACAAATTTATTGTTAATGCATGTGAGATAGAAAACCAGAATCAAAAACTCTTTGAAACCATACTACTACAACTTGAAAACTGGTGGTCTAGCCCCAACAAAACGCAACTTTGTGAATGACTTTAAAAGTGAATTGAGAAAAAGGCAGCGGAGTGTAAGCACTGGTGGAGGATTATGGTAAATGTAGTCAAACAGCTGGGTTGGTAAGGTTGACACAATTATAGTTTATGTTTTGCCATCAAAAATATTGTAGATTATGTTCCGGATTTCTATGGTTCTCTATTACCCATCCACCAATTCTTTTCTTTTTTTTTGCATTATAGCTATGAAAGAAAACATAATAATGCCATGCCAAAGTACAATGAGTAGGAAAAATATACTGTTGTTATATATGGTGTATATCCTTACCATTATGAACACTCCCTTTCATTGCTCTCATGAGCTCATTTGCCCTCTCTTGACAGTGCAGAGACTCCAACAGGTATAACACGTAGTCATCAAACATCAGATGAATTAGGTGAAATGAACCTAGAAATATTAGTAGAAAAAGTAACCAAAATGTCTGTTACAATAAATCACTCTGGATTTTTTTCCATAATTATCTATGTTGTTTCTGTAAAACATATTAATGTTGCATGTAGTTGCAAGAGCACCAATGTAAGTTACAGTATATTTATCCAGCTGAAACACATCTGATGGCTGCCACGCTGCAGAGAGATGTGCAGTCACAAAATTTACATTGTACAGACATTAATTTCCTATTGTTACGAGAGCCCAGGTCAAACATTTTCCCTTGGCCGTCGTGACTCGTTTTCCTCCGCTAGTCCCTGGATTCTCCCCTTAGCAAGCAGCGCTGAATCAATGTCCGTTCTTAATTTCTCCCACTAAAGCAGGCGACACTTGTCATATTGGGTCAAGCAGACTCACTGGCCATTTTTCAGCAGGCCTCTTTTTATTTGGTACAGAATCAGATAACAACAGTTAACATCCCAGCCCACCCAGACATCCCGGCACCGCCGTTCTCCCTCGTCTCTATCAGGTCCACTTAGATTGTAAGCTCTTGAGCAGGGTCCTCTCTCCTACTGTTCTATGTGTTTAACTTGTATGTATATTGGTTATTCTGTCTCTCCCATTGTACAGCGCTACGTAACTTGGTGGCGCCTGATAAATAACTGTAACTCCAGTCATACAGAGCAAGGGTCCTTGTTTGGGGGGATTTCAGGGGAGCAGCGGCAACCCAGGGGTACCATTTGATAGGCCCCTATGGTGTCACAGTCCCAAAACCGCCCAGATCTGCAGGTAGGGGCCAGAGAGGCAGCATGTGGCAGTTACCCCAGGTCATGTCGCATGGCTGCTGCTGTGTGAGCTCTTGTCGCCAAGAAAGGCTCAGAAACGTGGGTTTCCGATGGAGATCCCTCCTGATAGTCACCCCATCTGCAGCTCTCCATGAGGGGGACCCTAACCCCCAAAGAGCACCCCGCTGGGGCAAAGGGTTTTCGTGGGCACTGGGGTTTAAATTTTCTGCAGAGGTTTCCTTTAAAGTGAATGCCGTGTGGTCCTTGAATGGGATTGGTTGGCACGTCTGCCTCCTGGATGGTGATTGGCTAGGGTTTCAAAACCAGGCGTCCCCTGGAGTCAGGGAACATGAGGGACAGGCTTAAGGGCATTTGGATTATGTTCTGATGGGGAAAAGTCACAAAAAAACACTTTTTAACATTAAAAAATAAACAGGTCAATAGCTTAAATGAGGGGAATCACAGAGGAGCGAGGTTTTAGTACAGTCCACAGTCTTTGAGCACGGGGTTCTGTGACACCTGTAATCCCCTGCACAGAGTTTTTTCATTCAAGTGAATCCAAATGTTTAAGCATAGTCCTGTAATGTAATCATACTTATTATACCTATACACAGTATCTTCCTTAGCACATCGAATTGTCGAATTGTAGATATTTTTTATTAATTTATCTGACACAATGCATAGATGACATCTGGGACCCTATCCTATTGTTGATTATTTCATATAGATTATTTTTGTACACCTAATCTAGCTATTACATTAATAGCTTGAGCTGCTATTACAACCTTTACGCTTGCAGCTCGGAATAAGCGTCAGCCTACTGCACAAGATCAGCTCCTACAATTTGTATAGGAGCCGTTAATTTGTGGCCAGTACGAGCCGTTCCAACGTTGCTTGTTCTTCTCGTCAGAAATACCTGCTCTTAAAACCAGGTGTTAAGTGACTTTGCTGGTGGAAAACATTCTACATATTAAAATAAACCCCTACAACTGCTCTCACCATGATTTCACCTGGCTCCATGGAGTACTATGGACACAAGGATCAGATACCAGAGGCAACACATGGCACTGCTGGTTGCGGCTTGCAATTTTTCAGCCTCTAGTCACCAAAACATACTTGAAAACAAGAGAAATCTCAATGTATCCTTCCTGGTAAAATACTTTGCAAATAAATAAATTAAAAAATAAAAACAGCAGCTGGGTCAGAATAGGCATAGTAACAGAGATTCAGTAAGGAATATGGGGTCAAACTGCTTCCCCCCCCCTTACCAGGTCTTTCTTACTGGTAACAATGGAATCAGGCCATTATCTTCCACCATGGCATTGTGTTTAAATTTGTATTTTTATTATCATCATTTATATAGCACCAACTTTTTTTGCAGCCCCTTAAAATACAAAATGGGAATTAAACTAACAAAACTCTAAAAGAAACCAGAAACAGGAGTATAAGGTCCTAGAGCTCAGTTTATAATCTAAAGCCTTTTGCATGGCACGTGCACTTAATTCATTATACGTGAGGACAAACTTTAAAACTGGGCACATACATACCAAAACTTGGTGCACTGTGTAAAGTCATGTCTCGAATAACCCTCGTTCCAAAGCAGGACCAGATCAAAAGAAACTGCTGTGCTACTTTCTTCAGGGAACCTTGCATCTTGCTGGCCACCTATAATAAAAAGGAGGGTTAAAATAATAATTTCCTCATAAGAAGAAAGATCACTTATTAGTTGTTCTGGGGTACATGGAACACGAGACAAATCAGGACCTATCATTCTTTAGTCATCTGCTTGCATACAAAACATTCTTTTTTATTGCATTCTTGGTTTTCTTATCTTATTTCAATTATCGTTTCTGTGTCTAAAGTGTATCTATACTATATATGTCATTCTTTTGATAAACCATAAGGGTTTTACAGAAAGCTACCTTGAAGAAACACCCTTATTGCTGACAGAATCTGCACAATAATTTTTTTAATAACCATTTTAGTTACTTTTAGCAAGAGTTTTATCAGGGCTTCTAGAATGCATTAGACCCTGGAATTACTGACTCACTTACAAGCACGCTATGAGATTCTGGCTACAAGGTGTGCATGCAGCACTGATCCTTGCAAGCGGCCACCTAGTCTCCTAAGAGATCCCAGATTCTCCCTCTGCAGTCTGTAATGAACGCCTGTGCTAGGCTCTTCCACCTCACCTCCCGTACCTCTCACATCTCGCCCCTCTGTCAATCTCTATACTGGCTTCCTGTTTCCTTTAGAATTCAATTCAAAATACTGGTGTTCACGTACAAAGCTCTCCATAACTGCGCCCCTGCCTACATCTCCTCCCTTAATAGCAGGTATATACCGTCCCGACCACTTCACTTTGCCAATAATCTGATGCTATCAGTTCCTCGTACCCACACCACCAATTCAGGACTTCTCTCGGGCTGCCCCCTTTCTATGTAACACCCTCCCCCACAACATTAGACTCTCCCCATCTCTCCAGTCCTTCAAGAAGTCTCTGAAAACACATAGCAACAGGTTTGCTATAGAAAACCGTACTACTCAGGCTTTCACAATAAAGAAAAGTAATATCCAGATTGTTTTCTCATAAAAATGTTATCATATGTAGTAACACACTGCTAAATATTTGAGGACAAATATTGATAAAGGAAGATACAAACCATACATTTTGACATGTAGATTGTTAACTCACTTTTACTACACATCTATCCACCATAGAGTCCAGCCAATCAATATACGCCTCGATGGGAGACTGCTCTTCCAGGAGGTGATCAAACTCTTGATACACTGTAACCCAAGACATCCATGTTACATTTGTGTGTCACAATTGTCGTAGGTCATATATTTTAATGTTTTATATATAAATATAATATTTAAAGCTTATATTACATTATTAAATATTTGTAACTCACTAAATTAGCATCAAGTCTGCATTCATTGGCTATCATTGTCTGCTCAAAATTGGGGGGATTCTGAATTAGAGGGTTTAGGTATGGAATTAGATTTTGAGCTTTAGGACTATAGAGGGATGTAGAACAGGAGAAATGTATGGGAAACATGCTTAGAATTGCTGGAGTTGGAGTAAGCAGAGCACCTGCATTCAAAGCACTGTGGACTGTAACTCTCATGATATTCAGAATTGTTTACATCCAGTAACATCTTTAAGTCACGGTCTACAAACCTTTGTATTGTATTTCAGGTTTTGGCAGGTGCCCTAGGACATGAAAGTGGTCCAGTTGCCATAGGGCATGACAAAGTCTTGACAATATGATACAGTGCGCAATGAGAAAAGTTTCTGTAAAATATTTTCTTTTTTAAATTGGTGTCAAGACGTATGAAAAATAACACCAGTTCAGACTAATCCATAGATCAACACACATGTTTCAATGGACTCTCCTTGAAACATGCCCTATTAATGACTTTCAAGGAGAGGAGGTGTGAATCACCAGCCTAAGCCATAGCCTTTTTCTTTATTCTTCTTACACTGGATAATGAGTTTCCGGTGTTCCTCTCGGGAGTCCTCTATTGTGTAGAGGCTTTGTTTGGTAATGCTATTAAGGTCAACATTCCTCCAGTCTTCCAACATCTGGAATGTGATATCTGCGCTGTGTATTACCGTTCTCGATGCCTGCAATCCAGAAAAAGCACTTGTAATGAGTTTATAAAGAGCACTGATATTTACGATATGCATGTTGATATTTTTCGTTATGAATTCCATGCAATATGCTCTGCGCCAAATAAAAAGTTCAGAACTCAATAAAATTTGGAATTACAAATATAAGCTGTAGAAGATTTTATACTGAATTTCTTCATATGAATGACAGATGAGAACACCTTGCCTCAATGTGCCTACCTCTTCAAAGTATGTACTACTACAGGTTTAGGATTATTCAGCAAACCTTTGGTGAAGTAGACGGGACGTTTTACATGTGTACATTTTACTTAAATGTTTACCATGTCTTTTCAACTTTCCACAAATTTCTACTACAATGATATCTATGCTCTAAGGGCTAAAGAGTCACCCAATAAAGATATACTCTCAATCTAGTGGGGTTATGCTAGGATTCTAGGTGATTCCCCATGGAGTGGTGACTCAATTGGTTGTGTTAAAAATCATGACGTTGGAAGACCTATAATACCTTCCCACTCTATGGACAGGATTTCTTTCTTTTTCCTATGACTGCTTCTTTCCTGTACCCAAATGATATACTTCAAGGCAAAGAAAAATATAACATATTAAAACTAAACGTGTTATTATTCATTAATCAGGAATTACTGATCAGGGACAATGACAGGAGGTCCTTTCAGAATTCAACAGCTTATTGCCATAGTTGCATAAGTCAGCACACAGCCTACCACCACCACCATCAGCCCGTTGGCGTTTAATCTATTCAGTGGTCTCTCACGGCCCAAAAAGAAGCAAATAAAAATAACCACAATTCAACATTTAATAAAAACACTATAATATATTGTGTGTGTATATATATATGCTGTATGTTCATACATGTTCAATTACATACAGAATAAAACAGGACTTTTCCTTTTACCTGGCAGAGGTGATTTAAGGATGTCTGCCTTCGAAGGACTTGGGAAAATCTTTTTGAGACTGGAAATTAAGGAAAGAAACAAACAGGATATTTTAAAGGGTATAATTATGGTTTCAGAATTGAATTAGTATCATGCAAACATTATAGGAGACACTATTTCAATGTACGAATCACACCTGTAAATAGTTAGTTATTTGTTACATGTTCTATAGTGTTTAGGGTCCTCAAAGACATTGGGCATTATTACATTGATCACCCTAAAATGGGGACGCTAAGGAAGAAAACCTGCGCCTGCAGGTTTCTCCTTAGCTTCTCCGTTTTAGCGTGATATTACGGTGCAGTCGCTAATCCAGCAGCCTGCACCGGAACACAGCGTAAGCCGCAGGATGCTCGAGGCATTGCTACGTGCCGCCCCGAGCATGCCCTCCATGGAGGATTGCGCTGACGGTCACATGACCTGCAGGATCTCGCCTAGCGAAATCCGGCAGGTCGGCGTAGTGATTTTCAGAGGGAGACTGAGGGACTTTTTTCCCCCCAGTCTCTCACTGCTCTTGGCGGCAAGAAGAGGCGGGTGGAGCCGCTGTTCTAGCCACGGGATGGGAAGGGAGTATATGATTTTTGGGGTGGGTTTCAGCTTGTTCTGACTTATTTGGCAGAATCGGAATCAGTTAGAACCAGGTTCTAGCTGTGGGTAACTTTTGAGTTAACCGCAGCAGGATGGTAATTAGCTTTGGGAATTTATTATCCTAACACTAATTAACACTTTGCGCTCCCCATGTTAAGTATAGGGAGGGCGAAGTACAGTAAGCTCGCGCTGAAAAGCGCAAGATCCGAATCGCTGTTTTTTTAATCTGTTAGCATTTGGATTGTAATATGGTGCACCTGCGCTAGGGCAACCAGAGTTAACATTACCGCTCACACAGGTGAGCGCTAACGTTAGCGTTTTGAATGTAATATGGCCCAATATGTCCAAACTGAGACTTGTGATTGAGTATGACCTACTGTACTAACCATAACCCATAGACCTCCAATCCTATCTTTGTTGACGAGAGTAGTCCCAGAAGACAGGAAAGTAGCAAATGTTGTGGCCATTTACAAGAAGGGTAGTAGGGAGGAATTAGGCTAGTTAGTCTTACTTCAGAGTGGGGAAATTAATGGAAACCATGTTAAAGGAAAGGATTGTTGAACATTTAAAAATACATAGATTACAGGATCAGAAACAACATGGGTTTACCTCAGGGAGATCATGCCAAACTAATCTTATTGATTTTTTTGATTGGGTAACAAAAATAATAGACACAGGTGGTGCAGTAGACATTGCTTATTTAGATTTCAGTAAGGCTTTTGATACTGTTCCGCATAGAAGGCTTATCAATAAATTGCAATCTTTGAGCTTGGATTCCAATATTGTTGAATGGATTAGGCAGTGGCTGAGTGACAGGCAACAGAGGGTTGTGGTAAATGGAGTTTATTCGGCGCAAGGTCTTGTTACCAGTGGGGTCCCTCAGGGGTCAGTACTTGGACCCATTCTCTTTAATATTTTTATTAGTGATGTTGCAGAAGGTATTAATGGAAAAGTATGTCTTTTTGCTGATGACACAAAGATTTGCAACAAGGGTTGATATGCATGGAGGGATCAGTCAAATGACAAATGATTTCGGTAAACTAAAAAAAATGGTCGGAGCTGTGGCAATTGAGTTTTAATGTGGATAAGTGCAAGATAATGCACCTGGGACGTAAAAACCCAAGGGCTGAATATAGAATATTTGATACAGTCCTAACCTCAACATCTGAGGAAAGGGATTTAGGGGTTATTATTTCAGAGGATCTAAAGGTAAGTAGTCAATGTAATAGAGCAGCAGGAAATGCTAGCAGAATGCTTGGTTGTGTAGGGAGAGGTATTAGCAGTAGAAAGAGGGAAGTCCTCATGCCGTTGTACAGAGCAATGGAATTATTGTGTGCAGCACTGGAGACCATATCTCCAGAAGGATATAGATACCTTAGAGAGAGTTCAGAGAAGCGCTACTAAAATGGTGTACGGCTTGAAGGAGAAAAGTTACCAGGAAAGGCTTAATGATCTTAACATGAATAGCTTGGAAAAAAGACGAGACAGAGGAGATATGATAGAAACATTTAAATATGTAAAGGGAATCAATAAAAGTAGAGGAAGGGATTATGTTTAAAAGGAAACAAAGTAACAGAAGCATTATTTTACTGAGCGGGTGGTGGATACATGGAACAGTCTTCCAGTAGAAGTGGTAGAGGCAAAAACAGTGATTGAATTTAAGCCGGCATGGGATAGGCATAAGGCTATCCTAAACAAAAGATAAATCCAGGTAAAGTATCCATATAAATGGACAGACTAGGTCGACCAAAAGGTTCTTATCTGCCAACATATTCTATGTTTCTATCTTAACAGCTTGTCACAGAGCACCTATCACTAACAATTCTATTAAATAGACATATCATTTGGCCATGATTTATTTTGAATATATGTAGGACTTCTTGGAAAAAAAGTAACTCCTGGAACGTCTGGATTGATACCATTGCTTCAGCTGCTACTTTCTTTCAATGACTTGTACAATTACTCTAGTCTTGACTGCTAAGCTTAGCTACTGTACTCAATCACTGGTATTTTCTATCAGGTTGGTCTATAGAAATTCATATATAGACATGATGTCAAAGCCATCTTACATGAATCTCCTACTGACCTATTTCTATTTAACATACAGATGTCCATTTCTCATTTGAATACCGGGTTTGGACCTTCCCTGGGGTCTACTCAATTATTTCTGCCTCTTGAGTTCCTCTTTTTTGCTGCAGTACCCCCAACAGAGAGGGATTTTAAGAGATCAGAAGTTTGGGATAACAAGTTTATGAACCCGAATAAAATATCCATTTCTGCACAATGATAGCGCTATATAAATGATCATATTGCTAGTAATAATTATGAGTAAGTAATGAATGTGGGTGTTACTGTAGTGCCAATTCTACTGCAACAGTTTCGTGATTTTTCTATATTAAAAAATATAGTTTTAATTTAGACAAAAAGTCAGTTTTGAAATATAATAGCTAGCAAATTAGAAATTCATTCTATTATTCTACATAAATCAGACAATAAGGTTCTAATGTTCCTTGTTGACCCCAGTGCTAATCCTTTTTTCTTAATTAGCGTATGATGGAGATTTGACTTCCTGAATGGAAAAAAGCATGAATGCAGAGAAATTAAAATGGATTTATATACAGGTGATGGACCTTAAGCGGCATGGGGTATTATAAAGCTTTGCTGAAATACAGTGGCTGCCTGCTGAGAGAACGTAATTCGATAACCTTTTATGAGGTTTTATGGTTATTGTAGTGGTTTTGTTTGTTATAGGTATTCATCTCATGGGGGGGTGACATTAGCTTGCCGGTGAAATATCCATTATTAGAGTTCTCTCGATAAGAAGGAAATAAATATTGCCAGAATTCTTAAAATATTAACCCTGTAAGTCACAAAATTTCAATTATCCCCTATCACCTCTGTGTGAGAATAAGTAATACGGATACAGCACATTTTAAGCAGAGAACAATCAGGAATTTCCATCTGTTAAATAGGACATAAAAAAACAATTTTGTGTCTGGCAAATATGTATATTGAACCATATTTGACTGATTGTGATTCTGAAGAATGTAAGTCTGCATCTCATAAATTCCCAACCACTAGTAAACAAATTCTGTTACCCATCTGCAAAAGAAGTCCACAAAATACTAACAGGGTTATTCAGAGAGCGTGAAAAGCAGGAGAATGACTGGAGAATGACTGGAGAATGACTGGAGAATGAAAAATTATAGGTCAAAATAGCCGATTTGGAAAGTGAGATGAAAGGGAGAATTTTTCTGGTTTGGCTATTTTGACCTAGAATTTTTCATTCTCCAGTCATTCTCCTGCTTTTCACGCTCTCTGAATAACCCTGTAAATGTCGTTTTTTTTATTTGGATTATTCAAATTCTCTTCTGCAAACTTTAAAATTAGGGGTTAATTCAGAAAGTGCCAATGCATTCTGATATTGTAAACACCAGTGAAAACCACCACTCTTGCAATGGCGATAAAAGCCAGTGCTCCGCAAAAGAAAACTCCAAACAGCCACAGGAGAAGCTTCACTATGAAATTTCACCTGCCTCTCTTTGGATTTTTCTTTAGTGAAAGCACAACAATGTCAGGAAAACACCGGTAATTTCTGAAAACCGTATAAGTATCATCAGCACTAAAATGAAAGACGTGAAAAAAGTAAACAAAATAAAAAGTGTATGCATGAGTAAATTTTGGGAAGAGTGTCAGGTTTCTGACTATAAAAATTGTAAAACATTATACAGCTTATTTTAATGGCCATCTAAAAAAACATGCTAAAGGGTCTATTCACAAAGCACCAGAGTTTCAGTGCTTTTCACTTTGGTGCATTTCGGTGCACTTCAGTAATTCCATTTTGCCAAAATTTAGGTGAATTCACTATTCACCGAATGGTAACCATAGTACGCAAAAGCAGTTATCGGATGCAGGCGAAAACAGCCGAAGTGCACCAGTGACCACTGAATTTGCAATGGCGAAATCTGCCGAATTGGAAGAGAGAAAAAAAGCAAGACTCCTAAAGCTCTATTCCCTAGTTGGCACTAAAGTTAGCACCTCGATTCCTTACTGTCCTCCTCAAATCTCACCACGTGCCTGCTTGACCCCATTCCCTCACATCTCATACATACACTCTCCTCCTCCCTCACCCCTGCTCTCACCCACATCTTCAACCTATCGCTCTCCACCGGCTCCTTCCCATCTGCCTTCAAACACGCACAGGTTACCCCTATACTAAAAAAACCCTCCCTCGATCCCAACTCTCCATCCAATTACCGTCCTGTATCACTGCTTCCGTTCACTTCAAAGCTCTTGGAAAAACTAGTTTTCAACTGACTCTCCCTCTTCCTGTCTCTTCCTGTCCTCTAATTCCCTACTCGACCCCCTGCAGTCCGTACCTTACACTCAACCGAAAGTGCCCTCACCAAAGTCACCAATGACCTCCTAACTGCTAAAAAACACAGCCACTATTCTATTGTCATCCTGCTTGACCTCTCAGCAGCGTTTGACACTGTTGACCACCCCCTCCTACAAACTCTCAGCTCTCTTAGTCTCTGTGACACTGTACTCTCTTGGGTCAACTCTTATCTATCCAACAGGTCCTTCTATGTGTCCTTTGCTGGTAACTCCTCCTCCTCATTGCCTGCATCTGTTGGTGTACCTCAAGGCTATGTCCTAGGTCCTCTGCTCTTTTCCATCTACACCTGCTTCCTGGGCAAAATCATTAACAGCTTTGGGTTCAACTACCACCTCTATGCTGGTGATACTCAGATCTACCTCTCCACCCCTGATCTCTCTCTTCTTGTCCTTTCCAAAGTCAGCAACTGTTTATCTGGCATCTCCTCCTGGATGGCATCTCACCACCTAAAGATTAACATGTCCAAGACTGAGCTCCTACTAATTCCGCCCTCTAATGTCTCCCTACCTCCTGACTTCTCCATCATGGTTGAGGGTATCACTATCTCCCCATCTAGCCAGGTTCGTTGTCTCGGAGTTATACTTGATTCTGCTCTTTCCTTCATCCCCCACATTCAGTCTCTTTCCTACTCCTGCCGCTACCAACTACGTAATATTTCCAGAATTCGACCATTTCTTACCGCTGACACCACAAAGCAACTCATCCACGCCCTTGTAATCTCCCCGACTTGACTATTGTAATAATCTTCTAGCTGGCCTCCCTCTCTCCCGCATCTCCTCCCTACAATCAATTCTGAATGCCTCTGCCAGGTTCATCCACATCACCTGCTGCTCTGTCTCTGCTGCTCCCCTCTGTGAAGCCCTTCAGTGGCTCCCCATCCACAGCAGAATTAAATTTAAAATCCTTACCCTGACCTACAAAGCTCTCACTAACTCAGCTCCCCACTACCTGTTCTCACTATTCACTAAATACACGCCAGCCCGCTCCCTATGGTCAAACAGTGACCTGTGCCTAGCTTCTCCCCACATCACCTCTTCCCATGATGGACTACAGGATTTCTCCCGCGCAGCCCCCATCTTCTGGAATGCTCTCCCTCATACGGTCAGACTTTCCCCTAGTTTCCCTTCCTTCAAACGCTCCCTTAAAACCTTCCTATTAAGGGAAGCCTACAACCTGACTCACTGACGCAACCAGTCTATCACTCCCACCTTGCAGTCCATCACTCCCACCTTGCAGTCCTCTCCTCCTGTTTCCACCCCCAACCATTCTAGATTGTGAGTTCCCACAGGAATAGGGCCCTCGTTTCCTCCTGTACTGTTTTGTCAAAATGTTGTTCAATGTATTGTAACCTTGTCTATATTGTGCCCATTGTACAGTGCTGCGGAATATGCTGGCGCTTCATAAATAAAGAATAATAATAAGTAAACGTTAGCACCAGGACACGTGTGTTTAACGCTTGCCATCGATATTACATTCCTGACACTACCCCCTTTAGTAGTCTGTTACCGGTATTGTTTTTTCCGCAAGCTTAATCTACTTTGCAAATTCTATACTTAACATGGGGAGCACAATCGTACATTAGCGTTTTGATTAGTAAAATATTACAGTGCTAGCACTAATTACCCCAGGGAAGCAGACATCCAAAGTTAGCACCTTCTAAGAGCTGGCACTACATGATTTGCATTTGCAAAATCATGTAGCACCCCTAAACTCTCCCAATAAATCCAATACTCACCTTTCATCCTGTGGCGTGAAAGGTGTCTCGATCCGCCACTTCTTCTGGACACGAGCAGAGTGAGACTGGATATAAATAGTTCCCAGTCTCCCTCTGAGATTACTCTGCACTATCTATCTCTCACGAGATCATACAGGGCTCACAGCCTGGAAGCACAACTATCCATGGAGTCCTATGGACTCCAGGAGGTGATACTCGTGGAGGCGCAGAAGCGCTACCTGCGAGTATCCAAGCAGTTAGCAGAGCCTTCAGGGCAAGGTGCTGAGGTAGCGCTTGCCCTGGAATATCGTGGTTACATGGGTATGCTACAGGGAAATCTCCAGGCACAGATTTTCCCCAGTAGCATCCCCATGTTACCGTGAACTAGGGACTAGTGCCCCTATTCTCCTAATAGTATAATTCAATAAAATGTGTCCACATAATAAAAACGGTCCTGTTAAAAATAATAAATAGGTCTGTTAAAAAATTTAAAAAGTCTTTAAAAAATGTCGTCTAAAAAAATACAAAAAGGTGTTCAAAAAATTAAAAGGGTTTTTGCTGAAAAAGAAAAGAGGAAACGGTCATTAAAAAAGATATTACGTTTTTACATTGAATCCTATGGAATTTGCCTGGTGTTGAACTGTAGCACCAAAAATCAGACCATTTTGCCCGAATTTTGGTTCGGGAGTTTGGTGTTCTGTGAATAGAAGACATGATAGTCTTCTATGGGGCAATTTTGGTGCCGCCAAACTCTGCCTAATTGCGGTGAACTACACCATAGTTTGCTGTCAATTCGCCTGTATTTGGCAAATTAATAGTTTAGCGAATTGACAAATTGGTCCGAAATTGCATAGAACGGTGACATTCACCTTCTGGTGAAAATCGAAGTCAATTTGGAGATTAGAGAATAATCTCTTAAATGTTCTTAATCCAGCAAATTTACTACATTCCCTAAATGAGATAAAATTCATTTAGTGATACATTTCCTTAAAGCCTGCTAAGAATGAAAACAAATGGTTCTTTGTTGTAAACACTATAAAGTTGTGATTCTAGTTAAAAGGGCACTTTGCGCGTTCTGCTTTAAATTCACTTAGCAGATTTTCTTTAAGGTTAATTGGAAAACAAATGGATTTAAATAGTTTCAATAGAAATGTCCTGGGAGAGGAAACAAACTGTACGTTTTTGCAATTTTCTTTACTGTTCACTTTCACCAAATGTGTTTTCATAATAACTAGGATCATAACCAGTAAGATGACCCAACTCTGGTTCACCAGCTGATGAAGCCGTAACTAACGGCGAAACGCGTTCTGGCAATTCTATTATTTTATCTTTTTATATTTTATTAAAAATTATTTTTTAATTTGGTCCCGTTGTTCTGGAATCCGTTTTTGGTCTTCTATGGTCTTTTGTGGATTTGACCTTCTAAACAAACCCACTGGCTCCATCACCAAGAGCTTGGTCATAAGCTCCACCGAACGTGAGTTTACACACTGTCTGTACGATTGTATATTTTGGTTGGTGGATCTGCACAAGAAAGTTTCTCTTTTTTACATGCTTCCTTCCATATTTGATGCCTGAGAGGGGTCATCGATCGTGAAGGGTGTGGGTCTCCTTCTGAATAGGAAGAAAAAGGACCCAGATGCACCTTACCACGCAGAGCCAGTGATCGGGCTCCACACCTGTGAGTGGAATAGTCTAGACTAAGATACACCAATATATTTTTTTTACATCCTGCGCTATCATTTGTTACATAGTTACATAGGCTGAAAAAAGACATGCGTCCATCGGGTTCAGCCTCTCCCACATAACCTACTGCTGTTGATCCAAAAGAAGGCAAAAAACCCAGTCTGAAATGCTTGCCAATATGCAACATACTGGGAAAAAATTCCTTCTTGACCCCAGAATGGCAGTCAGATTTCTCCTTGGATCAAGAAGCTTTTACCCACATATTAAATATTATAACCCCTAATATTCTGTGTCTGCAGGAAGTCATCCAGTCGTTTTTTAAAAGTCTGTACAGACTCTGACCCAACCACCTCAACAGGCAGAGAATTCCACAGCTTTATTGTTCTCACCGTAAAATAACCCTTCCTATGCTTTAAGCTAAATTTTCTTTCTTCCAGTCTAAATGGATGACCCCTTGTCCTATGTATAGTCCTGTTAATGAATAGGTTATCAGACAATGGTTGATAATGGCCCCGTATATATTTATATAAGGTTAAATATGTATTTAAATGTTAAATATAATTATTTGTATTTTGTGTTGTGCTTCTTTTATATAATCCATGTGGATAACGTATATCATAAGAACCACCTGAACACCAAGAAGCGATTGCCATCGCGCTACCAGATACGTATTTCTATGCTCTAGGATAACTATATTCAGAAATAAACAAGCATCTAATAAATTGCAGTCGTGTTAATGCTATGCAGTACGAATTATTCATATTCATGTGAATGGGAGCATTTACACAGTCAAATTAATGTCATATGATAATGATAATGTCTTAGGGCCATATTACAATGTTGGTGCTAACTTAACCAGAGCTGTTGTAAACTTAAAACCTCCATAGGCTATAATGGCCCTGGGAAGTTTACAACAGCTCTGGTTAAGTTAGCACCAACTATGTAATATGGCCCTTAATGTTTAATTCTATGATTATGGTCAGTAAAGCGTCCAGACCTGAAGAAGAGAGGATCACTCTCGAAAGCTCATCTTTTAAATGTAACGTTAATCCAATAAAAAAGGTATCACTACAGACTGCTATACTCGTGATTTTGGCATCTGGACTAACACGGCCTATCTAATATATATTATATATATATATATATATATATAAAGACAGGGATCATCAACCTCGGCCCCTCAGGTGTTTTGGAACTACATCCCCATGATGCTCAGTCACCCGTTAGGTTGCCTGAGTCATGGGGACTGTAGTTCCAAAACATGAGGGCCTAGGTTGCTGACCCATGTTATTAAAGAATACATACATAGCCATTTAAATATATTTCAAAGACAAAGCACAGAAACTAAAGTAATGAAAAAAACAAGGATGGCCCAACAGTTTTAATTGATAAAGGCCCTTAAATTAGACTTTTTAAGACATTTATTCGAAAATTATAGGGTATTTAAGGGGAAATGAATTAAACATTAATGATTTATGTATGAAATAACTGTATGTAGCGCACAAGTACCTATACCAAGGAGTTGTATTCTGTTTTCACAATGTGAGGAAACATCTTCACATTATTTTGATGCCTGTATAGTTATTTTTTTTATATTAAACTATATGCAAATAAATATTTGAACTCTATGCAAGATACAGTTTCAATACAATCAGAAATTGGGTTGGATTCCTGACATTAAGGTTGTTCAATATCAAGTTTATAGGAGGAGTATAAAAGATCATAAATCAATACCTACGCTCAAATTTGATGTTTCGCAAATTCTCAGGAAGGTCATGGAGAGCGACCTTTAACCATTCGTCCAACTGTTTGGCAAACTTCCTTATCACTTGCGTCAGACTATAAAGTGAAAACAGCAATAACAAATAATGATAATGGTCAGTCAAGCCTACAGTCCTAATGTCCATAGTGGACTATAATACAAAATTTTATATATATATATATATTACACCTATTTATGTCTTTCCAATAGCAACAGTTTCCAAAGAGCATTTAGAAATTTATATATATATATTTTAATATAAATTTTAGATTAAAAAAAAAGTCTACTCCCCCACTTGTCTTGGTCAACCAAAATTAATGCATGGCAAGTTAAACTTTGGCCCTTTAAAATGGCAGAACTTAATTTTGCTGCACAGTGTTTTTAGTTTCAGTGTTCTAACACCCAAGCATCAGAGCAGAGGTGCAGTGTCAGACAAAGAGACACGCGGGTAGGGCCTGAGCTTCTGTATGACAAATCAGATATTCACCTAGAGCAGTGATAACGCACCTTGACACCACAGATGATTCAGAAGTACATGTTCCATTTTGCTTAGTCACTCTTAAGAATGGCTGAGCATCATTGGACTTGTAATTTAGAAACACTAATTAATCTGGTATACATTGCTCTATGCTCCTATACATATCCCATGGCATCTGAGTGATCATATGGCGATGCTGCACTCAAAGCTGCTGCAGACCAGTGTCCTTACCATAAGCATCAGGTCACATTTTCTATAATGTCAATGCATTTTATAAAAAGAATAGTTATTTTAAGATTGTGAAAACAGCAATTTAAATATACAAGCATAAAAACAGGACCATCGACAAGGGACTATGCTTGGGGGATTCTCCATATGTCAATGAAGTGACATGTGTTTAATGTCATCTTCTAAGGGCTAATAGCAGGTCCAGCCCAAGATACTGTGCTGCCTGGGTCCAAGGATGAAATGTTGCGCACCCCCCCCCAAATAAAGCATACCACAGAGCTCCACAGCAATAAAACCCACAGTAATGTGCCCTGTTTATGAACGTATCACAGAATTCCACAGCAATAAAACTCACAGTACTGTGAGGTGTGTATCAGAGAGCTCGACAGCAGAAAAAACTCAGACTCATATACATCACATATTACTTTGAATTATATTGCTGTGGAGCTCTGTGATACAGTAATGTGCGACGTGTATAAGTGTATCACAGTGCTCCACAGCAATAAAACATACAGTAATGTACGGTGTGTATGAGCGTATCACAGAGCCCATACATCCACATACCCCATCAAACAGACACACATCCATATACCAACACATCCACAAACACTGTCACACACGTAAACAAATACACACACATAGTCACACATACCCACACACATACACCCTGAATAGGGTCTAGTCAAGGCCCAGGTGGCTGCTTCGTGCCGTGGTCTTAGACTAAGTGGCAAAATGCCGTCCCTGTCAAAGGGCTGCCTGCAGAGTAATGGCCCCAACTGGCCAAATGGATGAGCCGGCCCGGGCTAATATAATGCAAGACATGCCAGTGCCACCACACAGGTCTTTTCCTCAGGCATTTTAACCTTGGCTTCACCTTGACAGTTTTCATGGTTAAAATATCTAGCCTTTTTTTTTAGTAATGAAAGAGATCTGACTGCACAAAGTGAGTTCATGATTTTTTTTCTTCATTTATTGACTGGAATAGAGGCACCAACCTGTCTGGCAGAGCTTGTAGCACTGTTGGCATTAGTACTCCAGAGATTGCTTTATATAAGATGGAATCACATACTCCAACTATGTTTACCACCGTGGAGGAGCCAAGGACAGGGAGCATGTGAGGGGGCATTCCTTGCCAAAAGTGCAGGAGAAAACTTTGTACCTGCAGATTTGTAATAAAGAAACAGTTCCATCATTATACATTATGTCTATTACTAGCTGTAACCAATCTATATATAAGCTAATATATAACAAAACTATCTATAATCCATCTCTTTATTTATATCTATCTGCATCTATCCATATTTCTACAATTTTCTATTTATTATCTGCCTACATGCAATTTTCACATGAAAAGCAAAACCAGAAAATGTTGCAATAGTTTTACATATTTTATATTTTAAACAAGTACATTGCTCGTATTACATATTTGGGTGGGAATTCTTCCGTTTGTTTTGGAATCTGATCTCATGCATCATTTATTTCTGTATTTATTAATTTGGAAGTTATACAATGTAAGGAGCAAGCAGGTTTTAAAATGACAGAAACAGCAACAGCCAGGGAACATCTTCCACAAAAGAGAACAATTATTACATAGTTGGAGGAACTAAGAGAACTACCTTGTTCTATAAAAGAAATAAAAAATATAACAAATAAGAGTGAAGAAGGGAGAGAGGGGGAAAAAAAGGGGTGAAGGTTTAGGCAAGAGATGCAGAAAGGTGGACACATAATCCAGCCAGAGACAGAGACCATAACTATGAATGAACCTGCACTGTGCCATGGGTTAAAGAAGAAAGTGAGTCCATCAACTCAAAGTCAGAAATTATTTTTTGGCACCCAAAACATTAGAAAAGGGGGTTTCAGAGCCAGAAAGAAGCAAAAGCTCTTCTGGCTGCTAGCAGCAATTTATGCATAACATGTTAAGGTATTTAGAGAACGTAGGCAACTGTCAAGAAAGACTTCAGTTCAGTCACAAATAACACAACCTCCTCCAACAAATGGTATAAAACGACCACATACAGATAAAAATCCTTTATTATTCTACAACTTACAGCACAGAGCTTGATGAATTGAGTCCATGCAAAATATTTTGGCAGTGGAGGTATACCATCACAAAAGGTATACGATTCCACATAATTAACACAAATTGAAGATTGGGATGTAGTTTCACATAGAACCCTATTCTTCTCCCTCCAAAGACCCACCTAAACCCCATTAGTGTATTTTAATGTAGGACAACTCCAATTCCACAGAATTGCTACAGAGCAAGGTATAGAGGTTAGAAATAAAGTAGGTGGGTGTCATATTGAAGATAGTGGTGCTCAAAAAAAGGTCATTTTAGAGCGGATCCCCTCCCAAACATACAGATAGAGAAGCCAGGCTGCATAGATGTAAATAAAGGATGTAGGAGGCAGGTAAAAGAAGTTCCTTAGATTTGTGTAAGTTGGACTGCATAATGAAATAACATTCTACAGGGCAGTCCCAAACCACCCTTATGATTTGGTCTATACAGTTTTTTTTGTCAGCACTATGACTTTCACATTTTTCCAGATAAAGCAACCTATAAATCAATTTGTTTAAGATCATTGCTATGCAACAGGACCGGGAATCTGAAAAGAAGGTGTGGAAGGAGATTCATTTGTATATTGTGAATACTACTCAGACTTCAAGACCTGATAACCCCTCAGATGAGCTCTCTCCTGAATAAGGAGAGACAATGGATGGGTCTTGGATTTAGAAATATAAATTTTATAACCAGAAACCACTGAAAAATCACCCATCTATCGGCGGAGAGGAGACAATAATACTGTGGGAATTGAAAGAGAAAACCTTACAATGTCTGCATTTGCAGAAACTTTGAACTTCTCTGCTCGAAATTGATCTAAGGATATCTAAGTATTGCCCCTGATGGCAGATAGAAGTGGTTACAATTATTTAAAAAAATCACCAAAGTTATTCTGTAGTACTGTACAGCTGGTAGGACGAAGTAAGCATAAAATTAACAAATAAGTTTGTTTTATAGATAAAGCAAATAAGAAGGATAATAGAGGGCAACCCTGACATGTGCCATTTGAGAAAGTATTTGGGACAGCATTATTTGAGGGGATGCATGAAGTAGGGGCATTGTATACAAAGGAGAGATTGGTGAGAAATAGTGGCAGGAAACCAAGATTGTCTAGAGAATCAAATAGAAAACGACATTCCAGATGATTGAGCACCACTGTGTCCAGAGAAATGAAGAGAAAAGGCGTTCCAGCATGTTTGTCAGACCAAAGGAATGTGACCATTGTCTGGTGGGTAGGAACAAATCCTACTTGATCAGGATAAATTATGAGTGTAAAAAAGGCTTTTATCTGATTGGGTAGCAGTTTGATGAAAATGTTATATTCTGAAATTCAGGAGGGAGATGAGTCTATAGCTCTGAGAGCTATTGTTGCTAAACTCCTGCCTTCCAGATGTTACTAAATGAAATCTCAAATGATTCTCTGGTCATCTACTGTATTCAAATGTTTCTGGGAACTGTAGGCGATCAACATCGGGGGACCTATATCAAATTGATCTTTTTATTTTTTAGCGATTAAAACTATGTTAGATCTAAGAAAAAAAAGTATATATGAGGACCACAAACTCCCCATTAGATGGGTAAAGATCTCCCAAAAACTTTTGTAGTAAAAATAAAACAAGCTACCAGGACCAGATATTTTAAAGGGTTTGAATTTTTTCATTACTGAATGAACTTCTTCCTCTGATAAGGGAGCAAAGAACATAGGTGGCCGATTGCATATAGTTTGAAAATAATCTGAAAAGACTTTGTTGATGATGTGAGATCCAAGAAAGGATCTCTTCCTAAATTTCCTATTTCATAATTGAGAACCTAAAAGATTTAATTTTATTAATTTTTTTCCCAAAAGAAAGCACTTCATTCATGACAAACCTTTAGCAACCTCATCCAACATTACATCCTTAATCATGTGATAAGTCACTATCAACTACAAAAAAAGGAAAAAGATCTCCAGAATTTTTGTGTCAGGAACCCTAATGGGCAGAGTGTAGTCTGGGCTTCAGAGATGTGGTGTTTTTTCTGCTTCTTATGAGAAGTGGCTAAGATGCAAGATAACATCTTCTAACCATTTTGTGAGCTGACCATTGGCCAGAGGGGGGTTATCTCTCTAATCCCATTCTCCATCAATTTTGTATTAGATCTTCAAGATATGCAATGCTGCGTACCAGAAAGGAATTACATTTTCATGACAATTGGGGTCCACTAATTTACACCACTAGGCCCATGAAATAGCTGACCAGTCAATGGAGCCAGTGGAAACATCCCTAGTGATGGGAAAAGACTACTGCGATACTAGAAAAATGTTTATGCACGTGTAAGACTTTAGAATGTTGGAGAAGCAAGTATAGACATTGACCAGGAGATTGCACTGTCTAAAAACATTTTGTAGGTTATATTTAGAATTAAATCTATTGTGTATCCTTATCCTGCCCCCCCCCCAGTCCAAATTTGGATTAGGAGTAGCATTGAGTCACCCTCCCGGTATCAAATTACCTTCCACATGATCTGCTAATGAAATGCATAAGGAGTCCCAGAACAGTGGGTTAGAATTTTAGGTGTGTACATATTCATATAGGAAAAAAGCACTGAGGTAATGGTGCCCACAACCAAATTAAAAGACCAAGAATTGTCAAAAAACAGTTTTGTTACCTCAAGGGGGGGTAACATTAACACACCACTATTGCGACACCATTCTTCTTCACAGGAGAGTAGGACAGGTATGAATGAATAAAGTCTTTATTAGTTACGGATAGACAAGGAATAGGCACCGTGAGTTTCCCCAAAAGAGGTGATATCACACCTCATACGTATGAAGAATTTGTGAAGAAGTCAGCATTTTCTGGAGAGTTCAGACCCTTTACATTCTTAGGCAAACTTGTGTTAGACAATATAAACAGACCTCAAAATAAAGCATATGGCAAATGCGATTCTGATAGAAAAACAAGGAATCTGTGAGCACCTTCTGAGGAGGAGAAAAAAAAAGAGGCAAAAGAGAAAAACTAAACAATAACATGTGTGGGGTCATTAGACGCCAGACTCGAGGGAAGTATTGTGATGAATACAGTGTGAATATTGGCATCCTGTCAAGTCCGATTACTGCTGAAGATCTATTAAAAAATGCAAATAACAAAGTATGATATTCAAGACCACCAATTACAAAAATATCCACCACAAGAAAAAACAAAATACAATATGAGCACACCAAACTCTTCCCATGTGTCCCCGTCTGATATCTAAATACGGAGCTAAAATATGAACCAAGAAAAACTCCAAAAAACAGGTACTACATACATAGCCTGATGTTTAGAATTAGAAAAATGTCCAGAAGATGAAAATATATCTGGAAAACCTAATAGACTGAAAGCCAGCAGCATAAAATGGTTTAAATAGGTAAGCCAACTTGTTTTGCATCAGTGCAGCCTGGAAACTGTTCAAAAACAGCAGATATGTATGTGGTGCCTTCCTAACAAAAACTAAGGATTGTCTGAAAAGGATACAGGAGAACATTATGAAGTCCATCATCCTCCGGGAACAGGTTTGGATGACTGTTACTTGACAGACTTGAAGGAAACCTGGAGTAGGGTGGAGAAAGTCCCTAACCTCTTGATGCCCAATTAAGAATCCACTGATTCCAACAAGACATCAACACAGTTGAAGCAGGGAAGGGCTTCTGAGAGTGGATCCATTTTCTTCAACCAAGTTGAATTTAGCAGCTCCAGGAATTGGGTAATGTCAACAGATGATAAGGTTATTCCTTCAAATGATGCCAAGAGCTTAAAGGGATGGCCCAAAAGTAGTGGATGTCATGAGCCTTCATGTGATCTGTATTTTGCTTCCATTCCATCTCTCATTGTAGGGTTGAAGGTACCAAAACATTTGAAGAATAATAGTCATACATGGGAGGACATTCCTGTTATTTGTATAGAAAAAGCTTTTTGTCTGGAATTTCAGGGATAAAGAACCATTTCTGAAGGAGGAACAAAAGTTTGCCTCTTCACATGGAGTGCCTTGTGAATTCTTTCAATAAGAACTTGTTCAGGAGAAACAGTGGAGCCATGGCTTGAAAGGTGGAAATCACGGTGTCACTGAGATCTGTGGGGACGCAGATACAATAAGTCCACTTAAGCGAAGATTGTTTTTCCTCACTGGTTAGTGATGTCCTCCAAGGCTGCCTGCAGATGCTCAACCTTGTCTGGCAGCAGGAGGCACCATTTCACCACCAAGTTGTGGGCCCTTTATAAATCCATCAATAATGTTTCCAGATCTTACATCCTCAAACTTATGGCATGAGGTTCAGTCTTGGCCTCAGACATATGTTTGGATGTTTGGAGAACACAGAAAACAAGCCGATTGCAGTCCGGTGATTAGGTCCATAAGGGTATACAAGGAGACTCAGCAGGAGAAAAACCGTGAGACATTGGTGAAGAAGTGGAATCCTGGGAATAGACGGATGACTCATCCTTGGATGGGAAGCACACTGGAACAGAGAGGCTACAGTGGGATCCACCCCGTATTCTTCCTGGAGGCCTTCATGTTAAATGATTAGTAGTCAGCATATAGTGAGGTCACTTCAAACAATTACCAAACATCACATAGCAGGAATTTACCTCACAATAGTGATTCACAAATAGCTGTGATAGGCGTTAAGGGTTAATTAGGCGGCAATGCAGAAAGAATAGCACAGTGAGCAACCTTGGAACGAAAAATTGGAACACAAATGTATCCACTTACTAGAGAAATGATCTAAAATTAGGTTTTTTATGGTACCCGGAATATAGATGCTGCCAAAATATTATGGAGTTGGAGAACCTCCACCCTCTGAGGTTCTCAGTAAAATGTGCAAAAAGAGTGGGGGTCCCAAAAGGTGCAAAAATAGATAAAATTGTGTGATAGATGTGTAACCTATATCAATTATATCAAATATAGTAGTTCTATTGTCAGTAAAAAGCTGTGGGAGGGAACTCCCCTAAAAGTGCAGTAATGTAATAAATAGGTGAGCCACTCAAAGAATTAATTTAAGTGAAATGTCAAAAGTGATGAAACTATAAATAGACAAAGAAAAAGATTTCCAATGTTATGTCAACTTAAATTTGACCCAAAGATAAACAATCTAGAACTGAATCGACTGATACATATAAGTGCAATCACGTATATGTTACGTGATATCACTGTTATGGACAATATACATGAATAGGCGTATTCAAAAATCATGCAAGTAGTGCAAAATACCTCTTGGTAACCAGGTGATGCCAGCTGTACACCATAGTTGTAATGTTTTACATTTTACACTACTTGCACGGTCGGATTTAAGTCGACATAACATTGGAAATATTTTGCTTTTTCTATTTATAGTTTTATTACTTTCTCATTCAGCTGCCATCTCTTATCTAAGTTAACCTGCAGAACAATAGACCTCCTGCTGCCTTATCTAAACATTCCCTCTTCCACCTCATTAACTATTAAATAAAGTAGATTAAATAAACAAGAGTGACAAAGCACAGCTTTTGGTAAATGTTGTATCACGGGAAAAATACAAAAAAAGAAAACAAGAGATCAAAACCTTACTTTACTTTTCCTTTTTACATGCAATTACTTCAAAGAAAAATAAACAGCATCTTGTGTTTTATGATGTGGTTATATTTGCAAGTAATCTAGTTACAGTTTATGTAAGTGGTAGTGTCCCTTTAAAAGTCTGATAGCCCTTTGTTGTTCAGCCAGAGACATGTTGGCATGTTACCCCTAACCTAAGGCATCCAGCAGAGCCACTTAAGTAGATCATCTCTTTGATTATGGGTTTTCACATAATTCACATAGTGGTATGCGATTATTTGTCAGTGCACCAAGACTGTTCCTTGGATCATGGATCGCAGAACCAAAGAGACCCCTTGGGCCAGGGGATATTTGATGGTGATTCTGGAGCAGCATGTGATGCGTATTATTAAGGGGTTATTCAAAGAGATCCGAAAGGTAACCGAACAGTGAAATTCAGCGTACGGCTACCTTTCCTGACCATTCGGCTATCCAGAGAGCAGGCAATTCGCCAAATATTGGCTAATTGCCAGCACTTACGGTGCCTGTTCCAGGGCAGTGAAATCCCCATAGAGAAGCAATGCTTCAGCTATTCAGAGAACACAAAACAGCAGGGAAAGGTTTCCGAAATGCCCTGCTGTTCGGTGGTTTCATTCGACAGGTTTATTCAGGCGAATCTCATAGGCTTCAATGTTAAAAATAATCCCGTTTTAATCCAATATCTAATAAACCGTTTATTATTTTATTCTGCAGTAAAAAGTCTCTTTATATTTAGATTTTTTTAGGATCTTTTAGGCATTTTTTTCCTGGTTTTTTAAATAGTTTTTTCTTATTTCTGTAACAGCCCTTTTTATTATCATTCATTGGATCTTATACGTAAATTTCAGACATTTTCGTTCAGTAGTTTCTTTGAAAACAGCGATTCACTTTTCAAACATTCAAGCGTACTGTTTTTTTTTCTCACTCCATTCGTCTGCGGTGTCAGCTTTTTCCGGCGGCTGCTCTGCGCTGTGATCGGCAGCTGCTCGGGTGTGTTCGGTGGGGTTAATCCAGATGTTTTGCGGGTGTTAGTGAGTGTTCGGCGGGTTTTGCGGTGTGTGTTCGGCGGGTTTGCGGTGAGTGTTCGACGGGTTTGCGGCAGCTTTTCCCTGCACTACGACGTCCCTGTGGTGCTTGCTGAATACACCGCAGGGTCGCCAAAATGGTATTGCCGAATCACACCGAATTGAAGAGAACGAAAAGTCACCGAACGTACGGTGACTTTTTGATTCTCTTTGAATAACCCACATGGCGATGTTGTCATGTCCCCTCTACGTGACAGAGGGAGACTGGATCAGGCCAAGTACACAGAGTGAATAATATGTGAGGAAAAGGAGAGGAATATGAACCAACGAAGAATGACAGATAGAGGCTGCCAAAGTGCTGGGATTACGATTGAGTGTGCCAGACTAGGGTGGTGAAGATGGAGGGTGAAAGACTGCGGGTATGGACAGAGTGTGAAGATGGAGGCTACCAGAAGGTGGGGGATGAAGATGGAGGTTGCAAGATTTGGGGTGTGAAATAGTTAGATTTTCTGTGGTAAATTATGTATTATATGTATATACATAAAGTAGTCCTAAAATTGTCTCAATGTTGTTGTAGGTTAAACTAATGACCAACGTCTGCCCCATAATAGTCCCTTCTAAAACTGGGACACTAAGGTGAGAAACCTGCGTCTGCCAGTCTCCCCTTAGTGTCTCCATTTTAGCACCATATTACAGGGCAGGCGCTGATTCAGTAATCTGCTTCCTAATGCTCTCACACGAGATCCTGCAGGTCCGCGGAGTGATTCGTGGAGGGAGACTGGGGACTTTTTTTCCCCAGTCTCACTCTGCTCTTGGCAGGCAGAAACGATGGATTGGGCCACCGTTCGTGCCGTGGGAAGAGAGGTGAGTATTTGATTTTTGGGGGATTTTCAGCTGGTGCTGACTGATTCTGCAGAAGCGGATTCAGTTAGTACCAGCTTCTAGCTGTGGTTAACTTTTCAGTTAAATGCAGTGGTGCGGTAATTAGCGTTAGGATTTTGCAATCCTAACGCTAATTATTCTTTGCGCTCCCCATGTTAAGTATAGGGAGCGCAAAGTACAGTAAGCTTGCACAAATGAGTGCAAGCCCTGATGCGCTAACAGGCTTTTCAACCCGTTTGGGTTTGGAATGTAATATGGACGGCCTACGCTAGGGCCACTTAACCTAGCGTTAACACTCACATAGCTGAGCACTAACTTTAGCATTAAGATTGTTATATTGCCATCTTTTGATATTTCTGTGATCCATGTACCATATCACAACGTCTTTGGTAGAAAGGGTCTGATCCCCAGTGAGTTACTGGAGATGAACAGAAGACTTGCTCAGATCTCTCAAAGTGATCCATGCAGGGGTCAGAAACCTTGGCCCTTTAGATTTTTTGTAACTACATTTCCCTTGGAGGCGTAGCCAACCTGATGAGTGGCTGAGCATCATGGGAAATGTATTTTAAAAACATCTGGAGGGTTGCTGAACCCTGCATCAAAGCTTGGGTGTGTGCAAAGAGGACATGGAGAAGATATTGTAGTCCATTCTGTATTACCCTGCACACACCTATAGTGCAAATCCCACTCAAAACGCAAACAGAGACTGTTTCGTTTGCAATAATTGCATTGAGAGTCATCAAATGTCTAAATATGAGTCGGTCTTCCCTCCCCGTGTTTTGAACTTCATAAAATTTATCTCAACATGAAGCCCCTAAATAGTATTCTTGCACCCCCAGACTCTCTGCTAAATGATAGACATCCCTCTCCACTAAAATCTAGAACTGGACACATATGGTAACTCTACAGGATCTGGAGGAAGTTGTGATCTCACACATTATACAAAGTTCTCCAGTGTGATGGATCTTATTTTTACTGCTATCTGCTTTCTTCATTTTCCTTGTGATCCCAACGCAGAGGTGTTTGTGTAATTTCCTGGGATGCATTGATATAAAGAGTTGTAACATTTCATTATACCTCATCAAAGTTGGCTCGTATTACGGTGTCCAGAATCCTTTGGCAGTGAGTGCGATACATCATAATAAATGTAGAAATCTGTTAAACACATAGAAAGTTAGGGTGATTGCTAGTTTTAACAGTAGGAGGTGGTTGAGAAATGTTTAGCTATTAGTCGCTATTAAATTATAATACAGTTTATAATATATATATATTTTTTTTTTATTTATTTTTTTCGTTTCAACTTGCGATCAGACAAGTGGTAGAACAGAATCACTTTTTGTATACCTTTTCTTCTGGAAGGCTGGTTGGCAGATTTAAATCCTTGACATTTGGGAACTCCGGCAGTAACGTCCCAAGTTTGGATCTGGGTGAATATGCTACAGTCTGCTTGGTAACTTCTTTTTTGCCGGTTTCGTTGACCCAAGCTGCTCCTTTTTTTGAGTACATGACATCATAATATTGAGAGCTTTCTTTGACTGCAATACCATAGTAATGGTACCTGATTGGAAAAAATGGATCTTCTTTAAACTGCGATTAATAACATACAAATAAAAATTTAATTTGGGTAGCCATTATCTGAAACGATTTGGTTGACAAATTAAGCTTAAAGTGCATCAGTACCAACCAAAGTGCAATGTGGATATGATATCCCATCACGGAAAACATATCTCATTTTTTTTACAGCTCACCCCTTGATGAGATATCACAGCTGGTACTTACCCTGCTTCTGTGCAGAGTGCCACCATGTTCAAGTGCCGCGACTGGCTTTCAGCGTTGATGCCAGTGCACGGACTTGTTCTTCAGCATGCCAGGAAACAGTTGTCTTGTATAACGGCTGTTTTGTTTACAGCTGTCGCTCCTTGTTGGAGTGACAGCAATTTTGTTTTTATATGGAAATAAAATTTTTGGTTTACTGCATAGGTGTAAGCATAAAAATACTAACAACTATGTAGGAAGTGAATCCCTGCCAATTGAGCTCAACATCCTGTGGACATCACAGGTGCACTTCAATCTAATAACAAAAACGTGTACTACACCGTCACTGTATACATATTACTGACCTCTGTAGGTGTATCTGATGAGAAAGTTATGTCTTGGGTGACTCAATAAAGGAGAAAATAGTTTTATACAAACTTAATCTTTTTTTATTGTAATAAAGTTTTATTGAGAATTTCTTGAGCAATACAATATGGTAAATAACAGTGGATAGTGAGAACATGTAGAGCGATATACATGGGGCAATCAAGCATAATGAGAGGCGCAACATGTCACTGTACAAATCAGCAGGAATTGCAGAAAACAAGATAACAAAACAGAGGGTATGGTTCAAGAGTACACTCAAATAGGATCTTTTTTATACTTACTTTGATTGTCCCCTTGTACCAAGTCTTCTTGTAGTTAACTGTGGAAATTGCTGCCTAATTATCTGAGAGATATACAAAAGATAATTTAAGAAATGCAAATATTATGTATACTAAATGGGTTATTCAGTAAGCGGAACACTTTCCACCGAATTGCACCGAACAGTGAAATTTAGTGGCAGTTCGTCCATTCACTAAACTGCCATTTCGCCAAATACTGGCGAATTGACAGCAAAATATGGTGCAGTCCACCGGAGATTGCCGCAACTTGCCAATCTTCAGCGCAGCAGAATTGTCCCCTAGAGAAGTAATGGTTGATCTATTCAGAGAACGCCAAACTGCAGTGAAGTGTCAGTGAAATGCCTTGATTTTCGGTGATTCAGATTGACAGGTTTAAACAGGCGGATCCCATAGGATTCAATGTAAAAAAAATATTACTATTTTTATTCAACCATTTATTCTTTTCATTTTCAACAAACCGTCTTTTTTATTTATTTTTTGGAACATTTCGTTGTATTTTTTTAGACCAAATTTTTGATTCCCAACTTATTTTAAAGGAGTTTTCTTTTATTCTGTATCGGTCCGTTTTATTAATTTTTATAGGACCTTTTTTATTATTCACAGATAGTTTCATGCATTTGTATTGGTTTAAACACCTTTTAGAAGAATAGCAGAGTTTCGTTTTTGTTTTTTTCCCAGTTCGGTGGGTCTTTGACAGAGTTTGCCGGTCTGATCGGCGGTGTTCGGCGGGCTGATCAGCGGCTCCATGTTCAACAGACTTTGGGGACCCTGCAGTGAATAGTGAATTGACTGCAGGGTTGGAGAATTGGAATTGCCGAAGCGCACAAAAGTGCGATCAACGAGAGCGCACCAAAATTTCACTGAAATTTCGTTACTTTCTGAATAACCCTTTTAATCTCGTGTAGATCCATATCCAGCTGTGTCAAGTCATTTTTGCATAAGTGAAAGACTATAAAAAAATGTGCATGAATATTTTAATTGCACTTCATCCAACTCAGTGATAGGAGAGAATTACCTAGGTTGCTGGTTGTAAAGATCTATTATTGGACATAATTATTCCAGGCTGGTCATACAGATCATTCTTACTTATCCTACTTCAGTGATGCATGACATTATAGAAATAAAAAACACATTATTCGTATTTGTTTGCAGCAGCATTCTCCAGACTGGAATCAGAAAAACGGCACATATTGGCAGAATGAATAGTTTATTTCTCAATCTATTACAGTTAGGGTGTCCAATAAGGCTGGTGTCAGACGAGCGTTTTGACACCAGCGTCTGACACCAACATACAGTAAATCCCACTATAATCCATAAACTTGAAGGATCAAGTATGAAGCATCATAGAAAGCACTTTGAAAGGTCATAAATTCATATTCCCAAATTTCCAAATGGTCAAAATCAGACACTTTAAATGTGGGAAATCTCATTAAACAAATTTCACTAATGACATGTGGAACAGTTGATAATTGTACAGAGCCCCGCTGGTGTCAGGAAGAGAAAAAAAATTTGAAGCATGGCCACAATTTATCAGGTTGTGGGGACGATCTACTAAATCGTTTACATGCGTTAATTTTTTTCCCTTCTGTGTGCGCACGAATAATCCGATCCGTGCACATGCTAATTACAGACAGCCTCTCCTCCCCGAGCCTCCCACCTCAGCCAGAGCTGCAGCTGCTCACAGCTCTCCCTGGCCGGCTGCAGGTGAGTGTTTAGACCCCTGAAAGACCCCCTGCCTTAGTATTCTGAACTGGTGGCTCAGCCCGTTAATGTCCCTGTTAGGCAAGCACAATGTCACGGGATCCATACCCTGCATAGTAATTTTTTTTTTAAAATATACTTCTCCCTGTCCCTTATACATATTTATAATGCTGCTATTATTAGAACATTGTATTATAAATAATAGTAGCATTATAATAATTTTAGGCTTATTAAGTAAATAACGCCTTTTTGAAAAAAAAAAAAAAGTTTTTTTAATTACTTAATAAGCCTAATATTATTATAATCCTAGTATTATTTATAATACAAAGTTCTAATAATAGCAGCATTATAAATATATATAAAAGGCACAGGTAAAAGAAGCATATTTAAAACAAAAATTACTATGGCTATGCAGGGTATGGATCCTGTGACATCATGCTTGCCAAACAGGGACATTAACAGGCTGAGCCACCAGCTCAGGATACTAAGGCAGGGGGTCTTTCAGGGGTCTAAACACTTACCTGCAGCTGGCCAGGGAGAGCTGTGAGCAGCTGCAGCTCTGGCTGAGGTGGGAGGCTCGGGGAGGAGAGGCTTTCTTTAGCGTGCGCACGGATCGGGTAATTCCTGCGCACGCAGAAGGAAAAAAAATTAACGCGTGGGAACGATATAGCAGATCGTCCCCACGACCTGATAAATTCTGGCCATGCTTTAATTTTTTATTCTCTTCCTGTCACCTGCGGGCCTTCGTATATTTGCAAACCATGTGGTTTTTAAAATTCAACAATTTTTATTATTATTTATTAGTTGAAGAAAGCAGTTCACAGTACATAACACGTGACATTATGTTTAAATGAGAAATTTAATGTATGCAATGTCATTACTATGATGCAAAACATTACATATTGGTTGTAACTCTTGTAGTAACCAAAGTATGGAAAGAAATCCTTGTGGAGGTTAAAATTACCGTAACATAAATAAATGAGAAAATATGTAATGGGGACAATGGGATGCCTCAAAGTGGGATTGTGTCCGAAACGTAATAATAACTTATCCACTGTTGGACCATATGGAGCAATACTTGGTCACTGCTGCTGAATAGGTTGACATTCTTTGTCATCTATAAGGATATTATGACGCTATAAAAAGTGCAGAGACGGGCGACTAAATTAATATGGGGAATGGAAGGTTTAAGTTATGAGGAAAGGCTAACAAGTTTAAACCTGTTTAGTTTAGAGAAACGGCGCCTTAGAGGGGGTCTGATAACCTTATATAAATATATATGGGGCCATTATCAACCATTGTCTGATAACCTATTCATTAACAGGTCTATACACAGGACAAGGGGTCATCCATTTAGACTGGAAGAAAGAAAATTTAGCTTAAAGCATAGGAAGGGTTATTTTACGGTGAGAACAATAAAGCTGTGGAATTCTCTGCCTGTTGAGGTGGTTGTGTCAGGGACTGTACAGACTTAAAAAACGACTGGATGACTTCCTGCAGACACAGAATATTAAGGGTTATAATATCTAATATGTGGGTAAAAGCTGCTTGATCCAGGGAGAAATCTGACCGCCATTCTGGGGTCAAGAAGGAATTTTCCCCCAGTGTGTTGCATATTGGCGAGCAATTCAGACTGGGTTTTTTGCCTTCTTTTCGATCAACAGCTCTAGGTAATGTGTGAAAGGCTGAACCAGATAGACGCATGTCTTTTTTCAGCCTATGTAACTATGTAATCTAGAAGTAAAAGTATGGAAATAAGTAAGGACATTTAGGACCAAACCTCCCTGCATTTGGTTGAGCACAGGGACACCTTGTAAACACTTGGGGCGAACATGTATCAAAGCAATACAGAATTGTTTATGGTAAAGTCGTGACCTATTGATAGCCATTTGTGCAACTGATATTTAAATTTTTAAGGTACAAGAATAATTGAGTAACAAATATTATTTAAAAATAATTTCTATTTACATGTATAAAGGACTTCTATTTAAAAAGGTGTGTGTTCACTTCCATCTGAGATATCATAATATGATGATCCGCGTGACCTCATTCATTTATTCTGATGAAACGAAAAAAAGGAGGAAGCGCGGTTTTAGGAAAGATTGGAATTATCCAAAGCTTTAAAAAGTCACAGCATTTATTGGATGTCAATAAAGGATTCATTTTATCAAATTAGAAGGCATCGCCTTAATCCTGATTATTGAAATCCACAATAGCTAATCTTGTTTTTTTCATATATTTGCATCCCATTTAAAAATCCTGGGATTTGGGGACCTCCTATTATTAATTGGAAAGTGCACAATTCATTTGTTGGCCAGAACATTAGCAAACAGGATAACAGCGAGGAGTAAAAGGGAGCGCCTGAAAAGCTGTGAGGTTTGCCTGGCTGCTTGATAGACGAGCAGACAGGGTAGCAGATTAATTTCTTTACTTTTTGTATAGACTCAATGAAGCTTGCCTTAAGATCACCCCATGCTGGCACTGCTACTGAGCTAACATTCCTTAGCATTTTCAGCCAAGTTCATTTAATCCATTGTAACAAAATGGACATACAACATAATGAATTACGCTGAAATAATAATTAATTATGTATGTGTCATGCCCCGATATATGGGAGCCTAGTATGAGGCAACAAAGAGAATCAGGTGCAGTACGGGGCCCTGTTCAATACCTCAGCCGCTGCAAGTGCTAAGTTAGCAACTTGCCATTGAACGCCGTTCAACCGCTCAGCGCTCAGCAGTGCTAACCTAGCACTTGCAGCGACCCGAGGAGATGCTGAGTGTGACGTTTTAAAGATGGCCGCCGCCATGAAGCAAGTAACAATGCCGTACAGCAAGATGGCCGCCGCCTCGAAGCAAGTAATAATTCCGTACAGCAATGTTAATTTTGAGGTTTTTGTTCACCAAAGCACAAAATATTTATTTATTATTTCCCCCTGCACATAGACATATATTACAGTTCAATTTATATATTGTTTCAGAAGTAAACATAACGTTTATTCATTAAAAACTATCATTTTGTGGTGTGTGCATACCAAACGGAATTGTGCTGACTGCTTCTCTTTATTATATTTTGTCCAAGTGATCCGAAAAACAATCTGAATTTTTCATTAAGAAATCGTCGGCCATTTTGGATTCAAAATTCGCATCCAAAGGGTTCAACGACACTGCTGCAGCAAACTGAATTGCTGCGCTGCAGCAATTCAGCAGCTGCTGAGGTATTGAACAGGCCTCAATAGGGCTAGCCAAGAAGGCGTGGTCAAAATCAGGCAAGGGGTCGTGGCAGGCGAAGTTCATTCATTAGCAGGGTGAAAGCTAGGGGTCGGTATCCAGAAAGGCAGCAAGGTCAAGGTGCGGTACAATAAGGATTAGGCAGAAAGACGTGGTCAAAGGGCAAGCAATTAGGTCTGGACAGGCAGAGTTCGTTCGCAGCAAGAATGAAGACCAAGGGTCAAAATCCAGGATGTCAATAGGAAAATTTGGTAAGGTGCTGAGGTCAGAAATGGCTCAGAAGAGCTCACAAATGAGCACTGTCACTCTGGGAGTCTGGGTTTAAATAGGAAGCTTGAATGAGCCTAGCCTCTTCCATGGAGGGGCCAGCCCCCTGCCTCTCTTGCCAGCCCCTATTCAGCTCAGTTTCTGCCCAGAATCAACAAAGGCCACACTCCGGTGGACGCAGAAACACTGCCTCCCCTGGACCCTGTGGAGATCAAGGAGCCTCCTCCTATGGCCTAGGTGAGAAGCCACACCCCCCCCCCGCAGGCACTGTGGACCAATGTGGGAGGCCAGCAGCAGGAAGACAGAGGCAGCGCACTGCCCAGAATAAAAGGCCAAGAGGCCACCACGACCAGCGATTAGGGAGCACCGAACGCTCCCCCCTCCCCTGCCCAGGGAGACACCGGCAGCCGCCATGGCACCCTGGCTGGGTAGTAGAGGTGATACCTGACAGTATGTGTCCAAAACACAATGACAACATGCTCAGAATATGTTCTTATAGCAAATGCAAAAATCAGCATGCCCTCTACTGGGGAGCCTACATTCAGAAAAGGATTTTTGTAATACATTTGTAATATATATATATATATATATATTCTATACAACATGCATTTATAAAGTATGCAGTCCTCTTTTCACTGAGAAACAAGGGGGGTGTTTGTGAGGGTGCTGAGAACGAGCAACAGCACAATGGCCTGCTCTACGGTGGGTGCCCGCTCAGGTCTCACGAACAAGGTTTTAGCTTGATTGTGCTATTACAGGGATGAATTTTCCATATGCAAATCAGCCTGCTCTTACCCAGAAAGGGTGGCCAGTGCTGATTGCCAAGGACGTCATCCCTGCACGAGAAGTGCAGCAACCCCCGACGATCGTTTCGGCCTTCTTGGGCCTCGTCAGGAGGGTATAGCTGACACCCCTCAGGTCTCAGGACCCTCACAAACACCCCCTTAGTCCTCTTTTCACAATTGTTTTGTGATGCAGCCTTATGCTAACATTTTTTAAATTCATGTCAACCTATCCTCAATACCCATAATGACAAAAAACAGTTTTTGACCACATTGCAAATTTCTTACAAAGAAAAAACCTGAAAGAACAACTTGACATACGTATACAGACCCTTTGCAATGACCAATGTCGCCGGGTCAAGGGCTTGGTCGTGTGCCAGATATGGCCAAGCGCAACACGTATGTTTCTTTTTCAGGCCCTTTGGGCCTTCATATGAAACAAGAGGTGAAGGAGAAGATTTGGAGAGGTGAATATGTAGAACCTTATTCTTTGCTCCCTTTGGATGACGCGTCTGAGACTAAGGACGACGCGTCCAAGGATGCAAGAAAGGAAGAAGATGTATCGCAAAAGTCCCAAGTTTTTGGTAACTGGCTGTGGGCTTTTTGCATTTTGGCTAGTATTATGGGGGGGGGGAAAGAGTCCACAATATTACTTGACGCTTTTTTGCTATGTGGATGGGATTTGGGAGGCATATAGGACGTACGGGGGGGGGGGACTGGCTTGGTGGAAGTACGACCAATGATTTCGTCAGCACTTGGCAGCACATCCAGTGATGGGCTGGGATCAAGAGAACATAACACTCTGGTTGCAATTTGTCACGGAACCCTGTGCTCAGAGACTGTGGACTGTACTAAAACCTCGCTCCTCTGCTATTCACCTAATTTAAACTATTGGTCTGTTTATGTTAAAAGTTAAAAATGATGTTTTTGTGACATTTCCCCCATCAGAACATAATCCAAATGCCTTTAAGCCTGTCCCTCATGTTCCCTGTGTTCCCTGACACCAGGGGAAGCCTGGGTTTTAAACCCCAGCCAATCACCACCCAAGGAGCTAGACGGGCCAACCAATCCCATTCAAGGACTGCAGAGCATTCACTTTAATGGAAACATCTGCAGAAACTTTAAACCCCGGTGCCCTGAAAACCCTTTGTCCCAACAGAGTGCTCTTTTGGGGTTAGGATCCCCCTCATGCGAGCTACCGTTAGGGTAATTTTCAGGAGGGAGCTCCATTGGGAACCCACGTTTCTGAGCCTTCCTTAGCCCCAGGGGCTCACACAGCAGCAGCCATGCGGCATCACCTGGTGGTAACTGCTACATGCTGCCATTCTGGCCCCTGCCTCCGGATTTGGGTGCTTTTTGGACTGTGACACGAATTTCTGCTGCTCCCCTGAAATCCCCCCAAAACAAGGACCCTTGCACTGTATGACTGCAGTTACGGTTATTTATAAGGCGCCACTAAGTTCCGTAGCGCTGTACAATGGGAGAGACAGAATAACCTATATACAAGTTAAACACATAGAACAGTATCAGAGAGGACCCTGCTCAAGAGCTTATGCTCTGAGAGGACCTGATGGAGACCATGGTAAACAGCGGTGCCGGGATGTCTGGTGGGATGTTAACTGTTCTTATCTGATTCTGTACCAAATAAAAAGAGGCCTGCTGAAATGGCCAGTGAGTCTGCTTAACCCAATATGGCCAGTGTTGTCTGCTTTATTTCGAGAAATTAAGAACTGACATTGATTTAGCGCTGCTTGCTGAGGGGAGAATCTGGGAACTGACAGAGGAAAACGAATCACGTCGGTCGAGGGAAAATATTTGACCTGGGCTCTCGTAACACAATTTATCATGGCAAAACAACTTGCTCCCTTCCTCACCTGCGAATCAGAAAAAAGGGTGTGTGCTGGCACTTAAAAGCCAACAAGCTTTTACAAAATTTTAAATGCTGTTTGCAAAAAAAAAAAACTACCGGACAAAAATGTCTGGAATTAACATATAAGGTCATAGGAATAATAATAAAAAGGACTGTTATAGAAAACAAACGCTATTTAAAAAAAAAAGACAGTGAAAAAATAAAAAAAATTTTTGATGCAAATTAAAAGAATAAACGGTTTATTGGATAAAAACGGGAATATTTTTAACATTGAAACATATGGGATTCGCCTGATGAAACCTGCCAAACGAAACCAACGAACATCAGGGCATTTCACTGCTTCTCTATGGGTATTTCACTGCTTCCGAAGATCATCTGGATTTCTCTGGCAATTCGCCAAAATTTGGCCAGGATTTCAATAGCCGAATGGCCCCTGAAATTGCAGCGTATGGGTAAATTCAATGTTTGATGCAATTTCGGGGCCAGTTCACAGATATAATGATTCTGAAGTGTTGGCATTCATGAAATGTACTGTACCTGTCCTGATGATATTGGTGATCAACTGAAAGTTACAGGTGTCCGTATGCTAGCCCAGTTGGCATTTCACTGTTGGTCCATACAAATAAAGCATATTCTTATTATCCTTTATTTATATAGCGCCACATATTCCACAGTGTTTTACAAGATTGTATTTTTGTTCGTAAGGGGTTGATACATTAGAATACCATATATGGATGATGACCTGATTCAGGGGGTACCTGTTCCCAAGGGAATTTACAATCTATGAGATGTACAAGTATTTTGTGAGGTAGGCGCATCCATATCGTTATGTGTCTTGCCCAAGTGGGATCAAGTTGTCTTTCCATCATTGTAGATCAGCAACCTGGTGGTTTGATTGAAACTGCTTCTCGTAAAGTTGAGAGTTGTTTCTCCAAAGTTGTATTTGAGGGATGTGCTGAAAGGTATTTTGACTTGCTTCTCCACAGTTGAAGGGTAGAGACGTTACCACTGGATTCCACAGCCGATATTGTAAGGTAGGCAAGAATGTACCGTTAGGGGTCTTGTCCAAGGACACTTACTGGAGAGGTGCTCTGGCTGGGATTCGAACCTGGGTCTCCACGGTTATAGAGCAGGGATGTTACCTCTACTCTATCCAGCATATTTGATCAGATGTCCTTTCAGGATGCATTTGCATTACATTATTGTTTATATGAGGACGTATTGCAACCAACAATGTTTTACCTGATTTGTTGCAATCATGTGCTCTTAGGATGTAGATTTACTGGGCATTTGGCTTGGTCTCCCAAACAAAGTTTCTATACATAGTATATGTGTGTAGAGAGGAGACTAAGTAAGCAATATAATAGCAAGGTTCATGTGGCCAGTGGGACACAGACATATTGAAAATAGAAATAACGTACCTTTCCAAAACTCGCTGCATTAACCGGTTGGGTATCATTCTTCTCACAGAAGTCCAGGTAGTGCATATAGAGCGCACTCCTTGGAATACAGACACCTTCTGCAATCTCATAGTTTTCCTCCAACCTTGGAAAAATGTATAGTGATAGTATTTTGTAAATATTAGTAATGACACACTTAAATGGTTTATTTTACAGACCAATGAAAACCATACAATAAGAGACAAAAAAAATTCAGGAATAGCAAACTCGAAAGTGCATACACTGTTTCACCCTTTCACTACCAAATGCTTTTCAGTGGAAAAAAAATAAGATTTATCAGAAACATGGGATGATCAACAATGATCAGATGCCCTGCTCATGGGGATTTGTGGTGATCATATTGAGAGTATTAGCAATGCAGCTGCTAAAAAAACCCAATACATTAAAAAAATGTGTGTGAAAATTACAGTAACACCTTGTATCTGTACTGTACATGGATTTTCAGTCATTATAACCCACTGAGTCTTATCCCTGTAAAGAAGTGAGTGCAGAGCCGGTCCACATATTTCTGCCACCTAGACAAAAAACATTTTGCACCCTTCCCACTCTCTAGAATTCCCATTGTATGCATTGTTCAGTGCTGCGGAACATGTTGGCGCTATATAAATAAAGAGTAATAATAATTCCCACGCAAAATTTTAAGCACAAAAAAAACAAGAAAAAAAATAGCAAGGAAAGTAATGTGAGTCATTGTACCCCCAAATACTGCCTCGCTTAACGAGAGTCCGCCAAAATATATTAAATCAATAACTCCTTTATTTATGACAAATATATAGACAAAAAACAAAAAATCCACATAAAGTTTAAAAACATATATAGTGAAACTTATACAAACAAAAGGGGCCGAAATCCCAATATGTATTTTTCTTACTTTCAAGGTAATACACCAATATAAGGCTACCATAAGACAACAGTTTTTGTAGATACTGTATGTATACCTCTTCTTGCTTCACATAGTTCCCATGGTCTCCGGAAGGCTAAATCGGTATGCCTTAACAGATCTTTCCATATAGACCTAAATGTATTCCAATGTTACGATCAGTGAGTCTAAAAGTCTCTATTCCATATCTCAGCAGTTTGTGCTGCCTACGAGAACCAAAATTCATAAATAAAACCTAATATTTTAAGTCAAATAATTGCCCCAATAAACTACCATATACACTCACCGGCCACAACATCCCACAGGTGCTCTATTGGATTGAGATCTGGTGACTGTGGAGGCCATGGGAGTAAAGTGAACTCATTGTCATTTTCAAGAAACCAGTTTGAGATGATTTGATCTGTCAGGGTTATTCAGAGAGAGGTGAAAACCAGGAGAATGACTGGAGAAATTAAAATTCTAGGTCAAAATAGCCAATTTGGAAAGTGAGATAAACGGGAGAATTTTTCTGGTTTGGCTATTTTGACCTCGAATTTTCACTTCTCCAGTCATTCTCCTGGTTTTCACCTCTCTCTGAATAACCCTGTTTGTAAACATGGTGCATTATTTTGCTGGAAGTAGCCATCAGGGATGGGCATGGTCAGCAACAGTACTCAGGTAGGCCATAGCATTTAAACAATGCTCACTTGGTATTAAGGGGCCCAAAGTGTGTCAATAAAATATCCCCCACAACATTACCACCATGACCAGCCTGAATCATTGATAAAAGCCAGAATGGATCCATGTTTTAATGTTGTTTATGCCAAATTATCTGAATGTTGCAGCTGAAATTGAAATTCATCAGAGCAGGCAATGTTTTTCCAATCTTCTATTGTCCAATTTTGGTGTAGCCTCAGATTCCTGTTCTTAGCTGACAGGAATGGCAGCTGGTGTGGTTTGCTGCCGCTGTAGCCCATTTGCCTCAAGATTCGACGCGTTATGCGTCCAGAGATGGTATGCTGCATATCTTGGTTGTAGCGAGTGGTTATTTGAATTGTTGTTGCCTTTCTATCATCTTGAACCAGTCTTCCCATTCTCATCTGACATCAACGAGGCATTTTCGTACACACGGCTGCTGCTCAATGGATATTTTCTCTTTTTTGGATCATTCTCTGTAAACCCTAGAGATGGTTGTGCGTGAAAATCCCAGTAGAGCAGCCGGATTGGAAATACTCAGACCAGCCCATCTGGCAACAACAACCATGCCACGTTCAAAGTCGCTTAAATCCCCTTTCTTCTCTATTCTGATGCTCGGTTTGATCTTCAGCAAGTCGTCTTGACCACATCTAGATGTCTAAATGCATTGAGTTGCTGCCATGTGATTGGCTGATTAGCAATTTGCATTAACAAGCAATTGAACAGATGTCCCTAATAAAGAGGCCAGGGAGTGTACATAACAGTTAAAACATAAAAAAGTTCTTTACCAGTGCTCAACCATGCTCATCGCATTTCTCTGCATCTTTATGCCACTTCTTCAGGAGTTAGGATTGATATGAAAGGATTCTGTCCCATGTGTATGTGCCGATCTTCCATTGTGAACAAGGCTTTATTCATTTTACAGGATATTGCCCTTTAAGCTGAATTTCTCTCAATCTTTTAATTCCTTCAGACACTGTTTTAGCCTTACATTTGCAATATCCTTGAATGTTCTCACTAATAAAAGAGTAAATTTTGAAAAATGTGGTCCTCACCACAACCATCTGTATTGTAAATTGAAGTCTATAGTGCTTTTAGTAGCTTGTTTAGTCGCATAGCGGTTGCTTTATAGTTTGAGACTAGAACAAAGTTTATTTAATAGAAAATGGAATTTCATATCATCTAAATTCCTTTCAAAGATATCAGAGATGAAACATGGAATTCAGAGCATCTTAATCAAACCGTACACTCTAGCAATTGAAGTTGTACATGTTTTCTGCTAATTATTTCGCATAGCATCTCTCTGCCTTATCCCTTTCAGTATCCATCATTAAGCAGAGACTGCATACACAGCACTTATATACCTGCTGATTTTAATAATCAAGAACTGACAGTACTCTATATTCGAGGCATTGTCCATTTTAAGACAATTTAATACCAAATATAACGGAGTGTTAATGTTTTTTCAGTTCAATGTGTGTTTTTACATCCCGGTGATGTACCACTGTGTAATTTCATTTACGCTCTAAAGAGAAGAATTTTAATTGACCTAAACTTTATGAGTTTTTATGTATATACTGATCCATTGGTTTCCAAGGCTCTGCTTTTTGCTGGTTTGCTATGCACAGTCATGTAATTAATTTTAATTTGCACAAGAAATCACGATGCCATAAATCAAAACTAAAAAAGTGGTAATTGTCTCTTTACAAAACGCTGACTGTATACCAGCAAGAATAATATTATTAAATTATTTTTAATGTATTGGAAAAACACGAACAAGCTTTAACGCTGGAAAATAAATATTAATATTATTAATAAATAATAATAAAATTATAATATTAAAACCAGATCACAAGCTTACTTTAATGACATAATTTGATATCAGATTTAAATTATTGGTTATTTATGTCAATACAATATAGAAAATATAAATGAATCTCTATTAGCATGGTTTATCAACTAAATAAACAGAAATTATTAAATAAATTATATATATATATACACCCTGAGAATAAAATATATGTTAATATTTAGTTAAAAATGATAAAATGCAAAAAATTACACAATGGATGTTTTCAAAGATGCAAACATTTTTATAGTGTCTGCTCATGCCATTTTTCCCTGGATCATTTCATAAAAGGAAATCTTTCTGAATCATAATAGGAAAAAAATAGCATGAGTATATAATCACTCAATCCAATTTTCCAATATTTTCTTATAAAGAATTGGATTATATTATATAGTTCTTAAAGCATGTATACAACTGATAATTCAAGGGACCGTTACAGTTTTATATTTTTAGTTTTGCATTTTCTAGGGGGGAAAAGCAGTAAATAGTTGACATATACGATTGGGGGACGTATATTTAATAATACCACTGTCCAAATACAACCTAACACAAAAAAGTGATTACAACATGTATTAAGTAAGTGTTTGGATGATGATTACCATTGTAGGGTAGCTGGGGTGGAGTGAGGCTTTGATGCTCTGTTTTCTTTTTCTTCATCTGCTGGAGAAATTAAGACATAAAATGAATTTAAAACAGAATAAAATAAAAGTACAGCTATCAAGTGGTTAAATGTTGCTTGAAATTGTTTTTCTCGCTCGTCAAATGGCAGTATATGCAGCAGACACACCGTTTCAAGGCTTTTCTTCCCTTCACAGCTGCATTCAGAAGAGATTAGAGTGCCATTCATAGGTTAGGGTGCATTTTAGGGTTGCATTTGTAAGTGATGATTTATTTCTGTTCTTATATTTGTTATAAATATATAAAAGGTAGAATTTAGCATGCAATTGGTGATCTGGATTGGCCTACATGTCCCATAAATTCTAGTTTCGCAAGGAATATCCTCATCCTCCACAGACTAAGATCATGGGGTTTTCCTTGGTTGAACCGCTTCTTGTTCTGGGCAGAGCTCACTGCAAGAAGCTGCAAACCTGGGGGTTGGCAGCAACAACCTGAACTGATAATGTTCCAAGACAACCATACTCCTTTTACAATTTGGAGAATAAAACAGAGTAAAATACTTACTTTCATCATTAGACACATTGCCCAGGGATGTGTGGCTTGAGTAGCGCTTATTCTCACTTTCACTAAGGCATCTTTCAATCCAGCTCTCTGCAAAAATATTGTGATGTCCATTAAAATGTGTCTTTTGGATTGTCATAGCTAGTATAGATGAATTATTGAATACTGATAAGTATTGATCGATTCTCTTTTATTACACAATATTTAAATGTTGAAAAGTAAAGATTCAAATCTTTTATGCAGGTTAACCCTTTCGCTGCTGAGGCTTTTCCCGCCCCTATGCTGAGGTCATTTTTACCTGTTTTGCGCATCATGTTTAAACGTGTTTTGAAGGCTTATTTTAGTATATGACCCAGACATATTATATATCGTTCTTTCCGTCAGACTCGGTAGATTCATAATATGTCATTATTATATGTATACGTTATGTCATGTCTGTATATTATAACAAAAAATGCAATAAAATATGTATTTTCAATAATTTACAATGTGTAAAGTGTTTTTTTCCACATTTTAACATGCGAGCAATTGCGGTTATATTTTGTATGGGGTGCGCTTGTTAAAAAAATTAGAGATGGGGTCTCATTACATTTTTTTTGGGGAAAATGACACTATTTTTAACAAACGCACCGCATACAAAAATCGTTAGTGCAGCATCATTGTTCACATTATAATTGAAATGGGAACAATATTGCTGCATTAACAAACCAAAAAAAAAAAAAAAAAGTGTTTAATTTTTTTTTTTTTATTTTGTTTTTTCATTTTTTTTTTTTTTATTTTTCATTTTTTTTTTTTTACAACATTTTTCACTGTAGTGCTTGGTATCGTTGGAACGGCCATGCTCTGGCCGATCCAACCATACCAAAATTTAACCCCTAGCTGCCACGGATCGGGAGATAGGGAGTTCATTGGAACTCCCTATCTCCACAGTTGGTGGCAGTTAGGGGTTAACGCTAGGACTGGCGTCATCGTGCTACGCACGATGACGCCAGTCCTCTGGGGGAGTTCCCGGAGGCTTGGCCGACATCCAAGATGTCGGCCAGCTCCGGGAAAGGATCGCGAACCGGCGCTTTTCAGCGCCGATTCGCGATCCAGCTCCCCAGGGGTTAATGCTAGGCATCATTTGGAAGGGCAGGCTGTGCCCTTCCAAATGATGCCTGGGTTAACCCCCTGTGCGCCGCCGATCGGGAGGGAGAGAGGTCCGAAGGACCTCCCCCCTCCCTTTCAGGCGCCTCCTCCGCACATGCGGGGGGGGGCGCCTGAATTAGGTGTCATCGCGCCCCCGCGATGACACCTAATTCTGGCGGCTGCTGGTCCGGATGCCGGGCTGACATCCAGGATGTCAGCCCGCACCGGAGGGGCCAGCGATCGGCCGGAACCCGGCCGAACGCTGACCCCAATGTGAGGACGCGCTCAGCGCGTCCTCATCACACCAGCGGGACTGCTGAAGACGCGCTGAGCGCGTCCTCAGCAGCGAAGTGGTTAACGGAATCTGCTTGTGAGACTGAGATACTATTTTTCCATGTTATAGAAATATGGAATAATTACATTGTTTTCTTATTAAGAGAGTGAGAAACTGCTAAGACAATGCCATAGACATTTTATTTAGTACATGATCCAAGGCAAAGTTAGAGCTATAAAGGGACAAGATCCGTATAGTAAATTAAACTTCTTACACCAAACAGCTCTTATCCAGCTATTATATTGTATTTATGTAGAAATCAATTTAGATGCAATTTAACATAAATATCTGCTGGCGATAGTGTATTTAGGTTTTGTGCTGCCCTAGGTCTGATCAAACTCATGCACCCCCTAATTTAAATTTGACACACCCCTTCCTGTCAAGGTCACACCACTTCCTGGTTAAACCCCACCCTTACTCTTTAGGCCCCACCTTTTCCTCTTTGAGCTCCGCCTCTTGCTCTATGTATATTAAAAGTGGATACCAAGTTCCTACTTGTATATTTTGTATACCATAATCAAAGTTATGAAATGTTTAAATTCAACCATTTTTACAAAGATCAGAAAGCATGTCAAGTATACTGGATCACAGCCGTTCTAATTGGTTGAACAATAAAACCCACAGAAATGTGCAATGTGTATGAGCATATAACAGAGCTGCACAGCAATAAAACCCACAGAAATGCGCACTGTGTATGAGTGTATCCCAGAGCTGCACAGCAATAAAACCCACAGAAATGTGCACTGTGTCTAAGCGTATCACAGAGCTCCACAGCAATAAAACTCAGTAATATGCAGTGTGTATGAGCGTATCACAGAGCTGCACAGCAATAAAACTCACAGAAATACATAGAAACATAGAAAAATGTCGGCAGATAAGAACCTTTCGGCCCATCTAGTCTGCCCAATTACATGGATACTTGACCTGGATTTATCTTTTGTTTCAGGATAGCCTTATGCCTATCCCATGCTTCCTTAAATTCAATTACTGTTTTGGCCTCTACCACTTCTACTGGAAGACTGTTCCATGTATCCACCAACCGCTCAGTAAAATGATGTTTCCTGATATTACTTTTAAACCTTTGCCCCTCTAATCTAAGACTATGTCCTCTTGTTTTGCTACTTTGTTTCCTTTTAAATATATTCCCTTCCTCTACCTTGTGGATTCCCTTTACGTATTTAAATGTTTCTATCATATCTCCTCTGTCTCGTCTTTTTTCCAAGCTGTACATGTTAAGATCATTAAGCCTTTCCTGGTAACTTTTCTCCTTCAAGCCGTACACCATTTTAGTAGCCCTTCTCTGAACTCTCTCTAAGATGTCTATATCCTTCTGGAGATACGGTCTCCAGTACTGCACACAGTACTCCAAGTGAGGTCTCACCAGTGCTCTGTACAGTGGCATGAGCACTTCCCTTTTCCTACTGCTAATACCTCTCCCTACACAACCAAGCATTCTGCTAGCATTTCCTGCTGCTCTATTACATTGACTACTTACCCTTAGATCATCTGAAATAATGACCCCTAAATCCCTTTCCTCAGATGTTGAGGTTAGGACTGTATCAAATATTCTATATTCAGCCCTTGGGTTTTTACGTCCCAGGTGCATTATCTTGCACTTATCCACATTAAAACTCAATTGCCACAACTCCGACCATTTTTTTTTTACCTAAATCATTTGTCATTTGGCTCATCCCTCCAGGAACGTCAACCCTGTTGCAAATTTTTGTGTCATCAGCAAAAAGACATACTTTTCCATTAATACCTTCTGCAATATCACTAATAAAAATATTAAAGAGAATGGGTCCAAGTACTGACCCCTGAGGTACCCCACTGGTAACAAGACCTTGCGCCGAATAAACTCCATTTACCACAACCCTCTGTTGTCTGTCACTCAGCCACTGCCTAATCCATTCAACAATATTGGAATCCAAGCTCAAAGATTGCAATTTATTGATAAGCCTTCTATGCGGAACAGTATCAAAAGTCTTACTGAAATCTAAATAAGCAATGTCTACTGCACCACCTCTGTCTATTATTTTTGTTACCCAATCAAAAAAATCAATAAGATTAGTTTGGCATGATCTCCCTGAGGTAAATCCATGTTGTTTCTGATCCTGTAATCTATGTGTTTTTAGATGTTCAACAATCCTTTCCTTTAACATGGTTTCCATTAATTTCCCCACTACTGACGTAAGACTAACTGGCCTATAGTTCCCTGATTCCTCCCACTACCCTTCTTGTAAATGGGCACAACATTTGCTAATTTCCAGTCTTCTGGACGACTCCTGTTAACAAGGATTGGTTAAATAAATCTGTTAACGGTTTTGCTATTACATCACTGAGCTCTTTTAATAATTTAGGATGGATCCCATCAGGCCCCATTGACTTATTTGTCTTTACTTTAGACAGCTGCTTTAGAACCTCCTCCTCTGTAAACTCATATGTAAATGTCTCTTTAGTGTTCTCTCCTAACTGAGGTCCCTTTCCTTCTGCAAAGACTGAACAAAAAATTTCATTGAGGCAGTCAGCGAGACTTTTATCCTCTCTTCTACCTTCCTTCCTTTGTTTTTAATCTAACTAATCCTTGATTTACTTTTCTTTTCTCGTTTATGTATCTAAAAAATGTTTTGTCCCCCTTTTTTACTGACTGAGCTATTTTCTCTTCTGCGTGTGCTTTGGAAGCTCTTATAAATTGCTTTGCCTCTTTCTGCCTAATCTTATAGGTTTGCCTATCCTCTTCACGCTGAGTCTTTTTATAATTATTGAATGCTATCTTCTTGTTCTTCACTATTTGGCCACTTCTGCAGAGTACCACAGTGGTTTCTTCCCTTTTTTGTTTTTGCTAACAAGCCGAATGCAATTTCCTGTGGCCTTCAATAATGCTTCCTTTAAATAATCCCATTTCTCCTGGACTCCCTTTAAACTCCTCCAGTCTGATAAGGACTCATTCACACAAAATCTCATTTTAGAAAAATCTGTTTTTTTAAAGTCTAAAACTTTTGTTTTTGTGTGGTGCGGCTCCATTCCTGTTCTTATATTAAACCATACTGATTGGTGATCACTAGATCCCAAATTTTCACCTACAACAACGTCCGATACCAAACCTCCATTTGTGAGTATTAAATCCAATATGGCCTCTTTACGGGTCAGCTCCTCAACTACTTGTGTTAGAGATAATCCCAGTAAGGAGTTTAGAATATTTGTACTCCTGGTGCACCCAGCTATTTTGGTTTTCCAGTTCACATCAGGAAGATTAAAGTCCCCCATGATAATAACTTCCCCCTTCATTGCCATTTTGGCTATTTCCTCAAGCAGAAGATTATCTAGCTCTTCTACTTGTCCAGGGGGTCTATAGATCACACCTACACGAGCTACTGTATGATTGCCAAATGTTAGCGTAACCCAAACTGACTATGTTCACCTCGCTCACTTTTATTTGGTTCGTTTTTATGTTGTTTTTCACATACAGGGCCACTCCTCCTCCTTTCCTACCTTCTCTGTCTTTTCTATATAAAGAGTACCCCGGTATTGTTATGTCCCAGTTATTTTTCTCACTGAACCATGTCTCAGTAACCACCACTAAATCTACTTTTTCAGCTGCCATCATTGCCTCCAGTTCATTGATTTTATTGACTAAACTGCGAGCATTTATAGACACGACTCTGAGCTTGTCATTTTTTACCTCGCATGTTGCTTGCACCCTCCGATTTAGTTTTGGGGGACAATCGGGCAGATTGTTTACCCTTTTGTCCCCCCTCCTAGTTTAAATATTTCTTTGTGAAACCTTTGAACTTCTCACTGAGAACATATGTTCCCCTATGAGTAAGATGCAAACCATCTTTTTTATACAGTTCCTTTCTGCTCCAATTAGAGCTATCATGGGACACAAAGCCAAATCCTTGCTCCCGACACCATTCCCGAAGCCACAAATTGAATTCCCTATTGCGCATCTTCCTATCTTGAATGTTATGCACAGGCAAAACTTCAGAGAATGACACAGTGGACGCAATCTGCTGTATTTCACCTCCAAGAACACAAAAATATTCCTTAATCTCAGAAACCTCATTGCTAGCCAAGTCATTTGTCCCTAGATGGACTAGAACATCCACTTCCCCTTGCTGCTTTGCTTCTTTGACAATATTGAGAATACGTCTCCTGTCTCTACGAGCAGTAGCCCCAGGAAGACATCTCACCAAACCACTACTCTCCAGCTCAACACCTCTTATGATAGAATCACCCAGTAACAATTGCCTTCTATCAAGTCCCACCTTTTCGTTTTTGTCCTTGGTTGCAGTGCTGCATACCTTAGGCATAGTGGATGGTGGTTCCTCAACTATGGTGTCTGAGCCTGCATCCGTCTTACCACTACACTCTGAAAGTGCCTCAAAAGAATTAAGAAGAGCCAAAGATTGTGGGACATGCTTTCTATCCACAACGCTAAGTCTACCAGATCCTACAGTAGTCCATCTGCCGCTCCTAGGAGGCCTCTGTGGCAGTGGCTTTGTAACAGTCATAGCCTGAGTTTGTCTAACAGATAATTTACAGATCTCAGACTTCAAACAGGCAATTTCCTGCTGCAATAAAGAGAACTGCCTACATATCAGGCACACTCCAAACCTCCAAAAATTGGATCTACAAACAAACGCATGACAGCTTTTACCTGGACCAAGCCTGCCATTATAAAAGAATGGATTTAAAACCAGCAAATCTTACCTTTTTGTAGGTTTTCTACCTCCTGTCAAACCTCAGACTACCTCCAGAGTATCTCCAGAAGATCTCCTCTAAGAGTTCACTTTGAAGGCTTCACTTAGAAGGTGAATTAGACAAGCTCAATTAGACCAAGCTAATATTCCACAAGCTTTATATAGCCACCTCCCCCAGCAAGGAGTGGACAAGCTAAACCTCTTTGCAAATACCACCCAATTGATTCCAATTGTATGCTAATCAGTATGAAAATGAGTCACCAGCCTAACCTAATTTACTCACCAGACCTAACTTAAAACCTTAAGATGAATAGAAAAGATCTGTTTGAAACAAAAATCTAAATCACTCACCAGAAGATCTCCTCTAAGAGTTCACTTTGAAGGCTTCACTTAGAAGGCTTGCCAAGCTCAATTAGACCAAGCTAATATTCCACAAGCTTTATATAGCCACCTCCCCCAGCAAGGAGTGGACAAGCTACACCTCTTTGCAAATACCACCCAATTGATTCCAATTGTATACTAATCAGTATGAAAATGAGTCACCAGCCTAACCTAATTTACTCACCAGACCTAACTTAAAACCTTAAAATGAATAGAAAAGATCTGTTTGAAACAAAAATCAAAATCACTCATCAAAATACGCATTGTGTATGAGCGTATCACAGAGCTGCACAGCAATAAAACCCACAGAAATGTGCACTGTTTACTATTTACCCCATACCCAACACTCTTTTCATGTCATTAAAGCCCCTCCTCTTCATGTCATTAAAGCCCCCACTGGATTAGGGAGGCGTATGACTGGCCCCAAATTTATTCTGCAGCAGAACAATGACCCCAGACATACAGCCAAAGTCATTAATAACTATCGTCAGCGTAAAGAAGGACAAGAAGTACTGGAAGTGATGGCATGACCCCCACAGAGCCCTGATCTCAACATCATCGAGTGTGTCTGGGATTACATGAAGAGACAGTAGGATGTGAGAAAGCCTACATCCACGGAAGATCTGTGGTTAGTTCTCCAAGATGTTTGGAACAACCTACCAACCAAATTCCTTCAAAAACTGTGTGCAAGTTTACCTAGAAGAATTGCTTCTGTTTTGAAGGCAAAGGGTGGTCACACCAAATATTGATTTGATTTACATTTCTCTTTTGTTCATTCACTGCATTTTGTTAATTTATGAACATAAATGTGTAACACTTCCATTTGTGAAAGCATTCTTTGTTTACAGCTTTTTTCACAGCTGCCTAAAACTTTTGCACACTACTGTATATATTTTTTTTGAGAAAGTATTTTGCCAGGATGGATACATTGAGATTTCTCTCGTTTTCAAGTATGTCCTGGTTGGCGAGTATGTGCAATTGGGTGTCTTGCCTAAGGACCCTTACTGGAGCTTTTGCCGGGATTTGAACCTGTGTCACCACAGTCTCCATGATCATAGAGCAGAGATGTTACCTCTACTCCACCCAGCAGGAGCCAAATGTTCTAATGATGCCACAAAACTCACTTTTCCTCACACTTTTGGTTTAAATGAAATATATGTTACTGTCACGGACGTCCGGGGCAGATGCCATGGAGCGCCCTTGGTATTGCGTGCGGTTAAGCCTTTTAGGCGGGCATGCGCTTTGCTGCATGATGCAGAACCCTGCACACAGTATAACAATAGAACCAGAGACGGTGGAGGAAGTACCAGGGTCGCAGCGGTCGCGCTTGCGACCGGGCCCTGGCATTCTGCCACTGAAGGGGGGCCCAGGCAGCCGCTAGATTCCGGCAATCAGCACCGGAATCTGAGAGCAGCGCCACCGGCCATTTCTCTCCCTACGAGTGGCCGCTTGCATGGGATGGAAACCACCTACCAACGCATGTGATCTCGCAAGAACTCGGCTGCGCTGGTCAGGTGGTTCCCGATGAGTGGCCACGCTGCATGCTGGCAGCCGCTAGGGAGAAGAACAGCCGTAGAGGTGAGAGCTGGGGGCAAATATATCCATGTGAGGCGAGCTGGGGCAATATAACCATGTGTGAACTGGGGTCAAATATATCCATGTGAGCTGGGGGCAAATATATCCATGTGAGCTGGGGGCAAATATACAGATGTGAGATGGGGGCAATATACCCAAGGGATGTGCATTTCGTGTTTTGGAATTTCGGAATTTTCACGAAATTTCCCAATTCGTGGATTCGGAGGATTTTCCGAATCGGATCGGATCTGAAAACGGCAGATCCGAAAAAATTTCCGAGCCGAAACGAAAACTTTTCGAATGGACTAGAAATGTGTAAGATCAAAATTAATTTTCGTTTCATTCGTGATTTCGGCTCCATTCCTGATTTCGGTAATTTCAGACATTGTATTTTTCGGTTATATCGCTGATTCTGTAATTTTGTATCATTTCCAATGATCTGATATCTCTGTTGATACGATAATTCTGATGATACGATAAGTCTGTCGATACGGTAATTCTGTCTATACGGTAATTCTGCAGATTTTATCGTTTTTTTATATTAAATAAAGATCCTTTTTTTCTTATGAATTTGCATTGCACAACTTTATTTAATCAGATTAAAATGGTATGAAAGGAACAAAAATTAGGGATGAGCTGTTCGAGTTCGGACGGTTCGGAGTTCGACCCGAACTTTGGCAGTTCTAAAGTTCGCGAATTTCAAACTTTTTGGGCGTGTTCGGTTCGTTTTCGAAAAAAAAGAAATTTTGAAAAAAGTATAGAAAATGCTTAAAAAAAAATACTAAAAAAATCTAGAAATAAAGAGACTCTTTACTGCAGAATATTATAAGCAACGGTTTAAGAGATATTGAGTTAAAAACTAATGTGTACGTGGAAAGATTATCAACTCTAAATGACCTCTGTTCACAAACGGGCATAACACCAGGTGTTTTTAGTCTGGTAATCAATTTGATACATTGTACACTATACTGAGGGTGGGGTGGTGTCTGCTTCTGATTGAGATTTGAGAATTAATTTCCCTAAAACATCCTAATATGCTGCATTTAACTGGTGTTTGAAAAAAATCTAAAGCAATGTTATTTTTCACCTCGGGATTAAACATTCACAGGGTTATTCAGAGAGCGGTGAAAAGCAGGAGAATAACTGGAGAAGTGAAAATTCTAGGTCAAAATAGCCAAACCAGAAAAATTCTCCCATTTATCTCACTTTCCAAATCGGCTATTTGGTCTAGATTGTTCTCTTCTCTTGCCAGTTCTCCTGGCTTTCACCTCTCTCTCTTAGTTGTTCAGAGAAAGGTGAAAACCAGGAGAATGGCAGGAAAAGAGAACAATCTGGACCGAATAGCCGATTAGGAAAGTGAGATAAGGCTAGGGTCAGACTAACGCATTTTTCGCAGCGACCGTCAAAAAGTGCGTCCGAACGCATTGCTGTATTTTTTCACGGATTGCGCGAAAACGGTCATACGATGCGCATTTTTGTGCGTGATTTTTTACGGATCCAAACCAGGAAACTTTGGATGTCTGGACGTTATGTTGGCCGGGCATGAGCAGGGTCTGACGTCTCCAAATCACGCACACACGCCGCTAGTGGACGCAGCGCACTCTGTACGTCCGTACTAGCGGTTCTGCGTTCTCGAAAAAATGCGTTCATTTTCCACTTGCGTTGCGCAGCCGGACTTTCGTGCGACCGTACTTTGTATATTGGCCGTCATTGCCCGTCATTTGCTGCTAGTGCGGCCGTGATTAAGTGCGCCTAAACGCACGTTAAAAATTCGCTAGTCTGACCCTAGCCTAAATGGGAGAATTTTTCTGGTTTGGCTATTTTGACCTAGAATTTTCCATTCTCTAGTCATTCTCCTGCTCTTCACCGCTCTCTGAATAACCCTGACAGGGTTATTCAGAGAAAGGTGAAACTCAGGAGAATGACTGGAGAATGGAAAATTCTAGGTCAAAATAGCCGAACCAGAAAAATTCTCCCATTTATCTCACTTTCCAAATCGGCTTTTTGGTCTAGAAGTTTCCATTCTCCTGCTTTTCACTGCCAAAAAATCAGTAAACGTTTTCTGCGTGTCCGAAAAGGTCTCCTCTTTTCATACAGACTGCCGCCCCAAGCAGTTGTTTATGGATAGATTAAAGGAAAAGCATTTACCGTCATTTGAAATGTCATTTTTTGGTTTTTACATATTTCTATACATCCTAGAAATCCGCCACTTCACGGGCAGGTTATGGGGACCTCCTAGGCATGATATTTGAAGGAATTTTTCATTTTTATTTTTAACCCTTATTTCATGGAAAACTCACTGTCCCTTTAAAAACGTTTTTTTTTTAAACTTTTTGTCCTTGTTTCCTGTCTCCCAGGGCACTACCCGGACCCCCATACACCTTTTATGGCAAATATGTAGCATATATGCCCTCTTGGAGGGCACTCCAAAAAAACGAATTTTCAGCCCCATTGACTTGCATGGGGGTTCGGGTTCGGGTTCGGTCCCAAACAAACAGGAAGTTCGGGTTCGGGCTCGAACCGAACTCGGTGAGTGTTCGGCTCATCCCTAACAAAAATTAACAAAATGGTTTAAAAAACCCAAAACTGACCCAAATGGTCTGACTTCAAAAATAAAAAGCATAACAAAAGGTTTTAAAACTGAAAAAAAGTTGTTCAAAATTATCTGAAAGGAAAAAAAAAAACAGAGCAAATAAAATGATTTAAAAAAAATGAAAAAAATAAAAATAAAATAATAATTAACCCTTTCGCTGCTGAGGTGTCCTGTGTGCTAGTAAGCTCATTTTTACCGGTTTCGCTCATCATGTTTAAACGCGTTTTGAAGCCTTATTTTATTATATGACCCAGACATGTTATAGATCGTTCTCTCTGGCAGACTCGGCAGATTCATAATATATCATTATTATATGTATACGTTATGTCCTGTCTGTATATTATAACAAAAAATGCAATAAAATTAGAATTTTCAATAATTTACAAGGTGTAAAGTGTTTTTTTCACATTTTATCATGCGAGCGTTTGCGGTAAAATTTTATATGAGTTGCGTTGTTAAAAAAATTAGAAATGGGGTCTCGTTACATTTTTTGGGGGGTAAATTATGCAATTTTTTAACATACGCACCCCATACAACTGTGGAACTTAAACGCGATCTTTTACATATCCCCACAAGAAAAAAAATCACACACGTTGAGGTCTGGGGATCTCGCAGGCCAAGCACAAAGAGCAAGGTCCTTGGCCCCCTTCCGATCAATCCATCGCTGGGGCACTTTTTCATTTAAAAAAAGCTCGAACCATTAGGTGCCAATGGGGTGGTGCTCCATCTTGTTGAAAAATGAAGTCATGTTAATCTGTTTGCAGTGAAGTGAAGAGCACGTTTTGGAGCATATCGAGATAGGTTTGTCCTGTAACGGTGTTTCCATCTCGATATGCTCCAAAACGTGCTCTTCACTTCACTGCAAGCAGATTAACTTGACTTCATCTTTTAACATTGAAGCCTATGGGATGCGCCTGAATAAACCTGCCGAATGAAACCACCGAATGGCAGGGTATTTCGGCAACTTTTCACTGCTGGTTTTTGTTCTCTGAATAGACAAACCATTGCTTCTCTATGGGGATTCACTGCCCTCGAACAGGCACCGTATGTACAGGCAATTCGCCAACATTTGGCGAACTGCCTGCTCTCTGGATAGCCGAATGGCCAGGAAAGGTAACCGAACCCTGAATTTCAGCCTTCAGTTACCTTTCGCCAGCAATTCGGAGCTCTTTGAATAACCCTGACAGTCATATTCTAAAGTAAGCATACTCATGGGAGACATGGTTTAAAAAACATCTACTGGTGGAATAAAAGGGGAAATGAAGTCAAACATATGAACTGATTTGTAACATACTTCTTAAACTGCCCTGGTGGCCTTATATATATTGGTAAAATATGACAATAAAATTAAAAACAATAAAGGCAGCATAAAGTAACAAGTCCGAAATGTGCTGAAACATACGCCAGTGAAATAAACAAGGAAACAGAACAGATGGATGGCCCATCAAATAGCTTTCACGGAGCCTAAAAATTAGGGGTCCTGTTCCATAACTGCTAATTGGAAAATGAGATGTAAGCCATTAAGTGCTCCCTATTATCAGCTCTGTTATAAGTGAGCCACAATGTTAGACGGTCTTATTGTAAAAAATGGAAGCATATAGGTAGTGACAAAGCTTGCCGCCAATGCTTGCATTTCCTTGAGTCCATAGGAGTCCCTAGAGACCAGACATCCCTCCACAAAATTACATCTATGGAGCTAGGAGGCGGCAACTGGAAACTTTGTTCCCAGCCCAGGTTCTTTCTGTAAGCCGGAACAGCAGGTGAACTGAGCCATCAACCGCACCACAAGATCAGAGGTGTTTGATTTTTATATGTGCTTTTTATGGAGTGTGAAGAATTTTGCAAATGTAAACTCACTTATCTGTTCTAAGAGACAGTGGGCTCGATTAAAAACGTAACACTAAAATGGGAATGCTAACGGGGAAAACCTGCGCCGGCATCCCCATGAGTATCACCTCCTGGAGTCAATAGGACCCCAGGGAGGGTTGCGCTGCCGGGGCTGCAAGTCCTGTGTGATCTTGTTCTCGTGAGATCTCGCAGCGCCACGGAGTGATGGCGGAGGGAGACTGGGAACTATTTGTCCCCAGTCTCCCTCTGCTTGAATCTAGGAGAAGCGATGGAATCGGGCCACTGTTCTCTCCGTAGGACGAGGGGTGAGTATCTGATTTATTGGGGGGGGGTTTAGGGTGTCCCATATGATTTGGAAAAAGCAGAATTAGCACCAGTTTTTAGAAGTAGCTAAAACTTCTGTTAGTTCATTGCTGCAGTAAAATAGCGCTAGGATTTTGTAATCCTTACTTATCCTAACGCTAATTACTGATTGTACATCCTATACTAAACATGGAGCGCAAAGTACAGTAAGCTTGCGCAAGCTAGCGCAATCACCGATGCTCTAACAGATTTTTCAGGGATTTAGCGTCAGGAAGATAATATGGTGAAGGAGAACCAGGCTGAAAGATGGTCGCTACTATTAGCCAGGCAGCCATCTTGTCCAGAATGTTGGTTCACCAGTAAATAGAATAGATTTTACTTAGATGAGAAAAGCAGAGTTTGCATAGAATTTAAGGAATGTAGTAGATTAGAAAAACTAACAAGAAATCCAGGCAGAATCCGGCCGGCTCTTGACACAGAAAGATTTATGACTGGGACAAGGTCGGTGAGATGTGCCGGGGAATAAAAGAAAACATAGAAGACCAGGCCCCAGGCCACCTGAAATAAACATAGCCGATAGGGAGGGAGGCACTGCCCGGAGAAAGACAGCACAAACAAATCACAGACTGTCAAACTAACGAGAAGTGTATCATTTTATAGTTATATGTGGAATGTTCTTTGTGTTCGAATTAATGATGGGAGGTATTAACCCACGTGGGGTGGAATAGAGTGTCATAGGGAGGTGGGCTAGAGGATGTGTCGCTAATGCGGGATGTACCTAATTATGTATTTGGCATAAAACCTCATGTCTCTGTGTAATCAGGGCTCACTCTAAGCGATTCAATCCTGTGTGAGCACTTGTGTGACGACACAATAAAACCTTGCCTTCCTGAAGAGACTCGTGTTTGGACAATCCTTGCTTGTGTCTGGTCCGGCGCCGTTAATGAAGTGAACCTGATTGACTCCGGTAACATTTCTGGGGTCTCGTAAGCCGGGATACGGGCCTTTGCCAAGACACAGGCAACGGCTGCTGAACACAGTGCGGCGATATTGACTGCAGGTGCACGAGAATTCCCGATGGTTGGGGGCGTCCATTGAAGGTGAGCTGACATCTGCAGGCGCCAAGCAGGATTTCCTGTACAGTGGACCTCATCTCGTCCCAAACGAACCCCCCCGACCGGGGAAGCTGGGACAGACACCCGAGTCCGAGGAAACAGCGAGCAGCGCCGGCGATAGGTAACGTGTCTTCTATGTTTTGTATGTCTAAAGGAAATACCGGTATCTAAGGGAAACGTCCGACTGAGATAGACGGATAAGAGGATGCGATGGCCACCATCCTATTGGCATATCTAGCCCGCCGCTGATAGCACTGATATTGCTGAGGAGCCAGAGTGGCTAGCGGGTGTCTGGATTCGGGGGAATTGAATGCCAATCAAAGGGTAGTTCTGTAGAGAGGGAAAAGGTAGCTGCGTGGAGTTGCATAGTTCAGTGTTTGTAAATAGAGCTTCGCCACGTGGGTTAAAAGGGAAAGGAGGAGGGATTTTTTTTTTTTTTTCTGTGACTGGGCTGAGAGCCTGAAGTCAGTGCCTAGTGTGTACGTCGTATAGTGACAAGGGCTTATAGTGAAGCCAATGATAGCTGCAGAGATAGTGGTGCTGAGTGGGTAGATTATCCGCAAAGCAGATTGGAATTGCAGACGGAAGTGTAGACAAGGACACAAGGCCGAAATTTCTACTCTACTCCCCTAAATCCACAAGAAACACGCCTAATGGTTAACACCTCAGAAGTTCAGCAAAGACTGCGCAGAGCCTACAAAATGATGCTGAAATTCTTCGGCGTAAAAATAGTGGGGGAGGAGGAAGACAAAGAAACAACTGAAGTTGAACGAGCAGAAAATTTCGCGACACGTTTTGAAAATTTGACAATCAATCCTCACAACGATCTTACGAATCACACGAATACTGCACAGTCTGGAGAATGGGAGCAGAAGAATTATCAAGTCCCACTGGTGAGGTTCTTCCTCAAGGAGATCCTTATCAAGAACAGACTGCCAAGAATGAAGAAAAGTGCAATGAACTTTTTCATACCAGCAGTAAGAGATTCACAAGACAGACAAGATTTACTGTTTTTCGCATGGCGATACTATTTCCCAAAAGAAGAATTTATCTGGGGAAATCATGGAGAATTGGCACGATACAAACCAAAACCAGGGTGGCTGCACTCCTACCGGCGCCACTGAGCGAATGACACCTGTGTACTCAGAAAAGGAAAAAGAAGTGGCTGACAGAAGAACCCGGAGGATATGGCGAAGATGGATGGTTTCAGATGGAGAATGGACGAATGGTCCTACCAGCAACACTGGCTCCTGAAATCGTAAGAGCACTTCATGCAAGTACCCATGGAGGGAGAGAAATGATGGAGCAACAGTTGGAGCCACATTTCTACGTACCAGGATTCAGCAATCTGCAAAGCAACAGCTCAGCAGTGTGTAACATGTGCCAAAAAACAACCCAAGAACAGGCCCATCTCAACCCCCAGGGAAGCAGCCAATCGGGCTATCCCCAATGGCATCATTACAAATAGACTTTACAGTGCTGCCACCTTGCAAAGGATACAGATATTTACTAGTGATGGTGTGCACATTGACAGGATGGGTGGAAGCTTTCCCAACAAGGACTGAAAAGACAACAGAAGTGGTAAAAAGCCTGATGAAAGAGATAATACCACGTTACGGACTTCCACTCGAGATAGGGTCGGACAATGGCCCTGCATTTATCCAGAACTGTTTGCAACAACTTGCCCGGCTACTGGGCATCACCTGGAAGCTACATACCGCCTACAGGCCCCAAAGTTCGGGAAAAGTTGAAAGAATGAACCGTACCCTAAAGACTTTGATGTCCAAACTGTGCCAAGAGACGTCACTAGGCTGGTTGGACTTGCTGCCGATAGTCCTTTTGCACATTAGGTGCAGACCAACCCCCCAATTGAAGCTGAGTCCGTACGAACTCATGTTTGGACGGCCAACCCCTCTGATTAATGGACTAAGGGGGACCTTCGGGCATTGGGAGAAACTAAGCTAAATGATCAGGTAGTGATGCTGGGTAAATCAATGCAGAAATTAAATACTTGGGTGGGGGATAATATACCGCATTTTCTATATCCTTCACTGCATAAGTATTGTCCGGGTGACTCAGTATGGGTAAAAGAGTGGAAAAATGATCCACTGGGCCCAAAATGGAGAGGTCCTTATCTTGTCCTGTTATCAACCCCTACAGCAGTAAAGGTTGCCGAGGTGGTCCCGTGGATACATCACTCCAGAGTAAAAGCAGCTGCCAGTCCTGAACTAACATGGAGGGTCGTCGCCAACGAGACCAATCCGCTGAGGCTGAAGCTGACAAAGACCACAGTCTCGAGCACCTAAATGATCCTAACCCTGATGATTCAGAGGATCAACAAGTGGGTGTTTTGATGGGCACAGGTCCTGACCACCTGCCAACGGGGGATAACCACAGGGTGCTTTTTAGGGGCCCGGCCCCCACCCTTGATCATCCAGAAATGTTTCTTACTTTTGAAATTCCGGTGGGGAGGGATTGGGTTTATGTGACTGTAAAAAGAATTGCCCAAGGAATTCTGACACTCGGGGCATTTGTGGTGCTGATTTTATATCTTGCTAATTTGATTTATGGACTCTCGAGAGGAGCATGCCCCAATTGTACAAGCACCGCTGGGAAAGTGGATATTTCCCATATCTGGAATGGTACGCACCCGGTGATGGAGAACCGTACCATGTGGAGACAAAAACGAGAGGCGCTATCTGGAACCAACCCAAGAGGACACTTACTTGTGCAATTCAAATATGACTATGCTAAAAAGTCTGGGCAAACTGCATGCTGGGTGTGTAGTAGACTGCACCCAGAGACAATTCATATACCATTTGCCTCTGTTCCAATGAATTTGAGTATGTTTGTATCAGGGAATATCACAATACATGCTGTCGATGCACAAAGGGAAAAGACCGAATCAGTCAGTCCGGGTACCCCATAATAGGACCAGTGTATCCACCAGAATGGTGTTTTCAACTAGGACCAGATAAAGAAACAAATAACGAGGGTGGGTTATGTAACTCAAGTCAGTTCAACTGGACATCATACATTTACATATTCAAAGCAGGACAAAAGGCGACTTATTTATACATACGATGTAGGCAACTCACTAGAGACCAAGAGGCGGTGATTGGGAATGTGACCAATGGGAGGCAGGGTGCAGTGGATATGATGAGACGGCTGAGACACCTTGCGATAGAGATATCAAAGGGAACACTACATTCATCACCATTTATAGTGACAGGAGGGTACCAGGTGTGCTGTGAAAGGGTGTGTTACACATGGGTACCACCAACAATAACGGGAATGTGTTATTTGGCTAAGCTGGTCCCAATCCAGAAACTAAGGGGAGAAGACACAAACACAGACACAGAACTACACCCTAGGTACCCACTGGTGTTTGAAAGACCGAAGAGAGAATTGTTTACGAAGATGGATCGAATATGGACATGGTTGCCAGCATGGACTGGATGGGGAGGAGAGATGATGAGGAGATTGAATAGCTATGTCAATCTGATGGATGAGATTCTGAATAGAACCAGTATGGATATCCAGCTGCTGAATCTGGAAATGCGAGAGTTATGAAAGGTGCAGATGATACATGAAATGGCGCTTGAGCAGATCAGTGCGGCCTTGAATGGATTGTGTGAAATGACAATGCACTATGAATGTTGCACCTTCATCAGAAACACTACACACGAAGTCCCAGACTATTACCAGGTAATTCAAGATCACCAGGAGAAGGTAGCACAGTTGCAGGGCACAGCCAGGAGGATTGCTGCCGAAGGCTGGAATCCGCTCCGTGGGTTTGGAGCAATGGGAGAATGGTTTGGTTCCATTTTGAGATTCATCTCAAAGATTGGATCCATGATACTCATGATAGTGGTGATCTTGATCATAGGGATACTGATATACCGCATAGGGCTATGTATGTGGCCACTATGCAAGACAGCACTGACGCCCACACAGACACAGAAGATACCACTGATAATTCCACAGGGAATGTTCCCAGTGAGCGGAAAGCCCCCCCAGGATGCAGAGTTACAGAATAGTGGAGTGTAATGGCTACAAGTGCCAGGAAAAAGACTGACACTTGAGCCAAGGGGGGAATGAAGGAGAACCAGGCTGAAAGATGGTCGCTACTATTAGCCAGGCAGCCATCTTGTCCAGAATGTTGGTTCACCAGTAAATAGAATAGATTTTACGTAGATGAGAAAAGCAGAGTTTGCATAGAATTTAAGGAATGTAGTAGATTAGAAAAACTAACAAGAAATCCAGGCAGAATCGGCCGGCTCTTGACACAGAAAGATTTATGACTGGGACAAGGTCGGTGAGATGTGCCGGGGAATAAAAGAAAACATAGAAGACCAGGCCCCAGGCCACCTGAATAAACATAGCCGATAGGGAGGGAGGCACTGCCCGGAGAAAGACAGCACAAACAAATCACAGACTGTCAAACTAACGAGAAGTGTATCAATTTATAGTTATATGTGGAATGTTCTTTGTGTTCGAATTAATGATGGGAGGTATTAACCCACGTGGGGTGGAATAGAGTGTCATAGGGAGGTGGGCTAATGGGGATGTACCTAATTATGTATTTGGGGCATAAAACCTCATGTCTCTGTGTAATCAGGGCTCACTCTAAGCGATTCAATCCTGTGTGAGCACTTGTGTGACGACACAATAAAACCTTGCCTTTCCTGAAGAGACTCGTGTTTGGACAATCCTTGCTTGTGTCTGGTCCGGCGCCGTTAATGAAGTGAACCTGATTGACTCCGGTAACAATGGGGCGTGTGTTAAAGTCACTTATCCTAGCGTTATCTCTTACACATCCAAACGGTAGAGTTGGCGTTCAGTATGTAATCTACGCGAGTATTTTTTATAACACACTTCCTTTGTGTCAACTACAGTAAATGTGATATATGGATAATAAAAGTGGTCAGATCTGCTGCTTATAGAGATTTGTAGTGAAAATAATAAGACTATCAGCAATGCAGCTTTCAAAAAATAATAACTGACTATAAACTATAGGGGTCATTCACTAAGCACCATTCATTGCACCAACAGTGAAACAAAGGTAAAAATCACTTTTGTGGCACCTACTGTAACCTTCGTCTATTCACGTAAGGAAAATTCAGCAATGGCAGGAGAACAGGATGCGCACGCAGCAGACGAGTATAGGCTGCGCGCGCATCCTGTAGAGCCAGAGGCGCTCGCTGCAGACTGCTATAGGCTACATGCGCATCCAGGAGACCAGGATGCGCACGCAGCAGCAGGTTATAGGCTGCGTGTGTATCCTGTAGAGCCGGATGCAGGGCTGGCCCGTGCACATGGAGCACAGTGGATCAATTGCTCCAGATGGGCCTTTTTTTTTTTAAATGCAGTCATGTGTGTCTGGGCTGTGAGCAGCCTCTGAGTAAACAGACTGTGACCTTGTGACCCCAGGAACAGGAAGGAAAGCGGCACCATCAGGACCAAGACCCAGGAGGAGGATTTGCATCTTCTCTTCACACCAGGCAGGTTCATTATAGGGGGTTCTGGAACTGCCCTGCTGCCCTCTCCTCCTTTCCCCCAATTCTGATCACCTGTCTCAGCTCCCGATGCACTGACTGAGTGACAGGCTAAGGCTGGCTGGCAGAATCAGAAAAAAGAAAAGCCTCTTCTTCCTCCTGATTCTGTCTCTGGTTCTGCCACCAGTCAGCCTGCCTGATCTGTTAATTAAACTGTAGTATGATTAACTGCTTCATTGTCCCCACGGAAAGCAGTGCTATGCTGTATGAGGAGCTCAAGACGTGCTGGATAAGCCAAAAGAACAAAAACAAAACAACTGAGCCCCCTGGCCTCCTTCTACAACCCCTGTGACAGGGGAAAATCAATCATAAAGCAGCTGTTTAAAGGAACACTCTAGGCTAAAACCCCCCTTTTTTAAATTATATTATACCTATTGCCCTACCTAGTTATTCAGTATTTTTTTTAAATTTTTTAATGTACTTACTCTAAAAAACACTTGTTTCCAACGGTGTTTTTTATTTTTATACTCACCTCCCTCAGCTTCCGCTCCCATCCTGGTAAATGTTCAACTTGGCTAATGGTTTACGTGAGAAGCACGCATGCGTGCCTCTCATGTAAACCAGCCAATCAGCAGTCTTCCTCCCGGCTCCATCTTCTTCTTTGATTAGTGTTTCGCGCAAGAGGATGCGCGCAACACTAATCTCAGCCGCTGCCGCCAGCCACTGCGGCGAGTTGGAGACGTCATCGTGCTGAAAGCGCGATGACATCTCCTACTCGGCAATAGTCGGCAGAAGCGGGAAATATGAATCCTGCTCTGCTGACAGCTGGGAGGGCGGAGTAAAGTCCTCCGCATCTCTCAACTGTTTCAGCCGATCGGCTGAGCGGAGGGGGCAGCGGAGGAAAAGGGCATACTTAGGACATCATGACCACCTAAAAAAGCTTAGGTGGTCATGTTGCCTAGAGTATCCCTTTAAGTTCAGTGAGGTCACTAAAAGGTCAATAAATCACTTGTCTAGCAGAAAGCAAGCTGTAATTCCTACAAAGATCCCACACCTGACTTTAAAAAGATGTTTACAAACACAACCCCCACCCACAAAATAACTCACCACTTATCATGAATCAGCCTTACAGTCAGATCCAGAAATATTGGGACATCGACACAATTCTAACATCTTTGGCTCTATACACCACCACAATGGATTGATAATACAAAAAGGATATAACAGAGGAAAAGGATTAATAAGTTAGATGTGAAAGGATTTAATATAAAAAAATCTCTTTCGCCTTCTTAAGCAGTATTTTTCTGCTTCAATATAACTCTATTCGCTCCTGATGACGCTGCATTTAGTGAAGGAGAATCAGGCAGAAGGATGGTTGTTACTATGAGCCAGGCAGCCATCTTGTGCAGAATATTGGTTCACCAGTAAATAGAATAGATTTTTACTAGATGTGCAAAGTAGAGTTTACATAGAATTCCAAGAATGCGTGGCAGATTAGAAAGCTAGCAATAAAACCAGGCAGAATCCGGCCGGCTCTTGGCACAGAGAGACAGGGAGATTTATGAATGAGGCAAGGTTATTGAGATGTGCGGAGGAACAAAGAAAACCTAGAAGACAGACCGGGCCCCAGGCCATCTGAATAAACATAGCCGATAGGGAGGGAGGCACTGCTCTGAGAAAGACAGCACCACAAATCACAGACTGTCAAACTAACGAGAAGTGTATCAATTTGTAGTTATATGTGGAATGTTCTTTGTGTTCGAGTTAATGATGGGAGGTATTAACCCACGTGGGGTGGAATAAAGTGTCATAGGGAGGTGGGCTGATGGGGATGTACCTAATTATGTATTTGGGGCATAAAACCTCATGTCACTGTGTAATCGGGGCTCACTCTTAGAGATTCAATCCTGTGTGAGCACTTGTGTGACGACACAATAAACGTTTGCCTTTCCTGAAGAGACTCGTGTTTGGACAATCCTTGCTTGTGTCTGGTCCGGCGCCGTTTTAGAAGTGAACCAGTCTGACTCCGGTTACATTTCTGGGGGCTCGTCTGGGATAACGGGCTTTTTGCCAAGACACAGGCAACGGCTGCTGAACACAGTGCGGCGAAATTGACTGCAGGTGCACGAGAATCCCGATGGTTGGGGGCGTCCGTTGAAGGTGAGCTGACATCTGCAGGCGCCAAGCAGGATTTCCTGTTCAGTGGACCTCGTCTCGTCCCGAACGGATCCCCCTGACCCGGGAAAACTGGGACACCAACGAGTCTGAGGAAACAGCAAGCAGCGCCGGCGATAGGTAACGTGTCTTCTATGTTTTGTATGTCTAAAGGAGATACTGGTATCTAAGGGAAACGTCCGACTGAGATAGACGGATAAGAGGATGCGATGGCCACCATCCTATTGGCATATCTAGCCCGCCGCTGATAGCGCTGATATTGCTAAGGAGCCAGAGTGGCTAGCGGGTGTCTGGATTCGGGGGAATTGAATGCCAATCAAAGGGTAGTTCTGTAAGAGAGGGAGAAGGTAGCTACGTGGAGTTGCATAAGTCAGTAGTCAGTGTTTTGTAAACAAAGCTTCGCCACGTGGGTAAAAGGGAAAGAAGGAGGGATTTTCTGTGACTGGGCTAGGAGCCTGAGTCAGTGCTGGTGTGTACGCCGTGTAGTGAAAAGGGCTCATAGTGGAGCCAGCGGTAGCTGCAGAGATAGGGGTGCTGAGTGGGTAGATTATCCATAAGGCAGATTGGAATTGCAGATGGAAGTATAGATAAGGAACGGGGTGCACATAATCACACGCAGTCAAGAGTTAGAGTTCAAATTACGGGGTATAAGGAGCCACAAAGAAGGGAATAAACACCCTTGGCTAGTAGAAAGAGTTGAAGTGTTTTGTTCTGTGTTGAAAGTATCTGATACGGTATGGGCTGTGAATGAACTGACTCGAGTGCTGTGAGTGAACGTGCGCCTACTCGCTCCGCGAGGAAGCAAATACGAGATTTGACCCCGGACGTACGGTTCCGGCTCAGGCGACTGCAGACGGCTACTGAAGGGGGAAGCGCCTGTAGATACGAAGGAATTGTTGACTGAAGTATCAGACTGTAGATTTTAACTGTTGTTGAAATAATATATCTGTATTGCAAAGAGTACTGTTTTCAAGAGTAATAATGGGTAACGGGTCATCTAAGCCCAAGAAGGTGAAGGAGGGTGAGACGCCCCTAGAATATATGGTGCGGAATTTCGAAGCATTATATAAAACGCATGATTATGGTGTAGAATTGACAAAAGAGAAGTTAAAAGTAATGTGTACAGTTGTGTGGCCATTATTAGTACCAGGATGGCCAGAGCAGGGGTCAATGGACCCGGAGTTGGTACAGAAGGTACATTCCCAGGTCACAGAGCAGTACGGACATCCTGAACAGTACCCGTATATAGATATATGGAGATATTGTATTAAAAACAAGAGTCATTTTATAATGATAGCGGGGAAATAAGAAGCAGGACCCCCAAAATAATGAAGAGAGAGGAGACCGGTGTTAGATCAACCGGAAGAGAGTGATGGTCTGCTCCCGTCCTATCCATCATGTTATGGGGCAGCTAGGGAAGCTCTGAATGCCGCGGTTGCGCGGGCGGAGAGAGGGGAGCAGGCAGCTGCTGTGTCTCGGTCAGCTCCCTCCGCTCCGTCCCGTGTGACTGAGGAAGAAGAGCAGGGCGCAACGGGTGGAGGGGACAGAGAGGCTCCACCAGAGAAGATTGAGATGCCCGATGGGAGTATATATATATTAGTGCCCCACGGGGATGGTGATGATGAAAAGGAGGATAAGGACCAGGGAGTTACCACACGCGCAGCGAATAGTATACATAAACCCCGGGATCCGTACCAACACAATCCCTACAAGAATGCTATGCAGTTGCCTTTGCGAGAGGTGCCAGGCCCCCCATTGGCGGATGGGAATCCAGGGCCAATACAATACACATACGTCCCATTCACGACAACGGATCTTTTTATTGGAAAACACACACACCACTGTATTCCACAAATCCCGCAGCAGTGGCCAGTATGATAGAGTCAGTTATGCTCACACATAACCCCACATGGGCGGATTGTCAGCAATTAATGTTGACAATGTTTACCACAGAGGAGAGAGCCCGAATAAATAGTAGCGCGCAAAAGATTTTACTCGCCCAGGCTGTAGCAGATGCTAAGCCTCATCCAGAAGCATGGGCAGAGGAACATTACCCCAAAACAGATCCTAAATGGCCGTACAATACAGTTGAAGGAGTTGCCCATCTGCAGACATACAGAACCGCTGTAATTATGGGTGTTAAAGCGGGAGGGAAGAAGCCCACAAACATGGGAAAAATAGCAGATGTGGTGCAAGAGGTTAAAGAATCCCCAAGTGCGTTTCTAGAGAGATTGCTGGATGCGTACAGGATGTATAGTCCTATTGATCCTGAAGCGACGGAGAATCAGAGGTTAATTAACTCTTCGTTTGTGGGTCAGTCACAGAGGGATATACGGAACAAAATACAGAGAATAGATGGGTTTTTGGGGAAAGGTATTAGTGAATTAGTTGAGATTGCTAATAAGGTGTATCATAACCGGGATCTAGAGGAGATAAAGAAACAGAAGGGACATACCGGGGTGGTTGGATACATGGGGAATGGTAGAGGACGAGGTGGCCCAGACAGAGGGAGGGCAAGGGGTAGGGGGGCTAGAGGAAGAGGAAGGGGAGCCCCTAGGGAACCCCTAGGACCCAATCAGTGCGCGTGGTGCCGGGGTGAAGGTCACTGGAAAAACGACTGTACTGCATTTTTGGCTAAATTTGGGGGACAGGGTGAAGTTGGGGAAACGGGAGGTCAAGCCCCTAATGGCCAGGTTGCAGACGGAAGGTATGGAAGAAGTGAAGGGAATGGAGCGGGGTTTGTGGGACTGGCGGGGACATCATTTGAAAGGCAGGATGTATATTGACGGGGACCTGGGCCCATCCCGCTCGGTAGCCACGAGCCCACGGTCACAATGAGAGTGGGAAATAAAGATGAAGTTTTTATGGTTGATACAGGTGCCGAATATTCTGTTGTAACTAAACAAATTGCACCTCCAATGGGAAATGAGGTTGATATTATGGGAGCAATGGGGGTGTCTGCTAAATATCCTTTTCTTGCTTCTAGAAAATGTAGTATGATGCATAATGTTGAACATGAATTTTTGTATATGCCCGAATGTCCCATCCAACTCCTGGGGCGGGATATCCTCTGCAAATTGCAAGCCCAAATTACGTTCCTTCCCGGGGGTCACGCTCAATTAGACCTGCCCGAGAGTGGCTGCTCTGTTCGGCAGCATAATCCAGCCAGTCCGCACAATCCACAATCTGTGAAAATGCAGTAGTTATGCCAAGGGAGGAAGAATGGCGCACAGCACCTACTCTGCCTGCCGCGCCTGACCCGCACGCACTACTCCTTGAAATTCCTGGGGTATGGCGGAGGAAAACCCGCCAGGACTTGCCATAAACATACCCCCGGTATATGTGGAATTAAAGCCCGGCGCAACGCCTGTGGCCCTAAGACAATATCATATCCCACAGAAAGCCAAGCAGAATATACAAATACATTTACAAAGACTTAAAGATAACGGCATATTAAAATTCTGCGTGTCACCATGGAACACACCCCTACTTCCAGTCCTGAAAGAAGGCACACAAGAGTATCGCCCTGTCCAAGATTTACGAGCTGTCAACGAGGCCACAGTAACACTACACCCTGTGGTTCCTAATCCATACAATTTATTGGCGTTAATTCCCGGAGATACACAATATTACACAGTGCTTGATTTAAAAGACGCTTTCTTTTGCATCCGTCTGGCTCCAGCAAGCCAGCCCCTTTTTGCATTTCAGTGGGAAGAATCTACCACGGGGGCGCGCCATCAAATGACGTGGACGCGCCTCCCTCAAGGTTTCAAAAATTCGCCCACGATTTTCGGGTGCGCGCTTAGCCAAGATCTCCTCGCCTTCAACGCTCAGCCAGACAAAGTAGTGTTACTACAATATGTTGATGATTTATTACTGGCTTCCCCCACAGAAAAAGACTGTTTATCCGCCACAAAAGCCTTGCTACATCTGCTAAGCCAAGCAGGTTACAGAGTATCTAAAAAGAAAGCACAAATATGCAAACAGAGTGTAAAATATCTGGCTTCCAGTTAACAGGCACCAAACGTGCACTGGGGGCAGAAAGAAAAGAAGCGGTGTGCCGCATACCCCAACCAAGACCAGAAGACAAGTCCGTGAGTTCCTAGGAGCTGCAGGCTTCTGCCGCCTGTGGATCCCCAACTTCGCAGACATTGCCAAGCCGCTTCATCAAGCCACCAAGGGGGGGGAACTAGACCCCTTTCATTGGGAAGAAGAGCAAACAGCAGCGTTCCTGAAATTAAAGACTCTGCTGATGGACTCCGGTTACATTAGAAGGGAAACGCGTTGAGCCGAGTTAAAATGTCTTATTGAAGGAATCTGTGCTTTTAATTTCTCCTCTCACCTATTGCCACGATTAAAGGTCTTCAAATAGAGTCAAGCATTGAGCAGACTCTGGTACAGATCAGCTAACCACTTTGGGTGGACTGCCCGCCATTCTATTCAGTGGTATGTTGTATAGCTGAATATATACATATTTTGTATCTGCATTATCCGCTGTGTTTTTTTTCTTTCTTTTCTTTACTTTTGAGGTGCTCGAATCCAACACACACTCGTTTACTGGGTATTATTTTGACATTTCTGTGTGTGCCTCTTTCTATTACAAAAAAGTGTCTGGTATATTTAAACCACCAATTTTTTTTTTTTTGGCACTCCAGTTATACAGCGGTGGATATTTGGGGCAAGAACCTCATACCCGCTTATTCTGTGGTTTACCCCCGCTTTTCTTATTATTGTCCCCTGTATAGGGAACTCTGTTGGCAATTTAACCGACAGCCTGCTGGCTAAAGGCTGGTTAACCAAAACCACTTCAGCGTTGGTTACCCGGGGCAAAAAAATCTTTGGTCCACCTACAATTTTGGTTATGCTTTTCTCTCTCATATGATTGTCCTCCCCATAGGAGACCTGTGCGAGCTAATCTACCGGCAGTTTGCTGCTTAACCTTTCTAACCATACAGCAGTGGCTTGTGGGGCGAGAACCTCACACCTGCCTGTAGCTCAGCTATTGCAATGATATTTGTCTGCAGCTTGTGACTTCTTAATACAAATGATTGGTCCAATAAATCAAATATTGGTGCAGCAATCGTGGCACCTTTTGATCTGTTTACCCTATTTTTGTATAGGAAACATTACAGCTACCTTTAGCCGACCAGTTACATTGTATTCTAGAGACCTATTTACTGGCAACATCTGAGATTTTGCTGGCATGTGATATACCGCATTTATCTTATGGAACTGAATATATATATGTTACTGTGATATATTCACCAATTACGTTCCAACCAGCAGGATAAGAGTGGTTTACTTCCAATAAGTCTATTGGCAGTAATTTTAAAGTATCTTTTCTTTCTCTCTTTTTTTGCTGTATATATGTATTTTGTGTGTTTAGGCTCTTTTTTGACCGCTTTGCTGCGATTCGAGCATTGACATTTTCTTTAACCGTCCTTATTAGGACGCAATAAAAAAATAATAAGGATTTTTTCTCCTGTTTTTTGCAATAATATTTTGCATTTTTACCCATTATCATCCTGTAAACTACTCTTTAAATTCCACAATGGAGTTGGAATGAAACAAACACAATGTGCTTTAACTGCAGACTGTCAGCTTTAATTTGAGGGTATGTACATCCAACTCAGGTGAACGGTGTAGGACTTACAGCAGTTTGCAGATGTGCCTCCCACTTGTTAAGGGACCAAAAGTAATGGGACAATTAGCTTCTCAGCTGTTCCATGGCCAGGTGTGTTATATTCCCTCATTACCCCAATTACAATGTGCAGATAAAAGGTCCAGAGTTAATTTCAAGTGTGCTATTTGCATTTTTAATACTTTCCCTTCTTAATACTTGGTTGCAAAACCTTTGCAGTCAATCACAGCCTGAAGTCTGGAACGCACAGACATCACCAGATGCAGGGTTTCATCCCTGGTGATGCTCTGCCAGGCCTCTATTGCAACTGTCTTCAGTTCCTGCTTGTTCTTGGGGCATTTTCCCTTCAGTTTTGTCTTCAGCAAGTGAAATGCATGCTCAATGGGATTCAGGTCAGGTGATTGACTTGGCCATTGCATAACATTCCACTTCTGTCCCTTCAAAAACTCGTTGGTTGCTTTTGCAGTATGATTTGGGTCATTGTCCATCTGCACTGTGAAGGGCCGTCCAATGAGTTCTGCAGCATTTGGCTGAATGTGAGCAGATAATATTGCCTGAAACACTTCAGAATTCATCCTGCTGCTTTTGTCAGCAGTCACATCATCAATAAATACAAGAGAACCAGTTCCATTGGCAGCCATACATGCCCACGCCATGACACTACCACCACCATGCTTCACTGATGAGGTGGTATGCTTAGGATCATGAGCAGTTCCTTTCCTTCTCCATACTCTTCTCTTCCCATCACTCTGGTACAAGTTGATCTTGGTCTCATCTGTCCATAGGATCTTGTTCCAGAACTGTGAAGGCTTTGTTAGGTGTGGTTTGGCAAACTCTAATCTGGCCTTCCTGTTTTTGAGGCTCACCAACGGTTTACATCTTGTGGTGAACCCTCTGTATTCACTCTGGTGAAGTCTTCTCTTGATTGTTGACTTTGACACACATACACCTACCTCCTGGAGAGTGTTCTTGATGAGGCCAACTGTTGTGAAAGGTGTTTTCTTCACCAGGGAAAGAATTCTTCAGTCATCCACCACAGTTGTTTTCTGTGGTCTCCCGGGTCTTTTGGGGTTGCTGAGCTCACCGGTGCGTTCCTTCTTTTTGAGAATGTTCCAAACAGTTGTTTTGACCATGCCTAATGTTCTTGCTATCTCTCTGATGGGTTTGTTTTGTTTCTTCAGCCTAATCATGGCTTGCTTCACTGATAGTGACAGCTCTTTGGATCTCATCTCGAGAGTTGACAGCAACAGATTCCAAATGCAAATAGCACACTTGAAATTAACTCTGGGCTTTTTATCTGCACATTGTAATTGGGGTAATGAGGGACTATCACACACCTGGCCATGGAACAGCTTAGAAGCCAATTGTCCCATTACCTTTGGTCCCTTAACAAGTGGGAGGCACATCTACAAACTGCTGTAAGTCCTACACCGTTCACCAATATATATATCCCCCAGCACCTTAAACATGGATATATATTGCCCCCTCCCCCCATTGCTCACCGGCTCTAAGGGCCCGTGGGGGGGCCCGGTTTGGGGCGTCATAGTGGGCCCCCGCCGGTTTCCCTGTGATGGTCATCAGTGCACTTAAAAGGGAGCCAGCGGCGCACTCTGTAAATGCCGTGGTGTTGCCTGCATCCCAGTCTAACACTGGAGCAGGCACGTTGCACTGGCGCCGCTCCTCCCGTGACAAGTCACGTGAAGGGGCGGCGCAGGCGCCATCGCGGCGTTTCCAGAGTGCGCCGCTGGCTGCCTGTGTGCACTGATGACCATCACAGGGCAGGGAAACCGGCGGGGGCCCACTATGGCGCCCCTAAAAAACTGCGCCTGGGGCCACCGCCCCCCAGCCCCCCCCCCCACGCTACGCCACTGGTCGCCCCACAGCTGGAAATTGAGATAACGGGAGAATTTTTCTGGTGTGCCTATTTTGACCTAGATTTTCACTTCTCCAAAAGTTCTCCAGAGTTTCACCTTTCTCTGCATAACCCTTTTCGTCTTACAGGTCTATTCACTAAAGCTGAAACTCAGCAGAATTACCAGGAGAAGTGAGAATTCTTGGTCAAAATAGCCAAACCAGAAAAATTCTCCCATTTATCTCAATTTCCAAATTGTCAATTTGGTCTAGATTGTCCTCTTCTTCTGCTAATTCTCCTGAGTTTCACCTTTAGTGAATAGACCTGTAAGACTACATGACCATAAATTCACTACAGAATATTTCAATAACTTTCCCACGTTAAACAAAGTAGCAACCCTGCTGGCTGAATCAAATGTAGGCAGAAAGTGTATTATACTAATAGACTCCATTGCTAATACCAACCTCACATTTGCTAAAACGTATCTGCTTAATGAGAATCTAAATAAATAACTCACAGAATACATTAAAATACTGGAGAACTTTACAGAATAAAAATTGTTAAGGGGCGATCTGAATATGACACTTGACCCAAGTCGCGACCCAACGTTCAAATAATGTGGTTGATAGATGATGACCTATGATGTACAAAATAAAACTTAACTTTTACCAACATAATCTAAAAACCTGTGCTACAAAAGGAGCATATAGGCTGAACCATGATCTAATATCAGACTAGAGTTCACACAACAAACTGCTTTTTATATTTAAAAACAAGCGATGCTGAAAAGTAACAGGACTCAATTGGATGCAGCAGAAAAGAAAAAAGATTTGACTGAACTACAGGGATTAAATCCAGCAGACAGCTGTAAGTATAAAGCCTGAGATACACTGAGCGCGTAGCGACGCAGGGCGCAGCAAAGCAAGGAGAAGCAAACATTCTGCAGGCATGACTTCCCTACGCTCTGCCTCGCAGCCAGTCTGCACTGGATTACGTTTGCGTCTCTCCACATGACTGGACAGAAATCCAATACTTTGCAGATCAAACTAGAGAAATGTTGGTTTCTGATCAAATGAAGCAAAATCCATTTTTATAGAAAACAACAAGTTTATTGTAAAACAGCATTTAAATTACAATATACAACATGTCAAAACGTTATTTACACAAAGCGTCAAATAGGCAAGATCTGAACTTCACCTATATCTGCTGCCCGACTGCACCAATACATTACGTCCATTTACAGCACAGCCTCCCCAATACACAGCACAGCCTCCCCAATACACAGCACAGCCTCCCCAATACACAGCACAGCTCCTCAATACACAGCACAGCTCCTCAATACACAGCACAGCTCCTCAATACACAGCACAGCCTCCCAACACACAGCACAGCCTCCCCAATACACAGCCCAGCTCCTCAATACACAGCACAGCTCCTCAATACACAGCACAGCTCCTCAATACACAGCACAGCCTCCCAACACACAGCACAGCCTCCCAAGACACAGCACAGCCTCCCAAGACACAGCACAGCTCCTCAATACACAGCACAGCTCCTCAATACACAGCACCTCAACACACAGCACAGCTCCTCAACACACAGCAGCATCCCAACACACAGCACAGCCTCCCAACACACAGCACAGCCTCCCCAATACACAGCACAGCCTCCCCAATACACAGCACAGCTCCTTAATACACAGCACAGCTCCTCAATACACAGCACAGCCTCCCAACACACAGCACAGCCTCCCAACACACAGCACAGCTCCTCAACACACAGCACAGCTCCTCAACACACAGCAGCCTCCCAACACACAGCACAGCCTCCCCAACACACAGCAGCCTCCCAACACACAGCAGCGCCTCCCCAACACACAGCACAGCCTCCCCAACACACAGCACAGCCTCCCCAACACACAGCACAGCTCCTCAATACACAGCACAGCTCCTCAATACACAGCACAGCCTCCCAACACACAGCACAGCCTCCCAACACACAGCACAGCTCCTCAACACACAGCAGCCTCCCAACACACAGCACAGCCTCCCAACACACAGCACAGCCTCCCCAATACACAGCACAGCCTCCCCAATACACAGCACAGCCTCCCCAATACACAGCCCAGCTCCTCAATACACAGCCCAGCTCCTCAATACACAGCCCAGCTCCTCAATACACAGCACAGCCTCCCAACACACAGCACCGCTCCTCAACACACAGCACCGCCTCCCAACATACAGCACAGCTTCCCAACACAAAGCACAGCTCCTCAATACACAGCACAGCCTCCCAATATACAGCACAACTCCTCAATACACAGCACAGCCTCCCAACACACAGCACCTCAGTCTGCCCCTCAGTGTATTAAACTAGTAGCCCTGTGCAGGGTCAGGTTATTGGAGGATATTGAGGACACAGGGATTACACTCTTTGTCTCCATGCCGTTAAGTTCCTGTGATTATTGATAATTATTGATTACTTTGTTAAAATGCAGCGGGTCCTTCATAAAAGCGCACAACACCGGGCAAAGAACTCCTCGCTTTATTCTGCTTCTAAGCTTTTAAGAGCCCCTTCCTTTACTGCAGGTAAAATCTCCGTTCTCAGTCTGTCTCCATGGTTCCTGTAAAGTCCTGTAGGACTAAGGCTTCAGCATGTAGCCCCGACCCCCAGCAGGGTGATGCGATTGGTAGGTGGGATCTACAGGACACAGCGCATGCACAGTGTGCTGCAGATCCTGCCCCTCCTCTCATCGCGCTGCTCCGCCGAGGGGAAAGTTTGATTTTTCCAACTCCTGTCGCTCAGCGCCGCATCGTGACATGCAAAAATCTGGACACACTGAGCGCATTTCGACATGTGGCGCCGCCTACAGGCACTGCGCGTCGCATTGCACTCACTGTATCTCAGGCTTAAGAGTATGAGTAGGAATGCGATCCTTCGTGGGATTCCTAGTATAGTAAATCTCAAAGAAAAAGTATAACCTACCTAAAGCCAGCAGTCTTAAACTCAAACCCAAAAGAAAATAAATCCTACCCAAAGTGTAGTATGAGACAGAACTGTGAGCACTCAAAGCAGTCTGCTGTAAGAAAAATGGATCACAGACTCCAGGTTGCTACAAGAAAATTCACTCTATGCGTTTTGCTAGTCAAAATAGTATCATCAGGAGTAATAGTAGTGTAGCGCTGTTTAAAAACTCTGTTGATGTATTGCTCGGGTTTGGCCACCAGAGGGAGACAAGCGCAATGTAGAGTATACGGGACACAACGGGACTACGTTTTCCATCATGCTTTGCGGCAGGGACAGGAAGTGGGTTGGGGAGAGCGAAGGACATCCGCAGCCTCGTGCAAAGGAGAGCCAGTGTGAGCCGAGCGACGAAAGGTGGAAGATGCACGTGAGAGTGCCAGAGATTAAGACCAGGCCAGAGAGCAGGAGCTGCCTTGCGGGTGCTGAGAATCGGAGACAGTGCTGGCGGAGGTCTATCCACACATCGCTGAGAGGTTTTGCGCACCTTGATCAGACAGTGTTACAGATTGTCTAGCGGATGGGTGAGAGGCCTTCCAGGCCACAGTCAAGCTGAAACAAAGCACGCTGCAGTATTGTTTAAATCTACAGGGCTCCAACGTGACTAGTCGAAGATTTGCTAAATCCATTCGCTGGCCAGTTGAATATAGTACCCGGGTACCTGAGATAACACACACACACACCTTTTTGGGATACTACTTTTACTAGGACTTACACTCCAGAAACAAAGGGGTTAAACTTTCCTTTTTGCCGCCGCGTGTTTTCCCGCATTACGAAAATCCTGTCGCTCATATACCGTGTTCACATTATATATGCCACTTTATTGGGATCAGTAAAGTATATAATCTATAAAATCCACAACAGTGCTGGTGTATATTTATTCCCTAGTGCGGTGAGACTAACCCGAGGTTAAATTCAGCGGCTCCTCCGGGAGTGAGCGCTACAGTAGCAAAGTAGAATTAGCATTTATAAAGAGTGGATCGAGAAATCCTCAGAAGGAAAATCTAGACAGAGAACTGGTTCGTGATATGGTCAGGTAAGTAATTAAAATATGGTCTGAAAACAGACCAAGGACAGGATTCCAGATAAACGCATAAAAAAAGAATACAAAACCAAAATTAAGAGACAGAAGAGAGTCAGAATAGTTACAAAAATGTTGGGTGGTAAACAAAAAAACAACAATACACAAAAAGCAGTTTTGCGCACCTTCTCTACCTGCGTAAACCAGGAGTATCCAGCACACTTCCTGTATAGAACTATAGAACATAACAAGAAAAAAGGTTGTCATTTGCACTTATTTCTGTGGCTCCATGCCATTAAAGTGTTAAGCCCACGGTCACCTGCCACGTCACAACAGCTTCTTTCAAGGTAGGTCCCAACCTGATGAGACCAATTGCTTACAATCAACCACATGTCCTCCTGCTGCTTCTCAGCTAAGAGACAAAATGGTGGGTTAAAATTTATACCCTGGCCAAGATATTTCCACTTTGGGATTGAAAAATAAAACACGGAATGGGACAGCAGCAAAAAATACCTGGCTGGGAAAACAACAAAATAAAGCGAAAACACAACAATAGCAACGAACACAGTGACTGCAATGCTGGAAGCCATGAAGGAACAACTGCTCCCCCCCCAAAAAATGAAGTCTTAAACACCCTGAGGGGTACTCTGATTGGTGATGAAAGGGTGTGCTCCAAGAAAACCGATGTTCAGGATAATGACGCAAGAACATTTTGTTTGAATGGCGTGGCTTATGTGAGGCGTCGTCAATGAATCGAGTAACACAATGACACAAGTTAGGTCAAGTCAGGGCAGGCATTGCCTGAATGATGCAAGTCAGGGCTACTCCTTTCGATAATGACAGCAGCAATGGTCTACTACCGGAAATTGTGACTCTATCCTATATGCCGCAGACTGACCACCAATTATCTGACTCATTGAGTATAAATCATCCACTTGAATGAGACTAGACTTTCTACTTGCGGCTGCACACTCATTATTGGATGGACATAATATTAATTTCACACGGGATACAATACATCTCCTTGGCCATTAATAACATGACCTGGCCTAACCATGCTCCAGTTTCCTTGGTTTGCTTCCTTTGACAAAGGGTCACATGCTAGAACATTGAGTACCTCCTATTTGTCCTTCTGTCTATTACTGGGTATTGGTATTGTTTGGTTTCTTTTGTATCTTGAAATATTTTAGGACTTTTTTTCCTTGAGTGACATACAGGATGAAGATTGTGTTGTATCCTCTACATTACATTGATACCAGTTCTTCTTTGCAAGCAACTGTCACCATGTACAATTATTTGTTACCCTATGTACATACTGACTGTATACCATAGTGACGTTAATCTTCATGTTGTAATATTTCTTGACAGCTCTCACTGTATGCCGTTATATGTCACTCTAGTGTTATTATGATTTATTTTTCTCTCAATATGTTTGCATTTTTAAATTTGACTGAAATAATGTATATAGTTTAATCAGGCTGTGTATCCCCTAGTATTTGTCTTTAGATTACTGATTTGAGGTTCGTTTGGGAGGGTCTTTTTGTAGGTGTTTTTTTTGTCAGTGTGTAGTGTAATGGTTTCTTTGTTTCTTCATCATATGTCACACCTTGAAAGAAATGTAGTAAAAGCAATACTTCAAAATGGCAAATAACCTCTCATAAAGTGATGTGAACCTCTGAGACACAGTGTTGGCTAAGCTACTAAAAAAGGATATTGTGTGCTCCTTGAAAAATACCTCCCCTCAACACACACAATTTACAAGCTGCCATTTACAACAGCTCTTTCATAAAAACACTTAACAAAATCTGGACTTCTGGTCAAAGAAACAATGCATTGAGTTATCTCCAACCCTATTTCTTTAATAAAGGACACACACACACACACATATATATATATAAATATAAAAAGAGATCTGCACACGGTTAAAAACAATGAGAGATCCAAGATGTTAGGGACAGCAACCTTATTCGTAGTTAATAGGACCAATAATTGTTCTTCTCATTTACTGGCCAAGTCTTTTCTTTTTTTTTTAACAAGGCCAGGTGTACCCTTTTCTTGTGTATGAGTTAGATTCAGGGAAAATATAACCAAAGCTGTCATACATTTACCATCTACGTAGACTTTAATGGCTCAGGATCGTTTACAGCATCTCTGGTTAAGTTTACACCTGACTCGGATTCCAGCACAAATACCAGGACAATGGTTCTATACTCCAGGATGTGAATGTCCCTACGCACAAAAACTGGAATGGTTTGAAGAACATATGGATGAGACTAAGTGACTTCCATGTGTCCCAGTGCATCTTTAGTGACAGATGCCACTCCAAGACACTTTTTTAAAGATCTTTGCCCTGCATTATATTTTCCTAATGCTTGTCGCCAGATGTGTACAGTACGTGCCCATGCATATTATCAATAGAAATGGATAAACAGCATTTCTGTTAAAAAGAAAGAAGCTAGCAGCCCTCTGATTAGCTCAGAAACATTGTTCTTGATGATAAAGTTTTGACCTTTGATGCAGGGCTGGCCCAAGACATTGTGCTGCCTGGGTCCAACGATGAAATACTGCCCCCCCCATCTCCCTAAAACAAACATGCCCACCAAAACATACCCATGCATATCACAGAGCTCCACAGCATTGAATCTCACAGTAATATGCAGTGTGTAAATGTATCACAGAGCCCACACACAATTGTCCCACATCCACATAACCACACACAGTCACACATTCTCAGACTGGATCAGGGCTGGCTTTTTTGGAACAAGATAGAATGGGTGCATCCACATCTCCTTCTGCAGATGGAACACCGCAAACCCAGAAACGGATATGCAAGTCGTGGACATGATTAGGCAACACCTTTCATGCACCAAGTTCAGGATTCAAACAACATCAGCTTAGACATGGGTTTTCTTGTGTTTCCTCCATCTCCTGGGCATGGAACGTGACAATGCCTCCCATTCAAAGGACGCCCTCCAGGCAGCTGGGGCTTTTTGAAGATCTTAAGATCTACTCTACATACAACAGTAACGTTAGATGCTCTCACACAGTCTGTTGGGATTGGTTCAAATTTAGATGTATCTGGAGTGTTTCAGGACATCCTTGTAGTATGGTTATTGTCTGTGGTGGAAGCTGGTCTTGCAGGTGAGAGTTTCTGACTTCTCTCAATGCTTTTTCATAGTCCGTGAGTTCAGACTCAGGGACCACAAAGCCATCGGAGGCCACCACGTAGGTCTTTCTCCTCTCAGGTAGATCAGTGCTGGATTTCTTGGTGACAAACCACATAGATGTTTTCAGAATTACCTGTGGAAACAGGCACAGTGGTACAGACACTCCTTCCTTGTTGGCATTCAGAGTCTTCAAAAATCTGATGATGGTGGTGATGTAAGATTTGGGGTTGTGGGATTTGGGGTACGTTCCGAGTCAAGCCAATACATAGAACTAGGAAGCCGGTTCTAGGGAAGCCCTAGAACTAGGAAGTCGGGCAAATAGGACCTCGGCCAAGGGCCCGGGCCTGGCCAGAGCCTTGCCTGCTGGTAGTCGGCCCGACTTTCGAAATAACACAAATCGCAATGACCGCAGTGCAGGCGGTCATCGTGATTTGCAAAGGCGCCCATGATCCATCTGCAGGCGGCCCTAACTCAGAGTTTCCCCAGACTCCACCGGCCACTGTCCTGGGATCCATCACCATCATCATGCTGCACGCTTCATCTGGGAGACGTCGGCTCGCGGTGGCTGTCCAATAGAGAGCGAGGGGAGCGGGGATAACCCTGCCCCCTCAGCATGATGGACAGCCACTGTGTGCCAGAAATGAAGAGGCTGGGTGATGGAAAGGAGGTACTTGGGGTCTGGGTGTTATTATTACATAGGGGGCCTGCGGGTTATTAATTAATACATATGGGGGCCTGGGGGGATTATTCGTTAATACATGGGAGGCCTGAGGGTTATAAATTTATACATTGTACATTTATACATTTATACATTGGTGATTATTAATTAATAAATGGGGGGCGTGGGGTGATTATTCATTAATACATGGGGTGCCTGGGGGTTATAAATTTATACATGAGGGTCTGGGGGGATTATTCATTAATACATGGAGGGCCTGGGGGTTATTATAAATTTATACATGGGGGGCCTGCGGGGATTATTCATTAATACATGGGGGCCTGTGGGTTTTTATAAATTTATATATGGGGGCCTGGGGTGGATTATTCATTAATACATGGGGGCCTGTGGGTTTTTATAAATTTATACATGGGGGGCCTGGGGTGGATTATTCATTCAAGGGGGGCCTGGGGGTTATTATAAATTTGTTCATGGGGGACCTGGGGGTTATAAATTTATACATGGGGGCCTGGGGGGATATTAATTTATACATGGGGGGCCTGGGTGAGTATTATATATGTGGGGACTGGGGATTATTATATATGTGGGGGCCTGGTGGGGTATTAATTATATATGTGGGGAGAAGAAATGTAATAATTATAAATAAATGGCATCATGGCATGGCTGCATTAAACTCTCGATCAGGGTCCTCTCCCCTACTGTTCTGTGTGTTTTGTGCATGTATACATGTTCTGTCTCTCCCATTGTACAGCACTATGGAACTTGTTGTCGCTTTATAAATGCTTGTAACTGTAATTCATTTGAAATCATTTTTTTATATTAACCACTTGGATGCTGAGGACGCGCTGAGCGCGTCCTCAGCATTCCCGCTGGTATGCGGAGGACGCGCTGAGCGCGTCCTCCCATTGGGGTCAGCGTTCGGCCGGGTTCCGGCCGATCGCTGGCCCCCCCGGTGCGGGCTGACATCCTCCATGTCAGCCGTGCATCCGGGACCACAGCCGCCGGAATTAGGTGTCATCGCGGCAGCGCGATGACACCTAATTCAGGCGCCCCCCCCGCATGTGCGGAGGAGGCGCCTGAAAGGGAGGGGGGGAGGTCCTTCGGACCTCTCTCCCTCCCGATCGGCGGCTCTGCGGGGCTTAACCCAGGCATCATTTGGAAGGGCACAGCCTGCCCTTCCAAATGATGCCTGGCATTAACCCCTGGGGAGCTGGATCGCGAATCGGCGCTGAAAAGCGCCGGTTCGCGATCCTTTCCCGGAGCTGGCCGACATCTTGGATGTCGGCCAAGCCTCCGGGAACTCCCCCTGAGGACTGGCGTCATCGTGCGTAGCACGATGACGCCAGTCCTGGACTTAACCCTTAACTGCCACCAACGGTGGAGATAGGGAGTTCATTGGAACTCCTATCTCCCGATCCGTGGCAGCTAGGGGTTAAATTTTGGTATGGTTGGATCGGCCAGAGCATGGCCGTTCCAACGATACCAAACATGAAAGTGAAAAATGTTGTAAAAAAAAAAATTTTAAAAAAAATTATAAAAAAAAATAAACTCTTTTTTTAATTTTTTTTGGTTTGTTAATGCAGCAATATTGTTCCCATTTCAATTATAATGTGAACAATGATGCTGCACTAACGATTTTTGTATGCGGTGCGTTTGTTAAAAATAGTGTAATTTTCCCAAAAAAAAATGGAACGAAACCCCATCTCTAATTTTTTTAACAAGCGCACCCCATACAAAATATAACCGCAATTGCTCGCATGTTAAAATGTGAAAAAAAACACTTTACACGTTGTAAATTATTGAAAATACATATTTTATTGCATTTTTTGTTATAATATACAGACAGGTCATGACGTATATACATATAATAATGACATATTATGAATCTACCGAGTCTGACGGAAAGAACGATATATAATATGTCTGGGTCATATACTAAAATAAGCCTTCAAAACACGTTTAAACATGATGAGCAAAACCGGTAAAAATGACCTCAGCACAGGGGCGGGAAAAGCCTCAGCAGCGAAAGGGTTAATGACATGGTGATTGCCTGCCTTATGTGAGATTAAAATGATTTAATATTTTTTAAAAACATCAAAGTTTAAGTTTAGAGACCCCCGACCCCATAGCATAAGGGTAAAAAAACATATATTCAGTGTTATCTACATTTTAGATGTCAAAAGGGGTTTGGGGCTCCCGGTGTTTTCTTGTTTTGCAGGAAAAAAATCACATACTCTCCTCTCATCCCGTGGTGCAAACAACGGCTGGATCCGCCGCTTCTGGCCGCCGGGAGTAGAGTGGGACAGGGGAAACAGTCCCCATTCTCTCTCCGCGAATCACTCCACAAACCTGCATGGTCTCATGAGAGCTTAGAGTTGAGGCTCGAGGAGGGATTTGGGTGGGAAAGAGTTGGGTCATGGATGGAGTCTGAGGGGGCCCTTGCTTTATTTGGTCCAGGGGCCATGAGTCTTGTCAGTCTGTCCCTGGATACCAGTCCTTTAGGCCGGGGTCAGACGAGCGCACTTCGGAGTGGAAGGACCGTCCGTGAGAGTGGACGTTCCTTTCACTCGATGCCCGTCTGGCCACCTCGCTGAGCGTAGTCAGTGCGCTCAGCGCTGCAAGGCTCGATTCTCCTATGGAGGATCACATTTTTGAAGTCCCGTCAACGCGCGTCTAGCGTTTTGACGGGAAGGTTTTGTGCACGGATGCTTGTAGCACACGCATTTCGTGCGCGCGCTACAGCGTTTGACCGGCCCAGTTGCAGCGTCACAATGCTGCGACAGACGCCGGTAGGCTCGTCTGACACCGGCCTTAGTCAGCTGGGTTTCACAATGGTGAAACAGAGGGTAGACCTAACATACAGGGATAGCAAATAAGGAAAGGAATAAAACCACTAGTCCTTACATAGCTGGTAAATACAGACAGGATAGAAGGAAAAGTAATACACAATAAGTGGAGATAGAGACAACTACACTCGTAGTCCTGAGAGCAAGTTGGGACAAAGGAGCACCATAGATAAATGTAATCCTAATACCAAGCCAGGTCAAAGGGGAAGCAGAGATACAAGTAATCCTATTACCAAGCCAGGTGAAACACAGAAATACTCATAGTGTAAAACTAGCCAGGTCATGGGGAGACAGAGGTACACGTAATCCTAATCAAAGCCAGGTCAAACACAGACAGTTTAAGAAATAAATATATTCATGCTATCGGATCAAAAATACTGAAACCACAAAATGACACCGGTGATACGAAGTCTGCTGTTCAAATAAGGTACCCCTGTCTCCTGATTGGCCAGTGCCATTGGAGGGCACCAGAACGTGCGCTGCGAGATTATGTCACACAGGCATCGGGCCAACGGACACATAAAAGCTGCTGGCGGCCGGCGCATGGCATACATCACAGACCCAGTGGACCCACTGGGACGTCTGACAGCACCACCCCCATTCGAGAAACACCCATCAGGTGGTCAGGGCCTGGTTTGGAAAGGAAACAGTGCTGGAAATCGCTGACTACAGGGGCATGGATGTCAGAATGAGGAACCCAGGACGATTCCTCTGGATCATATCTTTTCTACTGCACCAGATACTGCAGTCGACTGTGGGAGTATTGTGAGTCTAAGTTGGACTGGACCTCAAATTTGGGGTTCCCTTGCGCCAAAATAGGAGGCAGAGATAGACTATTAGGACATGTAAATCGGTTACAGAGACAAGGTTTCAGTAAAGAATCTGGAAAAGAATTGGGATTGCAGAGATTCTGAGGAAATTGTAAGGCATAAGAGACAGGATTGATACATCTAAGTATCTTGAAGGGAACTATGAACCTAGGTGTGAACTTCATGGAAGAGACCCGCAATTTGATATGGTGTGTGTTGAGCCAAACCCTGACACCTACATGATATACAAGAGGGGGCTCTTCTCTTAAGATCTGCAAAACGTTTTTGGGATTCAGAGGCTGCTTTCAGGTTTAAACATGTTTTTGCCCAAATGGCGTGAAGAAGATCCTTTAAGCATGCCTCTAATGCCGGTATGACTTGGGGAGAAAAGGTAGACGGTAGTATAGTAGGGTGCTGACCATATACAACCTCAAAAGGTACTGAATTTAAAGGACTGAGATGGAGCATAATTGTCAGGTGCCGACCGGCGCCATGCCTCTTCCCTGGCTCCCAGGACTCACTGCAGCATCTTCTGGCAGGGCGCGGGGTTGTATGCTTCCCTCCCGGCCGGCGTGTGCTAGTCCTTGGACCTGGGTGTCGGGGTCTCCCCTTTGTTCCGGTGCCCGGGCTTGTCGACGTGCGTGCGGTGTGTTGGAGGGGGCTGGGCCTCTATGTCCATAGCCGGTGTGAGGGTTGCTGGGACGCATGGGTCTCCAGTCCTCCTCCTCCACCATTGGAACAGAGGGGGAGGGGGAGGGCAACGGGGTAGGTGAGACCAGCTCCTTGTTCCCTATTTAAACCCTGACCAACGGGACAGAGGTGCTCACTTGTTTTGTGCCTCTGCATCAATATGCTGAGTGTCCCTTCTGTTGCCAGCCTTGTTACCAGACCCTGCTTTCGTTACTGACTATGCTCCTGTGCGCCAGCCCTGACCTTGGACTTCCCTGACCTCACTACATGAATCAACACCTCTTCTACCAATGCCTTGATTCCTCCCTCTCCACATCCTGGGTTCTATACCCCCTGAACCTGAGAATTATAAAAAACTCGGCCCAGGGTAACCAAGTGGCCCAATTGTTATGAGCGTCAAAAATAAAACATCTGATCAATGTTTCAAGTGTTTGTTTGGTTCTTTTGGCTAAGTCATTAGTGGGTTGTAAGTAGAGGAACAGACGAGTTTGATACCCAGTTGTAGACAGAAGCTTATCCAAAATCGTGATATAAACTGGGAACCTCGGTCAGATATGAGAAGACTGGGAATACTGTTGAGTCTGGAAACTTCCCTGGTGAATACGTGTACAAGTTTGTTGGAGGAGGGAAGTTTATTTAGGGGGACAAAGTGAGCCATTTTAGAAAACCTGTCTACAATGACTAAAATAACAGTGTCCCTTGGGAGGGAGGTAGGTCAACAAGAAAATCCATGGAAAGGTGTGACCAAGAATGTGTGGGAATGGGTAATGGTTGGAGAAGACTGGAAACTTTGAGGTGGGAGGATTTGGATTATGTGCAAACAGAAAAAGAGGCTACATATTCCTTATCAATGCAACAAATAGCTGAGCGATGCACACTATACAGTAACATAAAATACCAATTAGTGGGTGCTTCAATCAACAGAGGCTGACCTAGGATTGCCTGTATAACTACATCACAATAACCAAATATGATGAAGCACACCCTAAGTATACAAAAAGTACAATATAATCTTTAATCAAATCAATAATAATCATTTGCATCAATGACTCACTATCCAGCGGGCCAAAAAAAAAGAAAACACATATATAAATCATACTATTTCCACAAAATTACTCACACAAAAAAAGGATCAAAGCTCATTAGAACAGGGCAAATTAGTTACTATCAATCGACATGAAGGCTATAATATACATATTGCAACAAGCAAAGTATATGATAGGAAATAGCTCATGCAAGGAAAAAGCCATCAAACGAATATAAGTATAGTTACATGTCCCATACAGAGAGCAGGTACCCCGTCCCTGGCGTTTCTGTTAAATGCTTTTATTCAAGGATCACACTGACGACCTTCTTTCTGAAGCTTCAACCTCTAGTAAGAAAGGTTTGTTAGGATCTGGATGTACAAGTATGGGAGCTGAGGCAAAAGTGGACTGCAATGTTTTAAAGGCTTCTAAGGCTTGAGAGATCCATTCTTGGGTATTAGCACCTTTTTTTGGTAAGGCCTTTGACACAGTAGACCATGGCATCCTATTAGAAAAACTTAAAAACTCAGGTATTGGTGATAGCACGCTAACATGGTTCCAATCATATGTGTCTGATCGGTTCGCAATATGTGTCCATTTCTGACAGCACTTCCCTTCCCCTCCCAGTCACGTGCGGTGTACCCCAAGGCTCGATACTCGGCCCCCTGCTATTCACAATATTCATAAATGATCTGCCCAATGTCTGCAAAGCCTCAACTGTACACATGTACGCAGACGACACTAATCTATACCAGCCAGCCAAATCTCCCGCAGCTGGAGGCCGTGCTGCAAGACCAATTCACAGGGGTAGAAAAGTGGATCGCAGATAACAAATTTTTTCTAAATACTGACAAAACTGTTACAATGCTCTATAGAACCGCACCTAAACTACGCAAATTGCAAACACCCCATCTATGTGTGGGGACAAGATCAAATGACACACTGACTACAGTCACTTGTCTCAAATATCTAGGTATGTGGTTAGACCCAAATCTATCTTTTGGCCCCCACATCGAAAAACTCATCTAAACTCTACCCCAAACTAGGTGCCCTGTACAGAAACAAATCCTGCCTGAGCCCCGCGGTAAGAAAGCAGATTGTGCAACAAATGCTTATGCCAGCCATTGAATACGGAGATGTAGTGTATGCAGCTACCCCTCAATCACACCTCCAGAAACTTACTACATTGTATAACTCATTCTGCCGCTTTGTGCTACAATGTTACTACATGACCCACCATTGTGACATGTTAAAAGAACTAAACTGGCCATCGCTGGAATCTAGACGCACTCTTCACCTTTCCAACCTGGTGTTTAAGAGCTTTTCTGGGAAGCTACCACCCTACCCGAATAGGCTGATTGCCCCAGCAGTTCCCTCATCCTATAACCTCAGATCCAGGACCAGCACCTTACTTGCAATACAAAAAGAAAGTGGCTCGATCCTCATTTTCCTACAGAGCACCACAATTATGGAATAACCTCCCAGACGCCATCAAATCTTCCCCCAGTCTACAGTCCCTTAAGAGCTCCCTATTAACATACCTCAATAAGGAATGCACCCTTAACATGTAACACAGTGACTATATACAGAATGCACCTGTAAACATGTAACTTAATGACTTTATTTCCTACATATTTATTTTTCTGTTAATCTGTATATTTGGTTTTGTGTTAATATCTTGCATTTTACTATTTTGTATTTCTGTAACCATTCAATGTTCTTGAACCCAGGACATACTTGAAAAGAGAGAAATCTCAATGTATCCTTCCTGGCAAAATCATTGATAAATAAATAAATAAGAGCCGTAATAGGGGATATGACAGAAAAAAATCCCTTAACCCCTTAAGGACGGGAGTAATTTTACAACTTCGGCGCTGTTTCGGAAGTAGAAGTTTGCTGAGCTCATTTTGACCATTTTTAAGTCACGTATTATTATACGACCCAGACATATTATATATCGTTCTTTCCGGCAGACTCGGCAGATTCATAATATGTCATTATTATATGTATATGTCATGCCCTGCCAAAATGCTATAACAAAAAATGTAAAAAAATTTGAATTTTCAATAAAATTTCAATCTTCCACAGTGTGTAAAGTGTTTTTTTTTTTAATTTAATTATCCGAGGCTCTGCGGTCATATTCTATTGGGTAGATTTGTTAAAAAAATTATAACGGGGAACCCATTTTTTTTTTTGCGGAGAAATTGCGTGATTTTAGCTAAACCCCCCAATAAAAAAAATCATTAGTGAAGCATCATTGTTCACATTATAATTGAAATGTGAAGAATAGTGCTGCATTAAAAAAACTAAATTTTTTTTATTATTATATTATTATTTTTTTATTATTTAATTTATTATTTTTTTATTATTTTTATTTTTACTTTTTTTACACTTTTATTTTACTTTTACCATGGTCATGTTTGATATCATTGGAAAGGCCATGCTCTGGCCTTTCCAGCAATATCAGCCATGACCCCCTAGCTGCCACCGATCAGGAGATAAAGGGGTTCAAAGAACCCCCCTATCTCCTGCAAGGGATTTCCATAGGAAATCCCTTTGCAGCTAGGGGGTTCCCGGTTAACTGACATCATCGCGCATGGCGCGATGAGTCAGTTGACCGGGGGGTGACCCAGAGGTGGGGGCTGCCATCCAAGATGGCGGCCCCCACCGGAAATAGGCCGCGATCGGGCACAAATTAGTGCCCGGTCGCGACCTGGCAACTAAGGGGTTAACCCCCCATACATCGCTGGAAAGGTCAGGCTGTGACCCTTCCAGCGATGCTGGCCACAGCCGCCGGGGACCAGGCGATCGGGAGATAGAGGGATCCAAAGGATCCCTCCCCTCCCCTCCAGGCGCTTCCCCTGCTCCGGCGGGGGGGACGCCTGAAACTGACGTCATCGCGCCACCGGCGCGATGACGTCACAACGCCGGAGGAGGAAACCCTGCCGATCTGACTCCGTGGGAGTCAGAGCAGCGAGGGAGCCGCCGGAGGAGGTGAGTATTTAGCGAGGGGGGCTATAAACGCCGAGGACGTACATTTACGTCCTGTGGCGTCAAAGCCCACCTAATGCAGGACGTAAATGTACGTCCTGCGGCGTTAAGGGGTTAATAAAGCGCCTATAGTATTTGGCAAAGCCAATAAAACGCTGGATGACCTTAAGACCTTTAGGAAGGGGCCAGTGAAGATTGGCCTGTAATTTTTAAGGATCCATAAAAAATCCTGTGGAGAAATTACATCCTCGAGGAAATGAACCAGGGAAACAGCAATTTTTTTTTTCTAATTTACTGTATAAGCAGATGGCTAATAATTTTGAGATAACAAGTCGTATATGTGAATGGTGAGTTTCCAGATCAGGTGAATGTATTAACCCCTTAAGGACCGCTGACGTACCCTGTACGTCCTGCCCACGGGTCTCCCTTAGACCCGCGGACGTACTGGGTACGTCAGCGACGCCTAATCCCCCTCCCGCCCGATACTCACCTCCCTCGCTGGATCCCTCGGCGATCTGGCAGGGAGGAAGCCTGCCCATGTGATTTACATGGGCAGGCGAGGCTGATGACGTCGCCACGCTGCGTGGTGACGTCATCAGCAGGCGTCCCCATGCAAATCAATGGAGGGGAGGGGGGGCTCCTTCGGAGCCCTCTATCTCCCCAACCATTGAAGCTAGGGAGATGCTTTTTGCACCCCTGAAAAGGGGAGAGTCAATGGCATTAACCATTTGGCGCCAAAATGGGATTCGAACCTGGAGGGGGGCTGACATCTTGGATGTCAGCCAAACCTCCAGGTCCCCCCCACCCACTGACAACCTCACCATATGTGTGAGGATGTCAGTGGGTCAGTTAACCATCTAGCTGCCATGTAGAGATAAGGGGATCCCAGAGGGGATTTCTGTCCTTTTCCTCCAAGTTTTCCTCCAAGTTCACCCTGGATGCTGGGCCTCTACCTTTGCCTCAAAGCACCCCATCCCCATCCAATAGAAACGGTTTGGAACGGCCCTGAGGATTCCGAGCCCAGACTGCTGTGCTCTGCAATTGAACAATGTCCTGATGGGTCTCACGTACGATATTCATTCAATTTATTTATTTTATTTATTTATAAAGGATTTTACCAGGAAGGATACATTGAGATTTCTCTCGTTTTCAAGTATGTCCTGGGTTCAAGAACATTGTAGTGTTACAGTTACAGAAATACAAAGTAATACAATGCAAGATATTAAAAAAAACAACACAAATATACAGATTAACAGAAAAATATGTAGGAAATATAGTCACTAGGTTACATGTTTACAGGTGCATTCTGTATTGAGGTATTCACATGCCCCTTCTACTGTTGGTGATGTGTTGTTTAAAGCCACAACTTACCTTCTATAGCTATTCTGCATTTTGTTTTCTGTTGCTTGTTCTACAATGTTGATGATATGTGTGTGTTTTCGTTCCTTAGGAAAAGTTTACGAAAAGTAGATTCAGGTCAACGATATCGCTTTCTGCCCCTTTAACTCTGAAGCAGGTTTGCGGCTGGGACGGCCTTGCTTTCCCCTTTAGTTGAATATACGCTTCATTAGGTCACTCCTGACGCTTGTCGTCGTGCTACCTTCCCTGCTAGTCTGCCATGACGGATTCAAGTACCCTATAAAAAAGTTGCTTTTCAACTCATTTCATGGAATGTGGAGGAGCTGAACTCCCCTATTAAAAGGGAAAAGGTTCTGTCCCATTTTAACTAAACTTAAACCTGACATAATTTTCCTCCAAGAGACCCACTGGTCTTCCTCAGCCAATCCAGGGGGCACGTAAGTAATTGGCTATCAAACCTCTACTCCTTCTGTAAACAAGAAAAGAAGCACAGCTATTTTTCTAAATAAATCTCTCCCTTCCAAGGTTCTGGGTGCCTCTTCTGGTATCATTCCTTTATTCAGATAATGATCCCTGTGCATCCTGTCTGCACCACAACGGCTTTCCATAATACAGCCATTCGTCTCATCTTCTCACAGTTTGATGACATCTGGGATGTCAGCCATCACTGTGGGAATGTCCACACCCATCCATTGACTTTAGAAATTAGTCTTCCCTGCCCAGAGGAGAAATCACTTTTCAGGAGTTGCACGGGTCCTTTTTGTCACCAGTGTTGTCTGTTCCACGGGGTCATATGTGGTGTTATTGGAAAAAGCAGTGTCTGGCCTTTCCAAGGAGACCAAACATGACCATATTTAGATGAGGCAAAGTGGGAATCCATGGACCCACAAATCTCCATTCTGTATAACTCACAGCATCAATGTGTCACAGGAGATGTCGGAATCTGGCCTTTCCAATGATACCAAACATGACCATATAAAATGCAAAAATATATATTTTTTCTGGCACTCTGAATTGACATGCCAGGTACACATAGTAATGATACACTTTACTTGCAATACCACAATACAAAAAGAAAGTAGGGATGTGCGTTTCGGGTTTCGGAATTTTTCATGAAATTTCCCGATTCGTGTTTTCGGATGCGGCCGAATTTCCGAAAATTTTTAGATCCGAAAATGGCAGATCCGAAAAGTTTTCCGAGCCTAAACGAAATATTTTTGGAATTTTCGAATGGACCTAAAATGTGTCAAATCGAAATTTATTGCTTTGAAACGAGAACAGACGTTCCGAAAAAACAAAAATTTCCGAAATTACGAAAAGTCGATACAAAAAACGAGCTAAGTGACATGAAAATACGAAAAATGGTCGATATTCCGAAAACATGTACAATTCCGAAAAACGAAAATTTCCGAAATCACGAAAAGTCGATACAAAAAACGAGCTAAGTGACATGAAAATACGAAAAATGGTCGATATTCCCAAAAAAAAATGTACACGAAAAACAAATCGAGCTGAACCGAATCGAAACAGAAGTCGGTCGAAACGAGCTGAATCGAAAAGTTTAAAAATCCGAAAAATCGAACCGAATCGAACCGAAAAAAAAATCGGTGCACAAGCCTAAAAGAAACTGTCTCGATCCTCATTTTCCTACAGAGCACCACAATTATGGAATAGCCTCCCAGACGCCATCAAATCTTCCCCCAGTATTAAGTCACTCAAGAGCTCCCTATTAACATACCTCAATACAGAATGCACCTGTGAACATGTTATATAGTGACTATATTTCCTACACATTTATTTTTTGTGTTAATCTGTATATTTGTGTTATTTTTTAACATCATGCATTTATTACTTTGTATTTCTGTAACAACTGTAAAATTTCAATGTTCTTGAGCCCAGGACATACTTGAAAACAAGAGAAATCTCAAAGTATCCTTCCTGGTAAAATACTTTGCAAAGAAATAAATAAATATATTTTCAATCTGAAAACAACAATATATAATTTGTCTGAATCCTACAATAAAAATTAAAAAAGTGAAAATGAGCTCAGGCTAGCAAATGGAATAAAATGGCTTAGCAGCAAATAGGGTTAACAAGCGTGCAGAAATGACTCCGTAGCAAGGGGTTAATTAACAAGAAGGCAAATAATTGAGATGAAACCAAATTTTGTAAAATTTCCTCCGTTGCTACCACACAGAAAAAGGGGAAAAGTCTCGCTCATTATGCAGTTTATACATGCTTATGTCAGGTTGTCTATATAGTAAATTCTCTTCTAAAATAAAACATGTAACTGATAATCAAAACAGAAAAATGATGCAGCACTGCAAGACATGTTGCTACTTTTCAAATGAACAAATTAATAAACACATTATTCCATACTGAGTTATCTGATGTACCTGCAAACTGTGAAATTCAGATTTAGTCACATGAGATGATTGTTATTTGTGCCTGTGAATCTGTAAATAATTGTCTTTTTTATTTTACTAAACTTATTTTTGGAACAATTTTAGATTAAAAGCAAGTGCAGGATCATCATGAATGACTTAATAAAAATAAATTTTACATTTTACAAATGTGGCCACCGATAGGCTGTAAAGTAGAAAAACTAAGAATAAGAAACTCAGATGACACCCTGTAGTTGTTGCGTTAGATCGTGTTATTGGAAGGACAAGTTTCTGTTTTGTGGAGTAGAAAAGCACTAGATTTGATCTAACAGGTATAACGAATGTTAACGGGGAACAACAGGTACCGGTTTTGTTCCAGCAAAGAGACTTGTTTAATTAAAAGGCTACTGAACTGCCAACTGGACTAGGAAAATCAAAAAGGCCAGATTGGAAGCACAAAGAAGAGGAATTCTACAAGTGGTCCTCAGGAACATCTTAGGTTCCAGCACAAAAAGAAGTAAAAAGAAAATGAAAGGCTTCAGGCTGGGGTAGGGAACAAAAGCAATAAAGCGGGGGTCACAAACAGTTTAACCAGGTGCTCAGTGAGGGAATTCAGAATAACAATAAAGGTATATAGATTTTTTTTTATATTTCACTAAGATTTGTATTAAGATAAAAATAATAATAAAAATATTTCCCTGACGAGTTGGGAAGGCCTAGGAAAGAATGGGAGGAAAATGTATCCCCCCCCCCCAAACACTTTTCTTTTTTACTAGAAAAATTGTATAAAAATGTAGTTTAATATATGTCCTTTAAGGATGGTAAATAATATGTCTATGACATGGTATTCATACTATATAACATGAAGAGCTTAATAAAAGACTTTACATAAAGTCTCAGATCATTTCAGGTTCTCTCAGCTGAAGACAAGCAAATCCTGGGATACAAATTAAGTACACTATACTGAAAATGCAATTCTCAGTTATGAAAAATATGCACCATCTATCTACTGGAGCACTGCAGGGAAGTTTAGTTTGCTTATGGGCTCCAAATTGGATGACCAAACGTAGAATGGGTTCATAACGCCTTTCTGGTGCCAAAAAAAGCTTTGCATTTATTGTAAAATAAGTATGAAAACAAGCACAAAGGGATTTCTAACGCAGTAGTGTCTTAATGTGTTTCGTACACATGAATGTACTTTCTAATATTCCGCTTATTGTCTCACCAAGTACATTCATATACACAAAATGCATTAGGACACTACTGCTTTCTCTGCTGTAAATTGTTTTGTGATCGTTTTATATTTTGCAATAAATGTTGAGCTTTATTTAGCACCAGAACGTAATTGTGAACTCTTTCTATGTTTGATCCCGCATGGAGTCAGTCACTCTCTGGTTTGTTTCATGCTGCGAACACCTAGACTGGTCTTTACTCAGAAGAACTGAGAAGGGTTTTTATGAATATATACATAAAATACAACCGCAACTTGGTTGATGTTCCAAGGATCCCAAATACTCTTTGGTTCCTTACCATGGCAATTGCATGAGTGGGAGCAGGGAGAAATACATCTTTCTGCCGCACCGCTACTCATATAAATAGCAATGAGGGGAAGTGTCAAGAGAGAAGAACTTTCACATACCAGTACTTTCATTCAGCATTCTACAGCACAAGCAAGATACTCATGAGGCACTGTTCTGGTGTTCATGATTAAACTAAACAAAGAGAAGTGGGTCCCATGAACTATAAAACACAAGGTAACCCACTGCTTGGACATGTTGGTGGACATCTCATTCCATTTTCCCTATATCTTGTAGCTGCATTGTGCCTCCTCTTTAGTCCTATAAAAAGCATACAAATAGAATTGAAACTGAAGACAAAAAGAGTCTGATTTCCATGAAAAAGTATAAGTGGGAAAAAAATAGAGGGGAGTATTGGTTAAAAAGAATGGAACAGAGAGCAATTAAATACCAGATTTTGGCAAAGAGAGGAATCAAATACCCCATGTACCTATTAAAGAATCTGATCGGTGATGTTTCATATTTTTGCCATATAACAGGGCTCTCAAACTCACGGCCCTCCAGATGTTTATACTTAATATTTCCTGAATTCTTTCAATGCAGCAGGTGGCCTGCCAGAGAATCAAAGGAGTTGTAGTTCAGAAACATCTGGGAGGCTGGAGTTTGACTGCTCCGCCATATAAAGTCAGTATATTTTGGTACGATGCATTTACATTAATGGATGGTTTAGGAGTGTCCTCTGGGTAGTTTTATGAGAAAAATGTTTTGCTATGTGTTTAATACACTTGAGGTTGAGGCACATAATGTGTGCATTATTATCTGAAGTTACACAGATAGTAATATATAAATATAATAATTAGTCGGATCTGACACATGGCGATTCTATGGGCCTTCTTTCTCCAAACTTTTGGATCTTGCACTTTCCCCTTTAGCTATACAACACATAGGCCAGTATCCATTTGATTGTGTCAACCTAGTCTTCTTGGTCTGCTGACTGAAGTCAGCCAAAGTCTGGTGATCTTCCCCTTAACCTACCTGGCGGTCTAATTTTTTCAAAATTTTGTGTCTAAAAGCATTTCAATTTTTTTGGAAAGGAAATGGTTTTTTTTTTATATAGTAAGCCTGTACCCTGTAGGAATAACTCACTGAAATCCGTGCAAGCAAGAGTCTAGTAAACACACGGAGTCAGAGAAGGTTTGAAACATGAAATAATTTATTATCCCAAAAATAATTATCCAAAATAATGGAAATAAATTATATTCAATAATATAATCAACCAAAAACCTGCCTCTTTCCTCTGGGTGCTGGGATTCCTGTACAGATGTGGACTCCTTTGCCAATGAAATATACAGGACACGGGGGTACCAAAAAATTAGAGTATTTAATCAAAGCAGCTTTACAGAAATAAAATGCAAATAAAAATCATTTCTAGAATGTAATAAGGCTTTGCAATACAAGTTTCGCTGGTGCTTGCCCAGATCTGGGCAAGCACCAGCGAAACTTGTATTGCAAAGCTTTATTACATTATAGAAATGATTTTTATTTGCATTTTATTTCTGTAAAGCTGCTTTGAATAAATACTCTAAATTTTTTGGTACCCCCTGTGTCCTGTATTTCATTGGCAGTCCACATCTGGACAGGAATCCCAGCACCCACTGCACAAAGTTTATTGTAACTTTTTTTTTACTGTAATTTTTTTTTACAGTTTGAATTTGCCGCCTGGTCCAGCCCCCCTGCGTCGCGTGGCTCGCAGGGAGCGGAACCAGGAAGCAAAGTCGCCGGCTGCCGCGATCACACTACGGAGACGACAAGGGAGCGAAGGATGCAGTGAGTATATACAGCCCGAGTGTGGCTCGGGTTTAACAATCGCGGTAGCGAAATTTAACCCCGAGTCACACTCGGGAATACCGCCAGGGAGGTTAAACAACATTTCTGGCTTTATGTGTTGCAGAACCTCTTTGTTAATGACCAACACTTTCCATGGTATTACGAAGTGTCATCTCCAACACCACAACTCAATAGAATCAATTCTCCTACGATCAACATTTTTAGGATCTAGCTTTCACATCCATACATTGGAAAAACACAGTTGCATGAACTAGTTTGCATGTTGTTTTGAGGCCAATTTATTTACTCCCCCAGATTTGGTGCATGTACAACAGTGTGCTACAACCTGATGCAACTCGTTGCCTGATTTCTGGGTTACAATCTCTAGTTTGGTCAATCATAGCTCATAATAAAGTAAATGGATCAGCCCCAGTTGCCCAGGGCTAGAACCATTAGGCTAGTACTCAAACAATTATAACCAGCAAAGTTTGCAACGCGTACACACACACTTATAAATAGAGAACACATATCCAATCTCCCTAGAGACTTGGCAATTAATCTTTATTGAATGCAGTTAAAATCATTAAAATAATAGTTGATCAGGAGTTGGCATCTATTAGGTACATAAATAATTTCCACCTGGTCTCCGTATTTGACCAATCTTATAGCGTTGGGAGCAATCCCCCTCTGTCTCATTCCATTTCCTACCGGATCTTTATGTTCGGATATATTGCATGGCTTGTTATCCAAACCCAAGAAATGTTCACAAAAAAAGATCATATATACTTCTGTTTCCTTTTCCTCCTTTGTACCTTTAAAGATGCATGCAAACATAACCTGTCTCCAATAAACATTCATGAAAAAAGTCTAGCACTTAGAATGTACTCTGACGTAAGAAGGATTCTCCTCTCCTATAGTTCTCAACAATAAGCAGGATATCTGACTAGTTTTATTATCTATGTTTATCACATTTACTGTATTTGACTACCTGTAGTATTGCTTCCAGACCTGAAGAAGAGAGGAATACTCTCGAAAGCATGTCTTTTAAATGTAACATTAGTCCAGTAAAAAAGTATCTCTACTTACTGCTATACTCTGGTGATTTTGGGCTTATCCAATCTACACTACTACCTGTATGCGAAAATTAAAACAAAAAAAAAAGATGGTTTTATTGAGGGAAGCCCAAAACCACAAGGCTAACTACTAAATTGGGTGTTTAAAATGTAGCAAAAGCTTTATTAGGATATACAATAATTATAACACCAAAGGAAAAAATATATATATTTATACACACAATTGTAATGAATAAATGAAATGGTCCAGATGTATCAAGAACCTTCAATTAGACAAGGAGATCCATGTGATCAGAATAATCTGTATTCATGTATTGTCAAAATTTGAGCCCTCCCCCCAACAGCCATAACCGTCTTATTGTTATGAGTTGAGTCTTATAGTTAATTGGTGTTGGTGCGTGGTTGTTTGGCACTGTTGCCAATATTGCAGGCCCCGTGTGACATTGTACAAGATAAGGGGCACAGCCTAGATTTTATAACTTTTCAGATCTGTAATATTTCTATAAAGAATAATTTAAAATTATCTATACTATTAATCATTATATTAAAATGCAATATTTGTCTTATGATAATGTATTAACTACTCATTCCATTATCAAATAAATGTTTTGCCAATATTATTTTCAACAAATATTTTTTTATTGAAAAGGATCACGGAAAGCGAAAAAAGTAAGAGACAAAAGAACATTTAAAGGCAGGGCTGTCAGATTTAGTATTGTAATTGTTGTCTTTTCTTTTCTGTGAGTCTATTCTGTCCAACACGTTTGATATGGAATTCCATCCTATGCATTTATACTAGCATTTTCGCAAACATAATATATAGCCATGGCCAAAGGTTTTGAGAAAGACACAAATATTATTTTTTTACAAAGTCTGCTGCTTCAGTTTTTATGATGACAATTTGCATATACACCTGAATGTTATGAAGAATGATCAGATGAATTGCAATTAATTGTAAAGTTCCGCTTTGCCATGAAAATTAACTTAATCCCAAAAAACAATATTTCCACTGCATTTCAACCCTGCCACAAAAAGACTAGCAGACAACATGTCAGAGATTGATTCTCTTGCTACCACAGGTCAGAGTGTTGACGAGGACAAGGCTGGAGATCACTCTATTTTGCTGATTAAGTTAGAATAACATACTGGAAGCTTAAAAAGGAAGTTGGTTTTTGAAATCATTGTTCTCACTCTGTTAACCATGGTTACCTGCAAGCAAACACGTGCAGTCATCATTGCTTTGCACAAAAAGGGATTCACAGGCAAGGATATTGCTGCTAGTAAGATTGCACCTAAAGCAACCATTTATCAGATCATCAAGAACTTCAATGATAGAGGTTCAATTGTTGCGAAGAAGGTTTAAGGGTACCCAAGAAAATCCAGCATGCTCCAGGACCGTCTCCCAAAGTTGATTCAGCTGCGGGATCAGGGTACCACCAGTGCAGAGCTTACTCAGGAATGACAGCTAGAAGGTGTGAGTGCATCTGCATGCACAGTGAGGTAAAAACGTTTGGAGGATGGCCTGGTGGTATCAAGAAGGGCAGCAAAAAAAGCCACATCTCTCCACGAAAAACATCAGGGACAGACTGATAGTCTGCAAAAGTTACAGGGATTGGACTGCTGACGACTGGGGTAAAGTAATTTTCTCTGAAGAATGCCCTTTCTGATTGTTTGTGGCATCCGGAAAAAAGCTGGTCCGGAGAAGAAAGCTACCATCAGTCATATGTCATGCCAACAGTAAAGCATCCTGAGACTTTTCATGTGTGTGGAGTTGCTTCTCGGCCAAGGGAGTGGGCTTGCTCACAAGTTAGCCTAAAAACACAGCTATGAACAAAGAATGGAACAAAAACATCCTCACGAGCAACTTCTCCCAACCATCCAAAAACAGTTTGGTAACGAACAATGCCTTTTCCACCATGATGATACACCTTGCTATAAGGCAAAAGTGATAACTAAGTGGCTCAGGGAACAACTCATTGAAATTTTGGGTCCATGGTGAGGAAACTCCCTAGACTTTAATCCCATTGAGAACTTGTGATCAATCCCCAAGAGATGGGTGGACAAACAAAACCCACAAATTCTGAAAACGCCAAGCATTGATTATGCAAGAATGGGCTGCCATCAGTCAGGATGTGGCCCAGAAGATGATTGACAGCATGCTAGGGCGGATTGCAGAGGTCTGAAAAAGAAGGATCAGCAATGCACATATTGACGCTTATCAAAAGCTTAATGTAATTATCAATAAAAGCCTTTGTCACTTATGAAATGCTTGTATTTACACTTCAGTATACCACAGTAACATCTGACAAAAAGATCCAAAAACACTGAAGCAGCAGACTTTGTGAAAATTAATATTTGTCATTCTCTAAACCTTTGGCTATGGCAGTATAGTAACATTTTAGTAACTCCAACAAAAAATCTCTATTACTCAATTTCACAGGCATGACAATGGGAAGAGCTTTCCTGCAAGACAGCTGCCGCTCAATACTGGCAGGTACCTGACTAATGAGTCATTGCATCAACATAATGGTCAAGGCTAAGGCCAGGGTCACACGAGCTGAGAGGGAATGTCCGTGAGAACAAAAGTTCTTTCCGCTCAGACACCCGTGTGACCACCTTGCTGAGTGCACAAGCCTCCCATGGACGATCGGGCTTTGTAGAACTATCCAACATCCGTTGTAGCGGGTCGACGGGGAGGAAAACTGCAGGTCCGTTATAACGTGTGATACTAGTACACATGATACACAGTGTGGCCCTCCCAGTTGAGTCATCATAACGCTATGACGGAGACTAGGAGGAGGGGTCACTACGAACGCACTCAGTGTGCTTGCTTGACCTAGGCCTCAATGCTAAGTTCTGCATGAATTCCCCATTGTGCAATGCTCATGGAGGAGAACTATAGAGGCACCCAGCACTCAAACTAGTCTGTGATATCTCATCGAAGAATGAGGTGTCATATGGACCTGTATGATCAATGCAATATCCAGTACTTGATGGGACATTGCAGTGACAATGAATCTGCAGGGTGTTTGTATAGGGAGAGAAAAGTAAAAGAAAGTCTTGCTTATTTTCATTCCCAGGAGCACCCATGAAATCCTGGGAACCTTTTCATTCAATTTATCCTACACGTAGGTATCTACAACCTCACCTCACCTGTTAATTTAATTTTAATAAGCATACCCTGTCATTTTGCAGTTTATCATGGCACAGTAATTGACTGCATTATAAATTTACAAACAATAGATTGTATGAAGAAGTTGATATTTGTGTTTTATATATGTCTGTCATAAATAAACTGATTCTGCAGTTTACACGTGCCCGTGTGGACATACTGTAGATCCTGTCCAAGATACTGCAGAGATTTACATTTGCGTTGCAGTTCTCATTTCATATAACATTTTACACACTTACTGTAAAGATAGCTTCTTTTTCCTAAGTGTAAACTGTTACTGGATCTACGGTGTGCTAAAAGCAAATCTTTGCGACATAAAAGTTTGAAAATTTTGGACAACATATAAAATATGTTAGCTAACAAGTAGAGAATTTTGAACAATAGGGAAATAACAAGGTTAATATCTATGTGAATGTATACACCGCAGCAATGAGATTTGCTATAATAAAGCTCTGGAATCAGTGGAATTCTGAATAATTAGAATTTGAACAAAGCATTCCTAAAGGGGAGGTTACGGAGGAGGAGATGAACCTGCCATAAGCAGGGTCAGGGTAATGAGAGAATAAGAAGTGAAGAGGGAGAAAGGGTGGACAGATGTGTCAAGAGGGAAAAATAACTGCATAAGGAGAGAAATTTCTCTCTGGGAATCAATTCCAGATACAAAAAGATTTACAAAGTTAAGATCCATGGTGTATGGCACCATTTAATTGCTCAGTGAGCTATTGCCTATGTGGTTCTGCTGCTATTTTCATTGGGGGTCCAATTATTTTTTGCACAGATCAAAATTAAAATTCAATGTGCATAATCTTGTTTTGCATACAAGAATGAGTAAAAATAAAGCTAACGGAGAAAGACCAGCAATCAATCTAATAAATTGGCCAACATAGTAAAGTTACTGTTGAAAATCAAATTTGAAATAAACATGGTCAAATATGAGGACTACTCACTTTAAAGATTGAGGTATATTGTATGTGAAGCATATACAGTAACTTGGTGTGCGAGTGTTTTGCACATCGAGCAACTTTTTTAAAATTTTTGAATTGCTACATGAACGCAGTTTTGCACTACGAGCAGCGTGTCCGCTTCAGCTCAACAGCACATGCAAGGCCGGAACACTGGCCGTGCGACCACGGCAGGCACATGCGCATGTGGCCAGATCCAGAGGTGGAGAAGAGCGGGACAGATCAATGCGCGGATGAACAGATCTAATCACCAGTTGGCAGCTCATCTCTCTTCAAGCGTCACTCATCCACTGGCACCCACTACCAGGTACAGGGCTTCTGAACGATACACTGCCACTACCACCCGAGCAAGGAAAATGGGAAAGTAAATTTGTATGTGCTAGGGGGACTAGGAGTGCTAGCCTCTGCCCTATTTTTGGCTAACATTTCCATTTCCCCTGCTAGGTAATCAGATGAGGAGGTGGCACTGGCAATCTGGCCCTGTCCTCTGCCTGGCCCTCCACACAATACAGTACTGAGTGGTTTATTGCTGTGGATTCTGTGATATGCTCATATACACCAGACATGACTGAGTTTTATTGCTGTGGAGCTCTGCGATAGGCTCTTAGATGCCACGTTTTTTTGTTTTTTTTTTGGTGGGGCAGCATTTCATCCTTGGATCCAGGCAGCAGAGTACCCGAGCCTGATTATCAGTCAGTATACAGTAGTCATCATCTGTACGGCAACAATAGCCCCGATGAAGGAAAACAAAAAGGGTTGAAAAGGAAGGTGGCAAGAAAGAGAAATTACGGTGGAAGTTAAAAAGGAAATCATCAAGAAGCATGAACGAGGTATGCGAGTGGCTGATATCACAAGAATTTATGTCAACGTTGATGATATGCACAATATTAAAGAATAAAGAAGAAATAAGGGGACTAGATGCAGCAAAAGGAGTCACAAGAGTATCAAAGCAATGTCCACGAGTTCTGGAAGATGTAGAAAAGTTGCTACTTATCTGGATAAACGAGAAGCAACTAGCAGGGTATACTGTGTCCAAGAACATTATCTGCGAAAAGACAAAGGCTTTGTACGCAGACCTTGTAAGTAAACTTCCAGGTGCGTCAACAGAAAACTACAGTATAAAGGCTTCAAGGCGAGCAAGGGATGGTTTGATAACTTTAAGAGGAGAAGTGGCATCCATATTGTTGTGTGGTTTGGAGAGGCTTCGAGTTTGGACGTAAAGCAGGTGAGGCGTTCACTGCTGAGTTCCATGAGCTCAAGGTTTCCGAGTGTTACCTGCCGCAGCAAGTTTTAACTGTGATGAGACAGGGCTTTTTTGGAAAAAGATGCCAAAGAGGACCTACATTACAGAAGAAGAGAGTGCAATGCCTAGTCACAAGCCCATGAAGGAGTGTCTCACAGTCTTGTTCTGTGCTAATGCAAGCAGGGATTTTAAAATCAAGCCCCTGCTCGTGCACCATTCTGAGAATCCAAGAGCCTTCAAGAAATGCAAGGTGCAGAAGGGTCACTCGTATCTTGTTCGTTGAGTGGATCAACGAGGTCTTCGGTCCTACAGTGACAAAATACCTTTTAGAAAATAAAATAGCCCCGTCATATGGTGCTAAAATGGGGACGCTACGGTGAAACCTGCAAGCGCAGGTTTTTCCCGTTAGAGTCCCCCATTTTAGCACCACAAACGTAATATGGCCCTAAAGTACAGCACGAGACAAATATGTGACCAGAGGCACATGTATAAATGTAATTCCAAATTATTAAAAATCAAAAGGTATAAATGGTACGCAACTGATTTTGGGTATGTAATATCTCCCAAAACACACAGAAAAGAAAACTAAGATGAAATTTTCCTTACAGCACAAAAAAGATAACCAATAAATTAGAAACAATCAGGGTCCTATTCCCCTCTTACCCTTAAGAAATCTGCTGGAGACAATACACAGAGCAGCTCCAGGTGATGTCTTGGTTGGACAAGCTATTCAGCTCCTGCTGCAAGCTTTGGTTGAGGCTCAAGCATAGCGTGTCCCTACTGTAGATTAACATCTCCTATACATTGTATAGTAGGTGTTCATTTGCGCCTGGCTTTAGAAGAACTAGTTATTCCATGGAAGCTTATTCTTCTAGCCTGTATTTCTCAAACAAATACAAACGCCAAAAACTTGGTGTCAAGTGATTTTGCGTTTGAAAAAAATCCCCTTAACGGCCACGGATGCACATAGCGCCGATCACAGAGTTAATATGTCTGAAGCATGCCAGCAAACTAAAGTGCCAGCACCCGCTGCATATTTAAAATAACCCATTTAGAATGGAAGAAATAAAATTCAGCCTAAAGCATAGGAATAGGTTATTTTACGCTGAGAACAATAAAGCTGTGGAATTCTCTGCCTGTTGAGGTGTTTGGGTCATGGACTGTACAGACTTTTAAAAAGCGACTGGATGACTTCCTGCAGACACAGAATATTAAGGGTTATAATATTTAATATGTGGGTAAAAGCTTCTGGATTCAAGGAGAAATCTGACGGCTATTCTGTGGTCAAGAAAGATTTTTTTCCAGTATGTTGCAGTATATTGGCAAGCATTTCAGACTGGGTTTTTTGCCTTCTTTTGGATCAACAGCAGTAGGTGATGTGTGAGAGGCTGAACCCGATGGATGCATGTCTTTTTTCAGCCTATGTAACTATGTAACATGTATACCCAGACACATGTATACCCCCAGACACATGTATACCCAAGACTTCAGACCCCAGATACATGTATACCAAGTTATCAGACTCCAGATACATGTATACCCAGATATCAGATCCCAGATACATGTATACAGTTACAAGTACTTCTACAGCGCCAACAGGTTCCATAGTGTTTTACAATAGGGTAAGCACAAATGTGAGATATGACACATTAGGTGCAGATGGCCCTGCCCATAGGATAATTGTCCTGCTAAAACAGCACTTGAAAAAATGCTCAGCCAGACATCCCGTGAGCTTACAATCTAAGAGACAGAGGTATGTGAAACAAGAGGGAGCAGGGGGACAAGAGGGAGCAGATACATATATACCCAGACACAGACCTCAGATACATGTATACATACCCAGACATCAGATCCCCAGTGTGAGCAGAGCAAGGTTGTGCTGCTACGTGATAACAGGCAGGCAGGCAGGTGCGGCCGCATGAGAACCAGGAGGCAGGCATGGACCGCAGATGTCCGGTGCGCCCTCTGTGACGCCATCAGAGAGGGCTGACGGCCACTACTCTGGATTCTGCTGCCAGCAGCCAGGCCTAAAAAATGAAGCAGCTGCCTAATTAAAGAGCCAAAACTGCCTGGTCAGGGCCGGCTACACCCCTAGGCAGTGGTGCCCTCTAGGCGTCTGTCTAGCTCGCCTAGTCGGAGACCCGGCCCTGTGTGCACCACATGCAAAAGACATATATATATATATATAGTTATATTGTTATATTCAGTACCCAATACTTATATTCATTGCTTGATCTTGGATCGCCAAAGTTGTACACTGAAGAAAACAAATAATAGTTCAATAAAATATAGACAGCAATATGTATTTAAGGCAAAAATGGACAATCACATCCTACAAAGCCTTGGATCAACTGGCTCTGTTGCTAGTACTCTAAGGTGACATTGACCCCTTATTCAGTGTGGCCTTGAAGTTATATTTGGGAAAGAACAACAACACTTGCTGTGGATCACAGCATTGTAATATATAGCAACATGTTATAATAGTTATAAATAACCTACTCACTTATTATCACTATATGGGTCAAGGCTCCGATAGTTGTACTTGAACACCAATATACTGGTAGTGCCAACCATGGTTTGTGCTTGGTGGCATGGGCTCATGTCATTTCATGTCCCTCAGTGGTGGTTCAGTGGAGGAGATGGCTATTAGGGTTCTTCATCTTTCAAGGGAGTTCTGTAACACACAGATGACATGGGGGGGAGGTGGAACCAAGCTGATAAGACTCATTCTTTTTTCTGAACTCCATTGAAAAATACATGAGGATTCTTTTAAGATCCCTAATCACCATTACTTGCTGTACAAATCATGGTTGGCCCCACCATTAAATAGGTGTCCAAGTATTATTACCCAAGCCTGGAACTATATAAGCTCCTGAATAAAAGAGTAGTCTAATTATATAGTATTATGCTGCGATGCACAGAACTAGTTTTTGTTTTTTTACAAATATAACATCAAGGCCACACTGAATAAGATGATAAAATCACCCGAGAAAAAGGACCGTTTGAACAACAGACCTGGTTGATCTAAGGCTTGGAAAAAGCAAGGCCACAGATTGTATAGACAGTAAAACAAAACCTAAGACACCATGGTAGGGATGATATTAAAACTTTGTGACTGGATAAAAAGTCAAACAACTTTCTACATAAACCACCAAATCATGCCACCAATTGTACCAGTGGAATAGGGCTCTTATTGTTCCTTATTTTCTTGCAAGTTGGCTCACTACCCATGTACAGTTTCTAAATCAACATGGAATACAAATGATATAATACACATATCAAGGTCATAAATCTCAACCTTTGATAGTATGCATGTTTGTAACCAGTTTGATAAATTCCCATGTGCAATCATAATATCTTTTTTTTTTTATTTCAGACCATAGTAAATACAGCTTATAAACAGGTATATCAACAACATCAAAATTGATATACTAATATGTATACCAAACATCGCGTGGATAGGAAGTCACGGCATCTCGTACTATTCAAAATCGCAGAGGGTCAGATAACGAGGCATAAACATCTTATCGTTAAGGGTGTGACACCCCACACGTGAGCGAGAATTCACTTAATCAGAGTGTTGTGCACCCTGCGCCACTGGTAGTGTCGATAAAAAGAGGCGCCAGTTATGGTGGAAGATGTAAACTAAATATTACCAACAAGATGAAAAATAAAAAAAATAAGAGCCAAAGATCGAAGAAAACGTTTAAGGATTATAGTCAAGGAGCAGGACCATTTCAAGAGAAAAAGAAGCCTAGAATCAGTAGGAGAAAGAGTGAAGGAGAGAAGAAGGGGGAGGGTAGAGGGTGTGGGGGGAGGGTAGAGGGTGTGGGGGGAGGGGTTCAAGGAGACTTAGATGCCCTAAAGGAAGGGTCAGGATAATCGTAACTCTAAGCGCAAGTCCCTAAGTCGCAGCTGCGTGTGGATCCATAACACGTCCGCCACCATCCTCCATGTCTGCCCAGAATCTCGCTGACGAGCAATAAGCCGACCAGAGGAAACCAGACCTTAGTAAAGTGCTGCGCTGCTGCAGTCGGGGTAAGGGCGATTTCTTCACGCGACCTTAATGTTTCCATTCTCTCAATCAATGTTTTCAAAGGAGGCGTGGTAGTGGATTTCCAAATCATAAGGTCTTAAACAGGAAACAGACTTTGAGCTTTTAATTGAAAACAGCTAATTGAGTGTGTGATGGTGTTCCCATTTCTTTAGGACATAGTAAACATATTTATTAAATTTGAATGTGCAAACAACACAAATTCTATATATTGCAGCTTTCCAACAATATTCAAGAATTCATTTTCACTTTGAGAGGTATGATTTCTCTTCTTTTTTTTTTACTAATATACACCATTTTTCTGATATTCTTAAATGGCAGCAAATAAAATATTAAAATTTTAGCTGAAAGTTTTATCCAGGTTTGGGGAGATGCTTAATCTGTGGGGCTCAATGTCTCATTTTTTTTCCTTCTCCATAACAAACCTAAACACTCACTAGATTACTTAGACTGCATTTATATCTCCTATTCAAACACTAATATGAAGTAGAATAAGTCAAACTTGCTTTTCTTATTTTACGTAGCTCCTATCTATCATGAAATATTTTGTTATACTTTCCCCTTTGGTAATCCCATTTTACACCAATGTTAGCCCCTTCACTAACAAGTGGTTGTCCACAAAGTGACGGCCAGAACCCAGTGGTTTCATGGAAAATTACTTTCCACTACCCATGCAGTAACTATATACAGAGGTGTTCTGTGGTCATTGTAGGTTAGTCCTTTTTAAAAGGCAGGGGGCCAAAAAGTGCTACTAAATTTACATTTTAGCTTGAGCTCCATGGTTTCATGCAGGAAAAATAGATCTGCAAGCTTCTCAAATAATTTCAACTCATCGGCTGTCTGTGCAGTGTGTTGACATTTTAAAGGCATGTTCTGGAGCCTATTTGCAAATGACCTCCGGTTGCAATAAACTAAATTTCTTTGTACTGTTCAAGAATTAGACCAGATCAAGTATACTTGAACCTGGGGCACCTGCAGATGATTTAGAAGATCAAGTATGTTTGATAATAGTAGTGAAAGGGTTAATGGTTTTGTTCAGTAGTACAGGCACTGTAGTTTCTATGATGTGCTTATACTTATATTTATAATTTATTATAATATATACTTATATTGAACATACATCTGATTAAGACAATACAAACAGCAATTATTTAATTTTAATTTGTTAAAATTACTTCTAAATTGATTGTTTATAAATTTTAAATTATTTGGCCAAGCCTATGTACTCATGTGGAACGTTTTCTTTTTGTCTTCTTTTGGCCCACTACAAAAACAGACATAGGAAAGGCTGAAACATTTGGTCTGGAGCTTCTTTTCCACCTACATTACTATTAATGATTAAAAAATGTAAAAAGTCTGTAACTTTGTTATTATAATTACTGTGCACCATGTCTTTTCCTGAAGGTGACTCATTAAGTAAGCACTGATCTTGTCTACATGTGATCTATTACATATTCTCTGTAATACCCAGCTAGTCATTTGATGGTTGAGCAAGGAGGAAAGTTTAAAGTGAAAAAAAGGATAGTAAATCACTATCCAATACTCCTTGAATTATATATAAATGACAAAGATGATATTAGTAATGTACACTATATTGCCAAAAGTATTTGCTTACCCATCCAAATCAGGAGCTGGGCAGGTGAGCGAATACTTTTGGCAATATAGTGTACATAAACAGTATAAGGAGGATAAGAGAAAGGCAGATGACTGCGAAGGTTTCTTCTTTCTATTGTCAGCGATGATCGCTGGCCCTACTAATCAGAGTATGAACCTAACACCTATTAGCAGTCTTTATAATGGCACGACTGAATCAAGGTACCATGGATAAAAGCAGAAAATGTATCTAGGACAAAGCCTAGGTTGAACATCATAGAGCAACACAAAAATAATAATGAAAGCCATGTCTGAGAGAACAGACCAAAAGAGTAGTCAAGACACAAAGCCAAATTGGAAACCAGAAATGCAAAGGCATATAAACGCATTGGAGGGTCTGAAGATGGAACCACAATAGGGCAATGCTGTAATGGACTGAAACAGTTCATACAAGCATAAACGTCTTGTTATTGATTTGTGTTATCATCGAGTGCCTGAATGTGTGCATGCGGAATGACAAATGTTGTTTGGCATCATTACATTTGCACATATTAGGATTTTCAAACATTTGCATCAGTTTGGATATCACTCAACGTGGATCAGGCAGTTATAAACCCAGTGTCATAATGAGGAGATGAAGCTGAAGGTGCGTCATAAAGGTGATGTGCTGCATCAGTCTGGGGGTAGTGTCCAAGAGAGGTAACACTGTGTAGTATTGGAGTCATGACATCTGTCAAACATTTCCTTCATCATTAGTGCATACACATCTGCCCATGTGATTTATACTCTGCAGATATTCTTGCCTAAGCCTTCCTACAAATTAAAAACATTGTTCACATATTAAGGGTACGCGATGACCATCTAGGCTGATTTTTTTTACGATGCGTTGTGTCACTTATAAAGTAACAAAAATCAAAGCTACACGAAATAAGCAGCCACCCAGAAAAAGAAATGGTATCTTTTAAGCAGAAGAGATATGCAAATTAAGTGAAAATATATCATTAAAATTATATTTTGTGCTACTCTAATAGGACATATGATTTTCTTCAGGCAACGTTCTGCCACTCTGTAATAATATCTGTAATAATTTTGCAATAAAACATGTGTGTGCCACACAGTTATTCCAGTCATTACTTTTAGTAGATGTATTTGGAGATTACAGATTTGCTTTTGGAGAAATAGTTTCATTTTATTTAAAATGTGATTTATATTTGGTAATATATAAATAATAGTTACGTAGCTACACTCTTAAAGATTTCTTTTTAACATTTCAATGTTTCAGTAAATAGTTTACATAAGTGATAAACTTTGGATCAGCTTTGGAAAAATAATATTGTTGGAATTGCTGTGGTCTCATATAGAATTCAAATCAGAGAGTGGCAACCACACAGACACTATTAATTAAAACAAAGCATTATTAACGCTAAATCTATGATAATATTTTTATTCCTCACAATTTTTAGATTTTAATTTTAAAGTTATTGTTTGTAGCTATTTTTTATACCGTTTCTTTCAAAAATGTAATTACTCTTTTATACACATAATTGTGATGTATTTCAAATCGTCACACTATTAGTGAGCTTGAGAGATTTAACAATTAATACTACACGAAGAACTAGTTGTCAGAAGAAGGAATAGTCTTAAATTCTCTACATGGGGGATTTTTATGTAAAATTGTTTCATTTTGCTCTATGTTTATAAAGTGGATGCTTTATCTCTCTCTAAAGGTCTGATTGAAATAATTTGATCCCTTACACTGTACATTACAGAAATGCTGCAGACCACTATACAACGGAGCAGTATTTCTTTACAATAGACATAAATAGATGCATCTGCGGCTACACAATGTGTAGGATATTACTGTCTGTCAACAGCACAAAAGCACTGAAAACCAACACACCAAACACATAAAGAAAAACATATGTCCCCTTTAGAGTTTGTGACTTCTAAGACAAGCATGAAATACTTTTTTCTAACATCTCCATCTCATAAAACTGTTTAAAACTATATGTTCTGTATGTTGGAATTATATGGAGCGCCAACAAAAGATCTCAGAATTCTATCTAACTACATCTCTAACTCCGGCCCCCCTGATGTTGATGGCCTACAATTCCCAGAATCCTTTCAATGCAATAGATGTCCAGAGAATGATGGGAATTGTAGTTCATAAACATCGGGGGGGGGCCAGAGTTTTAGATCCCTGATCTACATATATACACACACTATTAATAAAACTGTATTGGATTGTTTGAGTGATTTCAATAGAGGATGCGGCCATGTTTTAATTAACGGCATACAGGCCCCCAACGAGGTGATTCCTTATGTTAGTTTTTTAGGGACTGATTGCAACAGAAACAACAATGCATTCTGTATATGATAAAAAGTCACTATCTTCTAAGAGATTAAATTGTCCTTTAAGTTTTTACTGATTTCAATAAAGTCTCGGAGGCTAAAATTGTGGGGGATAAAAATATTATCTTCGATTTAGTGCTGCATCTTTCTGAACTGAGATTTTGAAGATTTAGTCAGTAACCGTATACATTGGACTCGGCAGAGTCCAGTGAGTTTAATTCCAATCAATAACAGTAGAGTTGTCGTATGTATGGTTTACAAAGTTGTTTACTTCCTTTCTTCTACCATTTTTCTGCGAATCAAAAAATTTGACTCCAAACGCAAGACTTTACCCACATTCCTTTGCCTTAGACTACCCTGACACTTAATATTAAAGGCATTTTTTATTGAATACAGCTCTAACTTTTGTGTAACCCTTCAGATCCTCATCAAGGGGTTAAGGGATACAGGAATAATATAAAAATATGTTTTCTAAGTGAATAGTTTTGCAAATTAAAATTGCTAATTTTAACAGATTGTGGGAATGATTATGTATACTTTTGGCCTTGCTGTTCTGCGTAATGTAACAGTGTTAGACTGAATTTATGGCACTGGTTTACCTACGGAAATGTATATTCCTGGTTTTGGTGGATTTTGATGTTCTCAAAAGCTTACATTCTGGCAGCATTTAACATCAGTGCACTTTTGGGCTCTATTTTGAATATATGTAGAATCACCATTTCATTGCTAAGGCATTACTCATCACATGGCTAAAATAATGGCACTTAGGTGAGTATCCACTACTTAAAATATAAAGGGTTGGCAATGAAGTTCTAAAACTCAGAAATATATAATTTTTCTAAAAAGTAGTTTTCTTTTAATAGAAATATAAAGAAAGAAGAGTTTGGAATGGGACGTGCACATTGTACAGTGTAAAAAATACATGTTAACCAACCTAGGCAGTGTACAGGGATTTTCCACTATTGATTGGCAAGTTATAATAAAGCCAATAAATGACTTTGATAACCACACATAGTTATTACCATCCAATTAATAAAACTGCAAAAATTTTCATTTTTTTCTTCTAAAAGGCTTTTTGTGAGCCAGATTACATGGGTTTAAGTGTACTTGATGGTGCTACATTAATCGAACAAGTTGTTAATAGGAAATTCAGAATACCAATGGGCATAAAAGTGCAGAGTGAGTACTCGTGTCTGTCTATTCGGTCTATCTACACTCTTTATCAGGTATATTCAAAGAAGCGTGAAACTCAGGAGAATGACTGGAGAAGTGAAAATTCTAGGTCAAAGTAGCCAAACTAGAAGAATTCTCCCATTTATCTCACTTTCCAAATCGGCTGTTTGGTCTATATTGTTCTCTTCTCTCCGTTCTTCTGGTTTTCACCTATCTCGGAATAACCCTGTAGGTTTTACTTATTTGATCCATGCCATGATAAGGAAAATGTAAATTATTTACAGTTCGTAATTTATAAAATTTTATAAGTGTAAAAAAAAAAAAAAAAAAGACAAAATGTAGATTAAATTGTCAGGATGAGAGAAAAATTAATTCTCCAAATCTCCATACATTTCAAACAAATCCCAGTCAGATACAGTGAATTGATACATACCATGAAGTATACAGGAAAATAATCCCTATTCACATCAACACAAGAAGAAATCTATTCAGAGCTAATCCACAATAGCATATAGGGGATCTATGTAAAGATGATCGAAATGATCACACACATTGGGGGTTACTGTATCCCTCACGTAGAGGACGTTTCCTTGGCATTTCAGTTCTAGCCAACCTTTCTGGGTGTTCGCAGACTGATTTGCATATGGTCTAGTGTCCTCTGGAATCACACCATCACGCTAAAACCTCCAATGAGACCTAAACCAAGATTCACCATAGGCAGGCCACTAGCACTGTTGCCCATTTTCAGTGGTTCCATAGATCTGTTTATGTTTAAAATGATCGCACTCTACCAATATACTGTAAACGGTAAGACTGAATTATTGGTAGATTCACCACATGGTAGTTTTGATTGTTTGTTTTTTGAGGTTTTATTTGTTCTGGTTAACAAGCTTTATACTTTTTCTCTGTTAATTTGAAGTCCTCATCTGTTCTTCTGTTCTATTGCCTTCATTCACAGGCATTATTAGTACAAATCATTTACTAATCAAACTTTTTTTAAAAAATAAAATGAAAATAGAAACAATTCTGGGACCAAAGGATAAAATAACTAATTAGTAATTTGACAATCCTCCCGGTACTGGTTGCTTAATGTTTTAGTTACTGACCCAAGAATTATCCAGTTTTACTTATGTAATCATGTCCTGCTGTCTATGATACAATGTGTCTTAGAGGAGTGTAATTACTTCCACAATACTTAAATAACCATTTACCAGTAACACTGCAAGTGTAATACAAGCTTTATACCAAACGCAAATGTGGTTACAAGCACCAAATTCAGCACTTTTCTATAATAGATGTATATTAAACAATTTGAAACTGCATCACCAAGAAATAGGTTGCCCAGGTGCACTAGTCCGTATGAAAATGTAGAATCCCCAAAAGACTGGATGGAAGCACTAGGGGTCTTCAGATATAAATAAATAAAAAGTGATGCTTTATTGAACAATCATGTTAAAATCATGCTCGTAAACTTCTCCCGACGTTTTGGCCCTCTCAGGGGCCTTGATACAGACCCCAGAGATGGCCGAAACGTTGGGAGAAATTTACGAGCATGATTTTATGATCGTTCAATAAAGCATCGCTTTTTATTTATTTATATCTGAAGACCCCGAGTACGTCCATCCAGTCTTTTGGGGTTCACACACACACACACACACACACACACACACACACAGAAAGAGAGGGAGAGAGGGTGGAGACACAAAACTTTAAAACATTTTAACTTTTTAGATAAGTAAAATCTTCTGACATCAACAATCAATGATGTGTATTTATAAATATAGAATTGCTGGATGTTATTTACATATATTTTTTATTTTGGTACAGTTGGGTTCTCTCATGTAGAGTGTGTTCAGTCAGTTGGAGGGATGCCTAAATGTTTTATTCCCAGCTCCCAGGAATCCTGCATTTATATGTGGACACGCATGCTCATTTGGATACTGCTTGTTCAACACTCAATCCCTTTTGTTAGTTTTTGATTTCTCAAAGAAACAGCTTGCCTGGTGCTCGATAGGACAAAACTGCTAACTCATAATATTTTGCTGTCACAGATCTGTTTCCTCCACGATGGTTTCCATGACAACGGAGCAATGGGCTATTGCCATAGAAACCCTCCCTAGCCAACTTTGCCCGCTCCTCCAAAAGTTACTTCTTGTAACTCCCTGGTAATTGAATGCAATGGCGCCATTAAAGACCAAGTACATTCATGACATGCATTTTCAATATATTTTAATTAGAAACGGTAAGTAGCCAACTTATCATGTTGTATAGTGTGTAATTTGCATATTGAAAATGAAACAGTTCTAAAATGAGGTTTAAAGTAAATGTAGTTTATATAATTTGCCATAAATTGAGAAGTATAAGCACAGCAAATATTGCATAAAAATAATAAATTTCCCTGTAGTTTTCAGTACGATTAAATGCCCCATCAGGAAGAGTCAAGTAATATACTTAGCGCTTGCATCTAAATAATTAATTACAATGTTCAAATTGCTTGTATATTATTCATTATCCTAAACTTAAACATAGGGAGAAAAATACAGCTAACAGCAATAATAATAATATAATGACATCTAAATTAGACATCAGGGCAACACAATCAAGCATAATGGCTGTAAGTCTCAGGCCCAGGGGTATTATATATCCCTCCGATTCCCTCCCTCGGCCCTTAATGGACAGACACCAAATCATTAGAGATTGAAGGTAATTTCACTTGTTACTGCTATTTAAGTGCTTTGTTGTGAAAGGACATAATGATTTTCTGTGCAAGCTAATACATACATACATACATACATACATATCTAATTATTTCTAAGATTTTTTTAGTAAACCAAGAATATACAGAATTCTACAGATGGCTTGACGGTGTCTTCGCAGACTTCTATTCTTCTCTACAAACTTTTTTAAAATTAATTTTCTGTTCTGAACTATAATGGTATTTTTATCTGTTATATAAGTATGTCTCACAGATATACACTTCTGTGTTTTTCTGTGTATGTGCATGTTTAGGTTATATTATTTACAAGTTTTTAGAGAAAATTATTCTATTATAGTTTTGTTGTTTCTTTTTTCATAATACCCTCCAAAAATCTCAGCAGGTTCTAATAACGTCAACTGAAAACCAAAGCTTTGACTGCAATAAATTACAGTAATTTAAAATTTATATAAACAGCAAATTAATTGAAATATTAAAAGCTGATTAAAGTATTTGGTTCCCATCCAAGAGTTGTTAAAACTAGAGAATGTGCAATAGCTCCCTCCTTCATACATACTTAAAATGCTAATTGACAAGATTTTAAACAGATTATTTCCCCATATATTTACAGAACAGATTATGTTGTGTAGCTTAATAGTCTTTAAGTAAAAAATAAATCTATTAACTAAAAATTTACTTTCAGTGGATTTTACACATTTGACTATTTTAATCCTAATTTTGAGGTCTTTATATTCTAATTTGTAGCTTGTTACTATTTAATTAAGGGAACCCAAGTTTGCAGACGTTGCTATTAAAAATGGATATTCCGCGTAATATTGCTTATTCTTTGCTCACCCAAATCGGGCTTTTAATAGGGTTCTAAAAGTTGTGGAATTAACAGTAGAGAGCTTTAACTGTAAAACCTAATTAAAATATTTTCATGTGAAAACAAAGACTGTAATGTTGTAATTAAGTCTGAAAATATTTATATATTCAAGAGAAATCTGATTTGCTTTACATATTTTATACAGCCAATATATCTATTTAATGTACATCTTTTTTTATGTACATAAGGTACCCTCAAAGTAAGACATGTATATGTGTTTACATTTTAAGCGTGAGCAACATGTAGTTTGTGCTATTTATCATTATAGGTCATACATAAATAAACTTACGTATTAAGCACAATTGGGATGTTTTGAAATAAAATATTTGGCATTTATTGTATTTGTTAAAAAACAGCAAACTAACTGACTTTACCCTAAAAAGTGGAAAACTAATAACAGGAATGTAACAAGTGAATTAATCTCAGATACTAATATAATATAAATAGAATATGATATTAATATTCTAGACCTAACAATAGGTTAATAAACAAAACGTCAATATGTTAACGTAAGATTAAATTAGTCACTCTGAACTGAAAGTAACGGTGACTCTAAATTGATATAAAATTATATATATATATATAGTTATACCATGAAATAACAGGAAAGATATGTGACGTTGTTTGTAGAACTGCAGGTGTTGCAGGGCATGAGACCTATTAAGTCACAGCTTAGGGTAACACTGTGTGCCAGAGGCACGCACTTAAAGGAAGTTTACAAATGATGAGAAACTTTTTTTACAAGAGAACAAAAATTTATTCAACTTCAACAACTACTTTCCTAGCATAACTATAATTCTTAGAAGTTATTAGGATCTCCAACCTTTCTTTTCTATAGCCTTTGTGTTCCACTATGTACTGAATTATTTTTTCCTAATTTTGATTAGGATTCAAATACATGTGTTTTGTATACATATATATTCATATATACACATTTGTTTATGTGTTTGTGTGTATGTGAGTTAGTATTCCAAATTTATGTGTTAATAAAAAGTTCCCAAATTCCAGAAAAATCTAGATAAATTACTATAATTTGAAACTCTTAAAAGAGACTTAAAAGAATAAATCTCTTTAAAATGTCCAATATATAGACCACGAATCGTGGTGTCCCTCATCAGGAATGCAAAATCCACACGAGAGGGAAGAAAGTGAGAGGCTAAAAGTTGGACTAACCTGTGGAATCCATGTCTGGTTCCTCCAGGATCCCAGAATGCATGCTCTTCCCATGGGCAGTACAGGAGACTACAATCCTGAAGATGGGGCGACCCCCCTATCTCTCTTACAAACACAGTAAATTGAGCAAAAAGTGGAAAAGGACACAGTAATCCAGCGGGGCAGACTCAGACCAGTCACAATGTTTTCTGACGTTCATGGGAAAAAAGCATCATTTTATAGGAGTCCTGATGGGAGAGATGTCATTGATAGGCCAGGCTGCCTGATGAATGGCTGCTAGTGAGATGGGGATGTGGCAAGGCTCAATGTGAAGCCCATTGTGATGCTGTTTTGAATAAGAAAGGCTTTTTCTCCAAAAAGGGGGGCTTAGATCTACGCAATCCCAGCACTTAACCTCCCCCCTTTTTTTCTTTATAAAACATCTTTTTTTAAAATTATATAAACGTACACAAGCATCCCTTCAATCCTCAAACAGATCCATTACCAATACCAGTACAGATGGCATGCATCATTCGGATTATACCTCTATTAGCAGAACCAAAAAAAATCCACCTGCCCCAAGAACATTCATTTTAAGAAATGTTTATAAAATGTAGAATTTTCTATATATTGGGACGTAGCTCATAATTTGGACTGTCCATGTGCTAATTGATTTAAATCAGGTTTACTGTGAAAAGTTACTTGTTTTACAGCCCAAACCTACAGGTTGTGATTAAACATTCCAGAGAGTTATTTTTAAATGCAGAACAGTATGACTCCCTTTATATATGTGCACACACCCTCCCCACTTTTTCTTTTCCTTTTTTCTTTTGTAGTGCTAAATGATTGCTTTAGAAATTATCATCCTAGCCTCGTGAAGTTGTGCGACCGCTAAGGTTCTCCGTTAAGGAGAAGTAGTAAACGGGTGAATTTTCTGGGAATAACTTCTTTTAAGAATTGAAAATTGAATGCAAAACCAGAGAAGCTGGGCTATGATAAAGTGGCTGTTTTTTTTTTTTTTTTGTAAGGAAAAGCTGTGATTAGAATATGAATGGGACTCCAACAGAGGGAGAGAAAGGAGATTACTGCTGATCTCTTCTCACACAGACATAGGGCTATGTGCCCTCCTCCACAAACAGCTAACTATACCTCTGCTAAACAGGAAATGGGCCATTAGAAAATAAAAATCACTTTCGCTAAACAGGGATCCCTAATGAAATGCAAACTACATAACAGGAGGGAACAAGTTAGTTTAGGATAAAGGTTTACCACGTGATGTCACAGTAGACTGTTCTTTTCATTTGCTTTTTTTTTTAACGAATATCAAATCATTACAGTGTATATATTCTAAGTCTAGAAACAATTATGAAAGTGCAGGTTTTTGAAATGTAGAGACAGAAATATCAACGTTAGACGTTTTCCATCTACACTGTGTTCGATCAACAAACAAAGATCCAGTGAAAAAACTAATTATTGGGAACAAACTTAAATAAAATAGCCTACAACAAGAGTTTTTTCAGTTGACAATTACATTTTAAGTCATGCCTGTAGGTAAGCAGCACACAGCTGCCGTCAATGAAAAGGATTCTGATTAAACCCAGATTTGAATTAGGTGTTGCTGTAGGTGGTTTCATCCCACCAGGAGAACCATTGTCCACAATCAGTTTGCATAGAAATTACTAGAACTAGAAACATAGAAAAATGTCGGCAGATAAGAACCTCTCGGCCCATCTAGTCTGCCCAATTACATGGATACTTTACCTGGATTTATCTTTTGTTTAGGATAGCCTTATGCCTATCCCATGCTTGCTTAAATTCAATTACTGTTTTGGCCTCTACCACTTCTACTGGAACTAAGTCCTGAAACGGGCCTGTCAGGAGACTAGATATACCATGGAGCACTGAAAAACAAACATCAAAAAGTGGAGAAAATGTAGCAGCACAAAGACATTGGAAAGATCAGGACAACTTTCACAAGTTTGGGAGAGGACAAGGACAAAACAGGAAGGCTACCAAGAGGCCAACAGGAACAGTGGTGGAGCTCAAGTAATATCTGGCAATCAGCTAATTTTTTGAACATCAGCATCATCTCTCATATTCTCCACGTATTTGCACTTTGGGGAAAGGTCTTGAGATGGCAACGGTTTCTGAAAAAGACAAACATTTTGGCCTAAATTGTAACAGACATGTTTGACACAAAGCCAATAAAGCTCATCAGTCAAAGAAAACCATGCTGACAATGAAGCATGGTGTGGGTAGCATCATGGTTTGGGACTGCTTCTCTTCAGGTGGGTCAAGGGCTTTTGTCAAGAGAGAATGGATAACGTATAGCTCCACATACCAAGATATTTTGGGGGGAAAAAACAAGAAGAATTTCACATTTCAACGTGACAATGACCTAAAGCACACAGCAAAATCCAAGAAATGGCTTCAGAAAAGGAAAATCAAAGTCTTGAATTGGCCCAGTCTGTGTCCTGACCTTGATCCCATGGAAAGCCTGTAAAATGACCTAGAGAGAGCTGTAACCCAGAGATAGGAGGTAACTTGTAGTTTTTTTTTCAAAACGGAGTTGGAAATTTTTCAAAAGGGGTTATTCAAAGAGCACTGAAATTTCACCGAACTGAATTCAGCATTCATCGCAGGGTCCCCGAAGTGCACCGAATCGATCCACTGAATGCTGCCAACAAACCACTGCAGGCATCCGATAAACTGCCGAACGCTGCAGAAAAACTGCCAAACGCAGCTGACGATCCGCCAAACAGACTGCTGATCAGCTGCCAAATGCTGCTGGAAAAAGCCGACCAGCTGCCAAACGCTGCTGAATCAAGCAGACCAGCTGCCGAACAGGGGTGAAAAAAAATAACAGCACTTTTTAAGGCATTTATAACAAACCTAATGCATGAAGATGCATGGTAATAATATATGAGGTCCTATGAATAACAATAAAAAGGTCTGTTACAAAATTTAAAAAAATTAATCGGAATTAAAAATTTCACCGAAAAATTCCAGAAAAATGCCTAAAAAATTCTATAAAATAAATTAATAAAAAGACTTTTTGCTGCAAATGAAAAGAATAAACCGTTGAATAAAAATTTATAAAAACGGGGAATTTGTTTTACATTGAAACCTATGGGAGTTGCCTGTTTAAACCCGTCAAACGAAAGCAACGAAAATCTGTGCATTTTGCCAACGTTTAACTGCTGTTAAGCGTTATCTGAATAGGTTCTCTATGGGGAACTTCACTGCTGCCAAATTGCACAGTATTTCACTGGCAATTCGCCAATATTTGATGAATTGCTAGCTTTCTGAATAGCCGAATTGCCACGAAATTGCACCGTATGGGGAAATTCACTGTCTGGTGCAATTCAGTGGTCTATTCGGCTCCCTTTCAATAACCCTAAAATCTAAATGTGCAACATTAATACAGATTTTCAACTTTAGTAAATACAACAAGTGCTTACCCAAAATATAAGACTTATGCAATTATGGTGTTAAATTAATTTTCGTATTTAAAATGGCAATAGTAAATATCGTGTTTTCTATGTTTTTTTTATTGTTGGAATCACATTATAGATTGCTATTGTTGTTTTTACAGTTCAAAAATCTCTGCAGTTTCATATCTGTAGACTTTTTCTTATATCCACTGTATTTGTAAGCATTTTTAAAAAAAATCTTTATAAGGTCTAATAATATTGCTATAAGATATCAAGGCACAAGGGAAAGGGTTAAGGAAATATAAGAAAAAGGATGAGGAAAAATAAGGGCACAGATAAAAAAAAAACTGAAATGCATTTGTAGATGAGAAAAGGTTTGCAGCGCATCCAATAAAATGATCAGAGTTGCATCCTCTGGAAGGCAAAAACAACAAAAAAAGCTAAGTCATCACATACAGTGAGGGACAAAAATAGTTGATCCCCTGCTGATTTTGTACGTTTGCCCACTGACAAAAAAATGATTAGTCTATAATTTTAATGGTAGGTTTGAGAGAGAGAATAACAAAAACATTCAGAAAAATGCACTTCAAAAAAAAGTTATAAATTTGTTTTGCATTTTAATGAGTGAAATATGTATTTGATCCCCTATCAATCAGCAAGATTTCTGGCTCCCAGGTGTCTTAGGCCTTGTTTACACCAAATGTAGAGCAGATCTGCTCAGGTTTCTGCACAGGTTTTGACACATTTTTTTTTTTCTTTCCAGGAAGCTAACAATGTAATGAGGTCATTTCCTTTTACCTTTCATTAGCTGTTCTGATTATTTCCCGCTGCCTCGGACCTTGTTTCACATGTAAAATCGTTGCTGATGCGGTTTTGATGCGGTCCTGAGCAGATAAAATAGGGCTTGCTGCAGTTTTTTTACCTGCTCTGGACCTGCTCTGCAAACGCACGCTGCGATGTGAACTGGAGCTAAAAATACCATAGCAATACGTTGGACACAGTTTTGATCCGGTCTGCAACCGCTCTGCTCTGCACCTGCTCCGTGCTTGATGTGAACAAGCCCATATACAGATAACAAGCGGAGATTAGGAGCACTCTCTTAAAGGGAGTGCTCCTAATCTCAGTTTGTTACATGTATAATAGAGACCTGTCCACATAAGCAATCGATCAGATTCAAAACTCTCCACCATGACAAATACCTATCCAAGGATGTCAGGGACTAGATTGTAGACCTACACAAGGCTGGAATGGGCTACAAGACCATCACCAAGCAGCTTGGCGAGAAGGTGACAACAGTTGGTGTGATTATTCACAAATGGAAGAAACACAAAATAACTGTCAATCTCCCTCAGTCTGGGGCTCCATGCAAGATCTCACCTCGTGGAGTTTCAATTATCATGAGAACAGTGAGGAATCAGCCCAGAACTACACAGGAGGATCTGATCGATGATCAAGGCAGCTGCGACCATAGTCACCAAGAAAACAATTGGCAACACACAATGCAATGAAGGACTGAAATCCTGCAGTGCCCGCAAGGTCCCCCTGCTCAAGAAAGCACATGTACAGGCCCGTCTGAAGTTTGCCAATGAACATTTGAATGATTCAGAGGAGAACTGGGTGAAAGTGTTGTTGTCAGATGAGACCAAAATCGAGCTCTTTGGCATCACCACAACGTGTTTGGAGAAATGCTGTCTATGACCCCAAGATCACCATCCCCACTGTCAAACATGGAGATGGAAACATTATGCTTTGGGGGTGTTTTACTGCTAGGGGACACGACAACTTCACCGCATCAAAGGGACGAATCAAGAAGAAGCACATTAAGGTCTTGGAGTTGCCTAGCAAGTCTCCAGACCTTAATCCCATAGAAAATCTGTGGAGGGATATGAAGGTTCGAGTTGCCAAATGTCAGCCTCAAAACCTTAAGGACTTGGAGAGGATCTGCAAAGAGGAGTGGGACAAAATCCCTCCTGAGATGTGTCCAAACCTGGTGGCCAACTGCAAAACACACCTGACCTCTGCGATTGCCAGCAAGGGTTTTGCCACCAAGTACTAAGTCAGGTTTTGCAAGGGGTCAAATACTTATTTCACTTTAAAAAGCAAATCAATTTATAACTTTTTTGAAATGTGTTTTTCTGGATTTTTTTGTCGTTATTCTCTCACTGTTAGAATAAACCTACCATTAAAATTATAGACTGATCATTTCATTGTCAGTGGGCAAACCTACAAAATCAGCAGGGGATCAAATATTTTTTTCCTCGCTGTAAGCCTGCTGCGTATCAAGCTATAAGGAAAATTATTTAAAAAATGGAAGGAGTTCAGAATAAAAAAAAAAAAGGGGAAGTGAGGATTCAGTGTCGTCTGAGTCAATTTGTGCAGTATTCGGTCCCTTATATACCTGTGACGAGAGTCACTTTGAACTTGGGGTACTTGGACCTAGAGATGCATTTGTGAGGTACCTGACATTTTATATTGTTCCCTTCCCTCTCCTTTGTTGAAGTCACCCTGTACCTACAATTCTAGGTGCAGGGTGTTTGTTTTGTTTGTGCTATGTATGAATACTGTTATTGTTAATATCATTATTGTCTATGCTTATCTGATACTATCTGCTAATATTATTACTGTGTGAGTCACTGTAGCCCTTTTCAACTCCCCCTATCTAGAAAGGTTTATACCGGTGACAAATTGTATCTGTGTTGTGCATTGCATCTAGGTATCTGGAGTTAATCCCATTATCTGGCCCAGACACAAAGATACCAGGGGAGGTATTCCTGATGAAGCACAGCAAGATGCCAGGGGAAGGATTCCTTAAGAAGCGTAGCAATAAGCCAGGGAAGGATCTCCCATTGGCCTTTAGGACTCGTCTGGCACTGTATATATTAAAGGCTCATTTCAAAGTTGACTGTTCTAAACCCAAGATCTGCGTGCTGCCTCATTTCTGGGTAATACTATCACTGCACTCAGTGTACCCGACCTTAAGCTTTGGCTAAAGACTAGAGAAAGGCACGAAAGAGTGCTAGTGGAAGAAGATTAGCAGATGTGACCCAGTTGGGGTACGGAAATCTTAAAATACCTCACCTAACTTCTTGAAAATAAAGGGCATAATTCCAACCCAGTTGTAAACTTCACCACAGCTGTTGTAATGGTACCAGATCAAGTAAAGTCTATGAAGTTGATAAGTTTACAACAGCTTTGGTTACGTTTACACCAGAGTTGGAATACAGCTCAAAGTTTAAAAAAAAGAAAGGAGGGAAATGTGGGAACCCATCAACTCCTATGCAATAAGGGTCTAGACTGCGGGGGAAATAGGGCAGCACAAATAAGGCAGAAGATCAGCCGCCACGGAGGTGCCACAAGCTGTAAAGTCACCAAAGAAGCGCCTTCTCCATGATCAGCAGATCCTCTGGATCAGTATAAGGTGGCAATTGACTCAGCTCCTCTGGATCTGACAGGACCACAGAGGAAGTCTGCAACTCACCTGGCCTGCCTCACCATATGTCCCCGAGCCCCCGGTATGCACTTCCCAAGAGTACACCATACAGCTGAAAGACATGAACTCTCAATCTCCCCAGTCTGTCACACTCAACCTCCCTGAAGAAGCTATTCAAGATAAGGTATGTAAGCAGCTGGGAAACCAATCCACAAACTCTTCCGGGGACCCAGTTGCCTGATAGTCAACAAGATGGCCACTGAGTGTATACCACTTTAGGAGATTACCAAATTTCAATCCGTGGAGTTTATATCTGAATTCAGCACTATTCCCCAGGATCAGGGGGTAAGTAGTATCTACAATAGAGCGAAGGTGAGAGCAGAAATCCTTTGGAATTTTTTATTAACTAGTTGTAAAGCCTGCCCAGAGGGCAGTCTATTGTTGTTGTTGCCAGCTCAGAATCCATGTCCACAAATTTGCTTTTTAATGTCCTATCCAAGAGTATCTCTACAGTGAAACTCGAAAAATTAGAATATCATGCAAAAGTTCATTTATTTCAGCAATGCAACTTAAAAGGTGAAACTAATAGTTCAAGCCGTGATTTGTCATAATTGTGATGATTATGGTTTACAGCTCATGAAAACCCCAAATCCACAATCTCAGAAAATTAGAATATTACATGCAATCAATAAAACAAGGATTGTACATAGAACAATATCGGACCTCTGATAAAGTATAAGCATGCATATGTACTCAGTACTTGGTTTGGGCCCCTTTTGCAGCAATTACTGCCTCAATGCGGCGTGGCATGGAAGCTATCAGCCTGAGGTGTTATGGAAGAGCAGGATGCTTCAATAGCGGCCTTCAGCTCTTCTGCATTGTTCAGTCTCGTGTCTCTCATTTTTCTCTTGGCAATGCCCCATAGATTCTCTATGGGGTTCAGGTCAGGCGTGTTTGCTGGCCAATCAAGCACAGTAATCCCACGGTCATTGAACCAGGTTTTGGTGCTTTTGGCAGTGTGGGCAGGTGCCACGTCCTGCTGGAAAATGAAGTCAGCATCCCCATAAAGTTAGTCTGCGGAAGGAAGCATGAAGTGCTCCAAAATCTCCTGGTAGATGGCTGCGTTGACCCTGGACTTAATGAAGCACAGTGGACCAGCACCAGCAGATGACATGGCTCCCCAAATCAACACAGACTGTGGAAACTTCACACTGGACTTCAAGCACCTTGCAGTGTGTGCCTCTCCATTCTTCCCCCATACTCTGTGTCCTTGCTTTCCAAATGAGATGCAAAAGTTGCTCTCATCAGAAAGGAGGACTTTGGACCACTGAGCAACAGACCAGGTCTGTTTTTCTTTAGCCCAGGTAAGACGCTTCTGACCTTGTTTGTTGTTCAGGAGCGGCTTGACAAGAGGAATACGACATTTGAAGCCCATGTCCAAGATCCGTCTGTGTGTGGTGGCTCTTGATGCACTGACTCCAGCCTCAGTCCACTCCTTGTGAAAGTCCCCAACACTTTTGAATGACCTTTTCCCGATAATCCTCTCCAGGGTGCGGTCATCCCTGCTGCTTGTGCACCTTTTTCTTCCTCACTTTTCCCTTCCACATAACTTTCTATTAATGTGCTTTGATACAGCACTTTGGGAACCTCCAACTTCTTTTGCAATTACCTTTTGAGGCTTTCCCTCCTTATGGAGGGTGTCAGTGATGGTTTTCTGCACAACTGTCAGGTCAGCAGTCTTTCCCATGATTGTGATTCCTACTGAACCAGACAGACAATTTAAAGGCTCAGGAACCCTTTGCAGGTGTTATGGCTTAATTAGCTGATTAGAGTGGGACACTTTGAGCCTAGAATATTGCACCTTTTCCCAATATACTAATTTTCAGAGATTGTGGATTTGGGGTTTTCATGAGCTGTAAGCCATAATCATCACAATTATGACAAATCGCGGCTTGAACTATCTTGCTTTGCATGTAATGAGTCTATATCTCATATATTAGTTTCACCTTTTTAGTTGCATTACTGAAATAAATTAACTTTTGCACAATATTCAAATTTTTTGAGTTTCACATGTATATATAAAATACGTTTGTAACGAGTCCGTCGCCGTCCCGTCCGTGATGGGAGGGCCGAGTGAGTAGCTGTGATGGGTGCATGCGCAGCTGACAGCGCATTAAAAACGCATTTATATATTAGAGCGGGCTCCTCTTCCCTCTTAAGATTGTAAGCTCTATTTAGCAGCTCATCTTTTCCTTCTTGGATTGTAAGCTCACAGGAGCGGCTCTGCTTTTACACTTTAGACTGTAAGCTCACGGGAGCGGCTCATCTTTTCCCTCTTAGATTATAAACTCACGGGCACAGGTCCCCTTAGAGTGTAAGCTCACGGGCACACTGAGACGTCACGCAAAGGGGCAGGAAGAGAGTCAAGCACCTGCCCATCTCAGCTCCACCCCCACCTGTCACACACACGGGAGGCAGGGTGTCATGAAACGTCCAGTCCGAGTACCCCACCTCGCTGTCAGTCACACGGGGAGGCAGGAAGGGAGGTCGTAAGCCTGGGAGAGGGAGGAAAGCAGCTGTGCCAGTGTCTCCTCCCCCCAGGCACCTGCCCCCTCCCAAAACTCACACAGGATGCATGCTCATCCCTTACAGCAATGGATAGAACAGTTTTATATATAGAGATACTCCTCACAGTGCATTGAGCACCTCTTGAGAATATCCGCTAGCCTTAGCATTCAGCCACACCCACCATTTCTGGGGAATGCTATCACCGCGCTTTCAGTGTACCTTGTCCTTAAGCTTTGGCTAAGGGCTGTAGAAAGGCACAAAAGACTGCTGGTGGGAGAACGGGGGTCCAGCAAGGGAGCGTCATTAGCAGATGTGACCCAATTGGGATACAGAGATCTGTTAAAATATCTCACTCAACTTCTTTACCTTTATGGTTTTCAACATTTGATAAAGTGACTCGATTTGTGTTTTTTTTTATAGCTAACACAATTTAAGACATAGAGCTTGTGAAGCCTTCTAAGTGCAAGCCTTCAAAGTGAGCACTTAGAGATCTTCTGGAGATACTCTGGAGGTAGTCTGAGTTTAGACAGGAGGTAGAAAACTTACAAAAAGGTAAGATTTGCTGGTTTAAAATCCATTCTTTTAGAATGGCAGGCTTGGTCCAGTGTAAGAGCTGTCATGCATTTGTTTTTAGATCCAATTTTTGGAGGTTTGGAGTGTGCCTGATATGTAGGCAGTTGTCTTTATTGCAGCAGGAAATTACCCGTTTCGAAGTCTGAGATTTGTAAATTATCTGTTAGACAAACTCAGGCTATGACTGTTACAAAGCCACTGCCACAGAGGCCTCCTAGGAGCGGCAGATGGACTACTGTAGGATCTGGGTGACTTAGAGTTGTGGATAGAAGGCATGTCCCACAGTCTGTGGCTCTTCTTAATTCTTTTGAGGCACTTTCAGAGTGTAGTGGTAAGACGGATGTAGGCTCAGACACCATAGTTGAGGAACCACCATCCACTATGCCTAAGGTATGCAGGACTGCAACCAAGAACAAAAAGGAAAAGGTGGGACATGATAGAAGGCAATTGTTGATGGGTGATTCTATCATAAGAGGTGTTGAGCTGGAGAGTAGTGGTTTGGTGAGATATCTTCCTGGGGCTACTGCTCGTAGAGACAAGAGACGTATTCTCAATATTGTCAAACAAGCAAAGCAGCAAGGGGAAGTGGACGGTCTAGTCCATCTAGGACAAAAGGGTAAAAAGGGTAAAAAACAATCTGCCCGATTGTCCCCCAAAACTAAATCGGAGGGTGCAAGCAACATGCGGGGTAAAAAATGACAAGCTCAGAGTCGTGACTATAAATGCTTGCAGGTTAGTCAATAAAATCAATGAACTGGAGGCAAAGATGGCAGCTGAAAAAGTAGATTTAGTGGCGGTTACTGAGACGTGGTTCAGTGAGAAAAATAACTGGGACATAATACCGGGGTACTCTTTATATAGAAAAGACAGAGAAGGTAGGAAAGGAGGAGGAGTGGCCCTGTAAGTGAAAAACAACATAAAAACAAACCAAATAAAAGTGAGTGAGGTGAACATAGAGTCAGTTTGGGTTAGGCTAACATTTCGCAATCATACAGTAGCTCGTGTAGGTGTGATCTATAGACCCCCTGGACAAGTAGAAGAGCTAGATAATCTGCTGTTTGAGGAAATAGCCAAAATGGCAATCAAGGGGGAAGTTATTATCATGGGGGACTTTAATCTTCCTGAAGTGAACTGGAAAACCAAAATAGCTGGGTGCACCAGGAGTACAAATATTCTAAACTCCCTACTGGGATTATCTCTAACACAAGTAGTTGAGGAGCCGACCCGTAAAGAGGCCATATTGGATTTAATACTCACAAATGGAGGTTTGGTATCAGACGTTGTTGTAGGTGAAAATTTGGGATCTGGTGATCACCAGTGTGGTTTAATATAAGAACAGGGATGGAGCTGCACCACACAAAAACAAAAGTTTTAGACTTTAAAAAAACAAATCTAAAATGAGATTTTGTGTGAATGAGTCATTATCAGACTGGAGGAGTTTAAAAGGGAGTCCAGAAGAAATGGGATTATTTAAATGGAAGCATTATTGAAGGCCACAGGCCTTCGGCATTCGGCTTGTTAGCAAAAACAAAAAAGGGAAGAAACCACTGTGGTACTCTGCAGAAGTGGCCAAAATAGTATAGAACAAAAAGATAGCATTCAATAATTATAAAAAAACTCAGCGTGAAGAAGATAGGCAAACCTATAAGATTAGGCAGAAAGAGGCAAAGCAATTTATAAGAGCTTCCAAAGCACACGCTGATGAGAAAATAGCTCAGTCAGTAAAAAAAAGGGGGACAAAACATTTTTTAGATACAAAAACGAGAAAAGAAAAGTAAAACAAGGATTAGTTAGATTAAAAACAAAGGAAGGAAGGTATGTAGAAGAGGATAAAAGTCTGACTGCCTCAATGAATATTTTTGTTCAGTCTTTGCAGAAGAAAAGGAAGGAGGGACCTCAGTTAGGAGGAAACACTAATGAGACATTTACATATGAGTTTACAGAGGAGGAGGTTCTACAGCAGCTGTCTAAAGTAAAGACAAATAAGTCAGTGGGGCCTGATGGGATCCACCCTAAATTATTAAAAGAGCTCAGTGGTGTAATAGCAAAACCGTTAACAAGGATTGGTTAAATAAATCTGTTAACGGGAGTCATTCCAGAAGACTGGAAATTAGCAAATGTTGTGCCCATTTACAAGAAGGGTAGTAGGGAGGAATCGGGGAACTATAGGCCAGTTAGTCTTACGTCAGTAGTGGGGAAATTAATGGAAACCATGTTAAAGGAAAGGATTGTTGAACATCTAAAAACACATAGATTACAGGATCAGAAACAACATGGGTGTACCTCAGGGAGATCATGCCAAACTAATCTTATTGATTTTTTTGATTGGGTAACAAAAATAATAGACATAGGTGGTGCAGTAGACATTGCTTATTTAGATTTCAGTAAGGCTTTTGATACTGTTCTGCATAGAAGGCTTATCAATAAATTGCAATCTTTGAGCTTGGATTCCGATATTGTTGAATGGATTAGGCAGTGGCTGAGTGACAGGCAACAGAGGGTTGTGGTAAATGGAGTTTATTCGGCGCAAGGTCTTGTTACCAGTGGGTACCTCAGGGGTCAGTACTTGGACCCATTCTCTTTAATATTTTTATTAGTGATATTGCAGAAGGTATTAATGGAAAAGTATGTCTTTTTGCTGATGACACAAAGATTTGCAACAGCGTTGACGTTCCTGGAGGGATCAGCCAAATGACAAATGATTTAGCTAAACTAAAACAATGGTCGGAGCTGTGGCAATTGAGTTTTAATGTGGATAAGTGCAAGATAATGCACCTGGGACGTAAAAACCCAAGGGCTGAATATAGAATATTTGATACAGTCCTAACCTCAACATCTGAGGAAAGGGATTTAGGGGTCATTATTTCAGAGGATCTAAGGGTAAGTAGTCAATGTAATAGAGCAGCAGGAAATGCTAGCAGAATGCTTGGTTGTGTAGGGAGAGGTATTAGCAGTAGGAAAAGGGAAGTGCTCATGCCACTGTACAGAGCACTGGTGAGACCTCACTTGGAGTACTGTGTGCAGTACTGGAGACCGTATCTCCAGAAGGATATAGACATCTTAGAGAGAGTTCAGAGAAGGGCTACTAAAATGGTGTACGGCTTGAAGGAGAAAAGTTACCAGGAAAGGCTTAATGATCTTAACATGTACAGCTTGGAAAAAAGACGAGACAGAGGAGATATGATAGAAACATTTAAATACGTAAAGGGAATCCACAAGGTAGAGGAAGGGAGTATATTTAAAAGGATACAAAGTAGCAAAACAAGAGGACATAGTCTTAGATTAGAGGGGCAAAGGTTTAAAAGTAACATCAGGAAGCATTATTTTACTGAGAGGGTGGTGGATACATGGAACAGTCTTCCAGTTGAAGTGGTAGAGGGCAAAACAGTGATTGAATTTAAGCAGGCATGGGATAGGCATAAGGCTATCCTAAACAAAAGATAAATCCAGGTAAAGTATCCATGTAATTGGGCAGACTAGATGGGCCGAAAGGTTCTTATCTGCTGACATTTTTCGATGTTTCTAAGACTAAACGAAAATCTGAAAGAAATTCTAATTGATTTGAAAGACTGAGGAAACCACCGATGCTAAAACATCTGTAAAAGAACTTTAAATAACGAACATTTATTTTTTTTACCTTTATAATAAGGTATTGGCAGCAGGAACAACACTGATGTATTTTTATTTTCAGTAATAGAACCCAGTGCTCATTATTCTTCAATACCTAAAAGCAGTGGATTATCACCATTTGTTCTGCATCTATGCATTCCATTTATTCTAGAATGCCCTTAATAGCCTGGTGGTTGAACTCAATGGACAAGCATGTAGAAGGAAGTGTGTCGCTTAGTAATATGTGTCTCTTGTCTTGTTATCACTAACTTACTAATGATCTGGTGTTAAAGCGATGCTACTGCCAAGACTCATTAGGATCTCATTAGACCTGACAGGTGCAGAGCGGTATCGGTGACCTCCCATACATAGCAGGGCAGGGACTTTGTCTGTTGTGCATTCACATTACTGTAGGTGACGACAAAACCTTTAAGCCAATTACTCTGGATAAAGCAATCAGCTGGATGTACATGCAGACAATTTCTTTGTTTTGATAGCTATAGAGCTTATATTTCACACAAAATAAGAGTCAATATATAAAAAGAAAAGCATTGAAAATATATTTATTTGTAAACTATTTTTCAAGTTATCATGGATTATGAGCGTAATTGATTATATATTTTAAACCAGTCAGCTGATATGTCCAATTAAAAGCCAATGACCCATAGAAAGAAACATTTAAAGAAAGACAATCAAGTTTATTGACTACACTGGGAATGGGAGAGAAAGGACAAGGGAATTGCAAATTGTAGACCACAATTTGCATGGTGGAAAATAGCTTGAGAACTCCACAAAATCAGTGATTTTTCCTAGAACGCATATCTTGGATTTACGATAGTAATGAAATGGAAGCATTTAACATACACATAAAGTTTCTTTATTTATCGTTAAGATCCAAGGAGACAAAAATAAACATTAGTGATACAAACATTTCATTTTGACCTATTAAAAGGTAAAAAAAAACAAAATGTATGTCTAAATCTAAATTAATAACATGTGCAAGGGTCATTATAGATCTATGATCTCTCAAAGGATGGCCTATATTTTTTTTAATCAAATAATGAATCAGTTTTAAGTTAATTTGCTCTCTTACCAGAGATATAATAACATGAATTAAATCTCAGAGTACAACGAAAAAAAGTGATAGTTCCAATGCTAGGAAGAGCATTTTTTTCTCACGTACAGCCTCATCACTTATGTGATTTGATAGAAAATATACACTGTTTGTAATAATATATAATAATTCTCTTTTTAAGAGAAAGATCATTACAAGCCAGGTTAAGATGAAGTAATAAAGAAATATTTCACACATTTTCAATGACGAACACTTACTATTAAATAGACGGTAAAAGAGAAAATTCTACAAATGACATAAATTAGTCTGGTTAACGAATATTAAAATGGCTATTTTTTTATATAAATGCATCCCGCATGTGTGTGAAAATAGGAATGCATTTTTGTGTTGTGCAAATGTGTGGATTCAAAGCTAATTCATGCCACACAGCTGCACTCCCCATTTTGATGACTTGAGATAACCCTCTTCAACAGCTATGTCAATGCAAGGATACACCAATTTCTTAGGACATAAGACTAAGGATATCCTTACTCATGGGCTTCAAGGAGCACTAGGCGACAGGTGTGGTACACCTTAACCCATCTGGAGGGTGACCATTTTCCTTTGTATTCCATTAGATTGGGAAAAGTATTCCAGAATTTTAGGGAGAAGTGTGCACCATGAAATGCAATCCCACCAGGTAAATGTATCAATCCCCCACCTCCCGAAACCCAGGAAGGATTGTAGGTTTTGTTACAGACCCCTAAAAATGTGTTTTTGGTATTGATTGTCAATAGGATCCAGGAAATATAAATCATGCACATTTCAGTTAACTGGAGGTTCCTCACTCCATCACCCAACTAAGATTTACAGAAATTTGCTTCCACAGGGGTTCAGGGTGCAGGTGCTGATATCTTTTCAGAGTGCTCATGCAGGCTGCACATCTGCTCAGGAAGTACTGTAAAACCGTCACATTCCCCAGTGATTATCCTACCGTCCCCATTCTGACGTGCTACACCTATTTTACCTCAGTCTGCTGGAGCATCACCATTGATACTACAATCTGTCACATTTCCTGGGGCTCTTGTGCCTTCTGGGCACACTCAAGATCACAGAACAAGGCTATGTACTGCATCTTCATGTCAGAGAGCAAGGATGTTCAGCTTTCCTACTGGATTCTTTTAAAAGTAATTGGTGTTTGCCAGTGTTGCAAATAATGGTGCAAATCAATGGCATTGCTGTCCTGACAAACCCCAGCATATCGCAAAGCTAAAACACAGTGGGCAGCAGGAGAAGCTGCACTGCTAAGGCTGGGGTCAGACCAGCGCACTTTTAACGTGCGTTCTGGGGCACATAATTACGGCCGCACTAGCAGCAGATGACGGGCAATGACGGCCAATATACGATGTACGGCCGCACAAAAGTCCGGCCGTGCAACGCAAGTGGAATTTGAACGCATTTTTTTTGAGAACGCTGAACCGCTAGTACTGACGTACTGAGTGCGCAGCTGCGGCATAGCGGCGTGTTTGCGTGATTAGGAGATGTCAGACGCTGCTAATGTCCAGCCTACATAATGTCCAGACGCAAAAAGAGTTTTATTGACGATCCGTACAAAATCACGCCTGAAAATGCGTGTCGTCTGACCGTTTTTGCGCATTCCGTGAAAAAAAACGTCAATGCGTTCGGACGCACTTTTTCACGTTCGCGGGGAAAAATGCTTTCGTCTGACCCTAGCCTTATACTTCTGAAGTTATCAGTAGCAAAAACAAATCTGATATCCAGCTTATCAGCAAAACTCCAAATAAATAATAAAATAGAAGTCTTGCCCTAAAACAATTAACTAAGGCATAAAATGGTTAATAGAATCCAAATGTAAAGTGCAAAGCCTTGACAGAGGTATGTGACTCTTTTCTTGGCACACCATGTAGTGAATAAATCACACATAGATTATACTTATATTGAAAGTGGTCTTCTATTCAGTTGTATATCCAGAAACCAAATGACTTGTCAGCCATCAAGACTCAGAGCACGGCTCTATCAACGCTAAGGTGGAACAAAGCAAACTTTTTAAGGCCAGATTATTGTGTCCCTGGGGGAAAAAGAAATCTCTCTCCCATCACTTTTTATTCTCTGAGCCACAAGGAACAGCCTCTGCCCTCACTTCAAAGAGGAACAGGTCTCCTGTCTGGTCATATTCTACCACTTTTGGAAAGTAACAAACAAGACCTTGAATCTTTTTGTCCTACTTCAATGGTTCACAACCATGTTCTCATGTACAACCTATCAGACCAGAGGATTAGTTTAGGGAAATGCAGACTGAATCCTGCAATTTTTGCTTGTATTTTGGTGGATTGAGTTTTATAAATAAGTTGACTATGAATAAGAAAATTGTGAAAGTGAATATTGGCAGTGGTATTGCTAATTTTACACGTGACAAATGTACAATGCCATTGCTTTGGAACAAAAAAAAATAAAAATACATTTAATGAAATTAAAAAAAATCCTGTTTGCTTTTTTTAATGCATTTTACATGGTCATGTTTGGTATCATTGGACAGGTCAGAGCCTGGCCTTTCTAATGACCTAACTTGACTTTGTGGGGTGTAAAGAATGGAAATACGGGGTCCAAAGTACCCCGCCCTCATCTTAGTGGTCCGGCAGTTTTTTTTGGATGGACTACTGTGTAATAATGTTTTGCACCATCTCCTCCACATTTCATCCCAACATGGGAAAAGAGAACATGAGTTAGCGCAGTGGCATTGTTTGCTGCATAAGTAAAAGTACATAATGCCTCTGCCTTAGAAATGAAGGGGAAAAAAGTTAATTTTGCATTCAACTATTTTTTATTTTGGCACATTATGCCTTCATATTTGAAATTGTTGGAAAGGTCACATTCTGACCTTTCCAATGACACCTCATTTGACCCTCTGGTGTAAAAATCAGAGACGCAGTGTTCCAAAGAACTCCTGGTGCTCCTCTCAGCAGTGCGGCGGTTTGTTTTCAATGAAATAATGTGTAACAATTGCCTCCCCACTTGCTGACATCATAGAAAATGAGAAGGTGAATTAGTACAGCATCATTGTTCACTTTATAATTGAAAAGTGAACAATAGTGCCGAATTATAAAAATATTTTTATTCATTTTTACAAATAACCTTGTGATGAGAGTCACTTTGAAATTTGGGTACATGGACCTAGAAATGCCTTTGGGAGGTGCAGGCCTGATGTTCTAAATTGTTTCCCTGCCCTCTCCTATGTTGAAGTCACCCTGTACCTAGAATCCAAGGTGTTTGTGTTATGTATGAATACTGTTATTACCCTTATTGTATAGGTTTATACGATTACCGTGTGGGTCACTATAGCCTTTCCCAACTCGTTCTCTCTGGAATGTGTTTGCATCTGTTAAGGGTTTGAGTGGTCTTGTCTCATTATTGGATACTGTGTAATCTGAATCCCTTTAACCCTCGCAAACTGCTATTGTTTCTTGGTGACAGGTAATCCCCTTTTCTGTCCTTGGTCTAATTATTTCACAGTTACAGTTGCAAGAAAAAGAATGTGAACCCTTTGGGATTACGTGGAGTTTTGCATGAATTGGTCATAAAATGTGCTCTGATCTTCATCTAAGTCACAACAATTTGAAAAACACAGTCTGCTTAAATTAATACAACACAAACATTATATGTTTTCATGTGTTTATTGAACATAACATGTAAACATTCACAGTGCAGGGTGTAAAAAGTATGTAAACCCCTAGTCTAATGACTTCTCCAAGAGCTAATTGGAGCCAGGAGTGAGCCAACCTTGAGTCCAATCAGTGTGATATTATTGGATGTGTTGCTGAAAGCTGTCCTGACCTTTAAAAACACACACCAGTTTTGGGTTTACTGGTTTCAAGAAGGACTGCCTGATGTGAACCATGCCTCGCAGAAAAGAGCTCTCAGAAGACCTACGATCAAGAATTGTTGACTTGCATGAAGCTGGAAAGAGTTACAAAAGTATCTCCAAAAGCCTTGATGTTCATGTGTCCACGGTAAGACAGATGGTCTACAAATGGAGAAAGTTCAGCACTGTTGCTACTCTCCCTAGGCGTGGTCGTCCTGTAAAGATGACTGCAAGAGCATAGCGCAGAATGCTTAATGAGGTAAAGAAGAATCCTAGAGCGTCAGCTAAAGACTTTCAGAAACCTCTGGCACATGCTAACATTTTTGTTTACACATCTACAATAAGGAAACCATTAAACAAGAATGGAGTACATGGGAGGACACCACGGAGGAAGCCATTGCTGTCCAAAAAGAATATTGCAGCACGTTTGAAGTTTGCAAAAGAGCACCTAGATGTTCCACAGCACTACTGTCAAAATATTCTGTGGACAGATGAAACCAAAATTGAGTGGTTTGGAAAAAACACACAACACTATGTGCGGAGAAAAAAAAGGCACAGCACACCAACATCAAGACCTCATGCCCACTGTAAAACATGGCGGAGGGAGCATCATGGTTTGGGGCTGCTTTGCTGCCTCAGGGCCTGTACGGATTGTTGTCATTGATGATAAACTCTGGAATTAATTTTTCTAAGACATTTTGCATGAAAACGTAAAACCATCTGTCCGCCAACTGAAGCTCCGCAGAGGATGGGTGATGCAACAGGACAATGACCCAAAGCATACAAGTAATTCAACAAAAGAATGGCTTCAACAAAACAAAATACGCCTTCTGGAGTGGCCCAGAGTCCTGACCTCAACCCAATTGAAATGCTGTCGCATGACCTTAAGAGAGCGATTCACACCAGACATCCCAAGAATATTGCTACAGCAGGTCTGATCTGCAATTACAGGAAACGTTTGGTTGAGGTTATTGCTGCCAAAGGAGGGTCAACCAGTTATTAAGTCCAAAGGTTCACATACCTTTTCCACCCTGCACTGTGAATGTTTACATGTTCTGTTCAATGAAAACATAATGTTTGTGTTTTATTATTTTAAGCACACTGTGTTTTTCAAATTGTTGTGACTTAGATGAAGATCAGAGCACATTTTATGACCAATTCATGCAAAACTCCACGTAATCCCAAAGGGTTCACATACTTTCTCTTGCAACTGTAGCAAGATGCCAGACAGTCATTTCTGAGCAGTAACAGCAATATTCCAGGTGAGGGATTAATGATGAAGTGCAGTAAAACGCCAGGGTGTCATTTTCCATTGGCTGCTAGGCTCCCCCGGGCACTGCATATATTATTAATTAAAGACTAATTTCCTGCTGACTGTTAGGACCTCAAAATCTGCGTGATGACTCATTTCTGGGGATGCTATCACTGTTCTTTCAGTGTACCGGTCCTTAAGCTTCAGCTAAGGCTGGAAACAGGCATGAAAGACTGCTGGTAAAAGAAGGGGGGGTTGCTCCAGCAAGGAAGTGGCATTACCAGATTTGACCTAGTTGGGGTACGGAGATCTGTTACACTAGTCATGTTTGGTATCATTGGAAAGGGCATGTTCTGGCCTTTCCAATGACACCATGCATGGCCCTCTATCTTTTAGATTTGCCAAATCCCCTGCCAGGCGGTAGGGGTTCCAAGGCATGGTTTGACTTCCATAAAGTCAGACCACCATAGGATAATTCCCAGACCAGAAGAGATCCCACCCCCCAGTGCTGCCTGTAAGTGATGTGTGGGAATGTCCTCCGCATGTTGCAGGGAAACACGGGGATGTCCCCACACGTCATCTGCAGCCAAGGGGTTAAATCAAAGGAGGTCATACAACCCACCTGCTCTGCTTTACCCTCTTATCAGCTAGTTATGAGTGGGTATGGAAGGGGTGAAATGCCAAGCAGTCAATCTGCTCTGAATTCAATGCAATGCACTCACAAATTGTACTTGCGTGTACACGGACGTCAATCGAAACAGACTGTAGAAAACAGAAAGGAGTCCCAAACAATTTTTTTCTCTCTTGAGGTTACCTTTCATGGATTCATGTGTTTTGGTCGAATTGACAAATCGTCCAAACTTAAGAATAAACGTAATTCATCAGAAAATGAATGCACAGGTCTACAGAACAAACCCACAGCTCATAACTAACTTTTTGCTAGTTATTAGCTTGTGCAAATACTCAACTTGCAACAGTTGAATTTTGACAGTTGTTTTTGCCAGAGGAGACTTTTATGCAGCTAATTATATTGTGCAACCATCACAAATCCTAAACCAGCAGACCAAGGGATACAGGCTTCCAGTGTCTTCTGAGTAGAGGAAAATTAGATCTGAACTTCTGGATAAATGCAAGGTTATAGGGTCAGATCAAGCTGTCACAATATTGCAACAAATCATTCCTGCCTTGAGAGAATAGCTGGCCTCTGTTCTCAGATCCTCCAGGGAGCTATTCATGGCCATCGATACATACTCTGCAGTGTGGGGAGCAGTCTTTAACTCCCACAGAGGCAATCTACCAAGTTCAGAGGAGTACTTATAACATGTTAGCAAAGTGTTTGAGCGGAGTATTACAAGCTGTGCTTCAGGCTTGGGAAACAACAATCACACCAAGATTGGAAGATTAGAACCCCCTGGGTTTCATTGTTGTTCGTGATTCTTCATAGAAATAAAAGTTTAAAAAAATCCCTGTAATCTACGGTAAAATTTAATCTCATGTGTTTGTCCCAGTCCTTTGATTAATACTTAAATTTTAACACAGAAATGCAATAAATCATGCGTGAATAGGACACTTTCATCATAATTCATATATGTGCACAAGATACAAAATTCTAGCAGCATTGACCATTCTGAAAGCTTCAGCATTCAGTCAAGTTGATAATTATAAATGATTTCTTCAAATATATATTCCATCGCCTGTGCTTAGATCATATTTCATGTGCCTTGCTGGAAATGGTGATGGGTATAATATCAGTGAACTTCTGTTGAGCATTTAATGTTGCAGCATTCATTAGGAGGTGACTTCATTAGTAGTTACAGCCACATTTGGAATGACCCGACTAATAAGAATAGTTTGAATGGAGCATTAATGCTTAAGGGTTAAATAAATATGCTACTTTGATTTATTACTATACTGTGTTCGGATATATTTTGCTTACCTGCGTTTATCGATCTTCATATAATTTTTCTTGTTTGTGTTATTCCTGATTAATAAACTTTAAATTAATTGGACAAAGAAAAAAAAATATTTGCAAGTTAAAAAAGGGGAGCAGATGGGTTCAATTCTAACCACTCCTACTTTTACTTTAAGGTATCTCTTAAACCTCACCTTTAATCCTACACTGGGTGCTCCTCGGAGCTCTTAGATACTGTTCAGGTGTTCAGCAAAATGCCTATTTGGCAAAGGCTGGACAGCAATGTACAGAGCAGTGCATTGATGACTAAACCATGGAAGGACTTCCATTGCAAGCTGACCGTCAGCCTTCCTGGCGGAAGAAAACTTTCTACTTTGCGCTTGCAGAGTGTATGTTACGAAAGTGTACAAAGGGGAGCCACAATATTCCTACAATAACAACAGGCAAAAATAGCAATACTGTGCAATAAATTGACAAGTACAACTGGATAAAACTCACAAGAGAGTAGTTATGAGTGTAAGTATGAGTATATGCTCAGCCTCTCCCGCCAGTAATCCTCCTCCTGCTGGAATACAACTGAAAAGTCTTCCAGGAAGCAATGAGAGAGAAATTAATTAAATACAAAATATAAAAAAAGCTCCGTAATGCTATAGAAAATGTCCAACACTTTTCGTCATTACGACTTTCTCATGGGCTTCATAAAAAACAGAACACAATCTCTTTCTGTTCATGGTAAACCTCCTTGGCTGCCAACAATGGTGGGTCACCTTCAGTCTTCTTTGGTATGGTTCATTGTGCCATCTCAAACCACCCTTGTGCGGAATTTGGAGGCCAAGACAATTTTTTTACATGTTCTTCAAAGCATCCCTTCACAATTCTTGCAGTGTGGCAGGGTGCCTTATATTGCTGAAAGTCTACTGCCCTCAGGGGACATCATTTCCATGAAGAGGTTTACGTAGTCAGCAACAATCTTTAGGTAGGTGGTGCATGTCAAAATAACATGCACATCATTGCCAGGACCCAAAGTTTCCAAGTAGAGCATTGCCCAGAGCCTATGACCTATTTTCATGGTAAACCTCCTTGGCTGCCAACAATGGTGGGTCACCTTCAGTCTTCTTTGGTATGGTTCATTGTCCCATCTCAAACCACCCTTGTGCGGAATTTGGAGGCCAAGACAATTTTTTTACATGTTCTTCAAAGCATCCCTTCACAATTCTTGCAGTGTGGCAGGGTGCCTTATATTGCTGAAAGTCTACTGCCCTCAGGGGACATCATTTCCATGAAGAGGTTTACGTAGTCAGCAACAATCTTTAGGTAGGTGGTGCATGTCAAAATAACATGCACATCATTGCCAGGACCCAAAGTTTCCAAGCATTGCCCAGAGCCTATGACCTATTTTCTACCTACAATGCACCCTGACACACAAGCAACCCAGCTATCCATCTGATCTAAAAGAAAATGTGGTTCATCAGAAATACTCAAGTCCTCATTGAAGGCACTTTAGGTGGTGGTGGACTGGGCACATCACGGGCACTCTATACAGACCCATACACAAGAAACTGCGATGCACTTTGTGTACCGACACCTTCCTATCATGGCAACTGTCACGACCCACTACGCGCGCTGCTGCGCAAAGACGCCGGGTCAAACCGCACACTATCTATCTATCCTAGACCCGGATAATTACGCGCGCTTATCTACCCGTCCCGGCCACACTTTCTCTCACAACAGGCACGTAGAGCGCGATATACTGATCCCAGGATTGCAAAGCAGTACAAGTCTTCTCCTGAAGCGCGTACTAACTACGTCTCTCACAATCCCAGAGCTCACTTTCTTATTCTATTAGTAACGCTGCCACCAGTCCTCACGGACACTACGCGCATCGCAACAGGAGACGCAGGGCTTAGCAGCCGCACTATCCTAGACTCGGACAGTGACTACGGATCCCACAATTCCCTGCTGTTTCCTGACGACCGCAACACGCAATTTCTTATATATAACCGAGCTTAAAGCAAATAGCAATTCTCCCAATCTCTTAGCGTGGATTTCATCAGCCAGAGTCAAAACTTAAATACTTTTCTGTTTATTTATGATAAAAAAAATCACAGTGCTTGGTTACATAAAACATTATAACTAGAATAAATCAATTAATTACACACTACACAGCAAACGAAAGAAAAAAGGGTGAACCATAGAGCGTTACTTACGAAGAGCTATTCATTAAGCTAGCAGCCATGGCCTCCTGGAGTCTGGAGATAGGAACATGGACTGATCAGTCCTCTTTAGAAGGTCCCCCAAGTGATCAGCAAAAGCACATGGCCAGTGTTCCGAATTTATACACTTCCTGATCTTTCCAGCCCCCACCCACCAATGGCCCAGTGTCCTGGACTCCATTTCCCAGAGTGCAATTCTCGCTCGTGCTCAGTAAGCTTGTCAATTAATCTTTAATTGCCTAAAGGCGTCCCTCTTCCCTCCAGACCCCCTTAGAGATCAAGGATGTGCTTCCTGTCTTTGAAGATGGTGTCCCCATCTCTTGGTGCCGACCTGGCTGCCAAGGTGTGATTTTCTATGTTAGTGTACAAAGAAATTCCCTTTTTACAGCTACGTGTTATATCCTCCCCCCAAGGGAGAAAGCTAAACATTTTGATTACATTTCAGCTGTGGACACAGGGATACACTTACCAAATGGCCAGACACAAATATGAATATACTCTATATGGAGGAGATAACTCTATATGGAGGAGATAACCAGGCAGATAGACACATAGAAATACAGATCTAATCTGCCACATCTCCCATACAAAGGAAGACGCAGAAAGGGAGGCTAACTAACATGCCTCTCACGTGCGTCTTAACAAGCGCTTGCCAACGGGCATCTGGCACCTGCACCAGTCGCCGGCATTATGACGGAGTGGGGGACGCACAGGTGTCCGTGCACTTTGCCCACTAAAGCGTGCATTCCCTCTCGCAACCGCATCACACGTTGCCCCATGCAGGCCTTTGGCGACTCCACCATTCTTCCCCACCTCTCCCAAACCGGGGGGAGGGGGTCACTCATACTGCACTCGCAACATGGCACAGACTCGGGGGAAGCCCCTGTACTTCTGCAGCCCCTCCGGGTGCAGCACGTGTGGCTCACTCTCAGCTCGCACCTCAGTCTTACAGGCAGCAGAATCCTCGTAACCCGTCGCCTGCTCTGGAGCCTTTCTTACAGCAGGGGGTATGGAGAAACAGGGTGAAGCGCCCCGCTCCCCAGTAAACGTCCCCCTGCATCTGCAAATGGAGTCAGGTATCGTACCTGGCTCTGGGCAGATAACTGGGAGGTCCCAGGAGCCCCACCAGGACCCGCTGCCTCCCCGTCTCTCACTGTCCCCACACATTCAGAATTTGGGAAACCATACAGATGGGGTACAAGATTCTCCACGCTCACCTCACCCCCTCTTGCACACAGTTTCCCCACTTTATCACACAGTTTATCAAGCACGCCTTGCTTCGTAACTGATGAGCATACAGCCGTATGCCACCCTCCTCTACAGGGAGGTTGCTCAGTACCAGTTTCCTGTGGTACTGGGAATCTGGTTGGCTTTCCCCCAGGGAAACACGCGTCCACCCCAGGCCCTTCCTCCTGACCACACAGCATGCGCTCGGTGCCACCCGCAGCCTCAGACACATGTGACACAGACTGGCATACCACAGTATCCTGCCCATCCAGGATGTTCTGCCCTCCACACCGTTCACCTGGCACCGCCAACCTGGATGGTTCAGGCCCTGGATAACCCTCTGCCACCCTAGGCCTCTCCTTCCGATGCCCACACCTTCCCTCCAGCACCACCGACCCAGTTGGTTCAGCCCTAAAGGAACCTGCCTTGGTCCTTTGTTCTCCCTCCCAACCGCGTGGCGTCACAGACACACCCGAGTCTGGTCTAGGCAGGCACACCACAGTATCCTGCCACCCCCCCAGGCATTCTGATCCACACCATTCTCATGGGGCACTAGAGTCCTGATTGGTTTAGGCGCAAGCAGACCCGCAGTCATCCCTTGCCCTTGCTCCCAACCATATGGCGTCACAGACACACCTGAGTCTGGTCTAGGCAGGCACACCACAGTATCCTGCCACCCTTCCCAGGCATTCTGATCCACACCATCACACGGCAGAGACGGGCCTTGTGCCCTACTCCCCGCCGACCGCCAGCAGGTACCCACTTCCACCATGGGCACCGTGGCCTCCCCACGCATGGGGTCCGGGGAAGCAGCTGACTCGGGTGCAGGCGGGCATTCACACACCCCCTGCCTTTCTTCCCAGTCACACTGCACCCTCATGCTACCACACAACACCTCAGGCACACCTGGCGCAGGCGCAGACTGACTCACTGCCATCCCCTGCCCTCCCGTCCAGGAATCCTGTTGTGCATCCCCACACACAGCCCTCCCCACTGTAGAGCCACTAGTGGGCCTGGGTAAATCCCCAGCATCCCTTTCGAGCACATACTGTGACACCAATTTACCCAAATCCGTGCCCAGCAACACATCTGTAGGAATATTTTCAGACACTCCCACCTCCCGCAGACCTCTCCCAGCTCCCCAGTCCAGATAAACCCGGTCCATTGGCACCGCAGGACGTACCCCACCAAAACCCTTTACTGCTAGAGTCCTGCCAGGAATAAAGTCTGCAGGGCTGACTAACCCTGGACGCACCAAAGTTACTTCAGCCGCTGTATCTCGTAAACCCACAGATACCTGAGTCCCGACAATGACTGCTTGCTGGTTCACGTTGGCACTGCCCTCCGATCTGGTCACAAACAGGACAGAGGGTGATGTTGAGGGGTATCCTCCCCCAGCTGTGGATGCAGGCTTCTTCCTCTGCGGGCACGCTGCCAGGAGATGGTTGGCACTGTCACAAATAAAACAGCGACGGCGCACACTTCTTCCAGGCGAAGAAGAATTCGCTCCCCCCTCCCCAGCAGAGACTGGCACAGAGGGGGGCGCTGCCGCCGTGATGTCGGGGGGGTCATGCTGAGTTGGGCTTCCATCCTGATGATTCTTTGGGGGAACCTCTGCTCTGGTCCACAGACGCTCTGTTGGCCGCATGGAAATCGGCCAGCTCACCAGCTTCCAGGGCCGTCTCGGGTTTGCGATCCAGAAGCCATTCCTGGATCTCAGGTGGGCACAGCTGCACGAACTGCTCTTTGACTAGCAGGTCTTCCAGGGATTCCAAGGTATCAATCTTCAGCCCCCTGACCCATTGTCGAAATAGGGTGGTCAGGTGGCTCACAACTGCAGAGTAGCTCTCCGCGGCCCGTTTCTGCAAGGACCTGAACTTTTTGCGATATACCTCTGGCGTGAGGTTATACCGTCTCTGCAGCGCGGCTTTAATCGCCTCATAGTCCTGGTCGCTCTCAGCTGGTAATTCTGCAAAGGCTTCAAGCGCTGGACCTTTTAGTCCAGGAGTGAGGTACCTGGCCCATTGCTCCTTGGGCAGCTGGTACTGTCGACAAGTCTTTTCAAAACTTCGCAGGAACACATCCAGGTCCCCATCTTTGTCAAGAGTGGGAAAGTTCTCGGCACGAGGTCTGGGCGTAGAGAGTTCTGCAGCGCCCGCAGGGGCAGGAGATAATGGCGTTCTGCCTGCCTGTGCCAGAGCAAGCTGATGTGCCCATTCGGCTTGGCGCTCCGCCGCTTCTCGCTCACCCACAGCCCTGCGCTCCGCAGCTTCGCGTTCAGCCTCAGCTCTGCGCTGCTCTCGCTCTTGGTACTGCAGGATGAGCTGAAGCCGCATCTGAGAGTCCGCAGAGTCAACATGTTTTAAAACAGTCTGCAAGTAAACATCCAGGGCAGTATCACCCTTGGGCGAAGCACTTGACACTGTCCTTTCCACTGGACTTGCGCTTCCTTCGGCTGGGTCAAGCATGGTACCCTGCTCTGCTGCGTCCTGGACTGCTTGCCTCGCAAAAGTTCCTCTTTCTTTTTATCCTTCGTCGAAATATTTTTGTCTCGACATAATTGTTGTCTTTTTCGATGATTGTTGCGACATTCTCACTCCAGCCAAATATATGATAGAAAAGAAAAACAAAGAAGGGGAAGGGAACTGCTGTGTATTGTGTAAATTCTAATAAATGCACTGAGTACTGCTCTGGAAATTGGAAAACCAATTTCTTTAGTATCTGGATCTATGTTGCTTCACAGATCCAAATACTAACCGGATATCCCAATGCTTGCCACCAGTTGTCACGACCCACTACGCGCGCTGCTGCGCAAAGACGCCGGGTTAAACCGCGCACTATCTATCTATCCTAGGCAATTTCTTATATATAACCGAGCTTAAAGCAAATAGCAATTCTCCCAATCTCTTAGTGTGGATTTCATCAGCCAGAGTCAAAACTTAAATACTTTTCTGTTTATTTATGATAGAAAAATCACAGTGCTTGGTTACATAAAACATTATAACTAGAATAAATCAATTAATTACACACTACACAGCAAACGAAAGAAAAAAGGGTGAACCATAGAGCGTTACTTACGAAGAGCTATTCATTAAGCTAGCAGCCATGGCCTCCTGGAGTCTGGAGATAGGAACATGGACTGATCAGTCCTCTTTAGAAGGTCCCCCAAGTGATCAGCAAAAGCACATGGCCAGTGTTCCGAATTTATACCCTTCCTGATCTTTCCAGCCCCCACCCACCAATGGCCCAGTGTCCTGGACTCCATTTCCCAGGGTGCAATTCTCGCTCGTGCTCAGTAAGCTTGTCAATTAATCTTTAATTGCCTAAAGGCGTCCCTCTTCCCTCCAGACCCCCTTAGAGATCAAGGATGTGCTTCCTGTCTTTGAAGATGGTGTCCCCATCTCTTGGTGCCGACCTGGCTGCCAAGGTGTGATTTTTAATGTTAGTGTACAAAGAAATTCCCTTTTTACAGCTACATGTTATATCCTCCCCCCCAAGGGAGAAAGCTAAACATTTTGATTACATTTTAGCTGTGGACACAGGGATACACTTACCAAATGGCCAGACACAAATATGAATATACTCTATATGGAGGAGATAGACACATATATACAGGCAGACCCTTATATAGATAGAAATACAGATCTAATCTGCCACAGCAACCATTAGGTTTGTCTGCAATTTAGCTACAATAGTGTAATGTCAGCGCCGCTGATCTGGAGACCCCTACACACACAGCACCAAAACAGTCAGGAATCGTATCCGGTAAAAACCAGTGAACAAGGTGAGAATCTAATGCAGTAACAAAAAATTAATGCAACACAGATTGGTGTAAAATAGCAGAAAATATATTGGAGGAAAACAAAAGGGCGGCAATCTGTATAAACAATAAGTCCTTGTATAAACAATAGGAAATGTTCAAAAATACAGTCTTTGGTGCAAATGGAAAACTTGAAAGAAAACCTGGATGAATTGATAATCTTTGAGATGAAACAGGAGGAACTGTGAATCGTGGTCAAAAGTCCAGGAACAAGCAATGGTCAATAGGCTGGCGGCGATCTCAGATGGTCAGAAAACAGGCAGAGGTTCGGTACACAGGGATGTTCAGATAGGATAGCCACAAGGCTCTGTATATATAACCGCAGGTCCTCACAAGATGAGGATTCAGACGTTAATGTCAGCGCATTGGCTGGATGCCGGTGTGGTCATTTAAAGGCCAATGTTAAGGAGTTGCAGATGATACAGGAGGAAACGTTCTGTGGCGTCGCCATGATGTGTGACAAAAACCCACTTTGCGCAACAAGCGATACCAGTCCTGAAACCTCCTGAATCTAGCAATGGCAGAGCTGGGGAGAACACACCAGACCTGACTACCAGTATTTATATTAGAAGGGCTTAAAACGTGTCCGATACGAACCTGCCACAAAATTTCTGATCACAACTTGCAGTACACATCACAACCTAAACTGTGGTCTTCAGGATAGCCAGGGTATAGGTAACTAATAGACATACGAATAGATAATATGGAGTAACAGGGAAAGTCAGAATAAGGAACGGGGGGGGGTAGTCATACAAGCCAAAATCAACAACAAACAGGACACTCATACAGGCCAGAGTCAGGAACCAGAGGGGTTAATCATAAGTCAGAGTCAAACAGGAATGCCAGAGCTCAGAATAATCAGAGGAGAAATAGTCCAAAATCAACACACACAATATAAAACACACTCTCTGGCAATGGAAACCACAAAAGGGTACAGGGAAAAAGGGAATACCAGAATTTAAACTGATGGGTGCTTCTCATTGGACCACATTACAATGCCAAGCCTCCAGCTGGTGCACCACATCATTGCTCAGGCCCACGAAAGCCAGTAATAAAAAAAACGGCTGCTGGCAAGCATCCAGCAAGTGATAGCTGCTGGCCAGGGGAAGCTGAAGGAGCCAAGAGCCCCAAATGTAACAGAACCTCTCTCCTCACCAGTGGCGAAGTTACAGAAGTCTAGATATATGCGTAGACAGACAGAAGGTGTGGTCCAGTCCTTTAGGTGGCTGGAAGACAGAAAGAAAGGAATATAGAAGGAATAGGAGTCGGTACATGGACAGACTATAGAATGAGGTCAAAAGCAAGCCTGAATTGGTACAGTGAGACTATAAATCACAATCAAAATCAAGCCAGGTCAAATTAACTATCCAGCAGGGAAACAACAACAACAGGGCACCGAACAGAGGGAGGAACAATTCATATAGACTATGGCTCCTCCCCTTCGGCTGACCTAAATCGATGTGCGCCAAAACGTGCAAGCCGACAACACGGAGCCAGCGTGGTCATACTGGCACCATCCCACTCACCCTTGCTATAAAGGGACACTAGGCACAATCGATCCGCATCCCCACTGATGGACTCCCAGTACACAGCACCACACGAGAGGGGTGAAAGAGTATGGGCAGCCCTCGTAGGCTGGCAACCCTTACAAGTAGTTCTTCTGTGTGATCAGATCAGACAAGTCTGCCTTCGCTCCCCGCATGCATGAATCAGCCTTGGGCACCCACAACCCTGTCACCAGTTCCGAAAACAAAGAGTGCCGCAGCCTACACAGGATGGGAGCCCATACTGCGATGGCTACACAGGATGGGAGCCCATACTGCGATGGCTACACAGGATGGGAGCCCATACTGCGATGGCTACACAGGATGGGAGCCCATACTGCGATGGCTACACAGGATGGGAGCCCATACTGCGATGGCTACACAGGATGAGAGCCCATACTGCGATGGCTACACAGGATGGGAGCCCATACTGCGATGGCTACACAGGATGGGAGCCCATACTGCGATGGCTACACAGGATGGGAGCCCATACTGCGATGGCTACACAGGATGGGAGGCCATACTGCGATGGCTACACAGGATGGGAGCCCATACTGCGATGGCTACACAGGATGGGAGCCCATACTGCGATGGCTACACAGGATGGGAGCCCATACTGCGATGGCTACACAGGATGGGAGCCCATACTGCAATGACTACACAGGATAGGAGCATGTACTGCAAATTATAAATTTTTATACTTTTTTAACCTGCTCATCTTTTGTATTTTTATATGTATATTTATGCATTCATGCGTATTTTTGATATCCCGTTGTATTATATATATTTATTTGCATTTCTATATCTGCTTATTTTCATATTATGTATATTCATGCATAGTGGTGAGTTTTCAACTATTATTGATGTCATGACCTAGAACACAGTATATCTGTTGTAAGTAATGAAGTTATGCTAATTTGTCCCCTCTGTTATTTGCTCATATATCATTTATAATTGTAGAAGACATTTACACATTTCAGCAAATCAGTGAGCTGCTTTACCCACAGAGCTCATGTGCTACATTCCCCATATGCAGGTCCTACCCAGAGTTCCTTGCTGCATATGGGGAATGTAGCACATGAGCTCTGTGGGTAAAGCCGCTCACTGAATTGTTGGGATGTGTAAATGTCTTCTACAATTCTAAACTTTATTATTTGCTATGTGGAGGCTTTTTTTTTAAATTCTTTAAGGTAATGCACAATCAGAATCAGCAGTTTGAATAAATCTGAAAGAATAACATCGGTACACCACCATACAAGTTCTCGTATAGAAAAACAGAACCTCGTAAAAAAAAAAAAAAAAAAAACCTGAGTATAATCCAAACACAAAAAACAATAAACACAAAATCCCACCATCAGCAGGGGTTCACAGCAATAGGTAAGGAGCGTCGGGTATCAAATACCAGCAGAGAGGGGGGGGGGACGATCAGAAAAATCAGGCAATTATAGGTTAGCAATACATTCATCCCACAGGAACCATGTCTTTTGAAATAAGGAAAATTACAAACAGGTGAAATATTGTAGTAGTCTAAAACATAACTTTTATTGGGGTATTAAAAGTTTGGTGACTTGTACTGCAAACTACCATACAAACAATAAACAACTCGCAATCAAATATGCCTAATTCAATATAAGTGTGTCTCTCGAGTCAGTGGAGGTACAGATACATCACAAAGGCTAAGTGATGTAAGTTAGCAACATGTAATTAGCAGTAATAAACCCGTTCGTAATAGTATTCTAGGGTGGTATATGTGTCTCAAGATTAGCCAATTGGACATGACTGAAATGCGAATAGTCAGTCTGCAGTATAATTTCCAAAAGGAAAATTAAACAGTCTACAAGCTTGAAAATGGATACCCCTTACAGGGAGGTGGTCATTCAATAACATTGATGGTTCTAGCCACGGATACCAAATATACAGTTGTGTTCAAAATTATTCAACCCCCACTGAAATTGAGTCTTTTGGCCAGTTTGACATTGATTTTGATCATTCAGTCATCTTGCTTACAATTAAATCAAAGAGGCACGTGTAGGTCAGACAAATATAACATAACATTTATAATGAAATAACCACAAATGTCTTTTCTGTGCTCACATCATTATCAGTTTTATTCAACCCCCAAGTGACATTCAATCTTAGTACTTAGTACAACATCCTTTCACAGTTATAACAGCTTTTAAACATGAAGCATAGCTTGACACAAGTGTCTTGCAGCGACCTACGGGTATCTTCGCCCATTTCGTCATGGGCAAAAGCCTCCAGTTCAGTCACATTCTTAGGCTTGCGCACTGCAACTGCTTTCTTTAAGTCCCACCAGAGGTTCTCAATCGGATTTAAGTCAGGTGACTGCGATGGCCACTCCAAAATGTTCCAGCCTTTAAGCTGCAACCATGCTCTAGTGGACTTGGAGGTATGCTTGGGATCATTGTCCTGTTGAAAGGTCCAACGTCTCCCAAGCCTCAGGTTTGTGACGGACTGCATCACATTGTCATCCAAAATCTCCTGGTACTGAAGAGAATTCATGGTACCTTGCACACGCTGAAGCTTCCCTGTACCTGCAGAAGCAAAACAGCCCCAAAGCATGATTGACCCCCCGCCATGCTTCACAGTAGGCAAGGTGTTCTTTTCTTCATAGGCCTTGTTCTTCCTCCTCCAAACATAGCGTTGATCCATGGGCCCAAACAGGTTCTAATTTTGTTTCATCAGTCCACAGAACACTATCCCAAAACCTCTGTGGTTTGTCCACATGACTTTTGGCATACTGCAGTCGACTCTTCTTATTCTTTGGAGACAGCAAGGGGTGCGCCTGGGAGTTCTGGCATGGAGGCCTTCATTACGCAGTGTGCGCCGTATTGTCTGAGCTGAAACTTCAGTACCCACAACTGACAAATCTTTTCTCAGTTCCTCAGCAGTCACACGGGGACTTTTCTCCACTCTACGCTTCAGGTAGCGCACAGCAGTCGAAGTCAGCATCTTCTTTCTGCCACGACCAGGTAGCGTTTCAACAGTGCCTTTGCCTTGAATTTGCGAATGATGCTTCCTATGGTCTCTCTTGGTATGTTTAACATCTTTGCAATCTTCTTATAGCCATTGCCCTTCCTGTGAAGAGTAATCACCTCTTCTCTTGTCTTCCTGGACCATTCTCTTGACTTCACCATGTTTGTAACCACACCAGTAAATGTCTAGAAGGAGCTGAGTATCACAGTCATTTTAAAGCTGCCTAATTGGTGCTTATTATGCTTTATTGCTGCTCCGTGACATCCACAGGTGTTTTCAATACCTGATTGAAAACACTTGAATGAACCTCTGTTCTTCAGAGTGGTAGTCTTTAAGGGGTTGAATAATTGTGTCAATGAAGAATTCACAAAAGAAACATTTACTACTGTATTACAAAACCAATTGATGTCATTTTAGTTGCATATGGTTCTTTAAAAAGTCCTTGTAGGATTTCATTCTGAATACAATTACAAATGTACACTAAATTCCCTAAAACCCTTTACAGCATTGGGGGTTGAATAATTTTGAACACAACTGTACAATCACTCTGGTTTCAGATACAGGGGTAATATATTACATTTCGTGCGGTTTTATCAGTTACTATTATGAAAACAATACCCCCACATATGATTAGTTAAGGTTGTAGGTCATGCTTATTAGGCTGTCAGACGAACGCAGTATGAGCGCACAATGCGTGCGTGCACAACGGACAGACGTAGTGACGGAAGATACTGTAGACACCACACGGTCGGTCTTTGTTGACGGACGTAGGAAAAAAAAAAAGAACTATGGGAAATAAAGATGAAAAATCATAAAATTTTGAAAAGGATATGAAAAGTCATTGTGTGCGTCAAGGTGCTGGACGTCGCAAATTCGCTGCATCTGACCTCTCACCCCTCACACAGAATGCTACGCGGACGTGGCACACTCTGCACGTCCATGGTAGCGGTTTTACATTCTTGCCTAACTTGGGTCCGTTTGCCACATGTGTTGTCCGTGCATAGTTCGAGGCGGACGCACTTCATGTGTGGGTCTCTATTGCTCATGATTCTATGCTACGACAGACGTTAAACGGTGCGGCAACACGGACGGATCACTACGTTCGTCTGACACGGGCCTTTTATGCAGAATCTCACCTGGCCAATGGGTTTATTACTGCTAATTACATGTTGCTAACTTACATCACTTAGCCTCTTTGTGATGTATCTGTGCCTCCATTGACTTGAAAGACACAATAATATTGAATTAGGCATATTTGATTGCGAGTGTTTTTAATTGTTTGTATGGTAGTTTGCGGTACAGGTCACCGAACTTTTAATACCCCAATAAAAGTTATGTTTTAGACTACAATATTTCACCTGTTTGTAATTATGGTTAACCAACGGTTACCCCCCCATGCGTTAGGTGAAGTATGTACCTACTTAAGATACACCGTGTTTAATTATTGTTCTTCTGAAATAAGGGCATAGTGTTCCTAACCGTCGCCGTCAGTTCGCCCATAAGGTATGCGTCAGTAATCTTATCAGCCACTGCAGGCCAGAACGAAGACTGATGTGGCGCCAAGCCAAAGCTCGTCTGGCCACCAAGGCCATCCTATTAAATAGCACCTGCTCAGCATTAGATAGGATAGGCAAGGGGCGTGATAAAAGGTAAGCCCAGGGGTCGAAGCGCAGCTGGTGTTGGAAAATGGCTGAGAACCGACCATGTAAGGTCGCCCAAAAGCGCTGACCCACCGGGCAGTCCCACTACATATGGATATAGGTGCCATTATGGCCACAGTTCCATCAACAAAAATCACTGGTAGTGGCACCCATACGATAGAGGGAGACCGGGGTCACACACCATCTCAATAGAATTTTGTACGACTGCTCCTGGTGGGTGACACAGATGGAAGACCTACTAGTCTGCTCCCATATGTCCCCCCCCCATCATCCAGAATGGGTTCACGTAAATCAATCTGCCATTTATAGCAATAAGTAAGGGGTCCCCACTCCCCGGGGATAGAACTGAGCAAGATAGCGTTGGGAGATGAGGCCCTTTTGAGGACTAGTCATCAGGCAAAGGCTCTTGAAAGGGGTGAAAGGAGTGGCTGAAATGGACTCCAGGGCAGAAGCCTACGCAAAGTGTCAAAGCTGCAAAATCTGAAAAAGTTGAACAGGGTCAATCGCTGTTGTTTCTGTAGCTCAGCAAATGAAATTAAATGACCGCCCGAGTATAATTCCTGAAAGCACTGCAGCCCCACTCCCATCACATCCCAGAAATCCCTCACCATTAAGTCAGGAGGGAACGCCCTGTTGCGCAAGATCGGGGCAAGAGGAGAGGGATCTCCTGCGAGAGAAAATTTACCCATAGCGAGATCAAATAATCTAATCGAGTGTAATACACATGAACACGCAGTCCAAAGGATGGGTCTAGAGCAGGGATGTCCAAACTCCGGCCCCCCCAGATGTCCCTGAACTACAACTCCCATGCTTCTCCATCCATCTAATGCAGTCAGATTTCTGGGAGTTGTAGTTCAGGAACATCTAGGGAGACGGAGTTAGGACATCCCTAGTCTAGAGGATTTAGGGATCCATATGTAGAAGTCCAGGCGGTCCGGAGACATAAAGGCTGACTCCAGGGTGACCCACCTCCTAGTGACTGTCGGAGAAGGTCATGCTACAACTTATGAAAGTTGGGTGGCACAGTAATATAGATCTGCAAACTGCTGTAAGTCCTACACCGTTCACCTGAGTTGGATGTACATACCCTCAAATTAAAGCTGGCAGTCTGCAGTTAAAGCACATTGTGTTGGTTTCATTCCAACTCCATTGTGGTGGTTTATAGAGCCAAAGATGTTAGAATTGTGTCAATGTCCCAATATTTCTGGACCTGACTGTATATGACCCAGACATATTATATATCGTTCTTTCCGGCAGACTCTGCAGATTCAGAATATATCATTATTATATGTATACGTTATGTCCTGTCTGTATATTATAACAAAATCTGCAATAAAATTTGAATTTTCAATAATTTTATTTAAGTGTTTTTTTTCACATTTTAACATGCGATCATTTTCGGTTATATTTTCCATGGGGTGCGCTTGTTAAAAAAATTAGAAATGGGGTCTCGCTACATTTTTTTGGGGGAAAACTTATGCGATTTTTAACAAACGCGCCCATATGAAAATCATTAGTGCAGCATCATTGTTCACATTATAAATTAAATGGGAACAATATTGATGCATTAACAAAACAATTTTTTTTTTTAAAAAATTGACTATTATTTTTTTTAAAAAACTTTTTACATGGTCATGTTTGGTATCTTTGGAAAGGCCATATGCTCTGGCCGATCCAACAATATCAAACATTAAGCCCTAGCTGCCACGGATCGGGAGATAGGGGTTTCAATGAAACCCCTATCTCCACCATTGGTGGCAGCAAGGGGTTAACTCCAAGACTGACGTCATCGTGCTATGACGCCAGTCATCAGGGGGAGTTCCCAGAAGCTTGGCCGAAATCCAAGATGTCGGCCAGCCCGGGAGAAGATCACGATCCGCTGCTTTCCAGCGCCGAATCGTGATCCAGCCCCCAAGGGGTTAATGCCAGGTACCATTTGGAAGGGCAGGCCGTGCCCTTCTAAAAACGGTGCCTGACATTAAGCTCAGGCCCCCGGCGATCGGGAGGTCGGTCCGAAGGACCTCCCCCTCCCTTTCAAGCGCCTCCTCAGCAATTGCGGGGGGGGGGGTGGCGCCTGAAATAGAGGTCATTGCGCCACCGCGATGACATCTATTGTGCCCGCGGCGGTCCCGGAGTGCCGGGCTGACATCAAGGATGTCAGCCCGCACCGGGGGGCACAGCGATCGGCCACTGGCTGCGAAGAGAGGAGAGGACGCGCTCAGTGCGTCCTCCGCAGCCAGCCCTTCCTGCAGGAGGACGCGCTGAGCGCGTGTTCCGCAGCAAAGTGGTTAAAACAGAAAAAATATGTTTTTGGTTTCATTAGGAAAGGACACACCTTAAGCAGTTGCCATGATGTGGTGGGTGGGCTTAACCCTTTAATGGCCATTACAGTATACCAAAACCTCTGTTTTGTTTTGCAATAGAGTCATAGGGGTAAGAGCAAATCACAACCTTTTCTGGTTATATATTATACATGAAGTAGGCTAGATGCTCCTGGGTCACGCAGCCGCCCTGGTAGGGATTACTTTTCGTGCAAAACTGATTTGGTAATTACCATCACCTGTCCTCTTATTATGGATAATGGCTTTTTGCATATAATCTGAGATGAGATGATGTTCATTATGCATGATTAAAGCCTCCGTGCAGAAACGTCATGTCTATTGGGGTCTGTTCCCCCCCCTGAAAAAAGTATCACTGGCACTTATGCTCTGTGGAGATTTTTTTTTCTTTTTAACCAGTTCACTGATTGTCCTTCCTTGCACTACTTTTGGTAGGTACTAAACACTGCATACTGGGAAGACCACACATAACTACTTGGCATTTTGGAGATGATCTGACCTAGTCTTCTAGCCATCACTATTTGGCCCTCGTCAAAGTCAGACGGATCTTTTCACTTGTCCATTTTTCCTGCTTCCAGAACATGAAGTTCAAGAACTGACTGTTCACTTGCAGCCGAATGTATCTGGCCAATTGATATAACCAATGTTATTCACTTTACCAGTTTTGTTAATGCTGTGACTAAGCAGTGAAATACCTCCATGAAGGAACAAATATCGATGCTGCCCGAAAGGGAACTGCTTGGGACGCAGTGAAAAAAATTTAAATAATAAATCAGCATGTTTACTATAGACAACATAGTTTGAATCAGCCTCAGGTTATGATTGCCTACTAAGGGGAATTTAAGCTTTACTTTTTTATATGCTAATGCTGGGTGTCCACGAGGTACAGTTACAAGTTACGTTTATATAAAACAAGTTCCATAATGCTGTACAATGGGAGAGGCAGAATAACAAATATGTATACACATTACACACAGAACAGTAGGAGAGAGGACCCTGCTCGACAGCTTAGACCATAATCCTATTTTATCCTCAGTACCTTCTTTCGCTTTTCATTGCCCTTTTGGCCCTATTACAGCATATGGCAATTGTTGCTTTTTGACGTTAATGTCTAATAAAAGGAGTAACACCATTTATTTCTAATCTGATATTTAGCCAATTCTACAAATAATGAGAATGTATTTACTCGGGCTCAAACAATCATATAAATTAAAAGGAAAGTATCTGAAACAAAAAAAAAATACAGTCTTAATGCATTTAAGTTAAAAGGTGTACACAAAGAGAATCAATGAATGAAAGCCAATTCCCCATTTTTACAAAAGAATATTGCATGTTTCTGACATTAAGAGACAGTGTAGATAACTTTATAGAGCTTAACAGTTGGAGTATGGATCTTGCTTGAGCAACCATCAACACATTAAAGACAAACTATACCTTTGATGAATGGGACACTGAGGAAAACAAAGACATTGGCAATAAATTTTCTCCCTTCAATGTTTCATTCCAAAGGTATGCAAACAGTAGGAATTGCTATTTTGACACAGCAGGAGGATATGGTCAAAGTTCAAGTAAAGTTGTTACACCATAGCGTTCAACACACAAGTGATACTGAAGTACATAGGCAGTCCCAACAAATTTTAGACAGCTGTTCAATGGTGTTTTGTTTTAAATTAAATATTATAACCCTTAGGGGTTAATCTGAATTGGCCCTGAATTGCACCGAGCGCAGTGAAATTCCCTATTCGGTGCAATTTTGGGTCAATTCGTCTATTCACTAACCCGTCAATTTGTCAAATACAGTCAAATTGACAGCAAACTACGGTGCAATTTGGCAGAGCTGAAACTGTCGCATAGAAGTCTATTGTGTCTTCTATTCACAGAAGGCTGAATTGCACCGAAATGCCCTGATTTTCAGTGTTTCAATTCGACAGGCTTAAACAGGCGATTCCCATAAAATGTAAACAAAAAATATTTTTTAAAAAAGTTCCAGTTTATTTTTTGCATAAACTCTTTATTTTTAAAAAACCCTTTGTGTTTTTTTTGTAGTGTTTAAGATGACATTTTCATTTTGTTTTAAAGACTTTACTTTTGTAACAGACCTTTTTATTATATTTTTAAAGGACTTTATTATTTGGACAAATTTTTATTGTTTTAACTGCGGATGACATGCTGAGCGCATCCTCCACTCTGCCACTTGTTGCCGACCACGGTCTTCTCTCGTTGAGGGCTGACATCTTGGATCCTGCCTCCAGGACCTCTTCACGCCTACTGACATGGGAGGGATGACACCAGAAAGGGACCCCCCCTCAGGAACGGAACTCCCTATGTTGGAGATACAAGGGTCATTTTGACCCCTGTATCTCCTGAACCATAAAAAGATAGTGGCCTTTCCAATGATACCAAACATGACCAGGTTGCTTGCAACAATAAAATAGTTCACTTTTCAATTATTAAGTGAACAGTGATGCTGCTCTAACTCACCTTCTCATTTCCCACGATGCCAGCAAGTGTGGAGGTGATGGCTTATTGCATTAGTATGCATTGTTCCATCAATAAACCAACCTAACCTTAGGTTTCCAACCTAAACCGCCGCACTTCTGCGAGTTGTCCTTTGGAACCCTGCGTCTGATATTTACACCACACAAAGTCATGTGAAGAGCCAATGGAAAGTATAAAGTCTGGCCTTTTCAACAATTCCAAATATGACCACGTAATGTGTAAAAATAGAAGAAAAAGATTAAATGTAATTTTTTTTATTTTCTCTGGTCTAAGGCAGTGGGCCTTATGTGATTTTACTTGAAAAATAAACAATGCAACTGCCCTAACTCACATTCCCATTTCCCACACCTAGACCAAATGTGTAGGAGTTGGGGTGTTTATTACACATTGGTCCATCCATCTACACTGGTCCATCAACCCAAGCTGCTTCACCTCTGCGAGGAGAGAGGGGGTACTTTGTGGGGTGTAACAAATGGAAATACAGGGGTCCAAAGTCATGTTAGGTGTCATTTGACCTTTCTAATGGTACCAATTATGACCATGTAAAATGTCATGTAAAAAAACAACATAAAATAACTTTTTATTCAAAAGAATGGCATTGTCAATTTGTCACGTATAAAGGAGCAATTCCATTGCCGTTACCTTCTCATTTCTTACGCTGCAAGCAAGGTCAGTGTTTTTTGGTTTTTACATAGTCATATTATTCATAAAACTAGGGATGCACCGATACCACTATTTTAAGACCGAGTACGAGTACTGATACTTTTTAAAAGTACTCACCGATACTGAGTACTTATATTTTATGTCATGTGAACGCTTTTCAATAAGAACAGACCTCATATAAAAATGCCCCAGCTCACATGAATATATCCCCCCCCCGAGATATATATATACAGAATACCCCCAGGTCTTATGGAATTGCCCCCTGCTCTGATGGATATGCCCCCAGCTCACATGGATTTGCCCCCAGCTCACATGGATTTGCCCCCAGCTCGAACCCTGGGGAAGCTGGCCGTGTGCATGAAAAGCACGCGGCCTACGTTCCCCTCCGGCGCGCCGCATACTCACCCATCCTGAAGGCCCAGTCGCTTGGCAGTGATGCGATCACGTGGCCGCCGGGCACATCTGTGATGCTGTATCCAGCCGAGAGGCAGCGTCACAGGAGCGCCCAGTGGCTGCGGGAACGCATCACTGCCAAGCGACTGGGCCTTCAGGATGGGTGAGTATGCGGATGCGCCGGAGGGGGAACGCTGGCCGTGTGCTTTTCATGCACGCGGCCAGCTTCCCCAGCCCCGTGGATACCAGCAAGCCGGCCCAGCGCCGGCTTCCGGTATCGGCGGGATGTATCGGGCCGTTTGCACGAGTAACAAGTACTCATGCAAATGGCAATATCGGCACCAATACTAGTATCGGTGCATCCCTACATAAAACACATGTGGCAAAATACAAGTAATTTTTTTTTAAAAGAATTAAAATTTAGTATTTTTCTCAGAAACATGCAGTAACAGGTTCCCATTTAAATTTTTGTTTTTTTAAGAGTGTCCCATAGATTATATAACCACAAAGGTTTGGGTGATAAAAGGTGAAAAAAATTTAGAAGCTGTAAATGTTTGAAATCTGAATGGAAAACTTACATTAACATTCGTCTTACCTAGAGTTCTGTGCTACATATGGGGAATGTAGCACATGAGCTCTGGGATGCAGTTCATTGAATTGCTGGGATGTGTAACTGACTTCTGCAATAATAAAACTTTATTATTTGCAGTGTGGAGGCTTTTATTCTCATTTTTGTCCTCCACCACAACATTATATATATTTAATATTTTGTCTGAGTCCTACAATAAAACATGACTTCAAACCGAGGTTTAAACATGAAGAGTACAAAATGGTCAAAATGAGCTCAGCACACAGAGGTGAAAAAGCTCCACAGTGAAGGGGTTAAGCACCGACTTCCGATAACTGTTTATTAACTCCAACTCGAGCAAATTACAGTGACCAGTCACTAAATTGTGAATTCACCGTAGTTTTGGCAGAATAGAATCTCCGGATATGGACGAAATGGGCAGAAAAACAAGGCTTTGTGAATAGACCCTTTAACCCCTTTACTGCTGAGCCATTTCACCTGTGTACTCAGCTCATTTTGCTAAACGGTTAAAAACGTATTAAAAGAAATGAGAAATGGGAACCAGTTACCTGATTTTTGCTGAAACAGAAAAAAAATCGTTAGTGCAGCATCATTGTTCGCATTATAATTGAAATGTGAACAATAGTGCTGCATTAAAAATATTTTTTTGTTTTTATAGTTTTACACGTAACCTGGTCATGTTTGGTATCATTGGAAAGACAATTTTCTCAACATTCCAATGATAGGGAAAATGACCCTCTATCTGCCACCAATCAGGAGATAGGGCGGCCCTATGGAAATCCCTTGGCAGCTAGGGGTTAAAACCCTGACTTCATCGCCACGACAGTGGGTCGGAGCCCGGAGGCTTGGCTGACATCCAAGATGTTAGCCACCTCCAGGGGTAGTCCATGATCTGGCACCTATCACGGACCGGCATCTAAGGGATTAAAGCGAGGCTGTGATGAAACGGCAGCTTCAATATTTGTTTGCATTTATTTTTCCTTACATTTTATTGTGCTGTATATAGGGTAGAGTGTTGTGTTTTCTGTGTACCTTCTATTTGTATAGTGTAACCTCTGTATTACGATCCAGTCTTTGTATAGTGTACACCCCCTCTAAGTAATGGATTCCTTTTGTTTTCACATGCTTCCATCACCCCCCCCCTTCCCCCAGCAACTAAGGTCACCCAGCTCACTGTTATCTGATCCATTGTTTCAATACTGGGTGTGTTTCCATGGTTTCTGTACCATCCCTGTGTGTTTTTTAACCAGTTGCAAAATCTAAATAAATTCTCCATTTTGAGTTGAAAATGCAAGGATCTCCTGTGTATTATTGCCTGTGTCTGGGCCAGAAGCAGTACTTCTGTGGAATACTGACATGAAGGGAAGCATTCTGCACGTGGACGGAAACCCCCACGTAACAGAGGCATCGCTGGAAAGGTCAAACCCTGACCTTTACAGTGATGCCTCTCTAACTGCACCAAAGAAACACCCACCCTCCCGGTTCTCTTTCTGGGGGGGTGGAGGTGCCTGAAACTGACAACATCGCAAGACAGCGCAATGAAGTCAGTGAGCCAGGACGAATCCAGTCTAAATAAGTGACCTTGTGTTCTGTGTATAGTTCTATTAATGAATAATTCCTTACTTGACCCCTGCAATCAGGCTTCCCCTACACTCAACGGAACTGCCCTCAAAGCCACCAATGACCGTCTAACTGCTAAAAACCACAGCCACTATTCTATTCTCATCCTGCTTGACCTCTCGGCGGCTTTTGACACTGCCGACCAACCCTTCTACAGACTCTCAGCTCTCTCTGACTGACTCCTTACAGTTCGTTCTCTGTATCATTTGCTGGTAACTTCTCCTTTACAATGCCTTTATCAGTTGGTGTACCCCAAGGCTCTGTCCTAGATCCTCTGCTCTATCTACTGCTTTATCTACAACTCCTCCTTGGGCAAAATCATTAACAGCTTTGGCTTTAATTACCACCTCTACGCTGAGGATACTCCGATCCACCCCTGATCTCTCTCTCCTCCTGTCCTTTTCAAAGTCAGCGACTGTTTATCTGGCATTTCCTCCTAGATGGCCTCTCACCACCTAAAGATTAACAGGAAGACTGAGCTAACTAATTCCTCCCTCTAATGCCTCCCCACCTCCTGACTTCTCTATCATGGTCGAGGGTAAGATGGGCACTGAACAACCGTATGCATAGTGTGTGTCGACCCCCCCGTAGTGTGTGTGTGTCCCCCGTGTACAGTGTGTGTCCCCACTGCACTCACAGTGTGTGTGTGTTACCCCCCACACTTCAACAGATGACAATTTTTTCAGATGGGGGGGGGGTTCAAGTAGCTGATCTTGCCTAGGGCGCAAAATAGTCCAGCACTGGCCCTGAATATCTCCCCATAAAGAAAGGTTCGCTGTCTTGGAGTTACAGTTTACTCTGCTCTTCCCTCCTCCTGCTACTACAAATTAGGTAATATTTCCAGAATTCGGCTATTTCTTAACTCTGACACCACAAAGCAACTCCACAACTTAGTTGCTCACCGTATCACCTCTTCCCATGATAGACTGCAGGATTTCTCACACACCGTCCCATCCTCTGGAAAGCGCTACCTTGTACTACCAGACTTCCCCTAGTTTCCCTTCCTTCAAACGCTCCCTTAAGACATTCCTATTTAGGGAAGCCTACCACCCGACTCACTAATACTCCTCACTGCCCCAATCAGTCCATCACTCTAACCTTGCAGTCCTATCCTCCTGTTTCCAACTCCAACCCTTCTAGATTGTAAATTCCTATGGGAATAGGGCCCTCGTTCCTCTTGCACTGGTTTGCCAAAATGTTGTGCGGTCTCAATGTATTGTAACCCTGTCTATATTGTGCCCACTGTTCAGTGCTGCGGAATATGCTGGCGCTATATAGATTAAGGAATAATAATAGTAAGAACTATGAAACTATTTTGAATGTTTCGAGTGGATTTAAACAAGTGGCAAACAATGAGGTTTTCCTAAACATTTTGATGTAGTCAAGCCGGTAGAACATGGATGACTTTGCATTATTCTGCTTAAATCCAGTGGCATATAAAATGTATGTATGGAGTCAATTGTAGCATAAAACAATTAAGAGTAGAAGTCCTACCTAAAATAGAAACCACTGAAACCTCTGTTCCACTTTTAGTTATTTTCACAGGTTAAAAGTACACTCCACACAGTCTGAAGCAGAAATTGCTGTGTGAAGCTGAAGAGTTTCCTCCGCCCACAAACACACATCACCAGGCAGCCAGGACTTTGAATTTCCAGACTGCTTGTTACCAATGATCACCTGAGAAAGGCAGCTAATGAATTGGTTTAGCACATGGGTGCGCAGCGAAAATCCATCGTTCAGGCCCTACGGAAATTGGTACAAGCGATAAGTAATATTGCATAGGTATGCAAATTGTGTAAAATTGAAGGGGAGGAGCAGCATGGCATAGAGGGAGAAAAAGGTGATTATTAATGAATAAAGTAAAATTAATTTGGGAGGTGCCGTCAGTATCAATTATGAAGGGAAGATGGTAAAATTTCATTAGATTGCCCCTTTAAATGCATCCATGAAAAAGCTTTCTCTTGAATCTCTCAGTGTGCGAAAAACCTTCAAAAGGCACTTTTTTTTGAAAAACACAGAACGGACCTCTGACTCCCCCCCCCCAAATATAAAAATCAGTAAAACTGAAATTTTTCTGCTTTGTCAGGTTTTTGCTCTTTGCCATTAATAGGAGTCCTTGATACAGACATGAAATTCTTTGCACCAATTTTGGGAGCAGGTTTTTTCTCTTTCAGATTAATAAATGTAAGATGGGAGTGTTCAAGGCTGAAATAGAACTACAAAAAAAACCATGCCACATAATCTTGAAATCATAGTTTGCTTTATTATTGTACAGCAAATGCCACTTAAGTCTAATAGACTACAAAATGATTTATAAATATTTGAAAAATACATAAAATCGAACATAAACATTCTATAATATGAAATCGGTTTTAGTCTTTGTGACATTTGTAATATGTACAATTACATTTACAAAAAAGTTATTTGCAAATTCACCTCCAAGAAAAAGAAAGAAAATTCAAACAAAATATTGAACACGATTAAGCCTACAAACGTTCTCCGGCTACAGATAAACAAAATAGACAGCATTTAAAGAATTAAGTTTTTATCTGGATTCAAACTGTAAAGCTGAAATTACATTTTGCTCTCATTCTCCTATTCATTGTACCTTGACAGTTTTAGTCTGGGTATGATATTCATAGCCTGAAGCTCTTGAAAGAGTAGTTTACATGCGTAAGGGATTCGTAGTGAGGATACATGACAGGAAGACTTGCAGTAATGACACCTGTTGGGGAAGCATAAATTATTAATTCTGCAACCAATAAAACCACAAGAACAAAGTACAAAACAAGTCGGAAGAACCATTACCACAAACTCAACGATAAGTGTAAATATACACACACGCGTTATGGTGGAGGGCAAGAAGGGCGATTATTATTTGCTATGTGGAGACTTTTAAAGTTTGTAATTGTAGAAGATATTTACAGATCCCTGCAATTCAGGGAATGGCTTCACACAGCTCATGTGATATATAAACAGTTAATTTCATTCAGGTCATCTCTGCACAAATAAAAATGAAAGTCCACTTGATATTTTGATACCTCACAAGTGTGGTCTATGTTAAAAGGAAAAAAACAAAAAACAGCCTTGCAGTAAGAGTATGAATGGAATGAGATTGTCTCTGCCAATGAAACTTCACCATTGCTCTTAAACTATGCACTAAATATGTACTGATCCAGGCTAAAGCCAAGTGAATTTGAGCTTTGAAAGATTACAAAACACATGTATTGGAAAGGAGAAGAAGAAGGGGGGGGGGGAGGTCACTGTCTGAGGAAGCCAATGGCAAGTGGCATAACTAATGGGTTTGCAATAGAATTCTATTTTATATACTATTTAATTTTAAATATTTAAAATGATTTATTTTCTTTGAAAATAAAGTATAATTGTAGTGATCAGCAGAGTATTCCAATTACAAGGACTTTGAGAGAGAAGCACAGTTGACTACACATCTTTGCACAGACAACTGCACTCAGTGGAGAGAGGTGGGTGCCACCCATGAATGGATAGCAAGTTGACACAATTGTGCATATACAGTCAGGTCCAGAAATACTGGGACATCAACACAATTCTAACATCTTCGGCTCTATACACCACCACAATGGAGTTGGAATGAAACAAACAATGTGCTTTAACTGCAGACTGTCAGCTTTAATTTGAGGGTATGTACATCCAACTCAGGTGAACAGTGTAGGACTTACAGCAGTTTGCAGATGTGCCTCCCACTTGTTAAGGGACCAAAAGTAATGGGACAGAATAATAATCATAAATCAAACTTTCCTTTCTTAATACTTGGTTGCAAATCCTTTGCAGTCAATCACAGCCTGAAATCTGGAACGCATAGACATCACCAGATGCTGGGTTTCATCCCTGGTGATGCTCTGCCAGGCCTCTACTGCAACGGTCTTCAGTTCCTGCTTGTTCTTGGGGCATTTTCCCTTCAGTTTTGTCTTCAGCAAGTGAAATGCATGCTCAATGGGATTCAGGTCAGGTGATTGACTTGGCCATTGCATAACATTCCACTTCTGTCCCTTCAAAAACTCTTTGGTTGCTTTTGCAGTATGCTTTGGGTCATTGTCCATCTGCACTGTGAAGCGCCGTCCAATGAGTTCTGCGGCATTTGGCTGAATGTGAGCAGATAATATTGCCCGAAACACTTCAGAATTTATCCTGCTGCTTTTGTCAGCAGTCACATCATCAATAAATACAAGAGAACCAGTTCCATTGGCAGCCATACATGCCCACGCCATGACACTACCACCACCATGCTTCACTGATAAGGTGGTATGCTTAGGATCATGAGCAGTTCCTTTCCTTCTCCAAACTCTTCTCTTCCCATCACTCTGGTACAAGTTGATCTTGGTCTCTTCTGTCCATAGGATCTTGTTCCAGAACTGTGAAGGCTTTGTTAGGTGTTGTTTGGCAAACTCTAATCTGGCCTTCCTGTTTTTGAGGCTCACCAATGGTTTACATCTTGTGTGAACTCTCTGTATTCACTCTGGTGAAGACTTCTCTTGATTGTTGACTTTGACACACATACACCTACCTCCTGGAGAGTGTTCTTGATCTGGCCAACTGTTGTGAAGGGTGTTTTCTTCACCAGGGAAAGAATTCTTTGGTCATCCACCACAGTTGTTTTCCGTGGTCTCCCGGTCTTTTGGTGTTGCTGAGCTCACCGGTGCGTTCCTTCTTTGTGAGAATGTTCCAAACAGTTGTTTTGGCCACAGCTAATGTTCTTGCTATCTCTCTGATGGGTTTGTTTGGTTTCTTCAGCCTAATGATGGGTTGCTTCACTGATACTGACAGCTCTTTGGAACTCATCTTGAGAGTTGACAGCAACAGATTCCAAATGCAAATAGCACACTTGAAATTAACTCGGGGCCTTTTATCTGCACATTGTAATTGGGGTAATGAGGAATATCACACACCTGGCCATGGAACAGCTGAGAAGCCAATTGTCCCATTACCTTTGGTCCCTTAACAAGTGGGAGGCACATCTGCAAACTGCTGTAAGTCCTACACCGTTCACCTGAGTTGGATGTACATACCCTCAAATTAAAGCTGACAGTCTGCAGTTAAAGCACATTGTGTTGGTTTCATTCCAACTCCATTGTGGTGGTGTATAGAGCCAAAGATGTTAGAATTGTGTCGATGTCCCAATATTTCTGGACCTGACTGTACCTCTAAGGCTCCGACATGGGTGAGTACCTACGAGAAGTACCTTTAAACTTAGTGCACTAGGTTTGTTCTCTTTTCCATCTCCCGTATTAAGGAAGGAGGAATGTTGAGTAAGAAGCTGTGCCAACCTAATAAAATAGGCACACTGCGAACCATACAGGGACAGTTTGTTTTTACAGGCTCTAAACCAAGTGCGTGCAGACCCTGTTGACGCTCACTTTAACCATATACTGTTTGGCAAAATTGGTCATACTTTTGGCTCTGTATGACACCAGAATAAAATTAAAATGAAACAAGCCAAATGAATTTGAAGTGCAGACTTTCAGCTTTAATTCAAGGGGTTGAACATAAATATCAAGCACAAATTTTAGGAACTGCAACCATTTTTATGCACAGTCCCCCATTTTCCGGGGCTCGAAATGTAATTGACAAAGGACTATAATCATAAAATGTTCATTTTTAATATTTTGTTGAGAATCCTTTACTGGCAATGACTGCCTGAAGTCTGGAACCCATGGACATTACCAAAGACTTGGTTTCCGCCTTTCTGATGCTTTGCCAGGCTCTAACTGCAACTGTCTTCAGTTGTTCATAGTTTGTGGGTCGTTTTGCCTTCAGCAACTGAAATGCTTGCTCAATTTACTTGGCCATTGCAAAATATTCCACTTCTTTTCCTTCAAAAACACCTGGGTTGCTTTTGCAATGTGTTTTGGATCATTGCCTAACTGTACTGTGAAGTGCCATCCAATCAACTGCTGCACTTGTCTGAATCTGGACTGATGGTATAGCTCTAAACACTGCTGAATTCACCCAACTGCTTCGGTCACATCATCAATCAATAAACACCAATGACCCAGTGCCACTTGAAGCCATGTATGACCATGCTATCATACTGCCTCCACCATGTATTACATATGTTGTGTGCTTTGGATCATGAGCTGTTCCAAGCCTTCCACACACTTTTTTCTTCCCGACCTTCTGATACAGATTAATATTAGTTTCATACATCCAAAAGAATGCATTTCCAGAACAGGTCTTGCTTTTTTTTTTTTTTGATGTTTTTTGGCAAAGTCTAATCTGGCTTTTCTATTCTTCAGGCTTCTGATCGGTTTGCACCTTGTGGTGATGTGATCTCTCTGTATTTGCTCTCATGAAGTCTTCTCTTGATTGTAGACGGACAATGATACGCCAACCTCCTGGAGAGTGTCCTGCATTTGTCTGGATATTGCGAATGGGTTTTCTTTACAATAGAGAGGATCCTGCGTTCACCAACCACTGTTGTCTTCAGTAGACGTCCAGGCTTTTTTATGTTGCTGATCTCACCAGTGCATTCTTCTTTCTTCAGAATGCACCAAACTGATGATTTGGCCACTTCTAATGTTGCAGTTATCACTGATGTATTTGTTTTCTTTATGAAGCCTTACAATGGCCTGTTTCACTTGCATGGACTGCTCCTTTGAACGCATGATGTAGGTTCACAGCAGTAGATTCCAAATGCAAATACCACACTTAGAATCAACTCCAGAACTTTTAACGGCTTATTTCATGAAGAAATAATGGAGTAGCCCACACCTGGCCATGAGACAGCTTTTGATTCAATTGTTCAATTAATTTTGGTCCCTTGAAAAAGGGGGTTGGCTACTCTTAAGAGCTGTAATTCCTAAACCATTGCTCCAATGTGGATGTAAATACCCTCAAATTAAACCTGAGAGTGTGCACATTCAACCCATATCCATTACAAATAACTATAGCTTTAATATGTGTTGTAAATACCGGAAAAATCTACAATTGCGCCTGTGTCCAAATGTGTTGTGTATAGACAAAATTGCACCATTATTTAAAGGGACACTATCTCTTACATAAGCTGTAAATAGTTTAGTTGCACATTACAAATAAAACCACTTTATAAAACACATGTTGCTGGTTTTTTTTGTATGTAAAAAGGAAAAATAAATTTGGGTTTATTTTAACGCTGGTTTCCATTTTGTGGATATGTCCGTCCCATGACACAACATTTACCAAAATCTGTGCAAACCGGTTTACTTTGTGGCTGTGCTTTATCTTCAACATTATTTACCAGTTGATTAGGTGGAGGAGGGAATGCTTAGATAAGGCTGCAGAGGGCGTATTGTGTTCTCCAGGCTAAGATATGGCAGCTGAATGAGATAAGACAGGGAGCTTAAAAGACTTCTGTGATCGACCCAAAGACTCCATTCTATGGCCAAAGCCACAAAGTGAGGAGCAAGTGAGGTAAAGGCACTGTTTGGGGGGTGGTAGCCTCCACCAGGTTTGACTGTAGGGACTGTATCCCTTCCTTAGAAGGCCACATTTCTTTTTCTGAAAAGCGTAGAATGGTTGGCTTTACCAAAAAGCTGTAATGTTGTTTTGTTTGTATGCAGCACATTCTCCCGAAAGGGTATTGGCTTCCTCAGGTAAGCTTTGGAAACCCAACATTTGTAACTGAAACAGTTTTCTGGGCGAAGTGGTGCATTATCTGACAGAAATGCAGGGGTGCCAATATCTTTGTCATATAACCATATCCTTACTAAATTCAATATTTAGGTTAAACCACATTTACAAATAACTAAAACATAAAACACTGTACATGGAGGCTGCAGTCAGACGAGTGCACTTTGCTATCCGTCGCAGCTTTTCAGAGGAGTCAATGAAGAACAACACACTAAGCACGTGCATACTTGTTCACACACAGGCAACGCATGTTGCAACGGACGCCAAAATTAAAATCGACGTGAAAAAGCTACGATGGACCTAGAGACACCCTCAAATACAGCTTTTTTTCTCCCAATGTCAGTCATAACTAACTAATCTTCTGTTAACCACAATCTCATCCCTCATAAAGTGCATGCGTTCAAACAAGCTCGCTGTGCGCAATCATTGCGCTAGTGTAACCGCAGCCTGAGTAGACTGAACATGTAAAAGGGACATGGCTAGATGAACTCCGCTATAGATGTTTATACAGTCAGTTGAAATATAGTTACCAGCCAGAATATCCTAGCAAGCCACATTGCCCACAGACATCCACTTCAAAAGCGTCACTTGAAATCATCAATCTCTCCAATAGTAACATGCTAGCTCCATAGCCAATTAAGCAATCTCGTTCCATTTCACCGAGACGCAGCCCACCATCACGAGATCGTCCTTCTGTGGGTTGCCTTTGGGATAAAAAGGAAAATGTTAAGGTGTTCAGAAAGGTGAAGGAGACAGATCAGGAGGAGGAGAAATAAAAGTCCTACCCGAAAAGCGAGAAAGGCTTCTTGAATTTTACCATCAGGTTATTACAGTAGGAGGAACTAAAGGGATATTATATGTTTAAAACAGGAAGGGGTAGAACACTGAGACCTAAATATTAACCCTTCCTGACAACCACCCCCCAATTTTAATCCTTTAGGTTCCATAAAAGCTCACCTGAACCCAGTGCTCTTCTCCCTCTGAGCCCTACAGGATATGACATGCGTCCAGCTCAACATGTAATGTGACTGCAGGGGGCTGTGCTCCAGTGACTCTCCATGCAGGAAGGCATTGATACCAGCCCCAGCCAATGTATCAAAGTACTACAAGCTCAGGAAACCTGAGTTGATGGTCTGTGCAGGACTAAGACCCGTTCACACCTGGGCGTTTTACAGAGCGCAGTAACGCGCTGTAAAACGTCCTACGCCCAAAGAAGTACGGGAGCTTCTTTTGTGGCGTATTGCAGTGCGTTCACACTGCAGGCTATGGCCATGAACGCGCTGCAATGCGCGTTCGCGTGTTTTTTACGTTTGCACGATACGCGCGTCAAAAAACGTGCAGGTGTTAACCCAGCCTAAGGCTAGGGACAGATGAGCGCATTTTCTGCGGCCACCGTCAAAATGTACGTCGATGCGTGCGCACGCATTTTTTCACGGAATACGCTTAAGTGGTCAGACGATGCGCAATTCTGGACGTATTTCATGACGATGGGGTGAAAAGAAGTCTAGGGAAATCCGGCTGTTTGAACGTTATGTTGGCCGCACACTAGCAGCGTCTGACATCTCCTAATCACGCACACACGCTGCTATGCGGCCGCAGCGCACTCTGTACGTCAGTACCAGCGGTTTAACGTTCTCGAAAAAATGCGTTCATTTTCCACTTGCGTTGCGGCGGCCGGACTTTTGTGCGACGTACTTCGTATATTGGCCGTCATTGCCCGGCATCTGCTGCTACTACGGCCGTGATTAAGTGCGCCAGAACGCGCGTTCGCAACTGCCTCAGTCTGACCCTAGCCTAAGAGGGGAAAAGCTCACAGAAGTGTGACCTCCAATATTGCATGGTCACACTGTTTATTGTGCCCCTTTAAACCTTTCATGGGAGAAATATGTCAACATTTCTGACATAGCAAGTAGATAAAGCTAAACAGTAAGGGCTTCATTGCATTTTGGGTAATTGTGACAGTACAAGGCTCATTAACTACATCATAGCCTATTTATTCCTACTGGTTTTGTTATTACAAACCGAGTGGTACCTGTTACTACTATGGAACAACCATTAGGGTTACTACAGGGTTATCTACAAAAACAACTACATAATTTGTTCCACTGATTTCTCGTGACCGTGTGCCTATTTTATTCATTTTACCATGTTGGTCACAAGTTTCAGGCATGAAGAAGTATATATACCTGGTGAGAACAGCTCTGGGACCCCTGGCTCGAGCATGCATCTTATCCAGCACCATGTGCTTAAGTTTCTGATAATACACTGGTCCGAAATATATATAGGCCTCCAAAGGCTCTCTGCAAGAAGAAGAAAAAAATTGGAAGTTTTTATGCCAATACATGCTACCAGAAGCAATGATTGGGATAGGTCAGCTGAGGCATGTACGAACACAAGTGAAAGAGGAAAAGAAATAAAAGGAGGATAGTATAGGTGAAACCGTAGGTGCTGTAAAATACAAATCCATGAACCACGTTTCCCCATCTTACCCTGCAAGTGCTGTAAAGTGCAAATACCTTCTAAAACCATATATTTCACATGCAATTGTAACCTAAAATATTGTGCCAATAGACAAATGACATGCAAGAATGTATCAAGACATCCTAGGTAGGAACATATCAGGGTCTGTATCAAACCATGTAAGGAACCCAATTTATACAGACCCTATAAGGGCCCTTAGACAAAACAGATGTGTCCTGCTGAGTAAGACATCATCAAATTGAGGAAGACATACCAAGTGACAGAGCCTGATGAGTTTTGGTGGTTTTTCCAGGTCATCTCATCTGATGACCAGGAACCATACCTGAGGAGGTGTGGTAGAGCATGCACTGTGAAATGTGATGGCAAGTTATCCAGGAAAGGTACTCTCAAATAAGATTTGAACACGTGAGGAATTCAGTCATGAGCAATTATACTTTTAAATGGGAACTACGCCCATAAACACACCCTGTTAAATTATCTTTTGAATTAACACTGTTAAATGTGTGGTGTGTATGAGTGTATCACAGAACTGTACAGCAATAAAACTCACACCTCATACACACAGCACATTACTGTGAGTTTTATTGTTGTGGAGCTCTGTGATACACTCATACATACCGCACATTACTGAGTTTTATAGCTGTGGCGCTCAGTGATACAGTAATGTGCGTTGTGTAGGAGCGTATCACTGAGCTCCAAAGCAATAAAACTCCCAGTAGAAGGTTTTTCCATACCTCCAATTCATTTTAGCAGCCCCCATGCTTCCAGTTCATTTTAGCAGCCCCCTCATGCACTTTCCTTTTCTGCTAGTGCCACACACACACATAAAATAAATACATCCCTGGCACTGTCTAGTGGTCTCTGTCCTGCGTATCTCCCCTCTACCTGTTGAATCAGCATTGAGATAGAGGCAGAGCTCCAGTTGCGGTAGGGAAGGGGGGGTGGTGGCAGGGGCCAGAAGGTCACAGCTGGCTGCCTTCACACTGTCATTTGGTAGCAGGCTTCCCTGCTTCTGGTATACACTATGCAGGGTCCTGTGCATGTCTTCCTTACTAAAACAGGCATGAGGTTTACCAGGAAGCTGAGAGACCTACTTACAGCCAGAGTGAGGTCTGCGGGGGGGGGGGGAGAGAGAGAATACGGAGCTGTGGGGGTAGCAGAGATATCCACAACAGATCACAGCCCCTGACATTTAAATCATTATTACTTTAAAAGCAGCCCTGGTGACCAGCTACCGGGATTTCTCCCAGTAAGCCAGTCTGGCCTTTCCTGCCTGCAGAAAAAAAGCACTTTTCATAGATCAGATTAATTTTAAGTCACTTTTATTCTTGAGACGTAAGGAATGGATCCAGAATGCTTCCAGCAGGCACAGGACAGAGCAGCTGCGGGAATCCAGCTGTGTCTCCCAACAAGTAAGCACATGGTCCCTGAACGTCATCACATGTGCGTGAGTGAGAGCACGTGGCTGATGGGAGGAGGCTGATCTGGCTGAGTGGGAGGAAGAGACGTCACCAAGCAACCCTCACACGGTTAGTGACTGGTGGATTGGTGCTGCGGGGAGTCTCTCACTCTCTCAGCCTGCGAGTGAACATTCAAATAAGCAGCACAGGCTCAGCAGCTTCTCATGTAGCAGTGATCCGGTCGGTCCGGAGCACTGCTACATGTGTATGGGGGACACAGGTATACACAAGGGGAATTTCCACCCTCAATTTCCAGTCGCTAAATGCGAGCAGGAGAGTGGAAATTTTGACCCTTGCCCTAGAGCGTACCATGTAAGAACCGTTCTGACTCTACTGCAAATACTCATGATAATCCAGCAGGAGTGATTGAAAAGAGGCATCTATCTTGGTGGCGGGTGCCAATATGTAGTTGGTTCATTATAGTGATCAGTAACTTTTTCCAGGCAATCCTCCATGGCAGAGTTACTGGTTCCCAGGGCATTTACTGTACATTTACTGATTCTCCTAAACCAAAAATGGGACCTCAGATATTTTATCATAAAGGACATTCACATCTAGCCTGTAGCTGGTATGGTGAAATTGGCTTCTTTTGGAGCTTTTAAAGCGGGCTGTCAAGACTTAAAGATTTTCATTGTATTTTCTTGTAGTAAAACATTCCGGTGTTTATCAGTTGACAGCCAACAAATGTACAGGTAAAATTAGATACTAGAACAGGGTTCCGTACGATTTAATATCGCAGAGCATGTCAAGACTTCCTTTCTGGTAAAACAATAGGAAAAGACAAATTCCTACCCAGTGATACCAGATGTTACGTAATCTTTCCCCAAGTAGTTGTAGCCATGTCGGATTAGGTCTTCACACACATCCTTAACTTTGCTGCCACCGAAGGCTGTTCCGTAGTGAAATCGGCCATCTAAGACACCAGCCTTCCCAGCCAAGAGCTCAATTAATTTCCCAACCTGAAAGATTAAAAAGTCATTCTTTAACAAATATCAAACCTTTGCACTTGGCAAATTCATTCTAGTACTCTATAGCTCAAGTTGTAGATCAAATTTGCAATTTAACAAAAATGGCAATTTTTGGAACAGAATGAGGGCTGTATTTCAACCCTGATGTAAACTTAATTAGAGCTGTTGGAAACTGAACTCGTAGACTATAAAGACTCAGGTAACTTTACTACAGTACTGGTTAGGTTTAAACCAGGGTTGGGATAGGATACCGAGTCTCCTTCAAGCAACCTAAATGCAAATCTTGTCACAAGAAAACCTTAGCATTTTTCCAGTAAAACAATTTTAGCATTCTATATGTATAGGAATCCCTTCGTTATAGTTTTTTTGATCAACCAAAATACATTGAATTATAGATTTTTTTTTTTATGTAGTACACAAATAGCACTATTTACGGATCTACAACCATGTTATTAAAAGGTCATGGTGGCTATAGTGCCCCTTTGGAAAAGAGTTTTAGTATTCAAAACAAAATATTTGTTAATAAAAATGGTACGGTGTTAAAACGAATACGAATTCAGACAATTTTGTTCATTTGTTCTAATATTGCCCAATTCGAATTCTGCCGTAAATGGATACCGTAACAGTAGTAATTACACACCGGAGTATACTTTACTGTGTTTCAGCTTGACAGTTATCTCATAATAATTGGTGTCCAATAGTCGACCACCACAAACTTTAAAACCGTGACAAATTAAATTATTGTGGATTAGTGCTAGAGACTTTCTTACGAGGCATGGCTTTCAATAATTCTTACTGATCTCAGGCTCTCTAAGCTACCATTAAAATCAGCTGGGAGTTTATTAGTTCCAGTTATGCGTCAACATAATTAAATGTTTCAGCCTTTTATCTGAAGACCATCCAGTGGCCAGCTAAGCACTCAACCAGCTTTAACAAGAGGATTCCTTGGCACTGGTTCGTAAACACTCTGAGATGCAATGTAACTGTCCCCTGCATGTCAGATATTTATGCGAGTATTCATAGGTTCACCACCAGACCTTCAGCAACCTCTAACTCAGAATCCATAGAAATAATCACAGGTAGATCAGAGATAGTTAGCGAGAAGGCCTCAAATCTGAAAATGATAACTGTAGCATTAGCAAACCTTGTTATGCACTAAATGGGGAGAATAGAGGTTAGAACACCTAATAATGATTGACATACAACTGCTTATGTTAGTCAACAAGGTCTAAAATATTACATTTGATATTGGCAACAGTGAAGCCTGATCTCATGCAGTGATTAAATCAGATCCTACAGAATAATGACTCACTAGTGCCTGCGATGACCAGTGGTAGTTAGGCAGGGTTTAAAGGCAGGGAGCAAAGGGGAACGCACAGGAAAGGCGGTCTTGGACTACACCAGTGGGAATGCTTTTCCTGTTGTACTGGATGCCGGGCACAGGGTACTCCATTTGATCAGCAGAATGTGGGATCAAACTCTCACACTGCGCTGGAAGGAAAAGGTCCTGCCGGAGGAAAGAGGATGGAAGGTAGAGGCTTGTGTGTCAAGACAAGCCAACTGATAAAGACATACAGGGTTATTCAAAGAGATTCCGAATTGCTTGTGAAAGGTAACCGAACGCTGAAAATCAGCGTTCAGTTACCTTTCTTGGCCATTCGGCTATCCAGAGAGCAGGCAATTCGCCAAATCCTAGCGAATTGCCTAAAAACATACAGGTTGCCTGTTCGGTCCCGTTTCGAGGGCAGTGAATTCCCCATAGAGAAGCAATGCTTCGGCTATCAGAGAACACAAAACCAGCAGTGAAAGGTTCCCCTAATGCCTGCCATTCGGTGGTTTAATTCGGCAATTTATTCAGGAGAATCCCATAGACTTCAATGTTAAAAATATTCCCGTTTAATTCAATATCTAAATAAACCGTTCATGATAAAATTGTGCAGTAAAGAGTCTGTTTATTTATAGATTTTTTAGGACACTTTAAGCATTTTTCAGATTTTTTTTTTTTTTTAAAAGTCCGATTTTTTTTGATTTTTTTTTTTTAGTTTACTTATTTTTTTTGTAACAGCCTCTTTATTATCATCCTGGACCTCCTGTGAAAATTTCAGACATTTTCGCTCAGTAGTTTCTTTGCAAACAGCGTTTCATTTTCCCAGATTCATACAAATGGTTTTTCTAATTTATTCACTGCCTCCTCTATGTCACAGCTGCTTCGGCTCTGTGTGATTCGGCTCCTTTTCGGGTTTTTCGAAGGTTAATCCAGATGTTTTTGCTTGTTTTCAGCATGCATTCGGTTAGTTTTCGTCAGGTTTGCGGTAGCTTTTCCCTGCAATTCGGGGACCCTGTGGTGCTTGCTGAATACACCGCAGGGTCACCGAAATGCAATCGGCAAAAGGAACCGAATTGAAGAGAACGAAAAGTCACCGAACGTGCGGTGACTTTTCGAATCTCTTTGGATAACCCTGATAGTCCTATTTATTTTTTGTCTATGAACCCAAGCCTTAGTGTTTTGCTTTTCTAAGCATAGACAAAGAAAAAAACAAATTAAGCACTTACCGTCATACGAGAAGGAAAACCATGAGGATTCATGACAATATCTGGGCAGATTCCAGTTTCACAGAACGGCATGTCTTCTTGTTGCACAATTAAACCACAAACACCTGTGGGAGCAATATTTGTTATAAATTACATTAGAAGATTTGAAACCTCACAAGATCATCAAAACCTTTTTGCACCAAAATCACAAAAAACCTTAACCTACTGTTTTTTTTAAATAAAATTGAGAACGTATTTTACCAGGAAGGATACATTAAGATATCTCTCGTTTTCAAGTATGTCCTGGGTGGCGAGTATGTACCATTAGGTGTCTTGCGCAAGGACACATACTGGAGAGGTTGAAAGGCTTTTGATAATGTCTTGATGTTCCATGGTCCTAATGGACTTCAAACTCAAATTTTTGTCAAGGCTATGGGGTTTAGAATTGGTAACGTAATTCTAAAACGGAGCCCAAAATGTAAAGTTTGAAAAGGATTGAGGTCTTTTATTTTCTTCTGCCAAACTGGAGGGTTTAACCAAAATAATAAGCCGATAAACATTCTGGTCACATAAGAATATGTAATCTACATTCTCCTAACAAACGTCAGGTCTGATCTTGGCATTTCCATAAATTTACTATAAAGTAAAGTATTCAATGGAGGTAGCAGGTCCATGAAATGTAAACAAAATATTGCTGCAATATTTGCCTGAATGTTTGTGTTTTCACCCTATTGGAAGAGTCATGGCCCTGAAACAGTTGCCAAAGAGATTGTGAGAGCTAATTGTTCAATTACCAATCAGGAGAGGATAAAAGAATATCGAAAAGGCACTGGATGTACCAAAAAACACAGAAAAAAATTCCTCAAAGACAGAATATGTGGCACTACAGAGACATTGCAAAGATCAGGACAACCCTCCAAAGTTGATGACAGGACAAAGAGAAAACTTATTGGAGAGGCTACCAAGACTGAAGAAGCTACAAGAATTTCTGACAGGTACTTGTCACCTTTGCATGTGACCATCAACGCTTATATTCTGAACACGCAACAGCCATGCAGCAAGATCCACATTGTTACATTAAAACACGGAATATGGTCATTGTGTATTTAATGCAAGAGCCGTACTGACAAACACTGAATGTGAACCTGCATTTATCGAAAATCCGCCAATAGTATGTTCATATAGGGTACGGGTCAAAACTCTGTTTATATAATGTATTATGCTTTTGGGGACTTCTAATAAAACCATATGAAAATGTCATTTGAGACACGTGTCGGTCTTTATATTTTTATGAACAAGCATTTTTTCTGGCCAGGTATATTGTTTAGAGTGTGGATTTAGGATAGGCACATGACACTGTGTACAGGGGCCATTCCTGCCATGTGTCATAGTCAGTGCAGAGAAACTCGCACAGTCACAAAAGTGTGCATGTTTGCATTAAATGGTTTTCCGTTAAAATCTAGGCTCACAAATTTAAAGCCGACAATCTGCCCCTGTATTTTGGAAACTACATATCGTTCAGCTATTTGACAAAGGAGTTTGGAGACCATTGGTAGTTATTGTGCAACTTTAACAAATAAATTTTGGACAAACCATTTTGTGCAGGGTTGGTGATCCCTTCTGCGTCATCTTTGAGATCGCACAGGTCAGTGGGTAAAGTCCACATCTGCAAGCTCCTATACGCATAATTGAGGAAATATTTCGTGTTCATTGGGCGGGCTTAAAAGTTGGTGACTTCTTTGTCTCGCACTGGCTAGAACCGGTGATTTATGTGAAAATCCAGTTTTCCGGAATAGTTTTTTTTTTAAATCTCCGTGCAGCGAATGCCACAGTTAGATGGGCGGAATATGCAGACTTGTACATACACAATGTTGTAATTATTTTTTTAATTAAAAATGGCCCTAAGTTTTTTCTTCTGTGGGTTTTTGTTTGTTGGAGAAGGCGAGTTATTTACATTGTTATTTCAGACATTTCAAAATTCTGCAACTTTATAGGGATGTGTAGACTTATTTTCACTGCAAGATATTTAAAGAGTCATGTCTCAAGCACTTACAATTTGCCAGACTATGTATTAAAAGGCCACTACCTCCGAAAATTTCTAGGTTCTTATTGTGATTATGTTATGTTGCTGATATCTTACATGTACTTTCTTTTTTTTTTCTTGTATGTTTAGTTAAAATATTTTATTCTATAGGTGTCACTGGGTGCATTCATTGTGTGACTCGTGTTGTAAAGATAGTGTGGGGTGGGCTAGGTTACATCACTTGTTCCTCACGGTGTGGCATTGAGCAAAGAATGGAGTCTATGGGTAAGGCAGCCGACTCACATCAATGTACTGTGTGGGATGTAGTCAAAGGACATCACCAGGGGGTAGAGAAAAAAGGGAGCTTAAAAGACTTCTAATCTCATTCAGATGCCATCTCTTATCTCGGGTAGCTTGAAGAACAAAATAGCCCCCTGCAGCATTATCTAAACACACATTCCTCCAGTCCACTGACTGTTAAATAGTGTAGAAGCAATGCAACAGCTGTTAAGTACAATGTTTGCACAGATTTTGGTAAATGTTGAGTGATGGGAAAATCCATAAAATTGAAACCGGAGATAAAAGAAAAAAATAATCTGTTTTTCCTTATTACATGCAAGTATTTTAAAGAAAAAAAAAACAGCAGCATGCGTTAAGTAGTTTTTGTTGGTAATGCACAAGTAATCCAATTACAGCTTATGTTAGTGGTAGTGTCCTTTAAATAACCACAGCCAGAGTAATTGCTTCATCCATTCAATGGGTAAATAAAAAGAAGCAAGCGTATGCAACTTGACCTTGTGATGGGGTACAAGAAGCATTTTAAAATAAGGTAATGGTGAAAGCAGTTTTATGAGACTCAAGATTAATACTGGTGAGGTTACTCCCACGTACAGCATGATATCAAACACGTCTGCTACAGTGAAATGTAAGGAGAAGAATGAAACCTAGAACAACATGTATTATGTGTTCACACCTGACGTATATTGTAAATACACTATGATCACTCCCATAAACGACGACAGTGCAATGATGAGTAAAACTCCAAAAACCTGGGGAAAAATAAAAAAAATATCCCAGCAGAGAAAAGGGTGCAGGTAGGTGATAGGGAGAGGAAAATTACTTGCGAAATTGGGAACACAGACAAAAAGGTTTTTTATTATTAAGAGTTTAAAGACAAAATACCATATATAATATCTATATTCATACACACATATACACACTCCCTCACAACCAAAGAAAGTCCACACACTCTGATTCGTAGGAGAAAGATGGAGTCAGCACAGGGGGGAGCAAATGATGTGAATTTACAAAAGACCTATGAAAAGGACTGAGCACATTACAGAAATCCGTAAATTACAGCCGTTTTGGGGCATTTCTGACAATATCATTAAAAGAGAAGGGGGGAAAAAAATGGGATAACCACAGTGTTTTCAATTAAACGGTCTACAAAGGCAATAACTACCAACATAATTAAAGGAATCAGGATTGATTCCCAAAAGTGTAAGCACAGATCAAGCATAAAAGTTATATCTGTGCTGAGGAAGCCTGGCTCCCTGCCTAATAGACCAGACATTCTGACCATCCATCAAGGAAACCGCTCTAATTTTAATAGTTTCATTTACATTATATATTACAATTATAAAATATTTACCTACATTGTATTCCATTAAAGACATTCCATTATTTAAATTACATTTATACATATTCCCCCAAAAAATTATATATACATGTATTATACAAAACACGCGCATGTATAGATAGAAGGGTCAGGTTATAGTATAACTAGTTAAATAGATGTAACTAAAAAGAAAAAAAAAAAGAACAAAATTAAAAGTGAAAAAAGGTTTGGATTTGTCAATGTGAAAAACAGACTTTTATAACACAAAATAGTATCCAATCCGTAAAACCTTTCACTTTTTTAAATAATTTTTTTAAATCAAGACATTCCCATGCTCTTTCCTGGAGGTTTTCTCTACTCTGGAAGCCAATCTGAACCGAACCTCTCTGGCACACAGGTCTCTGTCCAATCTGTCGTCCTCAATGACAGACATTTACTTTAAAACATTACCAACAAGTATGTAAGCTGAAGGTAGCTTCGATTAAACCAAGCCCCTGAGAAGCCCTTTTATGTGCCAAGCCGGTTCCCATAGCAGACAGCCACTGTGTTGTTTGTTTTGTGTGAAAGTGAATGATAAAAGACCCATGAAATTGACACAGAAAGGCAGAACAGGAGAAAGAAGCGAGGGCTCTCCATCATTGCAGCTTCTACCCTCTGCTGACTTGTTTAACAATGGGATCTACACATCCAAACGCAGATCTAACACAGCTGTGCATTTCATTAGACGGAGAGGACCCAGAGACACTAGTGAATAATTAACTTATTCTGCACCGCTGACTGTGCCTGTAAGACCAGTCATAGCTGACAGATTTTAATACAAGTTAACACAAAGAGGCCATAATGAGCTTAAAATAAGTTATAGTTCCAAACTAATGAATACTCGGAGACGGCCAATACAGAAAATAAGGTCTTTTTTTTAAATGCCAGCAGAGGAGAGAAATATTAAAATGGCTTGTTAGATTTCAGCTCATAGAAAATTCATCATAAATTAATCCAATAAAAATTAAAAAATATATAATACAAGTCCAGCATCAACCATGTTCTGCACCTACATATGCCAAATCTTGCATAATGTGTAGCCACATAGCGTCCCTTAATAACAGAATACAGTATAATCCACTTTTTCCCTTTTTTTACCTGTTTATTATTTGTCGCCCCCACACACACACAGAAAGACCCTTAGTATGCCCAATGCATAAATCTCCAATATTCAAACTGTGGACTGATCGTGAAAGGATCAAGCTAACCTTTGTAGCACAATCACATTTCTGGCCAATTTTACTAACGCTCAGAGAAATAGCTGAAACCTGTATGATGGCTCAGCTTGTTGACGCACTAGCTTCAGTACCTCGGCCCGGTTCCAATCCCTCACAAGTTTAATGCTCTGTAGGGTCAATTGTGACTTTTATAAAAGTCAATAAAATGAGGGCTCATAGCTAGGCAGATATCAAAAGGGAATAAAAGTTATCAGAAGAAGACGTATCGTTGGAAGTATTAAACATTAAGTGAGCTGCAAAGTTTAAATGAAATGCAGCACCCCCCTCCATAGTGTTTGTCCCTTTGGTGAGAACATTATGGATTAGGCCACCATAGAAATGTTGGAACATGGTCTTCCCAGAAGTCTCTGAAAGGTTCGAAGTCATAAATTTGCAGAGCTGCCCGCACACAAAGAGCTGATTAATTGAAAGCCACGCAATCCGTATGCCCCATTATAAAACAATAACCACAGGAACGTCACACCACAGCAAGCATCACCAACAGCATTTAAGTTTGCACTTTCTGGAAGCAGTATAACAATTTTACTCCATACCATAAACTGAGAACAAATCCCAAGTGTTTCTCTTCGTACAGAGACCCAGGGGTCAGCAAATGCTCCAGGCAAGCTAAATATTTGCTTACCTTTTAAACGAGTGTTTAATATGAAATTCATATAATGCACTTAACATAACAAAAGCCCTAGGAATGAAGCACAAACTCATTTACAACTGTGGTTTGATTGCTCGACTACTCGGTCGGACAAAAGGGGTTATTTACAGAAAGCAACATATTTATGGGTGAATTAGAATTCAGGAGAATGTAGTCAAAGGAAGAGAGGAGGAATCCGTGGAAAGAAGATTACAGAAACAGAAAGTAACCCCCCTCTTGTCCTTTCTGGTAAAAAGAAGAGGGAACGTTCACTCTTTAGCTGTACACATAGACACAGGAAGCCAATACCTCACGAGGTTTAGACATTTACATTTAACATTATTGAAGAGTCCTTTTTATATTTAAATAGTCCAATACGTTTTGCCTATAGTATCATGGACTATGAGACTGAACACAGCCAGTAAAATCATCAGTATGAAGGAACGGGTTGAAAGAAAGTGCTAAATAAGTTCATTTTCAGTGTAACAATAGTGTTTGGTGCAGTATTTACCACAAGTCACTGGTTTATTTAGATCATGAAAGCTATAAAAAAATTTAAGTCAACCATCTCAACCAACAATTCTGGAAACCTAAGGAAGAGTTTGCCAAAAGCTGTACCTGCACATTCAGTGGATGTTTTAGGTCACGGTCTAAATCAAATGTTAAAATTAAAGCTATTTTATGTTAAAAAAAATAAAAATTACAAGCCATTATCACCATATCGTAAAAAGTTAGTTATGCTACTTTTGGTGCCCCCCCCCCTCTCAAGGTGTTTACCTTATTTTTTATCCCTTAGGAGCAGTACCTTCTCCCACGGCTCATGAACCTACTGAGATGCAAGTTGCTTCCTGTGGTGAAGAAAACACTGATTGCCACAGTAACTTTACAAGGTATATGCTAGAGGACATTGAACCCCTTACTTCCAGAAGACATATTGTGTGAACAAAGTACAGACAGGCAGATCAAAATTGCATCCTTCAGGTAGCAGGCCCGATTTTACTTGACTTATTGTGCATTGTCGTTCTTCATGCTGGTCATGTGAGCATGGATGGCGTGGGGGAAAACAAGTTATAACAATCATTAAAAAGAAAAGGAAGGTAGCAACAAAACTATCCTGCATTACTTGGTCATTAAATTGCGTCTTGAAAAGTGATTTTCAAACTTTTCATCTCAAAACACACTGATAAGTGGAGAGAAAAAAAAAAAAGGTCACAGCTCCCCAGCAGTTTTTTAAAAGGATTATTTTTTATGTTTGAAAGACTAGTATTAGAATGCCAAGATTGTGTTTGAAGTTCAATTCAACAATGCAGCTCCCCGTTGTGCAATTCCTCCATTACACCCACACCTCATTCTCACATTCTACCAGTGCGCAGCAAATTCCCATGGCACACCTGAGGACCATTCACTGCACTTTAGAAGATGGCACTCTCCTATATATACTAGCTGGATCCCTGTGCTTCACGACGAAACGTCGGGCTATGCAGAGTTATTAGGTTCACAATCCATTGGCTTAGTGGTGGTTGGTGATTGAAACACATAAGGGATGATAATAACAATAAACAATAAAATAGATGGGCTTAAGCCCTTTAAATCAACCAGCAACCCTGTTTTTTTTTTTTTTGCCTATGTAGCCGGGCTAATTACTTGCATAGCATAGGCTTTCAATTTGTCCCTCAGATGAATTGCTCAGGACCTCCCTGTAAACAACATTCCTGGTTTTACGCTCTGGCTGGAGGATGACCAGGCTGTCAGTGAACTGACTCTGGAGCACACCACATACAACCAGGTCTGGACTGTGACAAAAAAAAAAAAAAAAATCAGCCCTGGACTTCATCCAGACCGGCCCAGATTAATTGTGCAAAGAAGCACAAAAATAGTATATAAACCAACCGGATCGCTCAACCAATCACTCTACAGATACCTGAGCTGCTGCAGAGCGATTAGGTAAAGAAACACAGTGGCACTGAGATTGAGTGCGCACCATGTCTTAAAGTGAGGTGGATGTGCAGCGGGTCTCACCGGCACAGTGGCTCCAATAGGAGACTGCGGCAGACTATTAGGTTTTACAGATGGTGAGGTAATTCCCACCTCATATATTAAGAGCAGTGAGAGTCGTGCGGTGAACCCGCATTCACACCGGCCCACTGAGACATCGGCCCACCGGGAATCTCCCTGTAGTCCCTGTGGCCAGTACATGCCCGCATACAACTGGCCATGGGAAAAAACAGTCACTCGTCAGATGCACACCAGCCACGTTCAAAGTCTGTCCCTCTGCCTTATTGATGGTGATGGCGTAGCACCAGTGGTGTATTTAGGTTTTGTGCTGCCCTAGGCCTGATTAAACTCGTGCAACCCCTAATTTAAATTTGACGCACCCCTTCCTGTCAAGGGCACACCTCTTCCTGGTTAATCCCCACCCTTCCTCTTTAAGCTCCACCTTTTACTCTTAGAGCTCCGCCTTTTCCTCTCTTTATATTAAAAGTGGATACCAAGTGCCTACTTGTAGATTTTGTATACCATTTCAAATGTATCTATTGAGATGAATTTAAACATTTCATAATTTTATTTAAGCATTTTTACAAAGAACAGCCACGCATGTCAAGTATACTGGATCACAGCCGCTCTAATTGGTTGAACAATAAAATCCACAGAAACGTACACTGCATATGAGCGTATCACAGAGCTGCATAGCAATAAAACACACAGAAATGGGCACTGTGTATGAGCATATCAGAGCTGCACAGCAATAAAACCCACAGAAATGTGCACTGTGTATGAGCATATCACAGAACTGCACAGCGATAAATCTCACAGTAATGTGCAATGTGTATGAGCGTGTCTCAGAGCTCCAGGGCAATAAAACTCACAGTAATATGCAGTGTGTATCACAGAATCCACAGCAATAAAACTCCCAGCAATGCAATGTGCGGTGTGTATGAGTGCATCACAATCCACTGCAATAAAACTCCCAGCAAACCAAGTGTATATGAGCACACGGCAATTATTTATTCTATATTTACCAGCCTCCGTCCGCGGTAGGGCTGTGTGCAGAGTCAGCTGGGACTGTGTATGGACTCAGCAGGAGGTCCCTCCAGGCCACGTTAGGATCGCAGCTGTGCCTGTGCGTGGAGCCATCTTGTCAGCAGTGGGGTGCCACTGCCAGAGGGTGCACCGTGGCTTTGATTCCCTTTCCGGTGGGTGTTCAGTCCAGAATAGAGTGAGAGTCCGTGTTAACGAAAGGGCGGGCAGCTGCGTGCGTGCGTGTCACATGGTTCAGCCAGTCAGGTGGTACTGAGACTCAGTACCACCTGACTGGCCGGACCGTGTGACCTGCACGCACGCAGCCTCACCAGGAGCCAGGCAGCTCAATGACAAATTTCTATCACTGCAGTGCTGGTTAAGGAAAGGTCCACTTTAAACAGCAGTAAGCAGACAGGGCTTCATATTCTGCTGATACCCCCCCTTTACCTGCCGTTTACTGTCATCTCTCTCTGCACACATCCCGCTCCCCTCTCCTAGAGCTGCTGCGGGGGAGGGGAGGAGCTATGGAGGGAGGAAAGGGGGATTTTTATTCTATTCGATTTTATTCCGTATGCAAATGCCCTGCTCCGCTGCTCGTTGTTTGAGAACACAGCTCAAAGCTGACACACAGTGACAGTGGCACCTCCTAGTACCCCCTAATGACACCCCAATAAATCACTGGTACCTGGGGCGGCCCGCCTCAGCAGGTTTATTCAGGCGAACCCCATAGGTTACAATGTTAAAATTATTCACGTTTTTATGCAATATCTAATAAACCATTTATTATTTTAATCTGCAGTAAAAAGTCTTTATTGGATTTTTTTTATTTTGGTACCTTTTAGTCATTTTTCATATTTTTTTTGGTAAAATTCCCCCCCCCTTTTTTTTAATAGCGGTTTTTCTTTTCTCTGTAACAGACCTTTTTATTATCACTCATAGGATCTTATATGTAAATTCCAGACATTTTCGTTCAGTAGCTCTTTTGAAAACAGCAGGCCACGGGTTTGCGGTGGCAGCATTCAGCGGCGGGGACCCTGTGGTGAATGGTGAATTCACTGCAGGGTGGGGAAATTTTATTCCCCGAAGTGCAGGGAACTACAGAACACCAAAATGTTGGCGTCATTTCGGTGCTCTCTGAGTAACTCATTTAGTGGTGATGTTTTTTGCTGCCCCCTGGAACGTGAAAGCCTAGGCCTTGCCTACCCAGGACATACTTGAAAATTAGTGAAATCTCAATGTATCCTTCCTGGTAAAATAATTTGCAAAAGTAAATAAAAAAATGTAGGGGTGGGGCCACCCAGTGCGGGCCGCCGCCCCCTGAAAATTGCCGCCCTAGGCCTTGTTGGCCTAGGCCAAAATACACCACTGCGTAGCACACCTTAACCGGGTTTTTGGGTATAAAAACGGGTTTCTCCCTGATTTACGCCTGTGAAAATAGTGGCTTCGATTACGTGTTTGTACAGAGTCTTCACCTGAAGTCTGGTGCCATTGCACAGATTCGGAGGGGTTAGATTGCGTAACAGTATGACTGGAGCGCCAACCTTGAGGTAGAGGACATGAGGAGGTAATCCTGGTAGGTTGAGAGTGTGCAAGAACTCCACAGGGTAATGTACAGCATCCTCAATCTCCATTACTGATTCAACAGATTCATACTTCATATTTATTTATTTATTTATTTAAAGGATTTTACCAGGAAGGATACATTGAGATTTCTCTCGTTTTCAAGTATGTCCTGGGTTCAAGAACATTGAAGTGTTACAGTTACAGAAATACAAAGTAATACAATGTAAAGATATTAACAACACAAATATACAGATTAACAGAAAATCAATATGTAGGAAATAGTCATTATGTTATATGTTTACAGGTGCATTCTGTATTCAGTGCCGTAGCGTGGGGGGGGCTGGGGGGGGGGGCCGTGCCCCGGGCGCAGTTTTGTTAGGGGCGCATTCGCGCCCCTAAAACTGGCCGGGGGTTGAGGGACCCAGATGCCGGGCAGCGCGGGAGCGCCTGCCCGTCTTGACAGTCCGTCCTGTGAAGTGGATGCGGCTGTGTGCGTGTGCAGCCGGTCACGTGGTCCGGCTAATCAGGTGGTACTGAGTCTCTGTATCCATGAGTGAGCTGGGGGGCAAATCCATGAGCTGGGGGCAAATCCATGAGTGAGCTGGGGCAAATCCATGAGCTGGGGAAAATCCATGAGTGAGCTGGGGGGCAAATCCATGTGTGAGCTGGGGGCAAATCCATGAGCTGGGGCAAATCCATGAGCTGGGGGCAAATCCATGAGCTGGGGCAAATCCATGAGCTGGGGGGCAAATCCATGAGCTGGGGGCAAATCCATGAGCTGGGGGCAAATCCATGAGCTGGGGGCAAATCCATGAGTGAGCTGGGGCAAATCCATGAGCTGGGGCAAATCCATGAGCTGGGGGGGCAAATCCATGAGTGAGCTGGGGCAAATCCATGAGCTGGGGAAAATCCATGAGTGAGCTGGGGGGCAAATCCATGTGTGAGCTGGGGCAAATCCATGAGCTGGGGCAAATCCATGAGCTGGGGGGCAAATCCATGAGCTGGGGCAAATCCATGAGCTGGGGGGCAAATCCATGAGCTGGGGGGCAAATCCATGAGCTGGGGGAAAATCCATGAGCTGGGGGAAAATCCATGAGTGAGCTGGGGGAAAATCCATGAGTGAGCTGGGGCAAATCCATGAGCTGGGGCAAATCCATGAGCTGGGGCAATCCATGAGCTGGGGCAAATCCATGAGCTGGGGGCAAATCCATGAGTGAGCTGGGGCAAATCCATGAGTGAGCTGGGGGGCAAATCCATGAGCTGGGGGCAAATCCATGAGTGAGCTGGGGCAAATCCATGAGCTGGGGCAAATCCATGAGTGAGCTGGGGGGGCAAATCCATGTGTGAGCTGGGGGCAAATCCATGAGCTGTGGCAAATCCATGAGCTGGGGGCAAATCCATGAGCTGGGGCAAATCCATGAGCTGGGGCAAATCCATGAGTGAGCTGGGGCAAATCCATGAGTGAGCTGGGGCAAATCCATGAGCTGGGGCAAATCCATGAGTGAGCTGGGGCAAATCCATGAGTGAGCTGGGGCAAATCCGTGAGCTGGGGCAAATCCATGAGCTGGGGCAAATCCATGAGCTGGGGCAAATCCATGAGCTGGGGGGCAAATCCATGAGTGAGCTGGGGCAAATCCATGAGCTGGGCAAATCCATGAGTGAGCTGGGGGGCAAATCCATGAGCTGGGGCAAATCCATGAGTGAGCTGGGGCAAATCCATGAGTGAGCTGGGGGGCAAATCCATGTGTGAGCTGGGGGCAAATCCATGAGCTGGGGCAAATCCATGAGCTGGGGACAAATCCATGAGTGAGCTGGGGCAAATCCATGAGTGAGCTGGGGCAAATCCATGAGTGAGCTGGGGCAAATCCTTGAGCTGGGGGCAAATCCATGAGTGAGCTGGGGCAAATCCATGAGCTGGGGGCAAATCCATGAGCTGGGGCAAATCCATGAGCTGGGGCAAATCCATGAGCTGGGGGCAAATCCATGAGTGAGCTGGGGCAAATCCATGAGCTGGGGCAAATCCATGAGTGAGCTGGGGGGCAAATCCATGAGCTGGGGCAAATCCATGAGTGAGCTGGGGCAAATCCATGAGCTGGGGGCAAATCCATGAGTGAGCTGGGGCAAATCCATGAGCTGGGGGGCAAATCCATGAGCTGGGGGCAAATCCATGAGCTGGGGCAAATCCATGAGCTGGGGCAAATCCATGAGTGAGCTGGGGCAAATCCATGAGTGAGCTGGGGCAAATCCATGAGCTGGGGCAAATCCATGAGTGAGCAGGGGGGCAAATCCATGTGTGAGCTGGGGCAAATCCATGAGCTGGGGGCAAATCCATGAGCTGGGGCAATATCCATGTGAGAGCTGGGGCAATATCGATAACGTGTCCACAGGTTGGGGGGGGGCGCACAATTCTTGGCTGGCCCCGGGTGCTGACAACCCACGCTACGCCACTGTCTGTATTGAGGTATGTTAGTAAGGAGCTCGAGTGACTTAAGACTGGTGGAAGATTTGATGGTGTCTGGGAGGTTATTCCATAATTGCGGTGCTCTGTGGGAAAAGGAGGATCGAGCCACTGTCTTTTTGTATTCTGGTATTGCAAGTAAGGTGCTGGTCCTGGATCGGAGGTTATAGGATGAGGGAGCTGCTGGGGGAAGCCGTCTATTCAGATAGGGTGGCAGCTTCCAGAAAAGCTCTTAAACACCAGGCTGGAAAGGTGAAGGGTGCGTCTAGATTCCAGCGATGGCCAGTTTAGCTCTTTTAACATGTCACAATGGTGGGTCATGTAGTTACATTGTAATGCAAAGCGGCAGAATGAGTTATACAATGTAGTAAGTTTCTGAAGATGTGTTGCGGGGCGGCTGCGTACACTACATCTCCGTAATCAATAGCCGCATAAGCATTTGTTGTACAATCTGCTTTCTTACCGCTGGGCTCAGGCAGGATTTGTTTCTGTACAGGGCGCCTAGTTTGGGTAAAGTTTAGATGAGAGTTTTTCGATGTGAGGGCCAAAGGATAGATTAGGGTCCAACCACATACCTAGATATTTGAGAGAAGTGACTGGTCAGCGTGCCATTTGATTTTGTCCCAACACATAAGTGGGGATTTTGCAATTTGTGTAGTTTAGGTTTTGTTCCAAAGAGCATCGTTACAGTTTTGTCATTATTTAAAAAAAGTTTGTTGTGTTTGATCCACTTTTCTACCTCTGTGAATTGTTCTTGCAGCACGGCTTCCAGCTGCCAGAGATTTGGTTTGCTGGTATAGATTACAGTGTCGTCTGCATACATATGTACAGTTGAGGCTTTGCAGACGTTGGGCAGATCATTTATGAATATTGTGAATAACAGGGGGCCGAGTATTGAGCCTTGGGGTACACCGCAAGTGACAGGGAGGGGGAAGGAGGAGCTGCCAGAAATTGACACATATTGTGATCGGTCGGATACATATGATTGAAACCAGGTTATCGTGCGATCACCAATGCCAGAGTTAAGTTTTTCTAACAAGATGCCATGGTCTACTGTGTCAAAGGCCTTGGCAAAATCAAGGAAGATGGCTCCAGTTAGGTTTCCTTGTTCCATCCCAATTTGGATATCATTGCAGACTTTTAAAAGGGCGGTTGTAGTTGAGTGATTTGGACGAAAGCCAGATTGATCTGGGGTTAAGTAGTTCCAATATTGATAATAATCACGTAATTGTGTGTAGACGCATTTTTCCAAAACTTTTGACATTACAGGGAGCAACGATATCGGACGGTAGTTGGATACCAAAGTACTGTCACCACTTTTATGGATAGGTACCACTCTCGCAGTCTTCCAGAGTTTGGGTATGTATCCAGTCGCCAGTGATTCATTGATTAGGGCTGCGACAGGATTTGCAATTGCCGGTGCACTGATTTTCAGCAGCATTGCTGGTATTTGATCCGGTCCAGACTGGTATTTCATTTTTTGCTTATGGAGAAGTTTAGTAACGACACTGGTCTAAAACTGAATTCCTGTCTGATACAGGGACTTTGCACAGTTGGAGGGGCCTGACCTGCATGAGGCCTTTCTGATTGCATGTCATTTCCTAGCTTGGCAATCAAAGTGGTGGCGCATCCAACAAAATAACCATTAAAGGCATTTGCTACATCTAGGGGGTGTTGCAGGGTTTGGTTGTTTACTTTGACAGCAGCCGGCTGGGAGTGGACTGGGGGTGCTTGTATGTTACTTATGGTTCTCCAAAAGTTTCTAGGGTTTGATATGTTATTGTTTAGATTTTCATTGAAGTAATGGGCTTTAACCATTTTTGTTTGTTTTGTGCATTCATTCCGGCATTTTCTGTATTCGCAGTGATCGTTCATGGAATCAGTACTCTTGAAATTTGACCACAGTGAATCTCTAAGATGGTACATTAGTGTAAGATCAGCTGTAACCCAGGGGAGATGGGTCCCTTTTACTCGCACTTTACGCAGCGGGGCATGGGAATTCCAGACTTGCAGGAGCTCAGATTGAAAGTATTCAATTGCACAGTCTAGGTCTGAGATTAGGTTTAGTCTGTACCAGGGGAGCTGTTTGAGATCACTTAGGAAGGATTCAAGAATAAATTTCTTGAAAGACCTGGTGGTTATTACCTTTGGGGGAGAGTTCATGGCCTTTATTTTGCGCACGCAGTACACTAGACAATGGTCACTAAAGCTATTAGCGAGAACACCTGCCTCCTGTATTCAATCAGGAGATGAGGAGAGAATCCAGTCCAGCAAGGTATGGTTAGGGCTTTTCATATTAATGCGAGTGGGGGAGGAGATTAATGGAGTTAGCTGCAAAGTTTTAAACAGTGAGCAGTGTTTATTGTTTTTAGGATTTAGCCAATCTGTATTAAAAATCGCAGAGGACCAGTATTTCACTTTTTTGGTTTTGGGCAAGTAGGTTATTAAGGATTCGAGATAGGTCAGAGAGGGAGTGCACTGGAGAGCTCGGTGGGCGATAGAATCCAGCAACAATGATGGATTTACTGAATGGAATCTCAATTAAACCAGAGAGGAAATCAAAGGTGACAGGAGAGCTAGAAGTCTGTAAGGGGGTGAACTTTATGGACTCCTCAACATAAATAATAATTCCCCCTCCTCTCTGTGGACATCTTCTCCAGCAGAAAGTTGTTGATGCTTTTGGCTGAGTCGTGTGTCGGAGTGAGAATAGCCCTTTCCCTCCTCAGCCATGAACTGAAATCCACTACAGCCTGATTAATGTCTAGGTATATTCTGTCAGTCAAGTTGATCTGTCACAACATCGCAAAGGTTACTTGGAATAGTTATTCTTCCCTCTTCCAAAAGTTCACCAATATCAAGTAATAATTTAGAAAACTCTTCTGCCTTCAAATCACATTGAAGATGAACACGCTTGTTAACAGTCAAGGTCAGGACTTTGAGATTAGGCCACAAGATGGATGACTTGGGACATGTGTAGATGAAGTCAAGGCCTGTCTCTTGTGGCGGCACAACAGGCAACGTCGGTCTGAAGTCACCAGCCAAAAGCACTGTAACTCCACCCATAAGGTGGTTGCTGCCCCTAATGTCCAGGAGTGTCTTGTTGACAGCCTCAATACCGCCTTTGTGAGTCACGGTGCACTCATCCCACACGATAAGTTTGACTTCTTGAAGCACCTGAGCCATGTCACTCTGCTTAGAGATGTTACAAAGTTTATATTCAGAATGATTCAGGTTGAGAGTAAGAAGTGATTTGGGACTGGGACACTATGCAGGAGAAATTTGGTTCACAATCCGTTGGTTCAGTGCTGGTGGGTGATTGAAACTTATAAAGGAATACATGCCCCGCCACCTGGAGTTCGGAAGCAGTTCCATAGGTGGAAGGTGTGGACATGTTGGTGAGGTAGCGACATTTTGGGGAGGTAGCGACGTTTAGTGCTGCAAGGATCCCAGACGCTCCTGAGTGAAGGAGTGCAACGTCTGCCAGTTTGAACGGAGATAACGGCATGTGAGGCAAGTGGCAGTTGGAGCAGATTTATTTTCAGGTGGGGGGGGGGGGGGAGTATAACTCCTTAGCATCAGAGCGTGTTAAGAACTAATGCACTGACGGTCATTTCAAAAAATCCTTTCTTAGTGAGCACCTAGAAGCCAAGAGGAACATACGCGCCGAATTTCAAGTTTTAGGCTTTACGGTTCTGGAGATATCGTGATGTCGCACGAGAGGCATTTCGCTTTTATATATATTTAATATAGGGGCTAGTTACTAACCATTTGTTGAGCTGTTCCAGAACCAACTTGTAGGTAATAAAAAGGCCTTCTAGACCACAATTCAATGTCAAAGTAATGCAGGCAATTATAGAGAGGGGGGGGGGGTGTTCTTATGGAGAAATTTAAAACATCATCAAGGAGACCAGCAAGTCAAGTTTCAGGACAGCATGTTTTAAGACCCTGTGCCAGAAACAAAAAATTTGACTTAAATTATATTTAACGAGTTCCTAATGGTAGGTATATACGTAGTTTAATCAAACGTCAGACTACCTTTCTTTGGAAAACATCTGACACAGTGATCTTTGTGGAATGAAACAGACAACCTTGGTCTTCCCTATTACACATATAATATTAAAGCAATAAACAGACTGTACAATGGTTGTCTCCTGGAAAAGCAGGTATTGCCATTGCAGTCCCAAGATAGAGACACACAGCCTCCATTATATGCCATACACAGCTGAAGATAATATAATTTGGAGATATTGACTGAACTCGCCTGAAGCAGGAAGGAGAGGACAACACTCCGGTACAATGCAAAGATGCTACAGAGCATCAATGGAAATTGGGTGCCCAAGGAATCCACCCCTCTATAGACAAAGAAAGCAGGCAGGGACCCAGCACTGCAGAAGAAACGACCTATTTTATTTTTAACAGCACCGTTTCGGCTTAACACTCAGCATTTCTCAAGCTGGGTGTTCAACGTTTTGGCTGAACACCCAGCTTGAGAAATGCTGGGTGTTCAGCCGAAACGTTGCTGTTAAAAATAAAACTGGTCCTTGCTTCTGGAGTGCCGGGTCCCTGCCTGCTTTTTTGAACTGCCCTGAAGACCGACCTACACTAGATGCTAAGAGGTGAGAACAGGCTACATTTTAGTAACTCCTGCTTCATATTAGCAAAGGTAATCCAATCCATATTAGACCCCGATCATCACATAATGGGGCGGGGGGCGAATCTCTTCCATATTTAGCTCCTTAAAATGAAGCTAGGACACCTCTGGCCCATGGAAAAATCAGTAATAAAGTGAATATTATGTAGGTCTTCACATAAGAAATCCAGAAGTGGCTGATGCACAGATGTTCAAGATAATCCCCCCGCCCCATTTTTCAAAACAATCAAATAAAACAAAGAGAAATTAGCTGTTGATTACCAAATTCTGATAGTGTTTTAAGATCCTTTCAGGAACAAAGGAATATGATGTCTGGAGAGCAGGAAATGTAATTCTCATGTCATTTAAAGACAAATAAGCCAGATACAACATGAGGTTTTCAACACAAAAGAAAACAAAACCTGATTTTAAGCAAAAACAGAGTTTACAACTACATTATGTATTCTTTCCAAAATCCACTGGGGAGTGTCTGCTTTTAAATCAACATCTCTATGCTCGTAGCCTTTATAAAAGTCTACACGAGGTTTCAAAAGCTTGATGAACAATCTGTTTCCTAAATACCAACAGTCTTTTCTCAATATTTCCTCTCACTTGTACAAGTAACAGAAAAGAGGGAAAAAAGGCCGTTCTTCTTTGATGTAAAGAAAGCAATATATGACTGTTCTTTAAGAGCATTTCTCAGTCTGTCATGTGAAAAAGGATTAGCAGGTCTAACAAAGATCTGCAGATCAGAGGACGGAGGAGTATTACAGGGATGCATAATAATGTATTTGAACAGAAGATGGCTTATAGAATAAATTAAAAGTACGTTCTTTTAAAAATGTTAAATGGAAAAAGAAGGCTTTGTTGGGTTTTATGTAGGAATCTTAATATGTGTAGAGTGTTTCAATTGCTAGAAAGGTAAACTTGTCTTCACCACCTGACCAACACAGTAACATTACTGTGTAACTAAGATGTTTACCAACTCTAGAGGTACCTAGTGCAACAGGTTAAATGGATATTTAGGTCAGTTGGAAGATGTCCTAAAGGTAGGAAACAATGTTTTAACAAGACAAACAATTGTACTAACAAACTAAATTGTAGAAAGTGCAGAAAAAAATTAAACTGTCCCTTTTATCATTTGAGATATATAAATATAATAATATAATATAATATAATATAATAATTATATATATATATGTTCACTGAGCCAGAAGAGTCCAAAAAGTGGCACATGTGCATTTCCCTTGCATATAGTTTGAAACCCCATTGTAGATTTGTAACTAAAAGAGATTATGCACCAAGCACCGAACTTGCCACCGAATTGCACTGAACAGTGATTTCACTGTTCCAGTTCGGTGCAGTTCGTCTATTCACTTAACGGTCAATTTGCTAAATACAGGCAAATGAATCGCGAAATATGGTGCAGTTTGACGATCTTTGGGAGCAATGAAATTACCCCATGGAAAAGTAAAGGTTAATCTATTCACAGAATGCCGAAGTGTCAGTGAAATGACCTGATTTTCTGTTATTCAGTTCGACAGGTTTAAATAGTAGAAGCATAGGATTCAATGTAAAAACACTATCAAAACATTTATTTTCAGCAAAAAACAATTTTTTTTTAGCTTTTAGAAAACTGACAATTTTTGTAACCGAAATTTTTTTAAAAGACCTGTTTATTACTTTTTTAAAGAAGCTATTACTTACAAACATTTTAACGCATTTCTATTGGTTTAACCCCTTAAGGACGGGCGTCACGCGGGGGTTAATGCCAGCGAGGCGTACAGGTACGCCTCGACGACCGGTGCCGCGAGCCATTGATTTCGGCCCGCCCCACAGACGACGCACGTCATTGGCTGCAGGGGGACCGGCCTGAGTTCAGGCCATCTCTCTGCAGCCAACAGCGCACGCCAGCTGCGGGGAGGGGCCGAGGCAGCCCATTGAAGTCAGTGGGGCGTACATTTACGCCCTGCGGCTTCAAAGCCCTCCCGCCGCGAGGACCGCATAGCACGTCCCACAGTGTCAAAGGGTTAAACACCTATTAGGAGAATTCCGCTGTGTTTGTGTTTTTTTTAGTAGTTAACCAAGCCCACTCCTGCGCTCTTTGGCGACTTTCTCCAACTTTTTCGTGGGACTTCAGAGACTCCATCTACGGGGCGCTTCGCCAACCATTCGCTAAATAGTGTATTCACCCATATTTCGGCAAAATGGAATCGTCAAAGTGCACCAAAATGTGCTGAAGTGAAAAGCATTGAAATCTCCCTGAAATTTTGTTGCTTTGTGAATAGACCCTTTAATCTTTCTACATTATGAAGGTCTTAAGTTTCTTTTTCAGAGGTTCTTTTAAAAAAAAGAATTTCTACTGAATCGTTTTGTTTCCACCGGTTTTGTCAATAACTCACTTTTAAAGCAAAGTGTGTTGCCCAAAAGACATATGATTGGGCAATAGTGTGTTTTATATTGCTACCGTTTGTTATTTTTTTAACCTATTACTAAAGCTTTGGGACTCGATTACGCTTATGTTCCAGTCCTAGCTTTCTGTGCTTTCCCTGAAAATGCACACATACTTCATGGATTGGCTCTGCTGCATCTGACTACAGTATGATCCTTTATACATATGCTATGTAAATAATGTGGCATTTTAAAAGCACACCAAGAAATACTGCACACTCATGTAAATATTTAGTGGCACAGTCCCCGAATGTTCGACTTGGTATAAAAAAAATGTGCTAATTCTCAGATTGAGGCAAAATATTTCCAATTCTCTTGTCAACTCACCAAAGGTCACCATTTGCAAATGGCCCCTTTAGAATAAATTAATGCATGTGCTTTATGGTACCTTTTTGTCCATGCCGACTGCTGAACTTGTCACCGATTTCAGGCCGTCTTGTTTGCCGTAGTAGAATTTTAATGAGAAACGCTTCTTCTGCATTGGAGGAGATCATTACCTTCTCAATGTAGGACTCTGTTGACCCTTTGTATCTATACAAGAGATTCAGAAATATGTATTATTCATATTGATGCAACAACAGCAAAGCTGTAAAAAGATTAATAAGGGTTGTTCATGTGTTTCTGGAAACAATTTGATGCCTATTCACTAAACATTAAGGGCTAGATTATGTTGTGAACGCTAAAATGGAGATGCCTGCGTGGAACACCTGCAATTTTCCCCATAGTGTCCTCAGATTCTGGGACAGGAGTTACCACGGCACCTTGCCCCGAAAACTTGCAGCAGCCCTTCTACGCCGCCATGAGTATCACCTCCTGGAGTCCATAGGACTCCATGGATGGTTGCGTTGCCGAGCCGCAAGGCATGTGCGATGTCACTTTAGTGAGATTGTGCAGCGCTGTAGTGAGACTGGGGACTATTTGTCCCCAGTCTCACTCTGCTCCTGGCCAGGAAAACGGTGGATCGGGCCACCGTTCTCATCGCAGAACGAGAGGTAACGGATTTATTGGGGGGGGGGGGTTTGGGGGGTGCGAAAGGATTTCTGCAAAAGCGGAATCAGTTGACACCAGCTTTTAGGCGTTGATAATATTTCTGTTAGCACATCAGTGTGGTAATTCGTGCTTTGTAATACGTTCCTTATCCTAACACTAATTACTGATTGCGCATCCTATACTTAACAGGGGGAGCGCAAAGTACTGTAAGATTCGAAGATGAAAACTCTATTTCCAACAAGTATTGGAACTCTACAAGTCGGCATAATCAGGTAACTTTTAGGACTTTAAAAGTGCTTTCAAATGGGAGCTATCATCACACTTGTAATAAGATTTCCTTGTAGGACGTGTGCTTGTAGGCTCCATTAAGTGAAATGAGGAGCATGTGCGCAAAAAAAAATTCATGTCTTTAAAAACGTAATGGCACAATATTTCAGTCACCACTCCTGAAAAAGGGTCACTGCAAGGACAAAAATGTTGCATTTTAAAGTTTCTTAAATAAAGTTATGAATTTCTTGGCATGCCTGGTATCTGCATTTTCTTTAAAGTCACCAAGCTGCTACCAAGCAATTTTGCTGCCATCGCACACGCATTATGGACACCATAAGCTTAATGTTAGGGTTATCAGAGGAACCGACTGATCCTTACCTATCTAGGGCTGCAACCAACGATTATTTTCATAATAGATTAGTTGGTTGATTTTTTTTTTATCCGATTAATCGAAAAAATAAAGGTCCAATTGCTTAAAGAATCACTATGTAAATCCCTCCCTTCCTTCGACAATTAGCACAGTGCAAATAACTTTAAACATACAATACGCAAATTGCATATGTTGTGTAGCTTGTATACCTTTTGCACACAAGGTACGCAAGCGCCTGGCTAGAGTGATGGTTCGATGCTGCGTACGCAGCTCTAGCCCCTGTCTGCTTTCTCCCCGAACAAACAGTGCTACGAGCATTCAGATAGACAGTAGGAGGACAGCACACAAAGCAGGGCGAGAAGGTCGGTGGGAGAGACTCCACGCAGCCTGGCCACTTTTTAAAGACAACATGGTCATGGTGCGTAGAGTGTCCCTTTAAAATAATTTCATGAACAAATTGAGTGGGGGGGGGACCGAAGGTGAGAGGAAGTGAGTTTAAGCAAGGGGCCAAACCAGAATTTCGATGGAGTTTGGGGGAAAGAGAGAGAGGGAGATGGTAGCACAGGACTCCAGCTCAAAGGATAAAACACCAGTGATACAGCTCCTCCACCCAAACTGGTTATCTTCACTCTAAACCTAGAACTAAATAATACCGAGTAAAGCAGCAGCATGTTTTCTTTGATCAGCTCTGACAGAGTCTGAAGTTATTAACGCTTAACGCAGTCTGACTCTAAACAGTGTGTGCTATACACAGATCAATTGATCGACTGCCGATTAATCGATAATGAAAATAGTTATCAACTATTCTCATTATCGTTTAGCTGTTTCAACCCTAGTTGTCTTTTTGTTATTATGGTAGGGATACAAGTAAATTTAAGTCAGATTGCCTGACGCGATATGGTCTTTTATGATTTTCACTATATTTGTAATACTCGATTTTTGTACATATATATTACACACACAAGACGAAATTTCTGCTTTTAATAAAGCACATCGGTAATACAAACCTTGGTTACTTTAAAGGTTTATCAGCTCTTTAAACACTAAACACTGTTTTTTATATTAAAACATTGGTGTCTATTCATCTAAAAACAGGAGGAGTCTATAGAAATCAAACCGTGAACTGACAATTTGCAAAACATGGCGATATTCTTTTTCCAAACTTGACCTCAGCTTCCCAATTCTGCCTTACATTTACAAGTTTTTCTTGCGAAAAGCAAAGAAAACGGAGATAAAAGCTTACCAAAAATAATGAAGAAACATATGGTATAAGTTCTCGTACAGTTGTACAAACCACACAATTCCTAAAGTCAAAACCCCCCTAAAGGCATGAGGAAATTAAAGCAATTTTATTATGGAGAACTGTGAAAAATAAGTTACTCCTGGGGATCATATGCGTAATAAAGAGGATTTTATACTAGAATTACTTTATTTTTATGTACCCCATTGCATGTTCCAACCAGGTCTAACCACATAAAAGCATTGTGCGTTCACAGCGTTTTAGTAACACTCTGCTAGAAGAACAGTCTTTGCTTGTGTCTTGAGCTTCACCATTACTTACGTTATAGGAACATCTTTAAACTGTGGCTGCTGTGGCACGTTGCTTCCCTCTAGAGGGGTCTGTGTAACGGTCGGCATGGACTTATTGACAAGAACCTGCTTGTTTTCGACTTTTTCTCCTGCGGAAAATTAAAAAAAATCATCCTCATGACTGGAAGATTTAAGCGCAATAGGTTTTAAATACTATAATGTTCTTTAAGACAAGTACGGTTACGTTTTTATTGTATTTAATAACAGTTCTGCTATTTTTATTTATTTTACACGTTATTAAAGAATTACAATGCTTCGATAAAAAAGGAATACATGTTTAAGTTGTACCATTTAATTCAATAGCACAGATAGTAAGTCTTAAATGTGAGTAATATGCATAAAGATATATCTACATAAGGAACAAGGTTGCTGGATAAAATCCCTACAGCCAGGTTCCCTAATGCCAACATCCTGACGGCCAACTTCCAGACAGAATAAGTGCCGGACATCCCAACTTCCCTACACGGCCAACTTCCAGACATGCATAATCCCAGCAGCTAAACCTAATACTAACACCCTATCTCTTAGGGAGTTAGGGGGGGGGGTTAGGTTTAGGGGGGTTAGGGCTAGGTTTAGGGGGCTGGGGCTAGGTTTAGGGGGTTAGGGAGTAAGGTTAATGTTAGCCACTGGGATTTTGGATGTCAGGGAGTTGGCCGTGTAGAGAAGTTGGCCGTGTAGAGAAGTTGGCCGTGTAGAGAAGTTGGCCGTGTAGAGAGTTGTCTGTCGGGATTTTGGCATTCGGAACCTGGTTGTAGAGATTTCGACCCAAACCCAAGAAACAAGCCAAATTGCTAGGAGTGATATAGAGAAAGCTTCACTCCTAGTTTTAATCTTTCATCCAGTGGGTCAGCAACTTTGGCTCTCTGTTGTTATGGAACTACATCTCTCACAATGCTCAGTCACTCATGGGTAATGCAGTTTCAAAACTCTGGAGGGCCAAGGTTGTTGACCCCTGTTTTAGTCATTGTAGGTCTTCAAAGTTGTAAGGCAAGCTATAAGCAATTTAGGAGCAGACAAGCACATTATCCTTCATCCTACCATTCTTGTCCAGTTTTAAACGATTATTTATTTTAGTTTGTGTAGTTTTAGTTTAGTTTTAGTTTAGAGCTCAATTTTACAATTTCAAAATCTACACAGAACAGTATGGATACCTAGACAATTTCTAGAAATTGTACTTATTAAAAGCTCCACCGTAGATCAACTGTTTTTACATAAAAACGCTTTTTGTTTACCTGGGGAACAAATCCCATCAGCATCCAAGATTTCATGTCTCCATATTGGTTTGCGGGTAGTGGCGTCCAACATGGGCCCCATCACCTTATCAAATGTCTGATTGCTGTAACGTTTCAGAGTGCATTTGGCGTTCTTGTACACTAGACAGCGCCCAAATCCTAAGATCAGAACAATCAAAGTTAAAAAATACAAATATTGTTGGAGAAAAAAAAATGAAAACGAAGGATCTTTCCAGATGTTGATGAAGCATCACTAGAAGAAGGTAGTATAGGGAAAATCTAGGCTTCATTACTCCAAGACAATGGCTGCACCTCCAATTAGTGTCAATCAAAAGACAGCCCGGCTCATAGCTTTTGTTATTTAATAGGAAGCACAAGGCACATAAATGGAGAAATAAAAAGAAAAATTTCAGTTTCAACAACAACAGGCTTAAATTACAGTTTCCCTAAAAGCAATTTAGACATGCTCACCTAATAATGTAAAATAGCTCTGTTAAATATATCTTCATGGGACTCCGTATATTTGAGTTCAAGCCTCATCAAAAACAGATCACTGATGTGTGTGTACTGCACATCAGACAGCACTGAACACACTTTGACAATGCTACTTGACAATAGCCATATAGAAATCTATTTAAACAATGATCTACAGATGCAGGCTTTCCATTTTCTGTGTTAAAAAAGCCCCAAACACTCTTCATTTAGCTTGGGTTGTATTGATACAGGGCAAAAAGAAAAAAAAGAGTAGACAACGAAGATGTAAACAAAGAGCAGCAGACAGAAATGTGAAGGATACATGACCGGGAATGCTACTTTGGGTGCTTGGCAACCTCCACTGATCTTGAAGAACAGGAAGATAATATGCCAGGCATGTGCCGGGTACATAAAAATGATCCCACTGTTTATTTACTAACCTGTTCCTCCAAAACCTAAAAAGGTCTCATAACTACTTTATCCTAAACTATTTCAAATTAGCAATTTAAACCCACTAACACATATACAGAGTTTAAAAGTGTGAAAAGAATAGCACTGCGGGAGAAGAGCTGGAATAACTTGTAACCTGAAAACTGGAAGAAGGTTGGAGCTTTCCCGTCCAACACTTTCCCAGTCAAATTGAGTAAATATACACGCAACACTTACAGGTGTAAATAATAAGAATGTGGTTATATAAAAAAAAACAAAATCCAAAACACACTTGTAGAAGTAGATCTCATTCTATTTCACTTTGAAGTTATTTCTCTTTATTACAAATTTAAGGCTTGTGGCAACCCTGCATCAAGCATGTCCATCGCAGCAATTTTTTCCTCCAGCATGTGCTCACTTTCAGGGTTATTCAAAGAGATCCATTCGGCTTTCCAGAGAGCAGGCAATTCGCCAAATGTTGGCAAATTGCCTACACATACGGTGCCTGTTCGAGGGCAGTGAAATCCCCATAGCTTAGTCTATTCAGAGAACAAAAACCAGCAGTGAAAAGTTGCCGAAATGCCCTGCCACTCGGTTGCTTCATTCGACAGGTTTATTCAGGCGAATCCCATAGGTTTAATGTTAAAAATATTCCTGTTTTAATCCAATAGCTAATAAACCGTTTATTATAATATTCTGCAGTAAAAAGTCTATTTATAAGCAATTTATTTATAAAGCATTTTTTGGGATTTTTTTGCAAAACAATTCTTCCTTTTTTCAAAAAGAAATTTTAAACTTTTTTCTTTTTTCTGTAACAGCCCTTTTTATTATCATTCATTGGATCTCATATGTAAATTTCAGACATTTTCGCTCAGTAGTTTCTTTGCAAACAGCGTTTCACTTTTCATACATTCAAGCGTACGTTTTTTTTTTCACTCCATTCATCTGCGGTGTCCTGTTTTTCCAGGGGCTGCTCTTTGCTCTGATCGGTTATCAGCTCGGGTTTCTCCGGCGTGTTCGGCGGGGTTAATCCAGATGTTTTTGCCGGTTTCGGTGTGCATTCGCCTGGGTTTTGCGGTGAGTGTTCGGCAGGTTTTCGGCAGCTTTTCCCTGCACTACGATGGCCCTGTGGTGCTTGCTGAATACACCGCAGGGTCGCTGAAATGGGATCGCCGAATCAAGCCGAATTGAAGAGAACGAAAAGTCACCGAACGTGCGGTGACTTTGATTCTCCTTGAATAACCCTGTTTTGTGTTTGTGTCACATTTTGGTAATTTTTCCAATATTTTACCAAGAACAGGATTATGACACTGGAGGCTCAGCTGATGGTTAGCAATTTTTTTGCAATAAAGTATTTTTTTTTATTAAAAAGGTATGTACAAAGTTTTTTGTTTTTTCCAACACTTAATAGACTACAGTATAGTGTAAACATAACGTTCGTATGCACTGGGAAAACATGCTATTGTTGTGACTCTTTATTGCTGTATTTGCTTTATTGTGGTGGTGAGTTTTATCTCAATGGCATAGCTCTCTCATATATGTATAGATTTCTTTGTAGAAAAAATATGGTATGCAATATGGATATTCTGCTAGAAGCATGCAAACAAAGTGAAAAACGTTTCTCAAAAAGGTGCAAACTGAATATAAAGACTACTGTATGTCTGCATGACGCTATAACACTCAAATACAGTAAATATACTCGCATGGCTAAAACCAAACATCTGAATTTCTTAATCTAAATAAAATGTTCTGATTTTCCTGCGAGGTTGCCGGAATGTAGTAATGTACATTAGGAAAGGCTTTCTGGCTGTATTACACTGTAAAAGGTATGTAATGTTCCACATTCCCACTGCAATGTAAAGACATTGCATTAGAGAAGCCACAAAACAATACTTCTGTCTGTATCCTGTGCAACCTGTTGAAAAATGGTAGAAACTTAAAAGAAGATGCTCTTACCTCTGTCTAGGGATGCCTTATTAAGTACAAGGGCATCTTCAATATCATAGCCACTATAACTCATGACAGCAACAGTAGCATTCTGCCCGGCTGGAAGTTTTTCGAAATCAATGAGTTCAATCGTTCTAGTCTTAACCATTGGCCTTTGTGGATATGCCAACAGGTACATCAGTGTGTCAATCCTGTTTCGCTGATTGTATCCAATTGTCCCTGAAAGACAGTCAAATTATTTTAAGTACCTTTACATCTGGGCAGATTTTAAAAAAACTCTAGTGTACCAATCAAGCAAGCTCTACATATATTTTAGCGTTTTCATATCAAAATTGATCAACGGATTTTCAATTCATGCCTAAAAAATTGGTTATTTTAAAACAAAATGAGACAAGCAGATATTTCAATGTGCCCGAATTGCTCTAACGCAAAGCAAAAGCACAATAATGCGCGGATCATTTTAGAGGACTCCGTGGTTCATAAAAAGACAGATGTTCTGTATTGTTGTTCCCCAAAAGCCAAAACAAGTTATTACACTATAAAATTGCAAGAGATTAAAATTTTCAGACTACACACAGACTTTGTGTTTAAAACCTGAATAATAAGAAGCATTAAATTTATCTTGAATTGTAAAAGTCCAGCATCATTATGTATGGATACAGATGCAGTTTAAATATTGGGGGTTGTTTTGGAGGGTAGGGGGTGTAGGGTGAATGAGGTGAAGGGGAAGTTTCCCTATATTCTAAACCAGTGGTTCCCAACCACAGTTCTCAAGTACACCTAACAGGCCAGGTTTTCCAGATATCTGAAGCACAGCACAGTTGATATGATTTGATGCTCAGAGATTGCAGGATTCAGTCTGCATTTCCCCAAGGTGATCCTTAAAATCTGGCTTGTTAGGGTTACTTGAGGACCGCGGTTGGGAACCACTGTTCTAAACCTGTTGTACTAACACAACACTGAACAAAATGACTTGCCCAGATTCCCAATGATGCATGTGGACCATGTTTCAAGAAGTTTGTCATTTTGCTCAGTTGATATTATGCTCTATATAAAATGCCGGCAAATGCCCAACGTCTGCAAAGCCTCAACTGTACACATGTACGCAGACGACACCGTAATCTATACCAGCAAACCGAATCCCCCGCAGCTGGAGGCCGTGCTGCAAGAACAATTCACAGAGGCAGAAAAGTGTATCGAAGATAACATACTTTTTCTAAATACAGACAAAACGGTCACGATGCTCTTTGGAACAGTCCCTAAACTGCATAAATTGCAAAGTCCCCATCTACGTGGCAGGATAAAAATCAAATAGCACGCTGACCACGCTCACCTCTCAAATATTTTGGTACGTGGCTAGACATAAATCTATCCTTTGGCCCCCACATCGAAAATCCTGTACAGAAACAAATCCTGTCTGAGCCCCGCGGTAAGAAAGCAGATTGTACAACAAATGCTTATTCCAGCTATTGAATACAGAGATGTAGTGTATGCAGCTGCCCCGCAAACACCCCTTCATAAACTTACTACATTGTATAACTCATTCTGCCTCTTTGTGCTACAATGTAAATACAAAATGCTCTTGAATCCAGGACATACTTGAAAACGAGAGAAATCTCAATGTATCCTTCCTGGTAAAATACTTTGCAAATAAATAAATAGCACAGCAGTGTACAAATGCTAAAATCACTACATAGACATTTGGACAAGGTTACAATAAATACTTTAGAGTAAGTCATACATTTAAAAAGTTGATACGGAAGGGATAAATGGAATTACACAAAATGAGGACTGGAAATCAAGCATTTTGTAATTTCAGAATAAGAGGCTCTCATTACAGAAGGACAGAAATAAGTCATTAGACAAAGTGTGGGATGATATAGATTTTGTGAACAGGGATAGAGGTTAGACAGCACTTTGTAAGTTAGGGACAGGATTTCAAATTTTAATATGCCACGTACAGGAAACCAGTGAAGGGATTAGCAGAGGGGGTATTGACCAAAGAAGGTTGGGTTGGAAGAGGAATTAAGTATTTATAAAACAAGGAAGAATCTAGAGAGATCCCGTCCGAAAATTGTTGCAGTAGTCAAGGTGGGAGATAATGGGGAATTGAATCGGTACTTTGGAGTTAGGCATGTGAAAGTAAAGAAGTAATAGCAATGCCATCTACAGTACTTTAGATCTTCGGAAGGCGGTGGATGTGTTAGGAGCAGGGATGAATGTACTAATCTTAAAATATATTCTACAAAAGGATATTTTTTTATTGGCGAAAATCTATCCATGAAAAGATTTGTGAGAGGTAGTTTCTGACATGCTTCGGGCATGTAAACAGACTTAACATCATGTAAGGAAGACTACTGAACGGTTTTCTGCTTTAATATCTTGGCAATAGAAGCAGCCACTTCAGGGGAGATACTTCGGGTATTTACCTGTTAGTTTATAAATATATTCGGGGTCCTATTCCAAGTCAAGAATGACTATTTGGCGAGAAAAAGTAATAACCACCATAACAGGTTGATTAGGGAATCCTAGTCAACAGGTAAAAGTTACTACCGCTCATTATTAGAACATAAAACTCATCCTTTACAATCCCATCATGTTTCCACAACCAACACCACCAAGGTTGAATAGTTCCTTGGAGCGTTTCTGACAGAATTTCCATCGCTAGTGAAGATTTCTCTCTAGACATGGAATTCCAGTGGCAACCTGCTATGAGCTACCACTAGAAGTGGAATACTGTCCTATATTAATGTAGACCCATGGATTTCAGACATTAGGGGTAGATAGGAGTTTCTACCTTAAATACTTTATTTTGTAGGTATTGCTTTTTGTTAACTTGAGATTGAATAAAACAGAATAGGAGTGAAAAAAAAAACAGCAGAAAACCAATTTACCCATGTTTATCATAGTAAACTATGCATATAAACATGGTTTTAAACTATGCATGACTTACATTTAATACCCATCAATTAGTTTCGTGCCCATTTCCCCCTATTTTTATCATCTATTTGGAAACATTGTATGCCTAACGCCAATTTCTAAATGAGTTCTTATCTGTCTGCTTACTCTTTGGTCAGGTGTTTTGTAACCACAAACGTGAACAAAAGGCTCGCTTTTTTTATTGCTTAAGATATCCCAAAAGACTTTGTGTCCGAAAGCTGCGGCTGTAACGTCAGCGGATCGTATCCAAGGAGCTAAATGTGCAGGACCCGAGGGTCAGAACAGCTGAATAAACCAACCTCAGAAAACACAGACAATGAATTGCAAATGACACTCAAAACAAAACAAAAAAAGTGGGGGGGGGGGGAGGGAAAGGGAAAGAAAAAAAAAAACACATTCAAAGGGAACAGTAGAAAAGGCCTCCGCTTGGAGCCTGAATTGGCTTTCTGTACACACTGATCCTGCCTGACTGTGTGTGGCAAGGAACTGACTGCTTTAAAAGAAAGAGGTGCAGGGTTTGTCAAAGGAAAACGGCCTGACTGGTCTTCCATATTACAGCTAGAATACGTTAACCCTTCAATATGCAACTCTAACTTTAGAAAGTGGTAAAAGCTTGCGATGCACTTGCTTTCCAGTGGCACGTCCCTGGGATGCTCTATGGGACATTAAGGTGACAAAACTAAAAAGACATCACAAAAGGATTTTCCCAGTCACTTTTTTATTTGAGTTTAATGGAAATGGTAATGATGAGCAACCTGTGCAGGTCTGTTACGCATTTAATGTAATATGCATACGAAACAAGCATATGCAATTAATATTTCAGTGCCAGGACTCGTGAAACAATACGCTGTGTATAAAAGGAGACGGTGGGCATCATAGTAGTTAATTTATTCAGTATGGATAAAGTATTTACTTGCTGTGTGCTGGAATGTTTAATCAGTTGGCCTATAATCCCACATGCCTCCCCCAGCTGACGCATGTCAAAGGCAGAAGCTCCTGAAACGCAGAATTCATCATGGGAACGAAAGAATAGACGTCTAGAATCACGTACTATCAAACAGAATTTAAAGGGACACCAACACTTACATAAAGCTGTAACTAGTTTATTTGTGCATTAAAAATAAAACCACTTTATAAAACGCATGCGGCTTGTTTTTATTCATTTATTTTAACAGTCATGCAAGGCTGCCTGTTGCAGATATAGAATTACACAAGCAGAACTTTTCCTGTGGCGCACGTAAAGGTGCTCACTAACTGGCCTACTTTGCAACCTCCATAGGAAGGGCCATGATTGACAGTAAACAGATTCTTCTAAAATAACTCTCCAAGAACCTGTGGCTCAACCAAGCTCACCCACCTCACATCCGGCATCTCTCACATCTTGTCCCTTCAATCTCTGCACTGGCTCCCTGTTTTCTTTAGAATCCCATTCAAATATTGGTACTCCCATAAAAAGCTCTCCATAACTGTGCCCCTGCCTCCCCCTCAGTAGTAGGGTTGCCACCTTTTCTCCAAGCCAAACCCAAACACTCTAGCACTGCATGGCAAAATATTTTTGCTGCCAATGGGTAAATGCTCAGTCCCGGACACACACACACTCATACACCTATACAAACATGCCTTTCCCTTTCACCCTTCAAATCCCATTTAAGTCTATTTTATCCCAAACAATAAATCTGCCTCATTCACCCCAACATCAGCTCACCCCATTTCGTCCTCACATTGTACACTCAGAAAGGGGGGGCGGGAGAAAAGGGAAAGGGGACGAGGGAAAGGGGGCGAGAGAGGTTAGAGTGGGGTAGAGAGGAGAGGGCGAGGGGGAAGAGAGGTGAGGAGGGGGCAAGGGAGAAGAGGGGAAAATTTAAAAGCGAGAGAGAAGGAAAGACAGAGTGAGATCATGCTCAATAAAATTGTGAGCAAGGAGCATGACCGGGAATCCTATTTATCTGCCTTCCAGGACCTGCTGCTGCCGTGCCAGAGCTCCCATAACCGCACCCCTACCTACATCTCCTCCCTTATTTGCAAATACACCCCGTCCCGGACACTTCGCTCTGCCAATGATCTGATGCCTTCAGCTCCACGTACCCGCATCCCCAACTCTCGCCTTTAGGACTTTTCCTGAGCTGCCCACTTTCCATGAAACTCCCTCCCCCGCAACAGACTCTTCCTGTCTCTCCAGTCCTTCAAGCAGTCTCTGAAAACACAATACTGCAGAGAAGCCCATCAGTCACCTAATGAATGCGATGCCATTGGGTCTTCTAACCCCCTATGAGGTCCGGATTGACTGAGCTCTTATCTTGGCAAGTTTAGATTCCCTCGCAAGTGGCCTTGGCAATTTATTTCTAAAGAGAATTTTGTTACTTCTAATGCAGTTACCATCTAATGTAGTCACAGTTTGGCTGCCTGCTCCTGTTTTGTTCAGGAACATAACAAAGATTCATGATCAAATAAGAATAATAATAAAAAAATTAGAAAGTTATAATCAGTGAAACTCCTTTAGCAATTGAAGCCTTCTCAACTGTAAAACAGTTAAACCAATGACTGCTATAAGCATTAAAGAATTACAGGGATCTGTACATTTACATATCCACCTGCCCGTGGGGCCACTGTAACTATTGTTTTTTTCAGTTTGGTGTAATATCATCATGTGAATAATCATAGCGGTAATTGTTATACCATCAACCAATCACACATGAAGCTTCACACCAATTACCATGTCTAGGTCTTGATTAATGGTAATGAATCGCATAAACTGGTTACACTAATCTAATTTGCTCTAGTCGAAGTGCTAAGTCTATGCAGGATGTGATAATTGGTTGCTGCCCAATGTAAAGATGAAGTAAACATTTTTAAACGAAAACATCTATATAATAAAAGAGTAAGGCTTTGGCTGTCCGTCGCCAAAGCCTTACTGCGCATGCGCGCGCAACCAGCGGCGGTTGGTTGCGCGCGCATGCAACCGCCCGGCACGAGCCGGCTGCCGGCTCGCCGCGGCGGTTACACATGCACAAGGCAGCCGGGTAGAGGCTGCGCTCGCAGCCTCTACCGGCTGCCGCGCGCATCCAACCCAGAGCGGCGAAGGGAAAGTTTCCTCCGCCGCTCGGGGGGTTGGATGCGCGCGGCAGCCGGGTAGAGGCTGCGAGCGCAGCCTCTACCCGGCTGCTTTGTGCATCTAACGGGTCCCCCGAGCGGCGAAGGGAAAGTTCCCTCCGCCGCTCATGGGTAGGATGCGCGCGGCAGCCTCTACCCGGCTGCCGCGCGCATCCAACCCCCGAGCGGCGGAGGGAAAGTTCCCTCGCTTCCGCTTTGAAGGACCCAAGCCCCGGTCACGTGACCGCGGCTTGGGTCCTTCAAAGACCGGAAGCGGGGAAATCTTCACTTCCCTGGCGCCGCTCGACAGGTAAGTATGAGCGCTGGTGGGGGGGGGGGGTCAATATCCACGAGCTGGGGGGGTCCATATCCACGAGCTGGGGGGGTCCATATCCACGAGCTGGGGGACCATATCCACGACCTGGGGGCAAATCCACGAGCTGGGGCAAATCCACGTGCTGGGCAAATCCACGTGCTGGCAAATCCACGAGCTGGGCAACTCCACGAGCTGGGGCAAATCCATGAGCTGGGGGCAAATCCATGTGCTGGGCAAATCCATGAGCTGGGGCAAATCCATGTGCTGGGCAACTCCATGAGCTGGGGGCAAATCCATGAGCTGGGGGCAAATCCATGAGCTGGGGCAAATCCATGTGCTGGGCAACTCCATGAGCTGGGGGCAAATCCATGAGCTGGGGCAAATCCATGAGCTGGGGCAAATCCATGTGCTGGCAAATCCATGAGCTGGGGGCAAATCCATGAGCTGGGCAAATCCATGTGCTGGGGGCAAATATCCATGTGCTGGGGGCAAATATCCATGTGCTGGGGCAGTATCCACATGCTGGGGCAATATCCACGTGCTGGGGCAGTATCCACGAGCTGGGGCAGTATACCCACAATAGACTGCCCTCTGGGCAGGCTGGGGCAGTATCCACGTGCGGGGGCAGTATCCACGTGCGGGGGCAGTATCCACGTGCTGGGGCAGTATCCACGTGCTGGGGCAGTATCCACGTGCTGGGGCAGTATCCACGTGCTGGGGCAGTATCCACGTGCTGGGGCAGTATCCACGAGCTGGGGCAGTATATCCATGAGCAGGGGCAGTATATCCACAATAGACTGCCCTCTGGGCAGGCTTTACAACTAGTTTAATATAACTGGAAAGCAGGGACGTGCGGTGAGGTCAGTGGCTGGTGAGGCACTGGCTAGTATCAGAGCCAGATATACACAGGTTACGTAGTCACAATTTACGCATTTGATTCTTGTTATATAGGAGAAGAGTTTGGCTATTTATTCTCATGTAAAACCAATTAAAATATATATTTGCATGGTCTCACTGTGATATTTACAAATATTATCCCTTCAAATGGTACCGGCTGGGTGGAGTAGAGGTAACAGCACTGCTCTGCGTGGAGAGAGCCTGTGGAGACATGGGTTCGATCCCGACAAGCACCTCTCCAGTAATTTTCCTTGGGCAAGACACCTAACGGTACATACTCGCCACCCAGGACATACTTGAAAACGAGAGAAATCTCAATGTATCCTTCCTGGTAAAATACTTTCTCAAATATATTATTTTTAAAAAAATATGTTTTTCAGTTACCCTTTTGTCGATTCTGCACATTACTGGCAAAGATCACAATAAATGTTGTAGAAAAAAACCCAAAACAAATATCTTTATTTTCTTCGATAAGATAACCATCAAACAGGTATATATTTTACGGAAAAAGGAAATCTGTACCCTTTGGCACCACCCGGTGGTGTTGGAGAGGTAGTGTGCCTTTTAACTTCAATTCAGACAAGTAAAAACAGGCATAAAATCAAACATAAAATATAGCAGCTCATAAGGTGTCTCTGTGAATGTGTCTCTAAGGACAAAGTCTCTACGTGGCCTCTTTCAAGTGCCAGTGTTGGTGGGGGGGGGGGATCTTTTTCTTTTACCCCTCTGCGGTCGGCGGCCTCTCACATCCACTTGGTGGTATATCCCTTTCCACCTTTGTGATACAGAATGAAGAGAAAATGTGGCAGAGTTGGCGCTTCAGATGCTCTGGTGGTGATATATTTGCAGGATCTGTGCTTGCTTCTGGGGTCCTCTGTAGCCCTTAGAAGCAAATATCATATATGTCGTGGTACAGTTTTAAAAAAAAAAGTGCAAATGTACCATAATTTATGATACTCACGTTTACTGGTGTCTCAGAGCTCAGACACCAGATTTGAAGGCAGCCAGTGATATTATCTAGGTGCACCGGATCACCTATCAGGCTCAGCCACCTCCTTGGTAGATGAGAATCAGCCAGGACACAAATAGGATAAAAACGTGGTGTTTTTATTAAAGCTAATAGTAAAAGTATAAAATATAAATTACCACACACCAACTGACGAAGCCACTTAAGACGAAACGCGTATTTGTGTACTGGTAATTTATATTTTATACTTTTACTAGTCCAAACTATTCCATTGTGCTCTCAGTGCCTCTGTGGCACTAAATAGCAATAATCAGGAAGTAGGTAGCGCTCGGACGTCTGTTCATTGAACAGACGCGCCGCAGACTTCTTGGAAGCTTATGCAATTAGCATATCATAACGCTATGCAAATTGCGTAGGCTCAGGCTGCTGTGACTGAATGAAAACGCATGCGCGCAGAAGACGGATGGAGCCGATCGTAGGCGAGCGTGGGCAAGGAGAGTTTGTGTTTGTTTTATTATTTCTGCAGCACTTAATGGCAGATGAGGCTCTGCCTCCCCAGACAGCACATCTCTGCTGGAAAGGATTAGAATGTATTTTTACTTGAGCTTATTACATTGTATATGGAACACAAAATTTAAAGGCCATTTAAAAAATATTTTAGAAGCATTATACATTTTTTCTTTGTTTAAATCTTGATACATATGTTGGGAGGTGTAGGGAATGTTTTCAACATCTCTGGGTGTTTGCTTTATGAATGTTCAGCTCATCCTTCGAACACTTCCCACAAGTTACACACACCTCACATTAACATTGTTTGGCATCAAATGAGACCAAGTAAATGCTTAATAATTTGCACAAAATAGATTTAGTCAAATGAACAAAAAGTGACCTGTGGAACGACTGTTTTTGTAGCCTTCAAAGCATAAATATAACTCAAAAACATCCAATTCCACTTTTCCCCTACTCCGAAAGACCTAGCTATGGTGAAAGATGTTCAGTTTCATGGACAGGAGTCGAAGATTAGTGGTTTCAAACATCAAGCTTTGATGCCATTCTTGGTGGCATTCTCCGATTTCCTGTATATCGGAAATTATGACCATATTCAAATTGATCTGTGAAATGCGCACAAATGTGACATCTTTCCAATGATCTCCGCTTTGTTCAAAAGGAAAAAAACCAAAAACTGTAAAAAGGGGAAAATAAAAATACAATTCTATAAATTAAACTTACCCATGGCTTGTTTACCCATAGCACACTGGTATGTGTTTCTGGGGGACTGATTGTGGTGAGGGTAAGGAATGAGTCCTGCACAAACACCAAGCAAAGTAAACGGCTCTATTTCCAAGTGTGTTGTCTGTCTGAATAAGAGAAAATATAGGTGTTAAAGGATCATATTCAGCACCTTGGTTATCAAATGGAGCCAACAGAGGGAATTCTTACTGAACCTCTACTTTATGAATAGACATAACTTTCGAATCACATAAAACAAAGTGTTGCAAGTAAATTTAGTAGAATATGGCACCAGATGGATAAACACAAGATGATAAACACAAGTGTAACGGAGAGTGGGCACTGGATGCAGGAGGACTGCCACCACTGGAGGAGCTCAGGGCAGTAGGAGAGTATGTGGATTGGCTGTAGGCGAGTATGTGTAACGCTATCTCACCCCACCAAACAAAATCAGTCACCTGAACCTGAAAGCCCAGCCGAGTCCCCTGCTCGGTTGGCCTTCAGGCTCAGGCAAGTCCCCTTCTCGGACGGGCCTCCAAGCCAAGCCAAGCCAAGCTGGGGGCTCCTCTGAGAGCCGAGCTGCCCTCTCCAGGCCCTGGTTTAGATGACTTATTTTTGGCAGATTTTTCCTTTCAGCCGAAAGCACCATTTTTGGCCGATAATGTTCATGGCGGAAATTTCGGTGCATCCCTAATTACAGGTTTATAAAACAATATATACTCTGTGACTGAAGAGTAAGGACTGCCATGTGTTGAGTGTTTCTGTCTGTAACTTGTGCCAGCGTGGGTTTCTGGGTACGTTATGCACGTGTGTATTTTTAGTCTGTCTGCAGATTAATCACCCAGGGCATGCCATGGTTTTGAAACACAGAGGGTTAATTTACTGAACACGATCCCTCCTCTTGGTTTCTGAAACAAATTGACACAGTATACCTTGCAGTTGAGCACACAGCCAGCAGCCAGGGGAGTAGCACAGTCAGAGGAGCAGTTACTGGTGAGTAACTCTTCCCCCCCCCCCCAGCAATTCCGACGCAGTAATTCAAATGATGTGGCTCATGATCCGATTCATTTAAGGGAGTTACTCATAATGAACCAAATCACTTCACTGATCCAGACTTCCCATCACTACTTGTTGGCGGGAGGAGTTATTTTAACTGCCGAGAGGGAGGGCTGAGTGAGCAGCTGTGATCGGTGTGCGTGCAGCCGGCGAAGGCCACGTTACAAATGGAGATATATATATATATATATATATTTGGGCTGGGCTTTAAGGAATCATGATGATTTACAGTGACAAACATAATTTGAACACCTAAATGAAACCCTCATAGAATGGACAAATATAGTAGGTGAAGAGTGTTCCCAGCTATTCCAACACAACATGACCCATGCTTGTTGAACTTGGATAAAAACTCAATTATTATAAAAGGTCTCAGATGCTGCTTCTATTAGACCAAGTACTTGTCTTCACAGTTTATTGCGGGTCCCCAGTAGGTGTGTATATACAATATATAGACAGATATACATATATTTAGTTATGGAGGTCTGTGATGCTTACACATATATATTAGTGTTTTATTGCTATGAAGATCTGATAAAGGGAAGCACAACACATACTGCTGTAATACCATGCAAGTAAGGACAAACCCAAAAATACTTCTAGATCTCATTTGCCCTCATGAAACCCTTACAATGCCAGGACATGTTTCAATTCCAAATATATTCCGACTTACTTGGCTATACTGTGTTCATAAAGTGATATGGTACAATCATTCTCTTCATTGACGTCCAAATATTCCACTAAACTCTCGTGGAGGAAATCTTCAAAAGTCCTGCATACAATAGGAAAAAAAAAGAAAGCATTCTAACTGATCATTTGTTGTTTTTACATCTCCCCCTTTCCTACTACAAATACACATAATTTTGTATAACTCTTCAGAAGGTATTGCAGTCACCACTTGTAATACGAGGATTATACGATTTTACCACACTAGGTGAAAAGTCCTTCTCTTTCATGACTGTGTATCCCAAGCCTATTGGGAGAACTGCAAATCCTTGTGTAGTTCACAACCTCAAACCATATGGTAACAATTCTGTTCTAAATGCCTTTAATTTTAACCTCTAAAGCACCAAAGCATACCTCTCCTACAATGCTTATGTTAAACTGTGCAGCATCCCGGGAATATATGTGGAACATCAAGTCAGGAGAAACTCACTTTAAAAGATAAATGAAGCACCAAGACCACACTATCGTTACTTTTTAACCTGGTTCCATTGCTTTGGGCCATTATGCATTAGAGAAGAGAAAAAAAACCACTTTGTCATGTAGTCCTCCAGTCCCTTCTTAAGTACAGACAGGTATTTCACAAATACACTCTTGAAATAAAAGGATTCAACATTAAAACTCAGACTTACAAGTGTTATGGACTATTATAAGGTAATTAACTCTATCCATGTAGAAAATAAAAGAATCATGGGATTCTTTATTCTTATGCATCAAAAGACATCCAGAAGGTCAGATTTGCCCAACAGAGGGAGGAAGTCTTCTTCAAGATGTGCTGCCCCTTTACCCTTCAAGAATATGACCTATGCAATGGTGATACAATTCTGTTCATCCCCAATAATCCCCCCCTCCCCACAAATTTAACCTCATGCTGAGGCATCAGATTTTAAACAGCTGGTTGGTTATTAAAGCCTTGTATGAATGATTTAGCCAACTGATCAATTTCTCAAAAACCTTTTTCTAGAACTTCAGAGAAAAAAAAAACACAATGGTAAAAAAAGTCAACTTCAACAATCCATGAAGATGCAACTTTGAAGATGACTGAGGAGAAAGAGCTCGCGGGAGCATGACATTAGAAACACGCTCTCTAACTTTTCAATGTTGTGTCTGTTTCTTGGGGACAGGGCATATGCTGATCTCTTGATGAATACCCACAGGAATGTCATTAAAAAGAACTAGGGATGAGCTGTTCGGTTCGATCAGTTGGGAGTTCGATTCGAACTTTGGCAGTTAGCGAACTTCCAACTTTTTGGCGTGTTTTCAGTTCGAGTTTGAAAAAAAAAAAAATTGTGAAAAAAGTATAAAAAAAAAAAAATACCAAAAAAATCTAGAAATAAAGGACTCTTTACTGCAGAATACTATAAGCAACGGTTTATTAGATATTGAATTAACCCCTTAGTGACCGGGCGGTTTTACACAAATCCGTCCTTTAGTGACCGCTGCTGTTTTTACGTTTCTGCGCTGTTAGTGTTTACGTCAAATTTTCCTCTTACTCGTTTATGTAACCCACACATATTTTACACTGTTTTTTCGTCATTAAATGGACTTTATAAAGATACCATTTTTTTCATCATTTCATATAATTTACTATAAAAAATATTGTGAAATATGACAAAAAAAATTGAAAAAACACCACTTTTTCGAACTTTGACCCCCAAAATTTCTTATGTATCAACAACCGTCAAAAAAAATTAATTCCTTAGTAGTTTCTAAATTTAGTACTGAGTTTAGCAATACCCAATGTTTACATATTCCTCGCTTTTTTCCTTATTTTATGCAACAATAAGTGCAAGTAGCACTTTGCCATTTCCAAAGAGTTTATTTTCAAAACTAGTGCTAGTGACATTGTAACACTGATATCTGTCACTAATTCCTGAATAACCCGCCACATATACATATTTTTTTAAAGTACACAAATCAAGGTATTAAACTTGGGGTATTTTGACTCTTTCCATGCAAACCATTTTACCACAAATCTATGCCAAAGTTTGAGAAACAAAATTTTTTGGTGATTTTTTTTTTTTTGAACGCAATTTAAGAATACATGTACTGTGAACTTTAAGGTTTACTGCCAAAGAGCACCCCAAAATATGTTCAGCAACATCTTCTGAGTAAATTGATACCACCCATGTATAGGTATGTCGGGTCATTTGGGGGCTAATAGGCCTTATTTGGGGGGTGCGCATTTCAGTTTTCCAACTTGGAATTTTCACATTTCGTCACCATGCACCCATGTCCTATTTGGGACATTTTTGAAGCCGGCCAAAGTAATTTACCCCCATCAAACCATATATTTTTAGAAAGGGCACACCCTAGGGTGCTTCAAAGAGTTGTATTTTAACACTTTCCATGCACTAGCTCTATGTCAAACTTTCAGGTAGTCACTTTTTGGGTTATTTTTTCAACACACATTGTACTTTAGGCATGAATTGTCAAATCCAGTTATGGGTTACTGCCAAAAACACCCCAAAGTATGTTCAGCAACATCTTCTGAGTAAAGTGATACCACCCATATATAGATTTGTTCTGTTGTTTTTGGGGTGCTACGCCAATCTTTGACATGTGCTTGTCAATTTTCTAATTTGACATACAGTATCTTCTTTGCTTATCTTCTTTTTAGGGGCCTTTTTACATACCCCAGTTTTATGAACGTGCATATATTTGGTAAGCTAACACCCCAAAGTATTGTAAATGGAGTGTTTTTATGCTATGGATGCAACCGTTTGCTCCAAACAAATTGGATACTGTTTGGTGGTCATTTTTCATTTTCACATCCACATCAGTTTTGGACTGTGATTTAGGAGACACGGTTGTTTGTTACTGCATGAAAACTCTCCAGGTTGTTTTCTGCAAGGTCTCCTGAGTACACCCATGCCCCCCATGCATAGGTTTGCCAGGATTTTGGGAAGGTTCAAATACAATTTTTATGACTTTGTCATTGGAGTTGAAATTGAGATTATTTCTTCAGCTAGGCCTAGCTTTGGTTTTGGGTCTACCGCATACCCCAGTTTGAATTATTGCCAGAAAATTGTTTATATTTGTTATGTTGACACCCCAAGGTATTGCATATGGAGTGCTTTGATGCCATGGATGCAACGGTTTTAGCCCAAAACATTTGAGAAGGTGTGTGGCGGTAATTTTTCAATTTTTTATTTTTATGCCCACATTAGATTTAGACTGTGATTTAGGAGACACTGTTGTTTGTTACTGCATGAAAACTCTCCAGGTTGTTTTCTGCAAGGTCTCCTGAGTACACCCATGCCCCCCATGCATAGGTGTGCAAAGATTTTGGCAAAATACAGCACCAATTGTAGAACATAAAAATGTACGAATAAAATGTAAAAGTCTGGTGCAGTAAAAGAAAAAAAAAACTAAACTGAACTAACTAACTGGAGTGTGAGAAAAAATAAAAGGAAAAAAAAAATCACAGATCACGCACAGTGTGATATAGCTTGAAACAGTCCCCAAGACACAGACCGGGTTGTCCAGGGCATTCTGGGCAGTAAAAGATTGTGTCTCTCCTCTGCCCCCTCTTGAAACACACCCTGCACCTTTTTTGGGGTTTCTGTTTGCCCTCAGTAGGGGGGATTTTATAAAAATGCGTATCCCCAACTCTGTCCCCCATCACCGCCCGGGGAGCAGGTGCGTCCTGGTACAAAAGCCCGAAATGACCTGGAGCTGAAACTGTAAAAAGGACAGCGTCACTCCGGGGTTTGCCTTTTTGCAGAGCAAAAAGGCATTGTGGGTTGCAATTTGCATCAGGTAAATTGCAACCTTTTTGTACGGCCCTTGACTTCCGCATAATCTGGTAGGGCTGGAGCAGCTGATCTGCCAGATCAACCCCACCCATATGCGGTTATAGTCTTTGATGCACACTGGCTTCCTGATGCGCTCAGCTCTGCCACGTACAGAGACCTCCACAGACCTCTCAGTGTGGATGGTGGATAGAAGGTATACATCCTTCTTGTCTCTGTACTTGACCGCCAACAGCTCCTCTTGGCGCAGAGCTGAGGTCTCCCCCCTTTTTAGCCGGGTGCGGACAAGCTGTGCTGGGAAACCTACGCGGTTCTTGCGAACAGTACCGCATGCTGCTGTATCAAAACAATACAGCAGCTTGAACAAAGGGACACTTGTATAAAAATTATCAACATACAAGTGGTACCCTTTGTTCATCAGGGAAAAAGTAGGTCCACACAATCTTGCCACTGGTTCCCATGTGTTCTGGGCAACCTGGAGGGTCAAGGCTACTATCCTTTCCCTCGTACACCCGGAAGGCCTGAGTATACCACTCTCGCTGTCACAGAGCTTATACACCTTCACTCCATACCTGGAGCGTTTGGAAGGAATATACTGCTTGAATCCCAGCCTTCCCTTGTATTTCATTAGGGATTCATCCACGCAGATATTCCTTCCAGGTGTATAAGCCTCTGCAAACCTGGCGGCGAAGTGGGTAATCAGGGGGCGGATTTTATACAGCCTGTCAAACTGGGGATGCTCTCTAGGAGGGCACAGGCTGTTGTCACTGAAGTGCATGAAACGCAAAATGTTTTCATACCTTCTACGTGACATTGATTGGGGGTAAATGGGGGTAGAGCAGATGGGGCTACTGCTCCAGTAGGAGCGAATTGAGGGCTTCTTTATAATGCCCATCAGCATAGTAAGTGCCCAGAATTTCAGAAATTCTGGCACATCTAGCGGGGTCCATTGCTGCCTTGCCAAGTAGGAGTCTGGCTTCGCAGCACAATGCTGATGGGCATACAGATTTGATTGGGCCACGATGTGCCCAACAAATCATCCCCATAAACACCTGCAAAAACTGTGTGGCGGTAAATCCTGCAACATCAATATTGATGCCAGGATTTGCCGTGAAAGGAGGGATATCTGGCCTCTGGCGATGAGCACTACCCACTCCTCAGCTGGAGCTGTGCGTCTCCTGCTGGCAGGTGGTGACCCAGGATCTGCATCAGAAACATCACTAGATACATCAGCCAGCGTAGATGATGTATCTAGCGACGTCTCTGAGCAGTTGGCGGGGTCAAAATCAGGGTCGGAGTCTGACGCAGATGTCTCAGATTCTGATGCCAGGATGGCATATGCCTCCTCGGCGCTGTACACCCTCTCAGACATTATATATAATAGATTATAAATTTTTATAATTATTATATATAATAAGCGGATTGTTGGTTCTTAGAAGAACCGTTGGTTTCACAAGAAAATACAAATAAACACCTAAATCTCTCTAAATCACTCTAAACCTGCCAATTCTTCTAAATCTCCCTAAAATCTCTCTAAATCTGCCTCAATTTTTTAATCTCACTAAAATCTCTCTAAATCTGCCTCAATTTTTCTAATCTCCTAAAATCTCTAACCTGTCAAATCTGATCTCTCTCTCTCGCTCACCAAAACACAAGTGAGGAGAGGGAGGGAGAATCACAGAGGTCAGAGCCAATATTTAAAAATATTGACCTGACCTGACAAATTAGAAATTTTATTTTGATTTTTTTTTACTTCTGATTGGATGTTGCTAGCCTGCCTCTCTGATGAGGCAGGCTAGGAACATCCCACTCAGCCCCAGATGACCCTGCCCTTAGAAGGGCAGCGCCATCTTGGCTGTCAGTTTATTTTATTTTATACTTTTTTATTGATTTTTTATTTTACTTTTTTTTTTACACTTTTTTTACTCTGCTGGGTGCCTTGATCCCTCGAGGCACCCAGCAGAGCACCTGATCACTCATGTGATCTTTTTGTACTGAGTGCCACGATACCTCGTGGCACTCAGTACTTCCTGCCGCTACCGGAAGTGATCGCTCGGGGGAGCGATCACTTAGCGGACCGGCGGCAGGTAAGCATATTGCAAGGATGCCTCGATGTCGTGGCATCCCGCAATATACACAGAGCAGCTGGAAGCGATACCGATCGCTTCCAGCGCTCTCTGAAGTGCTGGGCATCTCCGGTGAAACCGGATGTTGATCGCTCCGGGGAGCGATCACAAGGTGCCCCGGCACTTCTCACCGCCATTGCACGGATGCCTGGACTCAGGCATCCTGCAATGGTGTTTGAGCTGCTGGAAGCGATCCGATCGCTTCCAGCGCTCTCTAGAAGTGCCGGGCACTCTCCGGTGAAACCGGATGTTGATCGCTCCCGGGGAGCGATCACAAGGTGCCCCGGCACTTCTCACCGCCATTGCACGGATGCCTGGACTCCCAGGCATCCTGCAATGGCGTTTGAGCTGCTGGAAGCGATCCGATCGCTTCCAGCGCTCAAAAAACCGCAGGACGTGCCATGTACGTCAGCGGGTCTAAAAGAGACCCGCTGCAATGACGTACATGGTACGTCCTGGGTCCTTAAGGGGTTAAAAAATAATGTCTACGTGCAAAGATTCTCACCTCTAAATGACCTGTGCTCTCAAACGGCGTAAACAACAGGTGTTTAATTAGTGTTTGGAAATAACATGGGCTTCTAATTAGTCCGTCTCATGAATTTGATACATTGTATGCAGACTGGAGGTGCCAGGTGTCATGTGTGGGTCTGTGCTGTGATTGCGATGTTTCCATACATCCTACAAATCCGCCACTTCACAGGCAGGTTATGGGGGCCTCCTAGGCACGATATTTGAAGGAATTTTTTGTTTTTATTTTTAACCCTTATTTTATGAAAAACTCACTGTTCCTTTAACCCTTTCACTGCTGAGGCATTTCACCACTGTGTGCGGAGCTAATTTTTACCGCTTTCGCTCATCATGTTTAAACGCGATTTGAAGCCACATTTTATTATACGACCCAGACATCATATATATTGTTCTTTCCGGCAGACTCGGCAGATTCATAATATATCATTTTTATATGAATACGTCATGTTCTGCCTGTATATTATAACATAAAATGCAATAAAACTTGAATTTTTAATCATCTGCAGCGTGTAAAGTGTTTTGTTTCACCTTTTATCACATGAACATTTGCGGTTATATTTTCTATGGGGTGCGCTTGTACAAAAATTAGAAATGGGGTCTTATTAAATTTTTAGGGGGGGAATTATGTGATTTGTTTTATTTTTCTACTTTAAACCTGGTCACGTTTGGTATCATTCGAAAGGCCATGCTCAGGCCTTTCGATTGGCATCCTCCATGACCCCCTAGCTGCCACGGTTCTGGAGATATCGGGGTTCAAATAAACCCCCTATCTCCACCAGGGGATTCCGGGCAGCTAGGTGTTCCCCGGCTTTCTGACATCATCACGCTATGCGTGAGGACGTCAGGCAGTGAGGGGGGACCCAGGGGTGGAGCCGCCATCCAAGATGACAGCCCCCACTGGATCCAGGCCGCACTTCGGCGCCGCAAGGCGCTGAAGTGCGACCCGGTGCCTAAGGGGTTAAAGCCAGGCACCGCTTAAAAGGGGAGACTCTCCCCTTTTAAGCGGCGCCTGGCTTTTTTTTTTGTGGGACCTCCCGATCGGGAGGGATCCGAACGGATCCCCCCCTCCCTTCCAGGCGATCTCCCGGCATTGCTGGGGACAGGGCCGGCACTAGCGTAAGGCGGCCGCCTTACTATCTGGCTTCCTGCCAGTTTGTGGGGGCGGAATTCCCCGGCCCCGAGCACCGCCATCTTGGTCGGGAGGGGAGACCCGGCGCAGCGCTAGGGGCCGAACCACCTGACCAGCGCCGTGTGCGATCTCGTGAGAACACGGTTGCGCTGGTCATGTGGTTCCCGCTTGGCGAGCGGCAAAGCTGCATCATGTCAGTGGCCGCTCGCCACCACGAGGAGCACCGGCGGAGCCTGGGGGGGCAGGTGAGAGCTGGGGGCAAAATATCTCCATATCAGCTGGGGCAATATATACCCATGTAATCTGGGGGAAAATATATCCACATGTGATCTGGGGTCAAATATATCCACATGTGATCTGGGGGCAAATATATACATGTGATCTGGGGGCAAATATATCCATGATCTGGGGGCAAATATATCCATGATCTGGGGGCAAATATATCCATGATCTGGAGGCAAATATATCCATGAGTTGGGAGCAAATATATCCACATGTGATCTGGGGCAAATATATATATATCCATGAGCTGGGGGCAAATATATCCACATGTGATCTGTGGGCAAATATATATTATATCCATGAGCTGGGGGCAAATATATCCAGGATTAGGGGGCAAATATATCCACATGTGATCTGGGGGCAAATATATCCATGAGTTGGGGGCAAATATATATATATATCCATGAGCTGGGGGCAAATATATCCATGAGCTGGGGGCAAATATATATATATATATCCATGAGCTGGGGGCAAAGATATCCATGAGCTGGGGGCAAATATATATATAAATCCATGAGCGGGGGCAAATATATTCATGAGTTGGGGGTAAATATATCCATGAGTTGGGGGCAAATATATATATATATATATATACATACATACATACATACATGAGCGGGGGCAAATATATCCATGAGTTGGGGGTAAATATATCCATGAGTTGGGGCAAATATATATATATCCATGAGCTGGGGGCAAATATATCCATGAGTTGGGGCAAATATATCCATGAGTTGGGGCAAATATATATATATCCATGAGCTGGGGGCAAATATATCCATGAGCTGGGGGCAAATATATTCACATGTGATCTGGGGGCAAATATACCCATATGAGCTGGGGCAATATATACCCATGTGATCTGGGGGCAAATATATCTACATGTGATCTGGGGGCAAATATATCTACATGTGATCTGGGGGCAAATATACCCATAAGAGCTGGGGGCAAATATACTTATATATACACACACTAGGGTTGCTCATATAGGTGTATATGTAGAGATTATCATGGCACCTCTATCCTGATTGGCTTGACATGACACGGATGGGGGGGGGGGGTGGGTACACCAAAATGCACTTCGCCTGACTAGATAAAAGTGCATGCACCGGCCCTGGCCGGGGGTTGCCTGGAAATGACGTCATCGCGCGTGGCGCGATGACGTCATTTACGTCGGGAGGAGCTTGACTTCAGCGTCTGAGGACGCTGAAGTCAGAACGCCGCGGGACCTCTGACAGAGAGGTGAGTATCTCCGCCGGGGGTCCCGCAAAGCTGATGACGTGTGGTACACGTCCTCCTCAGCATACAGCGGGAGTAACTGAGGACGTTGTCAGCAGTGAAGGGGTTAAAAACAACTTTTTTTTAAACTTTTTGTCCTGGTTTCCTGTCCCCCAGGGCACTACCCGGACCTGGACATTGTTTTTAAATGTTTCTATACATCCTGCAAATCGGCCACTTCACGGGCAGGTTATGGGGACCTCCTAGGCACGATATTTGAAGGAATTTTTAGTTTTTATTTTTAACCCTTATTTCATGGAAAACTCACTGTCCCTTTAAAAACTTTTAACTTTTTGTCCTTGTTTCCTGTCCCCCAGGGTAGTACCCGGACCCCCATACACCTTTTATGGCAAATATCTAGCATATATGCCCTCTTGGAGGGCACTCTAAAAATCGAACTTTGAGTCCCATTTATTGAGTTTGTGTTAGAGTTCAAATTTGAACTTTTGAAAAGTTCAAGTTCGAAAGCGAACCGAACTCGGGGGTGTTTGGCTCATCTCTAAAAAGAACCTGTACTAATTTTGTAAATTCTGTTCAATATGGTTTGGATAAATATGAATACTACAGTGGCAAGAAAAAGTATGTGAACCCTTTGGGATTACGTGGAGTTTTGCATGAATTGGTCATAAAATGTGCTCTGATCTTCATCTAAGTCACAACAATTTGAAAAACACAGTCTGCTTAAAATAATACAACAGAAACATATGTTTTCATGTTTTCATTGAACAGAACATGTAAACATTCACAGTGCAGGGTGGAAAAAGTATGTGAACCTTTGGACTTAATAACTGATTGACCCTCCTTTGGCAGCAATAACCTCAACCAAACGTTTCCTGTAGTTGCAGATCAGACCTGCACAACGATCTGGAGTAATTTTGGACCACTCCTCTTCACAAAACTGTTTCAGTGTAGCAATATTCTTGGGATGTCTGGTGTGAATCGCTCTCTTAAGGTCATGCCACAGCATTTCAATCGGGTTGAGGTCAGGACTCTGACTGGGCCACTCCAGAAGGCGTATTTTGTTTTGTTGAAGCCATTCTTTTGTTGAATTACTTGTATGCTTTGGGTCATTGTCCTGTTGGATCACCCATCCTCTGCGGAGCTTCAGTTGGCTGACAGATGGTCTTACGTTTTCCTGCAAAATGTCTTGATAAACTCTGGAATTCATTTTTCCATCAATGACAACAATCCGTTCAGGCCCTGAGGCAGCAAAGCAGCCCCAAATCATGATGCTCCCTCTGCCATGTTTTACAGTGGGGATGAGGTTTTGATGTTGGTGTGCTGTGCCTTTTTTTCTCCACACAGCTTGGTGTGTGTTTTTTCCAAACAACTCGATTTTGGTTTCATCTGTCCACAGAATATTTTGCCAGTAGTGCGGTGGAACATCCAGGTGCTCTTTTGCAAACTTCAAACGTGCTGCAATATTCTTTTTGGACAGCAATGGCTTCCTCCGTGGTGTCCTCCCATGTACTCCATTCTTGTTTAATGCTTTCCTTATTGTAGATGTGTCAACAAAAATGTTAGCATGTGCCAGAGATTTCTGTAAGTCTTTAGCTGAAAATCTAGGCTTCTTCTTTACCTCATTAAGCATTCTGAGCTGTGCTCTTGCAGTCATCTTTACAGGACGACCACGCCTAGGGAGAGTAGCAATAGTGTTGAACTTTCTCCATTTGTAGACAGTCTGTCTTAGTGTGGACACATGAACATCAAGGCTTTTGGAGATACTTTTGTAACCCTTTCCAGCTTCATGCAAGTCAACAATTCTTGATCGTAGGTCTTCTGAGAGCTCTTTTCTGCGAGGCATGGTTCACATCAGGCAGTCCTTCTTGAAACCAGTAAACCCAAAACTGGTGTGTGTTTTTAAAGGGCAGGACAGCTTTCAGCAACACATCCAATAATATCACACTGATTGGACTCAAGGTTGGCTCACTCCTGGCTCCAATTAGCTCTTGGAGAAGTCATTAGGCTAGGGGTTCACATACTTTTTCCACCCTGCACTGTGAATGTTTACATGTTCTGTTCAATAAAAACATGAAAACATATGTTTGTGTTGTATTATTTTAAGCAGACTGTGTTTTTCAAATTGTTGTGACTTAGATGAAGATCAGAGCACATTTTATGGCCAATTCATGCAAAACTCCACGTAATCCCAAAGGGTTCACATACTTTTTCTTGCCACTGTAATTTCACCTACACCAATTCTTTTGTGTTACTGCCTCATTATCCTTTGAAGACGTCAATAATGAAAACCACAGCAATTACTTTTTAGAACTAAATTTGTAGCTTCTATATAATGTTCAGGTAATATCTGATCAAAGTTCCAAGTTCTAGCTTTACTGGCTGTATTGATAGCAGCCCTAGAGAACGAACGTAGCACTATGTCCCATTTCTCATTCATAGTATTGTACATATGGGACATTGTGTTCTAAATTTCTGTCACGACCCATGCCCTGTGCCATGGGATATTCCATGGACTGTACTGATCCAGCTGTGCCCGACTCCAGGTAGCCACCTTCCTGTATTCCTTCCCAGGTTTTGGAGCAGCCCGGCACTCCCATTCCAGTTCTAGCTCATCAAACTTTGGTTTTCCTTTCCTCTGTATGCATGCAGATGTATGCTTTCAGCACTGAATGATACCCTGTAAAAGGAAACCCCACCCATCGGTCAGTGCTTCAGCATAGTTACCCTTTGGCTCAAACACTCAAGTCCTGTATGTTGCTACTCCTGAAACCCGTGTTTTCCGCTGCATCCCCAGCCTGCCTTCCAGGAGCCTCCTGCCCACCAAGATTCTTGTGCCTTCCAAGTTCCTCGAACCTCTCCAAGTATCCTTATTCAGGGGTGTGGAAATTTTAAAAAAATCTACTTGTCCAACGGACTAAGTGGTAGTCCAACCTACTTGTCCCTCAGGACGATTTACTTGTCCTGATAAGAAAAATAATCATACTTTATTCATAACAGCGCGCACATAATTTGGAGTTAGAATGCAAGCTGTATTAATTAAATACATATAAATTACTGCCAATTTAATACAAATAGTATCATACATACAGGAAGGGTACAAGGGGTGAAAAGCTATCCTGGCATACATACAGAATGGGTACAAGGGGTGAAAGGCATACATACATACAGGAAGGGTACAAAGGGTCAAAGGCACACATACAGGAAGGGTACAAGGGGTCAAAGGCTTGCCTGGCATACATACAGGAAAAGCAGGGTACAAGGGGTCAAAAGTTAGCCAGGCACATAAACAATAACACGGTACAAGGGGTGAAGGTCTAGCCTGGCATACAGGAAGGGTAGACATACAGGAAGGGTAGCAATGTACAAGTGGTGAGACAGGTCAGACACTGTAGCCCATGGATAAACAGAGGGCTGAAAAGGAGACCCAGACACAGAAACAGGAGGGGGAGGGGGGGTCCCTGAATGGAGGTCACAAGGTCAGAAACAGCTCCAAACCATAAGAGCTAAAAAAGACAAATAACATCCATTAGGCTGTAATACGGAGGTGTCAGGGCTTATACCATCATAATACAGAGCTTATAGGGCTATTAGAATGAACGGAAGAGGCGGCGCCCCTCACAGCACTGACCTGGGCCAGACAGTCACAGTTTATTTAATTATTAACCCCTCCGGCCAGCATATCACTTAATAATGGCAGCGCAGTGGCAGACAGTTTATTAACCCCCCCTCGGGCCCTGGGTCGCTCGCTCACTGCTGGATAGACAAAAATCTTTGTATGCAGGCAGGTTCCTCAGGCTTGCTGGCTCCGCACCCTCCTTATTTACCCAACCTCAGGCATCACGTCAGGGGGCAGCACCATACAGCGTGGTTAGACTCGAGAACGTGCTGTGGCATGGCGTGTGGGAGTCTAAGGAAGGCAGGCATGCTGCGGCGCCGCCGCGGTTACAGAATGGCATGCGCCACAGCGGCAGGACCCCGTTGGCGGACATAGGCGCCGCGGCACTGCAGGCATCATTCGGGTGGTGAAGAACTCAGAGGCAGCAGGACATTAAAACCGGCGGGGTCCACTCACTGTGTCTGGCCAAAACCGGGCCCCTACAACCCGCGGGCACTCTGTCAGTGCCTGAGAGCCCAACGGGTCAGTTCGCCCCTGCCTGGGCGATTCACACAGCTGTGCCTGGACGGCACATCATCTGTATTCACGGCGACCCTTACGTGAGCTACCTGATGATTCCGACAGTGTAGCCGCGTGATGAAGCTGATATTAGCTCCTGCCACTCAGTGAGAGAGGAAGGAATGTCCGTGAGAGTGGGCGTTCCTTCCACTCTCTTCACTCAGAGTACAAAGCGCGATCCTCCTATGGAGGATCGCGCTTAGTATCCCGACGGCGCTCGCGTGCCGGGAGCAGTCCGACGGGCTTCTTGCCCGCCGGACTGCATCTCGAAAAAAATCTACTCACCCGGCACCGGATCTTCATGTCCCGGGCGTCGGGCGATATAATTTCCCCACCTCATTACTGCAAGTCCCTTCAAATGCCTACTACTGTCAAGTACCTGTTGTCCTACGTTTCCCAGTATCTGGTCAGTCCTTTTCGTGTCCTGCCCCTTGTCCTCAGCATGCTGGTTGTCTGTAACTGGCACTGTAGCGCTCACACAAGAGTAGCGAGTTTGAGATCTTGTTGGACAGAAATATCTGCTTGATGGTAGCAAAATACACAGTATTTTCAGACTTATACTCCAAAGCCAAGGAGTATAAAAGGACAACTGCTACCAAGTTCCAAAGGTTTCGAGACCAACGGACAACTTAGAGCACAAAACAATACAGATGGCTTCAATACTTGAGTAGGTGTACCAAGGTAGTTTGTATGACAGTCAATGTATTGTGCAGACTGCAGGGCAGTCATCGAACTGACAGACTTAGCGTTTTCTGATAAGCTCAAACGGGTATGTTGTACCTTGTAATCACCAGGGTCTACTGACACGCATAAAGGCTTAAAGTTTGTACAAACCCAGGTACACTTGGCAAGCTGAGCACGATGATCATAGAAAACAAACGATATCTCGCTACTGCGGATTGTACATAAATACACGACCCTAGATCATGAACCTTGGACCTGGAACAGAACCTCGATAAGGCTGTAGATAGTACACCAGAGCGAGATGGGAATATCCCCAAGTGGCGAGTAAAAGCCCAAACAGCCTGAATAGGGTTAAACCAACGACGCACAGTACTAGCAACCGCTATAGTACGTAACATAAGAATGGTCAAAGACAAGCCAGGTCAAAATCAGGAGCAGGAAACGTAGACGTAAATGGGTCGGCAACTAGAACAGCAATGAATCAGTAGTAAGCGATGCGGGAATAGAATTCCAAGTCAGGGCGGCGAGGCAACTCCTCGCGCCTTGCTTTAAACCCGGCGGCTCCTCGTGACCACGCCAGGCCGCACCCCCTCAGATGCCGCTCGGCCATTACAAGGTGCTGGCACTCGACCAGCCAGTGGCACCGAACCCCCCCAGGAAGCACAGCAGGGGCTGAGGATGTAACATTGTCTCCATCCTGTATTCCACCTAAATCCTCCCCACTGGTTGACTATCACTGCATACTGGGCTCATAATCTGTAAAGCCAGTACCGACCCGCTACTAACCAGTGACTCTAAGAATATCCAGTGGCCTATTCTACTCCCCTCAACTGGAAAATAGTTCAAGCCAAAAAAAATAAAAGCAGAAGAATAACAAACTTTAAATGGACCAGTCTAAAAAAATAAATAAAAAAAAAATATAAATATATAAAAAAAGCAAAATCCACAAATTCAGCACTCCAGCTTTAAATCTATCAATGAATAATGCCACTGTGCTCAGAATGCCCAAAGTGATAATCTGCAGTAACGAGTCCGTGAGTGCCCCATACTCAAAAAAAAATAATATATATATATATATACACACACACACCCCTCAATTTACACAGGAGTCCGCCCCCCCCCCCAATTTTCACAGGTGCTGCTGACAACTGGCACACCATTTTCTCAAATATATTTTAGGTATACATACTCGTCATTTCTCACTCAGCACATGAGGAAACTCCTCCGCTTTGCACAGCAATTTCTGCCAAATGAGGCAGGAGGACACAACATGCAACCTGACCACTTTAAAAAGCTAAAGTGGTCAGTGTTTGTAGAGTGTGCTTTAATTAACTTCAATCTTTAGGACTTAAAAACCAAAGTTTTATATCACAGACATGCTGCAAACTTTTATGTCGTCTCCCCCTTATTTAGCACCATTACAGAGAGGCCAGCAACTCCTTTTGATTCTTCTTTTAAATTTTTTATTATAATAAAATTTTTATTGAAAAATTTTCAGGTGAACAACAGACAATTTGCATTGGTCAACATCAGGTTCAATTCTACAACAACCAAGATCAGTAGTATACATATGATGTATGATAAGACATGTATCAGAATAATAAAGGAAAGACTATAGTGGTGGGATAAGAGCGGGCAAAGGAGGGCCAGCAGCCGGTGCAGGGGGAGTCCCAGGGGGTAGGGCAGAGGAGGACCAGTAAAACCAGCGGCGGAGGTGTTGCGCCAGCAGCACTATGAATGAGGTCTTCAATGTGCCTAATGGCATGCACCTCCTGAAGCCATTCCCGTATAGTGGGCATAGTTTAAGATTTCCAATGTCGCGGTAACACGGCTTTGGCCGCATTCAGGAGCTATATATCAATCGAGCGTTTGTATGCTGCCGGCTCTGTGGGGGTATGGTGTGAGAGGATGGCAGCTGGGGTAAAATCAGGGGGTTGAGTTGACACCTTGCTGATCGTGTCATGCACTGATCGCCAATACGGTTGTACCAGGGGGCAAGACCACCACATATGTAACAGGTCTGCATGGAGTGCCTGACATTTCCAGCAAGAACCATCAACCGCGGGATCAAAGGTGGCAAGAGTTGTGGGGGGGCCATACCAACATGACAAAATTTTGTAAGCGGTTTCCTGTGATTTAGTGGCCGTCGAGCAGGATGTAGTGAGGGTAGTTATCTGGTCCCATTCTTCGTCTGTAAAGGATATTTGTAAGTCGCTTTCCCATTTAGTTCGATAGGATGGTGTGTGGCGGGTAAGAGATTGTAACAGGCCATACAACACAGAGATACCGCGGCTCACAGGATGAGGTCTTTGCGTTAGTGTCTCAAATTGGATCAGGGAGCGTGAAGTGGTGTAGAGGAGCTGGGGAACGTAGGTAGGTCGTCAGACTGTGTAAGTGAAATGCGGTTAATAAAGAGTGGGTGGGTCAATGGAATGTCAGTCGGTGACGTCAATAAAGGAGGAAGCGAGCATGAGTTGTGGTGTGTCCCTGAGGGGTGTCGGGTGAAGCCTCCGAGAGAAGGCTGGCAGATGGCAGATTGGCATGAGTGGTGATGGCCAAGGGGCGATTGATAGAGATATATATATATATATATATACATACATATACACAAAAAAAAATCCTCCCAATCTCAGATGATACAAATTAGTCCAAATTCTTGATTTTTTTTGTATATACTGTATATGGCATTGATATTTATGTACGTAGGATCAACTGATGAAGCTGTGAAGTAGCGAAACGCGTATCAACCTATTTTGTGTTCTGTTTATTTTATTTTTTACATTAAAAAGTTTTTAAACTATATTGGAGAAGTGTCCATTTGGGAAAAGGGCTGGTGAACCCTACATTCTGCACCACAGGCGCATATACTGAGCCAGTGACCAGTCCACAGGCTCTGGACCACGTAAGTTGATTGTGTGAAAACACAGTATAGCACAAAAGTCATACAGAATCACGCTATGGTCCATTGTCCTTTCTTGTCTCTTCAATACATGAAATTTCGTAAGAACATATGGAAGAGGGACTGGGTCATCCCTGAAGGGACCCGTCGATTACAAACTGAGCCTTAAGTTTTCAGGCTCTGGCCCATGTGAGTTATCAACTGTACATTTGCCTGATATACTTTCAATGGTCTTTTGTATTGGGCAATCGGTCTTTGTATATATATTTTCTCATTTCATGACATTGACACGCAAGTGACGTATCTTTGCAGTTACGAAAACTATCAGGGTAAATCTATATGCTCCACTTTCCATGGGTGTTGCCACATACGGGTGAAATCATATAATTAGGTGATTTATTAACCACCATTGTATGGGCATATCACCACCTTTTTATCACATTTTACAGGAGTACACAGGCGCTTTTCCCACTTTTTCTTGTATTTTATGTTACATTCTTGTCAAGGGTTGTGTGGGTTAAGCCCTTAGAGGAAATAGCTGCCGTGTATGAAGGTGAAATATGAACACTTCATTCTGTCCCAGCGCCCCTTACCTTAGTGTGTAGAGGGATTAGATCTGACCGCCTGCAGAAGAGGTTCCAGCAAGAGCACAAAGAGTAAAGGGGAGAGGGGGCAGCCCTGCCTGGTGCCATTGTGGATGGAGAAAGGGGGGGGGGTAAGGAATCCATTAAGATTAACGCGTGCAGTAGGGATCGAGTAAAGGGCACCAATCCAGGCGTGCATGTTGGCGCCGAAACCCATGTGTTCAAGAGTACAAAACAAGTACGGCCAGCTGACCCTGTCGAAGGCCTTTTCGGCATCTGTAGAAGGCAAAAAAGAGAAGGGGTAGAGCAGGATCCGGATGCAACATGCGCCAAGCTTATGGCCCTGACGGTATTGTCCCCTGCCTCCCTTCCGGGGATAAAGCCTTGTTTGGTCAGGGTGGACTAAGCGCGGAACATAGTGGGCAATTCGCATGGCAAATATTTTGGCAAAGAGTTTTAGATCTTGATTCAGGAGGGAGATGGGACGGTAATTGGCACAAAGGTCAGGATCCTTATCCGGCTTTGGTATTAAGGCAATGGTGGCGGACAGAGTTTGAGGGGGCAGGGTCCGTTGTGGTTGCGTGAGAGTGTTGAAAGCCAATAGCCAGGCAGGGGCAAGGGTGGGGAGGAAAGATATGTAATAGCGGAGTGAGAGGCCGTCCGGGCCTGGGGTTTTGCCGGAGGGGGTGGATTTAATTGCAGAGTGGAGTTCTTCAATTGTTAGTGGGGTTTCTAGTGCATTTTGCATGGGCGGAGTCCGTTTAGTGTGCACATTTTGCCGTAGGAAGGTCTGTACGGTGATATGTGTGGTCAGGGAGCAGGCTGTAGGCAAGTTAGAGATCAGTAAAGTGATCTCGGAAAAGGGCGAGCAAATCGTGTGGCAAGGTGACATGGGGGCCCTGTAGTATGCGGAGTCTGGAGATGTAGAGCTTCGGTCGGTGTGTTCGGAGAGCTCGAGCCAACAATCTGCCGCACTTGTTCCCGTGTTCGAAGTAAATGCGATGGACAGGGAGGTGTGATCCTTATTTTGTAGGATGGGGTGAGAAGCTCATCGGCATAATTAAAAATTTAATTTACCAATATTTTAATCTTCCAACCACCTAAAAAAATAACAAAAACTTATGCAAAATTGCCCTTTTACCATACAAGTGTAAGTAAACTAACATGTCAGCGACACATCCCAAACAAATGTTGCAATCCTTGCAACCCCCCAATTACTTCTAAAAAGTGCTTGGTAGTGAATGGCTGAAACAAAATAAACAGAGGTTTTGCGTGATAACAAAAACCTTTATTAAAAACTTAAAAATGTTCATTCGATTCAGATCCCAAAGCATCCTGGGCATCGGCGTCCACGACTTTGGTTTCTTCGGCAAAAAATTATTTGAAGAAAATGCCTGATTCGCTGTCCAGCGGTTCGGCGTGGAGGACGGGAAGCCATCTTTTCATTCTTGTTGCCATTTTCTGTATCAGGGTCGTCATTTCTCACTCCTGAGGTTTGTTCCGGAGAGTCCTCCGGATGTGCTTCATCTGCATGTTCCTGATCTGTCCTGCTGATCTCATCGACGTTGGCCACAGTTTGCTGCGCAGAAACCTCTAGCATCATATTGGCAAATGATGCGTCCACTTCTTCATAAGGCCCATCTGGGGAACTTCAGATCTCCAGACACGGAAGGTGAGAGGGTTCCAATTCATTCAGATCGTCTAAATCTGGCTCGGCTGAGAGCTGGACAATAAAGCTCTGGCAAAGTATCAGAATCCACGGGGGTGACATATTGTCCCAGACCATTAGATTTATAAATTGGTATATTGGTTCCTGGGACTGCTCATCTACCAGCTCACCCGCTGAAATGATGAAGACGTTTGTCCCCCGTAGCATCTCTTCATAATAATCATCCTCCGCTAGATAGCTAGCAGGATCATACGGTTCAAAAAAAATCTGTTTTCATTGTAAGGGACTCAGGCCAGAAATAGGCCGCCATGATGTGCCAGGCGGCCATCTTACTCAGGACTTTGGTTCACGTAAATGTACATAGCAGATATTGGTTCAATTAGGACTAGCTTGCATAGATTCTTTGGATTTCCTAAACTAACAGGCAGAGCAATTAAATTAACAAGATCCGGGCAGACGCTGGCAAGAAGTGACAGGATGGAAATTCGTTACATCAAGGTCAGAGAGAGAGAGAGCTAGAACAATAAAGGATGTGAAACCAGCTGGGGCCTTATCTGAAGTATACAATAAACAAGTTCCAGAGAGATAGGCACAGGCAGGATCTGGGAGAGTGGTAAATTGTCACGGTTCCCGGATCCCGGCACGCAGTCCTTAAAGCCCAACACTCCACAGAGCCAAAAACTACCAACAGGGTAGCCGTAAAGGAATCTCTAAATGTCTGGTCCTTAAATATTGGCCAGGTATATGTATACTAGCTAGACAGAAAGGGTTAATCAAAGACAATGTCTTAATACAAAACCAGGTCAGCAACACGGGGGTAGTCAGACGAGCCAGAATCAGGAATACAGAGTATAGAATAGTCAAATGGAATAGCCGGGTCGATATCAGTGCAGAAGCGTACAAGGAAATAGTCTAGGGCAACGGAAGGCAGAATAGTGAGAAAACAAGCAGAGGTCAATAACAGGTTAAATCACGAGAGAATTCAGGTACAAGGAGCTCAGGTATGGATAACCACGATCTGGCACTGCTTAGAAGGAACTGTTGGTTTTTAAAAGACCTTCACCAGACCGCGCCCCCCTCTCAAGCCACACCTCATGCAGCCACCTCCCTGCCGGTTTCAATTTAAATCGGGCGTTGGTGAGCGAGCAGCATCAGACATGCTGCCGTCAAGCACACCGGAAAGGCTGGAAGCCCCCAACATTACATAAATTATCCGATTGTCAAAATACTGTGAAAGCTGCCAATTTATTACCAATTTGTGGAATGTCTTTGTATTCTGAAAGGGGAAGGTACAGACCCACGTGGGGTGGAATAGTGTCACAGTGGGGTTGGCTAATTGGGATGTACCTGATTATCTATTCAAGGTATAAAATGTTATGTTTGAATGTAAACACTGCTCAGTCTTTGCGATTCAATCCTGGCTGAGTGGTGACGTCACAATAAAGTTCGCCTTTCCTGAAGAGACTCGTGTTCAGTCTTTGTCCGCACCGGCCCGGTCTTCTCCCAAAAGAGCCAGGTGGATTCCGGTAACACCATCACCTGTTCTCCAGCGATAAAAACGGTGACCCGATCCGCTGCTTCTTGCCACCGGGAGCAGAGTGAGAAAGGAAAAAAGATTTCCCAGTCTCCGTCTGCAAATCACTACGTGGCCCTAAACAATCTCACAAGAGGTAGATCGCTCAGAGCTCATGGCCCGACAGCACTACCCTCCATGGAGTCCAATGGACTCCAGGAGGTGATACTCGCAGTGGCACAGAATGCTACCGCGAGTATCACCTAGGGTAGCACGTGGTTCCGGGTCAGGGAGCGGAAATAGCGCTTGCCTTGAAATGGTAACATTTTTGGGGGATCGTCCGGAATCTGACCGCTTCCGGTTCGGCAACGGCTGCTGGACACCGTAGCGGTTGACTGCAGGTGCGAGTGATCCCGAAGGTTGGGCGTCCGTTGAAGGTGAGCCGACACCTGCAGGCGCCAAGCAGGATTTCCTGTTAAGTGGAGCTCGACACGTCCCAAACGGACCCCCGACCTGGGAAGCTGAGACGCCACCAAGTCCGAGGAAACAGCGTGCAGCGCGGCGATTGGTAAGGTACCATTTTTGTTTTGGAAACCGGTATAGAGTCAGACGCCCAGCCATAGTTGGGTAAGGGGACCCCCGTACACGGTCTTATTGGTATATCGGACCCGCCGCCAAAAGCACAGGAGCCAGGGAGTTGCACCTCAGTAACTACTGGCTAGCGCGTGTCTGGAACCAGGGGTTGGATACCAATTTAGGTATTGGTTTAGTTGAATTGAGGTATTAGGTTGAATAGGGTGGCCACGTGGCGCAGTGTTGATATTGTGAGTTGTGAACTGCTGCAGTGGGCAAAAGGAAGGAGGAGGGATTTCTGTGACTGGGCTGAGAGCCCTGTGTCAGTTCTATTGTGTATCTTAAGTTGAATAAAGGGCCGACAAGAGAAGCTTAAGGCTTCGGGGCCATTGGTAGCTGCAGAGGAGTGGTGCCGGACAGGGCGGTGTGCCCTAGGGCAATTGGAATAACAGACGTGTTGATAAGGGACGAGATACACATAGCTAAAAGCAGAAGAGAGTAAAAATGGGCAACGGGTCATCAAAACCCAAGAAAGCGAAGAATGGTGAAACACCCCTAGAGTATATGGTGCATAATTTTATAGCACTGTACGAGACACACCACTATGGTGTTGAATTAAGTAAAGAAAAATTGAAACTTTTGTGCACCATAGTCTGGCCAATATTAGTCCCCGAGTGGTCAGAACAGGGATCTATGGATCCAGTGCCGATACAGAAAATGCACTCCCAGATCACCGGGAGATATGGTCATCCAGACCAGTTCCCATATATAGATATCTGGAGGTACTGTGTGAGAGATAAAAGCCATTTTGTTATGTTAGCAGGGAAAAATAAGAAAAAGGTGTCCCCCAGCTGACGAGAAAATAGGGGCAGACTATAAACCGGTGCTGTCAGGACACCCTGAGGAATCCGACTCCCTTCCGCCGCCTTATCCGTCCTGCTACGGAGCGGCCCGGCAGGCTTTGGATGCCGCGGTTGCGCAGGCGGGGCTAGGGGGGCAGGCTGCTGCTAGTTCTTCGCCTGTGCCCTCGGCCCCGGCTGTTGGTGGTGGAATGGGGGAGGCTGCAGGTGGGGAAGACGATATGTGCCCCGCAGATAAAATTGAGTTGCCCGATGGAGCAGTATATATCGGTTAGAAACTCCCCGGAGGGACAGAAGAGAAGATGCAGACTCCACGGCAACTACCCGTGCTGATAATAATATATAGAAGCCCTGTGAAATATATCAGCACAATCCTAGTAAACTGCAACTCACATTACCGGAGGTGCCGGGTCCCCTTCTGGAGAATGGGCAGCCTGGGCCATGACAATTCACGTACGTCCCGTTCACCACCACTGAATTAATTGGAAAACACATACCCCTCCCTACTCCGCGAATCCTGCAGCCGTAGCCAGCATGGTAGAATCTGTCATGCTCACACACAACCCGACCTGGGCAGACTGTCAGCAGCTGCTGCTGACAATGTTCACTACAGAAGAAAGAGCCCGCATAAATAGCAACGCCAGCAAACTTCTGTTAGCCCAAGCAGTTGAGGACAGTAAACCAAACCCAGAGGCATGGGCTGAGGAGCACTATCCCAAAACTGACCCCCAAATGGCCATATAATACCGAAAGGGGAATAGCTCATTTGCAGAGCTACCGGGCGGCAGTGTTAATGGGTGTCCAAGCGGGAGGGAAGAAACCTACAAATATGGGTAAGATAGCCGATGTAATGCAAGACCCAAAAGAATCCAGAGTGCATTCCTAGAGAGATTGCTAGATGCATTTAGAGTGTATAGTCCAATAGATCCGAGGCAACGGAGAATCAACGGTTAGTTAACTCCTCCTTTGTGAGCCAAGCGCAGAGGGACATACGCAATAAGATACAGAGAATGAATGGGTTTTTAGGCAAGGAGATTAGTGAATTAGTAGAGATCGCAAATAAGGTGTATCATAACAGGGACTTAGAAGAGAAGCGAGAGGAGATACGTAGACAGAGAGGGCAGACTGGAGTAGTTGCCTACATGGGTAATGGGAGAGGTGCCCATGATGGAGATAGGGGGAGGGGTAGAGGTAGGGGTGCACCTAGGCACCATTGGGGTACAATCAGTGCTCATTCTGTAGGGGTGAAGGTCACTGGCAAAGGGACTGTCCCTTATTCCTTGAGAAAAGTGGGGGACAGAATGGCCAGGTAGAGGCAGGAGTGCCGAACGGCCAAGTGACAAACGGCAGGTACGAGAGAAATGATGCTGCCGGTTCAGGGTTGGTGGGTTTGGCGGGAACTTCATTTGAAGGGCAAGGTACATATTGACACAGACCTGGGCCCATACCACTCGGTAATCACGAGCCCACGGTCATTGTAAGTGTGGGAGATAAAGATGAAATTTTTATGGTTAACACTGGCGCCGAATATTCTGTTGTGACGCAGCCAATTGGACCACCAATGGGGAATGAGGCTGATATAATGGGAGCAATGGGGGTATCTGCTAAATATCCTTTTCTTGCATCACGTAAATGCAGCCTGGGTGGGCACAATGTAGAACACCAATTTCTGTATATGCTCGAATGTCCTATCCAACTCCTGGGGCGGGACATCCTGTGCAAATTGCAAGCCCAAATTACGTTTCTCCCCGGGGGTCACACTAGACTAGACCTGCCTGAGAGTGGCGGCTCTACTCGGCAACACAACCCAGCCAGGAGACCCAACCTGTAAAAATTGTAGTAATTATGTCCAGAAGAAGAAGAATGGCGGACGGCACCAACCACGCCGGTCGCACCAGACCCATACACACTACTACTGGGCATTCCTGGAGTGTGGGCGGAGGACAACCCGCCTGGCTTAGCAGTGAATATTCACCCAGTATACGTTGATCTAAAACCTGGCGCAACGCCCGTGGCTCTAAGACAATATCATATTCCACAGAAAGCCAGACAAAATATCCAGACACATTTACAGAGACTGAAAGATCATGGGATATTGAAATTTTGTGTGTCACCCTGGAATACACCATTATTGCCAGTACAGAAAGAAGGGACTCAGGAGTTCGGGTCACTGATCTAGTCTTAGAATTTACACCTCAGACGTTCTTGCTTTTACACATACTATATTCGGTGAAGTCCCTGAAGAAATCGATTCTACTCCGCATCCTACTGATAGCTAGATCACTCATTCCCATTTACTGGAGATCCACCTCGGTCCCCTCCACCAAGACCTTGATCGATCGGATGGAGACATTGAGATCAGTGGAAGAACTAGCACTCCCACCCATGCAGGCTGCCCAGCACTTCTTGGAAGTCTGGTATCATTGGAATGTTTATTGTTCATCAACGGCCCTTCGGAGGACTATACAAAGCTGAAGATGAGGAAGGCAACGGAACGGGACAAGATCTAGGATAACTCGCTACACCCCCCCCTACCTACACCTCCATTTTCCTTTAAACACCATTTTTATTTTACTCCATCTCGCTCATCCTTGAACCTCCCTTTCATTCCTATCTTTTACCAGTCTACTTATGCCGATACCTTTCCCTTTATCTCTTTGACCTGTACTCCTTTTTCCTACCCTTTATATCCCCCCAACCCCTTTCCCCCTAAACCCCCTATGTTTTGAATGTTTTCTCTGATTCGTCTTGACAGCATTGATCCCTGGGACACTGCGTCATTTGTCCCTTCTGTTCTACTAAAGAGCTTATATTACACCCACTCCCCCTACATAATTAAACTAGAGACCTGGAGCAACGATCTTGCCACCTAACTCATTGATCTCTAAACTTTGATTGCACTTCTGTCAGACAGAGGACACGTTATCAGATCGAGAAAAACACTACTCTATCGCTCCGAAAAACTATACCGCACAAATTATATACTATTGATGTGTGTATCAACTTTACATACTAAAATATTTAATGTAGGACATAGTTCAGTTTACTATCTCACTATATGCCTGTTACCATACGTATAACAAGAGGTATGTTTGATGAAAATGAAAAAAATTCATTAAAAAAAAATAAGCCTACATTAACAAAATACAACATGGTTTAATCACATTTTATACAGGTTAGCATGCACATATATCTTTTATAAACATAGTTCCTTAAACAGCATTTGAAAAGGTTATATTATAGGCAAAAAAAATTCTCAAGTGGAAACGTAACAGAATTTTGACATATCTACATTTATGTATACACCATTTTCATCAGAGCTCAGGGTTAAAAACTCTGTAAAAAGTCTTGAATGGGGTAAGAACTGCTGTGATCCTGAAGAGGGTGTGGTGTGTGTGTGTCAAGAGATTCACCATGGCACTCCGGGTCTTCATATCAAAAAACAGTTTCACAGACAAACACAGAGGTCGACATTTCAGCTCCTCCTTCCTCCTTGGAGCTTTCCTCGGTACACACCTCCAGGGAGGACCATGAAACCTCGACCTCTATGTGCATGGATTGAAAAAACAGGCACTGGGCGTTGTAAACAAGGAGTGCGAGTGCATGACAGATAGATTTCAAGGGACCTGCAGCCAGGATATCCACTTATTACTGCTCCGGTGCTGCCTGCAACCACAGAAATGCATAAGGAACTCGTGCTCTCGTGGAGTCTTTTTAATGGTATTTTATTGTAGTGGCAAAAAATCTCCACGTGTGCCCGCTTTCCTTAATATCTGCAGCTATAAAGATTAGAAATCTGAATATCTGCCTTGAGGGATACACTGGTTGATGTTCAGTATTAGAGTGTTGTTGAACACTACACACCCCAACAATAACATTTGTTCGACATGCCAATTTCAACACTATAAAAAAAACACCATACACTGAAACGGTCGTTATCAATTACTCATGAGAGAAACTGGCATTTTTTTCCATGTTGGTGGTGGGCAGCCCTTTCACAACACAAGTGGACTGAATGATAAATAATAATTGACATGTTACCTGTAACCCTGAGAAAGTTCCTGGATGTGCTTGTTTGTAACCATAGGTTTTTGATTCTTCACTATGATGTATGGTCTGAAATATAGAAGATAATGAAGTTGTATGACCATTCCAGCAAAGTGTTATCACCAAATATACTCTGACAATCATATCTCTACTATTACTAAGATGTAAGAAGGTTTCTGCCATTTTTATTCACAATCAATTCAAGCCAATAAATGCAGTTTTTATTACAGAATGGTCTACCACTTTTAAGTACTAGCCACAGTTTAGCTCCTTTAACGCTTTTACTATAATATTTTTTTTAAAAAATCTCCAAAACTGTATGAAAAATTAGGTGTATTCAAACACATAAATGTACGCTAAAATGGCAATTTTGTATATAGAATGTTAATCTAAACTAGTCAACAGGTTAAAATCATGTTAGTGTATTTTAAATGTTTTATTTATTCATTTTGCCCTTACAGAAATCTTGTTTGGATGAAACATTCTAGACTCTAGGTGGTGTATAATAAAACAGAAAAAAGAAACGACCGCCAGAGCTGCTGTAGAAAAGGTACACTAGTGTAACCTATACTTTGCTTTGAGACACAGTTAACTTTAAAGGAAACATTTGTATCTATCAGGGTTATTCAGAGAAAGGTGACACTCTGGAGAACTTTGAGAAGTGAAAATTATAGGTCAAAATAGCCAAACCAGAAAAATTCTCCAATTAATCTCACTTTCCAAATCAGCTATTTTGACTTAGAATTTTTACTTCTCCAAAAGTTCTCCAGAGTGGCACCTTTCTCTGAATAATCCTGTATGTCATGCCAATTGCTAGCGACAGAGGAACACGACTGCTAAGCAAGAGGCAGCACAGACCCACTAGATTCTTCAGCTCCAGGATCATTAAGCACTTAACACCTGGTCGATATACGGTAATAATAATAATAATAATAAATAGAAGCTACTGAGGGAGAAATGCCTAGGAGCTATGCAAAGATTTATTGAAGTCATTAATAGAGAGTCTTGGATCTGCAGATACACGGTCTTTGCAGGTGGATTCAAGATAAGACATATTTCTGACGTAATTCAGGTTATCTTCAAGAAACCCGCTATATTCATTGCATTCTTAATCCAGATTATTGTTGGCTCAGACTCTTAACAGACTCCTAACATGGTGCAAGTGGCATAACGCAGTCTATGAAGAGAAGCCAAGGGCTAATTTGTCCAGAGAGTGATCAATAGAATTTGAACATTCATCTGGCATCCATTCCCAGACATTGGAAATCACACCAGATAAAGAACTCTCATGGGGGATGTATGCTAAGCAGAGGTTTGATTGCATTGTGATATATTGTGGAAGTAGGCCCATTGCCAGTGCCGAGAGCAAACCATGCTATTCAGAACATAAAGATAACATGTCTTGCTTTGTGTGGTTTGGCTAAAAGCCTGTATCTGGTCCTTTTGATAAATGACAGTTCAATTTCTCTTGATAAACTTGTATCTCCTGTCAAGTTAGCACACCACAAAAAAGGGAGATATAAGCATGTTTTATACATAAACAAATCATTAGGTTTTGATTTTAATTATTTATAATAATTTTTGAGTCCATTTACTACACAAGTACAAAAACTAAATTACATATCTACTAAATTACTAAGGCCAGGTGCACACGGGACGTCTTCTGTAACGCACATTATGTGCGTTAAAGAAAACCAGCGTCGCACTCGATGCCCGCCACCCCCCCTTGCGCGATCTTCCATAGGAGGATAGCGGAGCCCCGCCGACGAGAATCTTAGCGCATCGACAGTGATGATGCGCTAGGATTCGCGTCGGCAGGGCTCCGCTATCCTCCTATGGAAGATCGCGCAAGGGGGGGGGGGGGTGGCGGGCATCGAGTGCGACGCTGGTTTTCTTTAACGCACGTAATGTGCGTTACAGAAGACGTCCCGTGTGCACCTGGCCTAAAGCATATCATAATCTAGTTCTACAAAACAATTCTCTACAGGTTTTAGGCTAGGGTCAGACGAACGCATTTTTCACGTCTACCGTCAAAAAGTGCGTTGATGCGTCCGAACGCATTTTTTAACAGAAGACAGTGGTCATACGATGCGCAATTTCGGCCGTGATTTTTTACCGACCCAAACCAGGAAACTTTGGGTGTCTGGACATTATGTTGGCTGGACATGAGCAGCGTCTGATGTCTCCTAATCACGCCGCTATGCGGATGCAGCGCACTCTGTACGTCAGTACTAGCGGTTCGACGTTCTTGCAAAAATGCGTTCGTTTGCCGCTTGCATTGCGTGGCCAAACTTTCGTGCGGACGTACTTCGTGTGTGGGCCTGCGTTGGATGTCATTTGCTGTTACCACGGCCGTTATAAAGTGCGGCTAAACGCACGTTCGCACTGCGTTCGTCTGACCCCAGCCTTAAGGTTCATAACTAAAATCTATTTGTGGATTTGGTGATCAAATAGCAAAAAAAAACAAAAAACAAGAAAAATGTTTCAAGTGGCATAAATTTTATTTATTATTTTCCCATAACCATATCATAGTTTTTGGTACTGTGAATCCTTACGGTTTAAGAAAATGATGTAGACTGTGCAAGAATAGACTATACCCGCATTCTCTTGACCCATATCCTGCAGAGGAAGCAGTTAGGAAACTGCAGATTGCAACTAGGTAAAACTTTGACATTGCTTCATGACACAGCTCCTTTGGGTTACTTACAGGGTAATTCAGAGAGAATCGAAAACTCACCGCACGTTCGGTGACTTTTCGTTCTCTTCAATTCGGTACGATTTGGCGATCCCATTTCGGCGACCCTGCGGTGTATTCAGCAAGCACCACAGGGCCGACTGAAATGCAGGGAAAAGTCGCCGCAAACTCACCGCAAAACGAGGGTGAACGCACACCGAAACCCGCAAAAACATCTGGATTAACCCACCAAAAACACCGGAAAAACCCGAGCAGGAGCCGATCACACACAGAGCAGTCGCCGGAAAAACCCGACACCACACACGAATGGAGTGAATAAATTAAAAAAACTGTTTGCTTGAATGTTTGAAAAGTGAAACGCTGCTTGCAAAGAAACTACTGAGCGAAAATGTCTGAAATTTACATATGAGGTCCAATGAATGATAATATATAAATAAATAGACTCTTTACTGCATAATATTATAATCAACGGTTTATTAGATATTGAATTAAAATGGGAATATTCTTAACATTGAAGCCTATGGAATTCGCCTGAATAAATCTGCCGCATGAAACCACCGAACAGCAGGGCAATTCAGCAACTTTTCACTGCTTGGTTTTGCTCTCTGAATAGACAAAGCATTGCTTCTCTATGGGGATTCACTGCCCTCGAACAGGCACCGAATGTGCAGGCAATTCGCAAGGATTTTGGCGAATTGCCTGCTCTCTGGATAGCCGAATGGCCAAGAAAGGCAACCGAAAGCTGATTTTCAGCATTCGGTTCCCTTTCGGCAGCCATTCGGATCTCTTTGAATGACCCTGAAGGTCTTGCAGATAACCCTGCTTAGGAAAAAATTACAGTGACATTCATTAAGTTTGGCAGTGGAGATCCACTGCTGCAGATGAAGCAGCTCTCAATCAGATTTTAAAATATTAATTTAATGGATTACATATCCAATTGTGCTTGGCCAGCATGCACGCAGGATTATCTGTCCGTGCTGGCTAGTTGAGCATACTAGGATAACAGGAATTTTTGGAGTCTCTCGAATCTTAGTCTTACTTACCTCCCCGATGGGTCCTGCCACCTGCCAATATTACTCTGATCGTCGCAGCACTGCAAGGAACATGCTGGGAGATTGAGCAGCTCCATCTTGTGACCTCCTGCACAGAGACATGATGGTTTTGTACAGCATGTCCCTCTAAAAGAGCTGCTCTGCCAACCGATGCCCGGATAAGTGACGTATTGACGTTTTGTGATCTCATTCAGCTTATGTTTGAGAGAGCTACATGAGAAATACCTGCCTGCTCAGCACCTGCAGATGATCTGTCACGAATTATGTTAAGAAAAAAATAATGCCTCTGTGCATGTCTTATAATTATGCAAATATTTCCTAAAGTCTATACAGGTTGAGCAGAGCACCCATTTTCTGGAATAATTGGAACCCCCGAGCATTCTTTATTTCAAATTCTTCTGGATTGCAGAATCCAGGAGAACCTGAAGTCGGACAGGACAGGGTACACGTCAGTGGAGCCCCCTATACACTGCCTGCTTCAGTACTAGTGTGTGTATAGCCTGTCCTGTCCGACTTCAGGTTCTCCTGGATTCTGCAATCCAGAAGAATTTGAAATAAAGAATGCTCGGGGGTACCAATTATTCCAGAAAAAGGGCGCTCTGCTCAACCTGTATAGACTTTAGGAAATATTTGCACATAATTATAAGACATGCACAGAGGCATTATTTTTTTTTAACATAATTCGTGACAGATCATCTGCAGGTGCTGAGCAGGCAGGTATTTCTCATGTAGCTCTCCCAAACATTATTATTATTCTTTATTTATAAAGCGCCAGCATATTCCGCAGCGCTGTACAATAGGCACAGTATAGACAGGGTTACAATACATTGAACAACAATTGACAAACAGTACAGGAGGAGATGAGGACCCTATTCCCGTAGGAACTCCCAATCTAGGAGGGTTGGGGTTGGAAACAGGAGGAGAGGACTGTAAGGTGAGAGTGATTGATGGTTGCGTCAGTGAGTTGGGTGGTAGGCTTCCCTAAATAGGAATGTTTTAAGGGAGTGTTTGAAGGAAGAGAAGTTAGGGGAAAGTCTGACAGTACGAGGGAGAGCGTTCCAGAGAGTGGGGGCTGTGCGTGAGAAATCCTGCAGTCTATCATGGGAAGAGGTGATGCGGGGAGAAGCTAGGCGCGGGTCACTGTTTGACCTTAGGGAGCGGGCTGGGGTGTATTTGGTGATTAGTGAGGACAGGTAGTGGGGAGCTGAGTTAGTGAGGGTTTTGTAGGTAAGGATAAGGATTTTGAACTTAATTCTGCATACGTCACTTATCCGGGCATCGGTTGCAGTTTGTAGAAGGTATCCGGCTGCCTTTGGGAATGTCCAGTTAATGTACAGAAATAAAACCGGTATCCTCATGTTTAATTAGCATAATCTATGCCATAAATATCCCCTCCTGTTAAAAATAAAAAATTGCCTCATGCTTTCATCTCAATTTACTCTACAACCAGTCCTGCTAAAATAAAGCAACAAAAACAAAAAATATAGAAGATCAGCCTCCTGATTACGTTTAACTTGATACCTCAAACAGTTGTTGGTTGAGGTGCGAAGTCACATGGTGAAGAAGGTGAATGACAAGTCTGTGTGCATATGGCCTTTGATTCATTTTGAAGCATTCTATTCTTTTCTAACAACAAAGGAGTAAGTTGTTTTCATTTAACTATAAAAGAACTATAAAGGAAATAGTGTTTTTTTTTTTCCCCTTTACAGGATTTCAGCTGTGGGATGTATAATTTCAAAAGGCATGAAGATGAGCAGAATCAGGATAAAGGGTACAAAGCAGAAAGAACATATCTGAAGTCAATTAAACACATCAACAATGAAGATTTTCATCCATCAGAGACTTACCTCCACAAGGAAACGGCAACACAAAAGATGGCATGCACGATTACAAACTCAAGCATCCCTACAAGGAAGAGCTGAAGAAAGGAGCAGCCAAGCAAAGGCCCTTGTTCATTTGACATAAGTACACAGAACCCCAGCTAATAGGCACACTTGGAAAAGGTGGTCTAATGTGCCAATTATATTGTGACATCTATTTGTACCCACGCACTTTATGCCTCCTCTCCCACACAGACATACACAGAACAAATACCTGCAAAGCCTGCCACCATCAGATGAGATGTACACACATCTGTCTGTGAGGTTTGTGGATATAGATACAAACTCGTTGATGTAACCTGCACGTCTCATTAGCCGAAATGTGTAGACCAATTTCTGGTGGTCTCGGATAACCCCGAGGATGTTACCTAACACACAAAAAGCAAAACAAAAAAGACAAATATGTCCATCAGTGAATGCAAGTTACAGTAGCAAAACTGGATAAATCACTGGACATGAAGTCCAATTATTGGCCAAAAATTATTTTCCTTTAACTCTGTATCTTGAAAAATTATCCTCAAATGATTTCACATGTCCCAGATACTAAAAATATAGAATCAGATTAACCCACACAGCTACATGAAATACCCACCAATCCAAAGGCCTTGTTACTTTTACATCTTTGACTCCAGACACTATTCTGTCCTCACCGCACTATTTATCAACACTCATTCCAAAAGTATAGGAGGAATTGTCCTTGAGTAGATTGATGGTTAATACTAAACATCTCTGAGACGTTCCAGACTTCACCTTTACCATTCCAATGAATGCTGGAAATGTACAGTTATTTGTGCTAGCCTTCATCAATCTTTATGGGGGGGGGGTGCTTATGTGGAGAGTCTCTGGAATTCATTGAAATTAATTACATTAATTCAATTTTAAATTGCACGTTCCTCTCCCACCAGATTATGTGGTTTTTAGTAAACTTCCAGAGACAGGTTTTTTCATTGTGAACATTTCATCTACATATTACATGCTGTTGGCTGAATGTCGATTCTGCAAATTTGAAGCTCTCCATCCACCAACTATTACCTTAAAGGGATACACTAGGCAACATGACCACCTAAGCTTTTTTAGGTGGTCATGATGCCCTGAGTATTCCCCTGCCTGTCCCCTCTCTCAGCAGATCAGCTGAAAAAGCTGAAAACAGCTGAGACGTGGAGGACTTTACTCCGCCCTCCCAGCTGTCAGTCAGCAGAGCGGGATTCATATTTCCCGCTTCTGCCGACTTTTGCTGAGTAGGAGACGTCATTGCGCTTTCAGCGTGATGATGTCTCCAACTCGTCGCAGTAGCTGGCGGCAGCGAGCCGCCAGCATAGCCTGCGGCTCGGATTAGTGTTGTGCGCATCCTCTTGCGCGCAACACTAATCCTCAGCAGATGGAGCCGGGAGGAAGCCTGCCGATTGGCTGGCTTACGTGAGAGGCGCGCTTCTCACGTAAACCATTAGCCAAGTGAAACCAACAAGGACGAGAGCGGAAGAGGAGGGAGGGGAGTATAAAATTTTAAAAAACGCTGTTGGAAACAAGTGAATTTTAGGGTAAGTATTACAGTTAAACAAAAAAAGAAATCCCTACCTATTTATTAAGGTAATAGGGATAAATTAATGTAAAAAAACAGGGGGGGGGGATTTTTTATTAGAGTGTTCCTTTAAACAAAATGTAGTTTTTTTCCATTTATAAACTGCATAGCTAGATGCTGTATTGGCTTCTGATTGAGTTAGCAGATGCTCCTATATCTGTTTGTAACTATATCTCCCCATCTCTCTGCTTTTCAGTGCATTCAGACAAACCTTTATGCTTTCATTTATAAACAGTTTCAAAATATGAACAGTACAATTAAAGGGCCACTACCACCAAGAAAAAAAAAATGAAATGTCCCGATATTTTGATTATTTTAGGTTGCTGACATCTTCCATGTGCTTTGATTTTTTTCTTGTGTGTTTAAGAAAATATTTTACTCTCTATGTATCACTGGGTGCATCCATTTTGTAAACTCCCCCCCCCCACAGTATCGTTACCTCTGTGGCTTTGGCCATATAAAATGGAGTCTATGGGTCGATCATTGACTCAAATAATTGTATTGTGTGGGATGTATTCAAAGGACATCACCGGGGGTAGATAGCTCCCTGTCTTATCTCATTCAGCTGCCATCTCTTATCTTAAGTAGCATACATCAGACAATAGCCTTATCAAAACATTCCCTCCCCCACCTCATTAACTGTTAAATACAGTGTAAGATAAAGCCCAGCCACAAAGTAAAACTCACCATTAGATTTTGGCAAATGTAATTTTTTTCTTTTTACATGAAATTACTTTAAAAAAAAGAAAGCACGGCTTGTGTTTTATACAGTGTTTTTATTTGTAATCCACAAGTAATCTATTTACAGTTTATGTAAGTGGTAGTGTCCAGTTAAAAGGGATACTCTTATTCTGATCACTTTGCTTTACATTTTTTAATTCTGAATTTCCTGGCTGCCGGTCACCAGTGACATCAGCAAGCAGTGAGCCTGGTGCCATCACCCTCTTTGAGATCGCCTGCGATAGCAAGTTGCCTCAGAGAGACCGTGATCGATTGGATCTGTGCAGGCGCGTGCAGTTCTGATCTATCATTCTGCACAGACGATACAGAACTTGCATATGTAAAGTACACAATTCCAATGGTACGCAAGTTGTGTAGGAGACAAATTGCCTTCAATAGCTACAGGGGACTTCCAGGATTGGGAGTCCCTGAGCTGAGTCGCCGCCGCTGCACTCAGCAAAGGACAGAAAGTGAGCAGATTCTCCCAAAAGAAGAAAAAATAAATAAGTCGTCAGATGCTGTCACTCACCATTCAGAAAGACAAGAAAAACATTAGGATATGAAAGTTCTTCACCGCAAAGTAAATTGACATCTTCCACTCCAAGATTACCAGCCAGTTTGATTATTGGGCCATCTTCCATGTCCGTAGTGATGTGAGTCATCAAGGCAAGATTTTTAACCAAACCACAAGCCTAAAATATAAATCATGTAAACATTTTTATTTTAAACAGCACATCCTGAAAGTGTCCCAAACTACAGCATTCTTAACTCTTACCCTACATATGTAATGTAATAGAGCAGCAGGAAATGCTAGCAGAATGCTTGGTTGTGTAGGGAGAGGTATTAGCAGTAGGAAAAGGGAAGTGCTCATGCCACTGTACAGAGCACTGGTGAGACCTCACTTTGAGTACTGTGTGCAGTACTGGAGACCGTATCTCCAGAAGGATATAGACATCTTAGAGAGAGTTCAGAGAAGGGCTACTAAAATGGTGTACGGCTTGAAGGAGAAAAGTTACCAGGAAAGGCTTAATGATCTTAACATGTACAGCTTGGAAAAAAGACGAGACAGAGGAGATATGATAGAAACATTTAAATACGTAAAGGGAATCCACAAGGTAGAGGAAGGGAGTATATTTAAAAGGAAACAAAGTAGCAAAACAAGAGGACATAGTCTTAGATTAGAGGGGCAAAGGTTTAAAAGTAACATCAGGAAGCATTATTTTACTGAAAGGATGGTGGATACATGGAACAGTCTTCCAGTAGAAGTGGTAGAGGCCAAAACAGTGATTGAATTTAAGCAGGCATGGGATAGGCATAAGGCTATCCTAAACAAAAGATAAATCCAGGTAAAGTATCCATGTAATTGGGCAGACTAGATGGGCCGAAAGGTTCTTATCCGCCGACACTTTCTATGTTTCATATGAACAGGACAAACTCCTATACACACTTACCCACGATTATTAAACATGTCATAACGTATATTTTAACAAAGCATTGTGCACACTCAACAGGGGAGTAAAAGATTCTCAATGAAGGGTTTGCTATAAATACACACAGTGGCTTTTTATTTGTACAAAACGGAATTAGGTTTTGGCCACTAACAGAAAATTACCCCCCTGATTTCTTATTAGTCTCATTCCTTCATCCTTACCTCTCCTTCAGGAGTGTCAGAAGGGCACAGCATACCCCACTGGGACGGCTGCAAAGATCGAGGTCCACTAACTTTCCTGGTCTTTTCAAACTGGGATGAAATTCTTGTCATCATTCCAAGTGCAGATATATAGGATAACCTTGATAATACTTGTGTCACACCTTGGCGGTCCATCTTAAATCTTTTTAGCGACCAGTTCCCCTGAAAAACAATTGTGGGCAAATCTGGATAAAAGACAATCATTCACCAAATGTCCACATGGAAACAAGTAAAAATTTAGTCTGGCTTATTTTATTTAATGTATAATAAGGGACAGGCCAGGAATTGATGGTAAAGTCTACACCACAATGTCTATCTGTTGAAAAATTCACAGAAGAGATTTTCACTTTACATACTTTGTGCTGGCGACTATAAAATAAAGACACTAGCTATAAACAATAAGGAGGAATAGAAGACGTGAGGGGATAAATAACCTTAAATATCACTACTTTGCAATGATAAAACATGAGAACAGCAGTTCCTCAAACCTTGTTAAGTATATAAAACTAAAATTGTGTTAAAGGGCCGGGGTCAGATGAGCGCACTATGTGTGCCCGTACTGACGTGACGCTTCGACAGGGCTGGCCGCACAATGTAGCGCGCGCATGAATTGCGCGTGCTACAACGGACATGCTGCAAGTCTCCCCGTCAAAGCGCTACGACATGTGTTAGATGGGGGCTGCAACACGCGATCCTTCATAGCACAAACTGCGGTCAGCGACGTGGCCAGACGGGCGTCAGAGTGGAAGGAACGTTCACTCTCACGGACGTTCCTTCTGCTCTGCAAAACGCTTGTCTGACCGCAGCCTTAAAACATATAGGCCAATAGGTATCCTCATCAAGGGATTGAACCCATTATCTAAAACCTGACTAAAAACAAAAACAGCCGAGCCACTGCCCGGTGAACATAGACAATTTGAATCAGTGAGCCACTTGATTCTATACCCAGCCGGACAGCTCTGCAGTTTTCAAATCAAAATACATGTTTTTTTAATTATACGTGTGATAGGTCTTCGTCTTCACCTTAGTGTTTATTGCATCTGAAATATCACTAAAACTTGATTTTATTATTGCACCACATTATACTATGGTATCCTTTAGGTTCAACGGGCCGTGGCTCGGCTCTTTCATTTTTAAACCACATAGAAACATGAACTCCAATCTAACGTTGATGAGTACATTTAACATCTGTATCAGATAACTTTACCATCAAGAGAGAAGGAGAGATTGCAAGTATTTTTCTACACTTAATACAATTAAAATAAAAATAACATCTTCAACCTTTACATGTTCATTGGTCTCCTGCAAGAACAAATTGCCAATTTAAATTATAAATAGATTTATGAACACACACTCTAAGTGATCATGCATCTTTTACTGGGTTGTACAGACACACACATCTTTCGTTTTTGTTTTTTGAAATTCCAAATTTTTATTCACAGAAGTGAGAAATGTAGACACATATACATACATACAAGTAAGATGCAATACAGAAATCAAATAAAATCACAAAATAGGGTACATACAGTGGGGAAAGTAACAAGGAAGTAGTTGTCAGAGCAATAGTTCACAGTATCAAGGGAGCTCAAGGCAGAGACAAGGAAACAAGTCCCCAATCGTCCCAAAGACCAGCACAGAGTCGACCCCTGAGGGGGTGCAGACAGGCGTCTGTGAAAAAGGTCATAGAAGGTCCTCCAAGATGCTCCAGAGTATCAGCCCTGATAGGCAGTACTCTCCTCCTACACCCATGCATGAAGGGTTAAGTGGTAAGAGCGGTGGAAAGGCAGGAGAAGCAGTACCGAAGGGAAGACGGATGGAGATAAAAATAGAGCGAAGAAGTGAGAGGTGAAAGGGGAGTGAGGGGAAAGAGGAACATCAAGGAAACACTAAACATTCACACAGACAGTACAACAGGTTCAGACGCCTACGATAGGCCATGACCCCAGCCTTCAGCACAATAGGAGGGGCAGTCGGGTTCAGTTCTCATGGGGAGCAACTCGGATGGTGGCGGCATATCGTTCCCAGTGGAACCATTTCATGGCAAAGTCCGCATACACCCCTCGAGACTCCACGTCCAAATGATCGACGGAATGGAGGTCCTCCACTCGAGGAACCCATTCCCTAATAGTAGTGGTCCTAGTGGTCTTCCAGAGTGCAGGTATCATGGCACAGGCCGCGAGGAGTATGAGAAGCAGGACCGAACGCTTAAGAGATTTAAGAGGTAGTGGGATGTGGAGAAGCAAAAAAGCAGTCCGGGGTAAGAGGCAAATCCACAACGGTGACCTGAAGAACAGCATCACGAACCTGACTCCAAAACTGCCTTAAACTGACGCAGGACCACCATATATGAAGGTGTGTGCCACAGTCTGATTCACACCGACAGCAGTCTGACGTGATCGACGGGTAAACCCGGTGCAGGAAGCTATGAGATTGATGCCAGAAAGCAACAATTTACACCATTTCTATCTTACATGTTCTAGCTAGAAAATTCTTTAGAATCTCATTAAGCCATCAGTGCAAAAAAAAAAACACATCAGTTTCTTACCGTAGATATGGCATTTACCATGCCGTTGGTGATCTGGTCTTGACGCATGTGTTTTACAACATCGAACTGGGCAGCCCTCTGTTTCGGGATAACCTGGTCAGCAATCTTTTTCATTTCAGCGTTAAATTTTTTAAACAAATCTTCAAACAAGAGAGACAGCAGCTGTATGGAAAAAATATATATATCAGACAGTCCAGAAATCTGCTTTACAGTTAAATATTTGCTTTTAAAATATTACGTAAAAAAATTCAAATCACTGCGATGGAGTCAGAAACAAATACGGGCACCACCCATGTAAGCAGTTAATGGTGTTTATTTACTATTAGTACACTCAATGTCCTGTAGTATTGAAAATTAAATTATGTACAACACTTGCCCTATTCTATAATAAATGGTTGAGTTGCTTTTAAATTTAATATCCATTTGCAAAAATGGATTATTCAGAGGTACAACAGCTGTGATCTGTTATAACATGTTAATCTAAAGAGAAATGGGATGGAAAATATTTGTTTAACTCAATAATTGCAAATCGTCACCAACTAGGCTTAAAAGTAGGGTTTTTAAAGAGTCACTACTACAGTTGTGTTCAAAATTATTCAACCCCCAATGCTGTAAAGGGTTTTAGGGAATTTAGTGTACATTTGTAATTGTATTCAGAATGAAATCCTACAAGGACTTTTTAAAGAACCATATGCAACTAAAATGACATCAATTGGTTTTGTAATACAGTAGTAAATGTTTCTTTTGTGAATTCGTCATTGACACAATTATTCAACCCCTTAAAGACTACCACTCTGAAGAACAGAGGTTCATTCAAGTGTTTTCAATCAGGTATTGAAAACACCTGTGGATGTCACGGAGCAGCAATAAAGCATAATAAGCACCAATTAGGCAGCTTTAAAATGACTGTGATACTCAGCTCCTTCTAGACATTTACTGGTGTGGTTACAAACATGGTGAAGTCAAGAGAATGGTCCAGGAAGACAAGAGAAGAGGTGATTACTCTTCACAGGAAGGGCAATGGCTATAAGAAGATTGCAAAGATGTTAAACATACCAAGAGAGACCATAGGAAGCATCATTCGCAAATTCAAGGCAAAGGGCACTGTTGAAACGCTACCTGGTCGTGGCAGAAAGAAGATGCGGACTTCGACTGCTGTGCGCTACCTGAAGCGTAGAGTGGAGAAAAGTCCCCGTGTGACTGCTGAGGAACTGAGAAAAGATTTGTCAGATGTGGGTACTGAAGTTTCAGCTCAGACAAAACGGCGCACACTGCGTAATGAAGGCCTCCATGATAGAACTCCCAGGCGCACCCCCTTGCTGTCTCCAAAGAATAAGAAGAGTCGACTGCAGTATGCCAAAAGTCATGTGGACAAACCACAGAAGTTTTGGGATAGTGTTCTGTGGACTGATGAAACAAAATTAGAACTGTTTGGGCCCATGGATCAACGCTATGTTTGGAGGAGGAAGAACAAGGCCTATGAAGAAAAGAACACCTTGCCTACTGTGAAGCATGGCGGGGGGTCAATCATGCTTTGGGGCTGTTTTGCTTCTGCAGGTACAGGGAAGCTTCAGCGTGTGCAAGGTACCATGAATGCTCTTCAGTACCAGGAGATATTGGATGACAATGTGATGCAGTCCGTCACAAACCTGAGGCTTGGGAGACGTTGGACCTTTCAACAGGACAATGATCCCAAGCATATCTCCAAGTCCACTAGAGCATGGTTGCAGATTAAAGGCTGGAACATTTTGGAGTGGCCATCGCAGTCACCTGACTTAAATCCGATTGAGAACCTCTGGTGGGACTTTAAGAATGTTTCTGAACTGGAGGCTTTTGCCCATGACGAATGGGCGAAGATACCCGTAGATCGCTGCAAGACACTTGTGTCAAGCTATGCTTCACGTTTAAAAGCTGTTATAACTGTAAAAGGATGTTGTACTAAGTACTAAGATTGAATGTCACATGGGGGTTGAATAAAACTGATAATGATGTGAGCACAGAAAAGACATTTGTGGTTATTTCATTATAAATGTTATGTTAGATTTGTCTGACCTACACGTGCCTCTTTGATTTAATTGTAAGCAAGATGACTGAATGATCAAAATCAATGTCAAGCTGGCCAAAACACTCAATTTCAGTGGGGGTTGAATAATTTTGAACACAACTGTATGTCCACATAAAGTAATTTAAGTATGCTGCATACGTTCACACCCACTCCTCTCTTGCCTGTCTATGGCCAGTGTGACAGGTCTTCAAAGTCTACAGGGGTTATTCACATAGCACCGAAATGTCACCATTTCCACACACTACAGAGAATCAAATTTCCCCACCCTGCAATGAATTCTGCATTCGCCGCAGGGTCCCCGGAGTGCAGGGAAAAGGCCATGCAAAAAAAAAAGCCGCAGAACCACTGAAATTATCTGATCCGATAAGGTTCGCGGGTCAGGCGTATTATCGAAGCAGATTAGATTTGATTTGAGAATACACGACTACTGGCTGAAAGTATCGGATTCGATAATTTTGGCGGCTCTTATTTTCTTTTTAAAACCACTCAGAAAATATAGGATCCGATCCAATGAACCCGAAATGAAAAAACCGACGATCCGCCAAACACAGCGCCAACCAGACAAAGAAAAAAGCCAACAAGCCGCTGGATGGGTAAAAATAAATAAATAAAACGATTGAAAGTGTCAAAATTTAAACGCTGTTTGCAAAAAAACTACTGAACGAAAATATTTGGAATTTACATATAAGGTCCTATGAATGATAATAAAAAGGTCGGTTATAGAAAAAAGAAAAACTGCTATTAAAAAACAATAAATAAAAAACTTTTTACTGCAGATTAAAAGAAACGGTTTATTAGACATTGAATAAAAATGGGAATATTTTTAACATTAAAACCTATGGGATTCGCCTGAATATACCTGCCGAATGAAAGCACTGAACATCAGGGCACTTCGACAACTTTTCAGTGCTGTTCAGTGAATAGATTAACCATAGTTTCTCTATGGTGACTTTCACGGCTGTCGAACTGTCGAAATGGGAAACTTTTTTTTTTTTTTTATAATTTTTTTTAAAATATTTTTTTATTTTTAATTATTTTTTTTAAACTTTTTTCACAGTGGTATTTGGTATCGTTGGAACGGCCATGCTCTGGCCGATCCAACAGTACCAAACATTAACCCCTAGCTGTCACGGATCGGGAGATAGGGGATTCATTGGAACCCCCATCTCCACCGTTGGTGGCAGCTAGGGGTTAACTCCAGGACTGGCGTCATCGTGCATAGCACGATGACGCCAGTCCTCAGGGGGAGTTCCCGGAGGCTTGGCCGACATCCAAGATGTCGGCCAGCTCCGGGAAAGGATCACGAACCGGGGCATTTCAGCGCCGATTCGTGATCCGGCTCCCCAGGGGTTAATGAGAGCCACCGTTTGGAAGGGCAGGCTGTGCCCTTCCAAGCGGTGCCTGTCTTAACCCCCTGCTCCCCGGCGATCGGGAGGGGGAGAGGTCCCTTTCAGGCACCTCCTCCGCACATGCGGGGGGGGGGGCGCCTGAATTAGATGTCATCGCGTAGCCGCGATGACATCTAATGTCCCCGCGGGCTCCCGAGTGCTGGGCTGACATCCAAGATGTCAGCCCGCACCGGGGGGGCGCAGCAATCCGCCGGAATCCGGCGGATTGCTGCCTCCTGTGCTCGGACGCGCTGAGCGCGTCCGTAGCACAGGAGAACCACTTGGCTGGACGCGCTGAGCGCGTCCATAGCAGCCAAGTGGTTAAAAAAAAAAAAAAAATTGGTTTTGCATTTTAAAAGGGGTTTAAAACAAGTATCAAGTAACAGAACACATAAATATTCTCTGTTCAGATAACACGTGCAATGGCACGCTTTCCCATGACCGCTTACTCACCACTTTCCGAGACCTACAGAATTATTCACGAAGAGCCGATCTGGTACCGAACATTTCCCTGTACAGTCTAATATTTTAGAGTTGCAATTCTGCTTGAAAGAATGAAGAATCTCAAATGCTGGGTTTTTGTGGAAAAGAAAGGCCATATTCTTGTTTCATTGTGACGGTTTTATTTCGCTTTTATAAATACAGAAATGTTATCTAGCAGTGGCACACAAGTTATATCTGTTTCTGTGTTGCATGGTCAAGCAATAATCCCATATATCCTGTTCCAGCTGGATGGAGTAAAGGTAACATCACTGCTCTATAACCGAGGAGACCAAAGCTTGAATCCCGGCCAGAGCATTTCTCCAGTAAGTGTCCTTGGGCAAGACACCCAACGATACATACTTGTCTACCACACAGAATCGGCTGTGCAGGAGAGTGGCAACATCTCTGCCCTTCGACCGTGGAGAAGCAAGTCAAAATCCCGTTCAGCACATCCCTCCAATACAACTGTGGAGAAGTCTTGTCTTTACGAGAAGCGGGTTCAACCTAATCACCAGGTTGCTGATCTACAAACATGGAAAGATGACCAAATCTCACTCAGACGCCACCAGCGAGTGTCCTTGGGCAAGACACCTAACGATATGGATACGCCTACCTCATAAAATACTTGTACTTAGAGTGTAAGTTCCCTTGGGAACAGGGACCCCTGAATTCGGCTGTATCATCCATGTGTGGCATTCCAAAGTATCAACCCCTTGTACGTGGAGCTTTTAAAAGCGCTGCTGAATTTGTGGCGTTATAGAAACGAAGGATAATAATAACATAACAGTTTAACTCCTTCGCTGCTGAGCCATTTCACCTCTGTAATAGAAGTCATTTTGACCGTTTTGTGCTCATCATGTTTAAATGTGATTTAAAGCTTCATTATGTCCCGTAAGAATGCAAGTAGAATTTTTTTTAAAAAGTAAACCTCCAGATATCAATCATTTACAGCATGTAAAATTATTCCCCCTCCCCATATGTTATCATCCAATCCTTTGTTGTTACATATTCTATAGGATACTCTTGTTTAACAAAACAATAAATAAATAATAGAAATGGGAACCTGTTAATGCATTCTTCTGAGAAAATATGCAATTTATTTATTTATTTATTTATAAAGGATTTTACCAGGAAGGATACATTGAGATTTCTCTCGTTTTCAAGCATGTCCTGGGTTCAAGAACATTGAAGTGTTACAGTTACAGAAATACAAAGTAATACAATGCAAGATATTAAAAACAAAACCCACAATTTGATATCGTCATGTTTGTTATCAATAGAAAGGCCAGACTCTGACCTGTCCAATGACTCCCACTTGACTTTGTGGGGTGTAAAGAATGGAAATACAAGGGTCTAAAAAACCCAATTTCCTCATAACAGTGCGGAGGCTTGTGTCTTAGTTTAACCAATGCGTAACAACACATTGCTCCATCACCTACAGCTCAGGTTAGCTTTCCATTTCTCCTGGTGTGGGAAATGAGGTGAGTTAGTGCAGTGGCATTGTTTGCTTTATTAGTGAAACCACATAATGCATTAGAACAAAGGGAGAAAAAAAGTCTAATTTTGCATTTTTATCCCCCTCATGTTTTACAAAATGACATGGTCGCATTTGGTATCCTTGGAAAGCCAAGACTCTGACCTTTCCAATGACACCGCACTTGACCTTTTGCAGTGTACAAATCTAAAGGAGCCCCTGTGCTTCTCGCTGCAGTGAGGTGGATTAGACTTCGATGAAACAATTAGGAATGCACCGAAATTTTGGCCACTGAAATTAAATCGGTCAAAAATGGTGCTTTCGGCCGAAAGGAAAAAAATGGCCAAAAGTCAATCATCCAAACAATGGACCTTGAGGCATGGCCCTGAGCTCCTCCAGCAGTCTCCATGGCAGTCCTCCTGCATCGAATGTAGAGCCCTACTGCTTCCAGTTCCCGCTCTCCGTGCGTGCACCGTCAGACGCCAGTCGCAGGGTTGACATCATGGAGGCAGAAGCCTTTGATCCTGCAGACGGCCGGACCGGTGACAGCTTCGCTGCCGGTTGGGGGCTTCCCCCAGGCTAGTGATTAGTCAAAGCTGGTCTGATTTTGTGTCACTTGCTGTAGTAAAGAATTTTTTTTTTCCTGGTTATATTATCTTACAAGAAATAAATGCAGGTTCATAACTAATCTTTCACAGTCTGCTTGGGTGGGTTACCATGGAAGCACATGGATTTTGTTTAATATATTTAGATATTAAAATAATTCTAAATTTAAAGTAATGATTTTAAAATATAATTTAATAATATAACCATTTTAATATAAGACCACAAAAATATAAAAAGAACCTCCAGATAGTTAAGAATTTTGAAAGCGTCAGTACTTAAATGGCACCACAAGATTAGGGATAACCCCAAAAGAATACAGACAAAATTTGAGTACTATTAGAGCTCTAGAATGTGCTGCATATTCTAATAAAACTCTATATATATAAAAATAAAAAAAAGTGTGATCTTTATTAACTGTAGAATAAAAGTTCCACTACACCATTTTAGGCATGGTTCACACCTGGGCGTTTTACAGCACGTTCCTACACGCTGTAAAATGCTCAAACACTGAAATCCCATTATTTCCTATGGGCATGGTTCACACCTGGGCATTTTACAGTGCGTAGAAACGCGCTGTAAAACACTCTACGCCCAAAGAAGTACAGGAGTTTCTTTGGGGCGTATTACAGCGCGTTTGCGGCCATAGACTTCAAAAAACGTGCGTACGACGCACGTTTCTAATTGTCAAAAATGCTCATAAAACGCCTGACAAAAAACGCGCATATGTGATACGCTCAGGTGTGAACACAGCCTTAAAGACACACAGAAGAACTGGGGGACAGTCCTTGCACCTGGACCTGCAAACACCAGAGCCGACCCAGTCAGTGAGCAATCAATCTGTCCAGCATCTGCTGACTGACAATTTTCAAAAACAAGGAAAGACCTTCTACGGCTTGTCACCAAAGGCAGGTATAACCAGATCAAAATAATCATTTAAACTCCCTTAAATGGTCATGATGATTACACTGTCCAACGTGCCTTTTTGCTTTAGTGGGTAGTTCCTTCCCTTTGAAAATAGCTCATCACAAACGCAAGAATTTTAAGGTAACCCCGGGAATAGACAACGAAACGAAGATACCAGGGGCAGCAACAGATAGCAAAAGTGATGAGCATAAAACAGATTTATTTTCATAATCATTTCATAATAATGTTTATACAGAGGACTGAAAATAAGCCCTATTTAAAGGAATATATAGAGATGCACTACGTACTGAATAAAGGACATTGTTCTGAGGAGCAACAGATGTTCTTGGATCCAAAAGAATGGGGGGGGGGCAGATTCCTTTTAGAACAAAATTAACCAGCAGTACAGCAGTTAAAAAGCTAGACAGTTTTCAATTTACGTCTAAGGCACTACGCTTTGTATACAGCAATACTGACAGATCTGCAGTAATGAGATGGAAGAGGAAAATAGAAAATAATATGTAAGAATTTAAGCTGCTGCAACAGTTTCACCAATTAGCCTAATGTCAAAGAATTCTAATTAGGTGCCTTGAGATTACTATTTAGCGCCTAGGCTTTTGGAGTGCCAAATTCTCCTTTTCACACATTCTGGTTGCAAAATTAAAAGACATTAGGCAGCTTTAATTACATTATCAGAACAGCTGGGATTAGCCAATCTCTGAAGTCAATGTGGCCTCTTTTGTCAAGAAAAGAGGAAGGAAAAAAAAAAGCCTTCCAGGGTGCAGGATTTCGGGACTGCTCCATATCTCGCTTGTACAAAGCCAGCTGCATTAGCGACAGTAGAAAAATAAAGGCAAAGACAAAAGAAAATCGGGTCAATGCTGCACAAATAATAAACACATTACAGAACGGGAAGACTGTAGGTAGATTAAGTCGGAAATCGGTAGGTTTTGCTAACACCTCGGTTGGCACAAGGCCTACCAATTCTCTGACGAATACACAAATATAAACTAAACTGATGCATAAAAATATGCTTGGCTCAAGGACCTAGGCCTGTTATCTAATGCTGAAGCCAGATTCATACTCCATTTTCCCATGGGGTGTGAAATTAGCAGCGAATCATTTCATTTTTCTCTTTTTGTCTTGACTGCACAATGAGTCTTGTGTGTCTGTTGACAAAGCCATTTTTAATAACAATCTTATTGTGAAAATTCCATTTTTAATAGATTTAATTTTCCAGGAACAGAATTAGGTATTCTTCTTGGCATTAGTTTTAAACATTACATCTCCCCAGAAGAAGATATTTAATGAATGGATTGTCAATCTAGATTATGCTAATTGTGTAAAGATCAGACATTGAATGGAGAAAATATACCCATCTGTAAAAGTCCCAAGTTTTATTATTTGGCTCAATATAGATTATAGATATAGAAAGAACATTTTAACTAAACATGCATTTTGTTAATAAAAAAAAAAAAGAGAAATTTCAAAAATTTTAAATACTTTACAGCTTGAACAGTATCACGTGTGTGTTGTGAGTATGTACAGCAGCAGAATAATGCTGTTATTGCAGAATTATGAATTGCTGTATTTTTCATCTTTTTCCAAATCGGATGTTAAATTCCCAAAGTTGTATGACATACATAAAATGCCAACTGAAAGGCCAGGTGTAGCTGCCTCAAATAATTCAGTGAATGAAATCCGACCTGTTGGTTTTAAGAACTAGGTCCTCCCTTATCCACAAGGCTTATTCAAGGATTTCCAATCAAGTAAGCATAGTTTAATTTTGCCACCCATAAGTGCCTGTTTCATGAGGAGAAAAGTGTGTGTGATTATAGTATTTGTATGTGTATGGGTGTCTGTACGAAATGCAGGTGTGTACAGGGTTGTCCATGTGTCATACAAGCAGTGGAGACTCTAGGAACAATATATAAGGGGGGCACATAAGATACCACAGTCAAAACTGGGGGGGGGAGGGGTACTAATAATTTTCGTCACTAAATCATACCACGGAAAAAAACTAAATAAGAATATGTAAATAAGATTCCAAAATCCCAGAGTAATGTTGTGCAACGATACACAAATTCACTATTTTATTTGCAGCAATTCGGCATTTTTTGCCGCTGTCTGATAACCGCTTCACTGACTGCAATTTTCGCAAATTACAGTAACCATTTGCTAAATAGGGAATTCACCATATTTTTGGCGAAATGGATTCCCTGAATTGTGATAAAAAGCAGAGGATCTAAAGTAGAATAGACCGTTTAGATTCTAACTTCCATAATCACCCCTAAAATGCCATAAACCCAGGGAAATACAATAAAAATATTAAACAGCGTGGCATGTAGCCTACCCATTAACCCTTAAAATGACATCAAGGGAAAACATGAAATGTATACTATGAGGGGTGAAGCCTGCCCATTAATCCTTAATATACAACTAAACCAAGGCCAAAACGGAAATAATACACAGTGTAAACTATAGTCTGGCCATTAACCCTTACCCTGCGGAGCCATTTCAACCCTGTGAAAAAAAATTGTTACCTTTGCATTTTATTATTTAGGATTTTTATTTTACACTGAATATGGTCATGTTGGATATCATTGGAAAGGCCAGCCTCTGCCCTTTCCAATGACACCTCGAACAACCACATTTGAACGGAGATACAGCGGTCCAAAGAAGTTGGGGAAGCTGGATGCTGATCCCTGGTGGGGGCAAGGAATAACCTGGGGGTGGGCAATTGCCCCCCTGACCCCCTTCTAGAGAAGCCTATGCATGCAAATGTGTGTGGAAGAGGGAGACGGGAGGGGATATGCAGTTCTCTAAAGGAGATGAGAGGGAGTATGTGGTTGGCTTAATGAGAGCAATATGGGAGTGAGCATGTCGTTGATCAAATAGGATTAAAGCATGAAGCTGGCAGAGTGGGGTGGTTAAGTGTTGTGGGAATGTGCGGCTGACTGAGGAGGATGTGAGTAAGCATGTGGCTGACTGAGAAGGAGGAGAGTGAGCAGGTGCTCAACTGAAACAGGTGAGAGTCAGCATGAGGTTGAGTGATATGGGAGTGTGTTATCAGGTAAGAAAGTTGGGGGTCATTGTAGAGTATGTTTAAGTGTACCTGCCCTCTCACATCTCCTGTAGTGTGGCAAGTGGTTTATGTGGTAGTTTGAAGGCTTCCTAGAGCAGGGAGATCTGCAATTCGTCTTGCCATATGGAAACAAGTTCCAAAGCATCTCCCTTTTAGAGAAGACATGGTCAGTGTCCAGGTCAATGAACAGTTCACCACCTGGCGCAAGAACTGGACAAAGAGTTTGGTGCCTTAAGGTACTTGTCTTTTCTGATCATAGGCGGTGGCCATCCCATAGGGTGGATAGCCTGAACGGAGCAATTCAGCAAGAGGACAAAAAGGAGCTAGCAGCAGCGATTCTTACAAGTTCAAATAATAAATTGCATTGATGGTCTGGATGTTTGTTTTTTTGTTTTTAATTAAGGGGGGGGGTTATGAATGCTTCTCTAGTGGTGGAGATAAAACATCATTGACATTTTTAGAGTAGTATATTTTCTAAGTAAAGAGCAGGAAGACATCCTTTTCTATACTCCAATGGTTTGCAAACCAACTCCCAACTGATCCTGATGATCTGAATTAGTTTTAGTGGATGGAGAAAAAGGGGGGGGTAGTCTTTAGGTTCTCATGAATCTTTCAGCAGTGCGTCCCATGAGTTTCTTTATGCTATTCACGGAATCATTAAACAATTCAGCAATCATCTAGTAGACAATAGTTACATTAAATTGAAATTCAGACTCCCTAAAAAGACCTATTCAAGTGGGACCAACACTATGATCTCTCTTATCAATGGCATTATGTGAGGCATTTAGACTACTAATAATATAGTGGGTGGGCTGAAATATATAACAAACAAGGTTCACAGAATTCCTTATGCTAAGGAGAACATGCAAATGCAATGCTGGGAGTTGACCAACCCCAAGACTGAATGTAACAATTCGCACCCTCCCTGATGAGTGTCTAGCTCTACAGACTGAATGGAAGCTTCCTTCAACATTATGCCCAACAAGGCATGTATTGCCCATCACATGGAGCCAAAACATGCACTGACTGAAGTATTCCATTCTAACCAATTTTATGTGAAATAAACACACTTCATTAAAGCCATCATGCTCATCCCCTAAATCTTGGAAAGTAGAAAAAGCTTTAAAAATGCAATAAATAAGGACTTTGGGAGGCGAGCCGACCAAGATTGATGCATCTTAGCATTGCTCCACAGCTGGGCAGTTTTAATCACTCAAGTTCTGGGTCAATTGCTGCCATATACAGTTAAATCAATATATATTTTGACACAGGCACAATTTTAGTTTTTTCCGGTATTTACCAATACATATTCAAGCTATAAGACATATTTTAGCATTACAAAACCCTAAATTAATTTTTCCTTTTTACATACAAAAAACAGCAGCATGTGTTTTTTATAAAGTGGTTTTATTTGTAATGTGCAAGTAAACTATTTACAACTTATGTAAATGGTAGTGTCCCTTTAAAGAATGGTGCAATTTTGTCTATACACAACATATAGTTAGGTCCATTACATATTTGGACACAGGCGCAATTTTACTTTTTTGCCGGTATTTACCAACACATATTAAAGCTATAGTTATATGTAATGGATATGGGCTGAATGTGCACACTCTCAGGCTTAATTTGAGGGTATGTACATCCACATTGGAGCAATGGTTTAGGAATTACAGCTCTTAAGAGTAGCCAACCCCCTTTTTCAAGGGACCAAAATTAATTGAACAATTGAATCAAAAGCTGTCTCATGGCCAGGTGTGGGCTACTCCATTATTTCTTCATGAAATAAGCAGGTAAAAGTTCTGGAGTTGATTCTACGTGTGGTATTTGTATTTGGAATCTATTGCTGTGAACCTACATCATGCATTCAAAGTAGCTGTCCATGCAAGTGAAACAGGTCATTGTAAGGCTTCAAGTACAAAACAAATTCATCAGAGTGATAGCAGCAACATTAGGAGTGGCCAAATCAACAGTTTGCTACATTCTGAGGAAAGAACGTACTGGTGAGCTCAGCAACATAAAAAAGCCTGGACATCCACTGAAGACAACAGTGGTGGATGATCGCAGGATCCTCTCTATGGTAAAGAAAAACCTATTTGCAACATCCAGACAAATGCAGGTCACTTTCCAGGAGGTTGGCGTATCACTGTCAGTCTACAATCAAGAGAAGACTTCATGAGAGCAAATACAGAGAGATCACCACAAAGTGCAAACCGTTCAGAAGCCTGAAAAATAGAAAAGTCCAATTAGACTAGGGTCAGACGAGCGCATTTTCTACAGACTGTGCGTCCGTGCAGTACAGACGCACATTTTGACAGAAGACACTGTAGTGGCCACATGGTCCGTGATAACCTCTGTGATTTTTGACGGATCTAGTAAAAAAATAAAAAAAAAAAAGAGAGAAATAGCAGTAACCAAATTAATTGCTGAATTAAAAAAAGAAGGGGAAAAGGGTATAAAAAGCCATTTTGTGGAAGGTGGCGTTTTTCCAAGATGGATGCAGTCCAAGTCTTTGGGTTTGCTGCAACGGGTTATCTGTATCTGAAGAACAAGAAGAAACGACGATCATGGGTTCATCCCATCAACGATGCCAGATACACCCATGGCCACATTGTGACACTGTACAGGCCACTGCGAGAGAGGGACCCGGTGAAGTTCTTTAACTACATGCGGATGTCCATCAGGTCCTTCGACGAGCTGTTGAAGGTACGCGAGCCGCTGACAAAGTGGGACACCAACATGAGGGCCGCCATACCACCAGAGGAGATGCTGGTCATCACGTTGCGGTAAGTACTATCAAACACCAGCATTCATGACTTCGCTGTCAGTCAACTAGAGTCTTGTCTCCTCCCACCAGAGTGGCATCCCTCCCACCAACAATGTATACACCTTTATCCCAGTGGGAGTCACCATAGGAGGTAACCACTCTAGAGTAGGCTGGCTTAATGATGTCAGCTAGCCACACAGGGCAACAAGCCTCACACTGCCCTTAGTGTTCCCTCTTTGATATAACACTCAATATATATAATTAAATATGATGATTTATGACACAATTCATCCACGATCACTACACATGCCCACTAGCCCAGTCGCACATGCATACCCACACGCATCACATCATATGACACCCATCATATGTTATTGAACAGAACATTTACAATAAGCTAAAGAAATAGTGTCCACGAACATGTGGCAAATAGTGCAACAACATAGACTAAATGTATGGCATCAAACAAATAAAAACAAACAAAAAGACACTACAAATCCTCATACTGTGGAGCATCAGGGTCATGAGGACCGGGCATGTACCTGCGGTGGTACTCCGACTCAGGGGGTGGTTGTGGCCAAGCACCAGGGGACATGGGTTGGTGTGGAGGCTCCAGCTGGCTGTGCCGGTAATAACCACCGGCATATTGTGGTTGGGGCACAGCACTGCGAGCCACAGGTGGTTGTGTAGGCCGGGACAAAATGCTGTCGATCTTTGCCAGACAGTGCCGGCGGAACTCCATCTTCTGGGCCACGGTCATCTAGTGCAACATGGGCAGACAGGAATGGAAAAATGTCAGGTCATCAGCATCCCAAAACCTGCAGCGTGGAGGCGGTGGTGGTGGTGGATGGTGCGCATCCATGAATGTCACCATGGCCTGCTCGAACTCGGTTGCTGGTGGCCTCCTCCATTTCGGCGCCGGTCTGGTGGTGTCTGAAGGTGTTGTACTTGGCGCCTGTACAGCGGTCTCCTCCTCCTCCAACTGCGACTCTACTCCACATCCACGGAGCAGCTGGCAAAACCACATGGCAGCATGTGTTGTTCCTGTGACCCGGATGTTGATGGGAGATCCATGCTGCTCACCGTTGTTCTCTGCTCGAGGGTTTGTCGCAGGAACGACAGCTGCTCAGCATAAACATATTTTCGGCCCTTTTTCGCCGCTGATCCAGAGCACGCTGATTCTGCATCTTTGAGGTCCTGGGCGTAGTTGTCCCTCACTGTCCTCCATGTCAGAATGACTTCTTGTGCTGCAAACAGAAGAATGATATTAGGTTTAGTTCATTGAATGTGATCAGAACACACTTTTATTTTGTTTTTTCTAGTTATCTTGCTAGTGGATGCAGTCTGCATGACCTGCATTATAATTTCCACATTGGCAGAGTAACAGCTGGCGAGATCGTCCGCAAGGTGTGCCAGACAATATGGGACACGATGAGGGATCAATGTTTGCCAACACCCACAGACTAGGCATGGTCACGAATTGCTGCGGGATTTCAGGACAGAGCGAACTTCCCAAACTGCCTGGGAGCCGTGGATGGCAAACACATCCGCATAGTGAAGCCACTGCAGAGTGGGTCACTGTATCAGAATTATAAACATTTTTCTATTGGCCTACTGGCGGTGGCAGATGCCAACTACAACTTTGTGAATGTGGGATCATACTCAAAGACTGACTCCACACTTTTCAGGAACTCCACACTGTGGAATGAAATTGAGAGTGGGACCCACACCTTTGCCTGACAGTGACGTGGCAGTCCCCTATGCCTTTGTGGGGGACGAGGCATTCGTCCACACATCTGCTGCGCCCATACTCCGGGACACACCTGACTGTGAAGAAGCGGGTGTTTAACTACCGGCTGTCGCGGGCGAGAAGGTAGGTCGAGTGCACCTTTGGCATACTTAGCAACAAGTGGAGAATCTTCCATAGGCCACTAGATGTGAACATCGAATTTTGTGTTGACATCGTTAAATGCTGCTGTGTGTTGCATAATTTTGTTCGTGGGAGGGATGGTTATAATTTCGATGAGTCCTTGTCAGTTTTTGGATTGGAGCAATTTGTAAATGATAATATTATGCCTGTGAATAGACACAGCAACAGGTATCGCGATGCTCTGGCAAATTATTTCACTAGCGGAGCAGGTCAGATGCCCTGGCAGCTGGGGAGCATTTTACAATAATTTTGTTTGCCATTTACATTTAATATACATTAAATATGCATTTGATTATGAATAAAATAATCATATACTCACTCTGCACTTTCTGTTCGTGTTCAGACCAGGTGTCGTACGCGGGTACAACTCCCTCGCCACTGCAGCCCATGCGTTCGCCTTCCTGGTCCTGTCCTTGTATTGCTCGCAGGCTGTGTCCCACAATTCGGAGGTGCTCACCCACTTGTGATCAGTCTTTCCACGTCCATGGCACAAGTAGCTTCCAGGATACACTCCAGCCACACTGGAAAGTTCTGGAGTCTGGACGTGATGTATGCCGGAAAACGGGTGCGTCTGACATCTCACGCACACAGGCCGCTACGCGGATGCAGCACACTCTGTGCGCCCGTTCTAGCGGATTCACGTTCTTGCCTAACCTGCGGCCGTTTGCCGCGGCCGTTATGCGTCCGCAGTTCGTTGCGGACGTACTTCGTGTGTGGGGCTCAATTGGTCATAATTATATGCTATTACGGACGTACAAATGTGCGGCAACACGAATGTGATCAGTGCGCTTGTCTGACATGAGCCTTAGACTTTGCCAAAAAACATTTAAAAAAAAAAGCCAGACCTGCTCTGGAAAAGCATTTTTTGGATGTATGAAACTAATATTAATCTGTATCAGAAGGACGGGAAGAAAAAAGTATGCGGAACGCTTGGAACAGCTCATGATCCAACACATATTAAAGCTATAATTATATATACTGGATATGGGATGAAACTGCACACTGTCGGGTTTAATTTGAGGCCATGTACATCCAAATTGGAGGAAGGGTTTAGTACTTTCAGCTCTTAAGAGTAGCCATCCCCCCTTTTCAAGGGACCAAAAGTAATTGGACAATGAACAAAAGCGGTTTCATGGCCAGGTGTGGGCTACTAGTTCGTTATTTTCTTCAGCAATTAAGCAGGTAAAAGATCTGGAGTTGATTCTACATGTGGTATTTGAATTGGAGTCTATTGCTGTGAACCTACATCATGCATTCAAAGGAGCTGTCCATGCAAGTGAAACAGGCCATTGTAAAGCTTCAAAAACAAAATAAATCCATTATAGATATAGCAGCAACATTAGGAGTGGCCAACTAAACCGTTTGGAAAGTAGAAAGCACTAGAGAGTTCCGCAAAATAAAAAGGCCTGGACGTCCACGGAGGACAATAGTGGTGGATGATCGCAGGATCCTCTCTATGGTAAAGTAAAACCCATTCACAGCATCCAAACAATTGCAGAACACTCTCCAGGAGGTGAGGGTATCATTGTCAAAGTCTACAATCAAGAGAAGACTTCACGAAAGCAAATACAGGGGGTTCACCACAAGGTGAAAACCATTCATAAGCTTGAAGAATAGAAAAGACAGATTAGATTTTGCCAAAAAACATCTTAAAAAGCCAGACCAGTTCTGGAAACGCATTCTTTGGATGGATGAGACCAAGATTAATCTGTACCAGAAAGACAGGAAGAAAAAAAAAAAAAAAGAGTGGAGAAGGCTTGGAACAGTTCATGATTTAAAGCACACAACGTCATCTGTAGAACATGGTGGAGGCAGTGTGATTGCATGGGCATGCATGGCTTCCAGTGGCCCTGGGTCATTGGTGTTCATTGATGCTTTGACAGAAGCAGCAGGATGAATTCAGCAGTGATTAGAGATATACTGTCAGCCCAGATTCAGTCAAAATGCAAAGTTGATTGTCCATCTGTACTATGAAGCGACGTCCAATGATCCAAAACACAATGCAAAATCAACCCCAGAGTTTTTGAAGGAAGATAAGTGGAATATTCTGCAATGACCAAGTCAATCACCTGATCTCAACCCAATGAGCATGCATTTCATTTGAAGGCAAAACTAAAAAGGCAGAAAGACCCACAAAGAACAACTGAAGACAGCCGCAGTTAGAGCCTGGCAAAGCATCAGAAAGGAGGAAACCAAGTCTTTGGTAATGTCCATGGGTTCCAGACTTCAGGCAGTCATTGCCAGTAAAGGCTTCAACAAAATATTGAAAATGAACATTTATGATTATATTAATTTGTCCAATTAAATTTGAGCCCCGAAAAATGGGGACTATATAAAAATGGTTGCAATTCCTAAAATTAGTACTTGTTATTCATGTTCAACCCCCTGAATTAAAGCTGAAAGTCTGCACTTCAAATTCATTTGGATGGTTTCATTTTAATTTTATTCTGGTGGCATACAGGGCGAAAAAGTATGAAAATTGTGCCGGTGGACAAAACTGTAGTGCACACCACACAGCTGCGTAACGGAGGGTGTCTGAAAGAACATTACCACATCTTTGCCGCTGCGCACACCCTCCCCACATACCCCGGGGGGTCCCAAGGCCGAGAATAGGCCGCATGATGCCCACGATTATTGGCAGAAGCTCAACCCTTATCCAGGCCTGGGGGGGGCTGTCTGGAATCACTACCCTTCCTGGTGTCTGCTGCTGGTGAATGGGGGTGGTCTGCCAGGCCTCTGAACCTGCGCCACCACTTTGGGATCGTGTGTGGGCAGGTCGGAGGCTTCCTGAGAGATCTTTTCATGGTGATATCAGGCCAGTGGACCGGCGGGGATCAGCGCCAACTGCCTTCCATCAACTGCGGGAGCCCTCGCGGATCTGATTGCTGCTTCGACCATCCGCACCGCTGAGCAGGACGACAGGAGTCCCTGGCGGTGCTTTACTTCTGCTTTTACCGCAGACTGAGGTACACTCTCAATCATTATATTTGAAGGGACAAACACAAGGGGGAAGAGTTTTTCGGTTGTTCCTTCCCTCTGACTTATGCCCTATTAGCTTCGAGCCCTCTGCTACCCTTGGCACACTCATCCAGTTCTAATAATAAGGTGCTCCGGGCACAAGTTTTTTCAGGCTGTTAATTAGACTTATTATTGTTGCATGCACTGCTTTTTGGACACTGACCCCCAAAATACACATCCGTGTTTTGGGGTGCTGAGACAAAATTTTCAGGTGGACTTTCTGGGTTTACGGTCCATTTTTTTTTCAAATTTTTAAGTATTCCTGATAAAGTTCAAGACACCGGCATCCACTTAGAAATCCCGGCGATATTGTCGCCACTTCTGGATGAAAAACTGGGTAGCTTTTCCAACGCTATTGAATAAACTCTCACAAAACAAGTTCAGTAAATCAGGGATGGAGGAGAGTATTTCAACCTTGGAGGACGAGACTGCCCCTCTCAGAATCCCATGACTCCATCTTATTGTCTTTAATGGAGAAAGTGAATGATCTCCAATACAAAAGTCAGGAACAATTTGCAGTTGGTGCAGTTGTTTGAGTCTGTGAAGGTCCCTCTGCTCCAGGCACTGGGGTGTTCCTGGCTCCCCACTTCACTTGCTCTTACTGATGCCGACACCCTACTGATCGTGGAGAGAGTTCTCAGAATCGGCCTGGATCTCCCTGGTTGGATCTCCCCTGCACGGTCATCTACAAACTCTTCAATTTCACAGCCAAAATACGGTCAATCAATACGCCTTCCCTATGCCTCTTCATTTCTGCATCCTTAACTCAACGACGACGCATCTTTGCTCCAATCTGACCGCCAGCGATGTGCATTTCACACTCCCATACCCAGCTTGGTTGAGTGTAGTTCTGAATGGCGGATGCCTCTGCAAAGCACCGTGATGAAGTCGAAGATCAGCTCTCCTCCCCATCACTACCAACCTCACCCCTGCCTCACCAGGAGCCCGACCCTTGAGAGTCATCACCCGTTCCTCCCCTCCCCATAGCATGCTCCGTTTGTCTTCCGTTGTATAGACACTACATTTTTTGTTACAGGACTATAGAATTATTCATCTACAGTTTAATATTCTGAGTTTTTGCATTAGATGTTCCTCTGTCAGTGAGCATACTATGTTACCAGGGTTGTTATACTCTACGATGCTCGTTCATACATCTCTCCAATCTGAAGTATTATTCGTCTCTGGAACCACCATGGACCCCCTTCGACAGTGGGGATTAATATTGGATTAACCGTATTACCTCCCTCGGTCTTATCATAGACCAGTGTTTGAAAATTGGCACACTCCTATTCCTAGCTCTCCACAGGATGACCTGTCGACTTGCCTTGGCTATTTTCATTTGTTGTTTTCTGCCTGTATAGAACTGTTCCTGTCCCAGGTTACTGGCCCCTTTTTTCCCTAGGTGCCACACATGGAACAGTTTTGGGTTGTTTAGTTATTTTAAAAAGTTTTGGATCAGGTATATGTTAGAAGTATGGTTAGCTGCATTACACGTTGCATTGTTTGGGCGGTGGGGCTGCTGCTGAGACAGTCTCTCACCCAGCTCAGAGCTGAAATCATCTTAATGCAAATACTCTTTTCCACCTGGTATCGCCCATGAAGCCTCTTACACCTCCCTGTCAGCCCTCAGTAGACAGCCCACAGACCCACGAGTTATAGACTTTTTTCTTGGAATGTTGAGGGTCTTAAATTCACCCATAAAAAGGAAAAAAGTCCTTCAACATTTAACATGCCTTGACCCAGATCTAGTTTTTCTTCAAGAAACGCATTGGACATCCCCTGAACAACTCAAGGCGTCCTGGGTGGGCTTCCAAAATTCATCTGTTTATTGTGAGAGCAAAAAAATTCTCCACCACAATACGCCTTCCCTATTGCATTATATAGATGCCATAAACGACAGAGGATTGCTATACACAACTTAAAGCTCACTTTAGGCCTGGGCCTTCAATTACTTAATATCTATGCCCTGAATACCTCCAACCTCAATTTTTACCAAACGCTTCTCCCAATACTTCACCTCCATGACGCCACACGTAGAATTGTCGGAGGCAACTTTAATGATGTCCCAGACCCTGTATTGGATCACTCTCCTAGCCATCCCGTAAGTTGTAGCAGACAAAGACTTACTGGGTCTATTTTTTTTTTTTTACCCGTACCCATTTTAAGCTTAACGACATTTGGAGAACTTTGAACCCAGTGGGCAGAGATTTTACCTTCCACTCTGACACCCACAAAACATTTTCTAGAATTTACCTTATTTTGAGCTCAGATGCTCTCTCCCACCAAGTACAAAGCACCTCCATTGACGCGAGAGCCGTTACTGACCATTCCCCGATCATTCTGGACTTGACCTATGGGAGGGCCCTCCCCTACTCTAAAAACTGGCGCTCTTTGGCACACTTAAGTTTGGGCTATTTAAGACCTATTTGGAACCAAGCTGGAATAATTACACCGATGACAACCGTGCCCATGTAATGTCATTATACTTTTGGTTGGATTCAAATCCAGTTCTCAGAGGACATATAATTGAATGTCAACCGAGTCAGAAGGGAAGCGCTGGCGTGTCTTATTGCGGTTAATAATGATTTGATCGGTTATAAACCATATCTCTCCGATCCTAATGTTCACTCCTATCGAGTCTATAAAAAGAGTGCAAGGCTAAATATGATGCACTGGTCACCAATCAAGCACACTGCTCCTGACAACAGCAGTGCAAATGTTTCGGTATGGCAACAAGCAAGGTCGCCTACTGGCCAACTTGATCCGCTCCCAAACGACATCCAGACCCTAGATTGCAAAAACCTCTGAAGGCAACCTCTTCACGGACCCTTCAGCCATTGCCACCTATTTTCACGATTACTTTGCCGAATTTTCTAAGGGTCGCGCAGATGATTTGCACACCCAATTTACCTTTTTTTCGTCACGCCAACATCCACAAGATGTCACACCAGGAAAGAGATTTCCTTTCAGCCCCGATTACTGCCAAAGTACTACAAAATAGAATCTCAACCCTTAAAAGGGTAAAACTCCAGGTTTGAGGCACAATATTACAAACTACTTTCAGGCTTTTGACCCCACATCTAGCTACCCTATTCTATACAACGATATTTTTCAAGGTGGCACTCCCCCACCCTCCTTTTAACGAAGCCTGCCTAGTAGTCCTCCCCAAGCTCTGTAAAGGTCCTTCTTTAGTTACCTGTTATTGCCCCATAGCCCTGCTTAATATGGATCTGAAATTCCTTTCTACTGCTATGCCTATTTTGCCTCCAAAAATAGGAAATTAAAGTAATACAAAAATCATTTGCTTCATTCAAATGGCAAGATAGACTCCAAAAGAAACTTACGCGAGTTGGCATTATTTTTCCAGACCTCTATGACTATAGCTTAGAGGCACTTTGGCTACAGGGGTCTTATGTTGATCATTACGTTGATTAATCGCCATTACCCTCCAGGTCTCTATTGGTGCTTCTCCATCAACCCTCTGGGCAACCCCTATGGCTATACAAAGTAATCCCTTGTACACCTCTAAAATGGCTTGGATCAAGGTCTGCAAGCAACTAGGCTTATCCTAGCAGACATCTATTTGGTTCCCGATCCTACATAATCAGAATTTTCAACAGACTTCTGTTTTTCACACCTTCACTCAACCCAACTACCACATTTTGTAAATTGTACATCTAAACACCCGCTTGCTTACATAGAACTTAAGGAACTTATAGCCCCCCTGTCCATAGACCCTGTGTATTATTTACAATTGCGTATGTTTCTTAATGCTCAGCTCTGTAAACTGAGCCCTCATGACTTTGCCAATTCTCTTGACTCATTAGTAGCTGCCAAGAACATGCTGCCGGACCCATTTCTCGTATTTATGCCCTTTTACAAGCTGCACTGCCTACATTTGCCCCCTGGAAAGCAATTACTAAATGGCTGTTTTTCCCCCCCTTACATTCCAAGACCTGATCACTGTCACAATCAACTCCAAACAAGGCATTCCCTCCTCTAGCTACTGGTAAATGTTTTATAAACTTTGTTCACCGTGCTTACATGGCACCTACCAGAATGGCCCGCGCCCATTTACTGCCAAATGATCGCTTATTTAAATGCCAAAAAATCTCTGCAGATCTGTGGCACTGCTTGAGGTCCTGCCCTTTTATCCAACTGTTCTAGGACACAATACGTAGGTATGGCTCCTCTGTCCTTCGCCTTAGGATTGCTAACCCTGCAGAATGTGCCATTTTTAACAACAGGCTCCACAATTGGTAAGTGCACAATTGACAACTCATCTCTGATTTTACAATTGTAAGGATTTATTGTGCTATGGGGGCGCTGCCTTCTTATCTTTTGAGCCGGTCCTGTGTATGAGATAGACGTGAAGGAAGAACGGAAAAGAGAAGGCCAGGCCACTATAGACAAAGTTGGCCAATTGCTTGCAGAGCCTAGAGCCAGGCTATACTTACCTCTTGGCTCATTAAAATGTGAATACCCTTCTTTTGTATACTTACACTCACCCTTACCTGATATAGAGATTCTGCACCATTGTGTTTTTTCTCTGTTTATATTTCGAGATTCTCACTGGACCAGAGACTGAGAAGTGGACAGCTCTACCTCCATCCCCTCTATAGCGGAGTGACCATACTCTTGCGAGTGGTCTATACTGTTATGTTTTTTTCGCTCCTCCCAACCCACTAACCCCCCCCCCCAACCCGGTTACGGACTGAGAGGCGCTGTACATTAAGCTATGAACTTTATTCACTGATTATTTGCTATGTATTGCACATTTGGAATACTGTATTCGTTTATGAAATTGATTTTCTTTGCGCTGTCTGGATCTATATTTTTTTTCTGTATAACGGGCTTTGGTAATGCTTGCTGCCAGCTACTGGGAAATAGGCTATACTATCTCAATGGATCTTCTCCACACCTCCTTTCGTATGGTATATGATTGGATAGGGACCTCTTTACAGCAGGAAGACAAAACTAAAATATTTTTTTCTCAAATGGGTCCCCCCCTAATTAGAGCATGCCCGTCTGAAACACGAAAGCCAGAACAGGATAGAACAGGACTCTGACCACAGTCTTCCTCAGTTTTTAGACTCCTGTTAGTATGTTCTGTGATACTGGGCCTAGTCACTTCTGGCAGGGTGCCACCCACCACTCTTGTACCTTGCTTTGTCTCGTAGGTTAACACGTCTCCCATCGTATGTACGGTTTCTTTGTGGCGCCATTTTCTATTTTATTGCTGTTACTGTCTACTGTTACCAATATTTTACTATTTGCTTGGTCCGAAAGGGGGATTGGCGCATGTTGTCTGTCATGTACCTGAACCATTAATAAAAATATTTTTTAAAAAGATACAATAAATAAAAATCCAGATAGCCCTAAGGAAGGCCAAAAATTGTCTTTTTGTGGGATCACAAGCATTTCTACCACATATAGTAGTGTAATGAGAAATCCAGCAAGAGGTTTAAGATTTTTTCAGAACTACATTTCTGATTAAATCCTGATCTTTTCTGCTCTCATCAGGAGAATGAGCACGTTGGCTTGGTATATATTGGAGATGAATAAACTTTGACACCACTGATGTTTTTCCTTCTAAATAGGTCCTTACTGTGTAAGTTTGTTAGTATACAATGCCCCTATAATGTCACCTGTGTGTAAAGGATTTAAAACTAAGTGTCTTACCTGCCCAGCCAACTCCAATCGCTTGTTTCCATAGTAGTCACGATCATCTACTTTGTTGTCTCCTTGGGCCAATATCACTCTGCGAATCATTACTGCTATGTAGATGCACTTTGCTCTGAAGTTGAATTCTTTCACCTAAAAATAAAAAATACAAATCATTTACAGGGTTATTCAGAGAGAGGTGAAAAGCAGGATAATGACTGGAGAATGAAAAATTCTAGGTCAAAATAGCTTATTTGGAAAGTGAGATAAATGGGAGAATTTTTCTGGTTTGGCTATTTTGGCCTAGAATTTTCCATTCTCCAGTCATTCTCCTGCTTTTCACCTCTCTTTGAATAACCCTGTTAGTCTCTATACAACGGACGTTTGCAGATATTAATACCAATAGGCCTGAAATCCTACAATAAATTAAAAAGTAGAATTGTTCACCAGAAAGGCAGGTGGACTTAAAAAGAAACAACAAATCACAGTCCTAGTTAAAAAGATAGGAAAAAATGTGTATGAAATAAAAATAAAGTGGAAATATTATACTACTATAATTATCTTGCTAAAAAGATTTATTTTGCATTTTCCTACTTGTTTCTCATTGCCTACCTTACAATTGCAGGTACAATTCACATCTGCCGTTTTACACCTAATCTTAACACGAACTAAAGGAATGATCACATGAATTTACAGGATTTAAAAAATACCAAGCAAAAGCTATTGCACAATAATACTGTTCACTGGAGTAAAAGGAATTAACAGTTTAATGGCTTTAAGTTGGGCTGTTGGTTCTCCCCACTCTGGTGGAGCCTATTACTGTGTTATTAAAGAATTAAGGTAAGGTTGATCACTAGGGATGCGCAGATACTAGCATTGGTAACAATAGCAGCATTTGCACGAGTACTTTGTACTCGTGCAAATGACCTCAAAACCGGAAGCCAGCACTGAGCTGGGTGTCAGAATGCACTAACAGCATTCTACGATGCCCCTCCAGCTGGCCACGTCCCAGCGAGATGTGTGTCTCTGCAAGATCTCAGCTGGAGGCCGCTTTCCAACCGGAGGGGCCTGGCAGAATGCTGTTAGTGCAGGGGTGGGCAATTACAGCCCTCCAGATGTTTTGAAACTACATTTCCCACGTTGCTCGGCTGCTCATTAGGTTTGTAGAGCCTCAAGGGAAATGTAGTTTCAAAACATCTGGAGGGCCGTAATTGCCCATCCCTGTGATAGTGCCTTCTGCCAGCTGTGAATGCATGCGTGCAAACACACATCTAAGGTCTGTGGGTATACATATGTATCTGATATCTGGTGTGGGTATACATATAGAAATCAGAGGTCTGCTATATATAATGGATTTCTGATGTGTGGTCAGGATGTGCGCAGGCTGTTCAGTGGGTAAATTGGATGTCTGGCAATGCATTTCAATATTAACATAAATGGGACAGACCTCCAGCAAAATCCTAAATTATTTATTAGAAAGTGGTCACATGACATTAAATAAAAGCATTGGTACTCCGTAACGGTGAGTACCTGAAAGAAAGAAAAAAAAAGTATCGGTACTCGGTCTTAAAATAATGGTATCTGTGCATCCCTATTGATCACATCTATTCTAGTAGACAAAAATCAGAAATACATTATTCAAGATGGCACCTACCGGGACATGGGTCAGAACTGTTGAGGCCAGAAGCTCCCGAGCTTCATCAACTTTTGACTTCTTTGGTCCTCCCCACATTCTCTGCCTTCGGATTTTATTGCCAATGTACTTCAACGCCTGTCAAATAAAATGACAATGTTAAAAACAAACATATCCTTTGTACGTTATCTCATTAGGTGTTAAACATAGTACTGTAAACAGCAAAGTATGTATCCTTCCTGGTAAAATCCTTTATAAATAAATAAAGCACAGTTTGTCCTCTAACAATGTAAAGAATATAATGGGGGACTCTTTGGATGGCAACTCTGGTTTGATTAAATGGTGCAAGGGGTGGAAGACCCCAGTATTCATTTTGTGGAGTCAGTAAATCCTGCCTTTTTAACTGGAAATTCTCGTGTGCGTACGAAAGATTTACTCGAAATGGCGTATTCACGGCCTACAACGCAAGGCTAGACTTCCCACAATATGGATATGACCCGGAAATGCCTTGTTAGTGTACATTGTTCTGCTCTGGAAAATTTATTTTCTATGTTATCCAAGATGCCTTTACTCATATGTCTGTATTAATGTTGACATTACTATGCGCCATTTCTGTTCACTTGTCATGTGACCTCAACTCTAAATAAAATAAAAAATGTATTAAAAAGAAAAGTAAATTCTGCCTTGTGAAAGAAGTGTTTTAGCAATTGAAACCATGTTACTTCTTTCTTTGGGGGGGGGGGTTAGATCAGCTAGCAGAGGGATAGAGGAAGACAGGAAGTTCTGTTTAGAACCAAGACTCCGCATCAGCTTCATTATTTTGCAGCTATAAAAAAACGTAGAAAGACAGTCACTACTTGACAGGGCTTTCCAAATATTTAAAAAGAATCAGGATGCATTTGGTTCAAGTTATTTTAATCTTCAGCTGTTCCAAATCGAGAAACTAAATCTTTGTTTCCCAAATTTTTTCAAATCTGGACAGCTCATGGATTACTGAATAAAAAAAAATGAAGAAGAATAAATAAAACCTGGTGAAAACTACGCATTTGTTGTGCATTTATCAGCTGTTAATAGAAGACACAGAGTCTGGGGATCTAAATTTTTATCCATGGATTGAAAAAAATGTTGGTTGCATTTAATGCTTCTCCATCAAGCTTCAGTAAGGAACAGGGGTTTCAATGCTCATCTGCTTGTCCCAACTACTTGAACTCAACCTTGGATGAAGAGATTTATTTTTTTCACCACAAATCCATCTGAATAGTGTTGCTGCTCAAAGATTACAAAGTACCACAGTATGCATGGTTTGTTTATCCCATTATTAAGATGCAGTGACAGTGATGAGAATACAGTTCTATATATGATTAAAATACAGGTCTGCGGATTTATAAACAATGATATCTGACTTGTAATTTGTATTTTATAATACTTTTCTTAATTAGGTGGAGTTTACAATTTTACACGTGTGGTGAATTTTGGAGCCCGTTCCTTTCAAATTTAAACTTTGACCACCACTGAGCAATGCCTGGTATTTTTCACAAGGCATGTCTGTTCATCAGAGTAGCTTCCTGAAGCAAGACCCTATATAACAACAAGTCCAGAATGATGGACTAGGAGTCCAAAATCAGGATTACCATTATTAGCAGGTACATTCCATCCACTTCACTATATCATCTCCTCGTACCCGCACCCCCAACTCACGCCTTTAGGACTTCTTACGCGCTCCACTTTTCATGGTACTCCCAAACCCTCAACATTAAACTCTCCCAGACACTTCAGTTTTTCAAGAAGTCTCTGAAAACACTTTATTTTAGCGAAGCCTATCGGCTCACTCCAAAATCCCCCACTGTGCCTTTCTTGCTCCATCCACCTGCACAACCCCCATTACACCCCATTACCTCGCATACTGAACTCTAGGGTTTAGAACGCTAGAACTTTACTAGGGCTGCAACTATCGATTATTTTCATAATCAATTAGCTGGCCGTTTAATCTATTCATCGGCTAAAAACCTCAAGATGGAAGTTCTCTGGGAGTGAAGCCTTTGCTAGTAGCAGAGAGCTTAGTGCTGAAAGAAGGATCTAGGCGGCAGCTACTCAGGGATTGAGGACTGGCAATTCAAGGGGTCTGAACATCCAGCACAGAAGCACCTGACGCACTTTAACGATACAAGGCTCTTTAAAATCGGTGTTCCTCCTATCGTATTTCTACCTAGTGAAGCACAGTATCACACTATGGGAGCTGCTATGGACCTGCACCAGGAAAGAAGGGCAGCGCCACCCTCTATTTGTCCAGAGGCCCAAAATGCTAGAGGTGGGTCCTAGTGAGGCTCTAACATTTGAGTTTCTGCCTTTATTTCGGAGAAGTGGAACCCATTTTACTTGAAATTCTGCACCGTTTGTTTTTGTGATAGAGTGTAGCATTGTCGGCATGAAATTGTGTCTATTTTTTCATAACGTTTAACTCAGTCTGACTCTAAACAGTGTGTTGTACACAAAATCGATTAATCGACAATCGATTAATTGCAAGCTCTCGAGCAAGGTCCTCTCTCCTGTTCTGTGTGTTTAACTTGTATGTAGATTTGTTATTCTGTCTCACCCATTGTACGATGCTACGGAACGTGTTCGCTCTTTACAAATATTTTTAACTACTTTCATGGTGGGCATTATTAACGTAATGCTTGAAAGCTGGAACCTTCCTTTTTCGGACATGGTAAAGTCTGTTGGCGTCTCAGTTCAGTTAAACCATCTGTGGCATTCATTAACAAAAAAAATAAAAGACGTAAAATAATATCCCATTTTAAGCACAGTGTGAGGTTTGTAATTGGGTTGGTCTCCCCAAAGGTCCTTGCAGTGTGGTGGTGGCCTCTTCGCTAGAATGTCGAAATTCAATTTTGGTAAACGGATACCAGGCCAAGGCTCAGATAGGGTCCTGCATTCCATAAAGATCCACTATTTACGCTCAACAGTTAAAATAATAATAGAGGCACCTGCATCTGTGTGAAGATCTGTGCTTTCTGGCATTCTTCCAAACTGGGTCCAAACGCAGCCATCACGTGCTCCTCTGTACCAATCATTTGCACAATTTCTTGGTCACTCTCAACGCCCATCGCCTAGGAAAAGAAAAGACATGCATACCATAGGCTTTGTGTTGGCTCGCTGACATTTGTTTATGCTAATTAGGTTCAGTTTGGCAGTATTACTTCCAGGCAGTGCTTTAACTCAAATTGAGAAAGCCCATCTGGTAAAAGCACAATGAACTAAACCAAGTAAAGCTATTAATAAAATAGAAAGGCCGATCTTTAGATTTTCTTTTCATTCCCAGGGGTCAACTAGAATTTAAAAAAAGTTTACTGCAATAAAGATGCACAAAAAGGGTTTGTTTCTATTATTACTTTTGGTATGGCCAACAGGAATCTGCACAGGCATCTTTATTTAAATGATGTTCTATATTGATCTAAGGATAAACACATGAAAAGGTCAGTGCATATAGAATTATATAGTTTTCTTAATGTTGCAGGGATCAGGGAAATGACATGTTGGCCAACACAGTAAGATACACACTCAAAAACAGCAGACATAAGATGCTGGGCTTCTAGAAGGCTTCAAGAAGAATCAAGTTTGGGAGGCAAAGATGAGGGTAGTGCTTCACATCCAAAAAAATAAATAAATGGAGATTGCTTAGGTTAATCTGTTTAGTGTGCAATATGCATTTTTTAGTGCAACTAGATTATCTGTATCAGTAGGGGTGGTCATATCCTCCATATGTTCTTACATAGTAAATTTATCGATGCTGATGGGTAGTTTGTGAAAACCTCTGCCCTACATTATGTAGAATTCATAAGCTGGAGGTGAGAAATCCGGAATGCAAGAAGACCTGCCTTAATTAGGTAATCAATATATTTCCAGCCTGGAGGTTAATTTACGGCCATAACCAACAGAGGAATTCCTTGAGGGTTTTTAGACCCCCCCCTCTATTTTCTAAATATAGACGGCCCCTGAGTTTGCAGAACAAAAGGCCAGCAACTCCACGAGGATTATCTGGTGAAGGAAGCTATGAAGTGCGGTGAGCACGCACAGGCCCCAAGTAAAGGCACACGCACTTGCAAGGGCCGTTTCAGAGAATTATCATGCAGAGCTCAACCGGTGCTTTAACAACTTTGAAGCCAGGGAAGGAAACCATCCAAAAGTGTAACCCTTTTGTTGCCTTCAAGGAAATTATTCCACTCCGCCAAATAAGTGTAAATCAGCATCCTCTGACCTTAAAAGACAAAAATCGGGGGGGGGGGGGGTGCATCCTCTGCCACATTTTTTAGAAATACCACTGGCATATGGGGGGTTATGTATTTGAAAGCATTCAGTCTGCTTTTTCATACAAATGGCCTTGTGTTTGTCATAGTTATGGCAGATTATAGAATGCTGGAATATTTTACATTGGCCAAACATTGCAATCTCATCGTACCCACTGTGGCAAGTCTGATATAGTGTGGGTGGGGCTGCCAACAAGGGGGCGTGGTCGCAGTGCAATTTGCTTCACTGACAATACCTACGCCCACAAAGCATTGTTTTTAACTATTTAAGCACAGCGATAGCCACTAAAAAGATGGTTGTTGTACAACTGCCCTTATTCCTACTGAAAACCAGGTGACAACCTAGGGCTGGCAAGAAAAAAATAATTGAGAAATATGTGCCAGGCACTCCAGTAAAGTTGAAGGAGCTTTATTATATAGGTATCCATGCAATGTTTTGGTCAGCAGGACCTTTCTCAAGTGTCAAAAAAAGTCTTGAGAAAGTTCATGAACACAAATGTTGCGAGGATTCCTATAATGAAACTCCTTTAGGTTTACAGTGCTCCCTGGCACTGATTTCTTTGATATTTAATGATCAGATTGAGTATTGACTGCTCAGGTACCAAAACCATCCCCCCTCCAACACAAGAGATCTCCTGCAATAGAAGTGAGCGTAATCCCTGCTTTAATTAGGGCTTGCAAAAGCACTGAGTGAATATGTACATCACGAGACCCCTTATTTGAAAGATTGATTTCCTACCATTCAAAGAAAAGGTTTCTTCTCAAACATAGCCGTATTATGACCAGAGATTGTGATCACCAACTGCAAAACTAATAATAATATAATAATTTTGTGTTGGGGCTCAGACTTCCAATATGTAGCTTAAACATGACATAAGATACAAATAAATGCAGACTTCGGAGTTAATTGAAGAAATTGGTGTACAACATTGTGTTTTGTGACATTGTATCGAGGATGATTTTAGTGCATGCAGTTGACTGGTGTTTCGTTATTAGTTACCCCTCCCAGTTTTGACAGGTTAGAACTGAAATATGTTGTCAAAATGGCACAGGTTATTCACCTGGGAAATGACAATATTTGTTTTTTAAAATGCACCCGTTTTGTAGCTGATATTTTATCCAAACTCCTTTTGCTGTAACAGAGGGTACACCTGGATAAAAAAAAGTGCCAATATTCTATTTTCAAACCATCAATTCATATTTTTCAAATAAAAAATAAACACAGAATCCCAAATTTTTGTGGTTTTAAAAGGCAATGCTACAAATGAAGCCATAAAATGTATATGAATTCTTTAGTGGATAAGAACTCTTACGCAGTTTAAGATACTCAATCTCAAAAGGACAAATTTCACATTTTACCGATAATATAAAAGGTTTCCATATCTAAAAGGGGGATTTGATAAAAGTATAATGTGCATGGGTAATTTCGAGAAAAGTGGCTAAAATTCATGAACAAATACAGCTTTGTGGGTGCGGGTGGATCAGCACTGAATGGTGTGGAATATTTCACAATAACCAGCGCTTTGAGCACAGGGCATCAGATTAAAAAAAACTGAATTTTTGATGTTCCTGAAAAACTGAAAGTTGGGGACTTTGCCTCCGGATAACATTCAATCTATAGCCTTTTCTTACTCAGGAACGTTTTAGAGTAAACAAATAACGTAAGGGAAAAGATCAGAGAAAAATTTATACAATTTTATACTCTACTTCTGAAATAATAATTTCATATAGTGTAGCAAATAAGTAGTTTTGGAATTACTGAAACAAGCAGCATTTTTCTCCTTTACAAGAACACTTTCAAAGACCTGCTACAAAATGTCAATTTCAAATTTACATTTAAGGATTCACCCAAACTATAGAAAATAACCATTGTAGTGGTTATAGTTTTGTAAAGACTATGATATGAATATTTGGGTGGGGGGGGGTGAATCAATACACATTTTAAAAAAGGGACAAACTGGGTGCCATGACAATTTAATGGCGTTTAAATAATCCTTGTGTTTAGAGTGTCCTCTTGGCTATGCGTAGGGGCCATGACAGGCTCCCAAATCTTAAATCCATCAGGACTTAATGTCCCACTTATGTGTCTTTAGGGCTTTCAGTTGATTGTCCAATGCACCAGAGTTAATCAGATCAATGCACCACTGCGGTTAGACAACAAAATAATGGAGCTGGGAAGTGGTGGCCCACAATCTTATCAATGGTCCGGAGACAGACACACGCTCTCTGCTGGATTAATTCTAATTAGACATTCCACTGTAGTAGGATGGATCATGTTTTTCATTTCGTTTGCATATGCTATTACGTAGTGCAGGGCTCAAAATTTCCATTTGCCTACTCACATTTGGCGAGTGGAAATTAAGGGAGGGAGAGCGGAAACGCACACAGGCAGCACAATAAATTATTTCGTTCTGTTTATTCCAGTGGTGCCACCGCGCAGCCCCCCTTCTCCAGTGGCAGGGATCAGCTGCTTAACCTGACCGTCTCTGTCACTAGCAGGGGGGGTGGAGAGGAGCTTCCCTGCCTACTTGCTCTGCTCACACTGGGGTCTGATGACTGGGTATACATGCATCTGGGGTCTGATGGGTATTAATGTTATTTTTGTAACTTTATTCTAAATAAAACCTTTAATGTAATTTCATAAGATAACTTAAGGGCTGGGTAGGGACTAGGTAGAGCAACTGGTGGCGAGTAACTCTTATGGCCTGGTTAGTAGCTTGGGACTTGAAATTTTGAGCCCTGATGTAGGACATTAACGGAAAAGATTGCTTCGATTGAGTTACCGGGCCATTCCAAATACTAGGGTTCACCGATACTAGTATCGGTGCCGATACCGGGTACTGCAGGAGTACTTGGTACTCGTGCAGTACCCCCGATATTTTCCCTGATACCGGAAGCCGGCATTGAGCCGGCTTGCCAGCATCCGAGGGGCTGGGGCGGGTGCCAAATGCTCTATCGGCATTCGGACAGGCCCTGCAGCTGCTCTCCGCGTTCATACTTACCTTCCTGAGCGACGCCGGGAAAGTCTTCGCGCGTGCACTCATTGGACCATGTGATCGCGGCTGGGGGCCTTCCAACGAGCGCATGCGCGGAAACTTTCTCGGCGTCGCTCAGGAAGGTAAGTATGAACGCGGTGTGCAGCTGCAGGGCGTGTCCGAATGCCGATGGTGCCTGTCCGAATGCTCTATCGGCATTCGGACACGCCCTGCAGCTGCACACCGCGTTCATACTTACCTTCCTGAGCGACGCCGAGAAAGTTTCCGCGCATGCGCTCGTTGGAAGGCCCCCAGCCGCGATCACATGGTCCAACGAGCGCACGCGCGAAGACTTTCCGGCGTCGCTCAGGAAGGTAAGTATGAATGCGGAGAGCAGCTGCAGGGCGTGTCCGAATGCCGATAGAGCATTCGGACAGGCACCTGGAGCTCTCCGCAATCATACTTGCCTTCCTGAGCGACGCCGGGAAAGTTTCCACGCGTGCGCCTGTTGGAAGGCCTTCAGCCGCGATCACATGGTCCCACGTGATCGCGGCTGGGGGCCTTCCAACGAGCGCACGCGCAAAGACTTTCCTGGCGTCGCTCAGGAAGGTAAGTATGATCGCGGAGAGTGCCAGGGGTGCTGGGGCGGCAATATCCTTGAGCTGGGGCGGCAATATCCATGAGCTGGGGGCAATATCTATGAGAGCTGGGGGCATATCCATGAGCTGGGGGCAATATCTATGAGAGCTGGGGGCAATATCTATGAGAGCTGGGGGCATATACATGAAAGCTGGGGGGCATATACATGAAAGCTGGGGGGCATATCCATGAGCTGGGGCATATCCATGAGCTGGGGCATATCCATGAGCTGGGGCATATCCATGAGCTGGGGGGGTATATACATGTGAGCTGGGGGCATTTTTATATGAGGTCGGTTCTTATTGGAAAGCGGTCACATGACATTAAAAAAAAAGTATCGGTACTCGATTTACTTAAAGTGGTATCGGTGCATCCCTACCAAATACAAAACAACATTTTATTTCCATAGATCTATGGAAAGGTGAAGAGATAGAAAAGAGTTTTGTTTTATATGAAACGCAAAAGAAAGAGCACATAGCTCATAACTAGAATAATGTGTTTGCACAAAACAGTATACATTTCTTAGGATAAATGTGCCTCAGCCAATACTGCCCCCTAGTGAGCGGTCAGGCATCCAGCAGCCCAGCACATCTCAGTCCCTGTGATACATTCATGAATATTACTATAGCACAAGGTCAAGGGCGTTTATTCGGGGGGGGGGGAGGGGGGATGAACCATTTAAACTTGGATTGCAAAATGAACGACTATATTTGTGTGTGTAATATATATAAAAAAAATTGACCAGCAGATTGACCACCATCGTCATCTATTTAATGGGACCAATACATTTTTATTTAACCGACATTAAAAGTATCATACAGGATCTAGAACACACAAAAATAAAAAAAGAAAGCTTTGAGCTTCTATTCCTCACCGTTCACACCTCGATCTGTAGACCGACAAAGCAGCAGAGATTTGACGGATTATAAAACAAACAACACACGAGCTGCCAACACTCGCATCCTTGATAAATGGGGGGGGGGGGGGGGGGAAATGGCACGTAATAAGTACTTTAAACAAGTAATATACCAAATCTAAACCTCATTAAGAATCATGAGTTTTTTTCACATTTTGTATTTCTGAAAGAATACAGCAAATCTATATACTGGTTTCAGCAAAATTTCTCATTATAATGAATAAGTGCACTTTACAAAAAAAAAAAAAAAAACCTCATAAAATCTGACAATAGGGGTGTTCTGAGGGAAAAAAAGGGGTAACAAACACAACATAAATACATGTTAAACAGGAATTAACTTACTGTAGGAACCGCTAGAATACTGATCCAATTCTGAAATACATGCATTGCAGAGGCCAGGCCAGTTTTGAGCATTTACTTTTATAATCCTCAAACCTTTATACAATGTAACCAAAAAAAAAACACATTGGTTTTCTGTTTGTTTTTTAGAAGATGGTATCCAAAAAGACCTGAACCATGAATAAACTTACAAAATTCAATAACGAGTAAATAAAAGAGTACTGTAGAGTCAAGATGACACTGTTAGAAAGCAGCTCAAGCATTCCTATTGTTTATTGTGAAATGCAACAAGCCACACACCTGAGGTTACAGTGAATGCCTTGCAGGCCCAGACTGTGGCAAAAAAACTAGGCCCAGGCACCTTGGACTGGGCAGCCCATCGCCGATGATCTGTCGAACACCACCAAACAAAGCCAATCTGCTGCCGAACAGGGGTAAAATAAATAAATAATTTTAAAAAATGCTATTCTTCATTAAAAGGCTTAAAAAGAATAAATATGCATGAAAATTATATAAAAAAAAAAAAAACATAAAAAATGGTTACAGAATAAAAAAACGCCATAAAAAATAAAACGAATCAAAGATTTTCGCCTAAAAAAAATAAATAAAAAAATAAAAATTCCAGAGAGCTACCTAATAAAAAAAAAAAACCTTTTGCTGGAACTGAAAAGAATAAATGGTTGAATAAAAAAAAATAAAAAAATATTGAAGACTATAATTTTAATTCATGACTCGGAGGCTCCTATTTTGCATCTCTTGCTTTGTATTTATTTAACAGCAGCATAGAAAAAAACTTAACAGGTAAACTTGTCCCTTCCTTCCCACAGTCCTTTGCAACAATGCACCCTCCCCTCTCCATAAATGGGCTCTTCGCCAAATTGACCCGCTTTGCTGCTCGTGACCAGATAAGTACCTCGGCGCAGCGCCGATCTATCTGGTCGGTATCCTGGTCCCGGCAATAACACGGGCGCCGTCCGGGAGCCGGCCATTGCGCTTCATACCTCTTGTTATCCCTACACTCTGGTTACATTGCTATTGGGTTACGTGCACTTTCATTTACGGCCGGATCTCCTTTCCCTTGCGGCGGCGTTCTCACGTGATCGGCGCGGGAGCTCATTCGATTATCCTCACAGTGCAATTTTCACCCCCCTCCCACTCCCCTGCAATTTTCACCCCCCTCCCACTCCTCTGCAATTTTCACCCCCCTCCCACTCCCTGCAATTTTCACCCCCCTCCCACTCCCCTGCAATTTTCACCCCCCTCCCACTACCCCTGCAATTCACCCCCCCCCACTACCCTGCAATTCACACCCCCCCCAACTCCCTTGCAATTCACCCCCTCCCACTCCCCTGCAATTTTCACCCCCTCCCACTCCCCTGCAATTTTCACCCCCTCCCACTCCCCTGCAATTTTCACCCCCTCCCACTCCCCTGCAATTTTCACCCCCCTCCCACTCCCCTGCAATTTTCACCCCCCTCCCACTCCCCTGCAATTTTCACCCCCCTCCCACTCCCCTGCAATTCACCCCCTCCCACTCCCCTGCAATTTTCACCCCCCTCCCACTCCCCTGCTGCAATTTTCACCCCCCTCCCACTCCCCTGCAATTTTCACCCCCCTCCCACTCCCCTGCAATTTTCACCCCCCTCCCACTCCCCTGCAATTTTCACCCCCCTCCCACTCCCCTGCAATTTTCACCCCCCTCCCACTCCCCTGCAATTTTCACCCCCTCCCACTCCCCTGCAATTTTCACACCCCCCACTCCCCTGCAATTTTCACACCCCCTCCCACTCCCCTGCTTTTCACACCCCTCCCACTCCCCTGCAATTCACCCCACTCCCCTGCAATTCACCCCCTCCCACTCCCCTGCAATTCACCCCCTCCCACTCCCCTGCAATTCACCCCCCTCCCACTCCCCTGCAATTCACCCCCCTCCCACTCCCCTGCAATTCACCCCCTCCCACTCCCCTGCAATTCACCCCCCCCCCTTTACCTGTCCTTGCGAGTAGTAGAGTGAGGGGGCGGGGATAATCCCCGCTTCCCTCACTCGCTGAGGCATGCTGAGTCCTCCTTCACGCTGTGCCCGGAAGAGGAGGAGCGCAGTGTGAAGGGACATGCAGCGTGTAACAGGTAAAAGGGGGATGGGAGAGGGAATTTGCACCCCCCCCCTGTTGTGACACTTTGAGGACTAATTGATTCCTCACGCCGGATGTTTTCCAGCTCTGGTCATGCTGTACCCGGCATGCCCTCTGTCTCTCCATGCTACACTCTCACTGATGCTGCTTTGGGGAGACGGGATGAACCTCTTACTGATTCAAGATGTTTGCTCGGCGCAGTTTCCCGTGATCCGTTCACATGGTACAGCAAACGGGCGAGTGCGCCGAGCAAATCTCTGAGATCAGTAAGAGGTTCAGCCGGTCTCCCCGAAGCAGCGTCAGTGAGAGTGAAGCATAGAGACACAGAGGGCATGCCGGATACAGCATGAAAACCAGAGATGGGAAACATCCGGCGCGAGGAATCAATTGGTCCTTAGAGTGCCACAACAGGGAGGTGCAAATTCACTCTCCCGCCCCCCTTTTACCGGAAGTGGCTTCTGCCGGCCGAAAAAAAAAAAAAAACGGCTGCCACTGGAATATACAGCGCAGGCAGAACGATATACTTTATCGTGCTGCCTGCGTGTGCATCTCCACTCGCCCACCCTTAATTTCCACTCGCCAAATGCGAGCAGCCGAGTGGAAATTTTGACCCCTGCTCATGCGGATGGACAATTTCCTGGTCGTTCGCAACATCAACGGCCTAGGGTCCCAAGTCCCCCATGCTCACACTGCTAGCACAATGGTTTTGGGCCCATTGCTTCGCCTCGTGGCTCACGGTACAAGCACAGTTCCTCCCGGGTCTCGACAACATGGTGGCAAATTGGAACTCCAGGCACACGCTGGATTCGGGCAATTGGAGGTTGCTACCCGCAATCTTTGATCGTTTATCGCGTCTCTGGGGTCCGTTGACAGTCGATCTGTTCGCCTCACGATTGAACCGCCAGCTCCTGAGGTTTTACAGCTGGCGTCCAGACCCCGAGGCGTGGGCGACGAATGCATTCCTGCAGCCTTGGTCCCGGGGGCGGCTTTAGGCTTTTTCCCCCGTTCGCCCTGTGGCTCGCACCCTGGCCAGGGTCCGGTCGCAGACGGCGACCCTGGTCTTGGTGGCGACCCTCTGGAGGAGTCAATTGTGGTTTACGGCCCTCTTGGAGATGGCCATAGATTGTCTACGGGTGCTGCCTGGCCCCCCCCCCCCCGGATCTCACCACGGACCCGGAGGGCCAGCCCCACCCCCTTATCACGTCACAATGTCCGTTGACTGCATGGTTGGTGTCAGGGGACCCAGCTCTGTCGCTGGAGTTTCGGAACTGACGCCTTGCTCTAACTTGCCTGGGCCCCTGGGACCCGAACGGTCTATGGCGCCGCCTGGTCCCGGTGGGTTCGCTGGTGTGTGGATGGGAATCTGGATCCCCCGTGAATGCCGTGCTGGACATCCTCACAGACCTGTTCGATCAGGGTTTAGCATATCGTACAGTTAACTCCTTTCGTTCTGCGGTTTCAGCAGGACACCTTGGTTTCCAGGGAGTCCCAGTCAGACGTCATCCCCTGGTGTGTAGGTTGTTGCGGGCATCTCGCTTATCGCTTCCCCCTCGACCTCGTTACTATTCTACATGGTATGTCTCCATGGTCCTTCAATTCATGGCCGGATAATGACGACCTGTCTTTGCGCCAACTGTCGATGCTATTCTGCCTACTATCATGCAAGCGCGTCGGCGATGATCGCGTTGGATTGGGGGGGGCGCTCTTTTGTGCTTGACGGGGTACGTTTTGACGTCTCAATGTGTACCAAATCAGCCATTACCTCGGTCTTCTATCCTGTGTTACCTGGTCACCCGCGGCTTTGCTTGGTTCACTGCCTGCGCACTTACGAAGCCCACACTGGTGCTTGGCGACCGCCGGAGGTTTCGCCTCTATTTCTCTCCTATGTGGTTCCCCACCGTCCGGTGTCATCCACCTCGCTGGCCAGATGGTTACGCTGGTTGATGTCCTCGGCCGGTGTTGATATCTCCACGTTTGGGGCGCATTCTACGTGCAGCACCATGGCCTCCTCGGCGGTGCTGTCAGGCTGCCGTTTGGAGGATCTCATGAGGGCGGCGGATTGGTCCAGGGAATAGACCTTCTGGACGCTCTATTTGAAGCCTGTCGCTCATTGGTCGGCTGCGGTCTTGGACAGGCTTTGAATATGCAAAATAGGAGCCTCCGAGTCATGAATTAAAATTGATAATTTTCCTAAGTAAGACGGGAAGTTAGAATTTTAAGAAAGACTCGGAGGCGAGTATTTTCCCGCCTGGTCCCACCCTGGGTTCTTTGCTATGCGGCTTGGGCTCACCGGTTTCTTGTTCTTATTCTTCCTCTTTTTCCCACAGCCTCCTGATTTCTCTCCAGCTTCGTTCGGATTGTTTCCACGTTGGTTGGCTCTTCTGCCGGTTGGATGACAACTCGCCCGCAAGAAAAAGGGTCAATTTGGCAGGAAGAGCCCATTTATGGAGAGGGGAGGGTGCATTGTTGCAAAGGACTGTGGGAAGGGAGGGACAAGTTTACCTGTTAAGTTTTTTTCTATGCTGCTGTTAAATAAATACAAAGAAAGAGATGCAAAATACTCGCTGTAGCAGATTAGAGATGGGAGATAGAAATACAGATCTAATCTGCCCCATCTATATAAGGGTCTGCCTGTGTATATGTGACTATGTGCCTGTTTATACATATCTCCTCCATATAGAGTCATATTCATATTTGTGTCTGACCATTTGGGGAGCGTGTCTCTGTTTCCACAGCTGTTGGGAGTGGGTGTTAAAATGTAATTAAAATGGTTAGCTTTCTCCCCTGGGGGGAGGATATAACACGTGGCTGTAAAATGGAATGTCTTTTGTGAACTGACAGGTCGTGTAGCCTGTTAGTCGCACTTTGGGAGCCAGCCCAGCACCAAGATTTAGGCCCTATCTTAAAGAAAGGAAGCACATCCCTTGATCCCTAAGGGGGGGGGGTCGGGGGGGGGGAGAGAGGGACACCTTTGGGCAATTAAAGATTAACGACGAAGCGTACTGAGCATGCTCCGGAGAGGGGAATTCTGGGGATTGTAGGCAAAGGCTCTGCCAGCTAGGAGGCTGGATTTAGAAAAAAGGCCGCCCTATATATATATATATATATATATATATATATTCTGAATCAAGCATGGCTCGGGGCTATTTCCTTGGAGGTCAATCGAGGATTGAGGGAATATTGCCAGCTCTTAATAAAGCCTCCCTATCACTGACACTAGCTTATGGTTCGTAAGTAATGTTCTGTGCTTAATCCTTTTCTTTTATTTGCTGTGTAGTGTGTAATTAATTGATTTATTCTATCTATAATTTTTCCTGTAACAAATGCACTGTGAGATATATATATATATCTATCTTTGTTTCTATATCATGAATAAATATAACCTATTTAAATTCTGCTTCTGGCTGATGATATCCACACTAAGAGATTGGAGTATTGCTGATTGTTTTAAGCTCGAGTAGATACGAAAGTGTGCGTTGCGGTTGCTGGGGACGGCAGGGATAGTGACAGTGCGGTTGCTTAGCCCTGCATCTCTCGCTACGACGCGCGTAGTGTCCATGAGGACTTGTGGCAGCGTAACTAATAGAATAGGAAAGTGAGCCCAGGGATTGTGGGAGACGTAGTCATTACCCGCTTCAAGAGAAGACTTGTACTGCGCTGCAATCCTGGGATCATTGTATCGCGCTCTACGTACTTGTTGCGAGAGAGAAGTGAGCAGAGGCAGATAGTGGGTGGCTTAACCCGGCGTCTTTCGCAGCAGCGCGCGTAGTGGTCGTGACACTCGCCTCCGAATCTTTCTTAAAAGTCTAACTTCTCGTCATACTTCGGAAAAATTATCAATTTTTTTTACATTAAATCCTATGGGATTTGCCTGATTAAACTGAAGCACCGAAAATCTGGGCAAATTCGCCAACATTTCAGTGCAATTCGACATTCTGTGAATAGATTAACCATTACTTCTCTATGGGACAATTTAATTGCTGCCAAAGGTCGCCGAATTGCCGTGAACTGCACTGTATTTCGCTGTCAATTAGCCAGTAATTGGAGAATTTGCAGCCGAACGGCCACGAAATTGCACTGTACAATGGAATTCACATTCGGTGCGAAGTTCGGAGCTCTTTAGGGATTACTCAGAGCACCGAATTGGCCACGAAATTACACCGAACTGAATTTCCACGTACGGTGCAATTTAGTGGCCATTTGGCTATTCAAAAATCTGGCAATTCGCCAAATAGTGGTGAATTGGCAGCAAAATATAGGGATCTTCAGGGGTAGTGAACTCCCCATAGAGAAGTAATGGTTAATCTATTTAGAGAACACCAAACTGCACCGAATTGTCAGAAATGCACTGATTTTCAGTGGTTTCATTCGGCAGGTTTAAACAGGCGAATCCCATAGGCTTCAATGTAAGAAATATTCCCTGGCTCCCTTTTATATTTATTCAACCATTTATTCTTTTCATTTGCAGCAAAATTTGTAAGATTGTTTTACGCATTTTCCAGGAATTTTGGGCGAAAAATAAATTTTTTCAGATTTATTTAAATGCCGCTTTTTTTTATTCTGTAACAGACCTTTTTATTGTTATTCATAGGACCATATATTTTCTTTCCATGCAAGAGGATTTATTTTTTTTTCTACCTGTTCGGCAGCTGGGTCGGCTTTCTCCTGCAGTGATCGGCGGGTCGCCACACTTCAGGGACCCTGCGGGGGAATGCTGAATTCACTACAGGGTCAGTGAATTTGACTCACCGAAGTGCAACAAACCAGAGAGCCCCGAAAGGTCGGTGACAATTTGGTGCTCTCTGAATAACCGTGTTTGAATAACTGAGGGACAAAATTAATTTATTTATTCAGGGAGAGTAGAAAATATTTGGGGGGGTGGGGTAGAGTTAGATCTTTTTTTATTATTATTGCATGGGGGGGCAAATAGGGGAGGGTAAATAACGCAAGTCTGTGGGGGGCACCGCTTTCTGTGTGAGGGGGACGCCTGGTCAGCTTCATCTTCTCCCTGAGGCCGTGGCCTGTCTGATCGCTGAAGGCCAAGATTCCAAGATACCGGCCAGCACTTCCAATGACATAATCGGATGGATTATGTCACAGGGTATGGCGCGTGACGTTTGCCACCAGACGTCACCGCGCACCCTGTGACATAATCAGCGCGCCCAGTGACCTAATCAGAGGGAGACAGCGCTGGCCGGACGGCCGCCATCTTGGAGTCCCTGCCAGGCCAGGGCTTCAGCCTAAGGAACAAGTCTTGTGTTCCCCAGGCAGCCTGGTCGGCTAGCACAATTAAGGCCTGCACTCGTGCGGCCGACCTGATACCGGCCATGATTGTCAGGCACTGGCACTCCCAGAGGCCCTCATTACTGACTAATAGTAATGAGCATCTGATTGTGGTGACAAGAGGCTTTATTTCTTGTTTTATGTGGGCAGTCTCCAGTAGAGCTGTGCACGGCTGAAAAATCTGTTTAGTTTCTTTTCGTTTTAAAATAATTTCATTTTCAGAATTTCATAAAATCGATTCGAATTGATCAAATTATCAATTCGATAGTTAATCTAATCAATTCGATAGCGGATATCAATTCGAATTTTGGATCATGAAATAAAACCCCAATTAATCAAATTTTGCTGTTAAAAGACAAGCTAGGGTTAAATATTACAGATTTAGTATTTGAGTCAAATTAAAACAGTGAAACGAAACTAATTTGTTTCATAAAGTCGTTTATTACTTGTATTGTAAGTTAAGATCAATTCAAATTTTCCACCATAGTTTTCAATGTTAAAGAAATCCCCGTTTTTATTAAATATTTCTTAAACCATTTATAATTTTCAATTGCAGCAAACCAAAAAGCCATTTTTTTATTGCTGAAAGCACACAGACTGTAAGAATATAATTCAGCTGCATGTGTTCAGCAAAGAAAAACAGACCTCATTATTACATTTAAAAGAAGTTAGGAAACCTAAACTTTCACCCAAAAAAAAAAAAAAAAATCTTAAATGAATTTTTAAAAAGGGCTGTTTGCTGCAATTGACAATTATTAAACAGGGATTTTTTTTAACATTGAATACTATGGTGGAAAAAAGCCTTGCATTAATTAAAAAGTGACCTGTTCCGTTTTGTTTTTCGTTTTAGAACATTTGGTTTAGTTTATGTTTTAGATCGTTTTTTTTTTTCTTCATGTCAGATCATTTGGTTCCGTTTATTTTGTTTCAGTTCATTTCAGCTCATTTTTTTATGAAATTTATTTAGTTTCTGATCGTTTTGCTTCGTTTTTTCAGCATTTCGTATCATTTGCATTCAGTTTTATTTCGTTTAGGTCCCATAACGAAATGATTTTGTTTGTGCTGAAACTTTGATTCGGGATTTTGTAATTTTGGGTAGCCGATATTTCGTTTCGAAAATGCTTCCGAAGAGAACGAAAATGGTCAATTTCGTACGAAATTCAATTCGGAATGAAACAAATTGCACATCCCTAGCCGTATTGCCTCTAGAATGTCTTACGAATTTAGCATACAGAAAACCTGGCATTTGTAGGCTTATTAACATTAAAATGCAATTAGGTTTCCTCTGTGGAATGAAAAGATGCCAAAATAGTCACCGAAAATTTGAAAACAATACAGATAGGGCACAACTCCATCTGAGACTTTATACATAAAAGCTCCATCTGCTGTCTTAGTGGCTCATGCGGCTATTCTGACTGGAGGCACAAACTTCGCTAGTAACTGAGATTTGCAACGCCTATACTTTGTATATCAGAGGGAGAACAGCAAGCTATTCCAACATAGCATACTGTTCTCGTCTTGAGAATGTATTCTGGAAAGAATAGCAGCTCTCAAATCCTGGTGTTAAGTGATTTTGCAAAAGCAAAATGACATAACACTTTCAATAGTAAGAAAAGAATGAAGAAAAAGCTGCTCAGAATTTGCTTGGGGGAGGGGGGGGTCACATTTTACTCAGTGGGGTCCTATGGAATACATTGATTCCAACAGCAATGGCGCTACCAGTATGGACAGGTGGCTCAACTATTTTGACTCAAGCTGCCAATACAATGGTTCAGTCAAAATACAGCCATTATTAGCAAGCCACAAATGGAAAACTGCCCTCGATTGATTTCTCCATTAGTGAGCTACTATTAACGGCTTGGCTGGAATCAGGTCCATAGTTTGTCTTGGAATTAAAAGATATGAAAGTGTAACAACATTAGTTCACCAATTTTGTATACTCCACGTGTCCACCTGGTGGATAAGCAGACTTTCGTACCAAAATAAAACTATAAAACAGTATCTCAATTTTGTTCTGAGAAAAGGTGCATTTTACCAACCTTGAAAATAATTGTAATCGGGATATCTTCTGACAATGTGTTGTGCTTCAAATAAAACCTCCCCTGTTTCATAACTAAATTTGTTCTGCTTTTCTTTTCATGGGTGGAACTGAAAAAAAAGAATTATGGAAGGAAAAAGGCTAGACTTCATAACAGACAAGCAATGTAGTCTAAAGAATTAAGGTTAGTAAAATGATGACGTAAGGCTAAAATGATAGATTTATAATAGCTGATGACTCTGTATGAAGGTGTAGGTTTATTGTACCTGGTTACTGATGCACCCACTGTTCCTTTCCGGTCTTGGTCCACAATAATTCTATTTTTGGACAACTGTTCTTGAATCAGAATAACCTTTTCGACTCCCTTTACAATAAAGTAACCTCCTGTATAAAGAGGAAAAAAGAATCAAGATTCACATCATTACGCATAGAATTTCTTTCCCTTCTAAACACAACGTATAACACAAGATTAGAACGTTGCAAATATGAAGAGAAATAGACAGGAGAAAAAGAAAAGGAAAACCAGCCCAGTCCATCTTCGGAGGGAATCCCTGTAGCCATTCATTAAAAGACGCAGCACCTCAAATACAGATGCCCTCAAACACATCAGGTTCTGCCTGTTTCGAACAGTCAGTGGCCACGTTGGAGAACCTCTCTGGTAAAGGGCGAAGAGACAAACAGGGTTATTCAAAGAGCTCCGAATTGGAGCTGAAAGGTAACTGAACGCTGAAATTCAGCATTCGGTTACCTTTCCTGGCCATTCGGCTATCCAGAGAGCAGGCAATTCTCCAAATCCTGGCGAATTGCCTGCACATTCGGTGCCTGTTGGAGGGCAGTGAATCCTCAGAGAACCAATGCTTCGTCTATTCAGAGAGCAAAACCCAGCAGTGAAAAGTTGCCGAATTGCCCTGCCATTCGGTGGCTTAATTTGGCAGGTTTATTCAGGTGAATCCCATAGGCTTCGATGTTAAAAAGAGTCCCGTTTTCAATATCTAATAAACCATTATAATATTCTGCAGTTAAAAGTCTATTTTTTTAGGACCTTAGGCATTTTTTGCAAACGTTTTTTACGTTTTTTTTTAAATCGTTTTTTCTTTTTTCTGTAACAGCCCTTTTTATTATCATTCATTGGATTTTATATGTAAATTTCAGACATTTTCGCTCAGCAGTTTGTTTGCAAACAGCGTTTCACTTTTCAAACGTACTGTTTTTTTTTTCTTCACCTCCATCTGCGGTGTCGGGTTTTTCCAACGGCTGCTCTGTGCTGTGATCGGCTCCTGCTCAGGTTTCTCCAGATGTTTTTGCTGGTTTCGGTGTGCGTTCGCACTAGTTTTTGCGGTGACTTTTCCCTGCAATTCGGGGACTCTGTGGTGCTTGCTGAATACACCACAGGGTCGCCAAAAGTAGGATCGCCAAATCGCATCTTAGAGAACGAAAAGTCACCGAACGTGCGGTGACTTTTCGATTCTCTTTGAATTACCATGAAATGATGAAGTAAAAGGAGTATTATACCTGGGGGTGCTGAAAATCAAAAAACACTGGCAACTGGCACAGTATTTTTTGTAGCAAGACAAATATCTCAGCCCAATATTTTACAAGCAAGGAAGAATCCCACCAGGTCTGCCGACAAAAGCCAATGGCCCAGTGACATCTCCAGCACGAGAGGGAGACATCGGAAAACATGCCATGTGAAACGGAGGAAGTATTATACCAGTGGGACATCTGCTTATAATGGGGATTCTCCTGATTAAGTAGTGCAACTTACAGTAACTAAATACATTAAGGACACTGGCAATAGTGCCAGAATACAACAAATATACACAGTTTTAGGGCTGCAACTAATGATTATTTGGCCAATTATGTTTTCGATTAACCTCCCTGGCAGTTATCCCGTGTGTGGCTCGGGGTTAAATTTCACTGCTGAAAGCGGTAACCCCGAGCCACAATCGGGCTGGATAGAGATACAATACCTGTCCCTGCGCACCCTCGCTGTCCCCGCAGTCTCCTCCGGCGATCTCGGCATTTTGCTTCCTGGTTCCCTTCTCGCGAGAAGGGAACCAGGAAGTATGAGGTCATGACCACTGGAGGAGACTGCGGGGACAGCGAAGGAGCACAGGGACGGGTAATGTATTCCGCAGCATCCCGAGTGTGGCTCGGGGTTATCGGATTAAAAAAAAAAAAAACACAACTTTGTTTTTACTTAAACGGAATGTTATGGAGGAAAAAAAAAAAAAGACCCCGCTTCCCCCTTTTTATTCTGTAAGCTATCTGCGTAGTGTATATTACTTTCATATTTACACATACACAAATTGCATACTTTTCACACACAAGATACACGAGCGCCTGGTCAGAGTGATGGATTGATGCTTAAGCCCATGTCTGCTTTCTCTTCAAATGAACGCGGCTACAAGCGCTCAGGTAGACATGATGTCAGCACTAAAGCAAGGCGAGAAGGGGGGGGGGCACTCCACGCAGCCTGACCACTTTAATAACCTATAGTGGTCAGGGTGCGTAGAGTGTTCCGTCACAATAATTTCATGAACAAACTGAGTTAGAGAAGGTTGCAGAGGTGGACAGGAGTGAGTTGGGGCAAGGGACTTGACCCGAGCATGAGAGGGAGTGTGTTTTTGCAAAAGACTGGAACCGAGTGTGGGAGGGAGTTTGTGGGAAGGGACCGGATCAAAGGGAGAGAATGGCAGCTCCAAACCAGAGTGGGTGGCAGGCAGGCTGGGGTGGTGGCACAGGACTCCAGCCTCAAGGAAGTATAAAACACCAGCAGTACAGCACCCATACTGAGTGGCAGTAGCTCAGGGTTTGTGTTCTAGCGCTGCTAGAATTGTAAACGGAATTAAAACAAACTGACATATCCCTAGAACTAAATCATACAGAGTAAAGCAGTCAGTGCATCTTCTACAATCAGCACCGAAGCAGAATCTGAGGTTATAACGTTTAACTTAGTCTGACTCTAAAACAGTGTGTGCTGTACACAAAATCGATTAAAAAAAAACAAAAAAAAAAACGATGAGAATAGTTTTCATTATCGATTAGTTGTTTCAGCCCTATATGCTTTACTACTTTTCTTCTAGAAAATACTGATTACAGCACTGAATCCAACATATGGCAGGTCTTCAATAGATCACACTGAATACCATCTACAGCAATCCATCACCTGTTCTGTTTTAGGGTTCCTGCCATCACCCATAGCAATATAACAATCATTAGTAAAAGATGACCAAAATAAAGCCACAAAAGAATAAACTATGAATTTTAGTGAAGCAGATTAAAATATAAAAGTTCCACACAGACCATACTTTATCAACATGCCATTTCTACCGTAAGAATATTTGGCTTCTTGAATATTTATAAGTGAGAATCCAGGGAATCCAATGACTCTTTAAGGGAGCTCTTTGAGAGCTATTAAAGAGCTAGGAATGTAAATCTATACACTTCCAGCCTTTTGTCTAGAAGCAAATCAGAAGTCGCTTTCTGGGCAGGGTATATCAACCTCCACCTCCTCAGAAGGTTTAATCAGCCCTTTAGGAACCCTGCATTCAGGTCACTGCCACCATTAAAAACTAGTACATTTAATATACAGTATAATTTTTCCAAATAAAACCTTTATGTGGTTGTAATTATTACAACTATAGCAAATAGCTTTAATTAATCTTTATTCAGAAAAACATCCTGCAGCTTATTCTATATGGAATTGCTTTCTAACATTGCCTGGAGCCACCTAGAAAAGGCGTGTACTAGTACGTATTTATTCATTTATTTATTATTTATAAATAAATAGGAAGGATGCATTGAGATTTCTCTCGTTTTCAAATATGTCCTTGTTTATCAACGCATTCAAAGATAGGCCTGGAATAATTGTCCCTCAACAGACAGGACCAAGAATAAGAGATACTTCACTGACCTTATTTTGATGTGTCAGATATTTGCCCTGGTTCAAATATGCAAGGTCCATTCAAAGAGAATCGAAAAGCCACCGCACGTTCGGTGACTTTTCGTTCTCTTCAATTCGGTCGTTTTGCCGATCCCATTTCGGTGACCCTGCGGTGTATTCAGCAAGCACCACAGGGTCTCCAAATTGCAGGGAAAGGCTGCCGCGAACCCAACGAAAACTAACCGCAAAACCCGGCGAATGCCCGCCGAAAAAAACACAAAAACATCTGGATTAACCCGCCGAAAACCACGGAAAAACCCGAGCAGGAGCCGATCTCACGCAGCGAAGCCTTCGGAATAAGCCGACACCGCAGACAAGTGAAGTGAATAAATTAGGAAAACAGTTTGCTTGAATGTGTGAAAAGTGAAACGCTGTTTGCAAAGAAACTACTGAGCAAAAATGTCTGAAATTTACATAGGAGGTCCAAGGAATGATAATAAAAAGGGCTTTTACAGAAAAAGGGGTAAACTTAAAAATAAAAAAAAGGAATTTTTTTTTTTAAAAAAAAACCCCGAAAAATGCTTAAAATATCCTTTAAAAAAAAAAAAAAAAAAAAAAAAATCTATAAATAAAGAGACTCTTTACTGCAGAATTTTATAATGAACGGTTCATTAGATATTGAATTAAAACGGGAATATTTTTAACATTGAAGCCTATGGGATTCACCTGAATAAATCTGCCGCATGAAACCATTGAATGGCAGGGCAATCGGGAACCTTTCACTGCTGGTTTGTGTTCTCTGAATAGCCGAAGCAGTGCTTTTTTATGGGGATTTCACTGCCTTAGAACAGGCACCGTATGTGCAGGCAATTCGCCAGGATTTGGCGAATTGCCTGCTCTCTGGATAGCCGAATGGCCAAGAAAGGTAACCGAACGCTGATTTTCAGCGTTCGGTTACCTTTCTCAAGCAATTCGGATCTCTTTGAATTACCCTGATAAGGTTTCATACAAAGTGTGTTTATCAACAATTTTATGACGACAAATTTAAGGGAATAAAAAAAAAAAAAAAGTTTATTTTGTGTATAATTCTGAGGAAAAGCGATCTCAGTAGCATGACAGTGTGTAGTATCAGTGAAGATTATAAACACAGTAAGCAGAAACAAAATGCTTTGAATAATACAATTCATTCAAAATAACTGTAGCATAAGTGCAGGAGAATTTAAGATAGGATTTTCCTACCTGGATCCAAAGGACACTCATTCAGCTTTGCAAACTCAGCTGGAGTCTTTCCAGTAAGAACACAGTTAGAACTACGTAACATGATTGGCATTCTGTAAATCAGAAATAAAGGGAGTATTAAAATTCTGTGCAAAGTGTTTTATACATTCTAATAACACCCCCCCCCCAATGTTGAATTAACTTTCTGATTTCAAAAAGGAAATATCTCCCTCTATTTCAGTTTTGCTGTCTCTCACATCCCCGTGATATACCGCTGGGGGGGGGGGCAGATGTGAACAGCAAGCCATCCTAGAGGACAGTCCTCAGCTCAGTCTGACTGCTGGTGCGCTGACAGCCCCCAATTAGTTCTTCCCACGGAAAGCGAAACATGGCCCAACCTGTAGCTGGATCGCAGTGGTTACAAATTGGGATATCAAGGGATTAGAAACCACTTTGATTTTTAAGACCAATATGATAACCACCTGTTACGTGATGCCCAGGTCAACTATTTCCCCTCAGCCGCCGTGATTCGCTCGCCTCCACCAGTTCCCAGATTCTCCCCTCAGCAAGCAGCGCTGAATCAAAGTCAGTTCTTAATTTCTCCCAATAAAGCAGACGACACTGGTCATATTGGGTTAAGCAGACTCACTGGCCATGTCACATGGCCTGGGTTTTATTTGGTACAGAATCAGGTAACAGTTAACATCCCCGCCCTGCCAATCAGCCTGCTCTCCATCAGGTCCTCTCAGATTTTAAGCTCTTGAGCAGAGTGCTCCCTGATACTGTTCTATGTGGTTAACTTGAATGTATATTGGTTATTCTGTCTCTCCAATTGTACAGTGCTACGGAACTTCGTGGTGCCTTACAAATAACTAACTGCAGTCATACAGAGCACGGATCCTTGCTGGGGGGATTTCAGAGGAGCAGTGGCAATCCGGGGGTACAGTATGATACACCATGGGGCCCGGGCTAACAGTCCAAAAAGCACTCAGATCCGCAGGCAGGGGCCAGAGAGGCAGCGTGTGGAAGTTAGTCCAGGTGATGCTGCATGGCTGCTGCTGCGTGAGCTCCTGGGACCAAGGAAGGCTCAGAAAGTCTGATTCCCAATTGAGCTCCCTCCTGAAAATCACCCCAACGATAGCTCCCCTGGGGGGACCCTAACCTCCAAAAGAGAACACTGCTGGAGCAAAGGGTTTTCAGGGCTCCGGGGTTTCAAGTTTCAGCAGATGTTTCCATTAACGTGAATGCTGTGCAGTGTGAATGGGATTGGCTGTGGTTTCAAACCCAGCCACTGGATGGTGATTGACTGGAGTTTCAAAACCAGGCTTTCAAAACCAGGCTTCCCCTGGTGGCAGGGACCATGAGGGACAGGCTTAAAGGCATTTGGAGTATGTGCTGATGGGGAAACGGCACAAAAACACCACTTTTAACATTAAAACAGTAAATAGCTTACATGAGGGGGAATAGAGGAGCGAGGTTTTAGTACAGTCCACAGTCTCTGAGCACAGGGTTCCGTGACACCATCCCCTAATGGAATACCGCAGTCAAAGTGCACCTGGGCAGTACAGTTTCATCTTCAAGTGAACCTGTCATGGCTCAAACAACTTTCGTGTAAAAGCACTTGGTAAAGCAATGCCACCAGACGAGTGTGATGGTGCTAGCCAAGTTGCACCTATGCAGGTCATTGTCTGTATTGTTCCGTCAAGTAATTGCATGAATATGATCTATTCATTGCTCATGGCATGGCTTATAGAAAGTGTGAAATGGAGTTCCCTAGAAAGCTGAATAGGTATTTACTAGACATGTCCCAGTGACATGTTTTTGGTTCATCAAGATTGCAGTGTCTTAGGGACAGCAGCTGCAAAATTCTGTATCACACCAGGTCACCTCTCAACAATGGTTATGAAAAGTACATTCCTCACCACTCCCTCAATTTGGACGAAATAAGTTTGATACTGCAGTGGAAATGCTTTTCAGTCGCTTGGGAGAGTTGTGGATGATGATGTATTTGAGGCATATGCACGATGAAGTAGGCTTTAAATTAATATATAGACATATAGTGAGAAAATTAGGTTTCTGATGGTCCTGAGAACGAACAATGGCTCTAGTGGCCTGCTCTATGGTGGGTGCCCGCTCAGGTCTCAAGTTGATTGTGCTATTTACAGGGACAACTGCTCCATATGCATTTCAGTACTGGCCACCCTTCTGGGTGATTGCAGTCTGATTTGCATATGGAGCAATTGTCCCTGTAATTTCACAATCGAGCTAAAACCTTGTGAGACCTGAGCAGGCCCCGTCGTAGAGCAGGCCACTAGTGCCGTTGCTCATTCTCAGGACCCTCGCAAACCTCTCTTAATATATAGACATCTTTAAAATTACTGGAAGAAGTTATTCAGAATTAAAATGGTGTGAATCTTTTACCATCATACATTACCTGCCAATAGGGAGGGCATTGCGAATAATCCTCTGGCTCCCTCTTGTGTACTCAATGTCAACAGTGATTGGTGCAGAATATGTCATGTCTCTGAGACGACACTAGGAAAATATATATAAAAAAAATGTATATATAATTTTTCTTGCATCTTAGATAAAACAAAACATGCTATCCTTTAAAACATGAACATCAAAAATGTGTACACGTGCATATGGAGGATTCACTTGTTTTGGGGACCAGTAGGACTCAAGACCTCCATTCACTGAAGTACCCAGGAATCTGTCAGTTGAAATTGTACACTAGTATACAAAAAATAAATAAAAAAATACTAGTGTGAAATCCCATCCAACCAACTCCAGGTACTTCAGACAACAGTGGTCTTGAGTTATATATGATCTCCAAAATTTGTTGGAGCATACATATACGGAGCCATATCCCAATACAAGCTCCAACCCCCAAGGTGTACCTTTATCAAACTATTAAGATCATCGGAAGATAGATTAACATAAATCGGAGCACACTATGGTGTTTTAATCAGTTTCTAGAGTTCTATGGTGGGCCACAAGAAGAGAAGGGCTAACCCACTTTAGTCCATAAGTGATAAAGCTGTAATCCTTAGGGTTCTGGAATATTGAGAGGCTGGTGAAATTAGCTTTTTATGTCATATTTCTGATCACATACTACACCATATATTCTTTTAGCTGTGCTTTATTTTACATGCTTAAAGGGAAGCAATAACATAAGGTTCATACCATCTTTGTAATAAATTTACAAACTGAAGAGGGATTCACATTTAAACACCCATCATAATTTTGCATGTTCAGACTTTTAATCATGTAACCATTTTGAGCATGAAAATTGGGATAAAATTATGTCTCCAAAAGCACTGCACTATCCTTGTTACTAGTTAGGGCTTATTTTTGTGGGTGATGTGCTAGCTGTTTGTTGAGGTTTTGATTACATACATCGGTATGTATATTTGCATGAATTAGCTGCACTTCCACATTCAAACTTGTGACTTTTCATTAAAAAGGTTTTCATGATCTTTGACAACGCTTTCAAAAGACTATGGCTAATCTGGAAGGGTGCAAGCCAAACATTCAAGTAAATTCTAAAGCAGCAGCTGACATTAACCTGGGTTCAATAAGAATCCTTTTGTTGGTGGCAGTTGTATGCAACTTAATATAGGCAATTAGGCATGATGTAGAATGGAAATGGTTCACCAAGAACAGCTACAGCCCCTACTATAAAGGGTGTGCAAGCTAGGGATAGACAGATTATCGGTTTTGCCGATGGCCCATATTCAGAAAACTCCTGATATCAGCTTTTTATTTGCCAATAATTGGACAAGTTGGCTAACTGCAGCCGGGACGCGCAAGGTCCCATGGAACGATGATCCGGTGCCAATTTAGGACTTCTCCCACAGCAGTCTGACAACTATTGATGTACGGCTTCCCCTGTCCACTGAAGGTATTGCACACGAGTGTGATGACAACTGAAATTGGGCTTCACACCCATCAGACAGGGAATTCTCTATACAGGAGATGCAGGGGTCTATAGGTCCCCTGTATTTCTGTTAACTACAGTTGTGTGAAAAAGTGTTGGCCCCCTTCCTGATTTTTTTTGGCACATTTGCCACACTTTAAAAGGTTTCAGATCAAATAAATTTAAATATTAGTCAAAGATAACCCAAGTAAACACGACATGCAGTTTTTAAATGAAGGTTTCTATTAAGGGAAAACAAAATCCATACCCACATGGCCCTGTGTGAAAAAGTGCTTGCCCCCTAAAACCTAGTAACTGGTTGGGCCACCCTTAACTTGCAATGAGTCTGTAACAGTGCTGGAGAGGAATTTTGGTCCACTCATTTTTGCAGAATTGTTGTAATTCAGCGAAATTGGAAGGTTCGAGCATGAACCGCCTTTTTAAGGTCATGCCACAGCATCACTAGGATTCAGATCAGGACTTTGACTAGGCCACTCCAAAGTCTTCATTTTGGTTGTTTTCTTCAGCCATTCAGAGGTGGACTTGTTGGTGTGTTTTGGATCATCGTCCGGCTGCAAAATCCAATTTTGCTTCAGCTTGAGGTCACGAACAGATGGTTGCACATTATCCTTCAGGATTTTTTGGTATACACCAGAATTCATGGTTCCATTTATCACAGCAAGTCTTCCAGGTCCTGAAGCAGCAAAACAGCCCCAGACCATCACACTACCATCATCATATTTTACTGTATGATGATCTTTTTCTGAAATGCGGTGTTACTTTAAAGTCAGATGTAATGGGACACACACCTTCCAAAAATTTCAACTTATGTCTCGTCAGTACACAAAAGTCTTGGGGATCATCAAGATGTTTTCCGGCAAAATGCCAAGCCTTTATGTTCTTTTTGCTCAGCAGCATTTTTCATCTTGGAACTCTGCCATGAAGGCCATTTTTGCCCAGTCTCTTTCTTATGGTAGAGTCATGAACACTGACCTTAACTGAGGCAAGTGAGGCCTGCAGTTCTTTGGATATTGTTGTGGGGGTCTTTTGTGACCTCTTGAATGAGTCGTTGCTGCGCTCTTGGGGTAATTTTGGTTGGCCGACCACTTCTGGGAAGGTTCACCACTGTGCCATGTTTTCACCATTTGTGGATAATGGCTCTCACTGTGCTTCGCTGGAGTCCCAAAGCTTTAGAAATGGATTTATAACCTTTTACAGACCAATTGATCTCAATTGCTTTCTGTCTCATTTGTTCCTGAATTTCTTTGGGTCTAGGCATGATGTGTAGCTTTTGAGGATCTTTTGGTCTACTTCACTTTGTCAGTCAGGTCTTATTTAAGTGAGTTCTTGCAAACAGTGTGGCAGTAATCAGGCTTGGGTGTGGCTATAGAAATTGAACTCTGGTTTATCACACCTTAGTTATGTTTTAACGGGGGGAACGGGACACTTTTTCATACAGGGCCATGTGGGTTTGGATTTGGATTTGGTTTTCCCTTAATAACCTTAATTTAAAAACTGCATGTTGTGTTTTTGTTATCTTTGACCAATTTAAGTTTGAGGATCTGAAACATTAAAGTGTGACAAACTTGCAAAAAAAAAAAAAAACTCAGGGAGGGGGCCAACACTTTTTCACACAACTGTATATCCTACAGTAGTAGGCAAGAACCTTGGCCCTCCACTTGCCATGAGGCTCTAAGAACCTATTGAGTAGCTGAACATCATGGCAGATGTAGTTCCAAAACATTTGTAGGGCAAATGTTGGCGACACCGTACGTACAGGGTCAAATGAGGGATCATTGCAAAAGCCAGAGTCTGGATACGGTCATATTGTAAAAAATAAAATATATATTCTTTATTAAATTGAATAAATGGAGTGGCCATGGTTCAGGGTATTTGGAAAATTACTGATATCTCGATGAATGGAAAGATTGTACCATTCACTTAATCATTTACAATTTAAGTAGGATCTACCCTCAAAAGATCTTTTCTCCTATTTAAGAATTAAAAATTGTATCTACACTATAAAACTTTGTTCTCTAATCATGAACTAAAACCATATTTGAAAACGCCTAATATCTAGAACGATTAAATTGTTAGACAAGGATTCTCAAAATATCGAACATTTGCCTTGAAAAAATATATCCCAAATAATGTAGTTGTTAGGAATGAATTCAACTATTATTGCAATCATCGATAACATCCTGTTCATAATTTAAATAGGCCTCAAAATCACACCTGTTTATAACATGGCTTTGTCTGTTCTGCTCTCATTAGCTAAATTTAGTTTTTCTCCTGGACTTCGGTCCTCTGTGCGCTTTACATGTTTGCTTAAGCTTATGTCAATAGGCGTAATCGATAGTCTTTTTGCTGCTTTTGACCAAGCCTGACACGGGCGTCCTGACAGGATTCGTTAATCGATAACTGATCACATGAATGTGAAATAAGGTGATGGACAGAATTGATGGATTAACGACACCTGAAACTGACGTCATCGCGGCGCGATGATGTCAGTGCGCTGGGAGGAGTGAAACACGCCAATCTGACACCGCGGGAGTAAGAGCAGCGAGGGAGCGACCGGGGTAGGGGAGTATGGTCGGAGGGGGGCTGCAAACGCCGTGGACGTACCATTACGTCCTGCGGCATTAAAGCCCGCCTAATGCAGGACGTAATGGCACGTCCTGCGGCGTTAAGGGGTTAATTGAGCTTAATTCAGGATATGCATATTTGTGATTGGTGAGTTGCATCACACCCGTTATGCTGTGTCCGTCCCATGTCCTCCCCTTTCCACCCTTTTTCTCTTATGTATCCTCCATGAAATGCATAAAACCTCTGAACAAACCATAAATCATTAGAATATCTTGACAAGACACTTCCTTTGTCTGTGTTTTATATTCTTCGCTCGACTGTTTTCGTGACAAGGGCCAGAGAGGACAGGAGAGCCGTTGACCAGATTGCAGTGGTTTTATTGCAGATTCTTACAGTAGTACAATTTGCTAAAATATGTAAATGGATCTAGAAGAATCTTACCTCATGTGGCGATACAGGTCGTGTCACATTAAAACTTTCTTCAACATCAGGGACACCAACATAAATATTGAGATATCTAAAAATAAAATAAATCTCGGAAATTAGAGTGCAACGACACGCATACTGAAATAGTCCTCAGACCGTTTTAAGATTTTGCTACATAAGATGAATGGGAAAGTCTTTATCATTAGTATTCTGCATAAAGGCATTCATAACATATATGCTCAGAAAAAAGATTTGACAAGCAGAGCAGAACACCCACTGAGCGAAGGAACAATCAGTCTTGAATGACAGCTCTCTGCAGTAGCTCCTCCCCCTACAACATGGTAACGGCCCACAGTAAAGGGAATAACCTTAAGAGAATAACTTTGTTTCTCCAATATAGATGTTGATTTACATTTGTTTCATGTTGAAAGGCAAAGAATATCCTATGGTATCCAGATCATGAAAAAAGAAACTCCAGCGAAATCAATACAGTAAAAGATACAATACTCACTTCAAATACCACATTGGGTCTGCATCACTTGTCACTTTTTCATTAGCCTTCATTATTTTCTTAATCTAAAAGAAAAGGGAAAAAATAATTAAAAAACGTGCCAATATTCACAATTGTTCACCCATTGAAATCGTGTTTATTCTGTAACAGTTGTCCTCAATTATAGATTATATTCATGCTGAAGAAAACCTCTGCAGTCTGCATTGCTTTACGTATTAATGGGAGCCAAAAATTAATTTAAAAAAATAGCTGTTCCAATCTGCCATGGTCGTGTAGAAGCCCCCCCCCCACCTCCTTAAGGCCACCATATTGGTGCAAAAGGACACGGTGACGCAATTAGCCAAACTGCAACTGACGCCAGGTAATGGCTCCGACCTTTCGTCAATTAACACAAGGCCCAGGAGGAACGGACATATGTGTAATTTCAGAGGACCTTCCTGCATCATTCTAGAGATGCAACTATGATGCAAATCCAATTCCTTGCAGAGGAACTGATGCCTGAGCAATGTCCATTCCCTTTGGTAAAAGCAGATGCCTCCTGTGTCTCAAGCAACAAAGGAAAATCCAAGACCTGCTGCACCCTATAAACAACACTCACATGTACTGTTATTTGGAAGCCTGCTCTCCTGTGCTACCCGATTCCTTCCTGCCCCACCTCTTCTGGATCAGATTTCTCTGATATTTCACCTTTGACTGTCTCCTGGATTGTGAGATTTTCTTGTACCTCTCGACTTCTGCCTGTTTCCTAACGACGTCCTGCTGTTAAGTATATCGGTCTCTTCTACCTCTGGCTTATGGCTCCTGCACTCTGGAGATTGCCAGTGCTGGTTGACCTCATTCCTGTAACTTTCCAGTATTGGACCTCTGACTTGCTCCATAGATGATGTTATTGGGCTATCATATCGTTAATGGTCTACTGTTAGTTTCCTGCCATCAGACTACAAGTCATTTTAAAAACAAGCTCTATTCACATTAGGACATTAATAAATGTAAAAAAGATCATTCAATGCAGAATCCAAGATTATTCTCCAGTCCACAGTCAACGAAATTGAGATATTAACAAATTTGATCAAACATTGGAATGCTAAGGATCCTCACATATTGCCACAAGATGTGGCAAGTTTCCTGAAATGAAGTAGCCACTTTGTGCAAACTAAATGTTGATGCGTCCAACTAAGATGGAAGACTTCTACTTGTTAAAACACTACGCACATTCAGAGGTTCTACCACTGGCCTGCACTTTCAGCAGCATCCATAAACATCTTGGTTGTCTGGGTGTGCGATCACAAACATAAGGTGTAATTTAAAGGATATTTTGCATCATGATTTGCACAGTATAAAGCACAAGAGGTCATACATAGAGTATATAACACTAACGAATAAAGAAATCTTACCTCTACATTGATGAAGTAATTGAAGGAGTCTATATGCTGCTTGACGAGGCCCTTAACCTGGCAAGATAAGTAGATCGCATTAATAGAATAAAAGGTTACTGACAGATGAGCTAATTACCATTGTGCTTAAGCCAAACTTGCCAAGATGATAACCATTACAAATGCCACCGTGAAAATGAAATGTCCAAAAGAACTTCTCATGCACACAGTGTGCGGAAGACAGCTTGAACTTTTCAATATAAAATAATATGGATTAATGACTGATAAATTTTTACATAAAACATAGATTAAAAGAAGAGCAAATTGACGTTTGCAGTCTGGAGGCCAGTGTGAAGCTGAAAAAAGATGGCTGACCCAACTAGTTTTTCTTAAAAAAATAAATTAAAAATTATGAAACTCCATCCCTGTATTTATAGCATGGCGTAATACACCATTATGAAGAAAGGGATCATTCTTGCATGGTTTGCGTTTGAAAAGCTCTATAGTAGGGCGGTATGACAATCAGTCAAGAGGATGTCACTACTCTGCACCAACCCGTCAGCTGAGAAAGAGCTACAAGAAAATAAACTTACTTTCAAAAATGCTGGAAGCAGCTTCCATTTTTCCTGTAAGAATAAAAGAAAACGTCAGATTTAAAAGGTTTATTGATGGACATTGGAAATTAAGCGCCCTGTCTGCGCAATGATGTGTAAGACAATATATCTGCTTTGCGAAGTGGTATTTATGGAAGGAAATTGAGATACAACACAAATGGTAAAAGGTTTTACAGCTACCTTTAACGCCATTATTTAAGGTCATAATGACTAGAATATCCATTTAAGTTAAAAGCATACCCTCTCTCCTGCCATCTCCCTTTTTATACCTCTAAAAGTACATTCATAAAGTATCAATGGAAGGCACTTCTGACATATTTTATAAACCCTTCAAGCTGGAGTTGCCAAATCTCCATAATTTTCTAGATGTATATAATTTGTTCATGCAGATGGGCACTGCATGAAGACTCCACACGAATATCTCGAATTCATATGATGCAGGTAGCTAACCAAAAAGGGACTTCAACGTGAAGTGCCTAGATTAGGTTAGTGGATTGCACTTTTGCAACAAGGAATTATACACACTACAGCATGAACGAGCAACCTTGGACTTTCAAATATTTAAGAACTGCATCTCCCATGATGCTCGGCTACTGCAGAACGTAGTTCCGAAACAACTAGTGGGCCAAGGTTGCTCACCATTTGTACAAAACTACTGGGAAACGACTAATCTGTTCAACAACTAATGTGTTTCAAGAAAACAACACCCACTTGGCAAACTACATCAGTATGTGGTTCCTGTGTCCTTACTGAAGCCCCTTAAAGAAGAACTTGCCAGTTTAGAACAACAAGGTATTATTACCCCTGTAGAGAGAAGCACAGACTGGATTAGTAGTATGGTGGTAGTGAAAAAGCCATAAGGAAAGTTGAGAGTTTGCATTGACCCCAAGCCTCTGAATAGGGCTTTGAAAAGGAGCCATTATCCTTTGCCAACGATTGAGGACATACTTCCAGATCTAGCAAGAGCGAAGATTTTTTTCTGTGTGCGATGTCAAGAGTGGATTTTGGCATATTGAATTAGAGGAAGAATCCAGCTAATTTGACCACTTTTTCTACTCCTTTTGGCCAATACCGCTGGGTTAGAACGCCTATGGGCATCAGCCCTGCCCCGGAAGTGTTCCAGCGAAAGCTAAATCATGCACTGGAAGGGTTACAAGGTGTCAGGATTATTGCAGATTATATTCTGATTGTAGGAGAAGGATATACTGAAGTGGAAGCCATTCAAGATCATGATCAATAGTTGAGGAATTTGCTAGATCGTTGTAGAGAACAACACCTCAAACTCAAATCTAGAGAAATTCAAGCTAAGGAAAACAGAAGTGCCGTATATTTGTCACTTATTGTCAGCCCAGGGACTTCACGCAGACCCAAAGCCATTACTGAAATGCCCAGACCCTTGGATGTTAAAGGTGTACAGAGGTTTTTGGGGATGGTGAACTATCTTTCAAGGTTTTGTGAGAATCTCTCAGATGCAGGTGAACCACTTCATCAGCTAACTCAGAAGGATGCAGTATGGGAGTGGACTGAGGTGCAGGAAGTTATGGGAGTGGACTGAGGTGCAGGAAGTGGCATTTCAGCAGATCAAATCCAAAATCAGCAGTGCGCCGGTACTTAAGTATTATAACCCAGATGAACCATTGGAACTAGAATGTGATGCATCGGAGAAAGGGCTGGGAGCAGCACTGATGCAAGGTAAACAACCAATAGCTTATGCAAGCAGAGCACTGATGAAGACAGAGCAAGGTTATGCACAGATAGAGAAGGAGCTATTAGCAGTCCTCTTTGGGATGGAAAAATTTCATCATTTCACATTTGGTCAGACGGTAGCTGTACAATCGGACCATAAGCCCCTTGAAAGCATTATGAAGAAACCCTTACTTAAAGCACCCAGACGTCGTCAACATCTGATGTTACGGCTTCAGATGTATGATGCATGTATCAGATACTGGCCAGGAAAGTCTCTGGCAGTGGCAGACACTTTGAGTAGAGCATATCTAGAAGAAGGTTCCACGGAGGGCTCAGTGGAGCACCAGGTTGAATCTATAAACATGCTCCAATATCTACCAATCTCCAGCAGGAGACTTGTCGCTATACAGCAAAGCACGGATAAAGACAAGACTTTACAAGCAGTGAAGCAAATTGTGCTGAGGGGATGGCCTCATTCAAAGGAACAGGTACCCCTAGGGGCTTCACCATTTTACCACATATGCGATGAACTGAGTGTACAGGATGGTGTTTTGTTCAAAGGCGAGCGAGTAGTTATTCCATCTGAACTTCGAACAGATATTATGTCTCGTATACACTCTTCACATTTGGGAGCGGAAGGAGGTCTACGTAGAGCCAGGGAGAGTGTTTACTGGCCAGGAATGAATGCACAGTTGAAAGCGTATATTGACCAATGTGACATATGCCGTGCATTTGATACTAAACAACAAAAAGGAGACATTTATGCCTCAGGAGATCCCAACTAGACCATGGGAAAGGCTTGGCATCGATTTGTTCACATTCTGTGGCAAGGAGTATTTAATAACCGTGGACTATGACTCTAATTTCTGGGAGATAGACCAGCTTCAGGATACTAGATCTACTACAGTAATAAGAAAATTAAAGGCTCATTTTTCCAGATATGGAATCCCAGACACTGTATGTTCAGATAATGGACCCCAGTTTATTTCAATGGATTTTAAAGACTTCAGTATGAATTGGGACTTTGACCATGTTACCTCATCACCAGAATACCCTCAAAAGCAATGGGAAGGTAAAGTCAGCAGTAAAGACAGCCAAGAGAGTGCTGCAAAAGGCTTTGTCTTCTGGAAATGACCCTTATTTAGCATTACTGGATCATCGCAACACACCGACACAAGGCATGGAGTGTAGTCCTGCTCAAAGACTGATGGGTCGACGAACCAAATCGTTACTTCTAATGAGAGGGAGTCTGTTAAAACAGGATCAAGTGATGAATGACCGGCACCAAAACCTTTGCAGGAACAAGCAGGCATTGCAAACGACTCAATACAACAGGGGAGCCAAAGACATGCGGCCTCTAAATGTGGGTGAACAGGTGTGGATACAACCTCCAACCAACCAGGGAAAAGAGCACCTGTAGGAATCAGATCATATGAAGTGGTAACAGAGTCAGGACAGGTTCTGAGAAGAAACAGGAGGCACCTGAGAGGCACTGGATGCTACATGCCTCAAATAAGACCACAAACTAGCACCCAAGAGGAATATCACATGGAGGATACAAACCAGCCATCAATGGCAAATAACACAGAAGAAGGTCAAGAAGAAGCACAGTGTGATATATCAGACACAGATACAATGCGGGATGACAACAGAGTCCTGGAGACTTGTGGGTGTTCTAGCAGAAACACCCAGACTAGAAGTGGGAGAGGTATCCAAAAGCCAGCATATCTAAATGACTCTGTGGACTAAGTTTAACACCACTGGAAGAATGCTTTTCAGGAACTGAATACCCTGGAATTGAACTTGAGACAAAGAATTCCATGTCCCCAAAAAGGGAAAAGATGTATTAATATGTATGGACCCAGAACAGAGAGTGTTTGTTTCCAGGGGACGTTTAACATATGTTGCACTGCAGCTCAACAGGAAGTAGTTAATCAGGAAGTCAGAGACCTGGACACGGACTAGACGTTAGAGCTGACGTTTATAGATCTTGTTAGAAGTTATTCTGTTAATAAATTTACCATAGCACTGCAGCTGGAGTCTGAGAGGCTATTTCATAAGCAGCAACATTTATACACTGTACAGTGCACGTAAATAGGACAGGGTCACTGTTAAGACTGAGCATGGATACTCAATGTTTCTACCAGTGCCTGTCAGTGTCGTTACTAAACTTCTCTGTAACCAAAAAATTAAATACCAGTCTGGACCTGATCAAATACCAGCAATGCTGATGAAAATCAGTGCACCGGCAATTGCAAATCCTGTCGGAACCCTAATCAATGAATCACTGGCGACTGGATACATACCCAAACTCTGGAAGACTGCGAGAGTGGTACCTATCCATAAAAGTGGTGACAGTACTTTGGTATCCAACTACCTTCCAATATCATTGCTCCCTGTAATGTCAAAAATTTGGGAAAAATGCGTCTACACACAATTAAGTGATTATTATCAATATTTGAACTACTTAACCCTAGATCAATCAGGCTTTCATCCAAATCACTCAACTACAACCGCCCTTTTAAAAGTCTGCAGTGACATCCAAGCTGGTATGGAACAAGGAAACCTAACTGGAGTTATCTTCCTTGATTTTGCCAAAGCCTTTGACACAGAAGACTCTGGTATTGGTGATCGCCCGCTAACCTGGTTTCAAATCATATGTATCTGATCGGTCGCAATATGTGTCCATTTCTGCCAGCTCCTCCCTCCCCCTCCCAGTCACTTGCGGTGTACCCCAAGGCTCAATACTCGGCCCCCTGCTATTTACAATATTCATAAATGATCTGCCCAACGTCTGCAAAGCCTCAACTGTACACAGGTACGCAGACGACACCGTAATCTATACCAGCAAACCAAATCTCCCACAGCTGGAGGCCGTGCTGCAAGCCCAATTCACAGAGGTAGGAAAGTGGATCAAACACAACAAACTTTTCTTAAATACTGACAAAACGGTAACGATGCTCTTTGGAACAGCACCTAAACTACATAAATTGCAAAATCCCCATCTATGTGTCAGGACAAAATCAAATGGCACGCTGACCACAGTCACTTCTCTCAAATATCTAGGTATGTGGTTAGACCCAAATATATCTTTTGGCCCCCCACATCGAAAAACGCATCTAAACTTTACCCCAAACTAGGAGCCCTGTACAGAAACAAATCCTGCCTGAACCCCACGGTAGGAAAACAAATGCTTATGCCGGGTATTGAATACGGAGATGTAGTGTATGCAGCGACCCTGCAAACACACCTTCAGAAACTTACCACATTGTATAACTCATGCTGCCGCTTTGCGCTACAACGTAACTACATGACCCACCATTGTGACATGTTAAAAGAGCTACACTGGCTGTCGCTGCAGTCTAAACGTACCCTTCACCTTTCCAACCTGGTGTTTAAGAGCTTTTCTGGGAAGCTGCCACCCTACCTGAATAGACTGCTTCTTCCAGCAGTTCCCTCATCCTATAACCTCCGATCCAGGACCAGCACCTTACTTGCAATACCACAATACAAAAAGAAAGTAGCTCGATCCTCATTTTCCTACAGAGCACCACAATTATGGAATAACCTCCCAGACACCATCAAATCTTCCCCCAGTCTAAAGTCACTCAAGAGCTCCCTATTAACATACCTCAATAAGCAATGCACCTGTAAACGTGTAACATAATGACTATTTCCTACATATTTATTTTATGTTAATCTGTATATTTGTGGGGGGGGTTTTAATATCTTGCAGTGTATTACTTTGTATTTCTGTAACTGTAACATTTTAATGTTCTTGAACCCAGGACATACTTGAAAACGAGAGAAATCTCAATGTATCCTTCCTGGTAAAATCCTTTATAAATAAATAAATTGCTGCCACTGTTTGAAGGCTGTTCCAGTGAGCCTACGAAGTTGTCTCTTAAATGGAGTATTCCACACGCTTTGTTATTGTGTACAAGTTCCATTAGAAAAACACATAAGCGGAAAGATGAACAATTGGGTGAATAGAAGAGTATCAGCCCCAACCATACAAAAACTATGACAAAGACTGTAAAGGGAAACGTCTGAAACATGATATATCTGCAAATGAGTTCAGGTACACCAGTAACAGCATGAAGGGAGACATTAATATCATGGTGCATGTTGTGTTTATTAATAGCATAATAAAAATACTAATGCGGAAACAATGCATACTGTACAGATCACATGTTAGCACATTTATTAACCTGTGCTACGTGAATAATGAGCCTACAGTGGAATATACTATCATACAATAAATATTGTCTCACCTCCACCGTATTTATGGGTGCAGTTATTTGCTCCTGGGTGAGACCCCCAAATTCCTCATCCAACACTTCCATTTCTCCCTCCTGTGAAACACAAACACATGGAGAAAGCAGCGGTGCAACAGCGTGAACTGGCCGCCAGCTCCTACAGCTCCTCTACAAAGGTTCCGCTACCACTGCTGGCGGAACCATTGGAGGGAGAGGGAGGGGCCATATCGGGCAAAATATGTACCCCAGCCCTTTAAAAAGAAGAATATCAATGGGGTAAGGTGTTTTACGGCACGAATACACAGATTAACGTCAGGCATCTAGTTATATTTAAAATGTTCATTTTCGTTATAGGTACATAACGTGAATGGTGCCCTGATCAAAGATGGCACCTCTCACTTCCAATCCGCGTAGTTGGGCTATGGTGTGCATGGTTTAACTCCGTCGGGACCAAAGAAGAACGTTGAGACGTAAAGTGTATTCATCTATCTTCATGTACCACTGTTTCATTTAACGTAACATAAATTTATGACCTTCCTTTATAGCTAACTATATTTACATATCTCTTGTCATAGCTATAAATGTAAAAAAATAAAAAAAGCGAAGTTCTTGGATTGACCCCGCCGGGCTGCTGTAGGTGCGCTGCGCTGCGCAGTGAGGCTGCGCAAGTGAGGCTGCGCAGTTAAGAGTTTGTCTGACTGCCACATTAAACACCGGGATCGCTTCAGGCTGGTAGGTGTCTTGGTTTAACCCGTGCATCAGGGGTTTTGCTTGCCCGCTACATCTTAAGTATAGTGGTGAGCACTGCAAAGCAAGCAGCTGGGGATCTGTAGCTATATAACGATACTGTGCAGCAGGTCTTTACACTAGGCCGCAGGGTTTCCAGATCGGCCATGTTTTCCTGGACACGTTAGTGTTTCATTGAGAGAGGAACACAGGGAGAAGTGCTGCCCTGCGAAATGTATAATTTATATGCTGCAGGAAGGAAATCAAGGCTGCTCACCTGGGAATCCTCTTTGATTTAACTGCAGTTTATGAGTTCTACATAATGCAGGTTTGCATTTTTACATCCCGACCATCACCATGAATAAATTGCATGTGTCGAGGAAAACATGGCCTATCTGGCAACTCTACACAGACATCACCCATACCTATGTGTCTCCCATCTGTTACTGTGTACATACATGTGGCGTGCGGTTTTCACATATAAACTTGCACATTGAGAACTATCTTTATACTTTATTGTATCCAGAACTCATTGGCTGAAATCCATTGTATGATGTCGACTGAAGTAAAGCAAAGGAAGAAAGTTTCCACCTCCAAGGAAGGTAAAGATGGTCAACCCATGGCCCCTCCCACTGCGCCACAGATACGCGATGAGGTGCCTGGGAAAACCGTGGTGGATCCCGCATTCAAACAACAAAGGCCCCCCATAGTGGAAGTCAGGACAGTGCTGTGTCTGCTGTGCTTGGCAATCTGTGGGGCGTTATCATGGTAAGATTCCATATCCAATACTTTACTTCTCCACATAAATATACACAAAGCGACATACTTCTCATGAAAAAGAATGAACATTCAGTCATGTTTTCTCTGATTGTGTTATTTTATTTTTATTTTTTAGACTTTTAGTAATTTTGAAGTTGAACTTATTAGGAAATTACTCCAAATATATGTTAGCATTTTTTTTCTAACAAATATGATCTTAGATTGTAAGCTCTTGAGCAGGATCCTCCCTCCTGTTCCATGTGTGTAATGTGTATTATATTTGTTATTCTGTCTCTCCCATTGTACAGCGCTATGGAAATTGTTGGCGCTTCATAAATGCTTGTAACTGTAATTCCCAATTAAACATTTCACTGTCCCTCGTCCCTGTATGGCATGGGGCAATGACCGTTCCGAACAGATATCTCATCAGGGAACAAGATAACCCATTGATCTTTGTGCAAATACGATATCCGTCACACCTGAAGTGCTCCCGGGCACGACAGATGCACTTTAAAATATGACATTTTGGGCATTCTCCACAATCTCCCTGCTCAGTGAATAACCCCTTTTTTTTAGATTTCATGTTCTGTAAGAATATTTGATCTCCATATTAAATGTTCTGATGTCACCTGAATTTACCACCCAAACACAGGATAACCAGTGATGATTTTACACTTTATTGTGCATTTGCACACCGCATTCCTGCATGCTCTATCATCGTTCCACTTTTAAATTGCAAATCGACAATAAACCAAGTAAAGGATTTCAGAATGAAACCTAAATTTATAGGCCAGTACCTTTTTCAATGGAGAAAAGCAAAGAGTAGATCAGACCCCTTCCCCATCACAAAGAAAGCAGCTCCTTGTTAAAATTGTCTAAATAGTTTTATATAATGGTGAGGGTCTTGTTGGAGATTTATGAATAAAAGGAACAAAGGTCTCACAAAAAACAAAGGTATTCAAGTTTCTGGAATTTGAGGGCAAGTAGTTAGAGTCATGTCCGCAGACTCTATTCCAGTTGAAGTGGTAATAGGGAGCTGCTAATAGAAAATGTCAGTACAATAGCAGCCAATCTATTGCAGGCTCAATTATGAGCCAACCACTATATTAGTGGCTCAGCTCATAATTTATGTGGGATGCTAAACGATACCACCTGTGGACCTGCTGCTTGTATCTTCTGTAGGAGTTCATGGGACTCCGTGAAGATCTGGGCATGAATGCACTGTTCGAGAGGAAGAACATTTTTGTTCTCCGTGTCCATAGATCGCTGGAGAGAGGAGGCTGTAGATTGCACCCTCCCCTTCACCGTGCAATGAGAAGTGAGTTATACTTTTGATCATTTTTGTGTGTTTTTAAATGATTTTCTTGATGCTAGATCACAGATCATAAAGAGTTCTTGGTGTATAATTTGAAATACAAAATATATATTGATGACCCTTAGGGAGGCCACTGCAATTTTATTAAGGGGTAACCCTTATCAATATATGACAACTAATAGTAGTAGCTCTACTTATTTATTTGCAAAGTATTTTACCAGGAAGGATACATTGAGATTTCTCTCATTTTCAAGTATGTCCTGGGTTCAAGAACATTGAGTGGTTACAGAAATACAAAGTAATAAATGGAAGATCTTAAAAACAAAACACAAATATACAGATTAACAGAAAATAAATATGTAGGAAATAGTCATTATGTTACATGTTTACAGGTGCATTCTGTATTGAGGTATGTTAATATGGAGCTCTTAAGTGACTTTAGACTGGGGGAAGATTTGATGGTGTGTGGGAGGTTAATCCATAATTGCGGTGCTCTTTAGGAAAATGAGGATCGAGCCACTTTCTTTTTGTATTTTTATATTGCAAGTAAGGTGCTGGTCCTGGATCTGAGGTTATAGGATGAGGGAACTGCTGGGGGAAGCAGTCTATTCAGGTAGGGTGGTAGCTTCCCAGAAAATCTCTTAAACACCAGGTTGGAAAGGTGACGAGTGCGTTTAGACTCCAGCGACAGCCAGTGTAGCTCTTTTAACATGTCACAATGGTGGGTCATGTAGTTACATTGTAGCACAAAGCAGCAGAATGAGTTATACAATGTAGTAAGTTTCTGAAGGTGTGTTTGCGGGGCAGCTGCATACACAACATCTCCTTATTCAATAGCCGGCATAAGCATTTGTTGTAAAATTCTTTCTTATCGCGGGGCTCAGGCAGGATTTGTTTCTGTACAGGGCACCTAGTTTAGGGTACTTGTGCAACATTGTGTTATAGATGGTTGTGGCAATGACCTTGCTATTGTTTTTATTTATACAAATGAACGTTATGCTTTAATGATGGCTACTGCCGTTCGTTTTGTCGCTCACAAATCGCCAACTTTTGGCATCTTGTAATTTATATATCGACAATAAAGCGTGAGCTTGGAATCTCTTACAAGTCTCTGGCTGCTTCATTGGTTGCATTTTCTATACAAAGTATAGGCATTTAGGCAGCTGTTCAGTAGGCAGCAGTAACAGCCGAGCTGCAAACAGGATTGTCAATGGGTTGGAATAAGACGAGAATCTTACCAAGTGGGTTGTTACATTTAATGGCTCATTCATATGTTACTCAAGTGGAATCGGGCCCAATTGTTTATTTTCTTACATTATATGTTTGTTTTTTTGCTCCAAGGGAGGAGGTTTAAGGGAGATTCTACTGAATCTTTTTTGTGTGCTTTGCATAGATTGGGGAGGAGGAGTGAGATCAGGGATAGGTTCTGCTGTAAAACACACCCAAAACCAGCTCTATTGTTCAACTAAAAAGGTAGAAAATGTCATTACCTGGCATGACTGCTTAAAGGGCATCATGTGGCAGAAGTAGATACAATATATCATGAAATAAAGCGAAAATACCCTTAAACCGCCCTGTATTTCAATGTGATTAGAATCAATAAATTGTGATAGAGACAGCAAAAATCCTGTTACTATCACAAGCAATATAATAAACGTAGAATCCCTCTAGTGCTGACACAACTAATCGGCTGTCGGGTTTTTTTTTTTTTTTTTTGCAAACCGTGCACACGGTTTAGCGTCAGACTGTGTTAAACGTTATAACCTCAGATTCTGCTTCGACCTATTCTTCTACTTGCCTACCTACACATCATGTTTGAGGCCCTAACTCTTCCACACCATTTCTGTAACACTCCTGCTAGTGATCCTGAGGACCATTAAAACTCCTCTTGTCTTCCTCTACCCCAACTCCTCTAAACTGTAAGCTCCTCTGAGCAGAGCATTCTACACCTTGTGTTTCTGTTCCTATGTTCGTTTGTAATTTTGTCTCCGTCCCCATTGGTTATTGTAAAGCGCTGCTGAAACTGTTGGCGCTATATAAATGACAATAATAATAATAATGGTCTTGGCAGCCAAGGTTACAGAGGGCAGAGCCTCTATCCAGTCTGTAAAATCCCATTGCTATCTACTGTGCTAGCTGGTATCCTCATATCTTTTATTGTTTAAATCGGGTCTACAAACTTCGTTCTCCAGATGCTTTTGAAACTACATCTCCTGTGATGATCAGGTAATGTAGTCCTAAAAGATGTGGAGGGCCAAGGTTGCTGACTCTTGGCTCATATTCTCTGTAACTAAACTTCACTTTTTACTTCTAAAAGCTGCTGTTGGCTTTGACCTTTGCCTCCTTTTAAACTAATTTTATAGACAGGCCTTTACCGTCATGGTCCATCAAGCCACTGGGCCGTCACCAGATTTTGCAACACATTCAGTGGCACATTTCGTGTCTCTAACTCTTTTCGGTTTGGTTTTCACCCCATAATTTTGAAATTTGTCAGTATGGTGTTTCATGTGTAGAAATGAAGACACTGCAAGCTGCTTGTGTGAGGAATCCTGTTGGATTATAGAACTGCCTCCAGGTCAGAGGTTAGAACAGGAAACAGGAAGTATAAGCATAGTCAATACATAACACATGGTTTCCTTAGCCCTTGTAGTTAGCATTCAGCAGCCTTCTATTTTGCCCAATTTTAGGCTCACCTCTGCTACTTCTGTTGTCTCTGAACGCTAAGCGTTATATACAATTCCCGACAAGAATCTCCTAACACTAAATCTCCCTTTACATTAAATATATGTGCTAACCCTAAAGATCTCCTAATTCTACATTCCTGGGGACTCCAATTTAATAAATCCTTTTGTGCTATCTCATCAAGTAATGGAGATCTCAAATCATGCAGGATCTCCTGACTCGATGTCTCAAACTGTAAATTTTCTCTGATCCAGCACCAGGCACTCCAATGAGTAGTCAGACTACTGTGCCATATATATTTCATTCAGGGTTATTCAGAGAAAGGTGAAACTCTGGAGAACATTTGGAGAAGTGAAAAGTATAGGTCAAAATAGCCAAACCAGAAAAGTTCTCCCATTTATCTCACTTTCCAAATCCAGCTATTTTTGAAGTGGAAATAGACTGGAGGATGGCCGCTATTATAAGCCTGGCGACCATCTTGTTCAGAATATTGGTTCACTTGAAAATAATTAGGCAGGTTTTTAGCTGAAACTAGAATGAGGCACACGTAGAAATTTAGGAATGTGGTAGATTAGCAGAAAAAGCAATTAAAGCCCTGAGAAAGATCTCTGCTGTTCCTGGCACGGAGGAGAGAAGAGAAGTAGATACACCAAGGTCGTTGGAGCCCGCAGAAATACAAAGGAGTATAGAGATCAGGCCAGGTGCCATCTGTAACAAATGATTGAAGACGATAGGGAAAGGGACGCAGCCCGGAACAGTAAAAGCAACTAATTATGATTCACTGAAACTAACATAAAGTTTGCCAATTTACAGCCAATTTAATGGAATGTCTTTGTATTAGGTTAAGGGAGGTATTAACCCACGTGGGGTGGGAGAGTGTCATCGGGAGGTGGGCTGATTGGGATGTACCTAATTGTGTATTTGGTGGTATAAGATTGGATGTCACGAGGGACTAGGGGCTCATTCTTTGCGAATGAATCCTGTTTGAGCATCTGTTGTGATATCACAATAAAGTTTGCCTTTCTTGAAGAGACTCGTGTTCAGACAATCCTTGCTCGTGTCCGGTCCGGCCTCGTCCCGAGTGAACCTAGCAGATTCCGGTTGCATTTTGACCTAGAATTTTCACTTCTCCGAACCTTCTCCAGAGTTTCACCTTTCTCTGAATAACCCTGATAAACAGACATGCAGGGTAGCTCATTTAATAGGTATTTATTCAAAATTCAGGCCTTTAATAGTTCTGCTAGCCGAGTGTAGAGATTTAATCCACATTCTCAATAATCCTGTGGCTACTCGGTTACGTTCTACAGCTTTTCTCTGCCTCACATGCCAGAGGTGCGTTCAGTTCCTCAGCAACTGCAAGTGCTAAGTTAGCAATTTGGCACTGAACGCTGTGCTGCAGTTCAGCTCTCAACACTGCTAACTTAGCACTTGCAGCCAAGTCGAGAGGTGCTGCCAGTTAGCCTAGGGTGATGTGGGAAAGATGGCCGCCTCCACGGAGCAAATAAAAATCCGATGTGGAAATGTTCAGTTTGAAGTTTTGGTGGATCAAATATTTAATGGAACATGGTAAACATTAACACTAAAGTGCTAATAAAATTGAGAAAAGTGGATATTGCAGAAACGGCACCTTTCATTAACCCTTTCGCTGCTGAGGCATTTCCCGCCTCTGTGCTGAGGTCATTTTTACCGGTTTTGCTCATCATGTTTAAATGTGTTTTGAAGGCTTATTTTAGTATATGACCCAGACATATTATATATCGTTCTTTCCGTCAGACTCTGCAGATTCATAATATGTCATTATTATATGTATACGTCATGACCTAACAAAAAATGCAATAAAATATGAATTTTCAATAATTTACAACGTGTAAAGTGTTTTTTTTTCACATGCGAGCAATTGTGGTTATATTTTGTATGGGGTGCGCTTGTTAAAAAAATTTAGAAATGGGGGTCTCGTTATATTTTTTGGGGGGAAATTACGCGATTTTTAACAAACGCGCAGCATCATTGTTCACATTATAATTGAAATGGGAACAATATTGCTGCATTAACAAACCAAAAAAAAGAAAAAAAACTTTTAAAAATATTTTTATTTTTAATATTTTTAAAAAAAAACTTTTTTCACAGTCGTGTTTGGTATTGTTGGAACGGCCATGCTCTGGCCGATCCAACAGTACCAAACTTTAACCCCTAGCTGCCACGAATTCGGGAGATAGGGGGTTCCAATTTATTTATTTATAAAGGATTTTACCAGGAAGGATACATTGAGATTTCTCTCGTTTTCAAGTATGTCCTGGGTTCAAGAACAAATTCCACCATTGGTGGCAGCTAGGGGTTGACGCCAGTCCTCAGGAGTTCCCGGAGGCTTGGCCGACGACATCCAAGATGTCGGCCAGCTCCGGGAAAGGATCACGAACCGGCGCTTTTCAGCGCCGATTCGTGATCCGGCTCCCCAGGGGTTAATGACAGCCACCGTTTGGAAAGGCACAGCCTGCCCTTCCAAACGGTGCCTGGCATTAAGCTCAGGACCCCCGCGATCGGGAGGGAGAGAGGTCCGAAGGACCGGGCAACAATGGGGCGGGGCTGGCTATTTGTGGATGAGCCTGCCTGCTGGAGCCAGAAGTCAGAAAATGACACCTCCCAGCGTGTTGCGCAGAGCGAGGTTGCATGCTCGGTTTTAAGCCAATCTTGAATGATTGGCTTAATCCAAGCGTGCCCTCTGGCCATGATGGATCCCACCTCCCGAATCTGGGAGTTCCTGAAGTGTTTGTGGGCATTAGGGAGCCTGCATTCACTTCAGGGAGACTACATTCACTTCAGGGAGACTACATTCACTTCAGGGAGACTACAGGAACTTCCAGGAGACTTGGGATCCCTGAGCAAGTCAAGTGTTTTTGTTTTGTTGTTTGTTTGTTTTTTTTTTTTTGTTTGTTTTTTTTAAATGCGATGCAAATGTCTCGAATAGAACGCGATCCCTCCAATTTTAAGGTAAATTTATGTCAGCAAATTCTAGCGGTATTCTCAAGTATCTACTGATATTCGTTTTCTTAATAAGGACAGTCCATAACTACTTAATAATCTCATTTTTTGTTTGTGTATTTCAGGTTTGTCTTTGAACAGTCACGCACTTTTTCCATCCTTGAACATAGGTACCAGTCTCTTCAGACAAGATCGGAGGCATTAGAAGAGCTGGGAGATAAAATAAGACTTGTTTTTGGAAAGGTATAGAATTGTGGTTTCTCTGCACTTTACAACTGAATTAAAATATATGTTTGTAGTGTATTACCTAATTATTTTGTAATGTTTAGTCACTTATTTGTTTCAAATTTAGCTCTTTCCTTTACAAGTGTGAGTCAGTCAATTTATAATTGAGTGAGTTCTCCTCACAGGGCATGATGCTATATAGGGGGAAAAACTTTGTCACACATGGGATTATAACTTTTGGCAAACCTAGGAGCTAGTAAGAAACTGAAAGTGCCTGTTGCTGGCTCCATCACCTGCCCTGCGATATTATTATTCTTTATATAGTGCCAGCATATTCCGCAGCGCTATACAATGGGCACAATATAGACAGGGTTACAATACATTGAACAACAATTGAAAAACCGGTACAATAGGAAACGAGGGCCCTATTCCCGTGGGAACTCACAATCTAGAATGATGGAGGTGGAAACGGGAGGAGAGGACTGCAAGGGGGGAATGATGGGCTGGTTGCGTCAGTGAGTCGGTGGTAGGCTTCCCTAAACAGGAATGTCTTAAGGGAGCTTTTGAACGAAGGGAAAGTCTGACCGTACGAGGGAGAACGTTCCAGAGGATGGGGACTGCGCGTGAGAAATCCTGCAGTCTATCATGGGAAGAGGTGATGCGAGGAGAAGCTAGGCACAGGTCACTGTTTGACCTTGGGCAATGGGCTGGGGTGTATTTGGTGATTAGTGAGGACAGAAAGTGGTGATGCCAACGGGAAAAAACCTGCGCTTGCATGTTTCCCATTAGCGTCCCCGTTTTAACACCAGATTGCGAGGCAGGTTCTGAATTCAGCAACCTGCCTCATAATGCAGCATTACCCTTCTGGATATTTGCACCGCCGCAAGGATCACCTCCTGGAGTCCATAGGACTCCATGAAGGTTTATGCTGCTGGGTGATCTGCAAGATCTTGCTCTCAAGAAATCGTCCAGAGCTACAGAGTGATTCGCTGAGGGAGACTGGGGACTATTTGTCCCCAGTCTCACTCTGCTCCTGGCGTCTAGAAGCGGCGGATCGGGCTGCAGTTTGCGCCTTGGGATGAGAGGTGAGTATCAGCTGGTGATAACTGATTCCACAGAAGCGCAGTTAGTTAGCACCAGCTTAGAGCTGTGGCTAACATTTTCTTTGCTGCTGCTGTGCATAATTAGCATTAGGACTTAGTAATACCTTACTTGTCATAACGCTAATTACTCTTTGCGTTCCCCGTGTTAAGTATAGGGAATGAAACGTTCCATAAGTTTGTGGTATAAACCGCTGTTACCGATACGCTAATGGGTTTTCTTAACCCGTTAGTGTGCGGGACGTGATCTAGGCGGCAATCTCATTTAGCCTAGCTCTGATGCTCACGTATGGAACCGCTAGTGTTAAGGAGGTGATGGGGCCCAATGTGGTTTATAGGAACCTTACAAAATATTCCTTGAAGATTTTTTGGCCAATTAAATAAAAATTTAGGAGCAAGAGTTGTTTTCATGGCACACTTTTCATTAGTCTTGTCACGTTTTCGCAGATTTTGCTCACAAAAGATTGTTTTTTATAAAAAAAGTCATTAATGAAGATCTAGTTTTTGCTTTTATTTTAAAGGCACACTACTCATTGTGAACTCTTTTATTATTTTTAATGTGACCAGGATGTGTAAAGTCTCTGCCCTTCTTCCCTCCCCACTGCTCAGATCCAGCAGACAGGCTGGTTGAAGTGGAGGAGCTTCTTCCCACCCAGCGTCATCAGCAGCCAAGATTTTTGAATTTCCCAGCTGCCGGTCACCAGATTACTCACTAATGACGTCAGCACACAGCAATCGTGCTGATGTCAACATCTCTGAGACCAACTTCTGTAGTAGTCTCAGAGAGGGAGCCAATAGATCGGCTCTGCACATGTGCACACTGCTCCGCTCCATCGTTCTGCCCAGGAGCTGTGGAACGTTCGTACGCAAAGTGCGCAAGTCCAATAGTGGTGCGCAAGTTGCTTAGGAGAAGAAAAGCTTCAGGGACTTCCAGGACAGGAAGTCTCTGAGCTTGAAGAAAAGGTGAGTAAAATCAGCTTCAATAACAAATATATAAAAAGGTAACTGGTCAGAGACTGTCAGCAGTAGCTGCCCAATTATTTAAGGAAAAGCCATTTTTCAATAAATTATCCCTTTTTAATACAGAATTGAAATACCAGCTTGGACATGAGGGGCCTATTCTCTTAGCAGCTCGCCAATGGAAAAATCCTGTGCAAGCCATTTTTCCTTTTGCAGCTCACAATTAACAGCTCTATTCCAACCAAGCTGCTGTATTAGTGCTTCAAGTGGGAAGATTTGTTTTTTTCATTTGTATTTTAACCTGTGGTTGCTAACGTGCCACTGTTCTCAGCTTTTGGAGTCTATAGGACTCTGGAGCCAGGTGCAACCCTAGAATTCATATGCTTGAGAGTTGGGTCGTTGAAACTACGCTTTTACAAAAATTCTAAAGGCAGTATTACGAAGTTGGTGCTAACTTAGGCTGGTCTCAGATGAGCACAATATGTGCGCCCGTACTGTCATGCTTACCGACGGACGTTGACGGAGGTGCAAAGTGCAATTCTCCATAGGAGGATCGAGCCTTGCAGCGCTGAGCACACTGATTGCGCTCACCGAGGTGGCCAGACGGGCTTCGAGTGGAAGGAACGTCCACTCTCACGGACGTTCCTTCCGCTCTCCAAAGATGCTTGTCTGACACTAGCCTTAACTCCATAGACTATAATAACTCTGGTAAGTTTACGAGAGCTCTGGTTAAGTTAGCACCAGCTGTGTAATATTGTCCTAAGAGTGGTATACTCTAGTTCATGACTATTGAATTTATGTGTTTATATCCTGCATGGATAGACATTCTTTAACTAGATTGACATGTGGTTCCCTACCTTACAGTATAGTAAGGATATTTTTGCTAGTTTTGTTTTTCCTTATTACTTTGTTTATTCTTTAACTGCTCTTAATAAAAGCTATTTTGTAGCTAGAACTTAGTTTCAGAACTGTACCCATTAGCCCATGGTGTGGCCTAGAACTAATTCTGCTTCAACAGTCCATAAATTGAGGATTCGTTCCCATATTTTTATTTGTAAATCCTATCCCATTTCTGTCTCTCTAGTCCAGTGTTTCCCAAACCTGTCCCGGAGACCCTCAACCAGGCCAGACTGAATCCTGCAATCACTGAGCAGTAAATCACATCACCTGTGCTGTGCTTCAGATATCTGGCAAACCTGGCGTGTCAGCCGGTCCTGAGAACAGATTTGGGAAACACTGCTCTAGTCCCTCACAAGAAGTGAGAGAATCTGTCCTAAACTTAGATTAGTTCACATAGGAATTATCAACAGCTTGTTGCTCCGTTAATAAATCAGTTACAGTAACAAAGCTGTGGAAAAGATTGACTGTTTATTAACACGCCGATCTATTCGGTGTGCTACTACATACAGTATCTGCCCTGGTTCTAACAAAGAACTGACAACTAGACTATAGACCTGTGCATTCCATATTACAATAGTTACCATATCTTTGTGGGCGCCATGAGGTTTGGAAGCAGGTGATTAAACTACTCATCTGCTGTCGTTGTGTGAGGGTTTACTTAAATATTGTGAGGAAATTAGCCCATCTGAATGTGCACAGGTTTGTTTTCTACCAATGAATAGATTCTAATCCTGTATCCCTGCAGCTCTTGCAGGTGGGTTTAAACACTGCAGGGTAGTATAGCACTCACTGCAGCTTTCTGGCCATCCTCCCTTCTCAGTGGGCAGATCGTTGCCATTGGCTGCAGGGAGACTGCCTAAGTTCAAAGGCTGTGCCGCGTCTGCAGCAAGGACTGCATAGGACGCCCCATTGTGCTAAGGAGTTAATGAAAGAAAATCTTATGACTGACTTTCGAAAATACTGAAAATGACAAACCCATTTTATTATCCGGTACATGTCGACTAGATAAGTTACTAGTGGCTTCTGATAACTATTTTAAATGATCTCAATATATTATTTTTTACTTTTTGTCTCTTTGTAATTGCACAGGCAGCCATCTTTCCTAAAGAAACATAAATAAATAAGCCCCTGGTGTTATCACAATGTCCCTTAAATTGTCACCCATCTCTCACCCTCACTGAATCTTGTCATGCCAGCATTTTTTGTTAAAAAATATGCAAAATATATATATATATCGTGTTTTCCCGAAAATAGGACACTGTCTTATATTTTTTTGGACCCAAAAGAACACACTAGGTCTTATTTTCGGTGGTAGGTCTTATTTTTTTTTTATACCGGTAGAAGACTTGCAAGACAGCATGAAATGAGTGCGCAACAAGCGTCCGTTATCCAAGCCTCTCCGGCAAAGCGCTAGGAAGGACGTTGATGGAACTGCAAAGCGCGTTCTCCATAGGATCGAGCCTTGCAGCGCTGAGTGCGCACATCGAGGTGGCCAGACGGGCGTTGAGTGGAAGGAACGTGCACTCTCACGGACGTTCCTTCCACTCTCCAAAGACGCCTGTCTGACACTAGCCTAAATTGCAGTATTTCACTGAGGGTCTGCATTACTGGCATAGTAGTATTGACGACCTTTTCTTAAATACAGTAAATGTGATGGAAGTTTATATATGGTCAAATATAATGAACATTGGTACTAGTAATGAGATAATTATCCACTCTCCTTCCAAAAAATAAAAAGTACAAGTGTAAAAAATATCTGCATGCTGAAAATACAATAACTTCATACACCTTTTCATATTTCTATAGTACAGCTATATACAATTACAGGTATATAGCAACCTGATTCATATCCTTGTAAAACAGAGAGTGACTCCAGATCTCACACTTTTGTTCTCTCCCTGACTGTTTTAAAGCTGCAATAAAGTTTGCATGACTTTTTTTGGTAGATTGGTGGAAGGGGGGGGGGCATTCCTTTGCAATCAGGGCCTGATTTGTATCTAAGGAGCCTGTAGTCACAGAAATGTGGAGTGCCCCTACACCCCCCCCCCCAACAAAATAGAGACCTGGAAAATTGGCTTTTTAAATTTTTGTTTTGGGGCAAACTAAAAAAAATAATTCAGTTCCTCTCTGCGTTCCAATCAAAAGAAGTATCATAATCTGTTGCCTTAGTTGAGTTAGTGCTGTGGAATTGTTTGTTTTATATGTAAAAAGCATATATCTGCACTAGAACAGAGAAAATAAACATTTTGGCATTGACCTTTTTTCAGTTTTTTATTTTTACACATTACATGGTCATGTTTGGTATCATTGTAAAGACTAGACTCTGACCTTTCCAATGACACCTCACTTAAGCTTGTGCGGGGCACAAATCAGTGATGTGAGTTCCAAAGTCCACTGTCTCTCCTCACTGCAGTGCCATGGTCTAGGTCAGTGTTTCCCAAACCTGTCCTCGGGACCCTCTGCCTCGCCAGGTTTACCAGATATCTGAAGCACATAACAGGTGATTTTGCTGCTCAGTGATTGCAGCACTCTGTATGCTTTTCCCCAAGGTGATCTGCAAAATCTGGCCTGGTTGAGGGTCCCGAGGACAGGTTTGGGAAACACTGGTCTAGGTTGTCAATGAAACAATGCGTTGCATCATTAGCTGCACACTTGCTGGCAGTGGGGGAAATGAGAAGGGGAGTTAGCGTAGCATCACTGTGCGCTTCATACTTGTAAACTGAATAATAGTGCGGTGTTAGAGGAAAAAAAAGACCTTTTTATTTTATTATTATTACATAAATCTAACCTGATTATGTTTGGTATCACTCCAAAGGCCATAATCTGGCCTTTACAATGATACCTCATATGTCCCTCTAGCCCTTAGGGCTCCAGAGATACAGTGGTCTAAATGATTGTTAAAAAAAAAAAATTCACAGCAAGGTGCCCTCTTGTGGAAGGTGCATGTAGGCACATGCCTACTCTGTCTAGTTATAAATCCGGCCTGGTTTTCAATAAAAACAAGTGATTGATGGGCTAAATTTTATTTTTAAGGCTGGTGCCCGTCTTTAAGAGTGGAGCGAACGTCCATGAGTGGACGTTCCTTACACTCTGACACCCGTCTGGCCACCTCGCTGAGCGCAGTTAGTTCGCTCAGCGCTGCAAGGCTCGCTCCTCCTATGCAACAGCGTGTGGCCAGCCCTGTCGCAGCATCTCAACGCTGCAACAGACGCCGGGAGGCACATCAGTACGGGCACACAGAGTGCGCTTGTCTGACCTCAGCCTTAATGGTTTGCAATGCAAAATGTCATGATTTCTTATTTCTCCTGACTAGTGGCTATATGAAGGAGATTCTTAGCATCTTTGAGCCTTTGATGGAAACAGACCCATAAGAAGCCATTTTTGGCATGGACAGTTTGCTACCATAGGTGAAGTTTGTTGTCACCCATTTACTTTGTTTTGGAACACGTAAAGAATGCTATCATGAGAGACCGGTTCGAATGGTGAATTTATAATATAGTGGGGTGCTGGAATTTATCTCCATGCCTTTTATGTAAAGCCCAACAGACTCTACGGCATCCAAGGAGTTACTGTTACCAGAGGCACAGAGTCATCAGGGTATTGTAGTGATTAGAGCAGGTGCTACTGCTGAAAAGACTGGTCCAGGTATGGCACCAAGATGCTGGGGAAAGCTTCTATATGCACAGAAGGTTCTAGCACAGGGGGCTAAAATGGCAAAGATGTATTTTTTATCTTAAAAATTTAATCCGTTTGCCCATGGAATCTACAGTGAATTTAGATTTATTTTTATCCTTTTGAAAACAAGCATGGATTGGTTTAGCATGTACAGGGCACTCCTAAATGTGGGATGGGGTGCGGTTAGGATTGGCTGGACCATTGCTGAAACCTCTCACTCCCCCCTAACCTGCCCCCTCCCCACCAATGGATTTGTGATATGTTGCATCTTGCCAGAAGTGGGCAGTTTCTCATGCTTAGAGGATTGGAGAAGTCACCCTGCACTAGATTCCAAGTAAGTTTTAATTGTCTACAGCAGTGGTTCCCAACCACGGTTCTCAAGTCCCCCTAACAAGTCAGGTTTTAAGGATTCCCTTGGGGAATTGCAGACTGAATCCTGCAATCACTGAGCAACAGATCATAACACCTGTGCTTCACATACCTGACAAACCTGACCTGTTGGGGGTACTTGGACGGCGGTTGGGAACCACTGATCTATAGAGTTAAAATAGGAGGGGGTTGTGGACATCGTCAGAAGGTTTATGTTCCAACCCTCACATTTTCTCCCAAAGTGTTCCTTTAATGGCCAAGCTTGTTAACATATGTGCTAGGTTGAAATAGTGTCCTGCAGGTTTACCTTAGAAAATATAGAGTAATATTGTGTTACTTCACATCGCCAGGGCTTCTACATCATAGCTGTAAAATTGGCTGGTGGTAACATGAGAACATTTTACACATCAAATCTATTTTCCTTTAAGATTTATTAAGAATTGTTTTTATTTTTCCAGCTACTTTTTTGTTCTTGCAGAGGGAAACCATTTGAAAAATAAAGTTTTGTCCCTTGTAAGAGGCTTACGCAGCTTATCCCCTCTGACTTGTTGCTTACTCTTTGCAGCTTATCTTGATGTAATACGTTTATTGGAGCCATCTGTCTGTATGTGGGAAGTGATGTAGGTATGTACTGTATTCAGGTCAGGCTGTAGTTGTAGATGGGAGCCCAAAGCATTATAATCAGGCAACCTTCTAAAGAGCTTAATATGAACAACAGCATTTAAAGTAGGCTTATAATACAAATAAATGTGGTTTCACGTTTCATATCAAAACCTATCAAAAAAATTATTCTAGTGTCAGACGAATGTCTTTGGAGAGTGGAAGGAACGTCCGTGAGAGTGGACGTTCCTTCCACTCGACGCCAGTCTGGCCACCTCACTGACTGCAGTTAGTCCGCTCAACGCAGCAAGGCTCGATCCTCCTATGGAGAATCTCACTTTGCAGCTCCGTCAACATCCGTTCTGGTGCTTTGCCGGAGAGGCTTGGATAACGTACGCTTGTTGCATGTGATGGTCCCCGTTGCAGTGTCAAAATGCTGCAATGGACGCCGGTAAGCACGTCAGTACGGGCGCACATAGCGCATTCGTCTAACACTGGCCTTAGAAATGTAAACTTAATACTGGAATTGGGAAATTGCTAGAAAATATTTATATTAAAAAGTGAAATTTGTTCTTCAGTGGAAACCCGTCCTTTTGGGTAAACTGGAGTAATACACCAAGTTTTGGCCCAGCAATCCAAAAATAGTTTTAAAAATTGCATTGTGAGGGTGTTCTGTATAATATATTTTTAGGGCTGAAACAACTAATCGATTTAATCGATGATTAAAATACCGGTAGTTGTCAACTATTTCCAATATAAATTAATCGTCTTGTGCACAGCACACACTGTTTAGATTCAGACGGAGTTAAATGTAAATAACCTCAGCTTTGGAGCTGATTGGAGAAGACGCGCCGCTGCTTTTCTCGGTATGATTTAGTTCTAGGGTTATGTCAGACACAACAAGTTTGTTTTTATTCCAACAGTAGCAGAACTCTAACACAAAACATAGGATACTGCCACTGTGTGAAGGAGCTGTATGCCGTAATTCTTACTTGAAGCTGGAGTCCTGTGCCACCACCCCACCCTCCCTGCCACACACTCTTTGGTCTGGGGACTGCCATTCCCTCCCTTTTGCCTGGTCCCTTTCCCCATACTCACTCCCACACTCAGATCTGGTCTTTTGTCCATACCCACTACCTCTCACACTCAGGTCAAGTCACTTAAGCAATGTCACTCCCTTCCACCTCAAGTCACTCCTCCCACTCCGTTTGTTCACAAAATTATTTAAAAAGGGACACTCCACTTTACCTTATTAATCCCAATTTCATGCTGACATCATCATCTATGACCAAGTGTTTGTAGCCGTGTTCATTTGGGAAAGCAAACATGGGCTTAAGCTGTGCATTCAGCATCAACCCATCCCCCTGACCAAGCACTTGCATACCTTGTGTGAAAAGTACGCAAGATACGCAATTTGCATATGTACATACGAAAGTTGCATACACTACTCAAATTGCTTATTTATTTTTTACATAAAATTTGCATACTTAAAAGGTTTTTAAAAAAAAATCGATTAATCGGATAAAATTTTATGAGCATAATTGTTAGTTGCAGCCCTATATATTTTAATTATTTTTAAGTTTAAAATGAAAAAAAGAATAAAAATCTAATAGAAAGTACTGTTGGGTTTAATGCTCCATCCCAGATTGATGGTGTTAGGCGAAAATTCTAGGTCAAAATAGCCAAACCAGAAAAATTCTCCCATTTTTATCTCACTTTCCAAATCGGCTAGTTTGTCTAGATCAGTGTTTCCCAAACCTGTCCTCAGGACCCTCCGCCTCGCCAGGTTTTCCAGATATCTGAAGCACAGCACAGGAGATATGATTTGTTGCTCAGTGATTGCAGGATTCAGTCTGCTTTTTCCCAAGGCAATCTGCAAAATCTGGCCTGGTTGAGGGTCCCGAGGGAGAGGTTTGGGATACACAGGTCTTTCTCCTGCTTTTCAGCTTTCTCTGAATAACCCCCTAAGCATCGTTGTGGCACCGAAGCTCACTGTAATTTCAAACAACAATTTGTTGCAACTAGGGTAATTTTTGGCCATCGAGTGAAGCAAATTTCAACAAAGGCAGGCAAGATTGTTGCAAATAATCAATCTTTCCAAAATGCACTATGATGCAAACAGCGGTACAAAAATAATGCTAGACAACTTCAAATGGAATCTACAATGATTAAGTTAGGTACAAACTATGGTGGAATCTACACGGACGAGGACGACGACAACACTACTAGACAACTTTGGCAGCAGCTACGGTGAAAAGAACAGTGGAACTTCCCTAAATTGTGAATTCACCATAGGTTCACCGTAGTTGAAATAGATTGTAGCTCCTTGAAGTGATACCACTGTTACTGACATATAGTAAAGGTGGTTAAGGAATAACCATATAATGCCTTCTAAAACCACTGCCAGGACTCAGAAGATGTATGGAAAACAAGTTTCCATTGCAGACAGTGTAAAATTAACATACCCTTAATTTAAAATCTATTTTAGAGACGGTAAGCTTATTAGACACAGAGCGATTTCCTCCTGATAGCCAAAAAGTGCCACTACATGTATAATAATATCTGGGGCTTTATGTTTCTGTATAAGAAAGACTTAACCCCAAGCTGTTCAAACTGCTTCAGCACCTTGAATGACATGTCCAAGGTGCTGAAAATTTGAGGGTACATTATGAAGTTTATTTGCAGTAAAATTCTTTTGCATTCCTCCAGAATACGACCAGATCGAGATTACTCAATATTGGACTCCTGCAGGAGCTTTTGAACATAGTATACTTGGCCATTGCAGTGAAGAGGTTAAGATGTTTGTTTTTGTGGGGGGTTTGAATAGTTCTAACATCAGCAGCTGCCACGTATTGAGTATGTCATCCCACTATCACTATTTTATTGTATACACTTAATACAGTGTTGCATAGGTGCATCATGCATGTATATCCTATTTCAAAACCTGTTACATCCCTGCAAAAAAAGTTGTAAGATGTATTTTATGACTTATGCCTGCAACTTAAGATTTACAATGTATATTGGAAATTGCATGCTGCGCAAAGGGCCATCGCGGAAAAGTTAATAAGATCCAGTACAACAGGTTATAAATTGCAATTTTCTTCAGCTGTGTGTACCCCCGGGCAAAGACCTATCTGTTGACTGATGGATTAGGTAATGACAAGGGATAACTCGAAGCATGTTATTTTGACGTGTGTGCTTTGTCCTATGCGTCATTTTCAACATCCTATGCTACAGAATGGCGTAGGGTAGCACAAGTTAATAAAGTTTTTGGTCTTGTTGCTATATATAAAGTGTAAACAAATTCTTGCATTATTCCCCTGTCACCTTGTGGACTTTACTTACCTGTGTGTTTGCCTTGTTCTGTTTTTACCTTTTTTGTGGACCCACCTGATTTGTTGCCCTCGACCTTGTCTTATCCTGTTCTGTGTTCCTGAACTCGGCTAGTATTTGGTTTTACCTCACTGTGGGTTATTTTACTGATGACTGACTGCATGGCTCCTTCCCCTCTGTGCCCCTAAACCTGCATCAAGGTATCCGGATCCATCACAAAGTCCCCTATTTTCCTGACCGCCATATTTATGCAATTGTATTTTATGTTTGTCTTTTAATTTTAAAATCTCCCTCCATTTCTGTTCCTCCTCCCCCCCCCCCTCCCCATGCATGGTCACAATGTGCTTTTCTCATAACCTTATTCACTCTATTCACAGCACACACACAAGGCAGACTGCATGGCTCCTTCCCCTCTGCTGTCCCACCCAACCCTTCGCATCCACCCTCCCACCCAGGGCAGGTCCATAATTTCAGGTCTCTCTTCCAGCAGTGTCCACTTCTCTCTCTAATTACTCTCACTAAGCCCAGGCTTCTGGTTCTTCCTATGCTGCCCTGCTAACCATCTGTTTCACCTACCCCAGTCCCTTAGATTGTAAGATCATGGGATGTCTGACTAAGCACTTGGTTAAGTGCTGTACTACCTGGACAGTTATCCCACGGGCAGGGTCATCTTTTCATTATGTATCATGTACGTCTCCTGTTTGTGCTCCCCTATTGTAAAGCGCTGCGGAAAATGTTGGCGCTGTATAATAATGTAAACCCAGCCATTATAAGGACTGGTATACATCTTTTTTTGTTCCTACCTACTCTGCCCTCAGGGTACTGCTCAATCCTTATGAAAAAATGATTGAGTAGCGTTTAGTTTGGAGCAGATTTTTTTTTTTTTTATATGGTACTCTAGCGAGAAAACATTTACAAAGAATAGAAACGTTAGTAATAGGTGTTCTTGATCAGTAATTCAAGAATAAAACCATAGGGTTTTTTTCCTCCTTTTAATACGTTGCCTTTCAGCCAAATACAGATAAGTTTTCCACAACACAATAAACTCAACTGTTCCATACAAAATCATTTTATACTTTCATGAACCTATCATTCTTCATAGATATATAATTTTTTTATTTTACTTTGTACATTCTTGTTTTCCACTAAGAACTTGGGCATTTTTTTGTGTTACTAATGCAGCTTGAATCTACTGAGGACATCCTAGCTGAAGCCAAGGTCTCGTCTTCTGTAGTGACAAACTTACAGCAACATCTGTCTAATCTTCAAGATAATCTTGGCGAAGTCCAAAACAATGAGCATCTACTCTCTACGAAGATGCAACATGTTAACATGAGATTCCAGACCATCACCGATACCTGGAAAAAAAGCCTGGATGAGATGAACCTGCATACGAGTTCACTTAAATCTGACATCAAAGAGTTTCACAGCCATGCTACTAGAAAAATCAATGCTGCTGACAACAAGCTAAACCTCGTTTCCGAAAGACTCAAAGACATGGAAGATAGTACAAAGAGGAATATGAGAACTGTAAAAAGTCATGAAGAAGAGGAGTTTGTGAAAATCAAAGAACAGATTAACTGGGATACCAAAGCCATTGAAGAACTGGAGAAACAACAGAGCAACTTGGTTGACACCAATGAGGAGGTAAAACAGAACATGGTGGAGTTGAAACCGAAGCTAGGGGAATGCATTCAGAATTTGCCGACCATCGAAAATGCTATTCACACCCTTTTGAAAACATCCAATGAAATGCTCGAGATGGACAAGAAGATGAACGAATTATCTGTTCAGGTATTTAATACAGAGGACAACCTGCTGAAAGTAATTTCTGAGATTTTGGAGATCCAGCATGGTCTAGAACAAATCCAATTTGACAACAGCATTTTGAAAATGCAAAATGACATTTCTGTGTTGAAAGAAGACACCCAAAGATTACTCTCAGAGAAGCAAACCACCTCTCTGTCCATGGAAGAAGAGGAACCATCAGACAAAGATCAAATCTAATTTAACTTTTATATAAATCCATTCAAAAATAACTAAAGTTCCACTTTGTACCGTTAGTTATCCCAGCTGAAAACACATTTTAAACTACATACCATCTTGCTTTGAAATGTAAATATCGATTCGTTAAGGGTCACGGAATAAGGGTGATCTTTGCAGCAGGCAATGACATGGTCACAGTTTAAAAATGGTAAAATGTAATTCATGCTTGACACTAGTTCTTGTTTGTGCAAATGCATTTATATAATATAGGCTAATCCTGGAAGCATAGATATGAGAATTTCCTTTTAATTACTACACATGTCCTAGCCTGTTTGCAACATCTGACTGTTGAAGTGATGCAATGGTCCTACAGGACACAGAATGCATCGCTATCTTTAGAAGTGCCCTAAAAGTAGTACAGTACAATACCCAAACTGAGGGCGGATTTACCGTGAATGAGTTTTGAGGCTGGAATATAAAGGAAATTAGACTGAACTTTTTTAACCATCGGATATTTCTAATAGCCATGTTTAGTTATAAATCCGTAGCATGCTATCAAAAAAAAAAACTGACCAGTAAAACAGCCGAAAAGTTTTTTTTTTTTCCCAGACAAGTAGCATTTTTCAAATATCACCAAGCAGCCAATATTTTTTTGCATTAAACACAAAACGATAAATTTTAAATCGAGCCCTAAGTCCCCCTCTAAAGGGGTTATCCACCTACCTCCCAATTGGCCCTGAATTGCACCGAACAGGACCATTAGTCTATTCACAAAGCTGTCAATTCGCCAAATACAAACAATTTAACAATGAAATAGTGTGAAATTTGGCAGCGTTTGACTGCACTAGAATTGTCTCAGAAAACTATTGTGTCTACTAATCACAGAATGCGGAAATTGCGGCAAAATGACCTGATTTTCTGTGTTTCAACAGGTTAAACCCATAGGTTTCAATGTAAAAGATGAAATATCTTTATTTTTTAAGACCATTTATTCTTTTTATTTTTTGGGGGGAAAAAAATGTTATCCTTTTAAAAGGCTGTTTTTTGCATTTTTATAAAGCGTTTTTTTTCTTTTAACCAGACCTTTTTATATTGTTTTTTACAGGATCTTTTTTTTATTATTGGGACACATTTTTACTACATTTCTTATAGATTTAAAGTCCTATAAGGAGAATAGGAGACTTTTTTTTTTCCAGGTCAGTGTAATTTGCTGAGGCTAACTCGGCACAATTTTGTGGTTTTCGCCAACATCCGAAAACTGCTTCAGCGACTCCAATTTCGGCAAAATACGATGACCATTCTCTAAATGGTGAATTCACTGTATTTGCGGTGAAATGGAATTGCTGAAATATGGCAAAAACCAAAGCACAGAATTTGCACGCAATTTCGGTGCTATGTGAAAACACCCTTTCATTTCAGGATGAAGGATCCCAATCATTAATCATTCTAAATGGCTGTTCAGAGTGCTTTTTTTATTATATATATATTTCTTATTTTTGCTTATATTAATTTTGGGGTTAGAAATTGTGCATTAGAGTGGTTTTCAGACAGTTCCTTCTGGCACAAAATGATGATTCTTTCACGTGTTTTCACAGAACTTGTTTGTAAAAATAGCTAAAGGGCAAAACGGCAGACAGGTTGCATTTCTAGCGAAATCACCATCCTCTTTGTTCTTTTGAATCAAAGAATTTTATATATGTGTAAGTCCTGCCCACATGAAGTCTGTATTTTATGTTGCGTTATATTATTTGGGTTGTGTTAAGTAAAATAGAAACAATATCAAAATACAATGATTGCACTAGCTTTGAGAAATAACTAAATATGACATATACAGTGTGTAGATAAAAAGTGCAGGCAGCTTAAACTGCCAGATACTACAGCTTCTTGCAGAGACTGATACTTGGTGTGTTGCTAACTAGGCCCTTTTTATAGTCCTTTGATTGATTTGATATATATATCAATCAATCAAATCTAGATACAATGCAGAGTCTGTGTCGGTCCACACATTCTGCTGTTAATCACAAATTCCAGGCATCTCAAAACGCATGGCGCTATATCACACCAAACCATTAATGGTGAGCTGCAAAGGGGAAAACCAAGCGCAAGCGTTCTCCCATTGCTAGGGGTACCAACTCCTGGAGGTCATAGGACACCATTGAACCCAGCATGGCCTTTCACAAGCTTGAGCTAGGACACCCAGGATCCATGTAAGACGCTGCGTAGTCGGTAGATCACTAGAAACTATTTGTACCTAGTCTTCCGCTGCTTGTGGCCAGGGGAAGCGGTGCACTGTGCCACCGTCGGCACCATGGGGTCTTTAAATAAGTATGGGATTTTTCTATCCCTTTTAGTTTGCGTGTTAAGTGATTTTCACAAAGTCCCTTAACACCAGCTTTTAAAAGCCATTTTAAAAAAAAATTAAATACTGGATCCTAAGGATAAGAACAAGCTATGGTGGAATAATGCTTTATTCTCCTTCTAGTTGCAAATTAACTGCTCCAATTAAAGAGTTGGAGCAGATAATTTACAGTAAACTGCTGAAACATCCCAGCCACAAACTTTGTTGTAACATAGACTGGGGCTATTAAGGTAACAGCTGGAGCTGATATGTCTGTTGGAGTAATAGCTTAGCTGTGATCTAGGCAATAAACTGAAACCGTTCCAACCTGTTTAATTCTCCATAGTCTTCAAATGGAATGGAATGGATATGTAGTGCTTCCAGCCAATGAGGTTTTAAAGATGGCTGCTGATATAGGTTGAAATAAAATATACATGCTGTTCATACCTATCTCTGCCATAACCTTCCTTTTGAAATGCTATCAATATATCAAGTTTAAGGCAGAGTAATTAAAAAAAAAAACTTTTTAGCCGAAGGAACAGTCTTAAAGCAGATCATGGCCACAGACCTCTTCAAGAGTCTGTACCAAACCAACATTGGTAGCGATGTGTTGACTAAAACAAATCGGTGCAGTGACTGGAACCAAAATGCCATTCTTCTCATACAATAAGAGGTAGAGTGAATTAAGCAGATGTGCCAGGCTGTATACGACAAGGTTAGAATCATCAGGAGAAACCCAAGATTTTTTCAAAAATATTCATGTTTTTGTCCTATCCAACTTTGAAACCAAAGTCTTCATGATTAAACTCGATCCTTTAACTGTGATAACCTAAAAGCCAGTCATCTTTAAAGCAAAAATGTATATTATAATCATTTTATATGTTCATTTAATTTTGCACAAATTTAAAAAAAATTCATGCATTTTTATGTCAAAAAATTTATCCTGTATAACACAATGCAATATGTGCATTATGATGGCTGGAGTCATTCCACTGTTCAATAAAAAGTCATCTTCACGTCTTCAATAATTATGTGTGTTGGCAGTTATTTCTTTTATGGTAACAACATTTTAGTGCCAGTTATTTTTTAATTTAGATTTTAATTTCAGTGTTTTTTTTTGTTTTTTTTTTAAAATCAAATTCAGGGTTATTCAAAGCGAATCGAAACGTCAACATACGTTCGGTGACTTTTCGTTCTCTTCAAGTCAGTGTGATTTGGCCATTCCATTTCGGCGACCCTGCGGTGTATTCAGCAAGCACCACAGAGCCATCGTAGTGCAGGGAAAAGCTGCCGCAATCCTGCCGAACACTCACCACAAAACCCGGCGAATGCACATCGAAACCCACAAAAACATCTGGATTAACCCCGCCGGAGAAACCAAAGCAGGAGCCGATCAGAGAGCAGAGCAGCTGCCAGAAAAACCTGACACCGCAGACGAATGGAGTGGGGGGGGGGGGCAGTACGCTTGAATGTTTGAAAAGTGAAACGCTGTTTGCAAAGAAACTACAGAACGAAAATGTCTGGAATTTAAATAGAAGATCCAATGAATGATAATAAAAAGGGCTGTTACAGCAAAAAGTAAAAAAAAAAAGATCCTGAAAAATCTAAAAATAAAACTTTTTACTACGGAATAAAATCATAACCGGTTTATTAGATATTAAATTAAAACGGGAATATTTTTAACATTGAAGCCTATGGGATTCTCCTGAATAAACCTGTCGCATGAAACCACCGAATGGCAGGGCATTGCAGCAACCTGTCTCAGCTGTTTTGTGTTCTCTGAATAGATGAAGCATTGCTTCTCTATGGGGAATTCACTGCCCTCGAACAGGTAACGAACAGCCACCATATGTGCAGGCAATTCGCCAACATTTGGCAAACTGCCTGCTCTCTGAATAGCCGAATGGCCAGGAAAGGTAACCGTACGCTGAATTTCAGTGTTCGGTTACCTTCCAGCCCCAATTCGAAGCTCTTTGAATAACCCTGACAGTGTTAGGTTGCTGTTCTATGACAACATGTCTACCACGATCCCGTGTAATGTCGTCAGTAGATCATAAGTGGAAAATGTCAACATTTGCACCATGTACTTGGCCTTAAGCCTTCCAGTCGTGGGACAATTTACATTTATGAGGTTCTAGATAACAATATTGTTGCAGATTTAAGTATTAATCTCTACCTATTCTTGCCATCTACCTGGCATTCTGTTACTGGCCTTAATTTGTGAATATTTGGTTGACTCCTCCTCGTTTCCTATGCTACAGTCTCTATCATTTGTGGCCTTGGCCGGATCCTTTTTATGGTACTTTATTTCCTCACGGTTAGTAGATACTCCTACCTGCTTTGAGATGTTTCGCCTAAATTTGACTATATCTGTTAAGGATCAGTAAAACATTTCTTCAATCTTGGTTTTCGTTATACGTCAATGTGTTATGGTTCATGCATTGGGGGATCCATGAGTAAAGATGACACGGGAATACCTTCTGCATACAAGGTACTGACATTCAGTTCAACTCCTTAATGTCAGTTTTACAAGGTCATAAAGTATGTGTTTGTGAGAGCTGTCACGTCCAAGGCATGCCAAGCATTTGGTCAAATGTTCTGTACAGAGGGGGAATTACCTTTTTAAAAATTGGTCAAAGGAATAGTAGATGGACTACCCAAGGATGTTTTGCAAATCACATGGGTGAAGTCTTATTTTAGGTTGTCAAATCAACAAGGTATAGAAACCCAAAAGTTCAGGAGTATTCTCGGCATGCAAGCTACGGCCATCTGATACCCCTTCAGAATGAAATCTCTAAAAGCTTGTTTATAGAGATTAAAAGTAATAACCCACTCGCCTCATTTGCATGTCAAGCTTTCCAACAAATGTTTTCTACTATGGTAACCTCCTTTTATGAAGATCTCCATTAAACTATGTTTACAGTATGTAAAATTCCCCCAAAATAACGGAAGGGTTGCACTGTACTAATAGCTTCATTTTGTAAGTACTGTGATCTGTAATGCTATTTGATAAAATATAGAAGGTCGACCTGGGTCTTGCTGTAATTTTTCTTCTTCTAGAAGTTGGTTATATGATCATAAGATTTTATTGTTGTCTTATTAAAACAACCCTATGATTGCAACAGTATTTCAATGGCTACAAACACACCTTTTCTGTACATTTAATAAATGGAGGACTAGAAAAAGCAACGTAAAATAAATTCTTCAAGGTGGGTGCCCCAGGAACAACCAAAAGACACCGCAGTTATACCATATTGGAAAGCAGGGCCCCACACTCCAATCCCCGTTTTATTGGATGAGCCATAATGTTTCGGCATTGCTTGAGAAAGACCGTTTATTGCAGCTCACCCAATAAACTGGCTACCTACTATGGAGTCCTGGATTCTTCTCTCCTGTATAGTATAAATGAAGAACTGCCCATTCTCCTTGGTTGCATCCCTCTCTTCATTACTGGTACTTGATTATAGAGTCCTTTTATAAACTATGAACCACAGACAGCCCCAAGATGATGGATTACTCAAAGAGCAGTCATTGGGTTACATTAGACCACCTCCAAAATGAGGTACAGTGATGTTGTGCCAGGTTTATTTTATGTATGATTAATTTATTTTTATTTTTTTTTACCTGTTTCATCAGGGCTTGTTTATAATTAGGCAGAGTAGACATGTGACTATAGGTGCCTGCCAGAAGGGGGCGCCTTGCTCTGTAAAAAATAAACACAATTTTTACAATCATTTAGACCCCAGTAGCTCTCGAGCCCTACAGGCTAGAAAGACATAATGTGTCAATGGAAAGGCGTTCCCAACCATAGCAAATATGATCATTTTAATGTAAAAATATAATGAATAAAATATTTTTTTCTAAAGGTGATGGCACAAAGCATTGTTTCATCTACAACCAGGACCGGGGCACTGCAGGGTGGAGAAGAGATGGGGGGGGCTGTGGAACCTGGCACATCTGATTTATACACCACATAAGGTCAGCTGAGGTGTAATTGGAAAGGACAGCGCTTGGTACATGTATTGAGACCATGTATTGTGTAAAAATATAAAAAAATGTACTTCTCTGTTCTAAGGCGGTGTCATTATGTGCTTTTACTTAGTGCAGCAGCATTATTTGCTTTATAACTAGAGATGGGAAAGCTTGGAAAAATTGGGGAAAAACATTTTTATCCAGGCTTTTTCCAAAGCCAATTTTTATTTTTTTTCTGGGAAAAATTGGAAAAAAAACAAAAATGTGTGTGTGGTATGTTCTTTTGCAATGATCTATAATATGTCTAAAATAGATTTAATACTACATCATAGCATTAGGACCTTTTAATGAAAGCCTTCTGAGACTTTATTTAAAGTCTTAAATCATTACAAGTAGTCTGAGTTGAAGCCGAGCAAATCCTGGAATACAGTTCAAGTAACACGTCTCAATGCAATACTCAAACAACAAAAATATACATTTCAGCCTCTAGGGGGCACTACAGGGAAAAGGCTTCAGTTTAGCTTGATTGTGAGCTCCATCTTGTACCTCATACAGTGGTTGTTGGGATACAGTTGATGATAGTTTCTGTCTTCTCAGGCCTTTAAAAGGTTAAATCTGTCCCTATTTGATCCCTGTTAACGTCCTCTCTAGTACAGTCTGGGATTCTGCAAATCATATCCCTCCTGCAACATGGTGGCAATGTCTCTGCACTACACGACCTCTGACACCTCTTGCATCATCTGCTGCTGCTGTGAAAGAATCTGCTCTGTTAGTTTCTTGATTTGGTATGAATATTAACAAACTAACCCGTGAAAGGGGAGAAACGCTTGTTTCAATCCGTGCAAACCTTAAGTTTTTAGGAGTCAATGCGAAAAATGACAAATATGGAGGAGAGGAAATAGAAACAGAAAATGATAGATCAGAAAATGGGATTAAATTGCATGCATTGTATATGTTGTCTTTTGTTTCCTTTTTTTTTTTTTATTTATTTAAAGCACCACTCGAAAGTTAAACCTCAACGTGGTGCTTAAATATTGATGTATCCATATCTTACAGGCACAAATAATGCAGTTACTTCCGTTTGCTGTTGGTGCTAAGGGGCAAATTTGATGTAGAAATATATATACAGTTGTGTTCAAAATTTATTCAACCCCCAATGCTGTAAAGGGTTTTAGGGAATTTCGTGTACATTTGTAATTGTATTCAGAATAAAATCCTACAAGGACTTTTTAAAGAACCATATGCAACTAAAATGACATCAATTGGTTTTGTAATACAGTAGTAAATGTTTCTTTTGTGAATTCTTCATTGACACAATTATTCAACCCCTTAAAGACTACCACTCTGAAGAACAGAGGTTCATTCAAGTGTTTTCAATCAGGTATTGAAAACACCTGTGGATGTCACGGAGCATCAATAAAGCATAATAAGCACCAATTAGGCAGCTTTAAAATGATTGATACTCAGCTCCTTCTAGACATTTACTGGTATGGTTACAAACATGGTGAAGTCAAGAGAATGGTCCAGGAAGACCAGAGAAGAGGTGATTACTCTTCACAGGAAGGGCAATGGCTATAAGAAGATTGCAAAGATGTTAAACATACCAAGAGAGACCATAGGAAGCATCATTCGCAAATTCAAGGCAAAGGGCACTGTTGAAACGCTACCTGGTCGTGGCAGAAAGAAGATGCTGACTTCGACTGCTGTGCGCTACCTGAAGCGTAGAGTGGAGAAAAGTCCCCGTGTGACTGCTGAGAAACTGAGAAAAGATTTGTCAGATGTGGGTACTGAAGTTTCAGCTCAGTCAATACGGCGCACACTGCGTAATGAAGGCCTCCATGCCAGAACTCCCAGGCGCACCCCCTTGCTGTCTCCAAAGAATAAGAAGAGTCGACTGCAGTATGCCAAAAGTCATGTGGACAAACCACAGAAGTTTTGGGATAAGTGTTCTGTGGACTGATGAAACAAAATTAGAACTGTTTGGGCCCATGGATCAACGCTATGTTTGGAGGAGGAAGAACAAGGCCTATGAAGAAAAGAACACCTTGACTACTGTGAAGCATGGCGGGGGGTCAATCATGCTTTGGGGCTGTTTTGCTTCTGCAGGTACAGGGAAGCTTCAGCGTGTGCAAGGTACCATGAATTCTCTTCAGTACCAGGAGATATTGGATGACAATGTGATGCAGTCCGTCACAAACCTGAGGCTTGGGAGACGTTGGACCTTTCAACAGGACAATGATCCCAAGCATACCTCCAAGTCTACTAGAGCATGGTTGCAGGTTAAAGGCTGGAACATTTTGGAGTGGCCATCGCAGTCACCTGACTTAAATCCCATTGAGAACCTCTGGTGGGACTTAAAGCAGTTGCAGTGCGCAAGCCTAAGAATGTGACTGAACTGGAGGCTTTTGCCCATGACGAATGGGCGAAGATACCCGTAGATCGCTGCAAGACACTTGTGTCAAGCTATGCTTCACGTTTAAAAGCTGTTATAACTGTAAAAGGATGTTGTACTAAGATTGAATGTCACTTGGGGGTTGAATAAAACTGATAATGATGTGAGCAAAGAAAATACATTTGTGGTTATTTTATTATAAATGTTTTGTTATATTTGTCTGACCTACACGTGCCTCTTTGATTTAATTGTAAGCAAGATGACTGAATGATCAAAATCAATGTCAAACTGGCCAAAACACTCAATTTCAGTGGGGGTTGAATAATTTTGAACACAACTGTATTTCTATGTTTTTATGTTGATGGTTTCTTGCTTTTATTGTTGCTCTCTAGGAAACGGAGGGCTGGTTACTTGTTCTCATAGTTGTTACTTCTCATACGATCATATACAGTCCTTGCTTGTTATTCCATTTGAAACAAAAGATAAAATTATAAAAAGCTAGTTCAAGTTACTAAATAAACTATTTTTTATTTCAAGTCGGACAAAATTAATTTTAAATTTGTAAACCTACTCCATGGTGCATATTTTCAATTTTTCCGAAAAATTTCCAATTTCCGAAAAAAAACTTTTTCCATGGCTTCAAAATTTTCAGAAATGTTACATCTCTAGCACTACCTCACCTTCTCCGTTCCCACGTCGGAAGCAAATGTGTGGGTGATAGTGCAGCGAGTTATTCCACAGATTCATCTAAAACACAAGCTCTGATGCAAGGAGAGCGGGGGTACTTTGGACCCCTATATCTCCATTCTTTACACCCGACAAGTTCAAGTTAGGTGTGATTGGACAGGTCAGAGTCTGATCTTTCTAATGATGTGGAACCTGACCATGTAAAATTTAAAAAAAAGCCATGCTTCACCTTTAATTCCAAAGCCAAGCCAGTTTTGATATCCTATTGAAAAACTGCTAAAAATGTAGTAGCATAAAAAAATGAAGTGGTAAAAAAAGTCGCATCTTGAAAAAGACTCTGAGCTACAGCTGTAGTTTGATGCCCAGAATTTTGGTTGCAATGGACTGAAATGGAGCATCATTTTCCATAGCTAGGGTTAGAAATTAGGGTTAGGCTTAGAAATTAAGGATAGGGATAGGTTACTATTTTGCTTGTTTAACCCCAACCCAAACATTCTGCTCCCTTTTTTTTTTTTTTTGCTTCATTTCAAGACAACAGATTCTGCCCCTTCTCTTGATATGAGAGCAGCGAGAAACTGGTTTTCAGTTCCACATTTCTGTGCCTACAGGTTCCTGAGATATAATTCTGACCCTGTGTGTCAGCTGGATTGAAGTTGTCAGGATCCCTGCCCAGGCGCACGTGGGAACCTGAAAGGGACCCGTGCTAGAGCTGCTCCTGCTGTTACATAGCCTGGCAGCATCATTCCTGTCCTACACCTGCTTTAATATTCAGCCCAGGTTTTCAATTGCCAAGCCTGAAGGAAGCCTCTTCTGTTCTCCATCCCGCCTGCGTAACCTAGGACTTCTATTTAAGGGAGTTGTATCCCTATGGACTTTGCCTTGGTGTTGAGTTTCTGCTCCTGCTGCTATCTGGACTTTTTCTCCTGTCAGTTTGTCTCCTTACGTTTGTTCCCGGTCATCCCTTGCTTCTGCCAGTATCCAGCCATGCCCCGGGTTTGATTCCTGCTGTCTCATACCACCCCCAATAAACCTATTACTATTATTATATTTTATTTATATAGCGCCACCTTAATCCGCAGTGCTGAACAATGGGCACAATCTAGACAGGGTTACAATACACTGAGACTGAACAACATTTGATAAACTAGTACAGGAGGAAACAAGGGCCCAATTCCCATGGTAACTCACAATCTAGAAGGGTTGGGGATGGAAACCGAAGGAGAGGAGCATTTTGAAGGAAGGGAAACTAGGTGAAATTCTGACCGTACGAGGGAGAGTGTTCCAGAGGATGGGATCTGCGCCTGAGAAATCCTGTAGTCTATCATGGGAAGAGGTGAGGCAGGGAGAAGCTAGGCGCAGGTAACTGATTTTAGGAAGTGCGTTGGGTGTATTTGGTGATTAGTGAGGACATGTAATGGGGAGCTGAGTTAGTGAGAGCTTTGTAGGTCAGGGTAAGGATTTTGAATTTAATTCTGCAGTGGATGGGGAGCCATTGGCTCTGCTGTTTCCTTAATCCCCCACATCCAGTCTCTTTCCTCCTACTGCTGCTACCAGTTGTGTAATATTTCCAGAATTCAACCATTTCTTACCGCTGACACCACAAAGCAACTCATCTGTCGAGATGATATATATTCAATTAAGAAACATATATGAGATACAAATATCAATCATTTATATTTCCTAGAAATTCTCCTAAATTCTTTTAATTGTATGTGTTTTGCTTTGAAGAATACAATAATCAATAACCGGATAAAAACATAACTATATATATATATATATGAGATTTGAAACTTTTTTGTATACATAATATCAAAAACAAAGATTCATAAACCACCACAACATCCATCAGCACATGGATTACTAGCTTCCCAATATATGTATCTCCTGTTAGTAACTGCATATATGATTAATATCATTTACTTTATCAGTAAGTAACTATACACAAATGGTTAATAAACATGTATTTCCCAGCAAACCAATGTTTAACGAGCTAGATCTTGTAGAGATATATGTATCTCTCTATGCTACGTGGATCAACAAAAGATGAGTTATCACTTATTCTATTTCTAGAATAAGTAATAAAAACTTATTTAGTGAATCCTCCCCGAATATCGAGAATTAAGCTTCTAATCTTCTGCTTTTTATATTGTAGTTATATAATTCCGTGCTTATTAATTTCAATCACCGTAACTTCCAAATTCAATATTTATATATCTCTGTATATCACTTTGCAACAATTACTTTAGGATAAAATCCTTATATCCGATTCTTCTTCATATCTCTTTCTGCAGATTTAGAAATATTTTGAAGACCTCTGGATCTATCTGTTGCAAGAAATACTCCAGATATATATAATTACATTAATTCCTTAATTTGCTTTCATACATTACCTGTCCAAGATCTGGTCTGTAGTTACAACAGAAATACTCTTTGAATATATTGTTTTTGGAATATGTGAAAATTATCAATGTCAGATATTCAATGCATGTGAGTTAGAGATATGGTCCTAATTAAGTGATATGTAATATCCTGAATGCATTGTGTGTTGGAATGATCTGAATCTCTGAATCAATGCATTATCGTGTCCTGGGATGATCTGCCTCAATACAACGAACAGTATATCCAGTTATAGTCAATTTGACGTCACTGAAAATCTACCCCTTAATTTAAATATCTTTCTCTATATTCTTAAATATAATATTTAATATGCCTCGAGGGCAGTGTTGCTCTTCAAATTAATTTCACAATTTAATTTTAATTCCCTTATCTCAGGTCAAAGATCAATTTACTATCTTATTTTGAACAAAGAACAACTATGGTTATTCCAGACAGTGCATCTCGGATTGTCAAAATTAAATTAATATCTACACTCCTCTCAAGGTTTTTACTGAGTACTCTTTATCAGCTAAATTCCTTTCTAGTTAAAATCAACAGAAATTCTATTCTTCAATAATTATACCGTTTTATATAGTTCTACTCTTCAAATAATTGGAGCATCTATTTTCTACTGTAAATATTGAATATATTGATTATAAAAATATATTTCGTGAATATTTTTTTACACTTGCATAGAGATTTTAAAATTTGTTTCTATACCCAAAAAGAAAAATATCTTTAATTCAAGAACTTGTTAAAACAAACCAATAAATTTAAATATGACACGTCTGGCACTTAGCTCAGCATTATCTCAAATACATTTTATCTGCTATAGCATTTATAAAAACACCTATAACTCTTAAAGTTCACCTAGCCATGAACTATTTAGACGAAAATTGAAAGAGAATTTTTTTTAGTTTTAGAAATGGACAAAGAAAAGACTTTACATTAAAACACGATGGCTACAGGCATCCATTTTAATTTTCCATTATAATATACCCGACACATCTATGCCCTTGTAAACTCCCGACTCGACTAGTGTAATAATCAGAGTAACTCCAAGGCAGTGAACCTGGCTTGATGGGGAGATTGGTTCTCTGTCATGGTTGAGGGTATCACTATTTGGATTTCTCTGTATCTGCATGTTTGATCTGTTTCGTCTGCAGTTTGGGCTCTCATGTGCCACCCGTTTTATGACCCTGACACAAGTGCCCTTGGTACATTGTATTTAAATATCCTGCAGCCCCCCCCCCCATTCTGTATAGATGCATGGGTGGATGTCATAGTGCCAAAATGGCACGTCCAAATCCTCCTCGATCCATTCACAAAACTCTTGCAGATACAAGCATAAAGCTTATTAAACTATAGTAAATATGAGCAACAATCCTACTGATTCACATCAATTTTATTCCTTGATATAGTGATAGATTCTTCCATTTTATATTTGGTTTTATTATTGTACTATAAAAATACAAATCTTCCAACCATACTGTTAAATAAAAATATATGCGCATAATTGTTGGTTCAAGTAATGATGTGCTGCAACGAAATTCTACTGCAAGCTTTGAAAAAATCTATAATAATGGTGGTTAATGCCTTCAGCCACTTCATGAGTCTCTTAACCTGTTATATCCTCTGTTCTGTAGCTTCTGAAAACTGAAGAGGCAGTGATTAAGTTCAAGGAGCTTGGAATAACCCAACGAGCAGAAGGTTTTCGGAGAGATCTATCCAGTTTGGGAGCTTCGTGTAAAGCTATAGCAGATAACCGGGACCGTCTCGAAGGAAACCTTACCACCTTACAGAAAGCTTTTGCCAAATTCGAGAAGAGCACTAGCAACATCACTAATGAGATATCTATGAGGATTAACACCGTAAAGACAGATGTTCGACGAATATCTGGTTTTGAGACTGATATCAACTCCCTGATAGAATCAGTCATTGAGTTAGAAAATAAACTGGAGAAAGTGGAGAAGAGCACGGTGCAGAGTATCGGAAACTCTCTCGCTGACAGCATTGACCGCATCACAGATCTAAAGAACGCTGTTTCAAGAAATTCAGACAGAATAGATTTGATAAAGAAGAGGCTAGTAGAGCTTAGGAGTGATTTTAGTGATAATTCAGAGAAATTGCAAAATTTAGAAAGCGATCGGCTCAAAGTCATGCAGGCAGTCCATTTTGCCAACGACTTAAAGCCCAAGGTCTTTACCTTAAGAAAAGACTTGAGTCAAGTGCAAAACATTATGAATGACTTGTCTTTAAGACTAGGCCGACTAGCACAGGATTTATTGAAGAGAGAAAGGGAAGTTATGGCGATAAGTGATCAAGTATTCAATTTTACGGCCATGAAGTCAGAAATTCAAGATTTAAATCTTAAACTACATACTAGCTAATGTTTAATGTAAGAAGGATCAAGGATGCGAGCCTTATATTTGTACTGATTCATGTAAATCAGTGCTTCCTGCACATGTCCTGAAGACCCACTAATAGGCCAGGTTTGCCAGATATCTGAAGCACAGCACAGATGATATGATTTGCTGCTCAGTGATTGCAGGATTCTGTCTGCATTTCCCCAAGGGAAACCTTTAAACCTGCCCTATTAAAGGGTCCTGAGGACCAGGGTTGGGAAGCACTGGTATAAATTAAGGATTTATTTTCGTGTGACCTTAATAAGTATACAAAATGACCATTCCTGCAGCTATGTATCAACATTCTAAATTGATGGCAACAATAAGTCAATGTTGGTTGATTGATATGGATTTTGCTGCTATACTGTTAATTCAAAGATTTTGTAGTTATTGGAAGTGTTGCAACAAAATTACACGTCTGATTAGAAATATCACATTTTCTTGTTGCTGTATAAGAGTCGCAGTGTAGCCCACTTCAATGTTATTTGAATTCTCATACCCTTAAAGGAGTACTTCTTAAATGTATCATTGGCAAGAAGCTGAAGATTTTAGCAGACCTGTCCATTTTTCTCATCTTCTTGTTCTGCCCCGTTCCCCTTACCATGTTTTTCCTGTTCTTCTCACCCTCCATTGTGCTGCTGCTGCCCCACTCCTCTAAAGTCCATGGTGTTGGTGGCAATTTGTGCTGCAATGTTTAACTTTTCACTGGACTTCTTTTTGAGACAGGGGCCTGAAGCTGAATCGTCAGACTGTCAAGATATTTCATTCATTATGGTAAAGTAAGAGGACCTGCCAACAGAAAATATTTTAGATGGTGTATCTTTAGATAAAGAATAGGATTCCTCGCCAAACACACACTGAGCCTTTAAAATTGACAGACAAGGCATGGTCTCCACAACTTTGACAGTAATTATTCCATGCAGCGTTCCCCCTTTTTTGTGGGACAGATCTTCTTTTTTGGCCTTGACCCCAGTATTGGGATTCTTTTCTGTTGTCCACAGAGGAATCACTATTGAAGCAGTATGACCGTGGCATTGAACACAATAGGGGTTATTCACAAAGCAGCGAACTTTCTACCGAATTGCACCGAACAGTGAATTTCCCAGTACGGTGCAATTTCGTGGCAGTTGATCTATTCACTAAACTGTCAATTTGCCAAATTCTGGCTAATTGATAACAAAACACGGTGCAGTTCACCGCGAATCACTGTAGTTTGCCGATCTTCGGCAGCAGTGAAATTGTCCCATAAAGTAGTAATGGTTAATCTATTTTCAGAGCGCTGAACTGCACCAAAGTGTCGGAGACATTCCCTGATTTGTGTGTATTAGTTTGACAATTTTAAACAGGCGAATCCCATAGTGTTCAATGTAAAAATATAATTTTTTAAAAATATTTTTTTGGAAAAATCATTTATTTTTTTTAGAACATCTTTTTGTAATTTCTAGACAAACAGGGTTATTCAATGAGAATCGAAAAGTCACCGTACGTGAAATTTTACGTCGGGGGACTTTTCGTTCTCTTCAATTCGGTGTGATTTGGCGATCCCATTTCGGTGACCCTGCGGTGTATTCAGCAAGCACCACAGGGGTGCCGTACTGCAGGGAAAACCCGCCAAGCACTCCCTGCAAAACCCGCCGAACACTCACCGAAACACGCAGACGCATCTGGATTAACCCTGCAGAACACGCCGGAGTGAAAATAAACAAAAACGGTACGTTTGAAATTTGAAACGCAGTTTGCAAAAAAACTACTGAACGAAAATGCCTGGAATTTACATCTAAGATCCAATATAATAAAAAGGGCTGTTACAGAAAAAAGAAAAAAATAACAAAAAAGCATTTTTTGGCAAAACAAATTCCCTAACAGATCCTAAAAAAATCTATAAATAAAGAGACTTTTTACTGCAGAATATAATAATAAACGGTTTATTAGATATTGGATTAAAACAGGAATATTTTTATCATTGAAGCCTATGGGAATCGCCTTAATCTGTCGAATGAAACCACCGAACAGCAGGGCAATTCTGCAACATTTCACTACTGTTTGGTGTTCTCTGAATAGAGGAAGCATTGCTTCTCTATGGGGATTTCACTGCCTTCGAACAGGCACCGCATGTGCAGGGAATTCGCCAAGATTTGGCGAACTGCCTGCTCTCTGAATAGCCGAATGGCCAGGAAAGGTAACCGTATGCTGAATTTCACTGTTCGGTTACCTTTCGGGGCCAGATCGGCTCTCTTTGAATATTTTTGATTCCCAGTTTTTTAAAATTCTTTAACAGACCTTTTTATTAATTAGACACACTTAAAATACATTTAGAGAGAATAGGCGAGTTCAATTTTTTTTTTGTGCAGTTCAGCGGAATTTGGTAGGCAGTTTGACTGTGTACAGCATCTCCACCTTCAGTGCTCTACAGTGACACTGGTGAAAAGTGAATTCATCGAAGGGTCGGCGAAATGGAATTACTGTAGTGCAAAGCACTGAAATTTCGCTGCTTTGCGAATAACCCCTTATGTGTCTTGAGTTGGGTCAGCAGGGCTGCCATCACCAAGTGAGAAACAGAGGTTTGTGAGGGTCCTGAAAATGAGCAACGGCACTAGTAGTCTGCTCTATGGTGGGTGCCCGCTCAAGTCTCACAAGGCTTTAGCTCGATTGTGCCATTACAGGGGTAACTGCTCCATATGCAAATCAGACGCTATCACCCAGAAAGGGTGGCCACTACCGAAATGCCAAGGAAGTCACCCCTGCACGAGAGGTGCAGCAACCTCAGTTTCAGCCTTGTTAGGCTTCGTCAGGAGGGTATAGCTGACACCCTCTAGGCACATCGAGCAAGGGGTCCACGTCTGGATTACCCTGTAGTGAGAAGCAGAGAGGTTTGTGAGGGTTCTGAGAACGAATTAAAACATACAGACCCCCATTTTATAATGTCCATTTCATGCCATAGCGATCATGTGTCGCATTTGGAAGATCTCAAGGCGCACCGGAAATCATGATTCGTCACATAGCCCGCATCTCATTCAGCCAATGTCTGCAACCAGATATGACATCGCAATGGTTCCTTCATCATTTGGGATGGATCACATGCTGAATTTGAGGATTTTGGAGTAAGTTTACCATAATGAGTTTCATTTGAAAAAAAATTTGGTAGATATTGGTGGTACTGAGCTTTTAAGATTTAAAATTTTTTATTAAAGATAAACTGTTTTGTACTAAGCCTTTTTTCAAATCAACGGATAAGAATTCCTATATTAATTCTGATAGCAGCCACCGTAAAAAATGGTTGGATAATATCCCTAAAAATCAATTTGGGTAGTTGCGGGGTAATTGTTCAGAGATTGATGATTTCCTGATTTAAAAGGGAGGAGCTTGCTTAAAAAAATCTAGATAAACAGTACCCTAGAGGGTTGAGGAAAGTAAAAAGAAAGTTCAGAATATTTATTTATAAAGGATTTTACCAGGAAGGATACATTGAGATTTCTCTCGTTTTCAAGTATGTCCTGGGTTCAAGAACATTGAAGTGTTACAGAAATACAAAGTAGTAAAATGCAAGATATTAAAAAACAACACAAATATACAGATTAACAGAAAATAAATATGTAGGAAATATAGCCATTATGTTACATGTTTACAGGTGCATTCCGTATTGAGGTATGTTAATAGGGAGCTCTTGAGTGACTTTAGACTTGGTGAAGATTTGATGGCGTCTGGGAGGTTATTTCATAATTGTGGTGCTCTGTAGGAAAATGAGGACCGAGCCACTGTCTTTTTGTATTATGGTATTGCAAGTAAGGTGCTGGTCCTGGATCGGAGGTTATAGGATGAGGGAACTGCTGGGGGAAGCAGCCTATTCAGGTAGGGTGGCAGCTTCCCAGAAAAGCTCTTAAACACCAGGCTGGAAAGGTGAAGGGTGCGTTTAGACTGCAGCGATGGCCAGTTTAGCTCTTTTAACATGTCACAATGGTGTGTCATGTAGTTACATTGTATTACTCATTCTGCCGCTTTGCATTACAATGTGGTAAGTTTCTGGAGGTGTGTTTGCGGGGTGGCTGCTTACACTACATCTCCGTATTCAATAGCCGGCATAAGCCTTTGTTCTACAATCTGCTTTCTTATTGCGGGGCTCAGGCAGGATTTGTTTCTGTACAGGGCACCTAGTTTGGGGTAAAGTTTAGATGAGAGTTTTTCGATGTGGGGGCCAAAGGATAGATTAGGGTCCAACCACATACCTAGATATTTGAGAGAAGTGACTGTGGTCAGTGTGCCATTTGATTTTGTCCCAACATATAAGTGGGGATTTTGCAATTTGTGTAGTTTAGGTTTTGTTCCAAAGAGCATCGTTACAGTTTTGTCAGTATTTAAAAAAAGGTTTTGATCCACTTTTCTACCTCTGTGAATTGTTCTTGCAGCACGGCCTCCAGCTGCGGGAGATTTGGTTTGCTGGTATAGATCACAGTGTGGTCTGCGTACATATGTACAGTTGAGGCTTTGCAGACGTTGGACAGATCATTTATGAATATTGTGAATAGCAGGGGGCCGAGTATTGAGCCTTGGGGTACACCGCAAGTGACAGGGAGGGGGAGGGAGGAGCTGCCAGAAATTGACACATATTGTGATCGGTCGGATACATATGATTGAAACCAGGTTAGCGTGCGATCACCAATGCCAGAGTTTAAGTTTTTCTAACAAGATGCCATGGTCTACGGTGTCAAAGGCCTTGGCAAAATCAAGGAAGATGGCTCCAGTTAGGTTTCCTTGTTCCATCCCAGCTTGGATATCATTGCAGACTTTTAAAAGGGCGGTTGTAGTTGAGTGATATAAATAGAGATTATCTTTTTAAACTGAAGGATAAGGTATACCCTGCTGTGGTGGATATATCTGTGGTCGGAATGCTTTGGTGTTTCCCCTTGAGTTTGGAGGGACTCCAGGATACTGCTTTCTGCACTATGGTGAACGCTGGCTGTACATTAATATGCTTTTTTGCACCTACATTTTCATATGTAGTGCCACTAATTTTGTGAGTGGTTCCCCGATGTTTTTTTGAGAGATCACTTTTTTTTTTTATTGAAATAAATGCTTTATTGGCTTTAACAACCCATACAAGAAAGATAAAATAGGGAAACATAGCAAGAAAAAAATATGTCATCTGTGCAATTCCATGTGCAACAAAACACAATTAGAGGTTTTAGTTTGCTTGAATGGCCATTGAAGTGTAAGCTCACTCGCTCCATCACCGCACCTCTTGGTAGAGCGAGTACCTAACCAATGTAACCATAAGCCGCTCCTCTGAGCAGCTGCATGCTCTCTTGCTGCTTTTCAGCTAAGAGGCAAAGAATGGAGTGATTTTTTTTTTTTTTAAATACACGCACCGAGCACTTCCCATTTGGGGTTGAAAACAAAAACATGGAAAAAAAGAACAGCAGCAAAAATTACTTAACTGGTGTTACAACAAAATATACATACATACATACATGGACTGGGTTGTTACTCCTGGTTGTTGCAGCCGCTCTGAGTATGGGCGTGACACTGCTTTTTCTGTATGTATATTTTGTTGTAACACCAGTTAAGTCATTTTTGCTGCTGTTCCTTTTTCCATGTTTTTATTTTCAACCCCAAATGGGAAGTGCTTGGCGCGTGTATAAATAAAACCCATTTTTTGCTTCTTAGCTGAAAAGCAGCAAGGGAGTGTGCAGCTGCTCTGTGTTGCGGCAGCTGGTTATATTGGTTAGGTATTCACTCTACCAAGAGGTGCCGTGATGTGGCGAGTGAGCTTACGCTTCAATGGCCATTCAAGCAAACTAAAACCTTTTAATTGTGTTTTGTTGCACATGGAGTTGTATAGAAATGAGCAAAGGAAAACATAAACCATTAAACAGTGCTTGCTCAAACGTATTCACATAATACATATGCATCAATAAAACATCCCTGCTCCGAAGTAGCTCCCACTCCGGCAGCTCATCCTTATTCCCCATAGCGCTCCACCTCTCCAAAGAAGGCCTTACAGAACCATTCAACTACATTGCTTCATCAAATATAAGTCCCACAGGTCATTTTTTGGAGATTGAAGATCTAATAATTGAGCAGCCCATCTATCAAATGTCCAAACAGCGTTTCAGGTCCGCAATAGTAGGGACAGTGGTAGATTTCCAATTCTGCGCTATGAGCAACATCGTAAAGGCCACAATATGAAATAAAGCCCTAGACTGTTGTCTGGAGAGTGGTGCATTTCCCATTCCCAGCAATAAAAGGGCAAGGAGCGGGAGAAATCAGAGTCCCCACAACAGATGTGGCCAGGTCAGCCACCTGATGCCATAAGGCCCATATCCCGGACAGTGCCACCGCATAGGAGATAATCTCCCCCCTGCGCCCCCACTTTTAGCAACTCTGTCCGGGGTCCAGTACCACCAATGCAACACTTTCCGACTCGTCTCCAGCTGAGTTATGTTTCTCGTCAACCCTTCGCAAAATCTCACCCCAGGAAGTAGCATCCACAGAGTAATCCAAATCTCTCTCCCAAAGACTATTGTAATGCCAATGTGGCAATTTGGTGTGACTACAGAGTACCCTATGGAAATCAGTCAAAGTGTCACGGTGGGGTAGGCCCGGCATGAATGCAGAAGGGGGTGAGCCTACGATGCAGTGAAACACGATCCAGGATATATCAAAAGATATGTTTTCTTTGAAATAAACAAGACTGAATCTACACCAACAACAGGGATCCAGCACAAAAGCACAATAGACAGACACAGGAAATTAAACCTAAGAACTATGAAACCAAATACAAGAATAAACCAAATACAAAAGATACAATACAGAGTACAGGGCTACAAACAGGGTTAAATACAAAAAACAAGGATGCAGACAGACCAGAACTAAAGTACACAACACTAAACCAGAATAGCAAAACCAAATAACAGGAGGGGGCTGGACACTAATAAAATTAACTAGATCAGAGGAGGGATACAGAAAGGGGCTATGTAAGAGAGGGATGGCTGAGCGTGATAGGAATGAAGGAGAACCTAAATATAGATGCAGCAGGGAGGCATGAGAAACAAGATGCGTATAAGGGCCTGAATCTAGAGGGAAGGGAACCTAATGGAACACAAGAAAGGCAGAATATGAATAAAATAAATGAACAATATAAATATATCCAAGACACAAAATCAGAATGAACAGGCAGAGAAAAACTAAGCAGGAGGTCTAATACACAAGAAGAGCTTTGAAACAGAACACGAGGGCAACAGGAAAGTACTATCAAATAAACCTGGAAACAGAAGTCCTAAAGATACGCAGGTACAGACAGGATATCCTAGAAGCAGAACTGCAATCAACCAGGGCAAAAGTGAAATGAATGAGACCACGCCCTTCCTAGGGTGTTTTCTCTTTTTAAACACAGTTCAATTATTTCAAGGCTTCTTCAGGTGAGTTCCAGGGCTTGAACCTGTGAAGAGCATAATGTCGAGAAACTTGAATCTTCAATGCAGGACATAGCAATGTTCCTATACCAGAGGGGGGCACAAGATGCAATCCAGATCGTAACACCAAGGCCCCCTTATTCAGTCAACCAAATTCTCAATGACTGACGGGTTAGGTGTGTGAAAAGTGTAAAAATCAATAAAATCATGTTGCTTAAGACAACTAAACAATTGGTAAAAGGGGAAAAAAATGTGTTATCCAAATTGCACTTCACTTAAATCCAACCTTTCTGTTTATCTACCAGGTGTGCCAAGTAAAATCCCCCTGTCCCTGAGATAATACATTTTGTTGGTTTTATGCAATTTTCTCTACCTTGTATTTTTCAGCTAATCCACTATACTCCATACTGATCCTTTATATCTCCCAGTGGTCCAGATTGATTAGGACCTTCAGTGGTATTTGTATGTCCTTTGGTCTATATATGCTCACTTTTATAAATTTCATTACTGTAAAGAAGTTACATAGAGCAGCCATCACCCTCACTGTAACAACAAGTTCAACAAACATTAATGCTGCATTACAATAGCTGTTGAGAGGACAGACTAGAGGGAGAGTGCTGGGATCACTCGCTACTGTACAGGGATCAGATTCAGGGGGTTTTAGTTTGCATATTAATTCCACATATATTTATATTTTATTGGTATTTTGTGGAAGCTGCATTGCTAATAATCTCCTTATGATTCTACGAATAACGATAAGCAGGAAATCTGACCGTTTGTATCTAGCTTTATTATCACATTCACCGAGTTTGACACACAGGCCATTTCTACCTGTATGGTACCAATGCAGACCCATTTCAAATTGTGCAAGACAAGAGGCAACATCAGTAGTTTATAACCTTTTATCAATGCTATGATTCTGGAAAGTTAAAACAAAATGAAAAAACTGACAAATTTACACTATTGTAATCTTTTAACAATCTCAGAATATCTGTTTACACAAAATTGCTATTTTACTTTATATTTAAATGTTAAACACAAGCCCCATTTTCCGAATATGATAGCTTTGTCAATAAAAGAGGGTCTCCTCGCAAAGCCCCGAAATTGTGTGCAATTACTGTGCTGTCTGTTTTGCTGCAATTCGCCGCATTTTGGCGATTCCATTTCGCCAAAAATATGATGAATTCACTATTTAGTAAAAGGTTACTGTATTTTCCCTAAATTAGGGTCCCCAAAGCAGTTAGTGGATGTTGGCAAAAACTGCTGAATTGCCCCCAAATTGGCACCCAAACTGCAAAAACAAAAAAAAGTCTCCTATAAGTCAGTATATATGTAGGATAAATGTGTCCAAATAATAAAAAGGTCTTATAATGAATACAAAAAGGTGTCCTAAAATATAAAAAGTGTTTTTGCTGAAAATGAAAAGAATTAATGGTCTTTAACAATTTTTAAAAAATATATTACGTTGTTACATTGTATCCTATGTAGTTCGCTTGTTTAAAATTTTGTCAAACTGAAATAACGAAAATCAGGGCATTTTTACTGGAAATTCAGTGCAGTTCGGCGTTGGCAATGGCTATAGGGCAATTCCGGTGCCGGTGAGCTGTGGCAAATTGCACCGTATGATTTTGCTGTCAATTCGCCAGTAATTGGCGAATTGACAGCTTAGTGATTAGATGAATTAACCTGTTCAGTGCAATTTCAGCTAAGTCAGTTTATCAAATCATTTTGTAAATTTGTGCATGCTAATCTAGCCCTCTCCTTAAATATTTAATGATTGAGGGTATGAAATTAGGTTTAACTGCACCTGGACAGTTTAAAACATTTTCTTATTTAGGCTTCTAGAACACATTAATGAAAAATTCCTTTAAGCAAGCACAACAAGACATCACTTGCTTTTTTCTGCATCTGCGTTTTATTTCACTTCCTTGCCAGGGTCTGATTTGTTGTTTAAAATGTCATATTCATGATGGCTTTTCCTCAATCAATGCAATTCATGTAACATGAGACAAACTCAAAATGTGCTTCTAGAATAGTTTGGTTTGAGGTGTATACAGCAGCAATATTAAGAATTCTCGGTAATGTATCATTTGCTCTCTTCCCCCCCCCCTCATATTTGTTAGAGGGCAGGAGATATGATCAGGTAATAAGGTAAGCAGATCATTCACATGAACTGTGTCTGTAGAAGAATGCATCAATGGTTCATGACTAACATGGTTATTCAAAGAGAATCGAAAAGTCACCGCACGTTCGGAGACTTTTCGTGCTCTTCAATTCGGTGCGATTTGGCAATCCCATTTTGGCGACCCTGCTGTGTATTCAGCAAGCACCACAGGGCCGTCGTAGTGCAGGGAAAAGCTGCCGAAAACTCAACGCAAAACCCAGGCGAATGCACACCGAAACCCGCAACAAAATCTGGATTAATAAAAGCAATGTGGGAGATATTCGGCGCTAAATTACAATTATAAATTGGATATTATAACAGTGCTGCTCAATAACACTATGTTAACCCCTAACAATATTCAAATGAAAAAAAAATTTTGGGTATGATACCCAGTGTGAGCGCACTTAACTTGCAATAGTAGATCTTTCAGACAATGATCCTAGAGAATTTCGATACCAGAGTCAGAGTGATGTAGACCTAATATTGGGAAATAGAGGCAACTCCATGGTGCAAATAACGTATATACATATACAATTAGTAAAGTTGAAAGCCATGATATGATGACAAACTCACAAGGGTAGAGCCCTAATCGGCTCAAATGGTGTGCGCCTCTTGACCACTTTGGGGGGTCACACCCCTTGTGAAGAAATCTTCTGATATTCAGGTGTATGGATATCTTCAGAAACAAAAGGAAAACTCCATTGCGCAGTAGAAAAGTATCTTGAAGATATAATAACAGATGGGTACTCACGATCACCAGAGCCTCTGATGGTAGTGGCTCAGTAAATAGGCATATGCGGGAACCAAGTCTCAGACAGGAACTTTAAAAGACGTATTTAAAACCAAAAAAGGTTTATTAAAATCAAATTTAAAATAAGGTATAAAGAGACGCGTTTCGTCTGCACACACTGCAGACTTCCTCAGTCTTGTATATACAAATCACATTATCACATTTAAATAACTGTTTAATAAGACGTAATTGTCGGCACCTGCAGTTACTGACCGCACCTTGCGTGTCAACTGCGATGTCGGCGTGCGTTCCATTCCGAGACTTCCGGTCACGTGGGGTATCGACGTGCGTTCCATTCTGGAATTTCCGATCACATGTCCGGATATGAAATCCTATTGCGATTCCTCATATGCGTTTCATGGGTGCAGATTGCCAATTGCACTCCACAGATACATTTCACGTAAGGGTCACTTATAGTTGAGACTCATGATGAATCTTCATTTCTTACCCTGATTGTTTATGCCTAATAAAAGAAAACCATATACCAATGTACAGCCAGATACTAAATGACAGCATACAATAATAATCATATCAACCAAATAACTCATGATAAGGGGCTAAAGTAATATAATACGTACATCCATATATTGATAAGATTATTAAAGGAAGTGACAGACCTCAAAATCGGCATTTAAGCCGTTTGGTTCAAGAGTATTAAGTTGGAATATCCATTTCATTTCAGTTTTAGCTAGTTTCAAATCAAGATTTTCCCCTCTCCAATGTTTCGTAACTTTTTCAATACCAAAGAATTCTAATCCAATGGGGCTACTATTATGGTTAAGTTTAAAATGATTGGAAACACAATGTCTATCAAAACCTTTTAAGATGTTATTAATGTGCTCATTTACGCGAACTTGTAATGCACGTGTAGTTTTCCCTACATAATATTTATCACAGGGACAACGTAGTATATAAATGAGATATTTAGAGAAACAAGTTAGTTTGTCTCTAATTTTATATCTATTGCTGGTGACACAGAATGTAGTTATGTGTCTTTTTTTATTATGTGATTTTCTGCAACTCGTACAGTCTCCACAGCCGTAGAAACCAGATGAAAGTCCAAACCAATTTGTTTGAGTCTTGTTCTCCCATATGTGATTTTTTACCAATTTTTGTTTTAAACTACCTCCACCTCTATATATAACTCGAGGTTGTAATGGTAGGATATCCCTAAGTGTAGGGTCCTCTCTAAGTAATGGCCAATATTTTTGAATATGTCTTTTCATATTTCTATTACCAGTATTATAGTCCATAACAAAAGGGAGTGCAATATGATCAGATTTATTCTTGACTTTATATTGTAATAACAGATTCCTATCTGTGTTATGGACTTGTGTCCTTGTCTGTTCCAATTCTGTCTTTTTATATCCTTTTTCCATAAAGTTGATCATTACTTTATTAGATTGTGTTTGGAACTCTTGAATGTCCGTGCAATTCCTACGGAGACGGGTCATTTCCCCTTTAGGAACAGCTCTGAGCCATGGGGGGAAATGGTCACTTGCTAGGCTAATATAACTATTAACGTGGACATCCTTGAAGTAGGTTCTGGTCTTCATAACACCATCTTCAATATATATCTTTAAATCCAGATATTCTACCTCTAAGTTACTGATTCTATAATCCAGTTTAATTCCCATAAATTAGTATTGAGATACACTAAAAATTCGTTCAGGGCACATACATCCCCCTTCCAGATGATAATAACATCATCAATGTATCTCCTATACAGGATCAGGTTTTGCCCCCAGCAATGCCCGGTCCATACCATCTGGTGCTCCCAGTATGCCATGAACAAATTGGCATAACTGGGGGCAAACCTGGTTCCCATAGCCGTGCCAATTAACTGTAAATAAAAGCCATAATCGTACCAAAAGTAATTATTCTGTAATATCAATTTGATGCCCTCAATTATGAAGTCTATTTGTTCCTCTTCAAATTGACCTAACTCCCTCAAAAAAAAACTGCACAGCTTCACAACCTAAATGATGGGGAATTATGGTGTATAATGAATTAACATCACAGGTGACTAATTGGAAAGTATCTTCCCATGGTATGTTTGCTAATGTATTAATGATGGCCATAGTATCTTTAACGTATGCACGAGTTGAAACAACTAAAGGTTGCAATAAGTGATCTAAATATTCCGACAAATTCGAGGAAATCGACCCTCCCGGATACTATAGGTCGTCCGGGGGGATTCTCTCGATCCTTATGAACCTTGGGCAAGTAATAAAAAACTGGAACTTTAGGATGTTGCACATGTAAATATTCGAATTCATTCTCTGTTAAGATATCCAATTCTTTCCCTTTGTCCAAATAAATGGAAAACTTAGTGATGATTGAGGTCGTTGGATCTCCTTCTAAATGTTTATAAGTAGTTGTATCCCCAGCAACCTCAGTGCCTCTCTCTCATATTTATCTTTACTGAGGACTACTACCCCCCCTCCTTTGTCCGCAGGTTTAATAATTAATTCTTTGTTTTTACATAGGGAGTTTAATGCTCGTGTTTCTTCCTTTGTGATGTTACTCCTCCTTAGAAGTTTGTTCTTTTTTTTCTTCTTTTCTGATTTCAGATAGTATCATCAGATCAAATGCTTCCATCTCTTTGGATATCATGTGTCTAGGGTAGAACTTAGATTTCTTTTTAAGAGTAGTATGTTTATATTTTCCTTCCTCTATTATTATTCGTTCTATAGGTGTTTTAGCAAAGAATTTTTTAAACAAAGACTACGTTTAAATTTTTGCAAATCGATGTACGTATTAAAGCTGTTCATTGGTTTTTTGGGTATAAATTTTAGTCCCCTATTAAGGAGGTGGATTTCACCATAAGTGAGGTCCTTTCCACTCAAGTTGAAAATTCCTTCAGATGTTACGTTTTTCCTCTTTTTTCTCGTCTGGAGGTCTCTTCCTCCTCTTCTTCCTCGTTTTCTAAGGATCGTTTTCTTGAGTGTGTTCCCAACAACCGACCTCCTTCTGCCCCCTTTAACTTGCCCTTGCGCTGCTCCATTGGGTTGAATTCTTGATTCTTCTGAAAAGGATGATACTCATCTTCCACATCCTCTAATGTTTGAAATCGATTTCTTAATTCCAAAGGTCGATGGTGATGATACTGGGGATAACCAGAATGGTGGTAATTACCACCTCTCTGGTGTCCCCAGTGTCCGCCTCCCCCCTGATATCTTCCTCTGCTCCTTCTTGCTCTCCCAGATGGTTCGAAATTATAGCGCCCCATTTATCATAGGGTGAGAATCTTCTGGTGGGGGTAGGTGTGGAATCCTGTCGATAGGGTGGGGGGCGGGGAGTTTTCTTTGTTACTTCCTCCTCCTTTCTAGGGATTTCTTTCGGTCGGACAGTACTATCATTTATATTGATTTTTTTTAGACCAGACGGGTTCATTCCGTTGTATATTTTTTGGGCCATTTCCATGGTTGTGTAGATTCTCTACATGATGGATCTTTTTCTTGGCAAAATATCCAAACTTTTTTGTTGGCATAATCTTTCTTGTCACGGATATACTTGCTCTTCTTTTGTGAGGATACTTCTTTTTCGGTTTTCTCTAAACTTGATTCTATACGAGAAAAAATACGGTTTCTTTCCTCTATGGATATACCCTCAATTATCTTATTGTAGAGAGCTTCTATTTCATCATTTAATTGTAACAATATATTTTTACGTTTGGAAATGACTTTCTCCATCATGAGGATGGAAAAGCCTTGCAACATATTGCACCAGTCTTCCAAAAAGGACTCATCGTTTTTATCAATCGATGGTTCCTTTTGCCACCGTAAACCTCTGGGGGTAATACCATCTTTAATGTATCTTTCTAAGGTTAAAATATCCCATTTAGTTCTGATCTCTTTTTTAAGGAGATATTCCAATTTGTTGGTCATCATTTTTTTATCTTTATAATTATCACTTTTTTTCTCCTCCAGAGTATGATTAACATCATCTCCAAAAATATCTTCTATATTAATACAGGATAATGTGATTTGTATATACAAGACTGAGGAAGTCTGCAGTGTGTGCAGACGAAACGCGTCTCTTTATACCTTATTTTAAATTTGATTTTTAATAAACCTTTTTTGGTTTTAAATACGTCTTTTAAAGTTCCTGTCTGAGACTTGGTTCCCGCATATGCCTATTTACTGAGCCACTACCATCAGAGGCTCTGGTGATCGTGAGTACCCATCTGTTATTATATCTTCAAGATACTTTCTACTGCGCAATGGAGTTTTCCTTTTGTTTCTGAAGATATCCATACACCTGAATATCAGAAGATTTCTTCACAAGGGGTGTGACCCCCCAAAGTGGTCAAGAGGCGCACACCATTTGAGCCGATTAGGGCTCTACCCTTGTGAGTTTGTCATCATATCATGGCTTTCAACTTTACTAATTGTATATGTATATACGTTATTTGCACCATGGAGTTGCCTCTATTTCCCAATATTAGGTCTACATCACTCTGACTCTGGTATCGAAATTCTCTAGGATCATTGTCTGAAAGATCTACTATTGCAAGTTAAGTGCGCTCACACTGGGTATCATACCCAAATTTTTTTTTTAAAATCTGGATTAACCCCGCCGAAGACGATGGAGAAACCTAAGCAGAAGCCAATCAGAGCGCAGAGCAGCCGTCGGAATAACCCGACACCGCAGACGAATGGAGTGAAAAAGTAAAAAAAAAGGACGATTGAATGTTTGAAAAGTGAAACGCTGTTTGTAAACAAACTACTGAGCGAAGATGTCTGAAATTTACATATAAGATCCAATGAACGATAATAAAAAGGGCTGTTACAGAAAAAAGAAAACGTTTAAAAAAAAATTGTAAAATTTTTTTGCAAAAAAATCCTGAAAAATGCTTAAAAGATCTGTAAGAATCTATAAATAAAGAGACTCTTTACTGCAGTATATTATAATAAACGGTTTATTAGATATTGGGTTAAAACGGTAATATTTTTAACATTGAAGCCTATGGGATTCACCTGAATAAACCTGTCGAATGAAACCACCGAACAGCAGGGCATTTCGGCAACTTTTCACTGCTGAATTTTGTTCTCTGAATAGACAAAGCATTGCTTCTCTATGGGGATTTCACTGCCCTCGAACAGGCACTGTATCTGCAGGCAATTCACCAATATTTGGCGAACTGCCTGCTCTCTGGATAGCCAAATGGCCAGGAAAGGTGACCTTTCGCCAGCAATTCGGAGCTCTTTGAATAACCCTGTAAATAACCTAACAGATATAATTTTGAGTCACCAGAGCTTCATGTTGCCATTTATTTATAGTATCCCACTCCAAATTCGTATTACAATATCTGTCATGGATCTCAAAATTTGAAGAAGCTAAACTTTATTATACCCATATCTTTCCTAGACAAGGACTCGAGGAAAATTAGGATTAATGTGTTTTTACTAATTCACCCATATAGAGAATAACAACCATGCTGTGAATGGACTATTTGGCATGTGGATTATTGAGGATTTTTCGAGCAAGGTTGACCAGTAATCTAAGTGTAAAGGACTAGGCAATGCATTCATGTTGAGATAAAGAGAAGATATAGTAAGAAGAAAATCTGACATCTTCCAAACCTAAAATACCTTTTTTTTTTTTTTTACTTCAACATACAGAGAACATCAGGATGGAGTGTGGTTTTTGGTCTTGACTTGTGAGGGGGACACAAATGGCACAGCAAACACACCACATCCACTGAATGCTTCTGGTCTTTGCTCGTAAAGCTGATGGACTGCTACATGTGTGAGCTGACGCCATGTCTCCCTTTGCAACTGCTCTTAAACGTTGTTTGGGACAAACATGCAGACTGGAAAATAGTACAGAGGTTTCATAGATTGCTGTAATTTCTTTGTAACAGTGGGCACCAGTGGCTGAAATACTGTTTTCTCACATTTCAAAGCAATGACGCCCTAATAAAGCAAGCACAAACTATATACAAAAACACAAAACACAAACCTGATGCCAGAAATATAAAAACATTCCCATAGGCATGTATAGGGGATGTTCTAAGGCACATACTAATGCTGGGTGATTTGGTCCAACCTATCCCACATTTAGATCCCTTCATATACTTTTTGGGTTCTTATCTGGTTCATGATTAAAAGCATAGAAATTGACTGAACCTTTCTATATGAATGTAAGCATTTCACCACCTGAAACATCGTTCATTCAATTTTTTAGATATATTTCAAAGAAAGAATGGGATGTTCATTTTTTTTTTACGACCCTGAGTCCATCTACTTCGGAAGTAAAATCTATTTCTGTGGTAAATCACTGTAATGCTGTGGTTCCTGCGTCCTTACATGTATCGATTTCTCCCTGTTCTTTTATCATAAGTTGTTGGCAGTAAATTGTCACAGCTACTTCCTCCTGTATGCACTCATTAATTTCCAAAAGACTAACAGGGTTGTTCAAAGAGAATCGAAAAGCCACCGCACGTTTGGTGACTTTTCGTTCTCTTCAATTTGGTTCGATTTGGCGATCCCATTCCGGCCACCCTGCGGTGTATTCAGCAAGCACCACAGGGCCGCCGAAATGCAGGGAAAAGTTGCCGCAAACTCACTGCAAAACGAGGGCGAACGCACACTGAAACCCGCACAAACATATGGATTAACCCGCCGAAAACGCCGGAAAAACCCGAGCAGGAGCCAATCACACGCAGTGCAGCTGCCGGAAAATGCCGACACCTCAGACGAATGCAGTGTGTAATAAATTAGAAAAACCGTTTGCTTGAATGTTTGAAAAGTGAAACGCTGTTTGCAAAGAAACTACTGAGTGTCTGAAATGTCTGAAATTTACATATGAGGTCCAGGGAATGATAATAAAAAGGGCTGTTACAGAAAAAAATAAGTAAAGTTAAAAAAAAAAAATGGGAATTTTATTTTTTAAAACAAAAATCCCCAAAAATGCTTAAAATATCCTAAAAAAAATCTATAAATAGACTCTTTACTACAGAATATTATAATCAACGGTTTATTAGATATTGAATTAAAACGGGAATATTTTTAACATTGAAGCCTATGGGATTCGCGTGAATAAATCGGCCGCATGAAGCCACCGAATGGCAGGGCAAGTCGGCAACTTTTCACTGCTGGCTTTTGCTCTCTGAATAGCCGAAGCATTGCTTCTCTATGGGGAATTCACTGCCCTCGAACAGGCACCGAACAGGCACTGTATGTGCAGGCAATTCGCCAGGATTTGGCGAATTGCTTGCTCTCTGGATATCCGAATGGCCAAGAAAGGTAACCGAACGCTGATTTTCAGCATTCTGTTCCCTGTCGGCAGCCATTCGGATCTCTTTGAATAACCCTGTGAAAGTCTGTATTCCTATGTGACCATTCAAATGACATGTTGCCTCTGTATGAAATCTGTTCTATTTTTGTACTTGGTGACATACACGCTTCCTGCATTGTTCAGGGTATGCAACTATGAACCTTGAGTGATGTCCTTAACACCTGCTTGTTTTTTTGTGTGAAGCTGTGACCCTGACATTCAATTTCATATCAAAATCTGGAGCAAATGGAAAAATGACTTTTATCTGTCTACCATCTCCAAAACAATTTTGTAGGCTTACCCAGTCAAAACATCTATTTTGGAGATCGTGGAGGAATAAAAGTGACTGCATTTTACCTCACTCAGTGGTATTTATTTGCATCATTACATATTCCACCATTGGAGGAGCAATGAAAGTGTGCAGCTGTGCACGAAATACATAGGACATGAAGAAGAGTATGACAAATATGGCTTGAACTATTGGAAGTACAGTTGGTTAATTTTCCCTGTTGCTCATACCTGCATGAGATTTATGTTGTGTCATTTAGATGTTCGTCACATCCTTTTCACTGTGGGTGATCTCATACAGTATGTTTAAACTGTGGGCTATTTTGCCTGGTCAAAGAGTGTGGCATATTAACAGCAAATATATTCAGGTAGACTGGAAAGTTTTCCTGTGGTCGGGAGAAATTTCCAGTGTACTTATATTACATCTAAAAAAAAGATGGTGTTTGAGGTCATCTACTGGTCATGGAAAAAACTCCAAGAACTGAAAAAAATGCCCAATTGGCAGTTCGCTTTTTTTCTGTCAAACATTAAATTGAAAAACCCACATTTATAGAAAGAAAAAATATTTTAATGAAAACCAAATCAGAAAAGTTGGAAAAGTTTGAAAAATACTACATTCTTTGTTCCTACAAAATAAGTGCACTTATATTTTCTCTTGGATTTCTTCTAATTTAACTAACACTTTATCAGTACTTTGCCTTAGGTCTTCAATAGTCTCTTTCACAGATTCCAATTCCTTTGCATTGGTTTCTATTTTGACAGAATATGCTACCAAACTGTCCACTGCTGTCCTTAACATCTTTAAATCATTCTCGAGTTTGGTAATGGAGGAACCGACTTCTTTCGAGGTATCACTGATGCCAGCTTTATTTCTCAGTTCTTCTATGTTTCTTTTCCATTGTTCGTATTCAACCTTCAAGTCATCTATCTGACTCTTGTGTGTCTGAAGCACATTGGTAACCTCCACTTGAAGGTCTTCAAATTCAGATGTCTTAATTGGAAGATCTGCCACAACAGACTTCAGTTCATCAAGGTCCTTGGATAAGGTTTGCTGACTCACTTGTAAACTTGACAATGTTTCAAATGAACCTGCATCTTCAGAACCAGGTGACCTTTTGAATCCAGTGTAGGCTTCGTCTAAAGCATTGACCCTTCTGTTATATTCTTCAAGGTTGGTTTTAAAGGATTTTATAGTTTCCAATTGCTGTGATTCCTCAGTCTTAAGAGTTTCCACAACACTTTCTAGAGGAACAAGCTTCAACTCAAATTCATCTCGGTTTCTCTCCATTTCTTTAAGTAGATTGTTATTAGCTGATATATAACTGGTTTCCATTTCTGCAACAGTAGCAGAGATTTGCTCAAAGCCCTTGAGGAGCTTCTCTAACTCTGTCTTCATGTTGGAATTTTCGAATTTCAAGACTTTTTCCTTGAAGTCATCAATATTGGTCAACTGGGCTTTTAGATCTTTTTTAAAGTCATCATGTTCAATTCTGATCAGGGCAATTTCATTGGTGTTGGACGTAACAGACTCTACATTTAATGCATTGTTCATCAGCCATTCAATGGAGGCCTCTTTAGAGGTGAAGGAGGTTTGCAGTCGAGTTGTGACATCTTTTAGAGACTTCAGTTCATCCTTAAGGGAGTCAGATTCTCCTAGTGAATTAAGTTTAGCTTTCACATTGTTAATTTCATTTTGGCAGGATTTTTGCACCTTGGTAATTTCGACTAGATCTTCATTGATGGAGTTGTTCAACTCTGTAAATTTTTCACTCATAGACTTTTCAAATTGAATCAAGTCATGGTCTCCTTGAGCTGTTATATCTTGAATGACGTTAGACAGATCTTTCTGCAGTTTTTTAAGAATCACTCCAACCTGATCCAGTTCTTTTTCACTTTTCTTAATGGATGTGTCATGCAACAATTGCTTTTCTTGTAGGTCTTTCGAGATAAATTCCACACGTCCTACAGTTTTCTGAAGTATATCCACCTGGAAAGGAAAAACAAAAAAGAATCTCAAAACCATGTTTATATAGGAGGATGTTATCTTTTCAGCACATAAATAAGACCTAAAGGGAGATCAAATATCATAATTTTTATTGTGTAAGTATGGAATTAGGGCGATGATATTCGGGATGGTCAGACATCAGAATATAAACTCTGGAAAAAAAAGTCAAGATGTCCAAGATGGATCTAACAGATATCAGTGTCTCAGATCAACAATCTCCAACAAAAAAAATGTATCAAACAATATTTAAATTGAGATTTGGCGATAAATCAAATGTTGCCATACAGGTTACATAATACAAAAGGCATTCAACTTAATATATTTTCCTGTTTATCTGAAAACACTCAAAATCTGGGATACAATACACAATGTTGTAAACATTCATGATGAAAGCTACTGTTATAACATATGGGAAAGATGGCTGTGGTGGGAAAAGTGAGAGTAGCTTTCCCATACGGACCTCAAGTAACAGAAAAACACAATGATATTTCTTATATAAAAAGACACGGATTACAGTGATAAGATTTAATGTGTACATTTAACTTTCTGTCTGCCAATGGGCTTATAACGAAAGGTTATGTCACATAAATCAGTTGGGCTCTGCACACGTTTTAATATCCTAATGGTGCCGTGAGAAAACTGCACTGAAATTCCTATTAGCCGTTCAGGCAATTGGGTGTTTAATTCATTACACATTGCAGCTGGAGTTATTATTAGATGCATGGAGCAGCTAATTGCTAGGTGGAATTGATTTTAAATTTAACAAGTTGATTGAGACCTTGCTTATTATTATTTTAAAACTAAACTATATTTAATATTCTTTTGATGTATGCATGAATAACCACATTCTCCTAAAAACCTGGTAGTTATCTTTGGCTATCCAATGCATAGGCCAAAATTACTCCCAGTCCCAGGCCTCAAGACGAAAGCTGTGTTCAGTCCTCCAACCGACAACAACAGCATAGTCAGAAAAAGGGAAAAAAATAGAATTGCATGGGTTGTAAAACAGGCCTCCATTGATTTCAAAGTATCCTGTTTTTTTTTCTAATAGCAGATTCAAAAACTACTGCCATTTCTTGACTTTACATAAGCAAGTTGTAAACACGAGCAGGGAAGGTAAATGGCTGGCATATTGGTGTGCCAGTGATGCTACTACATCATTGATGGCATCACTGGGTATGTAATCTCATACAGAGGCGTAACTAGAAACCTCGGGGCCCAGGTGCAGGAATCCATGAAGCCCCCCTGGCACCTTGGCAAAAACATGCCCCTCCAGGTCCAGAATGTTGACTCCAGACAGTGTCCCATTTTTTTCCAGGTCCCTACGACCACTTCAGTCCATCCCAATGTTTTTGTAATATGCACCACGTATATCTCAGAGCTCCAAAGCAATAAAACTCACAGTAATGTGTGCGAATCATAGGTGAGGCCCTGGCCCTTGCCAAGCCGCCTATGTGAGGCCACAGCTGGCTGTGTGTGGGCCCCCCAAACTCCGGGGCCCGGTTGCAGTGGAACTCTCTTCACCCCTGGTAGTTACACCCCTGATCCCATATCACAGTTGTTACCAACCGCGGTACTCAAGTACCCCCCAACAGGTAAGGTTTTCCAGATATCTGAAGCACAGCACAGGTGATATGATTTGCTGCTCAGTGATTGCAGGATTCAGTCTGTATTTGCAAGGCAATCCTTAAAACCTGGCCCGTTGGGGGTACTTAAGGAACGCGGTTGGGAACCACTGCCATATCCAATGAAGGTCTGTTGTCCAGCTTCTCTTTTTTAGTGATTTAGTTAAGGACAAGGCGCCGCTTGTGTTTATATTATAAGAAGGCTGCTTTAGGCAGGTATGGGTGAGAATAGGACTTGCTAGTGAACTACAAGTTTTAGATCAAAATGGTTACAAATGGAAACTCCAAATACAGCTATTGTCCAGCTTGGCTATTCTGTCCTGCAATTCCCTGAGGCATATCTATGCCTTAACTGGACATTGTAATCAATCATAGGTCAGCAAAGGCAGGCCTAAACCAGTGTGAACAACATCGCCCTATGGCGCTTGAAGTCAGGGTTTGGCAACTCCTCTGTCAAACATAGCCCAACCCCTCTACAAGGAAGTAAGGAGGAGAAAGGTGCACACTTCCATTGTCTGCTATGAAAAATGTGCACAGGTCAACCAATTTGGCAACGCCACCTAATCAATAAACCTCTTTTTTTATTTCCAAATTGCCATGGACTCACACACACACACAGTGACAAAAGTCAGATATTTAGCGTGATGTTCAGGATCATTTCACCATAACCCAAACAGTATCAGGGTTATTCAGAGAGCGGTGAAAAGCAGGAGAATGACTGGAGAATGGAAAATTCGAGGTCAAAATAGCGAAACCAGAAAAATTCTCCCTTTCATCTCACTTTCCAAATCGGCTATTTTGACCTAGAATATTTCATTCTCCAGTCATTCTCCTGCTTTTCACCGCTCTCTGAATAACCCTGCATGTTGTATTGGCAAAGAGATTTGGATTGTCATTTTAGTCCAAGATGGGATGTGCTTTGTTCTTACACTTAATGTCCCTAACAAGGAGTTCACCAACCTTGGCCTGCCAGATGTTTTCGAACTATACCTCCCATGATGTACAGCCACTTTTTTGCTTGGCTTAATCTCACGGAAAGTCTACTTCCCAGCAATAGAAAAGACCAATGTAGCTGACCTAACACATTGATGTTTGACTTTGTACACAATTTCCTGCATGCAGACCCTTAAGTATTATTACATAGTCTATCTTATACAGAACATGAGAATGGTATGTATTGCCTTAGTAACTGTATCAATACATTGCCACATATATACAGTTCCTCTTCAGGACCCTATCACAGCAGTAGTTGCATCAGGTTCCAAATAGAAGGAGTGTGGAATCTGTCCTGGGGGCTTGTAACTGCAAGCCATTATTACACTATTAAATTGAACTCATCAGATTATGCATGACAGGGTCCTGTAATTACATGGGCTCTTTGTTATGTTCACAAGCCATTCCGGATCACTGGGTGTGAAAACCCAGACTTGACATCCTAGGCCTAGAAGATGAATTTCCCAGATTTGCTTGTACAGTAACTCTTTCAATGCAAAACCAGAAGAGCAAGGGTGACTAGTGGTTTGTTACAGAAACTATTTTAATTTTGAGGTGACTGCTGATGCCGGGGAGGAGTGTCACTTGAAAAGCAGGAACTACTAGTTTTAAGACACCTCAAAGGCTTATACTTGGCACCATAAGTTATGTGCTAATGTAGAAGCAACACACAAAAAATAATATCATACACAGGGTTATTTAGAGAGAGGTGAAAACCAGGAGAATGACTGGAGAAGAGAACAATCTAGACTATCAGGGTTATTCATAGAGTGTGAAAAGCTGGAGAATGACTGGAGAATGAAAAATTCTAGGTCAGAATAGCCGATTTGGAAAGTGAGATGAAAGGGAGAATTTTTCTGGTTTGGCTATTTTGACCTAGAAGTTTTCATTCTCCAGTCATTCTCCTGCTTTTCACCTCTCTCTGAATAACCCTGCAAATAGCCGATTTGGAAAGTGAGATAAATGGGAGAATTTTTCTGGTTTGGCTATTTTGACCTTGAATTTTCACTTCTCCATTCATTCTCCGGAGTTTCACCTTCCTTTGAATAGACACTATAGTAAATAATTTCTGTGTTAATAGAAGAAAAGGTTTGGGCTATCATTAATTTCTTGCTATTGCGACACATAAAGGGTTAAGCTCCCATAGTAAAGAACACAAATACCCCCCCTTCAAAGGGTTAAATATTTAAAGCCACTCTAGTATATATAGTACATATTACATCCTACAACAGGTGCTACTCAGCCAAATGTGCTGGGAGGGGGCTGAGTGTTAAGGGACATGTATTCATTCATTTCAAGGATTTGTTTGACCTTTACAAACATATCAAAAAGAAGAAATATTCCGAAAAGTATATTTTAAGATATTTGAGAGGCTGACATTGCGCAGTTTCAATGGTAGTAAGCTTTTAATCAGGGCCCTCTTTTCCTATCATTCTCTGTGTGTCTAACGTAGTTAATTTTATCCTTCCCATCATACAGTGCTGCGGACTATGTCGGTGCATTATAAATAATTGAGTATAACCGACAAAGAAGATGTAAATTCTAGAGATCAGGATAAAAGATATATGCAGAAGTCATTATTCCAGGTCTGCTGCTTCGCCTGAAACTTTAAAGTGCTTTTGTCAGTCCCCAGTTTAGGCAATAAACCACAGAGGGTTAGTTGGCTGCCAGTGGTGTCTGTGTGATATATTCTGCATGATGAGGCACCTAGCCACGTTCTCTATATCATGTCAGCCAAAACTAATGTATTACTTCATTTCACCCAATTAATGAGGAGTACCAACTATTAGGCTCAACCTCATAAACCCCAGAGAACCACACTAAAATCTAGTATTAGATGAAGCATGTTAGGTTACTATGGCTACAACAGATACAATGAAGCAAATCCATGTAGCCACTACTTTTTCTGTATAGCACTGGATGTCACAACAATACAGTGTAAGCCTTAGGATCACCAGTGAGCTTGTGGGTTCAAATTAGGAGGGGGTGGGGGGCAAGTTGCATTGTGATATTGGCAATTTACCTGTTTTTGGAGAGTGTCCACAGTTTCTGCCAGTTCCCCTTTCTGCTCTGATAGATGAGTGAGTCTGCTGTTGATCTGGGATACTTCTTCCAGGAGATTATACACAAACCAGCCAGTGCAGACAGACACTGATATCAGCCCTGCATACAAAAGAAAGGTTAACAGTTTCTTAACAGCCCCAGATGATGATGATGAAGATGATGATGATGATGATGATCCCTTGCTTGGTTTATTGCTTTTCTTTGCCACATCATTGGCAGCTGCCTGGGAGCTGCTGTCTGCAGAGTTGCCCTTGTTCCTGTGCCTTGCATTAGACATGCTGATGATGAGCCAGGGCTGTGAGTGCACTCACTAGTACCCTCTTAGCAGTGGCAGCAGTGCAATCCCTCTCTGCAAGGTCTAACCAATGCTATGTGTTACACACCAGTTGAGTGGGATTGGTCAGAAGCTCCAAAAGAAAGTCAGACTGTGGGCTGTGCAAAATGTAAAGCATCCCCTCTTTGTGATCACACCCTGCCTGGCCACTCCTGCAAGAAGCTAGGGAGAGTGCCACGCATACACTCACTGCAGCTCCCCCAGCCTGGCTACAGACACAGGATACTGCTTCACATTCTCTACTCATCATGGGGGCTGGGTAGTGCTGAGGTGTACATAGTGTGGTTTAAAAAAAAGAAGAACCACATGTGTTGCAGCTTGCAGGGAGTCTCCATATTTCAATATTAGTTCAATTGTTTGACTTTTGTTTGCTGTTTTTTCTTTTGTTTGTTCACAATATGCCAAGTTACACTGGCAGAAAAGTCAGATTTCTTCTTTAAGTTGTTAAACAATGTATTAATTTAATACGTTTCTATATAATGTTGGCAAACGTACCGGTAAACATAAACAAACTTCAAATGCTAATAAACCTTCGATTGCTTAAAAAAGTTTAAAAGAAAAATATAAAGTAACATAATATCCAATTTCAAATAAATAAATAATACTGTAGGCTGCCGCCTTCCCAGGAATAGATCAGATCAGTTAACTTTCTATTTATCTATTAGCTTTGGGTGGCAGAATCTTAATACAGTTAAAGTTACAAATACAGCGCCATCGGGTTCCGTAGCGTTTTACAATGGGGTAAGCACAAACGTGAGACATAATAAATAAAGATACATTAGGTACAGACAACCCTGCCTGTAGGATAAGTGTCCTGCTAAGGCTAGGGTCAGACTAGCGCAGTTTTAACGTGCGTTTAGACGCACGAAATCACGGCCGTGCTAGCAGCAAATGACGTCCAATGCCAGGGAACGTACGACGAACGGCCGCACGAAAGTTCGTCCGCGCAACGCAAGTGGCCAACGAAGCATTTTTTCGAGAACGTCAAACGCTACTACTGACGTACAGAGTGCGCTGCGGCGCATAGCGGCGTGTTTGTGTGATTGGGAGACGTCAGACGCTGCTAATGTCCGGCTAACATAACGTCCAGACTCAAAAGTGTTTTATTGATGATCCGTACAAAATCACGGACGAACAGGCGCATCGTATGACCTCTATCGCGTATTCCGGAAAAAAATACGTGCGTTCGTTCGACCGCACTTTCTCACGGGCAACGTGAAAAATGCGTTCGTCTGACCCTAGCCTTAGGCCGGCGTCAGACGAAAGCAGTTATCACGTCCGTGTTGCCGCTCAGTTTAACATCCGTCATAGCATAGAATCATGATCAATAGAGACCCACACACGAAGTACGTGCGCACCGAACAGCGCACGCACAACACATGTGGCAAACAGACAAAAGTTAGGCAAGAACGTAAAACCGCTAAACGGACGAGCAGAGTGCGCCAGGTCCACATAGCGTTCTGTGTGAGTGATGAGGAGATGTCAGACACAGCGCATTTGCGACATCCAGCACCTTGACGCACAAAATGGCTTTTCAAATCCTTTTCAAATTTTTATCATTTTTCATATTAATTTTGTTTCCCATAATTCCCTACTTTTTCTACATCCGTCAACAAAAACGGAAGTCTACAGTATCTTCCGTCAGTAGCTCTCTCAGACTGCGTTTGTCTGACATTAGCCTAAAACAGCACTTGAAACAAGAGCTCAGCCAGATGTCCCGTGAGTTTATAATCTAAGGGACAGAGGTATGTGAAACAAGAGGGAGCAGGGGGAGTGTGGAGCTGGTGGCCAGAAATAAGATTTTATGGGAAGGGCCAATGAATGGAGTAGCCTTGTATATTCTAACAGTAATAATATTACATATCTGTACCCTAATTCATAGCTCTTAAATCAGGGTTCAGCAGCCTTGACTCTCCAGATGTTTTTGAACTACATCTCCCATGAGGCTCTGTCAGTATAACGAATGTATGTGCATCAAAGGAGATGTAGTTTCTAAACATCTGGAGGGCCAAGGTTGTTGCCCCATGTCTCAAAGGGACAGTCTACTTATATTTAACATTATGTAATCCATTCAGTCTGTTGAATATTTTCGGATTTATATTCATTATTTAACTGTAGCAAGTTATTCATATTAAAGGAGGGTCTATAGAATTCTCTCTCCGATGTAAACACATGTCCCAGCACAGACTCTTTCTTCTGATGTGCACTGCTATGGAGATAAAGCATGCAGCAAGAGGAGTTGGTAAAGGGATTTAGCGAGTAAATAAAAGGCATGTGTTTAGGCCAGAAGGGAGATATCTGCGGACTTTTCTTTTACTTGTGGCTCAGATGTTGTCTCAGATTACTGTAAATTAATGGCTCCTATAAAAGTATAGAAGCTGTTAAAATTTCAACTAGATTAAAGAAGACGAGCTATTCCAGCCTGAGATGATATTATAGGGGTTATTCAGAAAGCACTGAAATGTCAGTGATATTTCGGTGCTTTCTCGTTCGGTGTGCTTCGGCAATTCCATTTCGTCAACCCTGCGGTTTCCGAAGTGCGCCAAACATGGAGCTGCCAGAGACCACCGGCAGCCACCCAACAGACCGCAGAACGCCGTGAAACTGCAGCAAAAAAAGCTGGAACTCTGCTATTCTTCTAAAAGGTGTTTAAACCAATAAAAATGCATGAAAATATGTGGAAATAATAAATCAGGTCCTATAATAAAACAAAAACGAAAGAACAAAAGAACATCTTGAAAAAAAATTGGGAATCAAAAATTTCGCCCAGACAATACATCAAAGTGTTAAAAAAATAAAAAGAAGGTTTGCTGAAAATGAAAAAGATAAACGGTTGAATAAAAAATGGAGTATAAACGATAATACTTTTTTACATTGAATCCTAAGGGATTCGCTTGTTTAACCCCTTACCACCAGGCAGGCTGTGCCTAGCGGCAGGGCTAGCACGCCCGCTGGCCAGCTGGTGGGCTGGAGCACAGAGGCCCATTGAAGCCAGCAGGGTGTGCTATACTGCCCCTTGGCTTCAAGGCCTTCCTTCACGGGGATGCATAGTATGCCCCACGGCGGTAAAAGGTTAAACCTGTCAAATGGAATCACCAAAAACCAAGGCATTTCACTGACACTTCGGTGCAGTTCGGCGTTCTCTGAATAGACTAACCATTATTTCTCTGTGGGACAATTTCACTGCTGCCGAAGATCACCGTTCTGCAGTGAACTGCACCGTATTTCACGGTAAATTCACGTGTATTTGGCAAATTGACAGCTTTCTGAGTAGCCAAACTGCCACAAAATTGCACCATACGGTGAAATACACAGCTCGGTGCAATTCGGTGACAAGTTCATCGCTTATTGGATACCCCTATATGTAAGAGTCCGACTCTCGCAGCCTGTTGTTAAGTAATTTTACTTTTGGAAAATCACTTTAAAATAAACAGAGAAAATAATAGCATACTTAACCCACGCCACGCGGTACAGAGGACAGCACGATCTGCCACCTTCTCATACTGCACCTACACGTAGTAGAACTCTGGGAATAATAGCTCCCAGTGTCCTTCCACAGCCCTGTTACTGTATTTTTCTGAGAAAATACATAATTTTAGCTAAAACTGGAAAAACTAAAGTATTACAAAGTTGGTGCTAACTTAACCAAGGCTATTGTTAATTTAACAGCTGTTTGGTATCATTGGAAAGGCCATGCTCAAGACCATCTAGCTGCCACCAATCAGAAGATACGGGGTGTCCATAGGGAAATCATTGGCAGCTAGGGGTTAATTCCCTTATTGACATAATTGTGCCTATGCACGATGACATCAATGGGCAGGGTAGGCCCGGAGGCTTGGCCGACATCCAAGTTGTCAGCTATCTCCTGGAGAAGTCCATGATCCGAGGACGATTGGCGCGGGTTGCGGTACTTTCAACTAAGGGCAGGGTTGGACTGGGACGAAAAAAAATAAAAAATTGACCCTGGACTTCATCCAGACAGGCCCACTCTGATTATGCAGATCGCAGGGCCAGATTATGATCTCTTATGGGCTAGAGCTAAAGATTTTGTTTAAATTTTTTGTCATTTAGTGAAATGAAAACATATTTTATATTATTTTAAATTGTGTGCAAGTTTGGTGCTTTGTGTTTCGCTGCATTTCGGTGCTCTCAGGTGATTCCATTTCACTGAAAATTTTCAGGGTTATTCAGAGAAAGGTGAAACTCTAGAGAACTTTTGGAGAAGTGAAAATTCTAGGTCAAACTAGCCAAACCAGAAAAACTCTTCCATTTATCTCACTTTCCAAATCGGCTAGAGTTTCACCTTTCTCTGAATAACCCTAAGAGAATTCACTAGTGAATATTCACCGTGTTTTGTTGAAAATGGAGTCACCGAAGCAGTTATTGGACATCTACAAAAACTGCCGAATTCCGCCAATAACCGCTGAATTAAGCCAAATTGGCACTGGAAAATTCTTATAAGATATTCTAATAGGAGCTTAAATCACTAAAAATGTGTCTAATGAAAACAGTCCTTTTAAAATAATTTTAACCCTTTCACTGCTGAGGACATGTGGGGAACGTCCTCATTAACTCCTAAGGAAAGACAGGGGTGGAGATAGGGGTTTCTTTGAACCTCATCTCATCTAGCAGGGTCATGTTTGGTTTCATTAGAAAGGCCAGAGCATGGCCTTTCCAATGATACCAAACATGACCAGGTTTAAAGTAAAGAAAACAAATATTAATAATAATAATAAAAAGAAAAATGTGTTTTTTTTAAGATGTGAAATGGCTCAGCAGTGAAGGGGTTAAAAAAAGACTGTTGCAAAAGTAGGGATACAGAAGCCTACAAAATGTAGACAGAACAGATAGTGGATGGGATTCAGCTCAGAATAAGGCTGGTGTCAGACGAGCGCACTATGTGCGCCCGTACTGACGTGCCTTCTGGCATCCAGCGCAGCATTGAGACGCTGCAACAGGGCCAGCCACACGCTGTTGCGCACGCATGTATTGCGCGCGCAACAGCGGGCGTGCTGCGTCCGTGCAGCAGTCCTATCCGTCAATGCGCTAGGACGCGCGTTGATGGAGCTGCAAAGCGTGATTGGGAGGATCGAGCCTTGCAGCGCTGAGCGCACTAAGTGGCCAGACGGGTGTCGAGTGGCAGGAATGTCCACTCTCACTGATGTTCCTTCCACTCTTCCAGTGACGCTCCTCTGCCCCCAGCCTGAGGGGGTGGAGACAGTAGGATGGGTAATGTCAGAACAGAGGAGGCAATGTAAAGTCACATTCAGCATGTGAGGGTCATGACAATATTAAATGTATGCTTGCTAATGCAAGAAGCATCAATAACAAGATGGGGGAACTAGAGGCACTAGCATACACTAAGCAATACGACATGATAGGTATAATAGAAACGTGGTGGGATGAAACACATGTCTGTAAATTTAATGGTTACACATTGGTTAGGAGGGATAGAAAACATAAGAAAGGGGGAGGAGTATATATGTATGTCAATCATGATTTAAAGATAAATATTACTCACCTGAGCCCCGTTCAATACCTCAGCAGCTGCTGAATTGCTGCAGCAGTGTCATTGAACGCTTTGGATGCAAATTTTGAATCCAAAATGGCCGACGATTTTTTAATTAAAGATTCAGATTGTTTTTCATATCACTCGGTCAAAATATGATAAAGAAAAGCAGTCAGCACAATTCCGTTTTGTATGCACACACCACAAATGATAGTTTTTATTGAATAAACGTTATGTTTACTTCTGAATCAAAATATAAATTGATCTGTAATATATGTCTATGTGCAGGGATAAATAATAAATAAATATTTTGTGCTTTGGTGATCAAAAACCTCAAAATTAACATTGCTGTACGGAATTGTTACTTGCTTCATGGCGGCGGCCATCTTTAATACGTCACACTCAGCTACTCGCAGCATCTCCTCGGGTCGCTGCAAGTGCTAAATTAGCAGTGCTGAGCGCTGAGTGGTTGAACGGCGTTCCATGGCAAGTTGCTAACTTAGCACTTGCAGTGGCTGAGGTATTGAACGCGCCTCTGGTCAGTGATGAGGGAAATGTGTATGGATAAATATCTGACTGGGGAATAAACTGGGAAGTCAACTATTGGTTGGCATATGCTATAAACCACCAAATGTGGATAGTAATGAGGAAAAACAGCTGTTAGAGCAAATCAGGAAGGCTGCACATCTGGGAGCACTTTAATTATTGGAGATTTTAATTACCCGGACATTAATTGGGATAGTGGGACTATTAATTCAGCGAGGGGAATCTGGTTTCTGAACCTGTTAAATGATACCTTCATGCACCAGCGTGCGCAGCCCATTACATTAGGGTGTGCACCCATAGAACATTTATTAACTGAAAACTAAATTTTAGAAGATTTTGCAAAAAAAACGAATTTTTCATTCAAAATAACGAGCCTGTAACCAGAGTTACAGTCAGTTTTAATGATATTTATCATGAACCAGATAAGGGACATCTAAAATGTCAATGTATGAGGTAAAAAAATACCTCTTCATCTTCTTCTTGGGCACACCCTTTGTGCACACCTATGGGTATAACCAATGTTTATGCTGAGATACAGGCACTATTCATGTAATTTATAATGCAACAGATAAGGAACATCCAAAATATCTATGTAGGAGTCAAAGATGAACCCTTCACCCAACATTAGGCACCCTGTGCGCACGCCTATGCCTTCATGACATAACTGGTAGAAGCACCAACTAGAAAGGATACCTGTCTGGATCTGGTTATAACAATGTGGATCTTTTCTCAATATTCAAGTAAGGGAGCAGTTGGGAACCAGTGACCTCAATACGGTGTCTTTCAAAATAAACTCAAAAAAGCACATTCATAGGGGGCATGCTAAAACATATAATTTGAAAAAGGCCAACATCATTAAAATAAGGGAAGCTCTCGATCTCATTGACTGGCAGAAACACTTTCATGGGAAAAACGCAGAGGAAAAGTGAAATATCTTCAAACTAATACTAGAAAAGTACACATGCCAATATATTGCACTGAGTAATAAATATAAAAGAAGCAGACTGAAACCATTTTGGCTCAGTAGGAAGATAACCCTGGAAACAAAACTAAAAAAAATCTGAGGCATCATTTAAAGCATATAAGGCAGCCAATAAAGCTTGTAAAAAAGCGATTAGATAGGCTAAACTAGAAAATGAAAAAGAGATAGCCAAAGAGCGCAAGACCAACCCTAAAAGTACTTCTTTAAGTACATAAATTTTAAATAACCCAAAACTAAAGGTATAGGTTCACTAAAATCTGAGTCAAGGGTGTTGTTAACTGAAGATAGAGATAAGGCAGAAATTTTGAATGATAATTTTTCTTCAGTATTTATCAAAGAGACATGCAAATCATTGATAAAAACTTACTAATAAAATGTGATTGGTTGTCTCAAGAAAGGGTGTTGCAGCAACTAAACAAAGTGAATGTGAACAAAGCCGCAGGGCCGGATGGTATTCTCCCGCGAGTACTGAGGGAGCTATGTGCTGAACTATGTAAACCTCTGCTGGATACAATTTGGTGGTTGCAGCCGCCCCATCGGGGAATAGGAGCGACCCCACTCCTCCTGTACTATGTATGTTTGTTTGTACCTCCAGACAGGTCATCATTGCAGCTGTTCCATTCTGTGTCTTTGTTTTTTGATCCCAAGGTGGATTTTCTTACTGGGAGGGCATTAAATAAAGGCCCACCAGTCTACCTCATGACTGAAAAGCAGCATGAGCAGTGATGGTTTACCACATAGCAGCCTGTGGTTTCATTTTTTGGATATGACTCACCTTCACTAGAGGTGCCTTGACGTTGGCAGGTGAGCTTACACTCTTAATGGCCATTAAAAGAAACCAAAGGCTCTAATTGTGCTTTGTTTCACGCGGTGTAATAGGAATAAGAGCAGATGACATTTTTCCTTCTTGTTATGTTTTATACATGTTGCTGGGCTGGAAACAATTTGGTGGTTGCAGCCACCCCATCGGGGAATAGGCGCGACCCTGCTCCTCCAGTACTATGTATGTTTGTTTGTACCTCCAGCCAGGTCATCATTGCAGCTGTTCCGTTCCATGCCTTTGTTTTTTGATCCCAAGGTCGGTTTTGTTTCTGGGAGGGCATTAAATAAAGGCCCAATTTCAAATCGTCTGTATGGTCTAGATTGTTCTCCTCATGCCAATTCTCCTGGCTTTCACCTTTCTGTGAATAACCCTGATAGATTTTGTGAACAGATGCCCTCAGAATGAATTCACTGGTCTTCCTCTATTTCTCTAGAGCTGCTATTTGCAATAGATGGCCAGAGAATCATGGGAGCTGTAGTTCAAAAACATCTGGGGGGGGGCACAGGTTCACAGCCATGGCTTAGTGCAATTATGGTGAACCTTGGCACCCCACATGTTTCAGAACTACATTGCCCATGATGCTCTGTCAGCCTTATGTTTGACTAAGCATTCTGGGGCATGTAGTTCCCAAAACATCTGAGGTGCTCAGGTTCGCCAATCACTAGTCTGGCATGTATGGATCTACAATTCTCAGAATCCATAACAAAGCAATAGATGGCCAAGTATTCCTGGGGGTTGTAGTTCAGGAACATCTGGGGGGGGCAGAGTTTGACAACCATGGTCTAGTAGTATGTATGGACGAATCATGGTAGAGTACCTCTTGTGAACCCCTAGTGGTGTTACAATTCACTGTTATTATTGTAAAATGTGGTTTATATTGTTTTCTGTTATTAGGAATGTTTTTTTCCCAAAAATGGCAATAACATATTTACTAGATGGAGAATAATGAATGAATCTGAAATATTTGTTCCAAGATAACTGATTGATTTGGCACAGCAAGTCGGATGTGTGAGTGCAAATCAATTATAATGTGTAAAGCATTGATTCCGGAGATTGGACAAGACCAAAATGAGAAGTAAACAAATGCCTGTCAAACACCGCTATGAATAGCAGGGTTATTAATAAGCTGAGGTTCCATATATATGAAGAGTTGCCAACATTTTCATAGTTAGCATGCATGTGTGTATCCACTTAAAGGAAGATGACAGATGTCCCGATGTCAAAGTGAAGTATGAACAAGAAATAGACTGCGCAATGCACTGCTTTAAAAAAACAAAGAAAATGTAAAAAATTGATATATATTTACAATATGTACATTCATTGCCTCAATAATCATAATTGCCAAGAATTAATTGCTGGAAGGAACAATTTAATCACAGTTTTACTGGTATGTAAAATGTAAAAAAGAAATCAATGGAAATTAATTCATTTATATGGCAATAAGCTACAGAGGTAAAAGAAAAAAAAAATTATTTATTTTACCAATAGACTGCTCATCACCTTTTGAATTTTAGTGGGTGCAAGATGTGCATCAGCCCATGACCCCAACTACTCTGGGGGAAGGAAAGGAGTGAACAAGATGAGTGCTGCAGCACATTCACTTAACAGTGTTTTCCTCGTTATATACTGTGGAAAATTTGCCATTTAGGCTAAGCCTAACAACTATAAACATTATACTCAGGCGAATGTACTGTATAGCCTGAGGCCTCACCGTTAGGCCAAAAATCAGCCAAATCAGCAGCTTTAGGACACAAAGCCAACATAACAAATAGAGCAATCAAGGTAAATGGGTCTTAGTAAGAGACGTGATCAATAACCCGTTGGTCACCCTGGGTGGCTCCAGAAATCATATTTAGAGATGGGAGACACTTGCGGAAGGACAACCTTCACTACAACACTCCATCGTAGCTGGCTTTTATGGCAGACTGAAGCATATCTTCACTGCAAGACACATAAAAGCTTGCTTGGAGTTTGCGCCTGAAGGACTCTCAGACAGTGAGAAACAAGAATCGCTGAACCGATGAAATTTAGATAGAACAGTTTGCTCTTGAGTCTCGATACAACATGTCATGTCTGGAGGAAACCCGGAACCGCTCATCACTTGAGCAGTACCATCTCAGCGATGAAGCATGATCATGACTAGCATCATGTTAGATGTTTTTCAGCAGTAGGGACTGGGAAAATGGTCAGGATTGAGGGTACACTGAATACAGCAAAATACAGAGTTATCCTTAATGAAAATGTGGTCTATAGCCGGGCTCAAAATTTCCACTTGCCCTCTCGCAATTTACAAGTAGAAATTGAGAGAGGGCGAGTGAAAAAAGAGCTGTAATTAGAATGCTAGCGTCGGCATGGAGCTGAAACTGGCATTCCCTTTCAGGTGCTAGTGTTGGCTCCATGCTGACACTAGCACTAACTAATCTGGATAGAGGTCTGAGGATCTCCATTTAGCTCAGTGTTCCTCATTGCGGAGCGACAAATCCATCAGTGTCTGCTTGTAGACCTCCACATGTAAGGTGGGCGCCTTCTGATGACGCGCTAGCTTGTTCCTGACAATTCTGCCAGGCACAGGACTTCACACATTTCACGGTGACGTCACACACACTGATGCGGTGACGTTGCCACTCAACTTTATTTAACACTGACAATTGTCAGTGATAGTAACATATGGGCATAGTGCTTAGATGCCTGCATCTCAGACATCTAAGCAGCTGTGGATGCCCAAGACCCATCATTGGAAGGCTAATGTTTGAAAATCAAACACCCTCAATCAGACCCCCCAAATCAAACACACCCTAACCCTTTGGGGGAGGTGTTTGAGTTTCTGTTTGAATAAATGAGGTGTTTTGGGGGTTTTCAGATAGGGGTGTTTGTACAGGTGGGGGGTTTGGGGGTGTAAGATTTTGGGGGTAGTCGGATTGGGGTTGTTTGGACAGATAAGGGATTTGTTATTTTGTACATATGGGGGGTATTCATTTTGGGGCATTTGCACATGTCTGGCCAGTTTGGGATCAGGGCTCTCAAATTTGCAAATCTCGCAGGTATTGCTAAGATGCTGCGGTGCACTGACACAGTTTATAATCGCGCATGTGCTTTTCTCGCAGTCCACTAAATTTTACAGGGAAATGTAGTCACATCAGACGCATGCGCACTGTGACGCGATCTTGGTACACAGCTGGTCCGCATCACAGGAAGTGACGCATATTCGCTGATTTTAACAGAGCCCCGTTCAATACCTCAGCAGCTGCTGAATTGCTGCAGCGCAGCAATTCAGTTTGCTGCAGCAGTGTCATTGAACGCTTTGGATGCAAATTTTGAATCCAAAATGGCCGACGATTTTTTAATTAAAGATTCAGATTGATTATTCGTATCACTCGGACAAAATATGATAAAGAAAAGCAGTCAGCACAATTCCGTTTTGTATGCACACACCACAAATGATAGTTTTTATTGAATAAACGTTATGTTTACTTCTGAAACAAAATATAAATTGATCTGTAATATATGTCTATGTGCAGGGGTAAATAATAAATAAATATTTTGTGCTTTGGTGATCAAAAACCTCAAAATTAACATTGCTGTACGGAATTGTTACTTGCTTCATGGCGGCGGCCATCTTTAATACGTCACACTCAGCTACTCGCAGCATCTCCTCGGGTCGCTGCAAGTGCTAAGTTAGCAGTGCTGAGCGCTGAGTGGTTGAACGGCGTTCAATGGCAAGTTGCTAACTTAGCACTTGCAGCGGCTGAGGTATTGATCGCGCCTCTGTTCACTGTTTTTTCCAAACACGGGACATGGACAGATACTACATGGGTAGGGGGCCAGGGCCTGCAGCGTGCCAGTATTAGCCAGTGCCAAGCAGGCTACTAACAATTACCAGTGCCGGCAATTACCAGTGCCAGATATGATATTTTCTATATAAAATCTTCTGTTTAACGTTTTTGCATTTTAAAAGTGTTTCCAACATGCCCCTGTGGCTTGCAGAGATCTGTGATTGCATAAAGTAATCATGGATCTTTACATGAGGGGGTGCCCAAATTTTGTGTTGCTTAGGGCAACATAAAACTAAAACAATAAACTGTTTACAGAGAATATGGAACTACATCCGCCATGAGGCTCAGCCACTCAGGTCGACTAAGCATCAAGGGAAATGTAGTTCCAGAACATCTGGAGGGCCAATGTTGCTAACCCTGCTTTGATAGGCACACCTTGACTATAAGGATACGCTACTTGGTGTGAGAAACGCTGTTTACATATGTCAGATGGATTATGGTTTTTCTGACAAGTAAAAAATTGATGGGAGCTCCTTCCCTACACTAACCTGCTAATCCTCAATCCCAGAAGACTGAAAGAAGAAACTATAAAGCTGTCACACACAAGCATGGGTATATCAAGTCATATAACCTATTCTGCTATGCAAGTATCTGTTTGTGTTAAAAGAATGACTACTCTCAGGCCAAAATAAACAAAGCCTCCTCTATCACTTCTTTGTAATGTGTGTTGTCACATAGCTTATGTTTGTCTCCAGCATGTAATACAGTATGTGGAAAGAACATTGTGTATTTCAAAACTAGCTGCAACAATACCAACTCAACGTATCAAAATCTTCAGCTCTTTTTATACAAAAACTCTGCCTTCTGTTTCAACTCTAGCTGGAGAAGTGGGTTAAGAATACACACCACTCTCTTTCGGAAGAGTTTGTTGCCACTTTATTAATTGGTGGATTTAGGCTAGGGTCAAACGAAAGCATTTTTACACGCGAACGTAAAAAAGTGCGTCCGAACGCATTGATGTATTTTTTCACGGAATATGCGAAAACGGTCATACGATGCGCATTTTCGTGCGTGATGTTTTACGAATCCAAACCAGGAAACTTTTTGCGTCTGGACGTTATGTTGGCCGGACACGAGCAGGGTCTGACGTCTCCAAATCACACACACACACCGCTAGCGGACGCAGCGCACTCTGTACGTCCGTACTAGCGGTTCTGCGTTCTCGAAAAAATGCGTTAATTTTCCACTTGCGTTGCGCGGCCGGACTTTCGTGCGACCGTACTTCGTATATTGGCTGTCATTGCCCGTCATTTGCTGCTAGTGCGGCCGTGATTAAGTGCGCTAGAACGCACGTTAAAAGTGCGCTGGTCTGACCCCAGCCTAATTGCTTGTGTGTGCGTTTCTTCTAGCACTTGAGCTGTGTCTACTGTAAATAAAGAAACTAACAGACAAAACAAAAAGTAATAATTAGACAGACTGGGACAATAAGAAGTGATATGGTTGAACAGATTGTATCACCTGGAACCTATGTTCCAACGGAGGTGCTAACATTAACCACTGATCAGTTAGCTTTAACGAGTTGTATAGTTCTACTTAGCAGCTTCTATCACTATCCCAGCCACATCTTTTGTTGCACAGCTTTTGTGACTGCCTAAAGCACATTTTTGCTTCCTATACATTGTATAGGAAGCACTTATGAAAAGGCAGCTAAAGAATAACTGATGATTCCAAGGTCGTTTATTATTCCTGCATGCAAGCAGTATTCGGTATTGTGGAAAAAAATTACTGCCTGCAAAAACTGGTGTTAAGTAATCTTGCTTTGCATGTTAATATGGAAATATTGCTATCTTTCTCTGTTACCCAGCATACACTGTAACCAACCACTTTTTTTTTTGCGCAAATGTTCTTATAAGCCGGACTTCAAACTGACAGCACTGGCACAGGATAGTCTGTGAACTGTTAGGCACGTGTCCGACGAACGCAGTTATCACGTCCATGTTGCCGCACAGTTTAACTTCCCTCGTAGCATAGAATCATGATCAATAGAGACCCACACACGAAGTACGTGCGCACCGAACTGCGCAGGCACAACGCACGTGGCAAATGGACGCAAGTTAGGCAAGAACATAAAACCGCTGCCACGGACGCGCAGAGTGCGCCACGTCCACGTAGCGTTCTGTGTGAGTGATGAGATGTCAGACGCAGTGCATTTGTGACATCCGGCACCTTGACGCACAAAATGGCTTTTCACATCCTTTTCAAATTTTTTGCTTTTTTCATATTAATTTTATTTCCCATAGTTCCCTTTTTTTTCTCTAAGTCCGTCAAAAAAAACAGACCGTGTGGTGTCTACAGTATCTTCCGTCAGTACGTCTGTCCGTTATGGACGCACGCAGAGTGCGCTCAGACTGCATTCATCTGACATTAGCCTTAATGCTGGAAATGGTGACCCTACTTGAATCTCAGAGCACTGAAAGGCCTGAATAGAGATTCAGTGCCGAAGAGAGACAGTAGAGGGAGCTAGATACTCCCTGTACCAGTGACGCCAGCTGTATTCTGGAGACACGGGGGAAGAAGAAAGTGAGTTTTAGCGTGTTTCTCTGTGTATGTCTGTGGGAGTGACTATGTGCATCTGTATTTGGGGTACTGTTGTTGGTAGAGATGTACCGATACCGTTACTTGTACCAGTGCTGATACCGGCATTTGCACAAGTACTTGTACTCCTGCAAATGTCCACGATACTTATACCGATATGCCGTAAGCCAGCACTGAACTGTCTTGCTGGGAGGTAACCGAGGGGCTGGAGTGGTTGGCAGAATGCTCTAAAAGCATTCTACCAGGCCACTCTGGCTACCCACATTCCAGCGAGCGGCACCTGGTATGTGAAGGTTTTAACGTGGTTCTGCTGGGGCCGCACTCTTGTGAAATCTTTTGAGAGTGAGTTTGTGAGATCTTATGTTAGTGAATTCTGCCAGTGACTGTTTCTGAGGTCTGGTATACAGTATATGGGATAGGATTTCAGCAAAATCCTAAACTTTTTAATTGGAAAGTGGTTACGTGATATTAAATAAAATTATGGGTGAGTATCTGAAAAAAGAATTGATACTTGTACTCGGTCTTAAGAAAATGGTATTGGTGCATCCCTAACTGTGGGTATAAGGGGCAATATGGATACATTGAGGAAATAATGGCAAGATGGCGGTAATTAGGGAGGCTATTGAGGGTTTAAGATAATTCTTAGTGCCAATATGGGAGCTACCGTGTGGTATCAATATATGGAACAGGGCCACGTGCTGGCAATATAGGGTCACATGACTGCAGTGTATGGGCCATGTGGTAGTAATATGTGGATAAAGGTAAAATAAGACATGTGACAATACTAATAAAGGGTATTATACAGGAGCGTATTTAGTGCTGGCAGACCTGCCAAGTCACATGATTTGATTGCGTGACATGGTTTTTCCACCTAAAATACCCAACAACCCTCAGCTCCCAACCTGTTTACTGGAGGATTAATGGAACATACACATTGAGCGCCTGTTTAACCGCCTGCTACCGCCAGCCAGGCAAGCTATGCCATCCCGGTGGTGGGTGGGTCTGAACGCCGAGGAACAGCATGGAATGCCTGCGGCTCTCCAGCTAACCCGCACCCAGCCAATAACTACAATTAGCTGCAGACGGGCTGCTTGCGTACAGGTAGTCCCTCCTGTAGTGGATTGCGGCAATCGGCTGCAAGGAAGGGAGGCAGTCCGGGGGAGTTCCTGGAGCGTCGTGGGGCATGCTATGTCGTCCTGTAGCATTCAGGCCTACCTTCCTCCCTGCAAACCCTGGCATTAAAGGACATTGTTATCACTGCATGCATGTCGGGAGGACGTGCCGATTTTGAAGGTGTGGATGTTGCCAGTGGCTCAAATTGCTTCATAACCATGCCCTGACAGCCAGGGCCCCGCCCTACCAATCTCATCCTGCCAAAGGTGGAAGGTCTGGGTTGGTGCTACCCTAGAAACTCTGAATTCTGCTTCCCTCCTGTGCCCAATATCAAATAAATATGAAAATGTAAATATGTATATGAAATTAAGATAAATATTCATGATCCATCTGGACTATTTATGGAAAAGAAAATATAACTTATTTCAAAAACTAGTTCTCTTATTTACACCAAGCCACTTGTAACGATATTTACTATAGTTTAGAGACTCATTGCTGTGAATTTTACGGCCTCACACCTCGCTTATACACCTGGACGACTAAAATATATTTGACTTCTGAAAGAAAGGACATTAGGAAAGAATGATGCCATAGTCCAGTTGGGCGATAAAAAAAAAAAAGAAAACAATTGTGAGTTTTGGAATAGGCAATATATGGCGCGACCCCACCTCTCCTGTACTATGTATGTTTTATTGTACCTCCAGCCAGGGCATCATTGCAGCATGTTATGCTCCGTGTCTTTGTTTTTTGATCCCAAGGTGGATTTTGTTTCTGGGGGGGCATTAATAAAAGCCCACTATTCTACCTCATGACTGAAAAGCAGCATGAGCAGTTATGGTTGGCTACACAGCAGCCGGTGGCTTCATTTTTGGGTAGGACTCACCCTCACTAGAGGTGCCTTGACGTTTGGCAGGTGAGCTTACGCTCTTAATGGCCATTAATAGAAACCAAAGCCTCTAATTGTGTTTTGTTTATCACGGTATAATGGGAATAAGCGCAGATGACATCTTTCTTCTTATGCTTTATACATGTTGCTGGGCTGGATACAATTTGGTGGTTGCAGCCGCCCCATCGTGGATTAGGCGCGACCCCACCCCTCCTGTACTAAATATATTTTTTATTAACAAACCATTTTACCGGAAATTATTACAATGCGATTTCTCGCTTTCTCTCATTTTTAAGTATGCCTTTGTAAAATCACTTAACACTTATATTTAAATGCATCAAAAAAAACTGTACTTTCCCCTATTTTCTCTGTGCAACACGGGGAGCGATCTGCTGCTTCCTCTGTCTGAAAGCAACATAAGACTTGGAACAAATAGTTCCCAGAGTTCTTCCACCATCCCTGTGTGATCCCCTCATATATAAGAGCTTGCAGCAGGGTCTGCCATAGAGTTCAATGGACTCCAGGAGCTGATAACAGAGCTGCTGCCATTATTGACCAGCAACTCATAATATTCTGACTCGAGTCACTAATACACAAGATAATTCAGAGAGCACTGAAATGTCACCGTGTTAGGGTGCTGGTTCCGGGGTGGCAGTTTGAACTCAATATGCGGTGATATGTAGGAGTCACACAGGTTACAGGGCACAGAAGGATTTATTAAACAAACAAAACAGGAAGCAAACGGATGAATCAGAATAAACAGGCAAGCAACAGATTCTATAGGTTGGTTCCAGGGGTTGCTTGAAAGCAGAGTTCCACTTGAGAGCGGGGGGGGGGGTCCACTTGAAAGCGGGGTGTACTTGAGAGCGGGGCTTCACTTGAGCGGGGTACCTTTTGAGAGTGGGGGTTCAACTTGAGAGCGGGGTATCTTTTGAGAGCAGGGACTCCACTTGAGAGCGGGGTACCTTTTGAGAGCGGGGTACCTTTTGAGAGCGGGGTACCTTTTTGAGAGCAAGAGTTCCACTTAGAGCAGGGTACCTTTTGAGAGCAGGGGTTCCACTTGAGAGCGGGGTATCTTTTGAGAGTGGGGGTTCCACTTGAGAGCGGGGTATCTTTTGAGAGCAGGGGTTCCACTTGAGAGTAGGGTATCTTTTGAGAGCGGGGGTTCCACTTGAGAGCGGGGTACCTTTTTGAGAGCAAGGGTTCCACTTAAGAGCAGGGGTTCCACTTGAGAGTGGGGGTTCCTTGTAAACAAGCAGAGTTTTAGTAAGCTGGAAACAGGATGACAGATATACAAAGCTCTTGGGAGAGCAGGCTTCTTCTTTTACAGACAAGCTGAACAAAATAATGAAGCAAGGTGTTGTGTGTGCTCCACCCTTAAATAGTGATAGATTGAACAGAAGGGTAGGAGCACCTGTATCTGCTATGGTGAATGGCAAGGTCCAAAATAATGCAAAAATCAAAGCTGAAAGGGGGCTGCCAGGTTATTGGCAGGAAGGAGCAGTCTTTGGTTTATTCTTCTTGCGCCGCCTGCTGCTAGGACCATGACACACCGTCACCGTTCGCCGCACTTCAGCGAGTAAAATACGCCATCCATGCAATGAATTCAGCATTCACTGCAAGGTCCCCGAAGTGCAGCGAATCAACCTGCCCTACGAATCGTAAAACTGCCACAAAACCACTGAATCGTTCTGAAAAACTGCCGAAAATCCGCCGAATGCATCTGTTGATCCACCGCAAAACTGCCGAATCGATCTGAAAAAAGCAGGCAACCCGCCGAACAGAATGCCGACCAGCTGTCTGAAAAAGCTGACAAGCCGACGAACAGGAGGTAAAAAAAACAAACCACTGCATCTTTTAAAAGGCCTGGGAATAATATATAAGGTCTTCTGAATAATAATAAATAGGTCTGTTACAGGGAAAAAAAACGCCATTTAAAAAAAATTATTAAAAAAACAGGGGAAAAAAATTTGCAAAAAAAAATCCTGAACATAAATAAATAAAGACTTTTTGCTGCAAATGAAAAGAATAAATGGTTGAATAAATATTTAAGAAAAACAGGGATTTTTTTTTACATTTAAACCTATGGGTTTAAACCTGTTGAATGAAACCACCGAAAATCAAGGCATTTCACTGACACTTCGGTGCAGCTCAGTGTTCTCTGAATAGATTAACCATTAGTTTTCTATGGGGATTTCACTGCTGCTGAAGATCACCGTATTTCGCTGGCAATTCGCCAATATTTGGCAAATCGCCAGCTTTTCGAGTAGCCTAATGGCCACGAAATTGCTCCGAACAGACAAATTCACTGTTCGGTTCAATGTCATGGCCAATTCGGTGCTCTTTGAATAACCCTGGCAGCAGCTCGTTTTGAAATCGAGCTTTTAATAGCGAGTTGCAAATGGAAAACAGTTTGCACTATATTTTTCCACTTGCGAGCCACTATTAATGGCTTAGTTGGAATAGGGCCCCAGGTCTCCTTCACTGTGAAAATTAATGAGCAGCTTGCTTATAGTTTGATACTATTGTACTCAGAGAAATGTCTACATCCACATAAAGAAAAACAACAAAACAATTCATTCTCATGTAATACTAATGTGGTGAAACGCAAGTGACCAAAGCATTCTTTTCATGGTAGTAAGGCATGTTTGAAATGCCAGCAGATGACTCATTTAAAGGATGTTGTCATAGTGTTCAATTACACTCTAATTATATTCCATCTTCTACCAACTACATTGTGGTTCTTTGTAATTTTGTGAAAAGGCATTCCAAAGAATGACATGTTTGCGTTTTAAGCTGAAAAATATATAAATGTATGGGCTGAGTTTTAGGGATTTAACTACAACCTTTAAGGGTTATTCAATAAGTGCTGAACTTGCCACCAAATTGCACCGAATGGTGAATTTCACCATACGGTGCAATTTTGTGGCAGTTCAGCTATATAGACAGCTAGCAATTCCATCAAATATTGGCGAATTGGCAGCAAAATATGCTGCAGTTCGCCGTAGGTTGCCGTAATTTGGCGATCTTCGGCGGCAGTGAAATTGTCCCATAGATAAGTAATGGTTAGTCTATTTAGAGAACATCAAACTGCACCGAAATGTTGGCGAAATGCGCAGATTCTTGGTGGTTCAGTTCGACAGATTTAAACACGGGAATCCCAAAGAATTCAATGTAATAAAAACATACAGTTTTTATAAATTTTTTATTCAACTGTTAATTATTGTTAGTTTTTTTAAGGTATTTTTCTGGATTTTGTAGATGAAGTTTTTGATTCCCACTTTTTTAATGGCTTTTTAATTATTCTGTAACAGACTTTTTTATTATTTTTCATTAGATCTTTTTTTTATTGTTTCCACACATTTTCATGCATTGTGGTTCTTATAAACACCTTTTTTTAAAAAAACAGAGTTATGTCTTTTTTAAAAAAAATTTAACCAGTTCGTAGCTGATCAGCTTTTTTCAGCTGTCTACGGCAGCGTTCGGTGGATTGTCGGCTATTTTTGTCAGCATTCGGCAGGCTGATTGGCGGATCCCGTTTAGCGCACTTTGGGGACCCTGTGATGAATAGTGAATTCACCGCAGGGTAGGTACTGAAGTCTCCGAAGCGCGTCGAAGTGTGCCGAAAGAGAGAGCACTGAAATTTTGTGCTCTCTGTATAACCCCTTTTATCAAGCCACTTTATCAGACTTAACAAAGGTTACAGTCCCCTCAATTATTCAGAAAGGGCCAAACTTACCATCGAATTGCAGTTTTGTGGCAGTTTGCGTATTCACTAAGCTGTCAATTCGCCAAATACTGGCTAATTGATAGCAAAATACGATGAAGTTCGCCACAGATCGGCGATCTTCGGCAGCAGCGAAATTGTCCCATAATTGTCCCATCCTTCCTGGTAAAATACTTTGCAAATAAATAAATAAATAAATCTTTTTACAGAACACCAAACTACACTGACATGCCAGAGAAATGCCCTGAATTTGGGTGTTTCAGTTTGACAGGTTTAACCGGGTGAATCCATAGGTTTCAATGTAAAAAAAAAATATGGTTATTTTTTAAACATTTATTCTTTTCATTTTCAGCAAAACGTCTTTTTATTTACTTTTAAGAACATCTGCGACGGATCCCGCTACTCCGACTGAGTAGATCCGTCACTGAAGTCTTCCTTGCTCCGGAGATGCAGAGGTAAGGTGTGAATTAGCTCCCAGTCCAGTCACTTGTCGAGACACACAGGGTTATTCAAAGAGATCCGAATTGCTTGAGAAAGGTAAGCGAACGCTGAAAATCAGTGTTCGGTTACCTTTCTTGGCCATTCGGTTATCCAGAGAGCAGGCAATTCGCCAAATCTTGGCGAATTGCCTGCACATACGGTGCCTGTTCGGTGCCTGTTCGAGGGCAAACCAGCAGTGAAAGGTTCCCCTAATGCCCTGCCATTCGGTGGTTTAATTCGGCAAATTTATTCAGGAGAATCCCATAGGCTTCAATGTTAAAAATATTCCCGTTTTAATTCAATATCTAATAAACCGTTCATTATAAAATTCTGCAGTAAAGAGTCTCTTTATTTATAGATTTTTTAGGATCTTTCAAGCATTTTTCTTTTTTTTTTTTCTTTAAAAGTCCGATTTTTTTTAACCCTTTTGCTGCTGAGGCCTCCCTCTGTCCCGCCTCTCCCCCCTACAATCCATCCTGAACGCCTCCGCCAGGCTAATTCACCTCACCCGCCGCTCTGTCTCTGCCGCTCCCCTCTGCGAGTCCCTTCACTGGCTCCCCATCCACTGCAGAATTAAGTTCAAAATCCTTATCCTTACCTACAAAACCCTCACTAACTCAGCTCCCCACTACCTGTCCTCACTAATCACCAAATACACCCCAGCCCGCTCCCTAAGGTCAAACAGTGACCTGCGCCTAGCTTCTCCCCGCATCACCTCTTCCCATGATAGACTGCAGGACTTCACACGCGCAGCCCCCACTCACTGGAACGCTCTCCCTCGTACTGTCAGACTTTCCCCTAACTTCTCTTCCTTCAAACGCTCCCTTAAAACATTCCTATTTAGGGAAGCCTACCACCCAACTCACTGACACAACCATCAATCGCTCTCACCTTGCAGTCCTCTCCTCCTGTTTCCAACCCCAACCCTCCCAGATTGTGAGTTCCTACGGGAATAGGGCCCTCATCTCCTCCTGTACTGTTTGTCAAATGTTGTTCAATGTATTGTAACCCTGTCTATACTGTGCTTATTGTACAGCGCTGCGGAATATGCTGGCGCTTTATAAAGAATAATAATAATAATAATAATGAGGCTTTTCCCGCCCCTGTGCTGAGGTCATTTTTACCTGTTTTGCTCATCTTGTTTAAACGTGTTTTGAAGGCTTATTTTAGTATATGACCCAGACATATTATATATCGTTCTTTCCATCAGACTCGGCAGATTCATAATATGTCATTATTATATGTATACGTCATGTCCTGTCTGTATATTATAACAAAAAATGCAATAAAATATGAATTTTCAATAATTTACAACGTGTAAAGTGGTTTTTTTTCACATGCGAGCAATTGCGGTTATATTTTGTATGGGGTGCGCTTGTTAAAAAAATTAGAAATGGGGTCTCGTTACATTTTTTTTGGGGAAAATTACGCGATTTTTAACAAACGCACCGCATACAAAAATCGTTAGTGCAGCATCATTGTTCACATTATAATTGAAATGGGAACAATATTGCTGCATTAACAAACCAAAAAAAAAGAAAAAAAACTTGTTTATTTTTTTTTATAATTTTTTTAAAATATTTTTTTTTATTTAAAAAAAAAATTTTAAACTTTTTTCATAGTCATGTTTGGTATCGTTGGAACGGCCATGCTCTGGCCGATCCAACAGTACCAAACTTTAACCCCTAGCTGCCACGGAACCCCCTATCTCCACCATTGGTGGCATCTAGGGGTTAACTCCAGGACTGGCGTCATCGTGCTATGCAAGATGACGCCAGTCCTCAGGGGGAGTTCCTGGAGGCTTGGCCGACATCCAAGATGTCGGCCAGCTCCGGGAAAGGATCACGAACCGGCGCTTTTCAGCGCCGATTCGTGATCCGGCTCCCCAGGGGTTAATGACAGCCACAGCGGTGCCTGTATTAACTCCCTGCTCCCAGGCGATCGGGAGGGAGAGAGGTCCGAAGGACCTCTCCCCTCCCTTTCAGGCGCCTTCTCCGCACATGCGGGGGGGGGCGCCTGAATTAGATGTCATCGCGTCACCGCGATGACATCTAATGTCCTCGCCGGGGTCCCGAGTGCTGGGCTGACATCCAAGATGTCAGCCCGCACCGGGGGGCGCCGGAATCCGCCAGAATCCGGCGGATTGCTGCCTCCTGTGCATGGACGCGCTCAGCGCGTCCATAGCACAGGAGAACCACTTGGCTGGACGCACTGAGCGCGTCCATAGCAGCCAAGTGGTTAAAGTTTACTTATTTTTTCTGCAACAGCCCTCTTTATTATCATTCCCTGGACCTCATATGCAAATTTCAGACATTTTCGCTTGGTAGTTTCTTTGCAAACAGAGTTTCACTTTTCAAACATTCATACAAACTGTTTTCCTAATTTATTCACTTCGCTCTGTCTGCGGTCTCGGCTTTCTCGGCTTTTTCCGGTGGCTTCGCTGCGGGTGATCGGCTCCTGCATGGGTTTTTTCCGTGGTTTTCGGCAGGTTACTCCAGATGTTTTTGAGGGTTTTCGGCGTGCATTCGCTGGGTTTTGCGGTTCGTTTTCGTCGGGTTTGCGGCAGCTTTTCCCTGCAATTCGGGGACCCTGTGGTGTTTGCTGAATACACCGCAGGGTCACCGAAATGGGATCGGCAAAAGGAACCGAATTGAAGAGAACGAAAAGTCACCGAATGTGCGGTGACTTTTCGAATCTCTTTGAATAACCCTGACAGTGTAGGGTGAAAGAATGGATCTTTTTAATGGGACTGTACAGGCTTTTAATACAGAACAAAATCAGATAACATTGTAATCCTCTCCCATACACCCTACCCTCCCCAAACATTTCGCCACCATGTAGCCCTCACTCCGGCCAGAGTCCATTCTGGACAGAACAATGATAAACGGCATTACAGCTTCGGATAACGGGGCAGTGTTGTGATCTGACAGTCTTTTCCTGGGCAAGTCACACAAGTCAACCAGTTCAATAAACTGTATATAAATGTTCCAAATCATGGCTGTGCCGTCACGACATCCTTTTGTATTTTTTAGATGAAATTTTTGATTCCCATATTTTTTAAAAGCTGTTTTTTTTCTGTAACAGACCATTTCATTATTTTTTAAAGGACCTTTTTTTTATTAGACACATTTTAATACATTTTTATAAGTTTAAACACCTATTTTGGAGAAAAGGAGAGTTACGTGTTTTTTTCCTACTGCTAATACCTCTCCCTACACAACCAAACATTCTGCTAGCATTTCCTGCTGCTCTATTACATTGACTACTTACCCTTAGATCCTCTGAAATAATGACCCCTAAATCCCTTTCCTCAGATGTTGAGGTTAGGACTGTATCAAATATTCTATATTCAGCCCTTGGGTTTTTACGTCCCAGGTGCATTATCTTGCACTTATCCACATTAAAACTCAATTGCCACAGCTCCGACCATTTTTTTAGTTTACCTAAATAATTTGTCATTTGGCTGATCCCTCCAGGAACGTCAACCCTGTTGCAAATCTTTGTGTCATCAGCAAAAAGACATACTTTTCCATTAATACCTTCTGCAATATCACTAATAAAAATATTAAAGAGAATGGGTCCAAGTACTGACCCCTGAGGTACCCCACTGGTAACAAGACCTTGCGCTGAATAAACTCCATTTACCACAACCCTCTGTTGCCTGTCACTCAGCCACTGCCTAATCCATTCAACAATATTGGAATCCAAGCACAAAGATTGCAATTTATTGATAAGCCTTCTATGCGGAACAGTATCAAAAGCCTTACTGAAATCTAAATAAGCAATGTCTACTGCACCACCTGTGTCTATTATTTTTGTTACCCAATCAAAAAAATCAATAAGATTAGTTTGGCATGATCTCCCTGAGGTAAACCCATGTTGTTTCTGATCCTGTAATCTATGTGTTTTTAGATGTTCAACAATCCTTTCCTTTAACATGGTTTCCATTAATTTCCCCACTACTGACGTAAGACTAACTGGCCTATAGTTCCCCGATTCCTCCCTACTACCCTTCTTGTAAATGGGTACAACATTTGCTAATTTCCAGTCTTCTGGGACGACTCCCGTTAACAGATTATTATACCAATCCTTGTAACGGTTTTGCTATTACATCACTGAGCTTTTAATAATTTAGGGTGGATCCATCAGGCCCCATTGACTTATTTGTCTTTACTTTAGACAGCTGCTGTAGAACCTCCTCTCTGTAAACTCATATGTAAATGTCTCTTTAGTGTTTCCTCCTAACTGAGGTCCTTTCCTTCCTTTTCTTCTGCAAAGACTGAACAAAAATATTCATTGAGGCAGTCAGCGAGACTTTTATCCTCTTCTACATACCTTCTTTCCTTTGTTTTTAATCTAACTAATCCTTGTTTTACTTTTCTTTTCTCGTTTATGTATCTAAAAATTGTTTTGTCCCCCTTTTTTACTGACTGAGCTATTTTCTCTTCTGCGTGTGCTTTGGAAGCTCTTATAAATTGCTTTGCCTCTTTCTGCCTAATTTTATAGGTTTGCCTATCTTCTTCACTCTGAGTTTTTTTATAATTATTGAATGCTATCTTTTTGTTCTTCACTATTTTGGCCACTTCTGCAAAGTACCACAGTGGTTTCTTCCCTTTTTTGTTTTTGCTAACAAGCCGAATGCAATTTCCTGTGGCCTTCAATAATGCTTCCTTTAAATAATCCCATTTCTCCTGGACTCCCTTTAAACTCCTCCAGTCTGATAATGACTCCTTCACACAAAGTCTCATTTTAGAAAAATCAGTTTTTTTAAAGTCTAAAACTTTTGTTTTTGTGTGGTGCGGCTCCATCCCTGTTCTTATATTAAACCATACTGACTGGTGATCACTAGATCCCAAATTTTCACCTACAACAACGTCCGATACCAAACCTCCATTTGTGAGTATTAAATCCAATATGGCCTCTTTACGGGTCGGATCCTCAACTACTTGTGTTAGAGATAATCCCAGGTAAGGAGTTTAGAATATTTGTACTCCTGGTGCACCCAGCTATTTTGGTTTTCCAGTTCACATCAGGAAGATTAAAGTCCCCCATGATAATAACTTCCCCCTTCATTGCCATTTTGGCTATTTCCTCAAGCAGCAGATTATCTAGCTCTTCTACTTGTCCAGGGGGTCTATAGATCACACCTACACGAGCCACTGTATGATTGCCAAATGTTAGCGTAACCCAAACTGACTCTATGTTCACCTCGCTCACTTTTATTTGGTTCGTTTTATGTTGTTTTTCACATACAGGGCCACTCCTCCTCCTTTCCTACCTTCTCTGTCTTTTCTATATAAAGAGTACCCCGGTATTGTTATGTCCCAGTTATTTTTCTCACTGAACCATGTCTCAGTAACCGCCACTAAATCTACTTTTTTAGCTGCCATCATTGCCTCCAGTTCATTGATTTTATTGACTAAACTGTGAGCATTTATAGACACGACTCTGAGCTTGTCATTTTTTACCTCGCATGTTGCTTGCACCCTCCGATTTAGTTTTGGGGGACAATCGGGCAGATTGTTTTTTACCCTTTTGTCCCCCCCTCCTAGTTTAAATATTCCTTTGTGAAACCTTTGAACTTCTCACTGAGAACATATGTTCCCCTATGAGTAAGATGCAAACCATCTTTTTTATACAGTTCCTTTCTGCTCCAATTAGAGCTATCATGGGAGACAAAGCCAAATCGTTGCTCCCGACACCATTCCCGAAGCCACAAATTAAATTCCCTATTGCGCATCTGCCTATCTTGAATGTTATGCACAGTCAAAACTTCAGAGAATGACACAGTGGACTAAATCTGCTGTATTTCACCTCCAAGAACACAAAAATCTTCCTTAATCTCAGAAACCTCATTGCTAGCCAAGTCATTTGCTGCTTTGCTTGTTTGACAATATTGAGAATACGTCTCTTGTCTCTACGAGCAGTAGCCCCAGGAAGACATCTCACCAAACCACTACTCTCCAGCTCAACACCTCTTATGATAGAATCACCCAGCAACAATTGCCTTCTATCATGTCCCACCTTTTCCTTTTTGTCCTTGGTTGCAGTCCTGCATACCTTAGGCATAGTGGATGGTGGTTCCTCAACTATGGTGTCTGAGCCTACATCCGTCTTACCACTACACTCTGAGAGTGCCTCAAAAGAATTAAGAAGAGCCACAGATTGTGGGACATGCCTTCTATCCACAACTCCATGTACTTTCTGACTGACAAGGTAGTGGCCACACGGTCCGTTTTTGTGACTGACATTATTTTTGACTGATGTAGATGGGAAATGAAAAACATTTTGTCCGTCAAAATGCTGGACGTCCAAAATGCAGTCCATCTGACTACATTACATCACTCACACACAAAGCTATGTGGATGTTGCAGACGCAACGCACTCTGTGTGCGTCTGTTCTAGCGGATTTACGTTCTTGCTTAACTTGCGTCCGTTTGCAGCGTCCGTTGTGAGTCCGCAGTTCGGTGCAGGCGTACTTTGTGTGAGGGGCTCCTCCAATGGTCATAATTATATGCTATAACGGACGTACAAATGTGCGACAACACGGATGTGATCAGTGCACTCATCTGACACGGGCCTGACTTGTTGGTTAATAGGATTTTGAATGCAGATGATGCATTTTCTTATTTGTAGAATAGTGATATATCTGTGGTGTGCAAGGCCACAGTTACTGCCACTCTCACCCTGGCAACAGCCGCACTGTAACTCCAGATTTCTTTCCAAATGAAACTGAGTACATAATCTGCCTGTGAACATTACCAACAAATACAGAGCTCCGGATCTCGATATTCAGCTCTCTGCTAAAAAAAAAATTAAACATGGGGCGGAGCTGACATCCACTGAGACCAGTCGCATTTTTCAGTGCTCTCCGGCTATTTGCCTAACTATATGTGGATTTCTGCATTTTCTTTCGATTATTTTTACGGCTGCAGCGGGTGATATCCCCCTGGACCTGTCCCAGTACACTGGATTGCGGTGTGAGATCTGTTCGGCCCGGACTGTGGTGATACCGAGGAGGGAGGCCTATCACGGAGACACACGCCTGGTGGCCATTTTGGTGGATTCTCCCTCGACCGAGGTGCTCCCTGTAGATCTGCGACCTGGCTTACCGCATCTCCATGGGTAAGAAGTCGGGGAAGAAGCTCTTACCATCAGAGGGCCCACGACAGCAGGACATCTGTGATGCACTGAGTGAGGGCAGGCGTAAGAGGCAGGGAGAGCCCCACACATACCTGTCTCCCACGACGAGCTCTTCCGAGGAGGAGGACCCATACTGGTCGGAGGCCTCGGTGGCGGCGCGACACTCGCCCCGGGCACCAGGGGCGGGGCAGGTGGACAGCCAGTGGCGGGCCCCGGCGGTCGGAAGACTCCAGTGGCACGCCGACTCGGGGCATCTTCTGATCCTCCTGTTTCTGCGGATGCTCTTCCGGCTGTTCCTAGGAAGCAGGGAGACGCGGGCCGCCTGTCCTTCACGAGGGACGATATACGTGGCCTACTGGGAGAAGCACTTGAGGAGATGAGAGCAGTGTGGTGCGCAGACTTTGCAGCCTTGACAACAGACCTGACGGCTGTCAAAGGGCGGCTGACGGCGGTCGAAGCCCAGGTCGAAGAGGTAGTGGCAACCCAGACGCTCCTCGCGCCACAGGTGGAATCACTACAGTCTCAGGTGGCGATGCTCACAGGAGCTGTGGAGGCGGCTGAAAACCGTCATCGCCGGAGAAACGTTCGTATTCGAGGGATCCCGGAGACGATTGCCGACGATGCCTTGCTACCGTTTATTAATAAGTTTGCGTTACATGTTTTTCAGAACGTTTTCGACTACGGAAGGCGACTACGGCCCCGGTGGACTCCCCTCGAGATGTGTTGGCGGTGGCAGGAAATGAGGCCGATAAGCGGCGCCTGATGTCGACTCCCGCAGCTCGAGCCCCAATTATTTTTGAAGAGCTGGCTTTGTCATTGTTTAATGATCTCCCCTTTGTGACATTGATTGCTCGTCGGCAGTTTCGAGAAGTCTCAGCGTTTCTGAGGGACTGTGGGGTTAGATAAAGATGGGGGGTTGCAGGTTCTATGTACATAAATTATGACAACCTGTCTCACCTGGTGTCCTCCCCTGAAGCCGCCTGGTCCCTGCTGCGCTCTCTGGGCCTCTCCCCTGCCCCAGTGTCTCCCGGCATTGTCCCCAGGGGTTCCTCTTCTCCGATGTTGGATCCGGGTTAGAATCGGACTTTGAGTGGCCCAGCTCTGTGCTTTAGCCTAACAGTACTCTGTTCCCATTCTGTTTTCCCCCCTGTTTGCGGGTATGGTCTTTCTTTTTTCATATCTATCGCTGTGTATTAGCTATGATATGACTTTCCTGTGAGATATTCGACGATTTACGGATGCCCTGCGAGGCCTTCACTTTGTTTGTTCTATACCTATTGATGCAACTTCCATACATATTTCTCTTTTTTCCTTTTCTCATTATTCTGCGGAAATTATCAATATATTTTTTTATTTTTTTTATTATTATTATTTCTTATTATTATTGCCCACTCATTATTATTATTATTATTTTTATCTTTTTTTTTTTTTTCTTTTTTTTTTTTTTAAATGTTTTTGATCATATGCAGCTCCTTTATGACGACCCCCCCCCTTATGTGTTATGTGTTCATATGATTGTGATATTTGGCCCTGCGAGGCCGACCCTGTTGGTCAGTCTGTGACCCTTTGAATACAAAATAAAAATCTTAAATACAAAAAAATAAAAATTAAACATTCATATAAAGAAAGGAACATGCACAGCCAATGTGTTTGACATATACAGCAGTAAGGGAGACCGTGTAATTGGAGAAGCACCGTAGCCATTAGATGCAGTATATGAGTAGTGGGGTTCAACCCCAACATCTGTGTATTCTATAATCTCAATTTTTTGGTATTTATTGATGTGTTTTGTGACTGTCTATGCTCAGCTAGTTTAAGCAGACTAATAAAATGGAATATATTTACACTGTCACTGGAGTGATTGCAATCACGCACATGGTATGCGTAGGGGAGAGAAGCTTAACTATATAAAATACAGGTAAATATAACACATGAAAAAAAGAGATGGTGTAAATATTTTTTCATGTGTTATATTTACCTGTATTTTATATAGTTAAGCTTCTCTCCCCTACGCATACCATGTTCGTATTGACTTTCCACATTGCTTTCAGAGGCCATAACTTGCAACTGATTTCTCTTACAGGGCAAGAAAAAAGAAACTGCTGCCACCCTAGTTTCAAGCCTTGTTGGCTTATGCAGAAATATACCTACCTAGATATAAAAGTACTAGCTATGGCTTTAGATATCACGTATACACAGATGACACCCAGATCTACCTCTCCACTCCCAATCTCTCTCCCTCTGGTCAGTGACTGCTTGTCTGGTATCACTCGCACTACCTAAAGATCAATATGTCCAAGACAGAGCTGCTTCTTATTCCCTTCTCTAACTCCAATCACTCTCCTCATCTTGCCGCAATCACCTTCGCAGTATTGCCAAAAGTCTTCCATTTTTTTCAGTTTTAGTTAAAATTGCGTATTTTCTCAGAAAAATGCAGTAACCGGTTCCCATTACATTTTTTTTCAATAAGAGTGCCCCATATAATATATAACCACAAAGGTTCGGATGATAAAGTGTGATTAAATGGAAACTTCCATTTTTTGTTTTTTGTTATAGCATTCTGACGGGACATGAGATATACATCTAATAATGATATGTTATGAGTCTGCTGAAAATAAGGATATACAATTTGCCCAGGTCTTACAAAAAAAACAAGATTACATTTAAACATGATGAACACCTTGGTCAATATGAGCTCAGTGAACAGGGGTGAAATGGCTCAGCAGTGAAGTGGCTAAACACACTTCTGGTTAGGGAAGCCTAACTCCGTAATAAACATCCAAACAACCCAATAACCGTTCTCATCTCTCTCTACATTCCCATCATTGCAGTCCTCTCATCCTATTTCTCACCCGCCAACCATCTAGATCAGGGATGGGGAAAGTTCGGCCTGCAGAATCACTTGGTCCAGCCCTTAGAGCGCCACAGCAGGAGGGTGTTTTAATTCCCTCTCCTGCTGCCCCTTTTCCCTGACCTCGGGGCGTGGCAAGTAGCAGAATGAGGGGACGGGGATTATCTCCGCTTCCCTCACTCACTGCTGCGCACTGGATCTTCCTTCATGCTGTGCCCCTCATCTTCCGAGCACAGTGTCAAGAAGGATCCGGTGTGCTTCAAAGAGTGAGGGAAACGGAGATAATCCCCGTCCCCTCATTGTACTACTTGCCCCATGCCTCAGTGGTGTATTTAGGTTTTGTGCTGCCCTAGGCCTGACTAAACTCGTGCACCCCCTAATTTAAATTTGAGGCACCCCTTCCTGTCAAGGGCACACCTCTTCCTGGTTAATCCCCACCCTTCCTCTTTAAGCTCCACCTTTTCCTCTTAGAGTTCCGCGTTTTCCTCTCTTTATATTAAAAGTGGATACCAAGTGCCTACTTGTATATTTTCTATACCATTTCAAATGTATCTATTGAGATAAATAAAATTATGAAATGTTTAAATTCAAGCATTTTTACAAAGAACAGCCACGCATTTTACGTATACTGGATCACAGCTGCTCTAATTGGTTGAACAATAAAGTCCACAGAAACGTGCACTGCATATGAGCGTATCACAGAGCTGCACAGCAATAAACCCCACAGAAATGTGCACTGTGTATGAGCATATCACAGAACTGCACATCAATAAAACTCACAGTAATGTGCAGTGTGTATGAGTGTATCCCAGAGCTCCAAGGCAATAAAACTCACAGTACTATGCAGTGTGTATCACAGAATCCACAGCAATAAAACTCCCAGCAATGCAATGTTTGGTGTGTGTCAGCGTATCAGAATCCACAGCAATAAAAATTCCAGCAATGCATTGTGCAGTGTGTATGAGTGTATTAGAATCCACAGCAATAAAACTCCCAGTAATGCAATGTGCGGGTCAGCGTATCAGAATCCACAGCAATAAAACTCCCAGCAATGCAATGTGTGGTGTGTATGAGTGCATCAGAATCCACTGCAATAAAACTCCCAGCAATGCAATGTGTGGTGTGTGTCAGCGTAGCAGAATCCACGGCAATAAAACTCCCAGCAATGCAATGTGTGGTGTGTATGAGTGCATCAGAATCCACTGCAATAAAACTCCCAGCAAACCGAGTGTATATGAGCAGACAGCAATTATTTATTCTACATTTACCGGCCTCCGTCCGCGGTAGGGCTGTGTGCAGAGTCAGCAGAGACTGTGTACAGACTCAGCAGGAGGTCCCTCCAGGCCACGTTAGGATTGCGGCTGTGCCTGTGCGTGGAGCCATCTTGTCAGCAGTGGGGTGCCACTGCCAGAGGGTGCACCGTGGCTTTGATTCCCTTCCTGGTGGGTGTTCAGTCCAGAATAGAGTGACAGTCCATGTTAAAGAAAGGGTGGGCAGCTGCGTGCGTGTCACGTGGTTCAGCCAGTCAGGTGGTACTGAGACTCAGTACCACCTGACTGGCCGGACCGAGTGTGACCTGCACGCATGCAGCCTCACCAGGAGCCAGGCAGCTCAATGACAAATTTCTATCACTGCAGTGCTGGTTAAGGAAAGGTCCACTTTAAACAGCAGTAAGCAGACAGGGCTTCATATTCTGCTGATACCCCCCCTTTACCTGCCGTTTACTGTCATCTTCTCTCTCTGGACACAAATCACATCCCCCTCCTAGAGCTGCTGCGGGGCAGGGGAGGAGCTATGGAGGGAGGAGAGGGGAATTTTTATTCTATTAGATTTTATTCCGTATGCAAACGCCATGCTCCGCTGCTCGTTGTTTGAGAACACAGCTCAAAGCTAACACACAGTGACAGTGGCACCTCCTAGTACCCCCTAATGACACCCCAATAATCACTGGTACCTGGGGCGGCCCGCCCTCCGCCACTCCTCTAAGTACACCACTGCTCTGTGATATGCTCACACACAAGTTTGGCGAACTGCCAGCAAGTACGGTGCTGTTTGAAGGCAGTGCAAATCCCCATAGAGAAGTAATGGTTAATCTATTCAGAGAACACCAAACAGCAGAGAAATGTCAGTGAAATACCCTGATGTTCGGTGGTTTCAATCAGCAGGTTCAGGTATTCAGGCGAACCCCACAGGTTTCAATGTTAAAAATATTCCCGTTTTTATGCAATATCTAATAAACCACTTACTATTTTAATCTGCAGTAAAAAGTCTTTATTTATTGATTTTTTTTTTTAGTACCATTAAGTAATTTTTCAGAATTTTTTGGCAAAATCCCCCCCTTTTTTTTAATATCGGTTCTGCTTTTTCTGTAACAGAACTTTTTATTATCAATCATAGGATCTTATATGTAAATTCCAGACATTTTCGTTCAGTAGTTCTTTTGAAAACAGCTGGCCATGGGTTTGCGGTGGCAGCATACAGCGGCCGACTCCATGGACATACTTGAAAATTAGTGACATCTCAATGTTTCCTTCCTGGTAAAATAGTTTGCAAAAGTAAAAAAAAAAAAAAAAAAAAATTTCTTTGGGGGTGGGGCCACCCGGCGGGCTGCCGCCCCCTGGAGAGTGCTGCCCTAGGCCTAGGCCTTGTTGGCCTAGGCCAAAATACACCAGTGCCATGCCTAGGTCACGTGAAATAGCCGGTGTGGGGGAGGGAGTGAAATTAATTAAAGGGGAATTAATTTCCCCATCTGGCCACCTCTCTGAGTGCAGTTAGTGCGCTCAGCGCAGCAAGGCTTGATCTTCCTATGGAGGATTACGCTTTGCAGCCCTGTCCAACGTGCATCTAGCGTTTTGACGGGGAGGCTTTCTGCATGTCCGCTTGAAGTGTGTGTAATTCGTGCATGCGCTACAGTGTGTGACCGGCTGCTCTGTCGAAACGTCACAACACTGCGATGGACGCCGGGAGGCACTTCAGTAAGGGTGCATCTAGTGCGCTTGGCTGACCCCGGCCTAAAGCCCCGTTCACACTGTGCGATTTGAAAATCGCGCGACTTTCCGCGCGATTTTCATATTCGCGACATGGTGCGATAATATCGCGCGACATCACTGTTTTGTGCGATTTTTGCAAAGCACCACCAATACAAATCGCAAAATCGCAGATAGCAAATCTCAAAAAAAGGGTCATGTACCTGCGACATCGCGCGGCAAGATGTGAACAGCTCCATTGAAATGCATTGGAGAAGCTACACAGCGCGACATCGCGTGGATTTTGCTGCGACGTATCGGCAAAATCTGCACGATAAATCGCACAGTGTGAACAGGGCTTTAGTGTATTGTAAAATTGCCTTTTTACCATTGTACCTCGTGCTGTGGAATGTGTTGGCACTTACATATGTATTATTATTTTATATGTTTTCTTGCACATTTGGCAGATTGGAGCGGGGTGAATACTTGAGAGAAAAAGCAAGTAGTTGGAGAAACATTTAAAAAATCCTCCATTCTCTATTTTTTTTTTCATTCTAGCCAGGGGCGTAACTACCAGGTGTGCAGAGGGTGCCACTGCGGTGATTTACACTGATACACATTGCACATTACTGTGAGTTTTATTGCTGTCGAACTCTGTGATACGTTCATCCACACTGCACATTACTGAGTTTTATTTCTGTGGAGCTTTGTGATACGCTCATACACACCGCACATTACTGTGAGTTTTATTGCTGTCGAGCTCTGTGATACGTTCATCCACACTGCACATTACTGAGTTTTATTTCTGTGGAGCTCTGTGAAACGCTCATAAACACCTCAAATTACTGTGAGGTTTACTACTGTAGAGCTCTGTGATACGCTCATACACACTGCACATTACTGTAAGATTTATTACTGTAGAGCTCTGTGATACGCTCATACACACTGCACATTACTGTAAGATTTATTACTGTAGAGCTCTGTGATACGCTCATACACACTGCACATTACTGTAAGATTTATTACTGTAGAGCTCTGTGATACGCTCATACACACTGCACATTACTGGGAGATTTATTACTGTAGAGCTCTGTGATACGCTCATACACACTGCACATTACTGGGAGATTTATTGCTACGGAGCTCTGTGAGATACAAATAGTGCACATTACATTACAATTTTTAAAAATGGGATGGACTAAAGAGGTCACAGCAGACCTGGAAAATATGGGACACTGATTGTCTGGAGTCAACATTGTGGACCTGGAGTGCGACTGCATAACAGAGCTGCAAAACAAACTCCCTGTAATGACTCTCAAACTGTAATAAATGCTGCTAGAAATCACTTGGTGTAAATAAGATACTTTGACATAAATGGCCCCAATATGTTGTGAATATCTGCCTTTATTTCATGTGGACAAATGTATTGGATACTGGGTGTGGGGGCAGCAGAATTCGGGGTACACCACCAATAAAGTGATATTAAGTGAAGGTAAAGAGATCTAGACACCTGCACCCCCGATTCATTGGCTACAGTCAGACCTTGTATGATCCCTCTTATCCCCCCCCCCCATGTGGGTCCGCCTTATGCCGCCCCCTGAGAGTGAGCAGCTGGCGTTGAGCTTCATTCGGGCCGGTGTCATGACACGGGTACCTGGGCCCCTGATTGTCTCATCCCGCCCCCTGGCCTGAGGACGGCTGTGCGCCCCAAGTGACCATCTTTCGCCCCCCCCCCCTTCTCCAAGGCTGGCAGCTGGCTCTGTGAAGGCTCAGCCGTCCCCTTCCATTGTCCTGCCTCCGACACTCCCCGCCATGAGTCAGCCCGCGGCACCGCCCCCTGCTGGCTGTATCCAGGCGATGCTACGGGTAAGATGGACGCTGTGTGATGGTGCCCCCCCCAACACGGTGACACCGAGCACTCACACCCGTCCTCCCTCAGGCTCCGCGGGAATGGAGGGGACCCGAGCAAAGAGCGAGCTGTGATCGATCCCTCCGCGCAGAGAGCGCCGGCAGCATGGCGGGCATTATAAAGAAGCAGATACTGAAACATCTCTCCAGGTCAGTGTGTTCCCCCAGCCTCTCCAACACTCTGACAAGCAGCAGCGCCTCCACCACCGCTCTGACCAGCAGCAGCAGCGCCCCCAGTCCCCGGAGCAGCCGGGGCTGATACAGTGTGACCCCCTAGCCTGGCTCATCATGTGTTGTTCCTATATATGTGATGCAGGGGGCTGATAAACTCCTGCAGTGGGGGGGGGGGATCTACCCCTAGTGAGGGCATATCTATGGTTTAGAGAGGAGTGCAGGATCCAGGTATCCTGGGGTTATTTTCTAATGTATCGCCTGTACCCCCTGGTAACCTCTAGGTAAGATGTGATTGGCACGAGGGGTTTCCTGGCTGCTCCTGGGGTTCAATGTGTCACTTTGGGATGATGCAACACGGTGACATTTGACATTTCAAGTGACTTGTAAACAAGGTGTCCTGTATGCCAGGTACAGAGGGTACAAGGGTGACAGTGGTGACTGGCGGTGACACATCTCGGAGAGGTGCAGAGCATGTTCCAAAGGTTGTCCGGGCATCCCAGAGAATACGTATTCCCTTCACGTCTGAAAAATGTTACCAGCGCATTACATAGAGGGGGGGGGGGACATGCCAGCTTAACCCACTACAGAAAAAATGCTTAAAGAATCGCAGAGTGAGATCCTGCTCGTGCCGTACTGCAGAGCCTCGTCCAAATCCTTGGAGATCCCAGGTTTTTACCGTAAGGGCCCGTCGCGTTCCGCTTTCCCATAAAACTGGACCAAATTCACATGTATTTTACAGTGTTTATCGCAGGATCCAAGAAAGGCCAGCATTATATTGTATACGGCTCCTAAGGACCTACTGGCGTAACATTTTGTGTCGTTAAAAAACCCTTTTCTAACGTGAAATCTCCATAATTTGGTAGTAGCCAGGCACACCGAGTCTGCTTGGATACACGTTACCAAGACCTCTTTTCATGTGGTGATATCTGAAGGATACTGAAAATACGATATACACCAATTTACAATAAATTCTGTATACATAGTAGGTTGTTTAACATCAAAAATGGCATTTTAGCTTCAATATATAGTGCTGTGCAGTGCTGGATTATGGCCTTCATGGGCCTGGAGTGGAAGAGTTGGATGTGCCTTTGCCCCTTCTTCTCACCTTGCAATGTGTCATTACCAGGGGCTGACTGTCAACTTTTGACTTGGGGGGCAAGTACAACCCAGCGGCCCATAGTGCGTCATCTCCGTTCCCACTGAAAGTGTGTTGGCCGCTCACCTCTGCTCTTTATAGCGGCCTCTGCACTGATTTTATCAATCGCGGCTGCACTTCTCCACAGTAGTAAACTGCAGCCGCGAGTAAGAGCGGAGCGCAGCCCTTCCCTGCTGAGCCGTTTCACCCCTGTGTGCTTAGCTCAGTTTGACTAGTGTGGCGGATTAGGTTTTCAATGGAACAGAGCATAGTAACGCGTTGTGCCATCACCTCCACACGTGTTGGGAAATGAGATGGTGAGCTGGTGCAGCAGCATTGTTTACTTTACTTTTATAATTGAAAAGTGAACAGTGCTGTTAGAAAGGAAAAGAAAATCATTTTTTTCTTTACATAAAATCTGTTTTGGTATGATTGGAAAGGTCATGCTCTGATCTGTCCAATGATGCCTCACATGACCCTGTAGCTGCTATAGGTCTGGAGATGCAGAGATCCAAATGCCCGTTAGTTTATTATGGGGCTGGAGCTGCAGCTCCAATATCCCCTATGGTAATCTGGTGTTGTGTATATGTAGGTCGCAGTCATAGGACCTTGATGAGCAATGCATGGTATGACCACACTATTACACGTTGTGTAAAGCCATTAAGATTAAGGTGCTGTCATTATTAAGCTAACTTCGCATTCCCATTAAAATTTGTCACCGTTACATCATCTCTATATACTATTTATATTAAGAATCCTGTTTTTCTGGTTGCTGTGTCCCTGTCTTTTTGGCAGAGTTGTCCTCACACAGTGATCCCCATACAGCTTGTGTAAACACGCACCGTATACATTTTTCAGATCCCCTTTCCCAGGCTGGAGCTGCAGCACTTTTAGCTGATAATGTCACTTTATGGAAACTAGGGATGCACCGATACCAATTTTTTTTAAGATCGAGTACCGATTACTTTTATTTAAAGTCATGTGACTGCTTTCCAATGAATGATTTAGGTAGGATTTTATTGAAATCCTGTCCAGTTTAATATTAAATACAGTATATGTCCAGACACCTCATTTACCCACTGCACAGCACATCTAAGCACTACCCTCAGATACATGTATACACCACACAGACCTCACATATACCCCACTCAGACCTCACTGCTAGCAGAATGCATTAACAACATTCCCCTCCAGCTGACCGCGTGTTCCCCCGAACAGCCTCCTGCTTGTGTCACACTCTCACAGTGCCCACAAGATCACGTCTGAAGCCCACGTCACAGCCCGGCGGTCACTCAGAGAACCACACGGCCAGCCATAGGGGAATGGTAGCGTAATGTTTGTTAATGCAGTCTGCTAGCAGCCCCAGCCCCTCGGATACCGGCAAGCCAGTCCAGCCTTGCTTCCAGGTATCGGAGCATTTGCTCGAGTACCTAGTACTAGTATCGGTATGTGTGCATCTGTAAAGGAAACCATATGAAACCATTCCTGATGCTGCTGGACATTGTATATGACGTGTAAGAATCAATGGACATCATCTGCCTGTTGGGCTTGATAGTGGATAACGATTGAAAGGGCCTTTATGTGATGTTGAATGCACGTGGCGCTGCCATTGTTTGCCTCATCTGGGCTGGCCCTTCTGAACCCACCGGACATGTAAACATTGGCAGCTTTGATTCGGCCTCAGATTGCTGTGCCAATGATATCACCAAGACGACAGCATCCTTTAGGTGTGACAGGAGTGCTTTAAGCCCTGTTTCTTGGTTTTTAAACAGAGACCATTAAGTTCTAACTTAACGGAACACTCTATTAAACAATCAAATTTCTTCTATCTTTTTGCCCTTAAATAATTGGTCACAGGTTGCTGACAGCCTTTGACCAATTATTTTTTTTAGGTTTTGGTGATCTTGCTCAACTTTTTTCCCTTCCAATGCGGCTGCTCCTATTCTTCGGCTCCTCCTCTTCAGGGATTTCCGAAGCTTTCTAACGCAACTTGCATAGCGTAGGAACAGTACATTGCGCAGTGCTATGGGACTTACACACATTACATCTGCAAGTTCGGAACTACGCACATGCCTAGATTCGATCCATCAGCTGCCTCAGAGTGTGCATGCTCTCTGTGTGCCAATGTCACTGGTGATCAGCCGGAAAATTCAAAAATCCCAACTGCTGGTGACACTTGAGTAGGGTGGAGTAAACCACTCTACTTCAGCCAGCATTTTTGTCCAGCACAGGGGTAAACCCTAGTTCCCATGCAGAGACTGAGGGGAGAGTCTGGTATGGTAGAGGACAGTGCTGAATGAGATGCCCAGAAAGGATGGACCAGCAGGGCTTCAGTGCCCAGTGCTGGACTTCAGCTGAGTCACGGATACAATATCTCTCTAAGGAAAGAGAGATGAGTTAAATGATTAATGTTATATCCATGCCGTAACAGTTATTTTCAGATTTAACTTCGAGGAGCAAAGATATTCCATGACACTTGAAATCAGACTTTGAAAGACCCCGTGCCACTGGCTCATGGGTGCCTTGGGAATGCTAAGTGCCTGACGCATTTTGTGAGAAAAGGGTCTTTAAAGTGATGCTGTATGCACTGACTGCTCCAGTGTAAATTGAGTGATCTTGGTGCTATGTGCATCCGTTGCCCTCTGCCTACTCTTAGGCTAGGGTCAGAGTGGGGCAGTCGGAACGCGCGTGCAGGCGCACTAAATCACGGCGGCAGTAGCAGCACATAACGGCCAATGACGGCCAATATACGCAGTACGTGCGTACAAAAGTGCGCCGACACCACGCAACCGGCAAATGAACGCATTTTTCTCAGAACGTGAAACCGCTGCTACAGACGTACAGAGTGCGCTGCGGCCGCATGGCAGCGTGTGTGCGTGATTAGGAGACGTCAGACGCTGCTAGTGTGCGGCCTACATAACGTTCAAACAGCCGGATTTCCCTAGAATTGCGTTGGTGAGTACCTGCGACTGTGCGACTGTGGTCGTCTGACCACTTAAGCGTATTCCGTGAAAAAATGCGTGCGCACGCATCGACGTACATTTTGACGGTGGCCGCAGAAAATGCGCTCATCTGTCCCTAGCCTTAGAGGGCTGTTGCAGCCCTCTGAGTGCAGGTCTTAGGTCCTCCCATAGAGCAGAGGCTGCCTATCCCTGAAAAAGAGGGGACTTTTAGGCTGGGGTCAGACCAGCGCATTTTTAACGTGCGTTCTGGCGCACTTAATCACGGCCGCACTAGCAGCAAATGACGGGCAATGACAGCCAATATACGAAGTACGGTCGCACGAAAGTCCGGCCGCGCAACGCAAGTGGAAAATGAACGCATTTTTTCGAGAACGCAGAACCTCTAGTACGGACGTACAGAGTGCGCTGCGCCCGCTAGCGGTGTGTGTGTGTGATTTGGAGACGTCAGACCCTGCTCATGTCCGGCCAACATAACGTCCAGACGCAAAAAGTTTCCTGGTTTGGATTCCTAAAACATCACGCACGAACATGCGCATCGTATGACCGTTTTCGCATATTCCGTGAAAAAATACATCAATCCGTTCGGACGCACTTTTTTACGTTCGCGTGTAAAAATGCTTTCGTTTGACCCTAGCCTTAAACTGAAGCGTGAAAAAGGGAGGAGGAGGGGTTAATTCTTAACCCCTCCATTTTTTTTCCCCCTCTCCCATTTTAACCATTGCCTGCCCTTCTTCTTTTTTAATACTAAAATGTATACCAGTAGATGGACACAAGACGTCTTGAAGTTAATACAACTCTATCCTCAGCTGGTTATATAAGTTCTGCAATAAGTGTGGTAATATATACATAAAGTCAGATTTTTATCACTCCTTACGTTTCTGTTTATGGTGGTTATGTGCGTGACTGCTTGGTTAACATTTTGTTTTATTATTCCGCGTTTCCTTGGGCTTACGCTCGTGTGCTGCATTCCACCTGAAATGATCTCCGTCACCTTCACCTCATTCAGTGCCTGTGGGGGAAATAAAGGCCAATTTCCAAGAATGCTGCAAATAAATAACCCTCCTCCGTAATAATACTGTGTATACAGGTCAGCAGATTGAGTTCAACTCACAAAGTTCTAGAGTTCTGAGTTTCAGTGTTACAGATTTTTCTTCCGTGCATTGTGCAATGTAGAAAGTCCACATAATTATACACAATCTGAGTTTCAGTATGAATAATGGCTGCACATGTTTCTTTTTACTATGATTTCATTTTATTTTCACATGAGCATCAAGAGGAAATGTCCAAGATAACATATAACCCGTTTCAAGGAGGTTTGTTTATATAAGACCACAAAAATACCAAAATGAACCAAATTTGGGGACACTATACATGCTCAGCCAGTAGTAGCAAGCTGCCAAAGGATAAAGTTGTCAGCTTGCTACTACTGGCAGCTCAACCCGTAATAGTAGGGAGATGCTAATAGATACTGGCAGTGGTGCCGCATACCACGACTGGTAAAGTCTCCGGGAGTCCATAGGCCTTCATGGGAACAAGCCTAAGCCCTGCTCTGGGGGGGGGGGGTTTACAGCTGAATGTATTCCAGACAGTGCATGGACGTGTATGGAGCATTATAGGCATTCCCACCCCAGCAAGGAGGATGCTCCACAGACATCCTGTCAGTGCCGATGTGGCTCTGGGTGGTAGGGGCTTCATCCACATCAGGCTGACATACTGCATGTTAGCCATGGGAGACCTCACGTGTGTGCGCGTGAGAACGTCAAACAGGGATTTCCCTTGCCCGGCAAAGAAATCCCATTACATCAAATGTAGGGGCCCAAAAGACCCCTGTGTATCTTTGGATCCATGAGCCCTACAAGGAAAGATGGTGTCATTGGAAAGGCCAGAGTATATCATAAAACGTAAACCTTTCCTTTTATTATTTATTTTTTCCAAAAATATCTCTACTGTCTTCTTTTTAATTGTAATGTAAACGTTGCTTCAATTACCTTCTTATTTCCCTCGCCGGGATCAAGTGTACAGTCCAGGCAATGGATTGTGTATGCAGGTAGTGGACATTTGTATATACAGACACTGCACAATTTGTGGAGAGCACTGTGTGTGTGTGTGTGTACAGTTTGTTGTGCTTACGGTATATGAAATGTGCACTATGATTAGTGTGTGCTGTGTAATGTGTTTTCTGTATGCAGTGTGTGCTGTGTGGATTACTGTGCAGTGTGCACTAGGCCTACACATTTACTCCTATCACACTCAGCCACACACTCCTTTCTCACTCCCCCCAACTGCAAATTCGCTTTTAGTTCACGCCATATACGCACCCTCTTATTAATCTGACACACCTGCTCACAGCCATGCTACTCCGCTCCCCATTTCCATCACATTCAGCCACTTTCGCTCTATGAAAAAGTGGCCCCACAGTATATCTTGCACCTGGACAGGCTCCTTAACTGCTTGGCTGCGATTGGGCGATAGGTTTATCGCACTAACCGTGATGACAAGAAATAAAACTATATTTTTCAATATAAGAAATTGATTTTATTTCAGCAAATCACATGACTTCAATACCTTTTTATACATAGAAGTGTCTGTTTTAACCTCCTGACGTGGGGTTCAATAATTACATTAGATTTTCTGTGGAAGAGTCGCAGTGGGGTTTTTTTCACTGTACTATGACTTTATGAAAAATATTGTTTAGAATATAAAAGGGTTGCCATTGGGGATAGTGTAGGAAAAAATAAGTTTGAGAAATGTAGAGGGACACTAGGCATTGTGACCAGAGAGTCCTCACCCATCGTCTCCGTCTGGGAATGCTGTTCGAGGTCTGATTTCAGGTTTTTGAGTGCCAGCGTGTAGTTCTGCCAAGAAAATGACCATCATCTAGCTTTGATCTCCGCTGCTGCAGAGTTCCAGGAAGTGGAAGCTACTTCATGTGCCAGGTTTTGCCAATGGCTCCCAATACACTTGTGTCCAACCACCTGCAGTCATGTGAGTTACTGCAGCTCACAGGAAGCCAGCCAGTTATCACTTCCTGTGGAGCACATGCTGGAATCAAGTGAGGTTTTTTAAAAAACCCCCACAAAAAAGTGGTTAATGTTACCATTACTGTCCCCTCCCTTTTTAACTCTATAGAATCCCATTAAGGCTGGGTTCACACCTCAGCGTTTTACAGCGCGTTCTTGCTCGCTGTAAAACGCAGAGACACGGAAATCCCATGATTTCCTATGGGACCTGTTCAAACCTGGGCGTTTTACAGCACGCAGGAACGTGCTGTAAAATGTCCTACGCCCAAAGTACTGGAGCTTCTTTGGGGCGTATTTGCAGCGCGTTCACTCTGCAGTCTATGGCCGTGAACGTGCTGCAATGTGCGGTGCCCGTTTTTTTACGGGCGTATTGCGTGCGTAAATAAACACGCAGGTGTGAACCCAGCCTTACAGCAAATCGGTCTGTAGTGTTAGAGTACTGTATGTTTGCTGTCTGAAATACAAGCCATGCAGGAAAGTTTCCCCTCCATTCTGTCAATTCCTTGCCAAAATTTTTGCTAGATGAACAATCTCCCTTTCCATCCATTCTGTGATAATGACATCATTCTATTGGAGGGAACAGCTTCTGAAATGGACAGTGATACGAAGGGGAGGGACATGGAAAACTGGTAATATCCTAAAAAGGGCCGTCAGTGGAAATAATTAGACACTTTGCAATAAAAGTTCCCACCAGTGACTTACAGAGCAAAATGATTTACCTGCTATTATTACATATGCGATTATTGTGTTTTAATATGAGTATAACACCCACTCGGTTAACAAATTTTAGCTAGAAGAGTGATTTTTATTAAGAGACAGTGTTTATGAATTCAGTTTAAAGGTGGGTATTTACTGATTGCTGAAAATATAGCTCTCTGTACCCATTTTACTTGGTTTTGTTTAAGTACATCTCCTAATGTTTTTTTTTGAGTGAATCTGCGAGACTCAGGTCCTTGAAGACTGCAGACACGCCAGAGTTTGTAAGCAATTAATAGAACATTGCTGAGTGATGCACAAAATTAATTGGTGGAAGCTTAAAACTCAAACACTATGCCGTGGAGATGACATTCTGCTCCATAGCTTAGCAATACTTGACCACGCTCAGCGAGTTGCCATCCTACTCTTTGCACAAGGCTTTATGGAAACAAAATATTTCATTGTATCCCTTCAGGAGGCCGCCAAGATTTTCTTCTAGATTTGTATAAATTTAATTCTGAAATGTAGCAGCCACCCACAGTTAAAAATCCAGGAGACTGTGGCCACGCTGCCCTAAAGTTACCGTTACAAGTCTCTGTAAAGCGCCAGCAAGTTCCGCAGTGCTGTACAAAGGGAGAAACAGAATAACAAATATACATACACAGAACAGTAGGAGAGAGGACCCTGCTCGAGAGCTTAAAGTTAAACTGGCAAACCAATCATTTATGGATATATTATAATAATTGGGTATAAATCTATATTTTTAGATTTGCAAATTTGATTAGTATTTATACAATTTCAGCACTTGACAGTGGGTCAGCCGTTCTATAGTTGCAAGGTGAATATTTGACCTCATGCGAGTCCCGCTCGATACAGTTCTTCGTGGAGGCTGCTCAGATTATTATCATATTTTAAAAGTACCTAAATTCAATTGTTTGTCATTTTTTTTTTTTCCCCCTTGGAGCTGCCATCACAAGTACGCTTAAGCTCGTGTGCCTGTACAATATGGTGATTTATGGAAGGTCCTGTAATACCATGAAAGACACCCTAGATCAGTGCTTCCCAAACCTGTCCTCAGGACCCGCAGACACGCCAGTTGACAGATATCTGAAGCACAGCACAGGTGATATGATTTGCTGCTCAGTGATTGCAGGATTCAGTCTGCATTTCCCCAAGGTAATCCTTAAAATCTGGCCTGGTTGTGGGTCCTAAGGACTCGTTTGGGGAACACTGTCATAGATCTTCTCACATGCGCTTTACAAGTTACTACTGAGGGTCACACAAAACCTGCTGTCCATAGAGGGAGGCAAGTGAAAGCTCTTAATTTTGCCTTATTAGGCAAAAATCAAATTCATACTCAAAGTTTTATGGTAAACTTGTCCATACTGTTTTAGGAAGACTTCAGAAGTAACAGAGCCATTTAATTTTTTTTTCCCCTTTTTACAAGAATTGTGTGTCTTTTTTGTAGTGTTAGCAGTTTTAAAATGTATCAGTCTTGACGCGCTCGTCTGACGCCAGCCTATGTGTGCCCGTACTGTCGTGCTTACTGGCGTCCGTCACAGCGCTGTGACGCTGCAAGGGTCCTGGTCACACACTTGTGTGTGCGCGCGCACAACAAGCGTGCGTTATCCAATCCTCTCCGTCAAAGCCCGAGGACGCTCGTTGACGGAGCTGCAAAGTGCAATTTCTCCATAGGAGGATCGCGCTTTGCAGCGCTGAGCGCACTGACTGCTCAGCGAGGTGGCCGGATGGTCGTCAAGTGGAAGGCACGTCCACTCTCACGGACGTTCCTTCTGCTCCCCCCAAGACGCTCGTCTGACACTAGACTTAATAGAAACCTATTGCGCATTTGCCCCTTTTTCATTTACTGACACACTTTGCTCTGGAGGTTATCCACTAAGCACAGGTGATTGCTGTCTTTGCAAAAATATGCTAAAATTGCTGCTATTGCACTGCCGAGAAACACCAGCGCTTCTAAAAACGGAACAGGAAAAGAAAGCGCTTTACAGAATTGCCAGCGTTCCTCAGCACTGCAATAACAATTTTAGTTGGGTTTTTTGCGTTGCTGGAAAACACTGCACTTAGTGGATAACCCCTGCTTTAATAAAACCTAATTGTGTGGTTGCTTGAGTTCGCAAAACCGTGTGCGGTAAGTGGGTATGAAACACTGCCGTTCATTCTCTCTAAGGAGATGGTTTTCCCCTTTGCATTGTATCTAATCTCTCCTATATGATATACCTATATTCTGTTATATCGCAATTAAAATATATACATATTTTCTGAGATACCAATTGCTGTTTCTTGTTATTACCCAAGGGGTTAAGAAATTACAAGCCTGTAAGAAAACTTAGAGGGCAATGCCTTGTATACCATATAGTTGTGTAGATTTATTCAGAAATTTGCGAGCCGGGGTAATATTTGAGCCTGTGGCTAAAGAGCATTTGGACTTATCATCCCTTGAAAGATAGTGGGTGATGTTACACCGCCGAAAGTCATTGTGATGCTTCCTCTGCCGCCGTTTGGATTCCCCGTTTGTGAAACGCCGTTTGTTGGTGATTGCAACTTCAACAAACACTGGCGCTCATTAAATAACCCCCATACTGTGTATTTCTTAAGGGGGTACTCTAATTCTGGATTGGACCTCTTAGGTTCCTTTTGTTGCAAATTTTTTGTTCTTGTTTTATGTTGATGAGGGTGACATGGCCCTCCAGATGTTTTGGAGCTACATTTCTTATTAGGCTCAGCTAATCTAGTGAGTACTTAAGCATCAAGGGAGATGTAGTTTCTAAATATCTGGGGCCCTATCTGCTGGTGTGAGCTAAAACGCCATCGCTAACGGAAAAATCTAGTGCGCGTCGCTAAAAGGTAGTGCCTGATGACTCACCAACAGAACACCTTGTCAGCGGTATTCCATGTACAAGGTGGTTTAGCACGCGCTAGGGAAACGCTAAGACCTGGGCTGAGAACCGGCGTTAGTGTAGTTGTGTACAGGATAGAACTGCTTTTCCAGTGCAGAGTGCCGGGCCATACCTATCCCCTGCCCTCACAAGCTTGTAATCGTATGAACACATCCAGCGATGAGCCCTCACACCCCTGCATTATTAAAATCCTCAAAGGTGGCCATATCATCCATGTTTATATGCACACCTCTATAAATTTAAGGCTGATGGGCATTGCATGATAAATGCCACCCAACAGCATGTACAATCATTACAATGCATTTAACCCTTTCGCTGCTGAGGCTTTTCCCGCCCCTGTGCTGAGGTCATTTTTTACCTGTTTTGCGCATCATGTTTAAACGTGTTTTGAAGGCTTATTTTAGTATATGACACCGACATATTATATATCGTTCTTTCCGTCAGACTCGGTAGATTCATAATATGTCATTATTATATGTATACGTTATGTCATGTCTGTATATTATAACAAAAAATGCAATAAAATATGTATTTTCAATAATTTACAACGTGTAAAGTGTTTTTTTCCACATTTTAACATGCGAGCAATTGCGGTTATATTTTGTATGGGGTGCGCTTGTTAAAAAAATTAGAGATGGGGTCTCGTTACATTTTTTTTTGGGGAAAATGACACTATTTTTAACAAACGCACCGCATACAAAAATCGTTAGTGCAGCATCATTGTTCACATTATAATTGAAATGGGAACAATATTGCTGCATTAACAAACCCAAAAAAAAGAAAAAAAAGTGTTTTTTTTTTGTTTTTTTTTTGTTTACAACATTTTTAACTTTCATGTTTGGTATCGTTGGAACGGCCATGCTCTGGCCGATCCAACGATATCAAAATTTAACCCCTAGCTGCCACGGATCGGGAGATAGGGAGTTCATTGGAACTCCCTATCTCCACAGTTGGTGGCAGTTAGGGGTTAACTGTAGGACTGGCGTCATCGTGCTACGCACGATGACGCCAGTCCTCTGGGGGAGTTCCCGGAGGCTTGGCCGACATCCAAGATGTCGGCCAGCTCCCGGGAAGGATCGCGAATCGGCGCTTTTCAGCGCCGATTTGCGATCCAGCTCCCCAGGGGTTAATGCCAGGCATCATTTGGAAGGGCAGGCTGTGCCCTTCCAAATGATGCCTGGGTTAACCCCCTGTGCGCCGCCGATCGGGAGGGAGAGAGGTCCGAAGGACCTCCCCCCCCCCCTCCCTTTCAGGCGCCTCCTCCGCACATGCGGGGGGGGCGCCTGAATTAGGTGTCATCGCGCCCCCGCGATGACACCTAATAATGGCGGCTGCTGGTCCGGATGCCGGGCTGACATCCAGGATGTCAGCCCGCACCGGAGGGGCCAGCGATCGGCCGGAACCCGGCCGAACGCTGACCCCAATGTGAGGACGCGCTCAGCGCGTCCTCAGCACACCAGCAGATCCAAAAGGAAGGCCAGGTGAACCACAATAATTTCCCTGCTGCAGCTTATAAATAATACATATTTCAGGGCAAGACTTATCCATGTGTTCCTAACGCTAATACTCAACCGCTTTCATACTACGAATAACCCCCTCTCCCCAGCATAAAATGTTTACCATTAGGATATGTCCATAAAGGATACATATGCTGTATATCATAACCCCTTTACGACGCCGGACATGCTATGCCTTCCTGCATTGCGTGGGCTTTAACGTTGCGGGACGGCATAGCACGTCCCATGCGTTTGATTTTTTTTCACCCCTCTCGCTGATACTCCCCTCTGGGATCCCATGCATACTGACTTCCTTGAAGTCAGATCTGCGTGTTTATTCCCCTCCTGCCGCACTGACTTCAGTTTCAGGTGCCTCCCCCACCAGAGCAGGGGGGGTGATCCCTTTGGACCTCCTCTATCTTCCCGTCGCCGAGGGGAATAAAGACTAGACGGGCACCACTGGAAAGGTCAGTCTGACCTTTCCAGCATTGCCTTCCATTAACCCCTTGGGTGCCAGGCTGCATGCCAGATCGCGACCTGGCACCCAATTTCCAGTGCGGCCTGCCATCTTAGATGTCAGCCCCACCTCTGGGTCTCCACACGTTCACTGACGTCATTAGGCGTGGCGCAATGATGTCAGTTAGTTCGGTAACCCCTAAGGAAATCCTATGGTGGAGATTGGGAGATACAAGGGCCCCTATCAGTGGCAACTATAGGGTCATGTTTGGTATCATAGCCAAGGCCAGAGCATGGCTTTTCCAATGATACCAAATATGACCAGGTTAGGCCACGGTCAGACGCGCGTCTTCGGAGAGCAGAAGGAACGTCCATGAGAGTGGACGTTCCTTCCACTTGACGCCCGTCTGGCCACCTCGCTGAGCTCAGCCAATGCACTCAGCACTGCAAGGCTCGATCCTCCTATGGAGGATCGCACTTTGCAGCCCGTCAACGCGCGTCTAGCGTTTTGACGGGGAGGCTTTGTGCACGTACGCTTGTAGTACGCGCATTTCGTATGCACGCTACAGCTGTGACGGACGCCGGCAGGCACGTCAGTATGGGCGCACCTAGTGCTCTCATCTGACACCAGCTTTACGTGTAAACAAAAACTAATAATAATTAAAAAATTTATTTTTTAATTTCTTAATGCAGCACTATTGTTCACTTTTCAAATTTATGTGAACAATAGTACTGCACGAACGAAAAATGTGTGGTTTTTTTTTAGGTAGCTAACATCACATATTTACTCAGAAATGGGAACTCATTACTGTATTTTTCTATTTTTCCAAAAAGTAGGGATGCACCGATACGATACTAGCATCGGTGCCGATACCGGGATCTGCACGAGTACTTGGTACTCGTGCAGATGCCCTCGATGCCTAAACTGATACCGGAAGCCAGTGCTGGGCTGGCTTGCCGGCCGGAGTACATGCGGCAGTACTCAAACGGCACTCTGCCAGGCCCCGCCGAGTGTTCTGCTTTGTTCGAGTGGCCGCCGGCAAAGGGTTGTAGCCGGCGGCTTGCCTGGGATCCACCAGCTGCAAGATCGCAGAGCTCACAAGATCTTGTGAACTCTGGGATCTCGCAAGACAGCGGCTTATGCGTGGTCCCCAACGAGAGGCTGGGCTACAACCTCTGCCGGCGCCCATTTGAAGAAAGCCGAACACTCGGAGGGGCCTGGCAGAGTGGGAGAGACCCACTATCTGTGAGCTGGGGCAGAGCTGGGGGCAATAGATGTATGATGGGGGCATTTTATGAGGTCTGTTCCTCCTGAAAAGTGGTCACATGACATTAAATAAAAGTATCGTTACTTGTACTAGGTCTTAAAAAGTGGTATCAGTGCGTCCCTACTAAAAAGTGTACCCCATAAAAAATATAACCGTAAAGGCTCAGATAAGACATGAAAAGATTACTTTATACGTTGTAAATGGAAATTCACCTTTTTTGTTTTCCTTACATTTTCTTTGTTCTAGCATTCTGGCAGGGCAGGACGTATACATATAATAATGAATATGTGTCTGCCGTAAAATAGGATATATAATTTGTCTGGGTCGTACAATAAAACGTGACTTCAAACCGGGAAAAATGAACTCCGCACACTTCTACTTTTAGAAGTGTTCCGATCCTTTAAATTTGCCCCTGTCCTTAAGGGGATAATATAGCCTACTGCAACAGCAACGATATTGCTGACCAGATCCATTACTATGGTGTATGGGGCCAGGAGAACACCTGTGCTGCATTCCTTTACATTGCCTGTTAATTTAGGGCGAGGGCCTGGTTTTTGTGTGGTCAGGAGCTACACTGAATTAACCTGGCGCTAACGCAAAAACATGCCGAGGCTAGGCCTGGCTCTCACCGCGTGATAGGGCCCCTGGTGGGCCAAGTTTGCTGACCCCTGACCTAAGGGCAGCTGTAAATCTTGGTTATGGGTTGTTTAGAATGATCAGCGTTGTTGAATTAAAACAGATGGGAGTCTGTAAAATTTCCCATACCTGCCTGTAATTTTTTTTTCCCTAGGGTGTGGTGAGGTTGTTAAATTAAATCTGTGCTTTTATTTCCGTTATGACTACACGGTGTCTAAGCTCGTGTTTTTTAATAAGATGAACTTTGGAGTTATGTAATGATGTGCGCACTGTAGGGTGTGTGCTAGTACCAGACAGCCACCCCGGGGAAGATTAAAAAAAACGAATCCTGTAAAGGATTTCTTCACTAAAACGGTTAATTTTGTTTAAATGACAAATCCTATGGAAAATATTTGAACGGGTAAATCCTGGCTTCACCCTGCAATAAAATTCTTACCAGCACATCTAACCGGTTAGTCGCCAATTCTTCTGCGCGCAAAATACATGAATGGCTTTTTTTAAATATATATTAGGGTTTTGCTTTTAAAGGGACACTTTACACATCCTGACCTTTTTTATGTTTTTGAAGTGGTCATGATGTGAGGAGCCCCCCCCTGTTTTGCCTAGAACGCTGGGTGAAGTGGAGGAGTTTCCTCCACCCCACGCAGTGTCCCCAGCTGCCGGTAAATTAGAATTTCCCATCTGCCGTTTACTATTCAGTTACTAGTGGTGTCGGCACACAGGGAGCATGCCGGCATCACTATCTCTGAGACCAATTGCACTAGCGATCGATCTCAGAGACCATGATGGATCGGAGCTGCGCGTGCAGCTCATTCTCCTAGGTGCTACGGGACTTGTGTATATAGATTTTGCTTGTCCTGTTGCAGTGATTTGTGATTCCTAAGCTACGCAAGTGACCGATCTGATGACCAGCAGCTGGGAAATTCTAACTCGCAGCCTGGTGACGCACGTGTGGGCGGAAGAAACATCTCCGCTGCACATCTCGTTTCTGCTGAAGGAGGGAGGGGGCACTCCACCAGCCTGACCACTTTTATCTTTTTTAAAGTGTACCTTTCCCATAAGCACCAAGGACATACCAGGTACGGCCTACGAAAACTGTTGCTTAATGACCGAGGACGTACCTGATACTTCCTTTCATTAGGGGACCCTCCCTCCCTATACTTGCATCTCTGGCTGTGGTCCCACGGTGGCGTGAAGTCAGACCACCAGTTATATACCCAGGCCGTCGCACTGGCATCATTCATTCCATGTCAGATCAACCAATGAAAAATTAATTTTGGAACTTGATGTCATGGGTTTGGTTCATGTTGGTACATTTTTACCTTGCCATGAAATGTTTTAAATAATTTTTTTTCTGCGTGGCTTCTCATCCAGTCAACAACGGTGAAAACTGTTGTTTTTCAAGCTCTTGGCAGCTCAGAATGTGGATTTCAGTGCAAGACGATCTGTGCTGCAACTGTGTAATAAAGTCATGCACTGCAGGATGGCAAAAGACTGCCATGTTATACTTAAGGGATTAAAAATAGTTGTCATCATGCAAGTATCCTGTTTGATGTATTTCAGCTATGACCAGAGCTTTAGGCTGACCGTCCACTGGCCCCGTAGTCGGGCGACCAACTTGGTCACCCAACTTCTACGGACAACGCCATTGGACGATCAGGGTCATCCACTGGAAGCGTCTGTGGACGACCTGGATCGGCTGGACAGGCCGCCGGATGAAAAGAGAAAACGAAACACAAAAACCCCGCTGCTGGGAGAAAAAATAACTGACTCCGTTTCAGCATCAAGGACTGCCCTGTCCAGCACAACTGGCCTGTAGTGAAAAAAAAAAACTCGCCAGACTGCAGAGGGGATTAACCCCCCCCCCCTTTCCCTGGTGCTGAAATATGTTTCAGCACCAGAGACAGCAATGCTGAAGCCGGCTCGCAGAGAGCGAAAAAAAAGATGCGAGTGGGGGGAAAAAAGCCTAATCAGAACCCAAACATTCGCCTAAAAAAAAAAAAATCCAGAAAAATACCTAAAGTATCAATAAATAAAAAGGCTTTTTGCTGCGGATGAATAAAAAACTTTTATATATTTTTTCCATTGAATCCTATGGACTTCTCGCACAGTGGTTTTCCTACACAGTGTATCTTCTCACGTTTCCCCTGCACAGGCCGTTTATACTATACAATGTATCTTTTACACGTTTACCCTGCACACGCCGGTTATGCTTTACAATGTATTTTTTTACATGTTTCCCCGAAGCACGGTGGTTAGAGTATACAATGATATAATGTATCTTTTTAAACGTTTCCCTGCCGTGACACGGCAGTTTAACTATACAATGTATCTTTTCATGTAAACTTGTACCAGATTGTCCGATGAATCCAAAAAATTGGGAAGATCGCTAATCTGTTTATAATCGAAAAAAATCACCTGAATTCGTCGGTTGGTGGTCGGATGCAGTGGAAGAGGGCTGATTCACCTGCATGTTTTAGGTTTGGTCGAACGACTTCCGACAATATAGCACCATCGCACAAATACCGTGCCAGTGGACGGGTGGCCTTCATGTCCCAACACTGCAGTGGCAGGAGCACAGACTGACGGGGTCCCTTCCCTCTCTGGGCCCTCGAGCACCACCAGGATGCTCGATGGGTCAGTCCGCCCCCGATCACTATATGGTCTGCTTAGAGGCACCTCCTATTAATCAGTGCTGTTTGCTAAAAGGGGAACTGCATGGAGAAGTCCTTTTATTTTTCCTTTTAAAAATACTTGAGCTGGAACTTTTATTTAACTCTGTTTTGGTTTTGGATTTTTATGTCAGTGGGTAACTTTGCCATTCTGTCAAATAGGGTTTGTAATCTCATTAATACACCAAACTAGCGATTGGCAGGAATTCACTTTTTGAATTGTATTGTATATATCTTGCTCTAGAACCATTTTTAACATTCCCCAGTTCAGGTAATGTATTACACCTGACATTATTAGCAGATATCTATAACCTTACTTGGTTGTAAGTTCCCACAGGAATAGGGCCCTCGTTTCCTCCTGTACTGTTTGTCAAAATGTTGTTCAGTCTCAATGTATTGTAACCCTGTCTATATTGTGCCCATTGTACAGTGCTGCGGAATATGCTGGCGCTATATAAATAAAGAATAATAAATTATACACTTTTAAAGGTTCCTTGATTCCTGCTCTCCTGTGACTGTGGTTTTGCAATATTTCCAACCCTACATTTTTGTGTTGTGATCCTTGCCCTTTCAGGCTCCGTTCACATTCCAGCACTGCAGTTAATGTAGAGTTAGGAGGCCTCTCCCTGCGTGTAATACCCACATCATGATCTTGATAGGTTATCTATCACCATGTACTTGATGATAAACCCTGTGATCTAGGCTCATTAGGCATATATCAATACATCTGTATCATAAATGTTAAAGTCACTTCCTGTGTAATTGTTATGTTCATAGTTTGCATGTTTTCTGCAGATCTTTGCATTCTAGAATAGGGAAGTAAACTAGAAAAAGAGATACAAATGTAAGGCAATAGAAATAAAGCCCAGAAGGCCCTGTTCAACACCACAAATGACAAGCTTAATCATGATAATAGTTTGTATTAACCGTTTCACACTACATTATGTGCTATGACAGTCACAAACCTAAAATGTACCTAGAGTATGTGTGACTGCTAATGGATCATTGGCTGAGGAGGGCATATCTTCGTTTCCAGAAATGGTGTTGAACATTTTTTACTCTAGTGAAGAGACCTGAAAGTATAATAAGAGCAATAAAGGGTGAACTCAGGAGAATTTTGCGGAACTGCACATTCTCGGTCAAAATGGCCAAACCAGAAAAATTCTCCCATTTATCTCCCTTTCCAAATTGGCTGTTTGGTCTAGATTGTTCTCTTCTTCTGCCAATTCTCCAGACTTCACCCTTTAGTGAAGAGACCTTTATATTTCTAAAGTGCCAGCAGATTCTGCCTCACTCTACTTGCTAGATAGGTTGGAGGGGGAATAATGTAGAACATAAATACAAGCAGTTGATATCCAAACGACTATTGTCCTCCCTTACACAATCATAAATGCATTTTGTAATGTCAAGCCCACATATTTATGTATTTTATGGGGTTGCACCGATACGATACTAGTATCGGTGCTGATATCGGGTACTACAGGAGTACTTGGTACTCGTACAGTACCTCCGATATTTCCCCCGATACCGGAAGCCGGCATTGAGCCGGCTTGCCGGCATCTGAGGGACTGGGACGGCTGTCCGAATGCTCTATCGGCATTCGGACAGGCACCTGGAGCTCTCCGTTCATACTTGCCTTCCTGAGCGATGCTGGTAAAGGCTTTGCGAGTGCGCTCGTTGGAAGGCCCCCAGCCGCGATCATGTGGGAGTCCCATGTTATCGCGGCTGGGGGCCTTCCAACGGGCGCACGTGCGGAAATTTTACCGGCGTCGCTCAGGAAGGGAAGTATGATCGCGGAGAGCTCCAGGTGCCTGTTCGAATGCCGATAGAGCATTCAGACAGCCGTCATTGGCATTCGGACTGGCACCTGGAGCTCTCCTCGATCATACTTGCCTTCCTGAGCGACGCCGGTAAAGTTTCCGTACGTGCGCTCGTTGGAAGGCCCCCAGCCGCGATCACGTGCTCATGGATTTGCCCCCCCCCCTGCTCGTGGATATGCCCCCCAGCTCACCTGGCTTCTGCTCCTCTCCGCGATCATACTTACAGTTGTGTTCAAAATTATTCAACACCCAATGCTGTAAAGGGTTTTAGGGAATTTAGTGTACATTTGTAATTGTATTCAGAATGGATTCCTACAAGGACTTTTTAAAGAACCATATGCAACTAAAATGACATCAATTGGTTTTGTAATACAGTAGTAAATGTTTCTTTTGTGAATTCTTCATTGACACAATTATTCAACCCCTTAAAGACTACCACTCTGAAGAACAGAGGTTCATTCAAGTGTTTTCAATCAGGTATTGAAAACACCTGTGGATGTCACGGAGCAGCAATAAAGCATAATAAGCACCAATTAGGCAGCTTTAAAATTACTGCGATACTCAGCTCGTTCTAGACATTTACTGGTGTGGTTACAAACATGGTGAAGTCAAGAGAATGGTCCAGGAAGACAAGAGAAGAGGTGATTACTCTTCACAGGAAGGGCAATGGCTATAAGAAGATTGCAAAGATGTTAAACATACCAAGAGAGACCATAGGAAGCATCATTCGCAAATTCAAGGCAAAGGGCACTGTTGAAACGCTACCTGGTCGTGGCAGAAAGAAGATGATGACTTCGACTGCTGTGCGCTACCTGAAGCGTAGAGTGGAGAAAAGTCCTCGTGTGACTGCTGAGAAAAGATTTGTCAGATGTGGGTACTGATGTTTCAGCTCAGACAATACGGCGCACACTGCTTAATGAAGGCCTCCATGCCAGAACTCCCTTGCTGTCTCCAAAGAATAAGAGTTGACTGCAGTATGCCAAAAGTCATGTGGACAAACCACAGAAGATTTGGGATAGTGTTCTGTGGACTGATGAAACAAAATTAGAACTGTTTGGGCCCATGGATCAACACTATGTTTGGAGGAGGAAGAACAAGGCCTATGAAGAAAAGAACACCTTGCCTACTGTGAAGCATGGCGGGGGGTCAATCATGCTTTGGGGCTGTTTTGCTTCTGCAGGTACAGGGAAGCTTCAGCGTGTGCAAGGTACCATGAATTCTCTTCAGTACCAGGAGATATTGGATGACAATGTGATGCAGTCCGTCACAAACCTGAGGCTTAGGAGACGTTGGACCTTTCAACAGGACAATGATCCAAGCATACCTCCAAGTCCACTAGAGCATGGTTGCAGATTAAAGGCTGGAACATTTTGGAGTGGCCATCGCAGTCACCTGACTTAAATCCGATTGAGAACCTCTGGTGGGACTTAAAGAAAGCAGTTGCAGTGCGCAAGCCTAAGAATGTGACTGAACTGGAGGCTTTTGCCCATGACGAATGGGCGAAGATACCCGTAGATCGCTGCAAGACACTTGTGTCAAGCTATGCTTCACGTTTGAAAGCTGTTATAACTGTAAAAGGATGTTGTACTAAGATTGAATGTCACTTGGGGGTTGAATAAAACTGATAATGATGTGAGCACAGAAAAGACATTTGTGGTTATTTCATCATAAATGTTATGTTATATTTGTCTGACCTACACGTGCCTCTTTGATTTCATTGTAAGCAGGATGACTGATCAAAATCAATTTCAGTGGGGGTTGAATAATTTTGAACACAACTGTAACTGGTGGGCTTGAGCCTTTAATGGCTACTCAAACTTAAACCCTGTGTCTTGTTTAGCGTGGATATAAGGGAATGAAGGCATGCCTGCTTTTTTTGGGGAATGATTTTCTTGTGTTCGTGTTTCTCTGGAGTACCTTGCAGACGGTGTTGAAGAAAAACCCCTTATGGTTTGACACCTATCTCAAAGCAGGTCCAACATGATCTGAGAGAGGTGGGAGGTATTGAATGATTTCTGAGGAAGCCTGCCACAAGCATGTTCCACAATGGGTAAACTGTGCATGACAATATGATTATTTGTTTATTTATCTAAAATGTAATTTTCTGAAGAATAATCCAGGCAGTAAGGATGAGGTAACCTCAGAGTTTATAGCTGCTCCTTAGATTTTCCAGCCGTTGTGTGTATGGTTTTTGCTTTGTGCCTTATCCGCCTTAGACAAGTCTATTTTATGTTGCTGATATCTTGCATGTATTTTGTTATTTTCGTAACCATACAAGAGAAAATTTTACTCTGTGTGTCACTGTGTGCATTCATTTTGTGATATTTTGTGTTGTAAAGTGCCCCCCCCCCCTTTGCAGTATCTTTACAGCACTTGCTATTCACTGTGGGACATTGGGCATAGAACAGGAAATATCAGACTATCGATTATTCTCATAATCGATTACTTGGCGGATTTTATTATTTTGATTAATCCATCAGATAAAAAAAAATATAGAAAAAAATGTGTTTACTTAAATGCAATTTTTAGGAAAAAAATAAATAACCACAACTCCTCCCCCTTTTTTCATAAGCAATTTGCATAGTGTACGTAACTTTTGTAGGTACATAAGCAAATTACATATCTTACGTACTTTTGACACAAGGTATGCGAGTGCTTGGTCAGACGTATGGGTTGATGCTGCATGCACAGTTATGCCCATGTTTGCTTTCTCAAATGAACGTGGCTACAAGCACATGGTCATAGATGATGTCAGCATGAAATCGGGGGTTAATAAGCTAACGTGGTCAGGGTGCGTAGATCAAACGGAGTGGGAGGAGGGACTGGAGGTGGAAGGGAGTGACTTTGCTCAAGTGACTTGACTCGAGTGTGAGGGGGGGTATGGACAAAAGGCCGGATCTGAGTGTGGGAGTGAGTTTGGGGAAAGTACCAGACCAAAGAGGGTGTGGCAGGGAGGGTGGAGTGGTGGCACAGAGCTCCAGCTTCAAGTAAGGATAAAATACAGGCATACAACTCCTTTACCCAGTGGCAGAATCCTATTAACGGAATTAAAACAAACTGGTTGTGTCTGACATAAACCTAGTACTAAATCATACCTAGTAAAGCAGCGACGCGTCCTTTTATGTTTAACTCAGTCTGACTCTAAACAGTGTGTGCTGTACACAGGATGATTAATTGACACCGATTAATCGATAATGGAAATAGTTGACAACTATTTTAAATCGATTAGTTGCTTCAGCCCTACTTTATAGGCTAGGGTCAGACTAACGCATTTTTCACGTTGTCCGTGAAAAAGTGCGTTCGAACGAATGGACGTATTTTTTCACGGAATACGCAATAGCGGTCATACGATGCGCAGTTTCATCCGTGATTTTGTACGGATCATCAATAAAACACTTTTTGGGTCTGGACGTTATGTTGGCCGGACATTAGCAGCGTCTGACGTCTCCTAATCACGCACACACGCCGCTAGTGGACGCAGCGCACTCTGTACGTCAGTACTAGTGGTTTCACGTTCTCGAAAAAATGCGTTTGTTTGCCGCTTGCGTTGCGCGGCCGCACTTTTGTGCGACCGTACTTCGTATATTGGCCGTCATTGCCCGGCATCTGCTGCTAGCACGGCCGTGATTATGTGCGCCTGCACGCGCGTTCGCACTGCCTCAGTCTGACCCTAGCCTAAGTCAACTTTGTACTGGTTTGTCAAATGTTCAATGTATTGTAAACCTGTCTATATTGTGCCCATTGTACAGTGCTGCAGAATATACTGGCAATTTTATAAATAAAGATTAATAATAATCCAAAAAATAAACTCATTCTGCTGCCAACACTTATCTTGGGTAGCATAGAAAACACCACAGACCCCCTGCAGCCTCATCGAAATGTTCACTCCACCCCATTGCCACTTAATTACTGCTTTATCCTATACCACAGCTGCAAAGGGAGATATTTGTAGAGATGTAAAATTTCTGGAAATTTTGAAGCCATGGAAAAAACATTTTTTTTGAAAGTTTTGGAAAAAATTTAAATATGCACCGTGGAGTAGGTTTACAAATTCACATTTAATTCTGTCACACTTGAAATAAAAGTACAGTTTATTTTGTAACTAACTTGAATTTGCTTTTTATAATTTTATCTTGTTTCAAATGGAATAACAAGCAAGGACTGTATATGATATGGAATGAGAGTAAGTAACCACCCCTCAGTTTCCTGAAAAGCAACAATAAAATCAATAAACCATCAACATAAAATAAATATATATAATCAAATTTGCCCCTTAGAACTAATAGCAAAAGGAAAAAAGGAAGTAACTGCATTATGTGGCTGTAGGATATGGATAAGTCAATACTGTACTTAAGCTCCATGTTGAGGTTTAACTTTCAAGTGGTGCTTTAAAAACATAAAAGTGAGAAAAGAAAACATAAGACACAACATATACATGCAATTTAATCTCATTTTCTGTTTCTTCTTCCTCTCCAGATTTGTCATTTTTCTCATTGACTTCAAAAAACACGCAGTTCTATTCAAAGAAAGGTGAAACTCCAGAATGCCTGGAGAAGTGAAAATTCTAGGTCAAAATAGCCAAACTAGAAAAATTCTCCCATTTATCTCACTTTCCGAATCGGCTATTTGATCTAGATTGTTCTCTTCTCCTGGTTTTCACCTTTCTCCGTATAACCCTGTTAGGGTTTTCACAAATTGACACGAGCGTTTCTTCCCTGTCACAAGTTACCATAAATACTCGAGTATAGCGCGACACGACAATAATGCGTTGGATAGAGAATTATTGTGGAAATGAGAGAATACTAAAGATTCAAATATAACGCAAGGAGCAAAATTCTAGAAGTATACTGTACTGGTAAACAATTTAAAATTCTTCGAGCTTCTCTTAACACAGGATACCCCTCAGGCCAGGGTGCTCTGCTCTAGAATGATTGCAGTTGTTACGAAGTATGAAGCCCCGCCGGCCACCCGTCTTCGTTACTTGCGATAAAATGGCCGGCAGAGCGAGGTGACCAGCGCAGTGAATCATTCACTGATAGCCAGTATGCCGGTAGGTGTAGTTCTCACCTCTGGCTTCAGCAGGCTCAGCCACCGCACCGTGGAGCGAGTGTGCATGCTCAGTTTTAAGACAATCTTGAATGATTGGCTTAATCCAAGTGTGCCCTCTGACCGTGCCTGATCCCACCTCTCCTGAATCTGGGAGTTCCTGAAGTGTTTGTGGACATCAGGGAGCCCACATTCAATTCAGGGAGACTACCGGAACTTCTGGGAGACTTGGGATCCCCGAGCAAGTAAAGTTTTTATTTTTTTATTATTTTTTTTTAATGCGATGGATGTCTCGAATATAACGCAACCCCCTCCAATTTTAAGGTAAATTTTTGTCACCCAAACTCTAGCAGTATACTCGAGTATCTACAGTAGTTTGTTTCTTGATTTTAGTATGAATATTAGCAAACATAGAGCACATTCTTTCACATGCAGCAGCAGAAGATCCAGGAATCTGAAGGAAGTGAGATGCAAGAGGTGTCAGAGGTCGTGTTGTGCAGAGACATTGCCACAATGTTGCAGGAGGGATATGTTTGCAGAATCCCAGACTGTACTAGAGAGGACGTTTTTAATAGGGACAAATTTAACCTCTTAGGCTAGGGTCAGACGAAAGCATTTTTCCCCGCGAATGTGAAAAAGTGCGTCCGAACGCATTGCCGTATTTTTTTTCACGTAATTCGCAAAAACGGTCAGACGACGCGCATTTTCGGCCCTGATTTTGTACGGATCGTCAATAAAACTCTTTTTGCGTCTGGACGTTATGTAGGCTGGACATGAGCCGTGTCTGACATCTCCTAATCATGCAAACACGCCGCTATGCCGCAGCTGCGCACTCAGTACGTCAGTACTAGCGGTTCAGCGTTCTCAAAAAAATGCGTTCAAATTCCACTTGCGTTGCACGGCCGGACTTTTGTGCGGCCGTACATCGGATGTTGGCCGTCATTGCCTGTCATCTGCTGCTAGTGCGGCCGTAATTATGTGCGCCAGAACGCACGTTAACCCCTTAAGGACCGAGGACGTACCATGTACGTCATTGCAGCGGGTCTCTCTTAGACCCGCTGACTTACATGGTACGTCCTGCCGTTTTTTGAGCGCTGGAAGCGATCGGATCGCTTCCAGCAGCTCAAACGCCATTGCAGGCTGCCTGGGAGTCCAGGCAGCCGTGCAATGGCGGTTAGAAGTGCCGGGGCACCATGTGATCGCTCCCCGGGAGCGATCAACATCCGGTTTCACCGGAGAGGTGCCCGGCACTTCTACAGAGCGCTGGAAGCGATCGGTATCGCTTCCAGCTGCTCTGAGTATATTACAAGGATGCCTCGACATCGAGGCATCCTTGCAATATGCTTACCTGCCGCCGGTCCGTCCGTGATCGCTCCCCCCGAGCGATCACTTCCGGTAGCGGCAGGAAGTACTGAGTGCCACGAGGTATCGTGGCACTCAGTACAAAAACGATCACATCAGTGATCAGGTGCTCTGCTGGGTGCCTTGAGGGATCAAGGCACCGAGCAGAGTAAAAAAAAGTGTAAAAAAAAGTGAAAAAAAAAAGTAAAATAAAAAGTAAAATAAAAATAAAAATAAATAAAATAAACTGACGGTTAGGGTTAGGGGTAGGGTTAGGGTTAGGGGTAGGGTTAGGGTTAGGGGTAGGGTTAGGGTAGGGGTAGGGGTAGGGTTAGGGCTAGGGTTAGGGTTCTAAGGGCAGGGTCATCTTGGGGCTGAGTGGGATGTTCCTAGCCTGCCTCAGAGAGGCAGGCTAGCAACATCCAATCAGAAGTTAGAAAAAATCAAAATAAAATTTCTAATTTGTCAGGTCAGGTCAATATTTTGTAAATATTGGCTCTGACCTCTGTGATTCTCCCTCCCTCTCCTCACTTGTGTTTTGGTGAGAGAGAGAGATCAGATTTGACAGGTTAGAGATTTTAGTGAGATTTAGTGAGATTAGAAAAATTGAGGCAGATTTAGAGAGATTTTAGGGAGATTTAGAAGAATTGAGGCAGGTTTAGAGGGATTTAGAGAGATTTAGGTGTTTATTTGTATTTTCTTGTGAAACCCAACGGTTCTTCTAAGAACCAACAATCCGCTTATATATATATATATATATAATAATTATAAAATTTATAATCTATTATATATAATGTCTGAGAGGGTGTACAGCGCCGAGGAGGCATATGCCATCCTGGCGTCAGAATCTGAGGCATCTGCGTCAGACTCAGACCCTCATTTCGACCCCGCTAACTGCTCAGAGACGTCGCTAGATACATTATCTACGCTGGCTGATGTATCTAGTGATGTTTCTGATGCAGATCCTGGGTCACCACCTGCCAGCAGGAGACGCACAGCTCCAGCTGAGGAGTGGGTAGTGCCTCATCGCCAGAGGCCAGATATCCCTCCTTTCACGGCAAATCCTGGCATCAATATTGATGTTGCAGGATTTACCGCCACACAGTTTTTGCAGGTGTTTATGGGGGATGATTTGTTGGGCCACATCGTGGCCCAATCAAATCTGTATGCCCATCAGCATTGTGCTGCGAAGCCAGACTCCTACTTGGCAAGGCAGCAATGGACCCCGCTAGATGTGCCAGAATTTCTGAAATTCTGGGCACTTACTATGCTGAGGGCATCATAAAGAAGCCCTCAATTCGCTCCTACTGGAGCAGTAGCCCCATCTGCTCTACCCCCATTTACCCCCAATCAATGTCACGTAGAAGGTATGAAAACATTTTGCGTTTCATGCACTTCAGTGACAACAGCCTGTGCCCCCCTAGAGAGCATCCCCATTTTGACAGGCACCAGACTTTTACATTTTATTCGTACATTTTTATGTTCTACAATTGGTGCTCTATTTTGCCAAAATCTTTGCACACCTATGCATGGGGGGCATGGGTGTACTCAGGAGATCTTGCAGAAAACAACCTGGAGAGTTTTCATGCAGTAACAAACAACAGTGTCTCCTAAATCACAGTCCAAAACTACTGTGGGCGTAAAAATCTGAAAATTGAAAAATTACACCACACACCTTCTCAAATGTTTTGGGCTAAAACCGTTGCATCCATGGCATCAAAGCACTCCATATGCAATACCTTGGGGTGTCAACATAACAAATATAAACAATTTTCTGGCAATAATTCAAACTGGGGTATGCGGTAGACCCAAAACCAAAGATAGGCCTAGCTGAAGAAATAATCTCAATTTCAACTCTAATGACAAAGTCATAAAAATTGTATTTGAACCTTCCCAAAATCCTGGCAAACCTATGCATGGGGCATGGGTGTACTCAGGAGATCTTGCAGAAAACAACCTGGAGAGTTTTCATGCAGTAACAAACAACAGTGTCTCCTAAATCACAGTCCAAAACTGATGTGGGTGTGAAAATGAAAAATGACCACCAAACTGTATCCAATTTGTTTGGAGCCAACGGATGCATCCATAGCATAAAAACACTCCATTTACAATACTTTGGGGTGTTAGCTTACCAAATATATGCACGTTCATAAAACTGGGGTATGTAAAAAGGCCCCTAAAAAGAAGATAAGCAAAGAAGATACTGTATGTCAAATTAGAAAATTGACAAGCACATGTCAAAGATTGGCGTAGCACCCCAAAAACAACAGAACAAATCTATATATGGGTGGTATCAATTTACTCAGAAGATGTTGCTGAACATATTTTGGGGTGTTTTTTGGCAGTAACCCATAACTGGATTTGACAATTCATGCCTAAAGTACAATGTGTGTGAAAAAATAACACAAAAAGTGACTACCTGAAAGTTTGACATAGAGCTAGTGCATGGAAAGTGTTAAAATACAACTCTTTGAAGCACCCCAGGGTGTGCCCTTTCTAAAAATATATGGTTTGATGGGGGTAAATTACTTTGGCCGGCTTCAAAAATGTCCCAAATAGGACATGGGTGCATGATGACGAAATGTGAAAATTCCAAGTTGGAAAACTGAAATGCGCACCCCCCAAATAAGGCCTTTTAGCCCCCAAATGACCCGACATACCTATACTTGGGTGGTATCAATTTACTCAGAAGATGTTGCTGAACATATTTTGGGGTGCTTTTTGGCAGTAAACCTTAAAGTTCACAGTACATGTATTCTTAAATTGCGTTCAAAAAAAAAAAATGACCAAATTTTTTTTTTTCTCAAACTTTGGCATAGATTTGTGGTAAAATGGTTTGCATGGAAAGAGTCAAAATACCCCAAGTTTAATACCTTGATTTGTGTACTTTAAAAAAATATGTATATGTGGAGGGTTATTCAGGAATTAGTGACAGATATCAGTGTTACAATGTCACTATCACTAGTTTTGAAAATAAACTCTTTGGAAATGGCAAAGTGCTACTTGCACTTATTGTTGCATAAAATAAGGAAAAAAGCGAGGAATATGTAAACATTGGGTATTGCTAAACTCAGTACTAAATTTAGAAACTACTAAAGAATAAAATTTTTTTGACGGTTGTTGATACATAAGAAATTTTGGGGGTCAAAGTTCGAAAAAGTGGTGTTTTTTCAATTTTTGTGTCATATTTCACAATATTTTTTATAGTAAATTATATGAAATGATGAAAAAAATGGTATCTTTATAAAGTCCATTTAGTGACGAGAAAAACAGTGTAAAATATGTGTGGGTTACATAAACGAGTAAGAGGAAAATTTGACGTAAACACGAAGAGCGCAGAAACGTAAAAACAGCAGCGGTCACGAACGGACGGATTCGTGTAAAACCGCCCGGTCACTAAGGGGTTAAAAGTGCGCTGGTCTGACCCCAGCCTAAGCTGTCAGTTTCTGTTTTTTCAGGCCTTAATTATCAACTGGTTTCCCAACAACCACTGTATGAGGTAAAAGATGGAGCTCACAATCCTGCTAAACTGAAGCCTTTTCCCTGTAGCGCCCCTTAAAGGCTGAAATGTATATTTTTGTTGTCTGAGTATTGCATCGAGTGTTACTTGAATTGTATTCCAGGATTTGCTTGTCTTCAGCTGAGAGAACTTGTAATGATTTAAGACTTTTAATAAAGTCTCAGAAGTCTTTCATTAAGACTAGACGAAGTCTAAGAGTCTTCCATTTTTCAGGTTTTTTTTTTCCCAGGCCTTCCCATCTCTAGACATTTGCCAAGGTGTTGGTAAATGTTGCATCATGGGAAAAATCCACAAAATGGAAATGTGAGATAAAATAAACTAACTTTAGCCACTATGTTACTGCATTATACCCCAGCTGACCCGACAGCATACAAAGCTCGATTGACAGACGGCTTTTGAATGCTACGAAAGCATTACTTCCCACTACACTGGAAAACCCCTTCAGTACCCACCATTCGCGAATTGCTTTAAGGCGTTCACGACATCAGGAATATTGACACCATGGTGCTTCTGGCACATCTGCATTACGTATGCGCCATTGGTTTTACTGGTCTACCTCCTGTCCCCTTACGTAGCCTCCCCCTATACCTGTTACTGAACCTGGATTGCCCTCTGCACCCCACCCTAGATGTTGCTGAGACACCTGACACCTTTTTCTGTCCCGAAGGCCTTAGGCTGACTATTGCCCCCCCTTCCCTTTGACCCTTCTGGAAATGCTTACAGTCCATGCTTTTTTTTTTTTTTTTTGTGAAAGGATTTTACCAGGAAGGATACATTGAGATTTCTCTTGTTTTCAAGTATGTCCTGGGTGGCGAGTATGTACCGTTAGGTGTCTTGCCAAGGACACTTAGTGGAGAGATTGCTCGCTGGGATCGAACCCATGACTCCACAGGCTCTCTCCATGCAGAGCAGTGACATTACCTCTACTCCACCCAGCCGGTACGTATATGCTTATGGAATATTACTTCTGACTGTTCTTTCTTTTGAACCGGATATTGTTAGCGTACCTTGATGCACATACTGTAACTCTGCTGCATATTGTTTCCTCGCAATCCTAATAAAATCTTATTACAATAAAAAAAACGTATTTTTCATTTTTACACGCAATTACTTCAAAGAAAAAAAAAGTATGTGTTTTTGTTTGCACAAGTAATCTGGTTCCAACTTCTGTTAGTGTTCTTTTAATGTGTTTTGTGGGAACCTGCATTTAAGCTGCACGAAACCTCCTTTTAAAACCAATATTTATATATCTAAGCATCCCGTGTGTTTTATTCTCTTGATGTTCTACTGTAATCTGTCCGTGTACTCTTAATACAGAGTTTGCATGCACACACGTTTCATGAATCCAGGTCAAATTGACCCAGAGTGTGTTTGTTATGTACTTCTCCTACATGCACTTTGATCGTTGCGCCATTCAAGGTATTGGAGAGATTTCTCTGCTTGAAGGACTGCGTACACAGCAGCAATATGAAGAAGGTTTGACTATGTAAACGCAGACACATTTATCATCATCTGGTAGCTCTTCTGTCTTATTGCTTCACTTCATGTGATCTATAAACAATGAAACAAAAATCAGTCTTGATGTATTGTTTTATTGGACAGCTGCCTCGCCATTAGACACCGCTGATTGGCTGGTGATCATAGCGGTGTTGGTTGTCTGCATCAACCGCTTTGAATTGGTAGTAGTGATAGGCTCAGTGTAACAGGACTTCTATTCTTTTTAATATTTTTCTCAATCCTGTTTCCTTGGCTAATGAGTAAAATTTCCTTAACCACCATTCTGCATTAGTGTCGCACTTTGGGTGGTACGGTGGATGTAATGTTAGTCTTATGGCTCTTCAATTGGTAGATTGTAGTGGTTTTCTTGTGATTTCCAGGTGAGGGTAAATTTGGTATCTCTTAATGATGTGTAGTAGGTTGTCATTAAATCTCATTACATTGAAGTTGAATAACAATATGCAGATATAGGGGAGGGACTGAGTGGGTAGCCCTAGCAGGAATGGGGTCCTATTCCTGTGCCGAAAGGTCCATAGGTTGTCCAATTAATTCGAATACTGGTGATAGCTCTCTTTTTTTTTTTTTCTTTTTTTGGAGTATGCAACAGCTACTTTAATTTTGTTGTGTATATGCGGAGTTTGCTAGAAATGCTCTTTTGCTCATTTCGGCCATGCACATCACACATTTTAGCAATTACTCAAACTTGTACTACTTTCTGCAAAACAAATTACAAATTATTTGATTACTGACATCAACCATCAAGTGAGTGATTGATTGACAAATTAATATGGGAGTGGGAAATCGAATTCTCTTTGTGTCCATGTACACTCTTCCCATCCAGTGATAGAGAATGTCCGTTTTCTCTTTTGCAGATGGAACTGTACAAAATGAAGTATGTGCGTGCTTTCGATCGATTTTGATGTTATTGATTGCAGGGGGTGAGACTTCTTTTATGGCTGTGTGATGAGCATGATTGGGAAATGCATGGAAGAGAAGAACAAAGGAGCTATAACATCTTATCACTAAAGGCAGGACTGATCAATGCCATGTTAGCTAGCTAGCTATTGTGAGGTGGACTCCATGTCCTGTAGTGCTCAGAAAGACTTAAGTCTGGCTGAACATTATGGTATATTATGGATGTGTGAAAAAAGAGGTTTGTTAGGGTCCGGAGGACGAGCACCGGCTATTATATTATGGGTGTATGTGGCTGTGATTGATGGTCGTGTGTTTGAGACTTTATAAAAGAAAGATGTGCTGGAGCTGGCACTTCTTGTCTTGTTAGTGGTTCCTTCTGCTGCACCCAAGGCTCAGAAGTGTGGTTTCCTTACAGGGTTACCATCCTCCGTGTCCCTCAAAATATAAAATGACTCACATAGAGCAATATTGTATAAAATGGAGTGCAAACAAAGGAGAAGACTGTCGTACTCACATTTGCTGGTGTCTTATCGATCAGACACCAGATTTGTAGGCAGCCGGTGACTTCAGAAGGTGCACCGGATCATTTATCAGCATCAGCCACCTCCTCGGCGACTATAACCATCCAGGACCCGGGATAGGCGTAAAATAAGGCAAATTTTATTACTAATAAAGTAAACCAAAACGCGTTTCGCATAAAAAGCTTCATCAGTTGGCGCTGTGTGTTTGAGACTTGTTTGTAGTGATGCTAGAAGTGAGGCATTTGGTTTGTTTTTGCACGATATCCATATCGAATTAAAAGCCATACCTGCTGTGCCTTGTGTGGTTGTCACAAGTGTGTTGTCACATCCTCGACTCCTGCGGCGCTCCCTGGGGGGTCTGGACACCCAGCGGTGTCGCTGGCTGGGTGCCAGGAGTTTTGGCTGGTGTCTGGAGGGGCTTGGCGTAGTGACGCGGAGCCGCCGGCCTTAAATGCAGGGCGCGAGATTCAGCTCGTCACCCTGACGTGGAGTTATTCCCGCATCGCCAGCTGTGTTCACTCTGTGCTTCACTGTTTATCCTGCTCTGCTGCCGGTATGAGGACCCTGCTTGTGTTTGACCCGGATTGCCTAATTGACCATTCTCTCTCTGACTCCTTCTACATATGCACTGTGCTCTCTGCTGACACCGAGGTTAAGTGTAATACACACCATGCAGCCTCCAATTGTAGGCCTGCCCTGCAGGGTGCTGAATCCTCGAGTTACATTACTGACACAAAGTTTGCGTTTCTTCTCTGTTGCCAACCCTGCCTGTACGACTACCCTCTCTGTTGTCAACCCTGCCTGTACGACTACCCCCTCTGTTGCCGATTTGGATTATATCTGTCTCACCTCCCTGGCTGGGAGTGCTAGGGCTGGCAGTACTGACTGTTTACAAATCGAAGTACAGAGATCTGTCCAAAAGGATCCACATCATGGTTATCAGGGGTGAGTGCTACAGTGAACGTGACATGTGTCATCTGATGTCGTGGTAAGCAGGACAGCATCGAAGACGTGCCTTGTATATACTGTATTATGGTTTGAACACCCCCTTATCCAGAAATCTGGAAGACTTAGAAAGTCGTGATTTTCAGAAACCGTTATATTTTAGTATTTCCGAATTAGGGGCGCTCTAGACTGGTGTTGCCGTTCTGGACACTTGCAGACCGTGGCACACGCTGGGAGTCTTTGGGCAGCCCCAGCATGTGACGTTCTGCACAGTCAAACTGACTCCGAGCAGCATGTCCACAGAGAAACCTCACATAGCACTCCGTGTGTGTGTGTGTGTGTGTACACACACACACTAGGAGCTGTAGCAGGAAGGGGGTCACGGCTGTCCTGCTGCAATCTCCTTCTGCTCAGTCATTGGATTCCTCTGGATTTCCAAATCCGGAATGCTCGGTGTCCTTGCATTCCGGATTAAAAGGGGCTTGACCTATAGTGTCTGGATTTTTATTTCCTTCCCCAAAATATCCTTTCCATTTTAAGCATAGGTGCAGGGACAGACAGATTTATTGTATAGCCAACTACCTAACCATGGGGTCAGGAAGCTCACACATGGATATTTTGCCCCAGCAGCTCACACATGGATATTTTGCCCCAGAAGCTCACACATGGATATTTTGCCCCAGCAGCTCACACATGGATATTTTGCCCCAGCAGCTCACACGTGGATATATGGCCCCCCGAAGCGCACTTCTGCCGCCGCGTGCTTTGCTGCACATGTTTGGCTCCCTATGAGTGTCCAAAGGCATGGAGCTTGGCCGCTTGCCTGGGGGAATCACGTGACCAGCCGCGTTCCTGCAAGAACCCAGAGTTCACGCGAACTCCGCGATCTCGCGAGAACACAGCCGATCACGTGGTTCCCCCAGGCGAGCGACCAAGCTCCATGCCTTCCGACGCTCATAGGGAGCCAAACACGCGGCACAAAGCACGTGCCGCCTCCGCGTGCGTTGCGCCGCCGGTGTTTTTTTTTTTTTTTTTTTAAATATTTTCAATCAACCAAAATTTTTTACGATTTAATCAATTTTTTTTTTTAATTTTAATCGCTAATTTCCACAGCCCTAATTATATATATATATATATATATATATATCTCTATCTATTGTGGCAGTTGTCACTAAAGGTTGCATATACCATTGGAAGTTTAACACCCGTCTGCTTACAACACACAAACTCAGCTTGTTGTGATCCAAGAAGATGAGGATCGCAGAGCTGTAGTGCTGAGCCACTGAAGATTGTGAAAGACCGAGAACTCCCTGCCTGGTTCTCTGTAACAGACAAATAATTGTTTAATTGCTAAAATACTTCTTTAACCAGACTGGATTCAGTTTGAAGACTTGCTTGACAAACCGCTCAAATGACCCTTTAAAGGGACACTCTAGACAGAAAAAAAACAGGAGGAAAAATAGGTCCGACATGTCAATTATTAACCCCTGCTGACCCCCCCCCCTTGCCCTGTTTGCTGATTGCCCAAATAATGTAATTCAAATAATTTACTGTGGGAGCCAATTTAATGGTTTGGAAAGCCAGTCACACTACATGACTATGAACTCTGAAACCTTGCTGTCACTAATGTATTTGTTAGTTTGTCAGGCTCTTCTTTTTTTCTTTCTAGGGATTATGGAAAATAAGCAATTTATGGATTCACCATCCTCTTCTTTTGTTGGTACCACCAAACATCCAGCCATAAGCAGTAGCTGAATGCCCAGCTATCCAACAAGATGCTTTTATTATAAATTATTTATAATGATTGGTGCGTATGTCAATAGTTTATGTGCAGCCAACTGTGACAGACCACCTGGCACCACAACTGTCTGCCTCCGTCAGACTCTCGCTTTCTCCAAGCTGGAACCCAAAATCCAGGAACCTCAGCCCAAAGTTCCCTAAGGTTCCAGGCAGAACCAGTAACATTTAGAGCGGGAACACAAACTCCCAAAATAATAAAGATTTACTCCAAATCACTAGGCAAGACCAGTGTTCAGAGCAACAGCAGACGAACTCACTGTTTACATATACAGATATACAGATATATACAGTTAAGAGAAATCCCCTTCATGAATAAAACACCGATAAAATCAACAGATCCAATAATGGGTAAAGGGAATGGACATTCAAACTGGTTAAACAATGGATTGTTAACAGTCCCTAGGAAACCCTTCTCTTAATCTGGCTGCCAGAAAAATCCCCCTCCTCCCTCCTTGGTCTATATGATAGGAAACATGTCCACAATAAGTGAGGCGTGACCACAAGGATGCAAGACACTGTTCAACATAAATCCTTGATTCCCTGGGCAATACATTTTGCAAACCCCAGGCAGTGCTTTGGCCCATAGTCAGTAGGCGGGAGGCTAGCCCCAGACTCTTCCAACTTCCCCAGGGACAGCGGAGTCTGTCACACCAACCAATAAGGAAAGGCTTTTTGATTGTTCCTTCAACCTGCTGACTCCTTCTCAAAATGTATAGTTTTTGGATCTGGTTGCTCCAAAGCGGCAGATCTGTCTGGCCAGGTAACCGAGCATGGGATGGAGGAGAATGACTTGGTAATCTTATGTTCTTCTAAGAGAAAATGGAAACCTGCAGGATTCACGAGATTACTTTTTATTGAATTAACACTCTATAATCACAAATAACTTCCCATGCGGTTTTTAGAACTATTTATGGAGATTCTAGTGAAGCCAGGCCTGTAATTTCCCAAGTAATTATTCTGCAGTGTCAAAGTACTAGTTGGCCAGCATGAAACTGACAGCTCATCTTGGCTTTTGTACCACCTGGCACAGATGTTTCTAGATGTCCCATCTGTTGAGCTGACCAATATGTTTTTCAAGGACCTAGGAGAAAGGAAAAAATGTGAGAGAATCCCTTTTAGTATAGCAAATTATGTATTCTATAACAGGAACCTTTTCAAAATGCACTACTAAAGCTTATCTGGAAATCTATTTATCTCATTGCACTTTTATAAATTTTAGTATTGGCTCTACTTGAAATGTTACAATTCAATTTTCTCTCTCGTTCTGTATGAAAAGAGTAGGCAATCTTAACCCTCCAGATGATGATGATGATGATTATTAATATATATATATATATATATATATATATATATATATAATATATATATATATATAATATATATATATATACAGTTGTGTTCAAAATTATTCAACCCCCACTGAAATTGAGTGTTTTGGCCAGTTTGACATTGATTTTGATCATTCAGTCATCTTGCTTACAATTAAATCAAAGAGGCACGTGTAGGTCAGACAAATATAACATAACATTTATAATGAAATAACCACAAATGTCTTTTCTGTGCTCACATCATTATCAGTTTTATTCAACCCCCAAGTGACATTCAATCTTAGTACTTAGTACAACATCCTTTTACAGTTATAACAGCTTTTAAACGTGAAGCATAGCTTGACACAAGTGTCTTGCAGCGATCTACGGGTATCTTCGCCCATTCGTCATGGGCAAAAGCCTCCAGTTCAGTCACATTCTTAGGCTTGCACACTGCAACTGCATTCTTTAAGTCCCACCAGAGGTCTCAATCGGATTTAAGTCAGGTGACTGCGATGGCCACTCCAAAATGTTCCAGCCTTTAATCTGCAACCATGCTCTACTGGACTTGGAGGTATGCTTGGGTTCATTGTCCTGTTGAAAGGTCCAACGTCTCCCAAGCTTCAGGTTTGTGACGGACTGCATCACATTGTCATCCAATATCTCCTGGTACTGAAGAGAATTCATGGTACCTTGCACACGCTGAAGCTTCCCTGTACCTGCAGAAGCAAAACAGCCCCAAAGCATGATTGACCCCCCGCCATGCTTCACAGTAGGCAAGGTGTTCTTTTCTTCATAGGCCTTGTCTCCTTCTTCCAAACATAGCGTTGATCCATGGGCCAAACAGTTCTAATTTTGTTTCATCAGTCCACAGAACAATATCCCAAAACATCTGTGTTTGTCCACATGACTTTTGGCATACTGCAGTCGACTCTTCTTATTCTTTGGAGACAGCAAGGGGGTGCACCTGGGAGTTCTGGCATGGAAGCCTTCATTACGCAGTGTGCGCCGTATTGTCTGAGCTGAAACTTCAGTACCCACATCTGACAAATATTTTCTCAGTTCCTCAGCAGTCACATGGGGACTTTTCTCCACCCCTACGCGTCAGGTAGCGCACAGCAGTCGAAGTCAGCATCTTCTTTCTGCCACGACCAGGTAGCGTTTCAACAGTGCCCTTTGCCTTGAATTTGCGAATGATGCTTCCTATGGTCTCTCTTGGTATGTTTAACATCTTTGCAATCTTCTTATAGCCATTGCCCTTCCTGTGAAGAGTAATCACCTCTTCTCTTGTCTTCCTGGACCATTCTCTTGACTTCACCATGTTTGTAACCACACCAGTAAATGTCTAGAAGGAGCTGAGTATCACAGTCATTTTAAAGCTGCCTAATTGGTGCTTATTATGCTTTATTGCTGCTCCGTGACATCCACAGGTGTTTTCAATACCTGATTGAAAACACTTGAATGAACCTCTGTTCTTCAGAGTGGTAGTCTTTAAGGGGTTGAATAATTGTGTCAATGAAGAATTCACAAAAGAAACATTTACTACTGTATTACAAAACCAATTGATGTCATTTTAGTTGCATATGATTCTTTAAAAAGTCCTTGTAGGATTTCATTCTGAATACATTTACAAATGTACACTAAATTCCCTAAAACCCTTTACAGCATTGGGGGTTGAATAATTTTGAACACAACTGTATATATTTTTTTTTTTTGTGGTTCAAAGATGCCAAATATTTGTTCCTTTTACACATGCCCTGATCTCACTCTGCGCTTCAATTGCATACGTTTTTATTAATACATTTAATGCGGTTGTGGGGAAAAACCCTTCTTTCCTCACCTCTTTGTGATCACCAATTTGTGATCTTTTCTGTTGTAAACGGCCCCTCATAGTATCTTTTGCAGCACTTGCTGGTTACTTTGTGGCAGCAGGGTTAGAATGGGCTGTTGGTCGGTGATCGACTCCAATCAAACATGACCCCACCCTTTTCTGCCGCAACCATGCCCCCTCCTTCCCCTGCCTCATTAGACCTCCCACATCCAGCCCTCCCAGCCCCCACATCCTGCAAAACACAGACTGCAGATAACCCCTAGCTTACAGTCCAAACAAGACATACCTACACATACATCATGTATGCCTGGGAGTGATAGGAGCAGTATGTATGCGATGATGTATGTGATGCTTGCAGGCTGCAGTGAGGGCTATATCAGATACAATGCAGCTCCTATCACACACAGGCATCCACTGTTGCGTTACTGCGGAAGACATGTGAAGGGGAAAAAAAAAGTCAGCTGAGCTGTCTGGTCCTGCTCTTTAGTAACACAAAGCAGCCAGTAACGGAGCAGAGGTGGATCTCAGGACAGCATGATTTGGGATCTGGGACCTGCAGTAAAGTGCAGATTTTGCTAAATGTTGAATCATGGGAAAATAGTCACAAAATGGGCCCAAGAGAGGAAAACTTAGCTTTTTTTTTTTTTTTTTTCCTTTTTACATGCAATTACTTCGAACTAAGAAAAAAAACCCCCACCATTTATGTGGTTCAAAAAGTGGTTTTGTTTGACGCACAAGTAATCTAGAGAATGCTTTTTTGGTGGTAGTGTTCTGTTAAGTATCTTAAACTAGAAATGCAATTAATAATAATAATTAATCCCTCGGGTTGTCCCCAACCCTTCCTGTTGTGTTATTATTTTTATTTTTTTTGTGTGGGTTTCTTTTTAGAGTGTTTCTTTAACAATGAATACATTCAGGAAAATCTTGCTTTACATGTAGGAAGGTTTGTCCTCGGATTTCATTTCTATCAGGAAGATGAAATGGTTAGTTCTGGATTGAGTCCCTTCAGTTCTTCACTGTGAATAATTGAACATCTCTAAATTAAATTCACAAAGTATCGCTAGCGGGCGAAACGCGTTTTTAAAAGTTCAGTAACAAGTTATGCCCTGAATGAATGAAAATAGAATTTGTGGTTTTAAAAAGAAACTGCGTATTTTTGTAGCTTTTAGTGCCCCTCTAGGCTGAAAATGATAATTTGAGATGTTCTGCTTTCTGTGTTGTTATTGCGGATACCTTTTTAAGATTGATGGTTGTCATGGCGATCATGTAGTATGTTGCTCTTGATGGTTAAACTATTGAATACAATCGATGCCACCAGATGCATAAATATGCTACAAATGGCCTCTTGTGGTTTCGTTCTGTTTTATTTATTTTTTTCTCCACCCACCTTTCAGAAAAAAAAATTCCTTTTTTTTTTTTTTGAGATTATGCTAGTTTTAGAAATCACGATACATTAGGGGTTCCAATTTTCATCAATGGTGGACTTGCCCGAAACGACAGTATTATTGTGCAATAATTGCAGAGCAGCTTTCGCAAGCACTAATTCCGTCAATTGATTTATTTTAAAGCCATGGCCTTTTTTGCTATCCCGACCCACAGAAAGTCTACGTTTTGTGATGGCTGTGTGTCATTCTTTTGGTCATGAAGTGTGTGTCTTTGTGTTTTGGCTTGTTTGTCATAATAATAAAATATATATATATAATTGCCCCTTCTTCTTGCAGGGAGGGGGCAAAATCACTGGTGGTGCAGTGAGCAGTAACAATCGTTCCGTGGTGTGGTGTGATCTACTCGTCTTGTGCAGATCATGAGGTCTATTCAAAGAAAGGGGAAACTCAGGAGAATGGCAGGAGAAGAGAACAATATAGACCAAATAGCCAATTTGGAAAGTGGGATAAATGGGAGAATTTTTCTGGTTTGGCTATTTTGACCTAGAATTTTCACTTCTCCAGTCATTCTCCCGAGTTTCACCTTTTTTTGAATAGACTTGCATGTGAAAACTCACAGATACAGTTAATGAACCAGCTCAAACCTGACCACAGGAAGTCTTCCTGGGCAGCTGATTAATTTGGTCTGGGTTCACACCTGCGTGTTTTTTCCGCGCGGCAATACGTGCGTTTTTTGACGCGTGTATCGCACAAACGTAAAAAACATGCGAACGCGCATTGCTGCGCGTTCACGGCCGTAGACTGCAGCAGTGAACACGCTGCAATATGCCCCAAAGAAGCTCCCGTACTTCTTTGGGTGTAGTACGTTTTTCAGCGTGTTCCTGCGCGCTGTAAAACGCCCAGGTGTGAACGGGCCCCATAGGAAATAATGGGATTTCCGTGTCTCGGCGTCTTACAGTGCGCAGGAACGCTGTGAGGAAGGAGGATCTCTACTTTAAAGGTCTGACAGCAGCCAGGGACAGTCACTTAAACAGTCATGGCTAGAGTGTCCTTTTAACTGTAAATTACTCAAAATGAGTATCAAAGATCAAGCTGCTTACAATCCTATCTAGAATGGTAGAATATGAGAAATAAAGTTTTATTTTCCCTTCCCAATGAACTCCTCACCATGGTTTCAACAATGCATGTTTTGGACGGGCAGGGCCATCCGTTCCTTATGTGTTTTATTATGTCTCATGTCTGTACTCCCTCATTGTAAAGCGCTGCGGAATCTGTTGGCGCTATATAAGTATCTGTAACTGGTTTCTAACAGATGCCGATGAGGGCTTCATAATATGCATAACAACTTTCAAGCAGAATGTTATCACCCCCACCCCCACCCTGTTTCATTCAAGCCATCCCTTTCACCACCAGCACAAGGCATTGCTTTGTTTCATTATTGCAGCACATTGTATACATGTATTAATGTGTTTATATGTACGTATGACGTAATTCTTTTCTTTTCAGGGCTATGGGTGCCATTTTCCTCAATTATTTAATTGTGCTCTAACAGGACTTGTCTTTTTTTTTCCTTAACCACTGCCGTTATGAAAAGCCATACCCTGCAGCCCTATCTTTTTCTGGTAATATGTGGAAGGTGGGAATCTGTTTGTGATCCCTGCTAATACAGGTTGCAGAATACACACTGGAACAAAAACCTTCCAGCAGATTTTATAGAGCCTAAGAATAGCACAAAATAAACCAGTACTGACACAGAGCCTGATTGTAATTCAATTCCTTCTGCATTACGTCGCTGTTTCATCCATGTTGCTATAAAGTTCCCTGGAGTCTCTGCAACGCTATTATGTAGGGCTCCGAATTCTTTGTCTCCACTAACCTGATCCGTTTGGGTGTCATTTGATAAGATTTCATCATCGAGGAGCACAGAATCTTGCTGGGCTTGGTGTAGAAACGCGCTGGTGGACCCATTTTAAAAGGGCAACTATTAAGTCTAGTCAGACCTATTGAGGAGTGTATGTGATCGGGATTTTACCTTGCGATTTATGTTGTTTATAGGAAGACTGACTTTGCTTCTATAAAGTCAGAACCTTTTGTAACAACATGGGACCCATTTTGAGAGGTTAGGTGTTTGATGCATGCCTTCATACATGTTTACATTTGTGATTATAACTTGAGTCTTTCATGTTTTATAAGAAATTTATGTGTGTGTGTGTGTTACGGTTAAAGCTCGAAGTGTGGTTAATCCTAGGATTACCCGGGTAACCCTGACCTTATCCAAAACCGCAAAAAAAGAAAAATTCAGACTTTACTCGTAATCTTAGGACTAACCAACTGCCCTTGGGTAACAGTCTGGAAGAGCTGAAAAATCCGCATTTTACCCGGATAATGTGCAAGTCTGAAGCTTCACCCGGGTAATCTGAGGACTATCCACAGCTTCACCTGGGTAATCTGCAGGGCATCCAACCCCGCTTGGGTAAAAGTGAATTTTGCTATTATCTATGGATATTATCAATGAAAATGACAAAAGACAAACATTAAAATGTATTGCAGATATCCTGTTATAATGAATATACAGAGTATGTTTCTTATATGAATGTTAAAGAGTTACATGATCTTTATTATGTGTCATATGTGATTTATATATCATTTATAAAACCTAATAATCATCAGGTTACTCTTTATATAATATGCTTATCTTCATAAATTTTTTGTGTGCTCCCTCTATGTTAAAGTGACATTAAACCCTCAGATTTTTTTAACATAAACCAATTCTGTAATGTGTGCCTTACTGTAATCCATGGTTGTTTTCCTTCTCTTTGCTTTTCTTCCTTTTAAATCCGTGTCTCTTCTCATACTGGGGGAGAACTTCCTTTTGCAGCTGGCTGCCACTTCCTGTAATACTGGCTCAGGTTGCAAACCTATACACAGACACCATGTATCCATTCCAGAGACCAGGCAGTCTGCTGAAACAGGAAGTTCTCCCCTAGCATGAGAAGAGATAAGGATTTAAAAGGAAGAGCAGCAAAGAGAAGGAAAACTACCAAGGATTACAGTAAGTTATACATTACAGTATTGTTTTATGTTAAAAAATCTGAGTGTTTAATGTCACTTTAAGTTTACTTTCCCTTTGTATTATCCAAATAATTTAACCCTCCTGCCATCTTTAACTCCCACATGTCACTTTTAACCCTCCACCTCCATGTCAATTTTAACCTCCCACAACCTATCAAATTTAACCACTTGTACTCTTTGTTACTTCTAACCCACCACGTCACGGTTTTATTTATACCCCTTACTGACCATGTAATTTAGCAGTTGTTGAGTCTTTCTGCTGATATTAGTGGTCACCAAAAAAGCCCCTGGACTTGGTTTTAGGCTAAAAATGCTCAAAACGGTATAATCCCTGTCACCGCAGTGTGACGCTCAAAGAGCCACATACTTGATAGCCCTGAAATAGAGCGTAATGAGACTTACAGAAAGGTTTTCTGAGAGTACAGAAACTGACAGCTCTTCCTGATTTAGTTCTGGTTCATAACCGTATCAGTGACCTTAGACCACTTACAGAGCACTCCCATCCTCTTGTTTACCAAGCTAACTGTTAATTATTCCCGTCTGAATTTTCAAGTGACTCCAGATCTTACTTTATGACATGATTCAACGTATTGTCACTGAATGACCTAGAATAGGAACCATATGCCATTTCAATCAGAAACCACAAGCACAGTGTATTGTTCAGTTTTTATTTGAAATTTTTATTAAGGCCCCAGTAAATACACACAAATAATAAGGGTTATTCAGTAAGGAACGAACCTGCCACAAAGTTGCATCAAACAGTGAATTTCATCATACGGTGCAATTTCTTGGCAGTTTGTCTATTCAATAAGGCAGTATTTCCCAAATCAGGACCCGCTGACAGGCCAGGTTTGGCAGATATCTGAAGCACAGCACAGGTAATATGATTTGCTGCTCAGTGATTGCAGGATTCAGTCTGCTTTTCCTCAAGGTGATTTGCAAAATCTGGCCCGGTTGAGGGTCCTGAGGACAGGTTTGAGAAACACTGCTAAGCTGTGAATTTTCCAAATACTGGTCAATTGACAGCGAAATACGGTGCAGTTCACCGCAATTCAGCGATCCTCAGGGACAGTGAAATTGTCCCATAGAGAACTAATGGTTAATCTATTCAGAGAACGCTGAACTGCACTGAAGTGTCAGTGAAATGCCCTGATTTTCGGTGATTCAGTTAAACAGGTCTAAGCGGGCGAATCCCATAGTATTCGATGTGGAAAAGAAAGTGTTTTTTTTTTCCTACTATTTATTCTTTTCATTTCAGCAAAAAATCTTTTCTTATTTTTTAGAATTTTTTTTATGAAATGATGTTACCTCTACTCCACCCAGGGTCAGCAAAATAGAATCGCTGATGTGTGCCACACTGGAAAGTCCTGAAATTTCTGTGCTTTCTGAATAGCCCCATAATGTGTAAATCTCAATGTTGATGGTTGCACGGTGGGAAAACCATACGATATTAAGGCTGTGGTCAGACGAAAGCAGTGTGAACATGCGTTTAGCTGCACTTTATGACGGCCGTGGTAGCAGCAAATGACGTCCAACGCAGGCCCACACACGAAGTTCGGCCGCACGAAAGTTCGGGCGCGCAACGCAAGCGGCAAACTAACGCATTTTTTGCAAGAACGTCGAACCGCTAGTACTGACGTACAGAGTGCGCTGCGTCTGCATAGCGGCGTGTGTGCGTGATTAGGAGACGTCAGACGCTGCTCATGTCCGGCCTACATAACGTCCAGACACCCAAAGTTTCCTGGTTTGGATTAATAAAGAATCACGGCCGAAATTGCGCATCGTATGACCGCTATCGCGTCTTCCATGAAAAAATGCGTTCGGACGCACTTTTTGATGGTAGACGTGAAAAATGCATTTGTCTGACCCTACCCTAAGTAATATAAAGGATAACAAGGATGAGTATTTCCATGAGGCTTAAATAGTTTAGTTGAAATCAATTGCTGTAAGTACAGTTGTGTTCAAAATGATTCAACCCCCAATGCTGTAAAGGGTTTTAGGGAATTTAGTGTACATTTGTAATTGTATTCAGAATGAAATCCTACAAGGACTTTTTAAAGAACCATATGCAACTAAAATGACATCAATTGGTTTTGTAAAACAGTAGTAAATGTTTCTTTTGTGAATTCTTCATTGACACAATTATTCAACCCCTTAAAGACTACCACTCTGAAGAACAGAGGTTCATTCAAGTGTTTTCAATCAGGTATTGAAAACACCTGTGGATGTCACGGAGCAGCAATAAAGCATAATAAGCACCAATTAGGCAGCTTTAAAATGACTGTGATACTCAGCTCCTTCTAGACATTTACTGGTGTGGTTACAAACATGGTGAAGTCAAGAGAATGGTCCAGGAAGACAAGAGAAGAGGTGATTATAAGAAGATTGCAAAGATGTTAAACATACCAAGAGAGACCATAGGAAGCATCATTCGCAAATTCAAGGCAAAGGGCACTGTTGAAACGCTACCTGGTCGTGGCAGAAAGAAGATGCTGACTTCGACTGCTGTGCGCTACCTGAAGCGTAGAGTGGAGAAAAGTCCCTGTGTGACTGCTGAGGAACTGAGAAAAGATTTGTCAGATGTGGGTACTGACGTTTCAGCTCAGACAATACGGCGCACACTGCGTAATGAAGGCCTCCATGCCAGAACTCCCTTGCTGTCTCCAAAGAATAAGAGTTGACTGCAGTATGCCAAAAGTCATGTGGATAAACCACAGAAGATTTGGGATAGTGTTCTGTGGACTGATGAAACAAAATTAGAACTGTTTGGACCCATGGATCAACGCTATGTTTGGAGGAGGAAGAACAAGGCCTATGAAGAAAGGAACACCTTGTCTACTGTGAAGCATGGCGGGGGGTCAATCATGCTTTGGGGCTGTTTTGCTTCTGCAGGTACAGGGAAGCTTCAGCGTGTGCAAGGTACCATGAATTCTCTTCAGTACCAGGAGATATTGGATGACAATGTGATGCAGTCCGTCACAAACCTGAGGCTTGGGAGACGTTGGACCTTTCAACAGGACAATGATCCCAAGCATACCTCCAAGTCCACTAGAGCATGGTTGCAGATTAAAGGCTAGAACATTTTGGAGTGGCCAACGCAGTCACCTGATTTTAAATCCGATTGAGAACCTCTGGTGGGACTTAAAGAAAGCAGTTGCAGTGCGCAAGCCTAAGAATGTGACTGAACTGGAGGCTTTTGCCCATGACGAATGGGCGAAGATACCCGTAGATCGCTGCAAGACACTTGTGTCAAGCTATGCTTCACGTTTAAAAGCTGTTAGTACTTAGAACTGTAAAAGGATGTTGTACTAAGATTGAATGTCACTTGGGGGTTGAATAAAACTGATAATGATGTGAGCACAGAAAAGACATTTGTGGTTATTTCATTATAAATGTTATGTTATATTTGTCTGACCTACACGTGCCTCTTTGATTTAATTGTAAGCAAGATGACTGAATGATCAAAATCATTGTCAAACTGGCCAAAACACTCAATTTCAGTGGGGGTTGAATAATTTTGAACACAACTGTAAATCGTGCACATGGCAAATCTTTTGCGAACATGATATAATGAGTCCTGTCCCATATTCCATTATTTAGTTAGGAAATTAAATCTAATCAATGTAGCCTTAGGTTGACTCTATACAGCAGTAAGAAAGGGGCCAATAACAGCACTGTCTCTCTATGGAATCAAATCACATACGACCGGCATCAATCTACTTTATGAAGTTTAACTTATTCTAGTGCTAGCAGGAGACACTCCTCAATAACCTATCATCTGTTGTGTTTTTCTGTACTCTGAAACCTATATGAATATCTTACATTGCTGATCAAAGTTGGAATCATTAGTGTTTTTGGTTTATGATTATTTTTCATTAAGTCTCTCACCTTTTCATGTTCTAACCAAATTAATGTTTAGATTTTATTACAAGTATTCCCCTCCTGTACACTCATGTTATTTATGGTGTGGTGCATTGTTTTATTAAACATTCCTACTAGTTAGTAAACAGTGCAGAGTCTGCACCTCAAGAGGAAATCTGTTTATGTACTCATACATTTCTGAATTATTTACAAACCGCTACAGAGAACTAAGCCTGACTCCTTTTAAAATATGTAGTAGTTTCCTATGTTAATATATAATCTGCTGAAGCCCTGAGATAAATAATATTTTTAGAAACTGAAACGATTTACTTCATTAATTCTTTATTTGGGAAAACAGTGTAAAACACAAAAGGAGAACCGTCACATAAATGACTGAATAGACATAATTGAATCATTGATATCTGACAGTATAAATATGATGGGGGGAAATAAATTATTGGTCGATGGAACAGAAAACACACTGAAAGTATTCACAAACGAGATGTAGAGACGGGGGGGGGGGGGGCATTGCAATGTGGACACATTGTCCATCCTAGGAGTTAAGAACTGAAAGTGAGCCTGGTCTGTATAATGCACCAGAGATGATAGCTGGTCCATCATGTCACAATCAGTAAGTACAGTACATTTCAGGGTATTCTGATTTTATTATTTTAATCTGCAGTAAAAAAAAAAGTACCGGCTGGATGGAGTAGAGGTAACATCACTGCTCTATAACTGTGGAGACACAGGTTCGATCCCGGCAAGAGCACCTCTCCAGTAAGTGTCCTTGGGCAAGACACCTAATGGTACATACTCGCCACCCAGGACATATTTGAAAACGTGAGAAATCTCAATGTATTCTTCCTGGTAAAATACATTAAAAAAAAAAAAATCGTCTCATTGTTTGTTGAATTTTATTTTACGATCTTTTAGGCATTTTTCAGGATTTTTCCAGCAAGATTTTTTTTTTTTTTTTAATAGCGGACTTTCCTTTTTCTGTAACAGACCTTTTAATTATTATTCATAGGATGTTATATGTAAATTCCAGACATTTTCGTTGTAGTTTTTTTTTTGCGAACAGCGTTTTAACTTTTGACATTTAGGCTCGGGTCAGACGAGCGCATTCATCTCTTATATCTACGCTATCCTCTAACCCTAAACGGCTCTGGACCACCTTCAACACCCTCCTCCACCCACCCGCACCTCCCCCCTCAGCTGCTTTCAACGCTCAAGACCTGGCAGATTTCTTCCTTAGTAAAACTCTAACTATCAGAAGCGACATCCCAACACAAGATAGTTATCTGCCACCTCCACTCCCACAGGTCCCCTCTGCCACCCTCTGCCGCTTCCTCCCAGCCACTGAGGAGGAAGTCCATTCCTTATTGTCCTCCTCACATCTCACCACGTGCCCGCTCGACCCCATTCCCTCATATCTAATTCCTCCCCTCTCCTCCTCCCTCACCCCTGCTCTCACACACATCTATAACCTATTTCTCTCCACCGGCTCCTTTCCATCCGCCTTCAAACATGCGCTAGTTACCCCTTTTACTAAAGACACCATCCCTCGATCCCAACTCTCCATCCAACTACCATCCTGTATCCCTGCTTCCCTTCACATCAAAGCTCTTAGAAAAACTAGTCTTCAACCGCCTCTCCCTCTTCCTGTCCTCCAATTCCCTACTTGACCCCCTGCAATCTGGCTTCCGTCCCCTACACTCAACTGAAACTGCCCTCACCAAAGTCACCAACGACCTCCTAACTGCTAAAAAACACGGCCACTATTCTATTCTCATCCTGCTTGACCTCTCGGCTGCTTTTGACACTGTTGACCACCCCCTCCTTCTGCAGACCCTCAGCTCTCTTGGTCTCTGTGACACTGCACTTGCTTGGGTTGACTCCTATTTATCCAACAGGTCCTTCTCTGTGTCCTTTGCTGGTAACTCTTCCTCTTCATTGCCTTTATCTGTTGGTGTACCTCAAGGCTCTGTCCTTGGTCCTCTGCTCTTTTCCATCTACACCTCCTCCCTGGGCAAAATCATCAACAGCTTTGGCTTTAATTACCACCTCTACGCTGATGACACTCAGATCTACCTCTCTACCCCTGATCTCTCTCCCCCTGTCCTTTCAAAAGTCAGTGACTGTTTATCTGGCATCTCCTCCTGGATTGCCTCGCACCACCTAAAGATCAACATGTCCAAGACTGAGCTCCTACTTATTCCTCTCTCCAATGCCTCCCCACCTCCTGACTTCTCTATCACGGTGGAGGGTATCACCATCTCCCCATCAAACCAAGTTCGCTGTCTTGGAGTTACACTTGATGTGGGGGATGAAGGAAAGAGCAGAGTCAAGTCTCTTTCCTCCTCCTGCCGATACCAACTGCGTAATATTTCCAGAATTCGGCCATTTCTTACCGCTGTCACCACAAAACAACTCATACACGCCCTGGTAATCTCCCGACTCGACTATTGCAATAATCTCTTATCTGGCCTCCCTCTGTCCCGTCTCTCCCCCCTACAATCCATCCTGAACGCCTCCGCCAGGCTAATTCACCTCACCCGCCGCTCTGTCTCTGCCGCTCCCCTCTGCGAGTCCCTTCACTGGCTCCCCATCCACTGCAGAATTAAGTTCAAAATCCTTATCCTTACCTACAAAACCCTCACTAACTCAGCTCCCCACTACCTGTCCTCACTAATCACCAAATACACCCCAGCCCGCTCCCTAAGGTCAAACAGTGACCTGCGCCTAGCTTCTCCCCGCATCACCTCTTCCCATGATAGACTGCAGGACTTCACACGCGCAGCCCCCATTCTCTGGAACGCTATCCCTCGTACGGTCAGACTTTCCCCTAATTTCTCTTCCTTCAAACGCTCCCTTAAAACGTTCCTATTTAGGGAAGCCTACCACCCAACTCACTGACGCAACCATCAATCACTCTCACCTTGCAGTCCTCTCCTCCTGTTTCCAACCCCAACCCTCCCAGATTGTGAGTTCCTACGGGAATAGGGCCCTCATCTCCTCCTGTACTGTTTGTCAAATGTTGTTCAATGTATTGTAACCCGTCTATACGGTGCCTATTGTACAGCGCTGCGGAATATGCTGGCGCTTTATAAATAAAGAAGAATAATAATAATAATTCTGTGTGGACTGTGCGTTCGTGCACAACGGACGTACTTTCTGACTGACGACAAGGTAGTGGCCACACTGTCTGTTTTTGTGACTGACGTTATTTTTACTGATGTAGGAGGGAAAATAAATTTATATGAAAAACATTTTGTCCGTCAAAAATGCTCGACGTATAAATGCAGTCCGTCTGACTCCGTTCCATCACTCACACACAAATCTATGCGGCCGTTGCGCGTCCGTTCTAGTGGTTTTACGTTCTTGCCTAACATGCGTCTGTTGTGCGTCCGCACTTCGGTGTGGTCGTACTTCTTGTGTGGTCTCTATTGATCATATTTGTATGCTACCACGGACGTTAAATGTGTGGCAACACTGACGTGAACACTGCTCTCGTCTGACCCGAGCCTTACAACCTTTTTTTTTTTTTTTACCCCGTTCGTCAGCTTGTTGAATTTTTTTCAGCGGCCTTTTCCGGATGTGTTCAGTGTTTTTTTTTTTTTGTTTTGTTTTTTTTTGCCGTGGTTCGAGTGATCCGATACTTTGGATCGTATCTGATAGACCTTTTATTTCAATATTGGTGCCGGCTGGGTGGAGTAGAGGTAACATCACTGCTTTATAACCGTGGAGACACAGGTTTGAATCCCGGCAAGAGCACTTCTCCAGTAAAGTGTCCTTGGACAAGACACCTAATGGTACATACTCGCCACCCAGGACATACTTGAAAATGAGCGAAATCTCAGTGTATCCTTCCTGGTAAAATCCTTTCTCAAAAATAAATAAAAATATTGTATGCGGTTTGCGGCGTACCTTCAGGTCCGTTCCTAGCACTCCGGGGACCCTGCGGTGAATGCTGACATCACCTCCGGGTGGGGAAATTTGATTCCCTGATGTGCAGGGAATGGGAGAGCACCGAAATGTCACCGGCCTTAACCCACCAAGTGTAAAGGAAGGGAGATGGCATCATAAACTAATCTACACTCCGTTCAACTATAAAGGTAAAATGATGCATTTGGCAAGCAATAGAGAGAGAATTATGATGTAGTTGGTAATAGTGAATATTTTTGGGATATAATTGTGCACTACAAGAATATCTCTTAGATCAGGGCTTGACAAAGCCAGGAGCCTGGTAGCCACTGGCTCCTAGAATTTTACTTCTGGCTCCTAAATTTCCAGTTTATTTTACACCAATCTAAAAACATCTAGTTGGCTTCAATGTTTTCCTCCTGTCTCCTACATTTAATGTAAATATATCCAGCCCTGGTGTCTGTATTTATATATGAGGTCTGTTTATGTGTGTGTCTGTCTGCAGGGGGTAAATAGTGTCCAATGACAACAGAGCAAAGGAAATAAGTAACCAAATAAAACAATATCACAAGGTACAGATGTTCACAACACAAATAATAAATATATATACCTGTGTGTGTATATATTTTATAGCCAAACTGATATTAGAAGCAACGGTCTTCACTTCTAGGTTCAAAAAAAGTAGCCGCAAGACCACATGTACAAAAATTTGTACAAGTACAAGGATTTGCCTTTATCAAGGTATAACTTGATAAAGGCGAATCCTCACCGGAAGGTTAGATCCTAAGCAAATTTGTCAAGCCTTGTCTTAGATCTATGGATTGGAAGGATAGTTTGAATCCAGGCCAAGAACCACTTTGTTAGCAAAACGACAAATTTAAGTTTCTGTTGCCATGTCTTTCTTTTTCTTCTATTTTATTTCGTCTGTTCACTAAGCATAAGAATGTTTCCCTTTGTTCTCTCTCGGATTCCTTTTGTTACGGTCTATTCAACCTTTGATATGCTACCAAAAATGTGCCAATCTAGTAAGTGTTCTATATCGGTCTGCTTTTATTAAGAATCTCTGAGCTCAGCTGGAAGTATATTTTCTGAAATCATTATAGATAATTACAGATTTAATTGGAGAGTTTATAAAAGGTGGTAAATTTAGGAGCAGCAACTACCCAGACCAGTCCCATGTAATCGGGTTCAGATTGCTGGCTAATCCTGTAATTCCCAGTTATTTTATAATGTTAATTAAAGCTGTGGGAATGGAAACCAGTGAGCTGTGACGAGCTGTGTTTCCTGATCATAACGTAGCTCATTAAATGTCTAATTACCATGCCATACTTCACAAGTGTCCCTGTTTAATTTCCAAGTATCTGTTTTGGTTTTTCATTTATTTTAATATTTTGGTTTCTCATTTTCTTGTTCGCTCAGTATAGGATTTTATGATGTCCCACTCCTAAATTTAAAGACCTGGTGATACAACTAAAGCGGGCTCCCTCTTACATTGGAGTTTGACAAACCTGTATTAAGCCTTGTAGAGCCAGTGAACAAAATGTAGGCGCCAACTACACATTTTTAGGAGCCAGCCAGGTAAAGTTTTTTTATGTATAGGTTGGTGTAGAAGAATCAATAATTTAAAATAAAATTCTAGTATCCATTGTCTACCTAGTCCCTAGATTTTCGCTCTCCTAGTGCACTGTAATGTGAATGGAATGCTTCCAGCCCTGGAGCCCATAGGAAAGCAGAGATATCCTGCTCATGGGCCAATACAGGCCAGCTTTTAGTCTCTCCTTGCCCTACCTGCATCCAGTCTTGGAGTTTCTTACAGCCATCAGCCCAGAATCCTCTTGTCCAGCAGCTTTTTAAGAGCGTGACTCCCTATAGGCAGTGCTCTGTCATTGAGTGTCCAGCCCCGCTGTGGTTTCCAGTAGACCCTTCGGCGTGTTCCTGAATGTTTGGTTTTTGATCCCCCGGTTTTACTTTTGTCTAGGTATTCGCCGTTCTGGTTTCTACTCTTGTCCTTGTTTGGCTATTCTACTGTTTCTGTGTACTAACTCCGGCTATTGTATTTGGATTCTGGTTTTGCTCTAGTAACCCATGATGTACTGATTATTCTGTGTACTGACCTCAGCTAGTTCTCCTGACTATTCTGTGCCTTAACCCCTGTTGTGCTGTACAGTGGCGTAGCGTCGGTTGTCAGCACCCGGGGCAAGGCAAGAATTGTGCGCTCACCCCCAACCTGTGGTTGTCTTCTACCAGTAGAGTATTGACCCCTTACCCCACAAGCACATGTATTGTATATTAACAAAATAGTGATAATAAAAAAATTAACCACACATGCCCCCACGCTACGCCACTGCTACCAGTCACCCTGTCCCAGTATACCATAGCATAGTTCTACTCTCACACTATACCCAGTCACCTCTCCCTCAAAGTACCGTCAGACACTTAGTACCCCCACTTTCTCCCAATACTCCAGTCACACACTGTCCCAGTACCCCTATTTTTTCCCAGTCCCCAGTCTCTCTTTTAAAGTACCCCTGTCACTCTCTCTCTCCCAGTACCCCCAGTACCCACAGACACTCTCTCTCCCCCAGTACCCACAGACACTCTCTCCCCCAGTACCCACAGACACTCTCTCTCCCCCAGTACCCACAGACACTCTCTCTCCCAGTATCCCCAGTCACTCTCTCCCAGTATTCCCAGTCATTCTCTCTCCCGAACCTCCAGTCACCCTCTCCCTGTACCCCCAGTACCTACTCACTGTGTGTTGGTCACGCTGCTCTGGTGTCATACAGTGTCGCCTACCTGCGTGGAGTTGCTGGTGGCCCGGTGGGTGAGCTGTCCAGGGGGCTTAGTGGAGACCGGATTTTAAATATGCTGCAGGGCAGGTGCCTCCCTCCCTCCTTCCTGTTCAACGGCTGCAGGCCTGCCAGTGGCGGGGGGCTGGAACAGGGCTTCAAGGGGGGCTGACAAGCGTGGTACAGGGTGTTCTGTTGATTAATGCTGCGCTGCTTCACGTGACTCATGTCAGCATTAAGGAGGAGTCGGGACAGGATCAGAATTTTCTGTCCTGGTCCTCCCTTCTGGACGCTGAGTGCGAAGTCACCGCAGCACTGCAAAACTAGTGGACATATTGCTGATCCCTGCTGGAAAATTTTAGTGGTTCAAATTTCTTTTGAAATTTTGCGCCCCCTAAGAAAATTGCTCCCAAGGCCCCCCCACGCTACGCCACTGGTGCTGTATACTCCTGTGTAACGACCTTGGCCATTTCTATTGACTACATTTGTGCTTTAACCCTTGTGTTACCACCTACTGATCTCTCTGTGTACCTACCTATCCTGGCTATTGTTAGTGACTCTGTCTTTGCATAACCCTGCACTGCCTCCTGTTACTTTTCACTTATCTTCCTTCTATCTCCTATCTGTAGAATAGTTCTGGCCATTCTAAAGACTGGCCTGTCGGTTTAGGGTCTTTATGTGTGCAGCTGGGTGTCCATGTGTTGGGTCACCTTTTAACCCTTGACATTTCGACAGGGCTGTGCAGTGTCATTTGTCTAGTTTATCTACAGGGTGACCCTGCCCAACCGAGCATCTCTTCATCACCGGTCTATCTGCATTCAGCTTGCATTTTGAGCTTTTAACCTTGCAATGTGGGTCCCACATGGCTCAAGCCGGGTGCCACCCTTACAACCTGTAACCATTATTTGTAGGCGTGGCATTACCGCTGGCAGGCTGACAAACCTCATTATCAGCACTACAAATCCCCGTAAGTCGAATATCTGAACGTTTTTATTATCAGTTACAGGCAGAAATGGTCTTTGTGTCAAATACTGTATGTTGATAATGCAGACCGCATGTGAAATTGTGCAAGATAAGGGAGACCACCTTGAGTTCAGAAGCTTTCATACCAACAATACTTCTGTAATGGATAAACTATTGCATGAAAAATTAAAAATGAGCAAACTTACTGTAACTTTCTCAGAACAATCATCTCTGCGCACGTTTTCTATTCTACCCTGTATTTAATATTTTACTTCACATCCCATGTTTCAATTAAATGTTGTGATAAACATTTTTTCAATAAAAAATGCTTGGTACTGAAGAAGTTAAAGACTCTGCAGACTTTTCCCTCCTGACCTAAATGTCTGTTGGCCATACTGCATTGCTATTAGTATTATTATTATTATTTATTTATTTATTTATTTGCTAACGATACTGCTAGTGGATTAACACTAAACTTGGTGTACAACCCTGGGTTGGAAATATCAGAGGCCTTTTGATCTCTCTTTTTGTGGTATTCTGTGCTTGTGTGACATACCCATGGGCATGCTTTGCTGATTGTTAATGCCCTGGAGTGCTACTTTGTGGGATTGTGTGCTTTTATTTTTGTCTCGTGCTCCATTTAATGTTTAAATGTGCAGTTTTGTGTTAATGTATGTATACAATTGCGAGCTTACTCTTGAGTCATTTAATACTATGCTTGTGTCTTTTAATTACCAGCCATCAACATGATGATGGTAGACATTGTCATGATATGCTATATTGCGAATTGATGCCAAATAACAACAATGACATACTTAAAAACGAGAGAAATCTCAATGTATCCTTCCTGGTAAAATACTTTATAAATGAATAAAGTAGATTTCCAGCTCTTGCATAGAATGGGAACATTTACCAAGGTCGACTTACCAACCATGCTTATAGTGGTAGTTTCAGAGTGGAAAGCGATCTACATTGATCTGTTGGAAAAAATAATTAATTCAAGATAAAATGATGTGGAGAGGAGCCCTCACAGTGATGCGTATTGAAATATGACCCTGCGTGTTGGTAACAGTAATGTATGGGTTTTTCATTTAGATTCACGAAGAACCTCTCTCCTGACAAAATCAACCTCAGCACCCTTAAAGGAGAAGGTCAGCTGACAAACTTGGAGCTAGATGAAGATGTCCTCCAAAACATGCTGGATTTGCCCACATGGCTGGCCATCAACAAGGTTTTCTGCAACAAAGCTTCCATTCGGGTATGTTTATGAATAAAATTATTTTCATAATGTGGCCTGGCACTGTCTGGGTTGGTGTAAGGGGGGACCCCCTCACTCTGGGTTGGTTTAAGGGGCCCCCCTGCACTGCCTGCGTTGCTGTAAAGGGGGGACCCCCCCGCACTGTCTGCGTTGCTGTAAAGGGGGGACCCCCCCGCACTGTCTGCGTTGCTGTAAAGGGGGGACCCCCCCGCACTGTCTGCGTTGCTGTAAAGGGGGGACCCCCCCGCACTGTCTGCGTTGCTGTAAAGGGGGACCCCCCCGCACTGTCTGCGTTGCTGTAAAGGGGGGACCCCCCCGCACTGTCTGCGTTGCTGTAAAGGGGGGACCCCCCCGCACTGTCTGCGTTGCTGTAAAGGGGGGACCCCCCGCACTGTCTGCGTTGCTGTAAAGGGGGGACCCCCCGCACTGTCTGCGTTGCTGTAAAGGGGGGGGCCCCCGCACTGCCTGCGTTGCTGTAAAGGGGGGACCCCCCGCACTGCCTGCGTTGCTGTAAAGGAGGGACCCCCCGCACTGCCTGCGTTGCTGTAAAGGGGGGCCCCCGCACTGTCTGCGTTGCTGTAAAGGGGGGCCCCCGCACTGTCTGCGTTGCTGTAAAGGGGGGCCCCCACAATGTCTGCATTGCTTTAAGGGGGGGCCCACACTGTCTGGGCATACGTAAAAATTGTATTCAATGACTATAGCATTGTAATACTCAATTGTCCCCACTAGAAGATTAAACAAAAAACATAAAAAAGGATGAGCTGCAAAGCAAAGAAAAAGAGTTCAGGTAGTTGACAAAGCCTCCAACATGTTTAGTTACCCCGGGCCAAGAAGTCTGTAACCTAAAGGTGTAATTGAGGAGACACTCAACCCCTTCCATTGAATTATTTAATATATTGCACCAAAAGTTCAAAAGTAAACATCACCAAAACAAAGTGGAGTATGTACTTTAAGCTTAATTTGTTTTTTTTAAATATTTTCTTAAAGACAACCAGTATTCTTTATTGCTATCGATGGTTTTCAGGCCCAATTTAAGCGCACACTCAAATCTGTTTGGTTTGATTTGATTTCACAGTAACAAAAATAAATCTAGGTCTCGCTGGTAAACATGTTTGTAAAAGAGTAACAAAATACTGCTCGTGGGCTAAATTATCTCGCGTTCATGCATGATCTTCTGTGCAGCCTTAAATAATTTCATTGACTTGGAAGTCATTGCCTTAAATGTCTACTTGCATGGGTAGATTTTATCATAAGTAATAATACTTTTCATTTCATTTTGCAGATTCACTGGACAAAGCTGAAGACACATCCGATATGCCTGGTAAGTGTTTGTTATTATTTGAATAATTGATAATTTTATAATGACTTCTAAGTAATAATTGATTTGGTGACAAATTGTGGGGAATGCCATTTTTTTCCCCCATGTCTTGTTTGCTGCACTACTGGAAATGTGTGGACATTATTATCAATATTTATGTATCTATTTACTGTAAAGAATGGAGAATAAAACAAAACTAAATTATAAACCAACTTGGATAACGGAGACCAACCAGGGTGCCCAGCTCATCGTGTTTACTATTCTAGACTTCTTTTGATATAGCAGGGCTCAGCAACCTTGGCCCTCCATAGGTTTTGGAACTACATCTCCCAACAGTCTCCAACCTAATAAGTGACCTAAGTGTCACGACCTACCTTTCATGATGCTGCAGGTCCGGTCACGGCTAGGCCACCAACATCACGACCTCCGGTGGCCCCAAGGACTGCAGGTGTTTTGTATCGGCTTGCAGAGGCGCATGGTGAGGAGCATCATGGGTGATGTAGATCCAAAACATCTGGAGGGGAATGTTTGCTGACCCTTGTCCTACACTTTCAGCAGAGCAATTGTGGGCGTGCGTCTATGCTGTCAGTGTGATGTGACTTGCTGTGTTGGGCATTTTCTTCAATAATTATTTTTGTGACTATAGGGTCTATTCACTAAAGGGTGAAGTCAGAGAATTGCCAGGAGAAGAGAACAATCTAGACCAAACAGCCAATTTGGAAAGTAAGATAAATGGGAGAGTTTTTCTGGTTTGGCTATTTGGTCTAGATTGTTCTCGTCTCCTGCCAATTCTCCGGACTTCACCCTCTAGTGAATAGACCTTTTATGTTTTGTGGATTCTGGCCATTTTTATTGAATTTTTCATTTTTACATCAAAAATGCTTGCTAAACCGTCTCAAAGATGGGTGAAAAGAAAATCTCCATCTGTGCCTAATTAGAGAATGATCTAATCGCAGTTCATCCCATTTATTCTTATTTTAATCAAATCACTTATTAAAATAAAACTGAAAGTACAACATTAATAACAACCTGTGTTGCTTATTTGCAAGTCCCTGGACAAAGTGATTATGGAAATGAGCACATGTGAAGAACCTCGGGCTGAAAATGGGCCTTCACCTCTTGTTACGGCCTCAGGACAAAGGTAAGAAATATAAAGTAAAAATAGGACCCCAGTGGCGTTCGAACCTGGTGTGCAAATAATGACACTGATCGCTTATACACTTAAAGTGGTTATTCCCAAAACCACTATATAGACGCGATGTACAACAACAGTGTAGCGCTCCAATAGACCACAATTGTGCATAAATATAATCTTCTTACATCAATGGCTTGTGATACGAAACCCTTCAAGTTGTAAATCCTATGTACACAGATCAATCCGTGAATATGCAGTGTCCTCTTGCAGTTACATATAAATAAAGAGAAACACGCAGTACATAGTGTAATTCTGCAAATATTACAAAGTGCGGAAATATTGCTTAATAATCAACCACTCAAATTTTTTCGTCTATGGATATTTCTCAGGGCATACCCATCAGCCTCTGTCACTGAAAGCCACTTGATCTCGTAAAACAAACAGTGGCTTGTGCAGATAGTACTAATTATTGATACACTGGGTGGGGTAACAAAAATTGCACTCACCCCCTGCTCCATAGGACCGGCTCCAGGACTATGGACCGGCTCCAGGTATTAATGCCTTCAGATTTAATTAGCCGGCCAAACCTTCTTAAAAGCCCATTTGGGACAGATCGTACCTTGCCAGTCTTCAAAAATGGTCAGCAAGTCACAGGAAGTGTGCCAAAAAAAGGATTTATTTAAAATATAAAATGGACATAAAATAAGTATCCAGACGCGTTTCACCCTTCATACAGCTGGCTTCAACAGTGGAACGATAGTAACAGGACATTAAGCTACCCTTAGGTGCTTGGTGTCCTTTTCCCTTAAGGTATACGTGCTGACTACTGGCCACATGGATCCACCTGGTTCCATCCATTTCCCCTGGATGACGTCATCACATCCCCGGCGCTCGGCATCTCCCGACGCATTCTTCTGCCGTTTACTCTTCACAGACACTGCCCGGAAGGCAGTTTGCTCCTCCTTGGAATTCACTTTCTCTTTCAGTATAGGCCCAACGCCTCCCAGTATGCTCGTCTGCTGGAAGTACTGTATAAATTAATTTTAATCTTTAATTATTTTATTGTTATGGAGCTCTGTGATATGTTTATACACACTTCACATTACTGTGAGTTTTATTGCTGTGGAGCTGTGTGATACACATTGGCATAAGTTGGCGGGGCAGGCAGCATTTCATCCTTGAACCCAGACAGCCCAATGTCTTGGGCTGGCCCTGCATCTAGCTATATATCCCTAAAGCTACACACCTGCCATAATATATACACACACCTGCCTGGTTTTAGATCAGTATATCCCTTGCTACATTACATGTATGTATTTTTTATATACTCACACAGTATCTGCCTGGTTGGATATACCCATATCTGCACTATTAAATAACATAAAATGTTTTTCATTTCACTAAATTCCAAAAAAAGCCCACCAAAATCTTCAGCTCCAGGCCCTTAGAGATCTTAATCCCACCCAGCCCTGCGTGTTTGCAAAATTGGAGTGGGCTGTTCTGGATGAAGTCCAGGGCCAATCTTGGTAGCAGTTTATGGGAAATTCAGTGATGTGATCTGCAGTTGCAAATATGTAGACCGAATAAAGCTGGTGCCTAAGCAAATGGGTGTTGCAGATCGGATAATGACAGTTGGTTGATTTACAAAACCTGAAACTAAAGATATATCTGTATATATATGCTCTGATCTTTTCCATCTGTGATAGAGCCACCGAAGTAGGGGGTGGGAGTTTGAATGCACATAGACAGGCAGGAGGTATCATAATTTTATTTCTGTGAAATCCCTGAATGGTGGGTTTTCAGAGGAAGGAGGAAATCTAATTGGAATAGCTCCTTAAAGTGGAATTGGAACCATATGCAGTGCACATTTTATAGCATGGTTGTGCTGCCAAAATTGCAACATAGAAATGTGTACGACATACAGTGCTTGACTTTGGGAGAAATGTGCCCAGCAAGTGTTCAGGGTCATTTACGTAGTTCATTCTTGAATAGAACAGAGTCAATTTGTTAAAGAAGCATGACTGTATACAGTTCTTGACACCGATATGCCAACATAAGCCGTGACGACAGATGACGGCAAGCTGGGCTGCTCCTTAGAGTGAACTATACACCTTCTAGACAAATAAGTGTTTTCCCATACAAAGAAGCCATGCGATTTAGCCTTCGAATCTGATGGTTCTGTCAGCAAACATCTGAGTTTAATTTGTGCAGAATTCAGCTTGATGGAGGGAGATACAAGGTATGTCAAAAAACTAAAAAAATAATCACCACATTCAAGTAAAGCCACATAAAGACATGCGGCACTTAAAGTAAATTCCATGGTATTTTTATTTCTCCACTAATGAATTGACAAATATGTGGTCACATCATGCCTAGTGTATTACAAGTTATGACATTGTAGAAAGACACAGACACGTACCTTCCAGCATTTCAAAAGGCCGGTATGATCCACTTTTATTTTAGAGTGTTTGGCGTGCCAATAGCATACATGTACACGGTTATGAAAGAAAGCCAGTTACACAAATTGCTACACATGCTCACTTTTAAATGTATACTATTGAAATTTGTTTTTGTTGTGGCGCACTTTGACATTTACAAACCCCTCATTATTGTGAGCTAGATTGATTTTTTTTTTTTCTTCTTTCTCACTTCTAATACATTATCCGTTTATTTGTTTATTTAATATATAATCTGTAGTGCACTCTCTGAAAACAAATTGCTGAGCTGCATGGCAATAAAACTGACTGCAATGCAGTTACTCATCCCACGTTACTGTGAGGTTTATTGTAGTGGAGCTGTGAAAAACCTGTATGCACTTCGGTGCGAGTTCTATTTTCACAGACCTTTGCAAAACATTTATATACACATGGCACATTACTGTGAGGTGTTGTGTAGTGGAGCTGTGTAATGCACTCATACACTGCACACTTTACAATTGAGATAATGGCTTTGAAACACAACCACAATGCACAGTATGTACTCCAGAGTAAAGTGGGACACTAGTAGAGAAGTGGTATACAAAATAATCTATGGGCTGTTGAATAACACCTATAGTTATATCATGCATTAACAATTGTATTCAGGTTGTAAACCTCCCTCGGATGAATCAAATCCGTTCTACACTGGATTCTCAGGATAAATACTGTGTTTCCCCGAAAATAAGAGACTGTCTTATATATTTTTTTTTGCCCCCAAAAAACATAGTTGGTGCTAACTTAACCAGAGCTGTTGTAAACTTACCAGAGCTATTATAGCCTATGGAGGTTTTCAGTTTACAACAGCTCTGGTTAAGTTAGCACCAACATTGTAATACTGCCCACTATTTTCAGGTTAGGTCTTATTTTTTATTTTGGCAGTGTACGTCTGGTATCACTCCACCAGTGACAGGAGCCGGCTCTAGAGGAAGCATCGGCTAAGTCTGCAGTCACAAAAGCGCACGGAGTGCGTCCGTGTGACCACACTTCCCTGCGTCAGTCGCAGCTTTGTGAAGGCTGGACGGGAGGGCTACACAGTGTAGTTTGTGCACAAATTGCGCGCGCTACCACCGGACGTGATTTCAGCCTGTCAAAAAGCTACGATGGATGCAGACAAGGCTACAAAGCGCAATTCTCAATCGGTGGATTGTGCTTTTTAGTGCTAAGCGCACTGACTGTGCTCAGCAAGGTGGCCACACTGGCATCAGAGTGGAAGGATGTCCACTACTCTCAAAGACATTCCTTCTGCTCAAAGAACGCTCGTGTGACCGAATCCTTATACAGCTCTGCTCCCTCCTCTGCCACCTCATTTCCTCTGGCGTCAGCATCACAGATTCTCTCCCGCAGCACTTCACGTTGCCCTACTACTAGGTCTTATTTTCGGGGTAGGTCTTCTATTTTAGCAGTTATCAAAAAAACACACTAGGTCTTCTTTTCGGAGTAGGTCTTATTGTGTGTGTGTGTGTGTAATCTAGCCCTTCAAAGTTTAGATGAATGATATACTGATATTGCCTGATACGCTGCTCTTGGGTTGTGCTATAGGAATCAGGAATTTAAAATGTGTGATTGATATTAATAATTTTTTATAGCGCCAACCGTTTCCACAGCACTTTACGATATTATAAAACCAATACCTGCTTATTTTCACCACATCAGCATCACTGTGATTACGACTACTGTCAGCAGTGTTGAAATAACGCACCTTGATACTGTAAAAATAATACATTGTTACTATGCACTGTGCTAGATACAATGTATTCCTTTTAAAGAGCCACATATCATTACCACATGATGGATTCTACTTGTAGAGTGTATCCCATTAAAGGAACACTTCACAGAAAAGTGGAGCTGCCTTTTAATTAATTGGGCAGAGGCTGCTGACAGCCTCTGCCCAATAAATTATTACTTTTTTGCCTAATTTTACTTCCCTTGCTGCACACCACTCCTTCTCTTCGGTTCAGGGCCTCCCGAACCCAGAAGTTCCAGAGGCTTTTCTGCGCAATTTGTGCTTGCTGCGCTACTTTATGTAGCAGAGGAAATGCAAATCGCGACCTTTACGTATGCAAGTCCTGTAGCGCCTGTGCAGAACAATGGATGGCGCATGCACAGCTCCGATCCATCGCAGTCTCTCTGAGACTGATCGCTAAAGCGATTGGTCTCAGAGAAAGTGACATCTTGACATCTGCAGGCTCCCTGCGTGCCAACATCACTAGTAACAGGCAGCCGGGGAATTAATATTTCCTGTCTGATGGTGATGCTGGGTTGGGTGGAGGAAACTCTTCCATTGCACCCAGCTTTTTAAGCCGACTGAGGGGCATAGAGGAGGGGGGAGAAGGGGGGGCATTCCACACATCCTGACCATTTTAAAAATATTACGTGGTCAAGATAAGTAGAGTGTTCCTTTTTTTAAGCTGCTCTTCCGTCCACTAAATGTTAGGTGAACAGGGGGGCGCAATTTAGTTGGATCTCAAATTGTAAGAAAAATGTCTGTATTGGAATCTTTATTACGGTTTTGGATCAAGTTAAAAATTTCTGATGTCTGGCTTAAAGTTCCAATTTAGGGAGAAATAAGGTAGAGTGGTTAATAGAAATGTTATAAATCTAGTAATTTAGGTTGAGACTAGTTCGGGTTATTGTGTGACCCCCCCCCCCTCGGGTGTATAATATAACACAACCATTCTCTTTCTTTTCCAGTGAATATGGCTTTGCTGAGAAGGTAGTTGAAGGAATCTCTCTCTCTGTGAATTCTATTGTCATAAGAATTCGAGCCAAGGCTTTCAATGCTTCTTTTGAGCTTTCTCAGCTAAGAATATATAGTGTAAACGCACAGTGGCAACATGGAGACCTACGGTTTACTCGAATACAAGATCCACAGCGAGGAGAGGTAACCTGCTGCTCCATTGTGATTGCATTTCCAGTTCATGTATCAAGTAAGGTTGTGAAATCCTCTAAAAGATATATAATATACATACCTACATACATATATAGCTACAAGACCAGTTCCTTAAAGTAACGTTTCAGGCAGTTTTTAAGCACAATGAAAACGTTACTTTTTCAGCTTAGGGTACACATCCACTTAAAACAAAAAAACACAACAAAAAAACTCAAACCGAGATAAACTGGATACCTATCACAATAATGCACCGGAGTTAGGTTTTGGGTTTTCTCACTACTCTTGCATGTGCCAATCAGTCTCTAGTCTATATACACAGGAATATATAAACTAAAATATATAAAATACTTATTAGAGTTGTGGTGGAGGGCAAAAAATGAGATAAAAAGCCTCCACGCAATAACCAATAAGGTTTATTATTGCAGAAGCCATTTGCACATTACAGCATTTCAAAGAACTGCATCCCGGAGCTCCTATGCTACATTCGCCATATGCAGCACAGGACTCTAGGTAAGATATGCAAATGGCATCTGTCTCGCATCTTTTGCATCCTGGGTCTTTTTTCACAGAACCCTTCGATCAGTGCCATGCCATACTAGATGGCTTTTTTAAAAAACTTTATTTAGCAGAGATCAGGTTTAAGCAACTGGTCAAAGCCACTCCTGGACAGCGCTGTTTCAGGTTTATTGGACCCTCTTCAGCAGAAGCTAGGCATGACTAGTTGCAGTGGATGCTTGGACCCGTAGGGAAAATCCATACTTATTTGGGTTGTGGTGGAGGGCAAAACTGCAAAAGTAGGCACTCGGCCCTTAAAAATCACCCATTAAGCGATTCAGCCCTGGTGCAACATCTACAGCACATACCGCTTCAAAAAACTACGGCTCTTCACATAAAAGTCTTTATTGCAAATTAATCAATGTTTTGGCTCGTTCGAGCCTTTCTCAGGAATTGTAATTTTAAAATTGAATACATTTTGGCATTGAATAAAACAAAGGGTTAGGGATAGTTAATAGTTCCTGGCTAGCGTAATAAATATTTGTATTCCTTTTCCTTATGGTTTATACTGTTTTGTTTTTTCCTTTTGTAGGTTTTAACATTTAAAGAGATCAACTGGCAGATGATCCGGATTGAGGCAGATGCCATTCAGAGTTCTGACCATGAAATTATGAGCGCGCCTGTCCGATTAATTACTAATCAGTCCAAAATTAGAGTCACATTAAAGAGGAGGGTGAGCTTAATTTCATTTTTTTTTTTTTATCTGTAGTCCGTAAGATATTTGCAATTTCGTAGCCATCTGCTAGAGAAGCTGTTTATTATAAGAAAAATATTATTTCCTGGCTAACCATGTCAGCACCGCATATGGGAGTTAGCCTTTCCTCTCAACTAACAGAACGGGAATTAATGAATAACCCCCTTGAATATCTAAATTAAGTGTTCCTGTTTGCCGACATTGCTAAAATCACCTGTAATGCAGTGCCGAGAAATGCCAACGCCACTCAAAACTAAAATTCAAAATTTGAAAGAAGCTTTACGGTAAATATTCATTTTTTTTTTTTTTTTTTCTTTCAACCCTGGCACAACCTAAATAAGCAACAAAGCCACCTGAAAATAAGCTGCACAGCAGTGTCAGAGCTAGGACTTCACATTCTAAAGCCTTAAGAGAATGGATATCCAAATTGGGGGAATATTTTGAACCAGTTGTTGATAACCATATGTTGTTTGAAATCTGCAGAATTCATGTCAAATGATTCACTTGACCTTACTAAAGTATTATTACCGGCTGGGTGGAGTAGAGGTAACATCACTGCTCTTCGTGGAGCGAGCCTGTGGAGTCATGGGTTCGATCCCGACGAGCACCTCTCCTGTAAGTGTCCTTGGGCAAGACCCCTAACGGTACATACTCGCCACCCAGGACATACTTGAAAACGAGAGAAATCTCAATGTATCCTTCCTGGTAAAATCCTTTCTCAAAAAAAAAAGTCTTAGCCAAAGGTTATAGATCTGGATTTATTACTAGAAAGAAGAATATTCTTCTGAGGCAAGGATGAATGTAAAGCCTTTTTTTTTCTTCTTCTTCTTGGATTTGGAACTTGAGAAATATCCATCAATAAATGGAATGGAGAGCAATACGAGAATCCTTAACAAAATTATCAGATATCATCCAGTACAAATGGATGCTGATCTTGAGACAAAGTTGCAGCCACCTATACCACAAAGAGGTCCAGTTTACTTCATGGAGGGACCCCACTTATGTCATAGGCACAAATACACTTAGAAAGACTGATGGCAGTTTACATTCCAGAAACTCAGAATTTATTTTTTTTTGGTCACTGAGCAGAACAGATATCAAAATCCAACTGAATAGATACGGACCTGAATGTTGTAAGATCTAGTGAAGAGTCTGGGACAACTGCAAATCAACATAATAAGCTTCCATAAATCCCATTGTATTCCAGATGTCTGAAACAAAGAGCAGTTGGACAATATGCCATAACTTTCAAAATTTTCAACTAGGGTATGCCATAAATCTAGCCACATGGTTCATGAGATCTTCAAAAAGATCCATAGGGACCAAATACAGTCCTACCAATGGCTCCATCCCCAAAGGCCTTGTCTACTACCTCGCAGAATTTGAGCACACCATGGATACAATTAAACCAGACCTTATAACCCAGGGTCCAAGAAGACATGACGACTTAAGTCCTTCTGTCTTGCCGCCGGGAGCTTGACCGTTTTGATGGCTTTTACAAAATCTCCATTTTCATCCCTGGTTGATCGATCTACCTTTTTTCTGACTGAATGTCTCCTGGATGCCATCACTTTAACAAATAGATTCTCTGAACTACAAACCTTGTCTGGGCCTGACCCGTATACAATGTTCTTCCACGATTAAGGTTGTTTTTGGAATCGTTTCTCAAGTTTTTTTCTTAAAGTGGTGATAGAATTCCATGTAAATCAGGAAATTGTCCTATAAACACTGCCGCCTTCGGAAGATTTCAGTCATTTTATTGATGTTCAAAGTTTCTACTTCTCAATAACCAATGCAGTGGCAAGATCCACTAGCTTCTTCATGATTCCAGAAGGTGCTAGACAAGATGGGGCTACGTTTACGTCCACTCAAAGACAGTTGAAGAAATTAACCATTCTAAAAGCATATTCAGTTAAGGGTAAGTCTCCTCCATCTTCTAGAAAGGCTCCCTTTACAAGAGTAGTTTTCACTTCATGGGCTGCGCGGGCAGAAGTACCATCAGCAAACCTTTGTCAAGCACCATCCTGGTCATCATTCCAGACATTCCTATGTCTTTATTGCGTAGCTGTGCCTTCAAGGTTGGAGACTTTCTTTGGTTCATCAGTTCTTTCAAAACTTTCCTCTTAAAGTTTCTTTGGGTAAATTATATTTAATTTGGATTTCCTAGCAGAATTGTCTCGAGTCCAGCCCATTTTTAATTCTAGCTATGGTGGTCCCCATATGTTGTCATAGTTACTTAGGAAAACAGGAAAGCTTTTCTTAATTACAGGTAATGATTTCCCAGGGCAGAATCAGGTTTCCCTCCCGTTTGTTGTTTTGTTTCTTTGTTTGCACTAGACTGAGCTTTACTGGGAGGAGAGAGCCTTTGTTTTTTTCAATTTAAGTGTATTTTAATTTCTTGGCTAATTCCTATCCTGTCAGTAGAGGGGAGGAGCTAAAACCATATGTGGTGTTGCCATGGGAGATAACTAGAAAATTAAATTTGTTAACAATGAAAAAAATCTTTGTTTAGTTGTAGGTTATTGAATAGTTTTTTCTTTTTTGCAGGTGCAGGTTTTCCCCATTTTAGTGCGAAGCACAGTATAGGGCCCCAATACTCTAAACAAAATGCCATTAAATCGTAGTAATGATCTGCAATTCTTAAACAATATTCCATTAAAAAGTATACTTCAGGTTTAAAAGATGGTTAATATATAGATTAGAATTATCAGCTTTGAGAGGTGGAAATCAGCCATAATATTGAATATTACACCTGTATCGAAGAACAATTATTTCCAAACGTAACACTCAGGTCTATTTAGTAAAGGTGAAACTCGGGAGAATTGGCAGAACTGAAAATTACAGGTAAAAATAGCCAAACCAGCAAAATTCTCTCATCTTTCTAACTTTCCTCATCTTGCCGCAATCACCTCCTCAATATTGAGAAAATTCAGCCATTTCTGACTGGCAACACCACCAAGCAACTTATCCACTCGCTTGTTATCTCCTGACTGGCCTTCCTATCTCCCGCCTCTCCCCTGCAGTCCATCCTAAGCACATCAGCCCGGCTTATCCATCTCACCCGTCGCTCTGTCCCTGCCACTTCTCTCTGTGAATCCCTACACTGGCTCCCCATCCACAGCAGAATCAAATTCAAACTACTCACCCTGACCTACAAAACCCTCACTAGCGCCGCCCCCTCACTACCTGTCCTCACTAGTCACCAGATACACCCAAGACCATCCCCTAAGATCCAGCAATGACCTGCTCCTGGCATCCTCCATCATTACCTCTTCACATGCCAGGTTGCAGGACTTTTCTCGTGCGGCACACACCCTCACAACATCAGACTGTCCCCAAATCTCTCTTCATTTAAACGCTCCCTAAAGGCCCTTCTGTTTAGGGAAGCCTACCACCTGACTCCGTAATACGACATCTGACCGACCCAAAAATGGTCCTTACTTCTCCCTGTATTAACTCATTACCGTTGCCCCCCTTCTCCTGTTTCTAATCCCCTCACCCATCGAGATTGTAAATTCCCACGGGAATAGGGCTCTCACGTCCCCAGTATCTGCAGGCAGGAATACTGACCTGCCTCCTGTATGTATTGTAGAATTGAATAACCCATTTGCACCTTTTGTACTGCGCTGCGGAATGTGTTGCCGCTTAATAATTAATAACTTTCCAAATCTGCTATTTGGTCTAGATTGTTCTCTTGTCCTGTCAATTCTCCTGAGTTTCACCTTTAGTGACTATACAGACAGGGTTATTCAAAGAAAAGTGAAACTCCAGAAAATGACTGGAGAAGTGAAAATTCTAGGTCAAAATAGCCAAACCAGAAAATCCTCCCATTTATCTCACTTTCCAAATTGGTTATTTGGTCTAGATTGTTCCCTTCTCCTGCCAATTCTCCTGGTTTTCACCTCTCTCTGAATAACCCCCGAGTGTCTTGTGCACATCTTCAACATTCTCAATAAAATTAGATATATTCAAAGACCACTTTATTACCAATGCTGCTTTGCTATATAGATTAAAAGAAGAAAAGCTCTTTGTTCAAAACCTGCTGGACGTTTTATTGTCTTTGACTTGTTCTCAATGCACAACTGCAGAATTGGCCATAAAATTGACTGCATTCAAAAACAACTTTATGGCCAATAAAGCAGACATACATAGCACGGAGACACAAGTACTGCATAAAACAAGCTTTGCCGCCTTGTTCATAGACAAGTCAGTGTTTTATGGCTGACTTTTAAAGATTGGGCACAACACCTGTCCATTGACATGATCAACATGATTTGTGTCACTACAGAATAAAATTTAATTGTATGTTGTTTTCGACTAATGGACAGCACAGGTTCAGTGAAGAGAAAGGGATTTCTGGATAAGTGTATGCATTTTAAACCGTTTTGCCAGCTCTTTGTATAGGCTGGAGGTGGATGTGTCGTTCACGCTATTTGTAATGACCTGCTCATGTTAAATGCTTTACAGAATAGCTATTATTCCCTTAAAAGTAATTTAAGAAGGGCAGCCTGTTAAACCACAAACGTGATTTTATTAATTGGAATCCATGCTACTTCAATAATTGATAAAGAAATTAAAAGGCAGTGTTCTTTAACCCACATAATCAAAAACTATGAGGTTTAATATTGTGAGATTTCAACCATGTCAATGTTTATTTAAGACAACTCACTAAACCTTCTATTGTGATCTATTGACTAAGTGAATTGCTAAGTACAGGCCATACCTGTTTGTTAAATCCAGCTTGCCTTGTTTCTCAGGACCACATTCTTAATCCACTTGACAACACTTCACCTTTCAACAATTTATTAACCAAGGACTATTTTATCAGAATGTTATTATTTACTACTTTCCTTTTTTTTTTTTTTGTCTAATTGCCACCGATGCCTACTGTCTCAGCCTTCAACAATGTACTGCCTATTTTGGTTCTCAGAATTGCCCAGACCCTTCAACTCGGTGGCCATGCTGCTGCGCCCTCCACTTTTAGCTACAAGTGATCATTAGTGATCCAGGTTTTGAACATTGCTAAGAGACTGATTCTCCTATACTGGAAGCAAGAGGTTTGCTCCTTGCTCACTTTATGACTTCGAAAAATTCAGGCGCTCCACTCCATAAAACGTCACTTCAGCACCTCTGATACCACAATATCTATCCATTTGGACACGTTGGATCCTGACATCCTCCACGGAGTTTCATGCCGCATTTACACTACATGCATTCTATGTGGTTGAGACACTGAAGAGGAGTGATTCCAAACCTTGGATCCCAAATGTCTCTTCACTACATATTTCATGATGCTCTGCCAGCCTTATCCATGACTAAGCATCATGGGGCATGTAGTTCTAAAATGTCTGGTGTGCCAATATTTGCCATTGCTGCTGTAGAGCCTCTTCTCTCTTCTCTTTATTCCTCTGGTACCCCCACACATTCTCTAGAATTTCCCCTATTTATTCTTTTATACCCCAGTTATACTGTTTGTATCAACACGCAAGGTGCGTTCAAGATCCTGTGAGTTACATCTTGTCACGATTTGATGCTGGACCTTCGTGTTCTCGTTCACTGGCCATTTCTGCAACGCCATGTTTATCTTTTTTTCCGGTCATTGTAACGTCACTATGTTTTAAATATTACGGACCTATTCACAAAACCTTGTACTTGCCCACTTTGGGACAGTCAAATACTTCTTAAAATTAGATTTTGCGCAATGTCTATTAGCGTCTAAAGACCCTGGACTGTCGATTTACAGCAGAACACTCAGACTGTGGTTGAGTTTTCCTCATAATGTATTAAAGCACACTGGCAAAAATGTCATTTCTTTCATTCATCAAAATCCCAGATCTCCTTCGGATTTTCAGTGAGACAATACGTTTTTGGTTGGTTTCTCATAGTTTGAAGATTTATCACTGTGACTGGTATTTTCTATGATTTAAACAAACATAACTTGTCAAAAGACCTAATGCTTCCTTTTAATACGTAGCTGGGTCTGCTGGCATACTAAGCGGGATAGTACACCTTCTAAATTGGCAGACCCCGGGGGCTAATGATTGACAGTCTCTTCTTTCTAGCATTTAGTTAAATTTTAATTGGATTCTCCTGTGAAGTTTTTAAAGATGCTTTTGTTTTTCACACGACTCTGCATAATTTTGCCTGTTGTTCATCTTGAGGGTAATTCTGGTACCCTTCGCTCTCAATGTCCCCAATTCTACTCTTCCATGGCAGATGGGTGTGCCGTGAATTGTTTTCAAGTGTGCCGAAGGAAGTTGCTGTGTAGTGGCAGCATGAGTGGTGTGTGCGTGACAGCACAGTGGCAAACTGTGGGTGTAATGGATCAATGGCACAACGGGGAGATGTATTATTGAATAGAGCTTCTAATAAAAGCTCATTATCCTTAAAATATATCCGTAATACACTGCTTTTGTGCTGTGACAATTTTTTCCTAATAATCTGTGCCGTGTAATGAAAAGTTTGTAACAATCACTGCTTCAATGGCAAATGATCCAATGACTAATGAGTTGTTTTTTTTCCCTCCTATCAGTTAAAAGATTGCAATGTGGTAGCATCAAAGCTGATCTTAATGCTGGATGATCTTCTGTGGGTTCTGACTGACTCGCAATTGAAGGCCATGGTGCAATATGCAAAGTCTCTGAGTGAAGCGATAGAGAAATCCACGGAACAGAGGAAGAGCATGGTGTCTGAATCCACACAGGTAGGTGTGCGGTAGAGGACCAGGCTGTGAATTCCAGCCACCAAGTGGTTGTGAACCCTTATTACGTTACACTTGCACTTCCTTTGTCACTGTGTGTGTGTGTGTGGTGTGTGTGTGTGTGTGTGTGCCAGTGCCAGTGCCAATCATGTGAAGAGAAGTTTAGAGTGGACATGTCGGGGAGGGGGGGCAAAATAACTTGTCACTTAATATTTCCATTACACTGTAAGTATAATTTTTCATTTAGGTCCGTGATATCTGTCATTGTTTAATGAGATGGTGGTGCATCTGTGCCTACCTTTTGATCCAGTGATGAGTGCCACCTTCTTGCAGCTCAATCTCCTGCGTGGCTGGTTGACGTTGGCACTCTGGCTTCATTGTCTTGTATGCTAACAGGAGAGCAGTGGCGGGATGAAAACCTTTTGACAGCTGGGAGGGAAGATTGCTATATTGTTTTGATATATCTGTTAGCAATTGGGCTAGCGCAGGGGTCAGCAACCTTGGCTCCCTGAGGTTTTGGGAACTACATCTCCCAGGATGCTCAGTCACCCATTAGGCTGACTGAGCCACATGGGAAATGTAGTTCCCAAAACATCAGGGAGCCAAGGTTGCTGACCCCTGGCGCTAGCGCAATGTATAGATAGAATTGTATATGGTTTTTAAAACCCCTAATGTTGAGTTCACCTTAACATTTATGACGCAGCTTTAAGCTAAAATAGTTTCCGTTGTTCTCTTTTCACATCAGCCCACACTCAATATCTCATACTGACAAAGCAAAAATCATATTTTTTCACATTGCATATGCACTGTATATGAGGGATCTAGACTCGTTACTAACTCGTCCCATTCATGTGGCTGGGACAAACCTGGTGATGGCTGCCAGTTTTAGTATGCCCATATGAGTCCTTTGGCTGCCTTGGAAAAAAGTGCATAGAATCTCTGCTTGGTTAGCTTTTGGTCATTTTGCGAACACATGGTAATAATTTCTACATTGCCTTTTTCTGCTACTCATGATCTGAATCTGTATGTCCATTTCCGTGCCGGTAATCTCTCGCTGTACCTGTCATTTTTCTGTCTTTTTCTTTTTCTATTATGGGTAATATGAAGTAATAAGGAACCTATATTTGGCATGTGTGAAAGCGTATTGTGTGCATGTATTGTCCATCAAAGCTTCCACTTTGTGTAACCCTGGCTTGATTTGTTTGGTAGCTTGTGTCTCTCTTCACAAAACCTTTTTCTCTCTGCAGTTCACCGTAGTGCCTGCCCAATATGAGATCAACTAGATTTATTCAAATATATATTCTTTTATTTTTCAGCAGGTTTCAACACCTCCTTCAAGTGCCCAGCAAGTTAAAACTCAACAATCCGCTGCAGCCACAGAACAAAACAATGCCATTTTGAAGCTGTTCAGAGACTTTGATGTTAAGGAGACTTCATATCATTTGGTCATATCCCATTTGGATCTTCACATATGTGATGATATTCACTCTACAGAAAGAGGTGAAAACTACATGTATTGCTCATAATGCTGGCAATGATAAGGATCAAGTATTCAATGTTTTTTTTAGCTAAGGACGCAGTTTGTATTTGTAGTCCATGTTTAAAGTATATCTTGCAGAGGTCTGGTTACTCATTATTTTCACAGAACTCTGAAAAACAACTTTAATCTGGACATCTGACAAATAGCTCTCTGTTGATGTATGGCAATTTATTATCAGGTTGTTTCTGCTGATTTCTGGTATGGTCTGTCCTGTGCTTGTAACTGCTGTCATGCATATGACCTCTTCCTCTCTTTTACCAGCATGCAACAGGAGGATAACTGGTGGTGCCATGCAGTTGTCTTTTAGCCAGCTAACCGTGGATTACTACCCTTATCACAGAACAGGTATGAGCATAGATAACAGTGTATGTGTTAATCCAGACATGGACCCCTTGCCAAGGTTGCCTAGAGGGCTGTCCACTGTACCCTACTAACAAGGCAGAAATGATCGACTGGGTTCCTGCCGAGATTACATCCTTGGCATTTTGGTACTGGCCACCCATTGTGGAGGATGGCAGTCTGATCAGCATATGATCTTATTGGTAATGGCACAATTGAGCTAAAACCTTATGAGACCTGAGTGGGGATTCTATGTAGGGCAGACCACTAGTCCTGATGACCATTCTCAGGACCATCACAAACTTTGTTTTTGCTCACTATGAGCATAGGCAATCCACATCATACTCTACTGGGGTATAAAATGATACGTTGTGGAAATTATTGCCCACATTACAAACGTTTGAAACCCTCCAAGAGCACTTTCCCCTCTGTATAAAAACCTCCGTCCAGCACTCAAATGTCAGAGGAAATAATGTAACGATAGAAGAAATCCTATTGGAGTACTAGGAGTAATTTTGTAAGACCAATTCACACCATCTAGATGCCTAGCAGCACATGGAACCTTTAATTGTCAGAGCGGGTGACTTAGACGTTAATTAGTGAGTGGACAAAATAACATGCCAGTAATTACCAGATTATTATTTTTCCTTATGAGGAATGGAGAGATTCCTGTACATGCATATACTTGTGATGGATTTCTTACTCACTGGAATGTACAAGTCATCGGGTGGCGCTCATTTCAACTAATTGGTTTATTTTCCATAAATTCCTGCACTCCTCATGCTGAACATTCAGGAAACCGAATTACTTTCTCAAGACGTCTGCAAACCCTTAAGGATCTATTCACAAATCACCGAAATTTCAGTGCTTTTCACTCTGGTGCATTTCGGCAGTTCCATTTTACTCAAATCTCCGTGAATTCACTAGTGAGCGGTCACCATAGTGCACCAAAGATAGAGACGCCAAAGTGGCCTTTGCACATGCCACTGAACTGCAAAAATCCCCAACAGAACTCAGAACACTCCTATTCTCCCACTAGGTGTTTAAATCAATACAAATGTGTCAAAATAATAAACAAGAATAAAAAGGTATGTTACAGAATAAAAAAAACGGTGTTGTAAAAATTTGGGAAACACAAATTTTGTAAAAAATAGAAAGAGATTCTAAAAAATAAAAAGGCTTTTTGCTTTAAAAGAAAAAAATTAAACTGTTTTACAAATGATATTACGTTTTTACATTGAAACCTATGGGATTCACCTGTTTAACCGCTTGACTGCTGAGGATGAGCTCAGCGCTGATCTGGTGTCGGCTGCGGAGTTCTCCTGGAGAGGGCTGACCTCTTGGGTGTCAGCTCTGCCTCTGGGACCTCACCACGCATGGGCGCATTGATGTAAGAAAGGGACTAAGACTGTGTAATTATGTGCCTTTACTTGTAAAGCAAACAATGCTGCTGCCTAGTTTACTATCTCATTTCCCAGGACAGGACCAAATGTGGAGGTGATGGTGCAAAGTGTTACTACACAATGGTCCATCTAAAACACAAACCGCTTCACTGATGCACAGTCATGTTGGGTGTCATTGGACAGGTCAGAGTCTGGTCTTTCTAATGATGCCAATCGTGACCATGTAAAAAAAACAAACACACAAATTTATTTTAATTTCTGTTTTGTTCCAAAGCGATTGCATTATCCAATTGTCACGCATAAAATGAGAAATCCCACTGCTGTTACTCACCTTCCAAATCCCCACGCCGCAAGGTAAAGTCAATGTTTTTATAAATGGACATATTATTCATAGAAACACAATGCGCCAAACTAACAGTGAAAAATCGGGGGGGGGGGGGGTCAGTTTTAATTAAAGTAGCGTACTTTCTCAGAAAAATACAGTGACCGGTTCCCATTTCTACGAGTGCCCCATAGAATATATAAAAACAAAGGTTTGGATGATAAAATATGGAAACAATAATTTTACACACAGTAAATTATTGAAATCTGAATGGAAACTCAAATTTTTTGTTCTAGCATTCTGACAGGACATGACATACACATATAATAATGATATATTATGGATATGCAGAGTCTGCTGAAAATAAGGATGTATAATTTGTCTGGGTCCTACAATAAAACATGACTTCAAATCACGTTTAAACATGATTTAGCAGAAAAACTGTCAAAATGAGCTCAGCACACAGGGGTGAAATGGCTCAGTAGTGGATGGGTTAAACCTTTCAAACTGAAACACTGAAAATCAGGTCATTTTGCTTATACTTCGGCGTTCTGTAAATAAATGAACCATTCCTTCTCCATGGGGCAGTTTTGCTGCTGCTGAACTTTGGCGACCTGTACCCATGTTCGCCATCAATTTGCCTGTATTTTGTGAATTGACTACTTGGAGAATAGACTAACTGCCCCGAAAATTGCAATGAACAATGAAATTCAGTTTGGCGCAATTCGGTGGCAAGTTCATTGCTTGGTGAATAGACTCTTAAAAGACCTCCCTGCTGGCACTGCCAGGAATGATTATCTGTGGTCATTGTTGGGTGAAGCCATTCTTTTTTGTTTTTTCCCTAAAGTAATGCCTCCTATAGGCCTATCAGACCAATTTAATGTTAATTGGACCCTTACCATAGTTCCACATGCTGGTGAAGAAACAGGACTTCTGCAGAGCATGCTATTTTATCTTCACATCACCTTGACAGTTTACCATTTTATTTTTAAGACCGTATATAGGCAAATTGAGAAAGACCTTCATGTAAATGTGTTGAAGGATAGCATGTCCCCTGTATCTCTAGGGAGGTGTTCACTTCAAACAGGTTTGACACTAAGTGAAAACTATGCAGGACACTCAAATTTAATTCTAATTGCTCTGCATTGCTGTTTAAAGTGACTGGGTGTTTCTAGAAATATCTTTAGGATAACCCAACACTTACTCATCACTCTATAAAGGTAGCATTAAATACTTAGTTTGGATTTATAAGACCAGGAAATTGAGTTCATAAATGGGTCACCCAATGATAGCACTCTAATTTGTACCTTTTTTGTCCTGATGATCAAGAACAAGGGACAAATAAACAATTCCTTATTTTGACCTAGTTCATGTAAGCATGACCTATGTTAAGGCCAAGGTGCTGGGCCACTCACAAGAATAGCGGGCAAGGACACAACTACAGTGATGGGTATAATGAATTTACTTTAAAAAAAAATGGTTAACCGAAAGATAAAAAGGTAACCATAAAGACAAATGCAAACAGTTACAACAATGTTGAACCAAATCCTGGACTCTGCAAGAAACCTGAAATACTCAAGCTTTAGGTGATTGACATGCAAAAGGATAAAAAGAGCAAGTCATGTACCCATCCAGATAGAAAAACCACATGGCATGCACAGCCTTGTGTTCGCAGGACATCACCCAAAACAGAAAGCGAGCGATCACTTCCTGGATCTCCTGGTTGACTCAATTCTAAGGTTAGACTAGAGTCTTGTTTCCACCCACCACAGTGGATCCCAGTAGCCATTGGATTTCAAGTGACCTTCCTGGGAGCGTTTAGTTGGCTTATGTCATATCCTGGCAAAAGCACACGGTCAGAAGTCACCATCTTGCCTCTTTGGTAGACAAAAAGGGTATTTTGCTCTTTAGTGTCACCTATTGGTGGCTACAACCATTACATGGATATTTGGGGGGATTACTCACTTAACATTGCCCATTTGAAGACTATCACGCCACAAAACGTCATATCACAGCAATCGTACCTGGGCGTCTATCATGGCAAGAGCTGTCACTGGTATTCCCTGAAAAGGGAGCCAACGCCAGGAGCCTAAAATACTTTTGAGGTGGTGTTTAGTATAACCTCTTTTTTGATGTAGTATAAATGATCATATTTAAGGAGCGCATCAGATGCTGGATCCCTGATACATGCCTAATAAATAGGGGTCAAGTCCTGAAACAAGTCAGTCAGTAATAGAAAGCTACTAATAGACGTGAATCCTTAGATTCTTTCTATTACTGGTTATATTGTGAGTGAGATGCTGTATTAGTGACTGTGCTCTTAAAATAGGGAGCTGCTGGTGCGTGGCTAGCGACGGACGGGAGCAGACGCATGTTAGAGGAGCTCCGCTGTTTACCCTATACAGGGTCACGATTACAGGGTCTGAACCGTCCGATTTTGACCTGCTGAGGGCCCCCAAGACGAGTGGACTGCGTGGTGCTCACGGCGCCGCTGATTTCCGAGCGTTTTATCGCCCCCATCTGACTTTCTGGACCTTCGGGCCTGGTGCGGCCTAGTTGCGGCGGCCATCTTGTGGAGCCTGGGGTGTTTCCTGGAGGCCATATCGGACCTGATTCCTGGCTGGAGAGATTATACTGTCGACTGAGCATGGGGAAGAAGTTGAAAACACTTCCACAGCGCAGGTTGGTGGACACCAGACAGGCGGACATTAGAGATTCACTGAATTATAGACGCTCTGCAACAGTTATACCCCCCTCTTCCCTCCTGCCCATGGGGTATGACTCCTCTGAGGAGGAAGACTGCCCCTGGCACAACGGACGGGGGCCCGATTGGCCCGCCGAGACGTCCCGGGACAAGAATCCTATGTCTATGAGTGCTGCTGCACGCAAGAGAGCGCAGAAAAAGAGGAAAAAGGCCTTGGCAGCGGAGTTACCTGAGGCCACAGCTACGGAGCCCTCCGCAGGTGGCTCAGAGGCTGATACGCTACTGTCGGATGCGGAGGACGTGTCACGGCGGACAGACAGCCCGCAACAAGAGGGAGACCTACAACCGCAGCGGATATCGGAAACCCCAGGGGAGACTGGCTCTTTATTGGGTGCAGCAGCGCCTCCAAGCTCTGCCGGGACCCCTGCGGCTGCCCCAGATGACATGCGCCCCACTACGATGCAGGACTATAGAAACTTCATAGCGGAGATCAAATCAATATGGCTGACCGAATTATCTAACGTGCGCTCTGAGGTAAAGGAGGTGCGCTCACAGATGGTGGCGGTTCAGGCTCAGAATGTGGAGTTGGCAGAAGAACAGACGGTATTGTCGGCACAGGTGACTGCTCTCAGGTCTCAGGTGGAGGTTTTGACGCGCTCAGTGGAGGCTCTGGAGTCCCGGCACCGTCGGCGTAATGTACGTGTCCGGGGAGTTCCCGAGTCGGTTACTCCAGCGGACTTACTCTCGTACACTAATAGACTGGCACGCCGGTTCTGGAGGATCCGCCTGACACCCCGGAGGTGTTTAGCTCGGTCTACCGCATTCGCAAGGCTGCTGAGGCCCCACGGGAAGCCCCGAGAGATGTGATCGCGGTCACAGCAGATGTGGCAGCCAAAACACGGATCATGACAGCGCCGGGGGCGCGAGCTGATGTCCTATTTGATGGAGTAACCCTGAAATTATTTCACGACCTGCCCTTCGCAACGCTGATGGCGCGCCGCAGATACCGCGAGGTGACAACTTTCCTCAGGCATAAAGGGGTCCGGTACCGCTGGGGTCCAGCCGGCTCGTTAGTGGTTACCCATAACAAAATGTCGTATGTAATCTCGGAACCGGCCGAGGCCTGGCCTGTTTTACTGGGGGCGGGTTTGCGCCGGATGGTGCGCTCGTCTCCCCGGGCTGAAAACTTAGGTGATGGGAATATCTGACTTGTTTGCACAACACCTTTATGAGAAGCCGCCTCTTTTTCAATGCGTTCTTTTTAGTTCATGGTTTTGCATTTTGTGACTCACGTCTCGTTTATCTGTTGTCTTTTGCTGCTCGGAATGTTATAGGAAGACCTCCTCTCTTTCTCTGTTGTTTTTAATTTTTCTTTCTATATAGTTTGAGGAGCTATTCAGATGGATTTGGGGATTGTGTTGTGAGCCCCCTTGATCACACCCCCCCTCCCTCATTGCCTGTATAGCTATTTGGATTTTGGAAATGTTTTATGTTCCCCTTTCCCCTTTTTTTTTTTTTTTTTTTCTTTTTTCTCTTTTTTTTCTTTAGGTTTCAGGCCTTTTCTCCCCCCCCACCCCCTTATGATGGCATTGCCTTTGGCGCCTGCAGATGTCTCAATACGCTTCTTTATTTTTTATTTTTTTTTTTTATCTATATAATGTTTTACGACAGTTGATATCACAGCCCTGTGTGGCTGCTTTCTTGTTGGTCGACATGTGGCCCTATTTGAAATTTCTAAATAAAGAATTTAAAAAAAAAAAATAGGGAGCTGCTAACAGATACCAGCAGTGGCAACAAGAGCCGCCACTGGAATTGCTCCTTGACTTGTGTGAGCTCACGTAAGAAAGGTCATATACAGGGTTATTCAAAGAGCTCCGAATTGCTTGAGAAAGGTAACCGAACGTTGAAAATCAGCGTTCGGTTACCTTTCCTGGCCATTCGGCTATCCTAGCGAATTGCCTGAACATACGGTGCCTGTTCGGGGGCAGTGAAAACCCCATGAAAAAGTACTGCTTCGGCTATTCAGAGAACACAAACCAGCAGTGAAAGGTTCCCGAAATGCCCTGCCATTCGGTGGTTTCATTCGGCAAGTTTATTCAGGAGAATCCCATAGACTTCAATGTTAAAAATATTCCCGTTTTAATGCAATATCTAATAAACCGTTCATTATAAAATTCTGCAGTAAAGAGCCTCTTTTTTTTATATATAGGACATTTTAAGCATTTTTCTGAATTTTTTTTCTTTTTTAAAACTCCGATTTGTTTATTTTTAATTTTTTTTTTAAGTTTACTTATTTTTTCTGTAACAGCCCTCTTTATCATTCCCTGGACCTCATATGCAAATTTCAGACATTTTCGCTCAGTTTCTTTGCAAACAGCGTTTCATTTTCAAACATTCACACAAACTGTATTGCTAATTTATTCACTGCCTCGTCCGCGGTCTCGGCGGCTTCGCTGTGTGTGATCGGCTGCTGCTCGGGTTTTTCGACGGGTTAATCCAGATGTTTTTGCGTGTTTTCGGCGTGCATTCGGTGGGTTTTGCATTTAGTTTTCGTCAGGTTTGCGGTAGCTTTTCCCTGGAATTCGGGGACCCTGTGGTGCTTGCTGAATACACCGCAGGGACACCGCAGGGTCACCGAAATGGGATCGGCAAAAGGAACCGAATTGAAGAGAACGAAAAGTCACTGAATGTGCGGTGACTTTTCGAATCTCTTTGAATTACCCTGATAGTTCCCAGTGACCTTCTCTGACTCTATTTATTCACATTTTTTTCTGCAAACAATGAGAGGAGGTGGTGAATTGTTCCATCCTATGCATTGTGGGGCCTAATGTGAATATAGTGCTTTCATTTTTTTGTGTTTAAGGGATTTTGTAAATGCAATAATCATTAAAAGGATACCATTCTGTTAACATATGCACAGACACACACTGGCACACCTAGATGCTTCCAGATATACGCCATCTTTAAAGTGGGACATAAGGGGCAATTGCCCCTGGCCAGTCATTGTTTTGGGGCCCAAGGCAACTGCCCTTTAAGCTCGATCTGTGGCTCGGCACCCATCTGGCACCAATTGCAGACTTCTCCTGCAGGGGGCTGACATCTTGGATGTCAACCCTGCGTGTGGGACTTAACCCTGCACACTGGCGTCATCGCGCAGGGGCGCAGTGACGTCAGGAATTAGACTTCACCCTGGCTGGGCAGGGAAATTCCTGTGATCATATCCCATATTATTATTTTTTTTTTTATTTTTTTGGGGGGGTTTAATTCTAAAGAGTCAAAAAGTGTGGTATTTGTTATTAGGGGATGTTAATGTAAAGGATATTTAAGATTGAAGGGCAACCATGGGATTATCTAATATTGGGTTAGAGTCTATGTTTAGGGTCGGAAGGGTTAAGGGGGTCCTTTACTTCATTAGAGGTGAGCAATCTTTGGGTCTTTGTTAATATATGTACATAAGGTTAGGCTTGTGTTTTTCAAGGAGTATTAAGGGTTAAAATTGGGGAAATTAATTAATAAACACATGTTAAAGGTAAATGCCTTTTGCTGTGAACCTGCCCATTTGCATGTAAGGGGGGGTCATTGCAGTGTATGAGGACAGGAACCTCTCTCCTGCTTCTCTTGTCTCAATTGCTGGCTGTCTCCTGAGTAGGGGCAGTTTACAACACAAAAGATCACACAATGGATGCACCCAGTGACACCGTAAAATATTTTCTTGGCTAAACAAGCAAGAGAAAAACAAAGCACATGTAAGAGATCCGCAACCTAAAATAAACACAATAAGGACATTTCATTTTTTGGTGGTAGTGGCCCTTTAACAAGCCAAGTTAGAGTCTAAGCTCTCATAAAATGCTATATTTACACCCAAACTATCCCACATACACACATGAGCTTGTGCGCTAACGCCACCTGCAAGGGTGCCCAAGCACAAACATTTGTGTGCAAACTTTTGAAGTTTCACTGGGGAAAACGGTCCACATGATTGAGTGCTAGCTGTTGTGGTTTCACAGATATGCAATAAAAATCATGGATACCATGGAAGGACAGCAGGATGAGTCTTAAGGTGGACACAACAGGTCTATTCCTTCCTCTCCTCTGTGTCCTACCATGGTATACCCATGATTTTTATTGCATATCTGTGAAACCACAACAGCTGGCACTAGGTCACGTGGACGGTTTGCCCCGTTAAAACCGCAAGAGCTTAGACTCTTTTTATAGTGTAAGGAGGTTGTCATTAGAGTGCAAGCTCTTCATATTTCATAGGTTACTATATGATAAAATAAGCCTTTATTGATGCATATTAATGTCAGTGTTTCAGCTCACAGCAGGAGCTTTCATCAGGACCTCCTATATGTATAAATATAATATTCTATGTTAAAATATAGCCTTATATTTATTCATCCCCAGGAAACCAGCAAAACCATTTGCATATGCCCCTGAGGTGAACATATAGCAGCCACAAAGCGGAGGCATTCAAGTACTACTTTAAATCGAAACTTTATTCAGTCCGCTGAAAAGACGAACTGATGTTTCAGCTCTAATCAAAGCTCAAAGTTTTGATGGTTGGAGTGCTAATACAAGATTTTCCCATCTATATTGCTAAATAATGCACGCCTTACACATTTCTTGGGTATATTACATAATACATTATTTAAATATCTTGCTAGATCCTACTAATGACTAACTGTTCTTTTTTCTGTCAAAATCCTGCAATCACTTGCTGGGAACAATCTACCGCTAATGTGTTAACTTGTCACTGACCTCCTCCTTACTGGCCCATGCTGTATTAGTGTAGGAGGTGAAATAACAAATATTAGGCCAAAACAGCTGAATGGGAACATTTCTTCATGTACAATTTCCCATTTCTTCACCGTCGGTGAATAATCCTTCAATGTGTGTCAACTACAGCCATATTTGCCTTGAGTGATATTTATGTTTACCTCTAGATTATTTGCATAACCTGCATCTGTACGGTTTGTGAAGTGGTACTTTGCTTCCCAACAGGAGACAGCTGTAGCCATTGGATGTATTTTGGTGATGCTACAAAAACGAGATGTGCCTGGGCACAGGAATTACTGCATGAATTTAAAACCAATGTGGACATGCTCAAGCAAGCTGTGAAGGATCATAATCCAGGATCTCCTACAAAATCCCCAAACCACTCCCAGCAGTATGGAACAGGTATGCCTCCCGATCCCAAGATGCAGATTAATCACTGTATAGTCAGACTGTATTAAAATGCATAAATCAAGATAAAAGGCATGTCAGGTTCTGGAGAATACGGAACCCAGGATGCAGGAGGGGGATATCGAGGCATCGGCACACGAGGGGGTTAATCCAAGTAGAATGGTCGAGGAAGTCTGTCGGGGCTGGTGGCACAGGAGCGTGATCGGTGGTGAAAGCAGGGTCTGGTAACATGGTTGTCAATTAGGAGTACTCTGGGTCTTTATGCTTTGGAGGCACAAAATAAGTGAGCACCTCTGTCCCGGGGTTATATACGGAACGATCACTCCCGCGCCCCGCCGGAGGATGCTACTGGCATTGTGGCGAGTCCTGGGAGCCGGGTAAGGGGCATGGCGTTTAGCAGGCACCTTACAAAACAAGATGGAGAATGACCTAGAATGGCCCACTGTAGGGCATCTATCAATATTCAAATTTATTTGTGTGTACAGAGCAAATCCATCCCAGCTCCCTACTGCTGCACTTTTTTTTTTTTTTTATTTCCTTGCCTATTATTTATGTTTTTCATTGTTAAAGGATGAAAAGTTTCTAAAATTTTAGGGAAAATACAACCTTTTAGGTGCATGGAGCTTAAATCCTCCTGTCACACTTAGAAAATTCAGGAGGAGCATTTGTGTTAAGAAAAAAAAGACGGAAGACATGGGTTCAATCCCGACGAGCACCTCTCCAGTAAGTGTCCTTGGGCAAGACACCTAACGGTACATACTCGCCACCCAGGACATACTTGAAAATGAGAGAAATCTCAATGTATCCTTCCTGGTAAAATCCTTTCTAAAAAAAAAATTTGAGTTTTTAACCCCGTCACTACCGTGATGATGTTTACATGTTTCAGCAGTAGCAGACAGAGATCCTGTTAACACGACCTGGATCCATGTCCACTTATCTTCTCATTCCAGCAGCACTCTGCAATCTCAAGAGTTGAATACAATATCCACAATTCCGAACCTTTATACAAAACCGAAAAGCACCAATCACGCAATACAATAGATCTGAAGTATAAATAAATGTATAAGTCCAAACATATACTCACAAAACAATAGCCTCTGAAAGATGGCTCATGTGTAGCAAATTTAAGTCTCTATTGGGGGGGGGGGGAGTACAACTGTCCACTCCAGTGTCTTCCCTTCACTTCTTTCTGTTCCAAACGCAAAGCATCACCTCAAAAGAAGCAGTATATAGCAAAGATCTATAGACAGCAGTGCATATAAATGAGTCAAAAATTTCCACTTGCTTGTCCCAGAGCCTCTTACTTCAAGTGGCTCCATATTATCGCATTGGACCTCTTCTGAATGAAACAGAAGGGTCCCACTCCACTCCACTGTGCTCCTTTCTGGATCACTGTAGATACACTTCCCAGGTTTCACCAATAAAAAGCCTCATAACTGTAGTAACTCCATTTGGCCAGTAGATGGTGAAATCTGCCTGCCAAATAGGTTATTAAATTAATACATTGAGAATATTCTGAAATATGTCTTACTGTATATATAATCAAAAATGTTTTTGGGAGGGAAAAAAAAAACAACACTGGTTTCTGACAGTGGTTTTATGGAAGATCACTTGATATTGAAGGGGTTAAGGCTAATGTCAGAGCGCACTCTGCGTGCGTGCACGACAGATGATACTGTACACACCACACGATCCGTTTTTCTTGACGGACGTAGAAAAAAAAAGAGAATTATGGGAAACAAAATTAATCTGAAAAATTATACAAATTGGAAAATTTATATGAAAAGCCATTTTGTGCGTCTAGGTGCTGGACGTTGCAAATGCGCTGCGTCTGACTTTGTCTCATCACACACACAGAACGCTTTGCGGATGTGGCGCACTCTACGCGTCCGTATTATCAGTTTTACGTTCCTGCCTAAATTGCGTGCGTTGGCATCTGCGTGGTGCGTGCGCACGTACTTCGTGTGTGGGTCTCCTATTGATCATGATTCTATACTACGACGGACGTTAAACTGTGCGGCGACACTGACGTGATCACTGCGTTCATCTGGCACGGGCCTTAGGGAATAAAAGTAATGTGTATAGTTCATTGCACCAATTTCTGGATATACAGGTTAAATCATGATCTACTCTTAGATTGTAAGCTCTCAGGCAGGCTCCTCTCTCCTGCTGTTTTGTGCATTTAACGTTTATGTATATTCGTTATTCTGTCTCACCCATTGTACAACGCTACAGAACTTGTTGGCACTTAATAGATCATTGTAACTGTATGATGCTTGGAGAAGTAACTCAACAATTTGTAGATGCAAAGTTTGATTTTGAGATTTTAACAGGGAAGTATGAACACCCTGTCCAGGACAGCTTTTTACAGTAGTTATGATGCTGGAGATCTATGGATGTTGTCACGTCAGTCTTTATCAAACTTTTTTTGTTTGTTTCACCAAAACTCTATTTTAAATATGTTGCATTCATATACTGTTGTAGTAAAAGCATTCAGTTTCTAGGTATAGCACAGTGTAGCATGGCGAACGCAAATTAAATATCTCCCCTTAAGAGTAGGGGTTTTCTTGAAGCCACAGACCAGCCATCCTGTGCAGATAAAGTACTGAGGAAGTCACACCTCCCCATGTCAGACATAGAAAGGTGATCACGGGCTAGCCGGATCAACCTGTAAAAAATGGATGTCGAAGTCATTAGTCCAGTCTTGGCAAAACATAGTGTTTTTTTTATTGGGCACAGGTATTTATTTAGAAAGGATTTTACCAGGAAGGATACATTGAGATTTCTCTCGTTTTCAAGTATGTCCTGGGCTCAAGAACATGGTTACAGAAATACAAAGTAGTAAAATGCAAGAAATTAACACAAAACAAATATACATATTAACAGAAAATAAATATGGTGTATCCAGACTGTAACTGATCCCTATTCTTGAATGCATTAGATATAAAACTATTAAGAAAATATTAAATTCCGAAGCCGTTGCCGTGACAGCTCGGTGTTAACTCTAATTTAACAGGAAGTAATTCCACCAATCAGGAGCCACCCATTCTGGTCCCTGGAGGCAGATTACATACCATTACAATTACCTCTGAAGCTCCGACATATTCTACAGTGTTGTACACTGACAGAGCATTGTAGTAATTTTAACAAATGCATCATTGTAAAAGAAGTATTTTGGCCAGTGATTTCTGCCTATGGGAAATGAACCCTGTGTATTCCGCTTCTGTCGGACGCTGCAAACTCTTCTGCTTTCTGCTCATTAAGTTCCTCGTTCATAGTAACGGGAGCGAGCATCTGCTGTTCTGTGCGGGGGGGGGGGGCAGGATTAAAATTGGGTCACAAAACAGGAGCACAGTAAACTCTGTTGTAAGATACTAACACTTCTCTATTTTTCACCTAAAAAGGTTAAAAAAAGTCAATATTTGAACTTTTTCACAGGATCATGATGATCTTGGTAGTCAATAGATTATGGTGTGGTTGAACACTGGCGAACTATTGTTTTAGGCCTTCAATGGCAGAGATTTATTGGGTGTATAGATGGACCACTGCAGCAGCGATTCTATTTATTCATGGAACTGTACCATGAAAACGCTACCAGGCGTGCGCTTTCCAAGAGTACATGGAGTTTGGCTTTCATTGAGTCACCGGAGGTGGGAAAGCCTACCTTCCACTGTATTTGAAAGCTGGACCATGTCCCACAACTACTACAAAATTCTGAAAGGGATTCTAGAGTTCTTGGCGTATGCTGTTATTAGTAATCCACTGCGTATTCTTCTTAAAACAGCTGCAGCCAGTGAGAACAATGTGGATACTCTCACAAGTAGCTGTTTTGTACACTTTGAGGTTATTTTGCTCGTGATTGTGTTTGTTTACCCTTTTTTAACCCTTCTTTTTGTCATTCCGTGCAGGTTCGGAGTCGAATATAAAAGGACAATCTCCAACAGCACCAGGAGAACAATTTAAGTCCAAGCTCCTGTCCAGCTCCTTTGTCGTTCGGCTCGCTGACTTAAATATTTTTCAGGTAAATATTTCAGATTTTGTTTTGCAAATTGTGTTCTCTATTAAACAAAAAAAAAACACCTTTTTTTTTTTTGTTCGCAGTAACAAGTAAACTGCTAGTTGGTCTAATCTCAGGAACTATAGCGGTATTGATAAAAGTAATCCACAATGCCATGAACCAAAACCTCTCTGGCATTCACAGATGCACTTATTCCTGTGATGCCGTGTGCTGCAATTAAAGAATGGGTATAAAGTGTAAGGGAATCAATGCTTAAGTACATCCACATTAGATTTGTGATCGGTGAGCATGCAGGTGCTTTAATCTAAAGTGGTCAGAATTTAATTGCAGTTTATTTTTTTTAAGTTTTTTTTATTTCTGCTACACTTCATGCCCAAATTTCACACTTTTGCAAATCCGGTATTGAGGTTAGGGAATTGGCAGTTTCCACTTTCAGCGGAATAACAAATCTTTAATATTTACGAAATGTATTTTAAAGGTAGATTTTAATGTGGCATTAAATATTTCACTTCTTTACTCTAGTCTGTTGCTTATAAAAATAATAATGTAGCAATAATTCTAAGAGCTACAAACCAAACATTTGTCTACCTGGAATACGCATTCTGATGGTCACAGCACTGTTTGTACTGTGAGATATATGCTTCATATGTAAGTAGACTCGGGAATACACAATCAGTGCATATGACCAAGGCTATGTCACTGGGTGTACAGGGAATGAAATGCACCCCCAATAACCTTTATACCTACTTGGGGGCATTCTCCTGGTACTGTAGGACTATGTGCGGACTCTCAATGTAAAACCCCATTTCTGCAAAGGCGCATGCCTGCTTTACTCCATTAAAAGCAGAAATAACACAAATTCCCTTCTTTATATATGAACCTGCATGCACACAAAAAAAAAAAAAAGGTTGTGCAAAAAGTCCGTGTAAAGATATAGAACCCCAAAATCTGTATGGATGCACTCAGGGTCTTGGGACATGACTAAAACTGCGATGCTTTATTGAAACATTTGCATTGGTTTTATACTTTTTCAATAAAGCATCACATTTTTATTCATGTCGTGTGTGTGTGTGTGTCCGTGTATGTGTCCTAAGCCTAGGCTGATTCTGCATTTGCGCAATGAGCATCGTAAAAATTGCACTTTTGTGAGCACAATAATACTTGTTGTGCTTGTGTAAGTGTTAGATGCCTCCCCTGCGGTTAGGAGAAAGAATATCTTTGTTTGGGACACTTAACTTTTTTTTCCCCCATAGGTTTCTACGGCTGACCAGTGTCGTTCCTCCCCTAAAACGATGGTTTCCTGCAATAAGAAAAGCCTGTATCTTCCACAGGAGATGTCTGCAATTCATATTGAATTTACAGAATATTATTTCCCAGACGGAAAGAACTTCCCCGGTAAGTTTTCATTTCTTTTTGGGTGTGTTTAAACCTGTGTTGTTCATACCTGGAAGATTTATTAGAATTGTTGAATTAGATTTCTAACCTCTGTATTGATCTGTAGTCTTATGGTGCTTAGAAGCGGTATCCATTAGCATCAGCTTCCAGCTGTGGTTAACTTTTTAGTTACCGCAGCGGTGCAGTAATTGTGCTACCTTATTCTAACACTACTTACTGACTGTACTCCCCATGTAAAGCATAGGAGTGCAAAGTACAGTAAGCTCGCACAAGCAACGATGTACTAATGGATTTTTTAACCCGTTGGTGTTCGGAATGGAATATGGGGGACATGCGTTAGTCACTTAACCTAGCGCTAAGGCTCACGTATCGGAGTGCTAACACTGGCGTTAAGAATGGAATCTTACTACTTTAATGTCTGTTAATCTGTCTATTTGTGTTGTTTTTTTTAATATCTTTAATTTATTACTTTGAAATGTTACAGTTGTTACAGAAATACAATGTTCTTGAACCCAGGACATACTGGAAAACGAGAGAAATCTCAATGTATCCTTCCTGGTAAAATACTTTCTAAATAAATAGATGAAACTACATCTCCCTTGATGCTCCGCCACTCACCATGTTGGCTGAACCTCAGGGAGGTTATATTTTCAAAACACCTGAAGACCCAAGGATTCTGAACTTTGTCTTAGAATAATGTGATTTTTATGGCAACTGGATGAAATTGCTCATCAGTTTGTTTCCTGGTCGTGTTGTGTGTACGTTCGTAATTGATTTCTTTTTTTCTCTTTGTTCGCAGTTCCAAGTTCCAACCTGTATGTACAGCTAAATGCTCTTCAATTCACATTAGATGAGAGAAGCATTTTGTGGTTGAACCAATTTATACTGGATTTGAGGCAAAGTCTTGATCAGTTCATGGCCATGTATAAATTAAACGACAGCTCCAAGTCTGATGAGCACGTTGATATTAGATTAGATGGACTAATGCTAAAGGTAAGGAGTAATTCACGGTTTTATTTCAGCCGTACCTGGTGATGGCGATGATAACTGGCGTTTTATAATATGGCGATAGGTTTAACATGGGAGTCTTTCAAACCAGCGTGTGATAAACTCTGGAGTCGTCATTCTTCAGAATGGTTACTGTTACCATACAACTTTGTCTTTCTACTGGTCCCTCCAACTTTTTGAAATCTAATATTTGGAGCGAAGTCCTGTTAAGATCAGGCCTTTTGGGATAAATTACATGGGACCAACTCATCTGTGCTCAAACTTATTCAGGTCCTGCCAAGTTCATCTCCAAACTTGGCAGGAAAAGGTAAAGCAGCTAGTATTAATCAACCATAATGTCAGAAAAAGTCTCCTGGCTGACAAATTTATTTGTTCAGGATTTTTCACGTCTGTCTGAAAGCTACAGCAATGTCCAAGTTTCCTCTGTAATCAGTGGGGGAGGCCTTGGGGGCGGTCACCCGGGGCGCAATTTTCTTTAGAGGCGCAAAATTTAAAAAGAAATTTGAACCACTAATATTTTCCAGCAGGGATCAGCCAGGTGTCCTCTCACAGATACTGGTGTCCATGAGAGGCCCTTGCATGGGCTGCCTCATTTTGCGGTGCCGGTGGTGACTTGGCACTCAGCGTCCAGAAGGGAGGACCAGGACTGAAATTTCTGGTCCTGTCCTGGCTCTTCCTTAACACTGACATGAGTCACGTGAAGCAGTGCAGTATTATCCGATGGAACACCCTGTACCACGCTTGTCAGCCCCTCCTTGAAGCCCTGTGCCAGCTCCACGCCGCTGGCAGCCCTGCAGCTGCTGAACAGGAAGGAAGGAGGGAGACACCTGCCCTGCAGCACATTTAAAATCCAGTCTCCACTAAGCCCCCTGGATAGATTTCCCCCCCCCCAGGCCACCAGCAACTTCCCGCAGGTAGGAGACACTGTGTGACACCAGAGCAGCGTGACCAACACACAGTGAGGGGGTACGGGGAGAGGTTGACTGGAGGTTCAGGGTTAGAATGACTGGGGGATACTAGGAGAGAGTGACTGGGAGCACTTGGATAGAGAGAGTGACTGGGGTACTGGGAGAGAGTGACTGGAGGTACTTGGGACTTGAGGGAGATAGTGACTGGGGGTACTGAGAGAGTGACTGGGGACTTGAGGGAGAGAGTGACTGGGGACTTGAGGGAGAGAGTGACTGGGGACTTGAGGGAGATAGTGACTGGGGTTACTGAGAGGGTGACTGGGGTACTGGGAGAGGGTGACTGGGTATAGTATGAGTGGAACTATGCTAGGGTATACTGGGACAGGGTGACTGTAGCAGTGGCGTAGTATGGGGGCATGTGTGTTTTAATTTTTTTATTATCAGTATTTTGTTAATATACATGTGCTTGTGGGGTAACGGGGTCAATACTGGTAGAAGGGAATCAGGGTGTGTTACCTTGTCCACAGGTTGGGAGGGCGGACAATTCTTGCCTTGCCCCGGGCGCTGACAACCCACGCTACGCTGCTGTCTGTAATTCCAAAAACACATGCAAAGCAAACTACAGATAAAACCTCTGCAAGATCTGAGCACGAACCTATGGATTTCTTCCGTGCTGCCCAGTGTCTGTGTACTCATGAATTCTGTTTTTGGCATGTATGCATCAAAATGCACGTTATTCCATTTATTTAGTTTTCTTTTGCAGTTCATCATATCCTCTCAAAGCAAGATGGAGTGTCATCCCGACCAGCCCGCAGCCATCAGTGTCCAGACTTCAGAAATGATAGCCAGCAACACCAGGCAAATGGCAAACTGCCGGCGCTCAGACTTGGAAGCCATATTTCAGGATTTTAAGGAATACGACTTCTTTTCTAGAACCTTCACTACCTTCCCACGTTCACGGGAAAGCTTTGACCTATTGCATCCCATATTTCAGAGACATGCTTTTGAGCAAGACACTCAAATGCATGACATTTACAAAGGATTTGTGACCCCCAAGTTGAGCACTGACGCACTTAAAACCTCTGCTGCTAAAGACATATGGGCTGTACATTTCACTCAGTTTTGGATCGATTATGAAGGAATAAAGGGCATGAAAGAGAGACCAGTTGGATTTGTTGACGCGTTCCCTCTTTCTGTATGGATCTGCCAGCCAGCACGTTTTATACAGTCTCAGAAGCAGACGTTGGCAGGCAAAGCGAATTCTGTTGGCCTCTCTAAAAGCGAATCCACTGACTTTGTGGGAAGAATGCAGCGCAAGCAACTCTTGAAACAGTATTATAGCACAGAAACTGACAGCCTCAACACCTCTTTGCAGAAATCCCTGTCCTTGGACAGCAGTTTAGGATCCCCTCGCGTGCTGGATTCTAATGAAGCCGACATCCATGTCCTAACTCACATTCAAAAACCCGTTAGCATGCAAATCAATCATTACCAATATTTATTTTTGCTGTTGCTTCAGGAATCCCTAAAGCAGTTGATGGACAATGTAAAGAAAGACATGGAATTGGTTACTGGAAAACCAGCAGATGAGACAAAGATTTCTATAGGTGTGCTGCTTAAGAGTGCTGAGGTGTCCATGTTGCTTCATCCTCTGCCGATGGAAAACCCACCCAAATCTCCCCTCTCAAATGAAGAAAGCTCCCTAGATGATGCTAAACGTGCATCCCCATCCAAAGACCCCTTGGCTCATACAGCCATTATCAACAATGTAGGCGTAACTAAAACTAATTTAATCTCACTCGATGAAAACGTTAATGAGAAACCTGACCACAAACAGATCAGGTTATCAGATTCAGAGACTTTCATCTCCAAATCATCGAGTGACACTGAACTTGTGGCAAAGAATTCTACTTTGGACTCTACCTCTGATAGATCTTCATTGAAGGATGACACTAATGGTCCATCATGCCAACAGTTTATCACAAACAGTCTTAAAGAAGGAAACCTCATGAGCAGCGATGATAGTATCTCCTGCCCTTTCAACCTCCTTGAAGAAAACCACATCAACAGCCAAAGCCTAGGCAAAGAGTTAACAGACGATCCTCTGGTCCATCCACTGGGGCAAGATACAGAGAGGAAACCACCAGTAACATTAGAAATAAGGTATGCCAATCATGCCACTATGTGGATGTAGCCAACCTTTCACATGCAATGGTGTGGGATGCCAGTCAACGTGTTCAGACCTCTATCAGAGTGGCAGAGTGGCATCACCGCCATTATAGTGGACAGCGTTGCACATACATAAGAACCGTTAATTATTAATATTATCTGAATACATTGATTAAAAACATAGAATATGTCGGCAGATAAGAACCTTTTGGCCCATCTAGTCTGCCCAATTATATGGATACTTTAGCTGGATTTATCTTTTATTTAGAATAGCTTTATGCCTATCCCATGCCTGCTTAAATTCAATCACTGTTTTAACCTCTACCACTTCAACTGGAAGGCTGTTCCATGTATCCACCAGCCTCTCAGTAAAATAATACTTCCTGATGTTAGTTTTAAACCTTTTGCCCTTCTAAGCTAACACTATGTCATCTTGTTTTGCTACTTTGTTTCCTTTAACTATACTCCCTTCCTCTACCTTGTTGATTCTCGGGTTGAAACAACTAATCAATTAATCGACAATCGATGATTGATTAAATAAGTAGTCAACTATTTCCATAATCGATTAATCGGTGTCGATTTAATCGTCCGGTGTACAGCACACACTGTTTAGAGTCAGACTGAGTTAAGTGTAAATAACCTCTGCTTTGAAGCTGATTGGAGAAGACGTGTCGCTGCTTTATTCGGTATGATTTAGTTCTAGGGTTATGTCAGACACAACCAGTTTGTATTTATTCCGTTTACAACAGTAGCAGAACTATAACCCAAACAATAGGATACTTCCACTGGGTGAAGGAGCTGTATGCCTGTGTTTTAGCCTTACTTGAAGCTGGAGTCCTGTGCCACCACCCCACCCTCTTTGGTCAGGAACTGCCATTCCCTCCCTTTGGTCTGGTCCCTTTCCGCAAACTCACTCCCACACTAAGATCCTGTTTTTTTTCTAGACCCACTCCCTCTCACACTCAGGTGAAGTCACTTGAGCAAAGTCCCTCCCTTCCACCTCCAGGCCCTCCTCCCACTGTTTGTTCGTGAAATTATTTAAAAGGGACATCTACGCACCCTGACCACTTTAGCTCATTAACCCCGATTTCATGCTGACAGCATCATCGATGACCAAGTGCTTGTAGCCGCGTTCATTTGAGAAAGCAAACATGGGCTTAAGCTGCGCATGCAGCATCAACCCATCCCTCTGACCAAACACTCGCATACCTTGTGTGTGAAAAGAACGCAAGATATGCAATTTGCGTATGTACGTACGAAAGTTACATACACTACGCAAATTATTTTTTTACATAAAATTCTTAAGTAGACAATTTTTTTCTATTCGATGAATCGAAGAAATAATCGGCAAACTAATCGATTATGAGAATAATTGTTCGTTGCAGCCCTAGTTGATTCCCTGTACATATTTAAATGTTTCTATCCCCTCTCCTGTCTCCTCTTTCTTCCAAGCTATACAGGTTAAGATCATTAAGCCTTCCCTGGTAACTTTTCTTCTTCAAGCCATATACCATTTTAGTAGCCCTTCTCTGAACTCTCTCTAAGGCAGTGTTTTCCAAACTTGTCCTCTGGACCTTCTGCCTCGCCAGGTTTGACAGATATCGAAGCACAGCACAGGTGATATGATTTGCTGCTCAGTGATTGCAGGATCCAGTCTGTATTTCCCCAAGGTGATCTGCAAAATCTGGCCTGGTTGAGGGTCCTGAGGACAGGCTTGGGAAACGCTACTCTAAGGTTTCTATATCTTTCTGGAGATACGGTCTCCAGTACTGCACACAGTACTCCAAGTGAGGTCTCACCAGTGCTCTGTACAGTGGCATGAGCACTTCCCTTTTCCTACTGCTAATACCTCTCCCTACACAACCAAGCATTCTGCTAGCATTTCCTGCTGCTCTATTACATTGACTACTTACCCTTAGATCCGCTGCAATAATAGCCCCAGTGTCAGACCAGCATTTTTCAGAACCCGTGTGGCCACCTCGCTGAGCGCAGTTAGTGTGCTCAGTGTTGCAATGCTTGTTCCTCCTATGGACGGCCAGCCCCGTCGACCCGTCACAATGCCGCAAAGGGTGTCGGAAGGCACTTCAATACGGGCGCACATAGTGTGCTCGTCCGACACTGGCCTAATTTCCTTTCCTCAGATGTAGATTAATGCATATATTTTTATAGAACAGGTTTCTAGTTATGAGACATTAAATTTTGGCCCAAGTGAAATTTGAGTGATTTTATTGTGCGGTAGAGAAGCTAACTTAAAAATTTAAATATTCCAATCAGGATTATTTTTGTGTTCGATTCTGCTCAAACAACTAAAACCCTTGGCCCCATTTACTGAAGTAAAAAAACACAAACAAAAACCCCCGCATTTTTACTTTACATTTACACTCGCCGTCACCCCATTACTATCAGGGTTATTCAAAGAGCTCCGAATTGCTTGAGAAAGGTAACCGAACACTGAAAATCAGCGTTCGCTTACCTTTCTTGGCCATTCGGCTATCCAGAGAGCAGGCAATTCGCCAAATCCTAGCAAATTACCTGAACATACGGTGCCTGTTCGGTGCCTGTTCGAGGGCAGTGAAATCCCCATGAAAAAGCACTGCTTCGGTTATTCAGAGAACACAAACCAGCAGTGAAAGGTTCCCCTAATGCCCTGCCATTCGGTGGTTTAATTCGGCAAATTTATTCAGGAGAATCCCATAGGCTTCAATGTTAAAAATATTCCCGTTTTAATTCAATATCTAATAAACTGTTCATTATAAAATTGTGCAGTAAAGAGTCTCTTTATCTATTTTTTTTTTTTTTTTTTTTTTGAAATTCAAAGTTTTTTTTTTTTATTTTGAAAAAAAAATATAACAGTGGGATACAGAAAGGAAAAACAGGGTATTCAAATCCTTACTGATCACATATAAAGGGAACATTACAGACATTCAAATACGAACCAACACAAGCCACCAACTCGTAGTTGAAGAGTAGCGCATTGGAAGAGAAAATATAAAATTAAACTCGGCTCCCAATATTACAGGGTGGGACGGTAATCAAAGCAGGTCAGGATCCCCTCTGGGCATGAGAACCTGGGGCTGCGATACATTCCGCAGCTAGCATGGAATCCCAGAGGGTCCAGTGGTCTTTTTCCGGTTGTGGGAAATCATATATATGTCTAGCCATCAGCTCATAATCTCTTATGTTGTTCACCATATCCCGCACATCTCGGACTGTGGGAACCCGCGTTTGCTTCCATCTATGTGCTATCAGCAACAAGGTACTAGAGGTTATGACGCAAAAAAGTTTCCTTTGCAATTTGCCCATCCGAACCAGCGAAATACCCAATAATAAATCCGCCGGAGCAAACGGCCTTTTCCACTAGGCCTGAAACTCCCCGCCATAATGGCTCTAATGCAACACAATCCCACCAAACATGGGCCATGGTACCCTTTAGTAGCGAGCAGCGCCAGCATATTGATGAGACCGTTTTATTCATATGACATTCCCTCGCCGGTACCAGCGGTACAGTACTTTACGCCTCACCTCCATCAGAGAAGCACACCGATATGCTCCCCTGTCCAATTTGAACGCTCTCGCCCAAGCCTGAGAAGGTATCCTAATGCCCAGCTCCCCCTCCCAAGCCGTTTGGAAAGACCAAATATGATCCAGAGATGGAACATTCAATGCTTCATAACCTATAGAATGGAGTTTTACCTTTGTGCACGGTTTCACCACGAAGCTCGCAAATGGCGACAAGGGGGACTGAGGCAGGGTAGGTGGTAAACACATACCCGGTCGAGGTATTACAGACGCTATCTGGTAATAAGAAAGCCTCCAGGTCTCCATTAGCTTATAGCGCTGCTTAAGCATTTCGAAGGTCATCATGTTACCTCCCGATATCAATTGGTGGAGATGTCCAATCCCCCTGGAGGTCCACCTAGCGCAGTCAAAATCTGCAATCCAGTGCGTCAATGCCTCTATAGGGGTTGCTAGCGAAAGGGGGGTAGTATTTAAAAGGAGGGCACGGCTCAAATCCCAAGCGTGCAAATACCATCTAGTTAGCGGCAATAACTCTGGCAAGGGAGGTCTCTGACGGCGTGTGAGCCACATTACAGTTATTAGGTGTTGTTTCGCGAAAGACTGTTCTATATCCGTTCATTGGGGAGGGCGCGGGGAGTGGAAGTACTCTGCCAAGGATGCCAGTACCGCAGCTCTATGGTACAGGTGGATATTAGGCATAGCCAGTCCTCCTCTCCGTACGGGGAGGCTGAGCAGCCTGGTGGGAACCCTAGGTCGTTTGCCGTTCCATACATAGTGATTCAAAAGAGACTGAACCTCTTCAATATATAATTTAGGTAAGCGGATCGGGATGGTTCGAAAATAATATAGTAATTTGGGCAAAAGTGACATTTTAATAGCAGCCATTCTGCCCATCCACGATAAGGATGTCCTTTTCCATTTAAACAGAAGCTGCCTTACATGAGATAAAAAGGGTTTGTAGTTGAGGTCGAATAGTTGGTCAGGAGATTTAGAGATTTTTACCCCTAGGTATTGCAGATAGTCCTCCCACCATTCAAACTTCAAAAATCAAAGATTTAATAGTCATTGCTATCTCTAGTTCCGTAAAGGGAGACGACAGGCCGTCCCTCTGAGTAGGAGTTAGGGAGGGAAGATGAAGATCGGATAAATACCGATCCACCCGGTCCTCACAAGAGGAAGGAAGGAGTGGGTCAGATTGTAAATTATACAGGTCCCCATAATAGGCGACCAGAGCATTCCCTATCTCTAATGGCTTATACACCGTCCTCCTGCCGGAGTCTATCACTGGGTGGGAGATTCTAGAATTCGCCACCATGGGTCTAAGGCAGCGGGCCAAGAGCCGTCCTGGACGGTCCCTAAACGCGTAGTAGCGTGTCTTTAGTCTACGCTGAGAGTAGAGAAGGGCCTTGTAATTCCAGTCTGACAGGCGTGCCTGCGCTTCCAAGTGTGTTTTCAGGTGGGCCAGAGTAGGGTCTGAACTATTCGCTTGCGCAGCTAGATGGATTTGAGACAATATTGAGAGTCTGACGGGCTTTGTTTAAACGAGAAGCCCATTTAAGACACACGCCTCGCAGGACAGCCTTGTGCGCTTGCCAAAGTGTTTCGAGCGTAATCCCTGGAGTGTTATTTAGCGTAAAGTATTCCTTCAGAGTCGTAACAGCCCTTTTTATTATCATTCCCTGGACCTCCTGTGTAAATTTCAGACATTTTCGCTCAGTAGTTTTTTTGCAAACAGCGTTTCATTTTCAAACATTCACACAAACTGTTTTGCTAATTTATTCACTGCCTCGTCTGCGGTCTCGGCGGCTTCGCTGCGTGTGATCGGCTCCTGCTCGGGTTTTTCGATGGGTTAATCCAGATGTTTTTGAGGGTTTTCGGTGTGCATTCGGTGGGTTTTGCGGTGAGTTTTCGTCAGGTTTGCGGTAGCTTTTCCCTGGAATTCGGGGACCCTGTGGTGCTTGCTGAATACACCGCAGGGTCACCGAAATGGGATCGGCAAAAGGAACCGAATTGAAGAGAACGAAAAGTCACCGAATGTGCGGTGACTTTTCGAATCTCTTTGAATTACCCTGTATGTCTGCATTTTCTCTAAGAGAATATATAAGGCAGTGCTGAACTTAAATAAACCATGGTTTTCCAATTCACTCATTGATTTTTCCAGTAGTGAGCACTCATTATTATGTATAATCTTGAAATCTATGCAGTGGACCTTAATCAGATCCTTCTTTTGTTTCACTTGGAAAAATGAATGAAATTAAACTTCTCATTTATCAGTGGTTGTGAGGTCAGCCCACCATTGCTTATTCTTCTAATTTTATAATCGAGATTTCCTTCCCCATATCTTGTGCATCCACATCAAGCGAATTATTAAAGTGTACGTTTGAAATGTATTGTGTGATCCTATACAAGTTAAACCCTTCGTTTTTTCTTTATTTTTAAGTGGCGCATCTAAAGAACGTCTCCCATCCAACCAGGGCCCCTTTGCCGTCTCTTATAAGAACATGAAGAGAAGTCCATCGCAGATCTCGCTAGACAATATCTCCATTGACAGTAACTTGTTGGACGAGCAGTTCAGTGATGGGAGTGACCATCTAGAAGTAGGTAAGGAATGATTCCATTTGCTAAAGGTAAACCTAGCTTAACTATTGCTGACGTCCCCTACACTCAACTGAAACTGGCTTCACCAAAGCCATCAATGACCTCCAAACTGCGAAAAACCACAGCCACTATTCTATTGTCATCCTACTTGACCTCTCGGCTGCTTTTGACACAGTCGACCACCACCTCCTGCTACAGTCTCTTGGTCTCTGTCACACTGTACTCTGTTGGATCGACTTTTACCTAACCGGTCCTTCTCTGTGTCATTTGCTGGTAGCTCCTCCTCTTCAATGCCTTTATCAGTTGGTGTACCTCAAGGCTCTGTCCAAGTTCCTCTGCTCTTCTCTATCTACACCTCCTTCCTGGGCAAAATCATTAAAAGCTTTGGCTTTAATTACCACCTCTATGCTGATGATGCTCAATCTACCTCTCCATCTCTGAGCTCTCTCCTCCTGTCCTTTCTAAAGTCAGCGACTGTTTATCTGTATTGTAACCCTGTCTAGACTGTGCCCATTGTACAGCGCTGCAGAATATGCTGGCGTTTTATAAAGATTAATAATAATAATAATCTGACATCTCCTCCTAGATGGTCTCTCACCACCTAAAGCTTAACATGTCAAAGACTGAGCTCCTACTAAATCCTCCCTCTAATGCCTCCCCACCTCCTGACTCCTCTATCATGGTCGATGACATCACTATCTCCCCATCAAACCAGGTTCACTGTCTCGGAGTTACACTTGATCCTGCTCTTTCCTTCATCCCCCACATCCAGTCTCTTTCCCCCTTCTGCCACTACCAATTACGTAATATTTCCAGAATTCGGCCATTTCTTACCGCTGACCCCACAAAGCAGCTCATCCATGCCCTTGTAGTCTCCCGACTTGACTATTGTAATATTCTTCTAGTTGACCTCCCTCTCTCCCCTATAATCCATTCTAAATGCTTCTGCCAGGCTGATCCACCTCACCCGCCGCTCTGTCTCTGCTGCTCCTTTCTGCGAATCCCTTCGCTGGCTCCCCATCCACTGCAGAATTAAATTGAAAATCCTTACCATGACCTACAAAGCTCTCAGTAACTCAGCTCCCCACTAATCACCAAATACACTCCAGCCCGCTCCCTAAGACCAAACAGTGACCTGCGCCTAGTTTCTCCCCACATCACCTCTTCCCATGATGGACTGCAGGATTTCTCACACAGAGCCCCCATCCTCTGGAACGCTCTCCCTCTTACTGTCATACTTTCCCCTAGTTTCCCATCCTTCAAACGCTCTCTTAAGACATTCCTATTCAGGCAAGCCTACCACCCGACTGACAAATACACCGCACTGCCCCAACCAGTTCATCACTCTCCTCTTGCAGTCCTCTCCTCCGTTTCCAAACTCAACCCTTCTAGATTGTGATTTCCCATGGGAATAGGGCCCTCGTTTACTCCTCTACTGGTTTATCAAAATGTTGTTCAGTCTCAATGTATTGTAACCCTGTCTATATTGTGCCCCCTGTTCAGCGCTGTGGAATATGCTGGCGCTATATAAATGAATAATAAATAAAAATAAACCGCTATAATAGGAGGATATTCTGAAATGGGGGCGATGGGAAGGAAGCAATAAATGCATTCTCACAAGGAGTGACTGCCACAGCATGTTAGCTGATGGAATTATAATCTCTATAATTCATAAGAATGCACGTTGTTGATGGCAGAAAATAATTTGTAGTATTTTCCTTTTAGTTGTGGGGTTTGAAAACATTACTTTAAATGGCTGTAAAATCACAGGTCTGTGCACTCGCCCTGAGGCTAAGGGTCTACAAAACCAAATTTGCTTTGGTAATCTAGAGCACCAGCTGCACGTTGGCTACTAGTCAATCTTTTCCTCAGGTATACACAGCGACATTTATCTTCAGAAAGCTACACGTGACCTCTTCCAGACAAGCTTTTCCTGTTCTCGGATTATGTGCCTGACTCTACATTAAACTTTCTAAATTCTTGTTGTGTATTAGTTTATGGGCTTTGCACTGCATTCTCACTTGAATAAATTGGGCTACCAAAAGGTTGACTGAGAGATTTTGGCAAGTTTCTGGTCTCCTTCATTCATAAATGCAAAATCTGCAGCTTCAACTGAACGAGAGATGTTATTATTTTACTAGATGCATGTCAGTGATGCAAAGGGAAGGTTTGTCTACTTTTTTGTTATTACGAACATTTATGAATTTATTTTGTGTCCCTTTTACTTGATTACAGGACTTGAAGATTATTCCTCCCTGAACTATCAGTCAACTGCAGACACTTGCAGCACAGAGTTGAGAAATGAAGAGACTTGTGCGTCATCTCCAGAGGCAACAAGTGCAATCTATGAGGGTACACAGGATGCAAGACAAGATCAAGTAATATTACAATCCCTGTGTCTGTATTCTGTGCTAGTTTAGCTACTCCTAGTTTGCATGAATTTTATTTTCATGTGGTACGGCTTAGAATTTTGCTATCTGTCCTGTCAACCTCAAAGGAGATGGAACCAATCCAAGAGCAAGCAGATCATGAATTTAGGCAACCTTACAGGGTGGAATGGAATGGGCAGTATATACTCCATTTACAGCAATCACTGTATGTAGAAATTAGGGATAGACCGATATCATTTTTTCAGGGCCAATACCGATTATCGGCAGCTATTCTGGCCGATAGTCGATATTTGGTGCTGATATTCTGTAAATTTAAAGTTGTGAAATAAAAACAGCACAAATCTGACATTATGCCAGGAACTCAAGGTGTTTAACATTTATACCTTGCACCACGTCCACTTCATTTATTCAATTTAATAAGAATTTTTTCATTTAAGTTTTTCTTTTTACAAACAATAAGACCATGTCTGGCTTTCTTAAAGATCCCTCATATGACCCTGTATGTAAGGTGTTCAGCAACCTTGGCCCTCCAAGGGCTGGAATACAAAGTTGGTGCTAACTTAACCAGGGCTGTTGTAAATTTAACAACCCCATAGACTATAATGGCACTGGTAAGTTTACAACAGTTCTGTTTAAGTTTAAGTTAGCAGTGACTTTGTAATACTGCCCCACATGTTTTGGAATTACATCTGCCATGATGCTCAGCTTCTCATTAGGTTCTTGGAGCCTCATGGGAAATGCAGTTCCAAAACATCTGGAGGGCCCAGGTTGCTGTATCTCCTGTATAGGGAATTCCCTGCCAGATGGGATGGAAGCCCCATTTCTGTTGTCATCACGCTCATGCGCAATATGGTCAGTGAGCAGGGGTCATTCTTCAGTGAGGGCTTACAGCCTGATGTAGGAGAAGCCCTGGAATCGCACAGTTCTGTGGGATCTTGCGGGTTACAGCTGCAGTGAGCCAACTTGTCCAATTATTGGCAAATAAAATGCTGATACGATATCAGTAATTTTTCGGAATATCAGCAAAACCGATAAATCGGTCTATCCCTAGTAGAAATTAGCTGTCGTGATGATTTTGAGCTTGGTCTTGAGAATTCTAGATTCCACTTGTATACCTTACATTTCTTTAGTTGTTTAGTTGTCCTCCTCTTTTTTTTTCTTTTACCCTCTTTGTGTGATCTGATTAATACTCTGTGCTTCCTCTTTCACTAATCTGATTAAAGTATAGATCATTCATTGTGTTAACTTTGAAACCCCCTGTCCCATATTGCCTTTGTTTCTACCTTTTAAGATTATAACAGATGGTTGAATGACATTGAATTATTTCTGTTCCCTGCCTTTCTATTCTAGTGAGTTAGAGTGCTTTCAATTATGAAAGATGCAGTTTCACTAAAGTGAGCTGTATACCCGCCTACTCTGAAATTTTATTGGAAAGCCGGTCACAAAAAAGCCTTTAACACTTTGCATTCTGCATAAGTTTGTCATGTATATGAAACCAAATTATGTCTTGTAGCAACCATATATTCACTTTTTTCCAAGGGCGGAGGCGAAGACTTTTTTCCATGAAAACATAAGACGTGTTTTCCAGCTGGATGTACTATAATTTATTTAATATATTGTCGATAAAGACTATAAGTCTGTTTGATTTAAGTAAGCACCGATACACCAGACTCACTAGTTCTATCAGTTTTCGATCATTCTGTATATACTGTAATAAACACCTATAGAGGGCTGAGAATGCATTCGTCACTCTGTGGTATCCTAATGACCACTCTTATTATTGTTGTCATCATTTATATAGCGCCAACAGTTTCCGCAGCGCTTTACAATAACCAAAGGGAACGAAATACATATAAACGGACAACATAGGATGGAAACAAGGGGCCCTGCTCATAGAAGCTTACAGTCTAGACCAGTGTTTCCCAAACCTGTCCTCAGGACCCTCTTCATTTTTGCCTGAAGCATAGCACAGGTGATATGATTTGCTTCTCAGAGATTGCAGGATTTAGTCTGCATTTCCTCAAGGTGATCTGCAAAATCTGGCCTGTTAGAGGGTCCCGACCACAGGTTTGGGAAACACTGGTCTAGACTATCACTTGGAACATACAGCCTCCTGGCGCTCTGGTCTCAGCAGAGCAAGGTTTAAATAGGTCCTGCAATGAGGCAACTGTGATGGGTGCTCAGTCCTCCAAATGTAACAAAACAATGGGACTGCACCCATCCTGCATATATAATAAGGATTTAGGGATTACATGTAATTGGTTTCTAGTACAACCAATTCAGTATGGCTTGAATGGCAGGAGTCGGCATGAATTTTAACCCGACTACAGGGATATAGGCAGACGACCTAAACTAATGCTGTATCCAATCCACAGCCAACCAACACACAAGTGATGGAATACCACTGCCTATACCTGACCTGTTATCTGATTGCCTGTGTGCTCACTGGAGCTCATGTTTTAATGTCTCTTTAGTTCGTTTACTCACACTTCTTTGGGTAATTCAAACAAAGATGACTTGTTTTAAGTTCATTCACTTAGTAGAAAAATAATATCCATTTTAATTCTACAATTTCGCAAAACGTCCCTATAGAATAGTCTGTGTGTTCCCGTCGTCCCTTGCTGGAAGAAAGCAGCATTGAGGTTGCATTTGCAAACCTCGCTGTATAGGGTAAGGGGAAATGTGGGGTATTCCTATGCAAGCCCTCTACATAGGTGCAAAGGACTATGAGAATAGTGGCAAAGAATATCATTTCTTTCAATGGTGAATGACTGCTCCTAAGCAGAGGGAAACCTAAATGGTGCTTTATAGACTATAATTCATGTTTAAATGTGTGCGTTCTTGGGTGCACATTATTGGTAAGGGTGACGCTTAAAATACGCAGCAAGCTGGTGGCTAACACATAGATTTCTTTATTCTTGCAGATGTCTGTGGTAGTATTTAAAATCCTTGATGTAAACTGTGGAATTGATATCAGTGGAGAAGATGCAACCATTTGCCTACAGGTTAATGAAGTGGTTCCAAACCAGTTGGGGAACGTTGGCGTTTGGCAATATCTCAACAGCAGGAGTATGAGTAAGGAGTTTCTTTATACTTTAACCCTTAAGCGTTAAGAAATGTGCCGCCTTGTTCTTAGACAGAGCCCATTAAGTGCTTGGAAACACACTACCTGACATTTCAGGCTTAAAATTACTGGATTTTTTGTTTGTCCTTAAGATCTCATGTGTTTTCCCCAAACTCTGTATATGTGATCCACAATGTCCACAAGCTCAGAAGGCTTAGACAACACATTCTGAAATGGTGCTTTGTACGTAGTCTAATAAATGGGGGGGGGCTGTAATATCATAAATGAACTAGGCTTTGTGTAGATCAGTGGTTCCCAACTCTGAACACACAATACTTCAGAGAAGCCTACCAGCTCATTACATGATTCCCCCACTCTACGTTCTTGTACCATCTTCCTACCCAGCCCACATGCTCCTCGCTACTTCAGGTCCTCTATTTACCCTCACCTAGTGTGTCACCCCTCTCCTCTTAGATTGTAAGCTCTCGAGCAGGGTCCGCTCACCCACTGTTCTATGCGTTTAAATTCTACATATATTTGTTATTCTGTCTCGCGTATTGTACAGCGCTATGGAACTTGTTAGAGCTTTATAAATACTTGTAGCTGGTTCTCAAGTACCCCTAACAGGCCAGGTTTGCCAGATATGTGAAGCACAGCAAGGTGATATGATTTGCTGCTCAGTGATTGCAGGATTCAGTTTGTTTCCCCAAGGTAATCTGACTTGTTGGGCCAGTGTCAGACGAGTACACTACGTTCGCCCGTACTGACGTGCCTTCCCACACCCGTCGCAGCTTTGTGACCTTTCACTGGGGCCGGCCACATGCTGTAGCGCACGCCTGAATGCACGCTCTACAGCAGATGTGCTGAAAGCCTCCCCATCGAAGCATGTTCGGGGCTGCAAAGTGCGATCCTCCAAAGGAAGATCGAGCCTTGCAGCACTGAGCACACTAACTGCGCTCAGCGAGGTGGCCAGACTAACATCCACTCTCATGGACGTTCCTTCCACTCTGAAAAACGCTCACCTGACCCCGGCCTTAGGAGTACTCGAGGACAAGAGTTGTGAACCACTTCTGTAGATGAACACTTTGGAGATTTCTTATAATCCCCTTTCACAAAATGTTAGCTGGGCTTTTATGGTGGTGTAGGATATAAAATAGCAGCATCCTGGTCTTAAAGGGTCATCTAGTGGGTTTACAACATTTTTCAAAGCGAATGGAGTGCACATACTAGAACGCTGTAAAGTTGCCTCTGAGAATATGGTGTAGTGCCATTGCTTTACAGTGGCTTGCAACACAAAAAAGGTGCCATTGATGTGTGAACTTGCACAGAAAATTTGACTTGCGTGCACACATCAAGATCAATGGAAAAATTACTTTAACATAATGGCTGGATTTCAACTACATTTTTAAAACCTTGACTTTCTTACCGTGGCTGTTTTATCGGTGGCCACTAGGTCGCAACATGCCGATAGTAAATCCCCATGGTTGCCAAATAAGGCCGGCATCAGGTGAACGCAGTGATCACGTCCGTGTTGCCGCACAGTTTCACATCCATCGTAGCATAGAATCAAGAGAAATAAGAGACCCACATACTAAGTGCGTTCGCACCGAACTGCACATGCACAACATACGTGGCAAACGGACGCAAGTAAGACAAGAACGTAAAAACGCTAACAAGGACGTGTAGAGTGCACCACGTCTGCATAGCGTTCTGTGTGCGTGATGAGATGTTGGACGCAGCGCATTTGCGAAATCCAGCACCTTGAGGCACAAAATGCCTTTTCATATCCTTTTTTCATATTAATTTTGTTTCCCATATTTCCCTTGATTTTTTTTTTCTACGTCAGTCATAAAAAACAGACTGTGTGGTGTCTAAAGTATCTTCCGTCAGAATGTCCGTCCGTTGTGCACGCACGCAGAGCTCGCTCAGACTGCGGTCGTCTGACTCTAGCCCAAGTCATAACGTCTATGTCCTAAGGCATAACATCGGGCACAAGGAGAAAATACAATTGGCGGTTTTAGTTTACTTGAATGGCCATTGAAGTTTTAAGCCTGCCTGCCGCGTCAAGGCACAGCTAGTAAGGAGAGTCCTGCCTTATGAAGCCAAAGGCTGCTCTCTAGCAAACCACATATGCTCACGCTGCTTCTCAGTCATGAGGACTGGTGGGCTTTCATTTATACCCTCCCAGAAACAAATCCACCATGGGATCAAAAAAACAAAACCACGGAACGAAATAGCTGCAAAGATGACCTGGTTGGAAATATAACAAATGTGTATGATACAGAAAAAACGGCGTCACACCTGATCTCCACCGGAGTGGCTGCACCCACCTGATGTATCCAGCCCAGCAACATGTATAAAACCTAACAAGATAAAAAGCGTCATCTGCACTTATCCCTATAACCCCGTGTGAAACAATTGTGTTTTGTTTCATACGGTGTTAGAGGGATAAGTGCAGATGACGCTTTTTTTTTTTTTTCTTGCTATTTGTTTTATACATGTTGCTGGGCTGGATACATCTGGTGGGTGCAGTCGCTCTGGTGGGGATCAGGCGTGACGCAGTTTTTTTCTGGGTTATGCACAAGGTAAAAATTTGTGTTCTCTAAGAATATTATTAAACTTATTAATAAATGGGGATTTTATTTTTATTTTGCGGCCTTTGAAATGTTTTTTTCACCAGACTCAGGGGCAGGTCTGCTTCAATGAATGCAATTTTTCCGAGTACAGTTCTCATCTCCACTGTGTTTTAAACTGTAAAAACAAACATATTGTAATTAATGATGCAAATAAAACCTATTCCCAGCCATCTGCCACTGAGGGATTATGGTGCAAATCACAGAGCAGCATATTAGATATTTCAAATAATCCCATTTATTAACCTATTATCATTCATAACGAGTGTCTATCGCATGGCAATTCAGGTACATTCAAGAGTGTGCTCGACGTGTAAGAAAAAGGCCATAGAATGAGTAGGAAAGTAAAATCTGTTTTAACACAGTAATTTGTGGTTTTATGATCCCCCCCCTCCCCACTTCTCACCTCAACCATCAGCATTTCCATTTGAAGGTACATGTACAAATGTAGACACAGCTGCACATGTATATTTCCTTTTATCTTCCCGTAATCATTAATGTATCCGTCAGAGCTCTGCGTTCTAGCTGTTGTGTGCTTTGATGTCTCTCTATTATTACCCACTCCTCTTAATTGCACCGTCATTTTATTTTTTTAATCTATTTATGAAATGTTCTGTTTGATCTCCTAATATGTTGGAAATACAAGCTTTCTGCTGTATATCCTGATTTAGTATTGCAGGCTTCAATCTTTGGCCATGCAAATTAATATTTAAATGATTAAATCACACTGCATAGCTCTCAGGGGGGAAAAAGGCTTGGGTGAGGGGGGAATGCATCTATTAAGCAAATAAATTATATTATCATGACTCTAAATTGGATTCCATCATATGATGTTTTGCTACTTAATACATCTTAGTAATATCCCCTTTGTTATAGCGCAGCTTCTGTTGAGATTAACTTCCACCTGAACGACAGAGCTATAACGCTCATCCTATAAAGCGAGCATAGTCTGCACTGTTCACTTCAATATATATCCGAGGACTTTATACTTTGCACATTATGCTGTATAGATCGGTAGCACTGATCAACTTTTATAAAAAAAAATAAGTGCAAATGCGCCTTGCCCCTTCTTTTCAATCAAATCTGCATGATGATGCCTCAAAGCCGAGGATTGACTGACAGGAGAGCGTTGCAGAATGCTGTGTGTGTCTTTCTGCTGCCCATTCTATGCCATGCTATGTGTTTCCTGTCAGGCACAATGGGGTGAATTTTAGAATAGGAATCCGTGTAGCACTTTTAAGTAGGTTCTGTGTCCTTTCTCCCAGTCTCTGAACAATCCACAATTTCTGGAAAGCTATACTTCATTGTTAATAATTCATAGAGGATTCCTTACCCTATTCACATTCAAGCCATTTGAAACATCCATGGTATCCACTTTGTTTCCTGGGTAGAGGTATCCCCCCACCCCACCCATGTTAACCCTGATAGAAATCCCTCATTCCTTCTAATACTTAAATAGTGGTAATTCCAGCACTTTTCTTTATTCTGAGCCACATGAAAAGCAGATAATGATACCGGTTTTATGATTTAAGTTCTGCCTGCATCGGGAAACCCTAGATTATGGAATTCCACTGTTAACAGCAATTGCTGCAATTTTCATCTTCAAACAGAAAGCCGGGGCGTAACTACCAGGGGTGCAGAGGGTGCAACTGCACCCGGGCCCCTGAGTCCGGGGGGGCCCACACTCGCCTGCCTGGACCTGGGGGCTTGCCTATATTTTAAATATATATATTTTTTTTATTTTATACTTCTTCGTGAGTTTTACTTTAGAGCTCTGTGATATGCTCATACACACCACATATTACTGTGAGTTTTATTCCTGTAAACCTTTGTGATTTACACTCATACACACCGCGCATTACTGTGTGTTTTAATGCTGTGGAGCTCTGTGATACGCTCATACACACTGTACATTACTGTGAGGTTTATTTCTGTGGAGCTCTGTGAGATACACACATAAATACACAAAAATGCTTGTAACGAACTATTGTGAACCTGGAGGGGACCAATGCACGTTGACGGGAGGGGACAAAATATGTTTTTTTGCCTAGGATGGGGGGGGGTGTCATGGGTCCTGCACCTGGGCCCTGAGGTTTCTAGTTACGCCTCTGACAGAAAGCATATTTCAGGATTCTCTCTCGTTGCAATTCATACCCAATTCTTATACACCGGATAGATCCTACCCTGGAGGTATTATATTGTAGCTGTAGGGAAGTTTGCTTCACAAATGATAAAACTGCCATGCTCCAGTTCAGTTTTGGCAACACATCCCCTCATCACCTAGATTTCAGATGGCACCGCTCCTTCTGTCCATCAGAACTACTTTACCACACCACAAATGGTATCTCACAAAATGTATTAAACACATTGTCTGATCTCACGAGGTACCCATTTTTTTGTCAGTGAGTCACTAAAAAATAATCAAGGAATCCATGGGCTATATTCACTAAGCACTAATGTGCCCTGATAATGTTGCAATGCTGGCAGGAATATGCTTGATGGATTTTATATCCACTAGATGCAAATATATCACTGTTGGGGTGTTCCCAGCAGAAAACTGCATTGGGTAATTTGCATGTCTGTTGCAGGTTATAATGGGCGCAAAGTTTTAGTATCACTCTTGCTGTAATATAATTACTCTAGTATTAAATCTGCTATATAGTAACAGGTTAATGGCATAAGAGGGACCCTAATGCCATCCTCCAGTTATTGGTCGGTGAGGGGTTATCACAACACACTGTTCTGTCCGAAGACATCGAGCTAAACCTTCTTGTCTCACAAACTTGGATACCATATTTATTTGATCTCAGATTTATTAAGACAAGCCAGGTGAAACTGTAATACAGTAAAAACAAACTTCATAAACATCACATTGCATGCATAACAGCATTTTCCTTACCCGATGATACAGTAAACTTACTTTTTTAGCTCTTTAGGGGTAGATGGCGATGGATGAGAAACACATGCCTCGCTTCCAGTAATAACTTTCAGACACAAAATGGTGAATGCTTCACTTCCTGTCAAGATTCTACCCAGCATTCTCTGATTAATAACTTCCTTCCTATACATTACTAATATATATGAAATGGTTTAACAGCCGTACTACCACAAAAGGACACTAGATGGTGCTACACTCCACTATAAGTAATGTACTGTACATTACAACTTTACACAAATCTATCACTGATTCTTCTTACTAAAGCATAAACATTATGATCGACAGCACACTCCCCGTCTGACGTCACACGACGTCAATAACAGAGTCTTCCATAGAAAACAACAGAGCAAGTTCGTTCACTGGTCTTAAGAACACTTTAACCTCATTCTGTTGAAAGGTCTTGACCTCGACCTTACGGACACGATTATCTTTGCTTGGGAGTACTTTGGTGATCAGACCTAAAGGCCACATGTTCCTTAGCGTCTGACAGTCTTTCATTAGCACAACGTCTCCAGGTTTAAGATTGGGCTTTCCAGTGTGCCACTTTCTCCTCACTTGTAGAGTAGATATACATTGTTCCTTCCACCGGCTCCAGAAGGTATTGGCAAGAACTTGTACCTGTCTCCATTGTCGCTTGTAAAGATCTTTCTCACAAAACTCTCCAGCTGGAGCACCGGCAAGATTAGTCTTTTGCGTGAGCAACATGGCGGGTGTGAGGATCACCGGGTCTTCAAAGTCACTTGAAATTGGTGTCAAAGGTCTGGCATTAATGATAGCTGTAACCTCTGCCATAAAGGTCACTAAACATTCGTGAGTAAGCCTTGCAGTTCCTACTTGCAGGAAGATAGAGTCAAGAATTCTGCGGGCTATGCCTATCATCCTCTCCCAGACACCTCCCATGTGAGAAGAGTGAGGTGGGTTGAAGATCCACGTTTCTTTAGCAAAGACCTCTCTTTGTACAACAGATATTAACCAATTTTTAGATTGTTCTAGGTCAGTCGCTGAGTAGCCGTTTTTGCAGTGGTGCCAACCTCTGCAATTGTCTGGAGTCAGTGGTTTTTGTTTATAGGACTGAGCTATGTGGTTCAGGCAAGTAATAGCTCTAACTAATGACCTCCCGGTGGAAAACCTATTGAAACGGTGAGTTTTAAACTGGTTAAGAGAAGTTGTTGTAACTGCAGTAGATACCTGAGGGCGAATTTCCTGATCCTTGTCTGCATCTATTAACTCGAATGTGGCGGGGTCTTTAATGTTACAGTCGGTACTGCGTAGAAAGGTGGGACCTGTGAACCACGAAGTACTCTCAAGGCGGCTGGCTGCTACAGATCTGGTCGCTAGGTCTGCAGGATTACGGTCTGTGGGCACGAAATGCCATTGCTCTGGGAGGGTAGACCTCCTTATCCTCAATACTCTGTTATTGACATAGACGTAGAAACGTCTAATTTCATTATGGATGTAACCCAAAACTATTTTGCTGTCTGTATAAAACTCAGCTTTTTGAATTTCTACGTTTATCTCTGTTGCAATTAGTTCAGCTAGCTCTGTAGCTAAGATTGCAGCACAAAGCTCCAGCCTGGGTATGGTGTGCTCGGAAAGTGGTGCAAGTTTGGCTTTCCCCATTACAAACCCTATGTGGCATTGTCCTTTATTGTCTATGGTTTTCAGGTAAGCTACAGCAGCAATTGCCTTAACAGAAGCATCCGAAAACACACAAAGTTTTTGCGTCTGATATTCCTCAGATGACAGAGGGACATATGGGCGTGGGATGTTAAGGTTAGATAAAACTGTCAGTGAGTCCTTCCACTCTGTCCATAGGTTCTTCTTGTCAGTGGGGAGAGGGTGGTCCCAATCTAACGACTCACAGGTCAAGTCTCTCAGTAGTGCCTTACCCTGGATAGTGATAGGTGCTGCAAAACCTAAAGGATCGTACAGGCTATTTATGGTAGACAGGACGCCTCTACGGGTAAAGGGTTTTTCTTCTGTGTTTACTTGAAAGGTAAAGGTGTCAGATCTTAAGTCCCATAGCAAACGAAGACTGCGTTGCATGGGAAGTGAGTCTGTGCCTAGATCTAAGTCCTTTAACTCGTTAGAACGATCTTCGACAGGAAAGGCCTCCAAGACTTCTCTACTGTTGGAAGCAATCTTGTGAAGTTTTAAGTTGGAACAGGCAAGCATTGCCTGAGTCCTTTTGAGGAGACTGATAGCGGCTTCATTTGTAGGCAGTGATTTCAAGCAGTCGTCTACGTAGAAATCTCTGTCTACAAATTGTCTGACATCTGACCCATACTCTGACTCGCCTACTCTAGCAGAGTGTCTGAGGCCATATATAGCAACAGCAGGGGAAGGACTGTTGCCAAATATGTGTACCCTCATACGGTATTCTGTGATGTCTCCAGAAGGGTTGTTGTCCTTGAACCAGAGAAATCTCAGAAAGTTACGGTGTTCTTCTTTAACAAGAAAGCAGTAGAACATTTGTTGTATGTCTGCCATGAACGCAACTGAATCTTTGCGAAAGCGAAGAAGCACCCCTAACAGTCTGTTGTTAAGGTCAGGGCCCGAGAGAAGGACATCATTTAGAGAGACACCCTCATGCTTGGCGCTAGAATCGAACACCACTCTAATCTGCCCTGGCTTCTTAGGGTGGTAAACCCGAATATGGGTAAGTACCAACATTCTTCTGTGTCTTTGAGGTCTGGGGTTATCTCAGCATGACCGTTCTGGAATATTTTCTCCATGAAGGAAAAGAAATGTTCACTCATCTCTGGTTTCCTTTGGAGATTGTGTCTTAGGGACGAGAGGCGTTTATGTGCTAGTTCTCGGTTGTTAGGCAAACGTCGTCTTTGAGGTCTAAAGGGAAGAGGTGCAACCCAGCTATTAGTCACATCTTTCTCTATACTCTTTTCCATAAGTTCTAAGAAGAGTCTATCCTCTATGGACATTGCTACCTGGTCATCTTCCTTTGTCCTCTTAAACACTGTGCTTCCTAAGTCATTTTGGTCGTCGTCGTAGGTGTTGTTATGTGGTAGCTCTTTTATGAGAATGTGATTCTGACAGGGTTGGAGAAGAGAAGGACGACCATTCTCGAAGGTACTAGTGAGCAGGTTATTAACAGATGCCGGTTTGTGAGCACCCCCTAGGCAAACATCACCTATAATGACCCACCCGAGGTCTAGTTTTTGGCATATGGGCGTTTTGGGAACCGTTTATCAGTTTTCTAACTTTATGGACTTGCAAGATATCTCTCCCAAGAAGTAAGATTATCTGAGCCTGATCGTCTAGTTCTGGTATGAGATGTGCTATGTGTTTTAAGTGAGTGTGGTGAGCTGCTGCGTCTGGTGTGGGAATCTCTGACCTGTTGTCTGGCATATGGTTGCACTCTATTATGGTCGGTAAGGGTAGGCATCTCTTACCATCCATAGATTCAATTTGTAGCCCATCAGCTCTTCTCCCCGCCGTTTCCACTGTACCTGCACACGTTCTAAGGGAGTAAGGGCTGCTCGGGCTTTTAAGGTTTAGAATGTCAAAAAACACAGATCTCGCTAGTGACCTATTACTCTGATCATCCAAAATGACGTAGAGCTTGACCGCTTTGTCTCTGCGTCCTTTTGGGTAAACTCTCACAGGACAGATTTTGGAGCAGGATCTGCCGCCTGTAGTTCCTTTGCAGACTTCAGTACACTGTGAAGTGATTGCCATGGCGTTTGTACTAGAGTCTTTGGCTTCCCTGCCTTGCTCTGTGTCAACATGCACAGGTGGGAGGGTTCTTGGAGTAGGCCTTGGGTGTAGAGCTGTGTTGTGCTCTGTGTTGCCACACTCTGTACACTTGACACTGACCTTGCAGTCCTTGGCGAAGTGCGTAGATGAAGAGCAGCACTTGAAACAAATGTTGTCTCCTTGAGGAAAGCTTTGCGCTCCTGGATAGTCTTTGTCCTGAAGGCTCTGCATTTCTGTAGAGGATGTGGCATCTTATGTAGAGGGCAAAACTTTGTAGGGTCGCTGTCTCGATCCTCTAGTTGAGACTCTGTAAACCTTTGGGAAGAAATGTTAGTTTTGTGCACGGCTACTGGAGCTCTGGGTTGTTTGGGGCCAAAGGAAGTGGAATAAGACACTGGAAAAATGAAACTGGGATCATCTTTCATTCTTGCTTGTCTTTCTACAAAGTCTACAAACTCACTAAAGGGTGGAAAAGGCACATTGCGATCTCGTTTGTAGTTACAGCCATGAGTGATCCATCTTTCGTGTAACTCATAAGGAAGTTTTTGTGCTAAGGAGTGAATCCCTCTGGCAGAGTCAAGATAAGAAAGGCCAGGTAAGTCCCCTTCTGCTTTAGCCACTCGTAACTCCATACACAGATCACTGAATTCTCTGAGCCTTTGATAACCTCTGCTGGGCATTTTTGGGAAGTCTTCTATCCTTTTAAACAGTGTATTCTCTATAGCTTCTGGTGAACCATAACACCTATCCAGTCTGTCCCATATGTTTGTAAGGCCTATCTCAGGGTGATTTATATTAATGTCTCTGATCCTTATGGCCTGTTCAGCAGACTCATTGCCGAGCCACTTTACTAGGAGGTCTATCTGTTCCCTGCAGGATAGATCTAGACCATGAATAGCACTCTGGAAAGAGGATCGCCACGCCCTGTAGTGTTGAGGGCGATCACTAAATTTGACAAGACCTTGGGTAACTAACTCACGTTTCGCAAGGAATTTTGCAAAGTCTATAGTAGCCTGATTGTGATTGGAGTAGGTTGCTGGTGTATTTTGGTGCGGTGTATAGGCATACCTGATAGAAGTCTCCTCTTTAGGTGTGTTGGGCTCATACCTGCTTAAGATTGGCATTTCATACGGACTCGTTGCATACACCTTTGGAGTGAAGACAGGTGTTTGGTAGTTGTATGAAGGCTGTGTACCTTGTGGAATAGAAGGTCTGGTTGGGACGGGAAAGTCTGGCACCCTGTCGGACCTTTCTTGCTTGTCGCACTGGGTTCCGAGGTCGTCTCGTCTTTGCTTTATCTGTTGTGACTCACCGACGTCCTGTTTGGTTTCTTTTTGTGGGATGCTGCTTGGGTTATAGTGCTGGTGGACATATTCTGAGGTTCGTTGCGTTGCATCTTGACTGTCTTCCTCTAAACTCGGCATGCTTCTACATTCCTTCGACTCAATGTAGACAGCTGCTTCTAATGCTTCTGCTTCTGCAATGGCAACGGCAACATCTCGGTCCACTGCCAGCCTCTCCATGTTAGCTTCTAAGATAGCTTGCTGTAATTTCAGGGATGTCTCCTGCTTTTTCATCTGTAGCTCTTGGTCTGCGAATGCGACCCTGGCTCTTGCTGCTTCCGCTTTCGAACGGGCTATGGCTGCTGCATTTGCGACAAATGACTTGGATGAGCTTGCTTGTGATCTTGTTTTGATTGAAGATGTCTCACTGTGAGGCATGGCTGCGGGGAAGAAACTGTCTTGCTGTATAGAGTAGGGATGCACATGCGCGCTTTTTTTAAGACCTGCTTGCTTCGCCGTGCCGAGGTACTTTTTAAAAGTACTCACTGATACCTGTGTAGCCCGATACTTTTATTTAATGTCATGTGACCTTTCCAATAACAACAGACCATATAAAAAATGCCTCCCCGCTCACATGTATATCCCCCCGATATATATATATATTTCATACTGCCCCAGCTCATGGATTTGCCCCAGCACACACATGGGTTATTATGCCCCCACAGCTCACACATGAGTATGCCCCCCCAGCTCATGGATATGCCCCCATGGATATTGCCTCCAGGTCATGGATATGCCCTCCAGGTCATGGATATGCCCTCCAGGTCATGGATATGCCCTCCAGGTCTGGATATGCCCTCCAGGTTCATGGATATGCCCTCCAGGTCATGGATATGCCCCCTCATGGATATGCCCCCTCATGGATATGCCCCCTCATGGATATTGCCTCCAGGTCATGGATATGCCCCCTCATGGATATTGCCTCCAGCTCATGGATATGCCCCATCATGGATATGCCCCATCATGGATATTGCCTCCAGCTCATGGATATGCCCCATCATGGATATGCCCCCTCATGGATATTGCCTCCAGGTCATGGATATGCCCCCTCATGGATATTGCCTCCAGGTCATGGATATGCCCCCTCATGGATATTGCCTCAGGTCATGGATATGCCCCCTCATGGATATGCCCCCTCATGGATATTGCCTCCAGGTCATGGATATGCCCCCTCATGGATATTGCCTCCAGGTCATGGATATGCCCCCTCATGGATATTGCCTCCAGCTCATGGATATGCCCCCTCATGGATATGCCCCATCATGGATATTGCCTCCAGCTCATGGATATGCCCCATCATGGATATGCCCCATCATGGATATGCCCCATCATGGATATGCCCCATCATGGATATTGCCTCCAGCTCATGGATATGTCCCATCATGGATATGTCCCATCATGGATATGTCCCATCATGGATATGTCCCATCATGGATATGTCCCATCATGGATATGCCCCATCATGGATATTGCCTCCAGCTCATGGATATGCCCCATCATGGATATGCCCCCTCATGGATATTGCCTCCAGGTCATGGATATGCCCCATCATGGATATGCCCCATCATGGATATTGCCTCCAGCTCATCGATATGCCCCCCAGCTCATGGACCGCCCCCCCCCCGACAATACTTACCTTCCTGGGCGCCGCCGGGGAATGTCTCCACGCGCGCGCTCGTTGGAAGGACCCCAGTCGCGACCACGTGATCCCGGCTGGGGTCCTTCCAACGAGCGCGCGCGGGGAAACTTTCCCGGCGGCGCCCAGGAAGGTAAGTATCGTCGCGGAGAGCAGCTGCAGGGCCTGTCTGCATGCTCTATCAGCATTCAGACAGGCCCTGCAGCTGCTCAGTGTGTTTAATACTTACCTTCCTGGGCGCCGCCGGGGAATGTCTCCGCGCGCGCGCTCGTTGGAAGGACCCCAGCCGGGATCACGTGGTCGCGGCTGGGGTCCTTCCAACGAGCGCGCGCGTGGAGACATTCCCCGGCGGCGCCCAGGAAGGTAAGTATTGCGGAGAGTGCGGGGCCGGCTGTCCGAATGCCGATAGAGCATTCGGACAGCCGCCGCAGCCCCTCGGATGCGGAAGCCGGCTCAATGCCGGCTTCCGGTATCGGAAAAAATATCGGGGGTACTGCACGAGTACCAAGTACTCCTGCAGTACCCAGTATCGGCCCCGATACCGATACTAGTATCGGTATCGGTGCAACCCTACTGTATAGAGACCGCTCGTGTCGATGCTGCGCGCCTCTGTGTAGCTTGGCTGCTTGCTTCGCCTGCCGCAGGTATGTTTCCTTAAAGCCTCTGACTGTATGGATGCTGTGTAGCCCCGGGCTGTACAGACTTCGCAGTCAGCTTATCTTCCTCTCAGAGGTCAGCTAGAAAATTTCACTGTTCTGTCCGAAGACATCGAGCTAAACCTTCTTGTCTCACAAACTTGGATACCATATTTATTTGATCTCAGATTTATTAAGACAAGCCAGGTGAAACTGTAATACAGTAAAAACAAACTTCATAAACATCACATTGCATGCATAACAGCATTTTCCTTACTTGATGATACAGTAAACTTACTTTTTTAGCTCTTTAGGGGTAGATGGCGATGGATGAGAAACACATGCCTCGCTTCCAGTAATAACTTTCAGACACAAAATGGTGAATGCTTCACTTCCTGTCAAGATTCTACCCAGCATTCTCTGATTAATGATAACTTCCTTCCTATACATTACTAATATATATGAAATGGTTTAACAGCCGTACTACCACAAAAGGACACTAGATGGTGCTACACTCCACTATAAGTAATGTACTGTACATTACAACTTTACACAAATCTATCACTGATTCTTCTTATTAAAGCATAAACATTATGATAGACAGCACACACACTAGGCCTCAACATGGCCCATCTGCCCCCCCCCCACCACAGCAACAGAACCTAATGGCCCCGTTCACACTGTGTGATTTTAAGGCGCCGTCACGTTATGTAGCTGCTCCAATGCATTTCAATGGAGCTGTTGACATCTTGCCGCACGTTGTGGTAGCATGATGCTGGTACATGACCCTTTTTTGTGATTTGCATTGGTGGTGCTTTGCAAAACCGCGACTTCACACGACATTATCGCTCTGAGAATTGCACGATTTTCAAATCTCAGTGTGAATAGGGCGCTGGAATAAGTAGATGAGACACGCACGCACGCACACACACACCATATAGTTTTATTGATTGTCTGTTAAAAATACAAAATATTGACTTTTCGGCCCCTGAGGGCTTTTATCAACCTTGATAAAGTACCCCAGGGGCTAAAATGTGTTATTTTTTTATTTTTTTGTGGACAATCTCTAAACCTATGTTTTACTATCCCCGGAGTGCATTCCACAGGATCTTTTTTGGGAGTTTGCAAATTAATGGAAATTAGGAAATAAATTTTTGGCTATAAAGTGGAGCAGATGAGTGCTGACCCACAGAGTATGTATGTATGTATATATATATATATATATTTATTTATTTATTTAGCAGGTGATTTGTACACAGCAATCCATGACCTCTTCCTTTCAAACTCCTTCAACCTCCTAGCTTTAACTGAAACCTGGCTAACTCCCTCTGACACGGCCTCTGTTGCTGCTCTCTCACATGGCGGTCTACACTTGAGCCATACCCCCAGACCGGGTGAGAGAAATGGTGGCGGGGTCGGAATCCTGCTCTCTCCCACCTGCATCTACCAGCATCTCCCTCCACCCCCATCCCTCTCCTTCTCCTCCTTCGAGACACACTGCATCCGCCTGTTCTCTCCTCTGGCTCTCAGGGTGGCAGTCATCTACCGCCCACCGGGACCAACCTCCCAGTTCTTTGACCACTTTGCTACCTGGCTTTCTCACTTCCTGTGTTCTAATCTTCCATGCCTAATTCTCGGGGACTTCAACATTCCTATTGATGATCCTTCTGCCCCTGCTGCCTCCAAACTTCTTTCACTCACGTCCTCCCTTGGACTCACACAATCCTCCCTCCTCCCTACCCACCGCAATGGTCACGCTATTGACCTTGTCTTTTCCAACCTCTGCTCCATTTCTGAGTTCAACGGTCGCCCTTTCCCCATCTCTGACCACCACCTTCTCTCTTTCAACCTATCTGGACTTCCTAAACACCCTGCTCCCCCACCCCGCACACGCACTCGCAGAAATCTACATGCTGTGGATCCCCATCAATTCTCCAATCTACTTCACCACCTCCCTCACACCTCATCCTTCACCTGCCCTGATGCTGCCACTAATCACTACAACACTACTCTTATCTCTGCTCTAGACACTCTTGCTCCTCTTCGACTCTGTAAGGCCGCCAGCTTCAGCCCTGGCACACCCTCCAGACTCGCTACCTGCAAAGATGCTCCCGCACTGCAGAGCGTACCTGGAGGAAATCCCGCTCTGAAGCTGATTTTGTTCACTTCAAGTTTATTCTTACACCTGTTTAGTCATACACCTCTGCCCTCCACTTGGCCAAACAATCCTTCTTCTCATCCCTTATATCTACGCTGTCCTCCAACCCTAAATGGCTCTGGTCCACCTTCAACACCCTCCTCTACCCACCTGCACCTCCCCCCTCAGCTGCCTTCAGCGCTCAAGACCTGTCAGATTTCTTCCTCAGTAAAACTCTAACTATCAGAAGCAACATCCCAACACAAGATATTTATCTGCCACCTCCACTCCCAGAGGTCCCCTCTGCCGCTTCCTCCCAGCCACTGAGGAGGAAGTCAATTCCTTATTGTCCTCCTCACATCTCTCCACCTGCTCGCTCGACCCCATTCCCTCACATCTAATTCCTCCCCTCTCCTCCTCCCTCACCCCTGCTCTCTCACACATCTTCAACCTATCTCTCTCCACTGGCTCCTTTCCATCCACCTTCAAACACGCGCTAGTTACCCCTTTTACTAAAGAAACCATCCCTCGATCCCAACTCTCCATCCAACTACCGCCCTGTATCCCTGCTTCCCTTTACCTCTAAGCTCTTAGAAAAACAAGTCTTCAACTGCCTCTCCCTCTTCCTGTCCTCCAATTCCCTACTTGACCCCCTGCAATCTGGCTTCCGTCCCCTACACTCAACTGAAACTGCCCTCACCAAAGTCACCAACGACCTCCTAACTGCTAAAAATCACGGCCACTATTCTATTCTCATCCTGCTTGACCTCTCAGCTGCTTTTGACACTGTTGACCACCCCCTCCTTCTACAGACCCTCAACTCTCTGGGTCTCGGTGACACTGCACTTGCTTGGGTTGACTCCTATTTATCCAACAGGTCCTTCTGTGTGTCCTTTGCTGGTAACTCCTCCTCTTCATTGCCTCTATCTGTTGGTGTACCTCAAGGCTCTGTCCTTGGTCCTCTGCTCTTTTCCATCTACACCTCCTCCCTGGGCAAAATCATCAACAGCTCTGGCTTTAATTACCACCTCTACGCCGATGACACTCAGATCTACCTCTCTACCCCTGATCTCTCTCCCCCTGTCCTTTCCAAAGTCAGTGACTGTTTATCTGGCATCTCCTCCTGGATGGCCTCCCACCACCTAAAGATCAACATGTCAAAGACTGAGCTCCTACTTATTCCTCCCTCCAATGCCTCCCCCACCTCCTGACTTCTCTATCACGGTGGAGGGTATCACCATCTCCCCATCAAACCAAGTTCGCTGTCTTGGAGTTACACTTGATTCTGCTCTTTCCTTCATCCCCCACATCAAGTCTCTTTCCTCCTCCTGCCGATACCAACTGCGTAATATTTCCAGAATTCGGCTGTTTCTTACCGCTGTCACCACAAAACAACTCATACACGCCCTGGTAATCTCCCGACTCGACTATTGCAATAATCTCTTATCTGGCCTCCCTCTGTCCCGCCTCTCCCTCCTACAATCCATCCTGAACGCCTCCGCCACGCTAATTCACCTCACCCGCCGCTCTGTCTCTGCCACTCCCCTCTGCGAGTCCCTTCACTGGCTCCCCATCCACTGCAGAATTAAGTTCAAAATCCTTATCCTTACCTACAAAACCCTCAATTACTCAGCTCCCCACTACCTGTCCTCACTAATCACCAAATACACCCCAGCCCGCTCCCTAAGGTCAAACAGCGACCTGCGCCTAGCGTCTCCCTGCATTACCTCTTCCCATGATAGACTGCAGGATTTCTCACGCGCAGCCCCTACTCTCTGGAACGCTCTCCCTCGTACTGTCAGACTTTCCCCTAACTTCTCTTCCTTCAAACGCTCCCTTAAAACGTTCCTATTTAGAGAAGCCTACCACCCAACTCACTGACACAACCATCAATCACTCTCACCTTACAGTCCTCTCCTCCTGTTTCCAACCCCAACCCTCCCAGATTGGGAGTTCCTACGGGAATAGGGCCCTCATCTCCTCCTGTACTGTTTGTCAAATGTTGTTCAATGTATTGTATTGTAACCCTGTCTATACTGTGCCTATTGTACAGCGCTGCGGAATAAGCTGGCGCTTTATAAATAAAGAATATTAATAATACACCAGGTTCTTCATTTCAGATGAAATTCTAGATGATTTTTTTTTTTTTTTTTTGTTTACAGGTTCGGATAACAAATTACCATCTAATCAAAGAAAGTTCACTCCAGAGATCCGCTTGAGGCTTGAAACCGGTCCAAGTGCAAAGAAGCATTCTCCTCTGGCTGCTGAAAATGGGTTTCTACAGTGCCACGTGACAAACTTTAGTTCAGAGTTTCTAACGTCTACGCTTGCAAACATACGGCATTTTGTGGAAGATGACTCTGTGGCGGAGGTGATGCCAATGAAGATCCAAATTCAAGATACAAGGCTACATCTCAAGGTGATACTAAGCAGGGTTTCACAAGTAAACATCGTCCTTGAGATTACACAGAAGAGCCTTTTTATGCAGCTCTGGCGAATACCGTGAAAAATGCTCAATTAAACTGATGACCAGAGCAGTGCCAATTCCGTCCTTTAATTCAGGTGCTGCATTCCTTCTGTGTGATGACCAGAAATGCGGGGGGGTGGGGGGTAGGAATCACAGAGCATAATACAGGGGTATTATCACGGGATTCAATCACGGGAAATGTAGATCCTAGGAGGGCCAAGGTTGCTGACCCCTACCAAAATGGAACATACCTGACTGGTGGAGCCAGAGTGTTCCAACGGTTATGTTTCTTTATGTAAATGACTTTATCCATGACTGTCAATGGGGAGACCCCCAGCTGTCACAGACCAACAGTGTCCAGGATGCTTTAACCGTCTCATTGCTGACAAAACCGCTAAAGATATGCGATTACAAGACCATTGGAATAACTGTTTAACCTAAAGTGGGCAATAAGATTTAAATTTATGAACTGCTTACGAATAAATGTAAGCATTTCAATGATCATCATCTTCTGTCCAATCAGTTGTGTCTGACTCTCGGTTATTCTACATATTAACTGTTCCCATGCTTTTTTGGCCCTGTGCAGTTTCTTTCAATTGGTTGAAGTTCTGGTTGGTATCTGCTTTCATGGTGTCCATCAAAGCTGATACCAGCCAAAATGTCAACCTATTGAAACATAAATACGTTTTGGTAAACTTTCTCTACATTTTGGTTACTGAATAGTTACTTTTCCTCTGATTATGGCTGCGTGTTATGTTGGTCGTTCTTTCTGTATGGTAATTGATAAAACTGCATTAATGGATGTGCAGAATGTTTGCATGTTTTACTCCTGATTCTATGTGCATACATTGGTGTTTTGATGGTTTTCAACATTGTATTTTGCAGTCCTTGCTGTCATAATCTACTCCAGGGATCTCCAATCTCTAGCCCCAAATAAGTTGCTGAAATACAACTCCCTTGATTCTCTGTTCATCTGTTGCTTTCAAAAGGTTTCTGGGAATTGTAGTTAAACACCTGGGGTGTCAGAGTATGACATTACATTTATGATATTGATGAAAACATAGCTCTAAGACTCGGGTCATGTGGCCGCACAGAAGTACGTCCGTGATAGCATACAATTGTGTTAAATGGAGCCCCACACACGAAGTACGTCCGCACAGAAGTGCAGACACATGACGGATGCGGCAAACTGACGCAGGTTAGCAAGAACCGCTAGGACAGACAGGTGGAGTGCGCCACGTCCACAACGTCCGCATAGCTTTGTGTGTGAGTGATGGAACGTGGTCAGATGGACTTCATTTATACGTCCAGCATTTTTGACGGACAAAATGTTTTTTCATTTTAATTTATTTTTCCTCCTACATCCGTCAAAAATAACGTCAGTCAAAAAAACGGACTGTGTGGCCACTACTGCAGCTTCCGTCAAAAAGTGCGTCCATACTGCACAGGTGCACAGTCCGTAGAAAACGCGCTCGTCTGACCCTAGCCTTAGAACAAGTGTATAATATATACATTAATTGATAGCATGGACATAAAATGGAAACCAGTGTACTAATGCTTCAAGCTTAGCTTAAATCCAAATCTCTGAGAAGACACGACTAGTTACAGTCATGGCCGAAATTGTTGGCACCCCAAACATTTTTCCAGAATATCAAGTGTTTCTCACAGAAAAGTATTGCAGTAACACATGTTTTGCTATACACATGTTTATTCCCTTTGTGTGTATTGGAACAAAACAAAAAAAGGAGGAAAAAAAGCAAATTGGACATATTGTCACACAAAACTCCAAAAATGGGCTGGACAAATTTCTTGGCACCCTTAACTTAATATTTGGTTGCACACCCTTTAAAAAAAATAACTGAAATCAGTCGCTTCCTATAACCATCAATAAGCTTCTTACACCTCTCACCTGGAATTTTGGACCACTCTTTCTTTGCAAACTGCTCCAGGTCTCTCTTATTGGAAGGGCGCCTTTTCCCAACAGCAATTTTAAGATCTCTCCACAGGTGTTCAATGGGATTTAGATCTGGACTCATTGCTGGCCACTTCAGAACTCCAGCGCTTTGTTGTCATCCATTTCTGGGTACTTTTTGACGTATGTTTGGGGTCATTGTCCTGCTGGAAGACCCAAGATCTCGGACGCAAACCCAGCTTTCTGACACTGGGCTCCACAGTGCGACCCAAAATCCTTTGGTAATCCTCAGATTTCATGATGTCTTGCACACCATTCAAGGCACCCAGTGCCAGAGGCAGCAAAACAACCCCAAAACATCATTAAACCTCCACCATATTTCACTGTAGGTACTGTGTTCTTTTCTTTGTAGGCCTCATTCCGTTTTCGGTAAACAGTAGAATGATGTGCTTTACCAAAAAGCTCTATCTTGGTCTCATCTGTCCACAAGACGTTTTCCCAGAAGGATTTTGGCTTACTCAAGTACATTTTGGCAAACTGTAGTCTTGCTTTATGTCTCTGGGTCAGCAGTGGGGTCCTCCTGGGTCTCCTGCCATAGCGTTTCCTTTCATTTAAATGTCCACGGATAGTTTGCGCTGACACTGATGCTCCCTGACCCTGCAGGACAGCTTCAATTTCTTTGGAACTTGTTTGGGGGCTCTTATCCACCATCCGGACTATCCTGCGTTGCAACCTTTCATCAATTTTTCTCTTCCGTCCACCCACAGAGAGATTAGCTACAGTGCCATGGGTTGCAAACTTCTTGATAATGTTGCGCACTGTGGACAAAGGCAAATCTAGATCTCTGGAGATGGACTTGTAACCTTGAGATTGTTTTATTTATTGTAGTGTTATTATTTTTCCAAAATTTTGGTTCTCAAGTCCTCAGACCGTTCTCTTCTCCTTTCTGTTGTCCATGCTTAGTCTGGCACACACAGACACACAATGCAAAGACTAACCGGGTTATTCAGAGAGCGTGAAAAGCCGGAGAATGACTGGAGAATGAAAAATTCTAGGTCAAAGTAGCCAAACCAGAAAAATTCTCCCTTTCATCTCACTTTCGAAATCGGCTATTTTGACCTAGAATTTTTCATTCTCCAGTCATTCTCCTAAGTGAACTTCTCTCCTTTTTATCTGCTTTCAGGTGTGATTTTTATATTGCCCACATCTGTTACTTGCCCCAGGTGAGTTTACAGGAGCATCACATGCTTGAAACAATCTTATTTATCCACAATTTTGAAAGGGTGTCAAGAATTTTGTCCAGGCCATTTTTGGAGTTTTGTGTGACATGTACAATTTGCTTTTTTTTCCTCCCTTTTTTCTGTTTTTTGTTCCAATACACACAAAGGGAATAAACATGTGTATAGCAAAACATGTGTTAATGCAATACTTTTCTGTGAGAAATACTTGATTTTCTGGAAAAATGTCTGGGGTGCCAACAGTTTCGGCCATGACTGTATACAATTAATATAGAAGACGGAGGATCTAGACCGAGGGTGTAATTTTACAATCCTCTCTTCTGCTGTGAGGGAACATTTATTTCTAAGATATTGGAGAAAGAATACTATGCTTCTAGCCAAGATATACAACATGGACAATAGGATTTCTAATAAATCTTTCTCCCAGAGGGGGTATATTGAGTTATAAGCAATATGGCTATAGATTAAAAAAAAAGACCTTTTTATAATATGATATATATTGTGAGCTGGTTCCCAATAAACACATGGTCTTTTAGGCACCCCACACAAAACTGGTCTTTGAAAATGGCACTTCCTTTATTAGGTCTGGCATAAAACCAAAGATAAACAAAACAAAGAATTTACCTACTCTGAGCTTTAACCCTGGCGCTGTGTAGAAGTACACCCCACTTGCTGGTCCCCTGCTCTGTCCTGCCTAGCAGCTGACTCACGACATTTGCTTGCGGGGGTACGGCCTGAGTTCAGGCTGTTTTGCAGCAGCCAACGGAGCGCGACGTGTGCCAACTGCTGGACGGGGCTGTGAAGGCCCGTTCAAGTCAAAGGGGCGTACTAGTATGCCCTGCGGCTTCAAGGCCTACCTGCCGTTGGGACAGCATAGTATGCCCTGTGGCAAGAAAGGGTTAATTTACAAAACCACTGACTGCCAAGGGGTTGGCTTACTGGCAGCCTTCTAATAAACAAAAATGCACACAGACTTTTTAAGTTCTCTGCTCACTGATAAATTGCCTTTACTCTCCAGAGAGAAAGAATAGCATTTGCCCTCACTGCTCAGGGTTTTTCTTTCCTCTGAATCCCTCACTAGGAATGCTTTTACTCAACAGGTGAGGAACTCCTGGACTGAACTCCTCACCTGATAAACTACATCAAAGTGTGGTGTGGAGCACTGGCCCACCCAACCCTCCAAGTGCCCCACCTCAGGAACCCAAACCATATGACTTTTCTGTGATTCAATGTAACATGAAACATTCTCCCTGTGGCAATCAGACCAATGTCCACCCAGCGTACTGTTTGGGGAACATACACAACCACAGTACCATGCCATGTCTTCTGTCACTATATCTATCAACAGAAGTAGGCACTCAGCTCCTCAAATCACCATTAAGTGATTCTGCCCTGGCAGTGGCGTAACTAGAAACCTGAGGGCCCTGGTGCAAGAATCCATGAAGGGCTCCCCCTCCCAAAAAAGATCTATATTTTTACTTTTGTTTCCCCTGCAATATAAAAAGATAGTATTGCACCCAGTTCACGTAGATATATATATTGCCCCAAGCTCACGTAGATATATATATTGCCCCCAGCTCATATGTATATATATATTTGCCCCCAGCTCATATGTATATATATATTTGCCCCCAGCTCACATATATATATATAAAAACCTGGAATCCCCGCACTCCAAGTGTAGATTCATATAGGTGCTCCGGTGCTGGAATCAAGCCGATGCATAAATAGAAGGTCATGAGAGAGACCGCAACACGGAGTCTTGAGTCAAAACGATTTAATGTAGTAGAAATTCTTCAAGAATTTCTACTACATTAAATCGTTTTGACTCAAGACTCCGTGTTGCGGTCTCTCTCATGACTATATATATATATATATATATATATATATATATATATACATTTACCCCAGCTCACATGGATATATTGCCCCCGGCTCACATGGATATATATATTGCCCCCAGCTCACTGATATATATATTGCCCCCAGCTCACACATGGTTATATTGCCCCCAGCTCACACATGGATATATTGCCCCCAGCTCACACATGGATATATGGCCCCCAGCTCACTCGGATATATATATTGCCCCCAGCTCATGTGGATATATTGCCCCAGCTCACACATGGTTATATTGCCCCCTGCTCACACAGGGATATATTGCCCCCTGCTCACACAGGGATATATTGCCCCCTGCTCACACAGGGATATATTGCCCCCTGCTCACACAGGGATATATTGCCCCCTGCTCACACAGGGATATATTGCCCCCTGCTCACACAGGGATATATTGCCCCCTGCTCACACATGGATATATTGCCCCCTGCTCACACAGGGATATATTGCCCCCTGCTCACACAGGGATATATTGCCCCCTGCTCACACAGGGATATATTGCCCCCTGCTCACACAGGGATATATTGCCCCCAGCTCTCACCTGTCTGCGGACGTTCTTCTCCCATGAGGCCACTGGCATGCAGCTTGGCCGCTCATCGAGAACCATCTAACCAGCGCAGCCACGTTCTCGCGAGATCGCGGAGTTCACGTGCGCTGGTCAGGTGGTTCCGGCCAAGCTGCATGCTGGCGGCGCTGCTCCCAGATTCCGGCGCTGATTGCCAGAATCTGCGAGCTGCCTGGGCCCCCCTTCAGTGGCGGAATGCCAGGGCCCAGTCGCAAGTGCGACCGCTGCGACCCTGGTACTTCCGCCACTGCGCCCTGGTGCATCCTCTACAGCAGGCCTCAAAATTTTCACTCGCCTGCTCGCCTTTGGCGAGTGGAAATTACATGATGGCGAGTGGGAATGCAGAGGCAGGGCAAGTTAAGGTGTTAGGTGGGGCAACTAGTGGCGAGTAACTCTTAAGGCCTGGCTAGTAGCTTGGGACTTAACATTTTGAGCCCTGCTCTACAGCACATATAGTTTCAGCAAACTGAGCGCACACACATGTCTTCAAACCAAATCTTTATTGCAAATTAATCAACGTTTGGTGCTGCAACCCGTGAGTGCTCTGTTTGTTGAAACGTGTGTGTGTGTGTGTGTGTGTGTGTGTGGTTTTTTTTGGGGGTTTTTTTAAGTGTTAAATCACAAGTTTTCTCTGGAAACCACATTCAGAGTGTCTCTATTGAGCATCCTATCCCCGGGATGATCATGGCAGTAGGGCTGCAACTAGTGCTTATGAAAATAATCTTTTTTTTTTTTTTTTACATTTTATTTAAAAGTAACACTATCAGGGTTATCCAAAGAGATTCGAAAAGTCACCGCACGTTTGGTGACTTTTCGTTCTCTTCAATTCGGTTCCTTTTGCCGATCCCATTTCGGTGACCCTGCGGTGTATTCAGCAAGCACCACAGGGTCCCCGAATTGCAGGGAAAAGCTGCCGTAAACCCACCGAAAACTAACCGCAAAACTCACCGACTGCAGGCTGAAAAGCCACAAAAACATCTGGATAAACCCGTCGAAAAGCCCGAACAGGAGCCGATCACACAGAGCCGAAGCAGCTGAGACCGCAGACAGAGGGAGGTGAATAAATTAGCAAAACTGTTTGTATGAATCTGTGAAAATGAAACGCTGTTTGCAAAGAAACTACTGAGCGAAAATGTCTGCAATTTGCACAGGAGGTCCAGGGAATGATAATAAAAAGGGCTGTTACAAAAAAAATAAGTAAACTGAAACAAATCGGACTTTTAAAAAAAAAAAAAACAATTTCAGAAAAATGCTTAAAGTATCCTAAAAAATCTATAAATAAAGAGACTCTTTACTGCAGAATTTTATAATGAACGGTTTATTAGATATTGGATTAAAACGGGAATATTATTAACATTGAAGCCTATGGGATTCTCCTGAATAAATTTGCCGAATTAAACCCCCGAATGGCAGGGCATTTTGGGAACCTTTCACTGCTGGTTTGTGTTCTCTGAATAGCCGAAGCAGTGCTTTTTCATGGGGTTTTCACTGCCCTCGAACAGGCACCGTATGTTCAGGCAATTTGCCAGGATTTGGCGAATTGCCTGCTCTCTGGATAGCCGAATGGTAAGGAAAGGTAACCGAACCCTGATTTTCAGCGTACGGTTACCTTTCTCAAGCAATTCGGATCTCTTTGGATAACCCTGTATATAAAAAAAAAAAAAAAATCAACCCCGCCCACCTTTCCCTCCTTTTTTTTCTTACGAAATTTGCACAGGGCACATAACGTTCGTACGTCCATACACAAATTGCGTATCTCATGTAACATGCATTCTTTTCACACAGAAATTGAGTGCCTGGTTAGAGTGATGGATTGATGCTGCCTCCGCGGCTCAAGAGTATAACTACTTCTTCCCCAATTTAACACTGCAATGAGCATTCGGATAGACATGATGGTTGCAGCATGAATAGGGGTGAGAAGGGTGGGGTTACTCCATGCAACCTGACCATCATAATAAGCTAAAATGGTCATGGTGTGTAGAGTGGGGGGGGGAGAGACCAGAGATTGGGAGGGAAGTTGTTTGGGCACAGAACTGGACCCTAGTGTGGGAAGAGACTGGTTGTGGGGGGGGGGGGAGTCTGGGGGGGGGGATCAGGGCTCCAGCTCACAGTAACACAGGTGGTACAGTTCCTAAACCCAGAGGCAGTACCCCAGGGTCTTTGCTATAGTTCTGCTACTGTTGTAAATTAAATCAAAACAAACTAGTCATGTCTAACACAACCCTGGATCAAGATCATACAGACTAATGCAGCTGGCACTTCTTGTCCAATCGGCTCCGATATAGCTCCTGAGGTTATTAACGTCTAACATCGTGTTTGCTGTACACAGATTAATCGACCAACCGATTTAATCTATAATGGACTCTTTATCTTCAGTCACCTGAATGTGGATCACTCATCAGGAAATACATAAGTGACTAACGTGAACATATCGGATAAAGCCACCTTGCTACCTATCAGAGCGTAGGAAGTGTTGTAACTTAAATTTTTTTTCCTTTTAATGCTCAGCAAAGAAATTTAAATGTAAAAATTCACAGATCAAGAACTTACTGGTCAAATATGCATTTGATTTGAAATATATATATATATTTTTTTTTTAAACTACTGAATTATTTTACTCTTAAAGCTTTTTCATGGTTTACTGTATGATCATTTCTGTTTCTGTAGGATGACAGTCCTCGCAATAATAACACTGATCCAGAGCCGGAACCTGTGATTCTGAACATTGAGAATATTTCCATAGAGAGATGTGACGACGGATCTTTCAATATCAAAGGTAAATTAGTATTGCTGAAGCAGTGGTGTCCTTCATTTGATATTTGAAGGAAAAGGGTGGGCACATCGCTGCACTGAATTTTGTAAATTATTACAGTGATGTGTGTTTCAATGTCCCCTGCAAATGTGAGGGTTGCCATGGATAAACTGTAAAATTTGACATGGTCAGTGAGCGTTAATCCCTTTTTTGGGGTAAAACACATGCTTCTTAAATCTATAAAAGTTCAAAATGACATTCGCTGTCAAGATAAACCATAATCTGAGTCATTACATAGTCGAGCGTTGGCTTGTATAGTGTAGTTAATTCTGGCAGAGGTCAAATTTGAAGAATTCTGGCCGAACTGATCATGAGGGCATAGTTCTTGGTGTCAGAAAATTTTGTTTTAGCTGAACAGCATGATTTCTGATATATTTGTAAATTTAAACTTTATTAATAACAGCTGCTCCATGTAACCAGATCCTTAAAATAGTTTAGAATACCAAGCTTCATCACGGTAGGTCCAGATTACTTTCTAGGTCAGGTCTTCAAACTCACAGCCCCCAAAATGTTGATGTCTACAATTCCCAGAATTCTTTCAATGCAGTAGACTGCCACAGAATCATGGGAGTTGTAGTTGAGAAATGTCTGGGGGGGCCAAAGTTTTACCGTCCTGTTCTAGGTAATGTTTGATGTTATTTGTTTTATTCTATTTTAAAGGTTTGTCAGACTCGAGCATCAGCACTACATCCAGTCACAAGGACTCAAACAACATTGTCCAGGTTAACCATAGCGATACCAAAATCAATCCCACAAAATATACTCAGACAATTTGTTACGGCACTGGAGTCCCTGACCCCTTTGATCTGCTTCACGGGAAGGATTTAAGAGCAGCTGCGCTTAACAAGAAACAGGTATGACATGTCATGATTTCTTTTTAGATCCTACAGATCCTCATATTACTAACAGATCAGTTTCCCAGCCGTTTGCTCCTTCCCGTTACTTTCGTTGACAGGGTGATGTCGGGCAATGGTATAAATGACGTGGGGAAGCAGGCAGATGTTGCCATCTACTGGCCAAATGGTGTTACTACAGTTCTGGGCTCTGGCAGGAACAGATGGAGATATTTAATTAAGAAATATTCCTTGCTGGTTTTAAAAAGTGTTAGCACCTTGGTCATCATGCCCAGGGTGCTAGAACTTTAGGGGCATGTCCTGGAGCCCAAGTGCAAGTCTTATTTATTTGCAACAAAAGAATTTAATTTGCAATGATACATCATAGCTGCATATTGTGTTAACACAATCTCGGGCTGCCGTGTCTGTTGCTGCTGATCGTGTATATCATTGGTTCCCAACCGCAGTCCTCAAGTACCCCAACTGGTCAGGTTTTCCAGATAGCTGAAGCACAGCACAGGTGATATGATTTGCTGCTCAGTGATTGCAGGATTCAGTCTGCATTTCCCCAAGGTAATCCTTAAAACCTGGCCTGTTGGAGGTACTTGAGGACCATGGTTGGGAACCACTGGTGTAGATAATCACAGTAGTGAAGGGTGAAAATTTACCTGCCAGTTGAAAATGTATTTTCAGAAATAATTTATAATCGTATCACAAGGTGTTGGAGTGTGTCCATTGCTTTAACTTATAGTGTGATCTCTCTTACCTGCTATATGGACTTAAAGCTTAAAAGCCTTCTAGTCGATGTCCTCACACCAATTTCATAATACCATGGAAACAGAGTTCAAAAAACCGCAACACTAGGTGCAGGTTATTATTCTGGTATTTTCTCTATTCTTTCAGATGGTTATACAGTATAAACCAAAGGCAGTTACAAAACGTCCCACTGCTGCACTTTTAGGTAAATTCTAGACAATAGAGATAAGGAAAACGTGTATCTTAACCCTTTCCCGCTGCACGGCGTACTATGCTGTCCCTGCAGCGGGTGGGCCTTCAGGGAGGCATAGTGCGCCCTGTTGACTTCAGTGGACTTCCTCTGCCCCTGCCCACTAGTTGGCACATGCCGCGCACCATTCGCTGCTGTGGGACAGACTGGGTTGGGCCCTCCCCCAGCAGCCACCATCACGCAACATGTGTCCGCAGCATGGGCCAGCCGAAGGAGGGGCCACCGTAGCAGCCGGCTAGCGTGGCATACTAGTAAGCCCTGGCCAGTGTTAAAGCCCTCCCACAGGGCGTGAAAGGGTTAATACAGCAGGAATCAAATACAAGGCACTTCTGAATACATGACAAGGATAACATCATAGAATTTCCCGAAATGAGGTAAAATCCAGTAAATTAAACTTATCTAACCACTATAGTTTCCGGCACATATCTTTTGAGTTGTGTTCAAGCATTGCATAGATGTTTTGATTTTTTAACTTGGCCAAGCCTCCTTGAAATTCTACCCAAATACTATAAAGGGGGTAGGAAATTGAACCCTTTCACAAGGAGATTGAAATTATTTCTCCTAAGTAGACATGTGCATTCGTTTTAGTACTAAAACGATTTAGTCTGAATTTTGGGATAATTTCGTTTCAGTATGACTCAAGAGATACGAAACTGCTCAGAACAAAAAACAAAAGAAACTAAAATAAAATGCACTACGTTTTAGTTTCAGTCCTTTTTGTGATATTACATTGAGTGAAGGAGACCAGTAATGAAGCGCAACATTGCAAAGCTACAGAAAAGATTTGTATGCGTAATCCTTCCCGACCCCTACCCGAAAATCTGACAGTGATAGGCTCCAGAATTCTCACTCGCAGCACAGACAGCCAGCACAGGAGAGGAAACCTTTACTTAACCCTTGCATGTCTATGAGGCAGTCAAGATGATAAAAGCAGCTGGAAGAGGAAAACATTCAAATAAATCACACTGAAAGCTAATGACAGAGGAGGGCTGGATAGTAAAAACCCCTTTATAACAAGCAGCGCTGGGAGAAGAGAGGGACTTTATAAAATGTGTGTTATCTCCCCTCCCGCTCTGCATATTAGGGGCTTAGGTCTGATGCATTTTATATAATCCAGGAGCACTTATCCCCCTTTCCTCATCTATAATACACGTTTTATATAAAGTCCCTCTCCTCTCCCAGTGCTGCTTGTTATAAAGTTTTTTTTTTACGTCTGATACATTTAGTATCCAGCTCTCACAGTTACTCTGTCATTATGAGCCCTCAGTGTGATTGATTTGAATGTTTCCCTAGATTTAAAGTGCTTTATTTTATTATAAAAATAAATTTGCACCAGTCCTCTCTTCTCTGAGCTTTCAGACCGATTTACGTTAATATTTTCCCTCTCCCCTGCTTTTATATTCCTGTGTCTCCCCCACAGAGATACAAAGTTTAAGTAAAAGTTCCCTCTCCTGTGCTGGATAAGCATTGCATTCCGAAGTTCTGCACCCTCCACATGTCAATGCAGTAGGATGTTCTATACAGAGAGGGGCATTAATCAATGCAGGTGGATGTTGTATACATTATACAGAGAGGGGTATTAATTAATGCAGGAGGATGTTATCTACATTATACAGAGAGGAGCCTTTTTTTTTTTTTTTTTTTTTAGCCCTTTAAATCCAGTGGCTGTGAGCTCTGAGATCGGCTGCCTGTTATATTATCTCTCAGTACAATATATCAGGCTCAGCTGTTACAGTAACTTACTGTAACAGCGCTCAGAGCTTCAGTAAAACAAGGAAATAATATTGTTCTAACCTCTTATATATAAAAAATATTATTTACTAGTTTTACGGAAACTGAGCGCTGTGATGAGCAGCAGTCAGTTACTGTAACAGCTTTGCCTGACACATTGTGCTGAGAGTGAGACCTACTGTAACAAGCAGCAATATCAGCCCTCTGAGGAGCCACTACAATAGTAATTGTATCCACTGGTTTTCGGATGAATGAAATTAGTTTTCATACTAAAGAACTGAAAACGAATTTCTTTAGCAACTAAATAAATTGCATTTTAGGACTAATCCATTAGTTCAAAACGAAATTTTGTGCTGTGCACATGTCTACTCCTAAGGTATAGTGAACGTCCTCATTTACCTCACTCTGCGGTGCACAAGTGGCCATCTTGGAATTGTACCAGAATTCTCAAACGTTCAATGCCGACAACTCCCAACATATTAATGTGCAGGAAACCCAACATGGTTAAAAGGCTGTATACACTTTCTGGTAATGCTTTGTGCCCACGTTTAGGATTTTTATTAGTCTTAGAAACTGATCAACATAAGGTATAGACCGGTTTTAAAATGCTAATTAATGGCACTGAAAGACTTTTTAAAAGCCATTACATTTCTGTATCAATAGCTGTAAAACAAATTTCAGAAAACCAATGGACTAGATTTATGAACAACCATAACGCCACATAAGCCTTTGCAGAAAAAGGCAATACAATTCTATTTAGGACACATTTTTTTGGAATCCTAACATGCATTATTCTTGCTGATCCTTTTAATAGGCAGAGACCGTTAAAAATGAGACAAAAAGGGACAGAAACAACTTTTAATAGATTTTTTTAAGAAAGAGAATGCAGTTTGCATAATAAAGTTTGTCTTAGTCATGTAGTATTTTTTTGCAAATTATCACTTCATCACACATCTCTTTGAAGTGCTCAAATTAATCAGTAAAATCGGATTTTGAGCTCTTCGTCACCTATTATATCTCAGAGGACGTCTGGAAGAGGGTTGACATTCTCTGTATTAATCAGTGCTAAGTGTTGAAATATTTATGGTCCTTTATGAAACTGCTGTTACCCAGGGGTCTTTTACAATTTGTTCAAGATCGTTATGGGATGAGACTCAGTATGCAGCAGTATATATTAAATGATTACACCATACACTTAGCATGTTTTTCTTTTTTAAGAAACTGTACTTTCTGCTCAGGCTTGCAGAGGTCATCAGTGCATAGTATTTAAGACAAACCACTACATTTATTAAAGGTTTTAAAGTAATAACCTTCCCTGTCCCACTATAAAAAGCTGGTGAATTGTAGCATGTCAAGAACATACTGCAGAGCCTTAAAGTGTGTGTTTGGGTATATATATGTATATATAGTATACATACAGATCCTAAATCAAAATATCTTGTGTGTATATAGCTTCTGTAATCTAATTTAATTTATAACATTCTGAAAAATCTATGTATTAACCCCTTCACTACAAAGTGATTTTCCATAAAGCCACTGTCACAAACCAGAAGTTTCTTGACATACCATAAATCACTACTTTTGCCAGTGGGGCAGGGAAGGTTGTTGCATTAAAATAGTTTCTTAAATGTAAGTGTCTGTTTAAAATACAAATCTGCTTCTGTGTATTTGAACTGACAAAGATGTAGTAGAGCAGCTTTTTAAGCCACGTCAGGAGGTTCCTTGTGTGTTCTCCATACGAGTTCACTACAATCATCGCACTCAAGACACACCCTTCTATCTATGTACAATTTGTAAAATCCGTATGCGTTTTTGTTGGGGTTGGAAATAGAAACCCCATGAGCACAAAGGACGTACGTGGTACATTCTCGCGTTCAAGCCCCTTCTCCCACGATCTTCACCTTTCCGTCCACGGTCCCAGGCAGATCTGACTTCCTTGAAGTCAGATCTGCGTAATCATACCCCTCCCGGCACACTGACGTCATCACACCACCGGGAGTGATGATGTCCATTTCAGGTACGCCCCTGCCAGAGCAGAGGGAGTGCCTGAAGTGGGTGGGGTCTTTTGGACCCCTCCCCATCACCAGGGGGTACAAAGTCAAGAGAGGCATTGCTGGAAAGGTCAGTCTGACCTTTCCAGTGATTCCTTTCTTTAACCTCTTAGGTTCCGGGTTGCGATCCGTCACCAATTTGTGCCAGATCGTAGCATATTTCCAGTGGGGGCTGCCATCTTAGAGGTCAGTTTCACCTCTGGGTCTCCCTTCGTCAACTGACTTCATCGCACATGGCGTGATGTTGGTTAGCTGGGTAACCCCTAGTTGCTCAGGGTTTTCAGTTATAATGTGAACAATAGTACTGCACGAGTACTTTAGCTTTAGTACTTTAGCTAAAATCGCATATTTTCTCAGAAAAATACAGTAACGAGTTCCCTTTTTTTTTTTTTAAAAAAAACAAGCCCATACCCCCATAGAATATATAACCGTAAAGACTCGGATAATAAAATGTGAAAAAATTACTTTACACGCTAGATGATTGAAATTGTAATGGAAATTCATATTTATTTACATTTTTTTTGTTGTTACAGCATTCTGGCAGGACATATGACATATACATATAATAATGATATATTATGAATCTGCCGAGTCTGCTGTAAAAAAGGAAATATAATATGTTTGGGTCATATAATAAAACATGACTTCAAATCGCGTTTAAACATGATGAGCACAAAGCAGTCAAAATAAGCTCAGCACTCAAGGGGTTAAATTGTATTTTTAATTAACCCTAATTATCTTTAAATCCAATAAGACATTTTATGCGCAATCTATTCGAGCTGGGACTTGGGGTTTCTGTATTTGTTTATAGCAACAGCTGAAAACACGCACAAAGCTATATAATTACACACAACTGGGTGAGTCTGCACTGAAATCTGAACGTGTATCTTATATAGGGTTGCTACTGAAACCAATGAATGCAAAATAGAATATACGGTGCACTCCACTCAGACACACTAGAATAGATTAAAAAAAGTCTAGCGGGAAATATTTCAATGAGGAATATTTGGTCACAAATTGTGATCACAAGATTTTCACTCCCTAGTCACATGGCTTACAGGTTCTCCATTGCAGCCCCTATGTAAGTTTGTGATGCGGTGTGTCCCAAGGGACACATTGTAACAGTAAGTGGGTTAACCCCTTCACTGATGTTTCCAAAACAGTCAGAAACCAGTGTGGTGTTTTTTTTTTTTTTTTTTTTTTTGGAAAATCATTTTTAATTAATTGAGTTTGTGGCCAGTAGATGGCGCCATCTACTGCTAAATTGAGTTAGAAGAAAATAGACCCGCTACTCAAACCTCTAATTCTTTGCTGCTGAAAGCCTGATATTTCAGAGCTTTGAGCAGCTGATTTTACAGTTTTAGCTCTTTGGGCATTAGGACCACAGGGCTAAGGCTAGGGTCAGACGAACGCATTTTTCGCGTTGTCTGTGAAAAAGTGCGTTTGAACGAATGGACGTATTTTTTTAACGGAATACGCGATAGCAGTCATACGATGCGCATTTGCGTCCGTGATTTTGTACGGATCATCAATAAAACACTTTTTGCGTCTGGACGTTATAATGGCCGGACATGAGCAGCGTCTGACTTTCCTAATCACGCACACACGCCGCTAGCGGACGCAGCGCACTCTGTACGGCAGTACTAGCAGTATCACGTTCTCGAACAAAATGCGTTTGTGTGCCGCTTGCATTGAGCGGCCGCCCTTTTGTGCGGCCGTACTTCGTACATTGCCCGTCATTAGCCGTCATTTGCTGCTACTACGGCTGTGATAAAGTGCGGCTGCACGCGCGTTCGCACTGCGTTCGTCTGACCCTAGCCTAAAACTTTAGGAGCAACTTCTGCAGCCCAAAAGCAAACTCTCTTTCTACAAACAAATTTCATTTGCTTTTGGGCTGCAGATCAGCATATCGAGATATCTCGATGTCGGGGCAACGGATGGTGCCTTTGAAGCCCGAGATATCTTGATATCGGTAGTGAAGGGGTTAAGGACCAATGACTGAACTGTTCCATCATAAATGAATTGACTTTAAAGACCCTTGGTCCTTAACTGGTTAATAAGGGCAGCCATTAGCTTGTGTATGACAGGAACCCACTGTGATGGGTTTAACGTTGTGGCAGGATTAAATATCTTGTGATCACAATATGTGACTTAATGTCCGACTTTATTACTGGATCATCCTAGGTGTTTTAAAAATATTTTCTAGTATATTTAAGCGGAGTGTTCTGTATATTGTATAATATGTTTTTATCTATAATCATTCAATAGCTTCTAACACTTCTTTTTATTTCTTTCAGCTTTTTGAAGAAAATGAATGTCTTAAACAAGAGTTGGCCAAAACCAAAACGGCCCTTTTGGAGTCTCACATGGAAAGGGACAGATTAAAGCATCAAATAAAGAGTATATCAGCTGAAAAATAGCATATAATACCAACAGTGCACTGGACTTCTAAAAAGAAAAGGCTTCATATATTTACTGACATTACTGATGTTATTACTATCATCAGCAACTTGGGTTGTAAGTCCTAGAGAACCCATCTTTTATTTTCCAGAGAGGAAATGATGAGTTGGACCGAAAGGTCAAATAAATGTAGTAGTTTGGACATTTTGATTTTATTTTTTCCCTTTTTTTTTTATCATGCAGTTCCATTCTAAATGTAACCATTGTCATTTTAAGTGCACACTTCTGGCACTGAATGGGTAAACCTAAAGGATATGGATCCTGACATATTTTTATGAAGAAGAAAAAAAAGAATTTTGATGGAAATGTTTATTTAAGGAATTCATAGCATCAAATATTGTTAATTCTCTTTAGATGAATCTGTTTTACGATTGTTTTCAGGATTATTTTTCGATTTTTATTTGCACTATCAATAAATAATTCAATGCAATTGCATTTAGATGCTTTGGGTGTCATCCGTTGTCACATTTAAAAGCCTACAGGGTACATGAGTATACAAATGCCAACTTCAAATATACTCCAGTTTCCTATCCCACTTGCAGGAAGCCAGCAGCCTGTCACATCTGGAGGATTGGAGAGCCAGCCCTGCGGTGGAAAAAAGTTTGTTTTTAAAATAATTTTAATGGTTAAGAGGGGGGAAGGTCAATAGGGGTTACTGTTTAACCCCTCCCTTCCATTTCCTTCCCTCTGGTTTTAACCCTAGGGTGCCCCTTTAACATATACAAAAGCTCTAGTAATAGGATTTACATTTTTAGAGAAAATCGACAGGAGGGGTTGGTAACATTGGCATTCCAGATGTTTTGGAACTAAATCTCCCATGATGCTCAACCACTTGTTAGTTTGGAGGAGACTTGTGGGAAATGTAGTTCAAAGACTTCTGGAGGTCCAAAGTTGCTGACCTCTGCTATAGGCAATTTTTTTTCTCTTCAAGCCAGTATTTAGTATTGCTCTGCTTTTTTTCTTCTAGAGCAGTGGTTCCCAACCGCGGTCCTCAAGTAACCCTAACAGATCAGGTTTTCCAGATATCTGAAGCACAGCACAGGAGATATGATTTGCTGCTCCAGTGATTGCAGGATTCAGTCTGCATTTCCCCAAGGTAATCCTTAAAAACTGGCCTGTTAGGGGTACTTCAGGACCGACGTTGGGAACCACTGCTCTAAAGGAAATGTTCCAAAAGAATTTAAAACTTGTGTTTTATTCCACTGTAATATCACTTGGTCGACCCACCTTTTGTAATACCACTCCACATTCCTCATAATAACCAGTCAAATGGTTCTCATAGAGACAGAAGCAATATACCTACACATGAATCACAGAATTTTTTTTTTTTTTTTTTGGGGGGGGGGTTTGAGAACGTATTTTACCAGGAAGGATACATTGAGATTTCTCTCGTTTTCAAGTATGTGCTGGGTGGCGAGTATGTAGCGTTAGGTGTCTTGCCCAAGGACACTTACTGGAGAGGTGCTCTTGCCAGGATCAAACCTGTGTCTCCACGGTCTCTCTCCACGTTTATAGAACAGTGATGTTACTTCTACTCCACCCAGCCGGTAATTGCACACATATTTAGCATAAATCCATCCGTACAGACAAATTGTGTGGTTTATGTGGTTGCCAGATCTACATTATCTTTCTGGACATGCACTGTATATATTACGTCTCCCATTGCACAGCGCTACGGAACTTGTTAGCACTCTATAAAAACTTGTAACTGTAACTGGAGAGGGACTGCAGAGTAGGAGATGTCTTGCAACATGTAGGCATTGTAGATCAAATGTCAGTTAACTAATGAAGGCAATTTATTTAGACCCCAACACTGAATAAACTATTTGCAATGCAAATGCAAACAAATTTCAATGCACAGATTCTGCGAACTGCAGAGCATTACTTTTCATACTCTGGCCTTCATTATGTACAGTACATATATGTCCAGTAAACTGTAGAGAATCTGAGAATATCACATACATCCACACGCAACTAAACAATGAGAATCAGAAAAATAAGTAATCCATTGAATAGATAATATTTATCTGTACCATGAACATTAGATCAAGTTGTTGTCCAGGAAATGTTATTTTGTGTTAGTTCCTCAGTTTAGTTCGAATATCAGCTTTGATGCCCTTTTGTCACTAAAACTAAATTAATATTGTATAAAACATAACAAGGAGAAAAATGTCATCTGCACTTATTCCCATTATACCGTGTGAAACAAAACACAATTAGAGGCTTTGGTTTCTATTAATGGCCATTAAGAGAGTAAGCTCACCCGCCAACATCAAGGCACCTCTAGTGAGGGTGAGTCCTACCCAAAAACATAGAAACATAGAAACATAGAAAAATGTCGGCAGATAAGAACCTTTCGGCCCATCTAGTCTGCCCAATTACATGGATACTTTACTTGGATTTATCTTTTGTTTAGGATAGCCTTATGCCTATCCCATGCTTGCTTAAATTCAATTACTGTTTTGGCCTCTACCACTTCAACTGGAAGGCTGTTCCCTGTATCCACCACCCTCTCAGTAAAATAATGCTTCCTGATGTTACTTTTAAACCTTTGCCCCTCTAATCTAAGACTATGTCCTCTTGTTTTGCTATTTTGTTTCCTTTTAAATATACTCCCTTCCTCTACCTTGTGGATTCCCTTTACGTATTTAAATGTTTCTATCATATCTCCTCTGTCTCGTCTTTTTTCCAAGCTGTACATGTTAAGATCATTAAGCCTTTCTTGGTAACTTTTCTCCTTCAAGCCGTACACCATTTTAGTAGCCCTTCTCTGAACTCTCTCCAAGATGTCTATATCCTTCTGGAGATACGGTCTCCAGTACTGCACACAGTACTCCAAGTGAGGTCTCACCAGTGCTCTGTACAGTGGCATGAGCACTTCCCTTTTCCTACTGCTAATACCTCTCCCTACACAACCAAGCATTCTGCTAGCATTTCCTGCTGCTCTATTACATTGACTACTTACCCTTAGATCCTCTGAAATAATAACCCCTAAATCCCTTTCCTCAGATGTTGAGGTTAGGACTGTATCAAATATTCTATATTCAGCCCTTGGGTTTTTACGTCCCAGGTGCATTATCTTGCACTTATCCACATTAAAACTCAATTGCCACAACTCTGACCATTTTTTTAGCTTACCTAAATCATTTGTCATTTGGCTGATCCCTCCAGGAACGTCAACCCTGTTGCAAATCTTTGTGTCATCAGCAAAAAGACATACTTTACCATTAATACCTTCTGCAATATCACTAATAAAAATATTAAAGAGAATGGGTCCAAGTACTGACCCCTGAGGTACCCCACTGGTAACAAGACCTTGCGCCGAATAAACTCCATTTACCACAACCCTCTGTTGTCTGTCACTCAGCCACTGCCTAATCCATTCAACAATATTGGAATCCAAGCTCAAAGATTGCAATTTATTGATAAGCCTTCTATGCGGAACAGTATCAAAAGCCTTACTGAAATCTAAATAAGCAATGTCTACTGCACCACCTGTGTCCTATTATTTTTGTTACCCAATCAAAAAAATCAATAAGATTAGTTTGGCATGATCTCCCTGAGGTAAACCCATGTTGTTTCTGATCTTGTAATCTATGTGTTTTTAGATGTTCAACAATCCTTTCCTTTAACATGGTTTCCATTAATTTCCCTACTACTGACGTAAGACTAACTGGCCTATAGTTCCCCGATTCCTCCCTACTACCCTTCTTGTAAATAGGCACAACATTTGCTAATTTCCAGTCTTCTGGGACGACTCCTGTTAACAAGGATTGGTTAAATAAATCTGTTAACGGTTTTGCTATTACATCACTGAGCTCTTTTAATAATTTAGGGTGGATCCCATCAGGCCCCATTCACTTATTTGTCTTTACTTTAGACAGCTGCTTTAGAACCTCCTCCTCTGTAAACTCATATGTAAATGTCTCTTTAGTGTTCTCTCCTAACTGAGGTCCCTTTCCTTCCTTTTCTTCTGCAAAGACTGAACAAAAATATTTATTGAGGCAGTCAGCGAGACTTTTATCCTCTTCTACATACCTTCCTTCCTTTGTTTTTAATCTAACTAATCCTTGTTTTACTTTTCTTTTCTCGTTTATGTATCTAAAAAATGTTTTGTCCCCCTTTTTTACTGACTGAGCTATTTTCTCTTCTGCGTGTGCTTTGGAAGCTCTTATAAATTGCTTTGCCTCTTTCTGCCTAATCTTATAGGTTTGCCTATCTTCTTCACGCTGAGTTTTTTTATAATTATTGAATGCTATCTTCTTGTTCTTCACTATTTTGGCCACTTCTGCAGAGTACCACAGTGGTTTCTTCCCTTTTTTGTTTTTGCTAACAAGCCGAATGCAATTTCCTGTGGCCTTCAATAATGCTTCCTTTAAATAATCCCATTTCTCTTGGACTCCCTTTAAATTCCTCCAGTCTGATAATGACTCCTTCACACAAAATCTCATTTTAGAAAAAAGACACGGAGCGGAACATGCTGCAAAAATGACTTGGCTGGAGATACAATAAAACATACATAGTACAGGAGGGGTGGGATCGCGCCTATTCCCCAATGGGGCAGCTGCAACCATCAAATGTATCCAGCCCAGTAACGTATAAAACATAACAAGGAGAAAAATGCCATCAGTATAATGGGAATAAGCACTGTAAAATGCCCAGATGTGAACAGGCCCCATAAGAAATCCTGGGATTTCTGTGTTTAGGCGTTTTACAGCGCACAGGAACGCGCTGTAAAACGCCCAGGTGTGAACGGGGCCTAAGATGTTATTGTGGGTTCATCTTGAAAAAACAATCCTATGCCGGCTAAATAGGAGGCGTCAGCAGCTACATCCCGCCTGCCCCTTATGAGTGTCTGGCGTATCAATTTAGAATAGAAATATGGGGGCTGCCTTGTGTATCCAGGGTAAGGGCCAACAAGCTGCCCAACTAAACAATAACAATTTTTGCAACATTCTTACTACCAGATAAAGTTTGAGTTAGGGGTTATAATAGCAGCATATAAGCCTTATGGTGTCTGCATTAGTTTTTAAGTGACCTCTAGTGGAGGGTTCACATCTGGTGTTAGAGTAAAGGGACACTCTGACCATTTTAGCTTTTTAAAGTGACCAGGATGTGAGGATTGCCCCCCGATTCCCCTTCTGCCTGCATGGTTTTCCAGGAAGTGCGGTATGAAGTGGAGGAGTTTTCTCCACCCACCCCAACGTCCTCAGGCAGCCCACAATTTAGTTGGGCAGATTCTACAGACAGCATCCGTCTATTAGTGTTCCTTTTAAGCTACATTGAACACAATCCTCACAATCATTATTTAATGAGTTATTTTACTTTTATTTAGTCCCTGATTTTCCTGCTTGCCTTTTTTTTTTCTTTTACTCCTTTGTATCTTTTAAAGGGTTAACATATTATTGCTATACATTCTTTCGAGTGTAGGCCAATTTTCGTTTTGTGCCGTTTTATTTTTCCCTCTGGTGTATTTTTAACTATAATACACAAGCGTTTTAAATGGAATTGGGGGGGATAAGTATGTGTTTATTAATAGACTGACCCAACACTACCCATGGCTTTTGACAATAGGCCCTCCTGTCTGTAGTTCTATTTGCCATTTCATTTGTTTTGTTATGTGCTTTTTTGAATTTGTTCTCATTTGGAGTGGCTGAAGGCAACTTATATCCCAGTGTTGGTTTAATGGGAAATCACTGATCTGTAGGAAAAGAACACTAAAAATAAAGACAATGATTCCTTACAATTAAATGGAATCAAAGTACAAGGGTTTCCATTTATGAGATTAACTCTGCAAATTCAGACTGGGATTGGCTGCAAAAAGCAAGCTTGTCGCTCAGGTCATTATATATAATATATAATATAATATATATATATATATACACTGAGCGACAAGCTTGCTTTTTGTATATATATTTGTAAATTTCCTGTTTATGCCAAATCCGTTTCTTAAATGTGATTCTGTCATAATCATACTTTCCAAAACAGAATTGTTAAAAATGATGGCCATACTCAGAAAATGCCTAGAATGAAGGTGTAATGCGTTTATGTTGGTGATATGAACCCCATGTACTAGTAATCATATATGAGACATAGGGATGCACCACAATTTCGTTCACCGACATTATCTGCTGAAAATGCTGCTTTTGGCTGAAAGGAAAAATCCCATACATCCACATACTTCGACCATGGACTCCTTCAGCGGTCTCCATGCACTTCTTCCTGCACCGGATGCACATGTCCACTGCTTCCAGTTCCTGCACACAGTCAGATGGGGTGACATCAGGGAGGCAGGAGCCTTTGACCCTACAGACTGCCGGATCAGTGACCGTTCCGCCGCTGGTTGGTGGTTTCCCCACAGGCTAGTGATTAGTCGCTAGCCAGAGGGGAAGCCCCCAACCAGCAGCGAAGCGGTCACTGGTCTGGCTGTCTGTTGGGTTAAAGGCTTCTGCCTCTGTGATGTCACCCTCGGGACCGGCAACTGATGGTGGGCGCACGGAGAGCGGGACCTGGAAGCAGTGGGCCTGTGCATCCAGTGCAGGAGGACGTGACTGGAGACCCCTGGAGGAGCCCCATGGCAGATGTAGGGAAGTATGTGTAGGCAACACAATCTCACCCCCCCCCCCCAAAAAAAAAATCAGTCTTCCGAACCTGGGCCCGACCAGGCTCAGGCAAGCCCCTGGCTCGGCCGGGCCTCCAGGCCCAGGTTCGGATGACTACTGATTTTTGGTTTTAGTATCGGTTTTCAGCCGATTTTTGATCCTGAATTTTCGGTTTCAGTATCTGCCCGAAATTTTCATTTTGGTGCATCACTAATAATAAAGCTGAAAACCAACCAGACCTCCAAGCCCTTACCATGAAATGGCGTATAGAGCTTCACTGTAAGTTAAGAATCTCTCTTTTCCAGTGACAACCTTTTGAAGAAGTAGATGGCTTTCTCCTATCAAGAAGGCTCTCAGCTGGCACTGGATAACCTTTTGGGATCCACACATCAATGCACAGCACTTTGCATTGCTTACTGGCAATTGTCTCTCCCTGCATTTAAATTGAGAGACCTGCGGTTGACACTGCTCTCGAATATTCAGCCCCTTTACAGCCCCGTAACACTTGGTGTAATGAGGGGTAATGGTATGAGCCCAGGGATGCAGTGACCGAAAGGCAGACAACCTGATGGAGTTCCAATATGTGGTTTATTGTAGGTGTCTCAAGACAAGGCTGCAGAATGGTAGGTGGGCCCACAGCATTGATGGTATTGGAGGGGAGGAGCAAGACAGGAAAAGGGCTGACCTGGGTAAGCCAGGGAGGAAAGTCGGGACAGGTGAACAAGACACGAAGGGGAAAATAACAGACTCAAGGGAGGCACGAAAAAACAGGCAGGACAGGTATGACTGAGAGCTGGCTAGGGCACGACTGGGAGATCTGGCGACTCTGGGCACTGCTGGAGGATCTGGATACTGTAGACAGTGGCTGGAAACATCCAGACAGGTTATAATGCTGGAGTAACCTGGATGTTGTTGCAAGACGCACTCAGGTGGCAAGGGGTCAGCTTCCTTCCTTCCTGGAAGAGATGTCCCTGGTGTTATGAGACAGTGTCACCCAAAGCAGCTGCTGGGTTGCCTGCGTACATGGAGACAGTGCTGCCAAGGTATGCCAGTCTTTGGCCAGGTGGTCCTTGGCTGCGATGTGCACTCTTTTTTGGCAGCTTGCTATCGTACTCCAGTCTACCTCTGAATTCCAATCTACCTCTGTAGCGGAATCAGACATATAGAGTACTCAAAGAAGTCCTCGAGGCTCCGGGCTGTCAACCCCAGGAGTGCCAGGGGAAGTCTTGGGCTTGCGGCTGAGAATAATGGGGTATCAACCTTTGTGACTCCAAGGGTTTCTCTGGAGCGTGCCACAGAGGATCATAAGGTAAGGATACTGGTTGTAGGCATGACCAGGACTGGTGTTGGCACATAGGCAATGGAATGGATGTTCTGCAACTGGTACTGCTGGATTCGTGGTTATGCTGGATGTCCTATATGGTTCAAGTGAGGATCTCAACCTGGCCTGCAAGGGCAACAATATAGTAGTCCGTCACATATGATACATAAGTGGGTCAGTGGCACCATGTGCTGGCACTGTGGTGGGTATGATGAGTGTGTCGTAGGAGTCTCAACTGCGTCTTTCACCGGAGACGTCTCGGTGGCAGTACCCACGACATGGGATACAAAGAGCTGGATCGCCTCGGCATGGAGACTTGAGGCCCGTGGCTCCTTTGCTGTGGTGGAGGCCTTGGCTTGAGGTTTCTTTACTGTAACTTATGCAGCAGCACCTCAGGGTCTCCAGGCTCAATCTTCTGAGCGGTCATGGAGAGAGCTGGGTCAGGGGTGTCCATGCCAGCGATGAAGCCAGTTTATCTGGCGAAACACGTTCTGGCCACCTGGCAGTGCCAGTACTATTGATTTTATGTTAAATAAATTCTTTTAATTTTAATTCATCTCATCCCTGTCCTTTTGGAAGTCCTGGAGGCTCAAAAGGTTATTTGGACTTAACCTTGAATAAGTCCATATGCGCACGCACCTTGAGCTTGGTTCTAAAAGCTCCAACACATGTGAGTTGGCAATTTACATATTAATATGCCATTTGATTCACGATATCTGCACGAGAAAGTTCTTCTCTTTGTCTCTTGTGTTGTATGTGGGGAGAATCCCCCTCCAGAAGCAGGTGTGGGTCACCTCTCCAGGCAAAGAATTTAAGTACCCGAACACGCTGACCCACTCAGAGCCAGTGCTTGGGCTCTATATTTGTGAGTGCATAGACCATATAAATCCTTTTTATAAATTGTTAAGAGACAACTATACTATTATATTGTTCTATCTTTTCATATGATCCATGTGGGCAAGTGAACTAAGAGAACCATCAGACACCTTTAAGCGACATTCATCGCGCCACCAGATACGTATTGTATTTCAATCTTCTGAGCGGTAATGGAGAGAGCTGGGTCAGGGGTGTCCATGCCAGCGACCTGGAGAACCCCAAAGGAACTGGGTTGCCAGCAAAGCTTATGAATAAAAAAAGTGAATGGTATGAAATCTACAAAGAACATGAACATAGAGGACTCCTAGCGTTACACTGTTAAACAGTAATACAACATATTGCCCCTGCTATAATCTCACTCACAAGATTGAGAAATAATGCTCGCATATAACGTTACCCCTTCTTTGGGTATACTTAAAAGGCCCAGGATACCGCCATGCATTGATGTTCCTCCGTCAGACTCCGTATATTGCCACAGCCGCAGCTATGGAATTCCAGGCTCCAGTCAAGGAAGGACTCAAGCGGGATTCAGGGTAAAAAAAGATTTATTCCAGAGTAAGACTCCAGCGCGGCACACACGCCGCTAACGGATGCAGCGCACGCTGTACGTCAGTACTAGCGGTATCACGTTCTCAAAAAAATGCGTTTGTTTGTAGCTTGCGTTGCGTGGCCACACTTTCGGATATTAAGGGGAAGGGGGTGGGTCCTAGTGGCGCAATCTCTTTTGAGGGTGGTCAATTGGGGTCTCGAGGCATATGATACAAATTGTGCCCACATAAACGAAGGTAAAAGCGGTGTTCCCAGTTGGGAAGTGCACGGTCAAAAAGACCACTAGGTGCAAGCGTGAGAGGTGTAGAAGTAATTGCGTACACTTCAGAAAAAAACACAGTTGAAGTCCAATGCAAGTAAAGTGCATACAAAGTCACATAAAGTGCAAATGCTAATATAAGTGCATAAAATGTGTTTAAAGTTGTCAGGATACAGGTTCCGGGGCGATAGAGTCGAGCCACTATGCAATAAATCGGAGAGCTTGCAAAGCAGATATATATTCAGAAGGATTTATTATAAGGACACAGGAGAAATAACAATATAAAAAGGGGGTTATGCAAAAAAGGGAAATGATGAATAAACAATAATAGATAAACCGAAGGCATACAGATGAGGCAAGAATAAAAAGGGGTGATATATTAACGATGCAGATCCAGAACAGAAAGGAATATATATATATATATACACACACACATACATAAAATGAGAGAGTTATGAAGTAAGAGGGAAACAGATATAACATATACAGATTACAGGTAATGGTATTTAAGCAGAGAAAAAGATATAGGTTATACAGAGAAAGACACATATAAATCAGAAGAGTTTAAGGAAAACAGGAATACACTGAATAAATATATGCAAGAGAGAAGATAACAAAGAGGAAGAAGTCTTTAAATAATAAAGTAGTAACTTAGTCCTCAGAGTGCACTCTGCATAGGTATCCAGGTAGTAAATGAAATAAATCCTTGTAATCCAGGGGAGGTGATGGGAGAAATCCAGGGAGAAACAATAAATCCAGTGAGTAGAAAGAGGAGATCCAGCAGGTAGAAATGGGATCCAGAACTCAGGTAAATAGGGATTGCACAAGTTCAGCTCCTAGCAGCTTGGAGGTTCCAAGTCAATGAGAAAGCATTGGGCTTCAGGTGTGGCCTGGTTTTATGCAGGGTGATCAGTGGGATTAAACAACACCTGAGCGCTGCATGGTAGGAGGTGAATCTCAGTACTACTGCTGCAAGTCCTACTACTATAAGGCAGCGCTATGCTTTTTATTACGCCGTCGGCGATTTTCCTTACAAAAGTGCATGTGAAAGTCTTTATAGCGGTTGCTATAACAAAGTCCTACTTTCCGAATGAAAAGTGAAAAAAGAGGGGGAAAACAGTCCAACCGTCCATATGTTCTATAATGGAGATATGGGAGAATCCGATCCGGTCACCACGTAGATATTCAAATTTTTGCGTGAAGTCCTGATGTGGTGTCTTCGCCTAATTCCTATGTGGACTCACAGTTCCAAAAATGGGAAAAAGGAGGGGAGAAAGGAGAGAGATGATAGATGCCTATAGACAAGGGAACACTTACGCTTTTAAGGCTAGGGTCAGACTGAGGCAGTGCGAACGCGCGTTCTGGCGCACTTAATCACGGCCGTGCTAGCAGCAGATGCCGGGCAATGACAGCCAATATACGAAGTACGGTCGCACAAAAGTCCGGCTGCACAACGCAAGTGGAAAATGAACGCATTTTTTCGAGAACGTTAAACCACTAGTACTGACGTACAGAGTGCGCTGCGTCCGCTAGCGGCGTGTGTGCTTGAATTGGAGACGTCAGACGCTGCTAATGTCCGGCCAACATAACGTCCAGATGCAAGAAGTGTTTTATTGATGATCCGTACAAAATCACGGATGAAACTGCGCATAGTATGACCGCTATTGCGTATTCCGTGAAAAAATACGTCCATTCTTCGAACGCACATTTTCAGGGACAACGTGAAAAATGCGTTAGTCTGACCCTAGCCTTAGAGCCTCGTTTACCGGCTCTAGTGTGAAGTGCCTTGGGCCTGGTTGAGGGTAGCCTCTGCCCTTCTTTATAATTTGTTTGATTGTCTTAGGTGCAGGGAGGTAGAAGAAGAGAGAGACATCCTCATAGTGTAGCTTATAGCCAAATGCTTAGATGAGTAAGGTGAAAAAAATAGACAAACTCACCGATGGTGCAGCCTTAGAATTTCAGGCTCAACTTGTTAGCGTGTGGTACTTCCTATTCGGTGGGTACCTTCACCTCTCTTGTCTGCAGGCAATCTTTTTCAGGGATAAAAAGTGGAATATGTAGGACATGCACTGTTTAAAAAGAGTCTTAAACAGAAGTGGTGAAAGAAATGTAAAAGGGTTTATTAGAACAAATAAAATTAAGTATGAACTAGACATGTGCACAGCACAAAATTTCGTTTTGAACTAATGGATTAGTCCTAAAATGCAATTTATTTAGTTGCTAAAGAAATTCGTTTTCAGTTCTTTAGTATGAAAACCAATTTCATTAATCCGAAAACCAGTGGATACAATTACTATTGTAGTGGCTCCTCAGAGGGCTGAGATCGCTGCTTGTTACAGTATCTCTCACTCTCAGCACAATGTGTCAGGCAAAGCTGGTACAGTAACTGACTGCTGCTCATTACAGCGCTCAGAGTTTCAGTAAAACTAGTAAATAATATTTTTATATATAAGAGGTTAGAACAATATTATTTCCTTGTTTTACTGAAGCTCTGAGCGCTGTTACAGTCAGTTACTGTAACAGCTGAGCCTGATCTATTGTACTGAGAGATAATATAACAAGCAGCCGATCTCAGAGCTCACAGCCACTGGATTTAAAGGGCTAAAAAAAAAGGCTCCTCTCTGTATATTGTAGATAACATCCTCCTGCATTAATTAATACCCCTCTCTGTATAATGTATACAACATCCACCTGCATTAATTAATGCCCCTCTCTGTATAGAACATCCTACTGTTTTGGCACGTGGAGGGTGCAGAACTTCAGAATGCAATGCTTATCCAGCACAGGAGAGGGGACTTTTACTTAAACTTTGTATCTCTGTGGGGGAGACACAGGAATATAAAAGCAGGTGAGAGGGAAAATATTAACGTAAATCGGTCTGAAAGCTCAGAGAAGAGATGACTGGTACAAATTTATTTTTATAATAAAATAAAGCACTTTAAATCTAGGGAAACATTCAAATCAATCACACTGAAGGCTCATAATGACAGAGTAACTGTGAGAGCTGGATACTAAATGTATCAGACGTAAAAAAAAAACTTTATAACAAGCAGCACTGGGAGAGGAGAGGGACTTTATATAAAACGTGTATTATAGATGAGGAAAGGGGGATAGTGCTCCTGGATTATATAAAATGCATCAGACCTAAGCCCCTATTATGCAGAGCGGGAGGGGAGATAACACACGTTTTATAAAGTCCCTCTCTTCTCCCAGCGCTGCTTGTTATAAAGGGTTTTTCACTATCCAGCCCTCCTCTGTCATTAGCTTTCAGTGTGATTTATTTGAATGTTTTCCTCTTCCAGCTGCTTTTATCATCTTGACTGCCTCATAGACATGCAAGGGTTAAGTAAAGGTTTCCTCTCCTGTGCTGGCTGTCTGTGCTGCGAGTGAGTATTCTGGAGCCTATCACTGTCAGATTTTCGGGTAGGGGTCGGGAAAGATTACGCATACACATCTTTTCTGTATCTTTGCGATGTTGTGTTCATTACTGGTCTCCTTCACTCAATGTAATATCACAAAAAGGACTGAAACTAAAATGTAGTGCATTTTATCTTAGTTTCTTTTGTTTTTTGTTCTGAGCAGTTTCGTATCTCTTGAGTCATACTGAAACTAAATCATCCCAAAATTCAGACTAAATCGTTTTAGTACTAAAACGAATGCACATGTCTAGAATGAACATGGATTAAAACAATAGTTAAAAGGTGGGAGGGAAGTTATCCCATTTTGTGACTTCCCTCCCACCTTTTAGCTATTGTTTTAATCCATGTTCATACTTAATTTTATTTGTTCTAATAAACCCTTTTAAATTTCTTTCACCACTTCTGTTTAAGACTCTTTTTAAACAGTGCATGTCCTACATATTCCACTTTTTATCCCTGAAAAAGATTGCCTGCAGACAAGAGAGGTGAAGGTACCCACCGAATAGGAAGTACCACACGCTAACAAGTTGAGCCTGAAATTCTAAGGCTCCACCATCGGTGAGTTTGTCTATTTTTTTCACCTTACTCATCTAAGCATTTGGCTATAAGCTACACTATGAGGATGTCTCTCTCTTCTTCTACCTCCCTGCACCTAAGACAATCAAGCAAATTATAAAGAAGGGCAGAGGCTACCCTCAACCAGGCCCAAGGCACTTCACACTAGAGCCGGTAAACGAGGCTCTAAAAAGCGTAAGTGTTCCCTTGTCTATAGGCATTTATCATCTCTCTCCTTTCTCCCCTCCTTTTTCCCATTTTGGGAACTGTGAGTCCACATAGGAATTAGGCGAAGACACCACATCAGGACTTCACGCAAAAATTTGAATATCTACGTGGTGACCGGATCGGATTCTCCCATATCTCCATTATAGAACATATGGACGGTTGGACTGTTTTCCCCCTCTTTTTTCACTTTTCATTCGGAAAGAAGGACTTTGTTATAGCAACCGCTGTAAAGACTTTCACATGCACTTTAACCCTTTCGCTGCTGAGGCTTTTCCCGCCCCTGTGCTGAGGTCATTTTTACCGGTTTTGCTCATCATGTTTAAACGTGTTTTGAAGGCTTATTTTAGTATATGACCCAGACATATTATATATCGTTCTTTCCGTCAGACTCGGTAGATTCATAATATGTCATTATTATATGTATACGTTATGTCATGTCTGTATATTATAACAAAAAAATGCAATAAAATATGTATTTTCAATAATTTACAATGTGTAAAGTGTTTTTTTTTCACATTTTAACATGCGAGCAATTGCGGTTATATTTTGTATGGGGTGCGCTTGTTAAAAAAATTAGAGATGGGGTCTCGTTACATTTTTTTTTGGGGAAAATTACACTATTTTTAACAAACGCACCGCATACAAAAATCGTTAGTGCAGCATCATTGTTCACATTATAATTGAAATGGGAACAATATTGCTGTATTAACAAAACAAAAAAAAGAAAAAAAAAGTGTTTATTTTTTTTTATAATTTTTTTTTAAAATTATTTATTTTATTTTTTTTTCATTTTTTTTTTTTTTTACAACATTTTTCACAGTAGTGTTTGGTATCGTTGGAACGGCCATGCTCTGGCCGATCCAACCATACCAAACATTAACCCCTAACTGCCACGGATCGGGAGATAGGGAGTTCATTGGAACTCCCTATCTCCACAGTTGGTGGCAGTTAGGGGTTAAGTCCAGGACTGGCGTCATCATGCTACGCACGATGACGCCAGTCCTCAGGGGGAGTTCCCGGAGGCTTGGCCGACATCCAAGATGTCGGCCAGCTCCGGGAAAGGATCGCGAACCGGCGCTTTTCAGCGCCGATTTGCGATCCAGCTCCCCAGGGGTTAATGCCAGGCACCATTTGGAAGGGCAGGCTGTGCCCTTCCAAATGATGCCTGGGTTAACCCCCGCAGAGCCGCCGATCGGGAGGGAGAGAGGTCCGAAGGACCTAACCCCCCCTCCCTTTCAGGCGCCTCCTCCGCACATGCGGGGGGGCACCTGAATTAGGTGTCATCGCGCTGCCGCGATGACACCTAATACCGGCGGCTGCGGTTCCGGATGCGCGGCTGACATCGAGGATGTCAGCCTGCACCGGGGGGGCCAGCGATCGGCCGGAACCCGGCCGAACGCTGACCCCAATGGGAGGACGCGCTCAGCGCGTCCTCCGCATACCAGCGGGAATGCTGAGGACGCGCTGAGCGCGTCCTCAGCATCGAAGTGGTTAAACACATTTTATGCACTTATATTTGCATTTGCACTTTATGTGACTTTGTATGCACTTTACTTGCATTGGACTTCAACTGTGTTTTTTCTGAAGTGTACGCAATTACTTCTACACCTCTCACGCTTGCACCTAGTGGTCTTTTTGACCGTGCACTTCCCAACTGGGAACACCGCTTTAACCTTCGTTTATGTAGGCACAATTTGTATCATATGCCTCGAGACCCCAATTGACCACCCTCAAAAGAGATTGCGCCACTAGGACCCACCCCCTTCCCCTTACTGTACATTTACACATTTCTGTCGAGGTTCTGTGTTTAAACCCTGGTTGGCTGCACAACACAAACATAAGCACTCATTTATTATTAAGCGCCTCCATTGTGTAGTGTATCCCCTTTGTACTTCGTATATTGCCCATCATTGGCCGTCATTTGCTGCTACTACGGCTGTGATAAAGTGCAGCTGCACGCGTGTTCGCACTGCGTTCATCTGACCCTAGCCTAACATAACCCCATAGAAAGAAGCCGTTTTTATAGGCGAGACGTGAATTACTGCAACTTTTTATCTTGACCATTTAACTGAATACGTGGCACCACAACTGCATGACCTTCAACCAACCATAATTTTCCAGCAAGATGGTGCACGGCTACATTAGGCACTGCATGTTCATGGGTTCCTAAATTAAACATTTCCAGACCGGTGGATTGGAAGGGGTGGGCCAATTCCCGGCCACCTTGTTCACCAGATATCACTCCCCTCGACTTCTTTCTATGGGGTTATGTTAAAGATATGGTGTATGGAACAAAGGTACGAGACATCACTAATCTAAAGCAGAGGATCACTAATGCCATTGCCACCATTGATGAGGGTATGCTACAGCGAACATGGCAAGAAATTGAGTACCGTCTTGATGTGCTTTGTGCAACTAATGGTGCCCATATAGAGGTGTATTGAAGAAGGCAAAACTTAAATATATTCGTCTCATTTTGTAATAAATTTCACTTATTCGTCTTTTCATTTGCCTTTGTAATAAATTTTTGAAATTGTAAAGCGACTTTATGGACACCTTGTATATCTGGTATCCTCTGCTCTGTATGTTCCCATTGTGTTCAGCTCTGCCTTGCCCCTGTGTCTGTATTCAGTGTCTTAATCAGTCCCTTTCCTGTCTTGTCCCTTGTATTTCTGTAATTATCTCTTTGTGCATACCCACCTCATGTCTTATCCTTTTATTTCATTAATCTGTGTTTATTACATATCCAGTGTCTGCCCTATTTTCTGTCTCGTCCAGCTGCACCTTATATTTGTTATTCCCATATTACTCTTGATTTACTCCGCTGTGTTTCACCTGAATAAATCCTTTTATGCTACCTTTATATTTGCCAATAGCACTTTTATTACTGCATAATGAGTTCGCACCTGTAACTATGCACGCTGAACGTGACAGAATTTCAAAGTTTATTGTGAGTAGCAGATCTTTGTTATGGTCCAAACATTTGATAGAGGAAATAAAATGGACACCCCCTGGCAAGGCGGAGCCACCTATGTAATACTACCACATTCATCAATGCCCTCAGGGATTCTTGTGGGACAGTGCATAGGTCACCTCAGGAGTCAGGACATCAGGGATACCTTTCGAGCATTTTTATTGAAACTTTGTACAATCCCTTCAGACTCATGCTGCAGATAATTCACTGTCGCTTGACAGCATAAGGGCATTCCTTCATAAGATTAAGTTCCTCTGTCAGCCTCGGAAATAATGGAGCCTCTGGGTACAGTTACCTATCACAGAAGAAGGTTAGCTGGGCATTGGGGTGTTTGAAGCCGCATAAAGTGCCTGGAGTGGATGCAGGGCTGGATTTATAACTAGGCAGAGTAGGAATGTGCCTGCCACAAGGGGGCACCTTGCTCTGTGTAAAAAAAATAAAAAAAAAATATTTACAAGCATGTGGACCAATGTATCTCTGGAGCTCTACGGGCTAGAGGGACATAATAGTAGGGCCGGCCTTAGACCTTTCGGTGCCCCGTGGGAGAAAGCTTTGCAGCGCCCCCTAGTGACCACACCCCTCAGCATTTATTTATTTATTTTATTTATAAAGGATTTTACCAGGAAGGATACATTGAGATTTCTCTCGTTTTCAAGCATGTCCGGGGTTCAAGAACATTGAAGTGTTACAGTTACAGAAATACAAAGTAATACAATGCAAGATATTAAAAAAACAACACAAATATACAGATTAACAGAAAATAAATATGTAGGAAATATAGTCACTAGGTTACATGTTTACAGGTGCATTCTGTATTGAGGTATGTTAGTAAACTAAGGAGCTCTTGAGTGACTTAAGACTGGGGGAAGATTTGATGGTGTCTGGGAGGTTATTCCATAATTGTGGTGCTCTGTAGGAAAATGAGGACCGAGCCACTGTCTTTATGTATTGTGGTATTGCAAGTAAGGTGCTGGTCCTGGATCGGAGGTTATAGGATGAGGGAGCTGCTGGGGGAAGCAGTCTATTCATGTAGGGTGGCAGCTTCCCAGAAATGCTCTTCGACACCAGGCTGGAAAGGTGAAGCCTTTCTGGATTCCAGCGATGGCCACTTTAGCTCTTTTAACATGTCACAATGGTGGGTCATGTAGTTACATTGTAGCGCAAAGCGGCAGAATGAGTTATACAATGTAGTAAGTTTATGAAAGTGTGTTTGCGGGGCGGCTGCATACACTACATCTCCGTAATCAGTAGCCGGCATAAGCATTTGCTGTACAATCTGCTTTCTTACCGTGGGACTCAGGCAGGATTTGTTTCTGTACAGGGCACCTAGTTTGGGGTAAAGTTTAGATGAGAGTTTTTCAATGTGGGGGCCAAAGGATAGATTAGGGTCCAACCACATACCTAGATATTTGAGAGAAGTGACTGTGATCAGCGTGCCATTTGATTTTGTCCCAACACAAAGATGGGGATTTTGCAATTTGTGTAGTTTAGGTGCTGTTCCAAAGAGCATCGTTACAGTTTTGTCAGTATTTTAAAAAGTTTGTTGTTTTTGATCCACTTTTCTACCTCTGTGAATTGTTCTTGCAGCACTGCCTCCAGCTGCCGGAGATTTGGTTTGCTGGTATAGATTACAGTGTCGTCTGCGTACATATGTACAGTTGAGGCTTTGCAGACGTTGGGCAGATCATTTATGAATATTGTGAATAGCAGGGGGCCTAGTATTGAGCCTTGGGGTACACCGCAAGTGACTGGGGGAGGGAGGAGCTGCCAGAAATTGACACATATTGTGATCGGTCGGATACATATGATTGAAACCAGGTTACCACACCCTTTCAGTTACCACACCCAACTCTCCAATACCTGCTCCACTTAACCACTTGGCTGCTAAGGACGCTCTCAGCGTGTCCTGCCAAGTGCACCTCCTGTGCTATGGACGCGCTGAGTGCGTCCTAGCACAGGAGGCAGCAATCAGCCGGGATTCCGGCTGATTGCTGGCCCCCCCCTGTGCGGGCTGACATCTTGCATGTCAGCCCGGCACTCCAGGAACCCAGGGGGGGAAGATAGATGTCATCGCGGCAGCGCAATGACATTTATTTCAGGCACCCCCCCCCCGCGAGTCTGGAGGAGGTGCCTGAAGGGGAGGGTGGGGTCCTTCGGACCTCTCTCCCTCCCGATCGCCGGGGTCCAGCGGCTAAAGGCAGGCACGGTTTGGAAGGGCACAGCCTGCCCTTCCAAACCGTGCCTGGCTTTAACCCCTTGGGTGCCGGATCAGGATTCGGCGCCGACAATGGCCGAATCGTGATCCTTTCCCGGAGCTGGACGACATCTTGGATGTCGGCCAAGCTTCTGGGAACTCCCCCTGATGACTGGCGTCATCGTGCATAGTGCGATGACGTCAGTCCTGGAGTTAATACCTAGTTGCCACCAATGGTTCCAACCCCGCAGCTAGGGGTTAGTGTTTGGTATTGTTGGATCGGCCAGAGCATGACCTTTCCAATGATACCAAACATGACCATGTAAAAGTTAAAGAAAAGAAAACAAATACAAATAAAAAATTTTTATTTTTTTTATTATGTTTTTTTAAATAAGTTTTTTTTTTTATTTGTTAATGCAGCAATATTGTTCCCATTTCTAAAAAGACACCCCCACACCCTGAATATATGGAGGAGCCCCTAAAAAGACACACGCACACCCTGAATATTAGAGATGTGCATTCGTTTCGGAAAATTCGGAACAAAATCCATTAATTCGTATTTCGGAAGTACTTCCAAATAACGAATCGATAAGAAACAAATTTGAAATGAAACGAAATGGTATATAACAAATTATCATCAAATGTGTCATCATCATAAAAGAAAAATTTGAATAATTTTGTTTTTTTTGGTGTTCCGGAATTCGAATCAATATCAACTACAGAATTGATATATCAACTATCGAATTGATCTTAAATTAAAATACATACAAGTAATGCAGTCAGCAAACAACTTTATGAAACAAATTAATTTCGTTTGAGTTTCACAAGCACCTGTCCCTTTTAAATTGACTCAAATACTAAATCTGTGAGACAGCTTAATTTAACCCTAGCTTGTTTTTTAACAGCAAAATTTGATTAATTGGGGTTTTATTTAGTGATCCGAAAGTCGAATTGATATCAACTATCGAATTTGAAATGCACTATCAAATTGATCTTAACATACAATACAAGTAATAGTCAGCAAAGGACTTTATGAAACAAATTAATTTTGTTTCACTGTTTAATTTGACTCAAATACTAACAGGGTTATTCAAAGAGATTCGAAAAGTCACTGCTCGTTCGGTGACTTTTCGTTCTCTTCAATTCGGTTCCTTTTGCCGATCCCATTTCGATGACCCTGCGGTGTATTCAGCAAACATCACAGGGTCCCCGAATTGCAGGGAAAAGCTGCCGCAAACCTGACGAAAACTAACCGCAAAACCCACCGAATGCACGCCGAAAGCCCCAAAAACATCTGGATTAACCTGCCGAAAACCACAGAAAAAACCCGAACAGGAGCTGATCACACACAGCTGAAGCAGCTGAGACCGCAGACGAGGGAGGTGAATAAATTAGCAAAACCGTTTGTGTGAATCTGTGAAAATGAAAAGCTGTTTGCAAAGAAACTACTGAGCGAAAATGTCTGAAATTTGCATATGAGGTCCAGGGAATGATAATAAAAAGGGCTGTTACAGAAAAAAGAAGTAAACTTAAAAAAAAAAAAAAAAAATCGGACTTTTAAAAAAAAATTCCGAAAAATGCTTAAAATATCCTAAAAAATCTATAAATAAAGAGACTCTTTACTGCCGAATTTTATAATGAACGGTTTATTAGATATTGAATTAAAACGGAAATATTTTTAACATTGAAGCCTATGGGATTGTCCTGAATAAACCTGCTGAATTAAACCCCCGAATGGCAGGGCATTTCGGGAACCTTTCACTGCTGGTTTTTGTTCTCTGAAAAGCCGAAGCAGTGCTTTTCATGGGGATTTCACTGCCCTCGAACAGGCACCGAACAGGCACCGTATGTTCAGGCAATTCGCCAGGATTTGGCGAATTGCCTGCTCTCTGGATAGCCGAATGGCCAGGAAAGCCATTCAAGCAATTCGGATCTCTTTGGATAACCCTGTATATCTGTGAGACAGCTTAATTTAACCCTAGCTTGTCTTTTAACAGCAAAATTTGATTAATTGGGGTTTTATTTAGTGATCCGAAAGTCGAATTGATATCAACTATCGAATTTGAAATGCACTATCAATTGATCTTAACATACAATACAAGTAATAGTCAGCAAAGGACTTTATGAAACAAATTAATTTTGTTTCACTGTTTAATTTGACTCAAATACTAACAGGGTTATTCAAAGAGATTCGAAAAGTCACTGCTCGTTCGGTGACTTTTCGTTCTCTTCAATTCGGTTCCTTTTGCCGATCCCATTTCGATGACCCTGCGGTGTATTCAGCAAACATCACAGGGTCCCCGAATTGCAGGGAAAGGCTGCCGCAAACCTGACGAAAACTAACCGCAAAACCCACCGAATGCACGCCGAAAGCCCCAAAAACATCTGGATTAACCTGCCGAAAACCACAGAAAAAACCCGAACAGGAGCTGATCACACACAGCTGAAGCAGCTGAGACCGCAGACGAGGGAGGTGAATAAATTAGCAAAACCGTTTGTGTGAATCTGTGAAAATGAAAAGCTGTTTGCAAAGAAACTACTGAGCGAAAATGTCTGAAATTTGCATATGAGGTCCAGGGAATGATAATAAAAAGGGCTGTTACAGAAAAAAGAAGTAAACTTAAAAAAAAAAAAAAAAATCGGACTTTTAAAAAAAAAATTCCGAAAAATGCTTAAAATATCCTAAAAAATCTATAAATAAAGAGACTCTTTACTGCCGAATTTTATAATGAACGGTTTATTAGATATTGAATTAAAACGGAAATATTTTTAACATTGAAGCCTATGGGATTGTCCTGAATAAACCTGCTGAATTAAACCCCCGAATGGCAGGGCATTTCGGGAACCTTTCACTGCTGGTTTTTGTTCTCTGAAAAGCCGAAGCAGTGCTTTTCATGGGGATTTCACTGCCCTCGAACAGGCACCGAACAGGCACCGTATGTTCAGGCAATTCGCCAGGATTTGGCGAATTGCCTGCTCTCTGGATAGCCGAATGGCCAGGAAAGCCATTCAAGCAATTCGGATCTCTTTGGATAACCCTGTATATCTGTGAGACAGCTTAATTTAACCCTAGCTTGTCTTTTAACAGCAAAATTTGATTAATTGGGGTTTTATTTAGTGATCCAAAATTCAAATTGATATCAACTATCGAATTGATATATGAAATTCGAATCGATTAGAAAAATTGATATGAAATTTTGAATCGATACAAACCGAAATTAGTTACGAAATTCCAAAAATGAAATTATTTAAAAACGAAAAAAAATTCAGCCATGCACATCCCTACTGAATATGTGGAGGAACCTCTAAAAATACACCAGCACACCCTTAATATATGGAGGAGCCCCAGGACATACTTGAAAACGAGAGAAATCTCAATGTATCCTTCCTGGTAAAATCCTTTTCAAATAAATAAAATAAATAAATAAAAGACACCTGCACAGCCATAAAGTGCTCCACAGACATAAAAATCACAGTAATGTGCTGTGTGTGTGAGCGTATCACAGAGTTGAGCTCCACAGCCTTTTTGCACCCTTATATATAGACAGTGCCAGTATCACAGTGCCAACCTTATATATATTAACAGTGTCAGCACTGCAGTAGTATCTCAGACCGTGCCCAGTGCTGCCCACCTTAGTTATAAACAATGTGCCAGTATTTCACAGTGCCCAGGTCCTTATACATACATTAACAGTGGCAATGCTAACAGTGCCCACCTTAACCATGTGAGATTGGCGAGTGGCAGATCGGCTCCCAACCTCGGCACGGCTCACAGTACTTTCTGGTCCCCCAACACAGCTGCAATCGCACCCTTCAGACTGTTCTGCGTGCAGCTCTACACTGCTACGCTAGGAAGCATCACGTGATGACTCCGTCAAATCAATCTCCCAGGTTGCGTTGGAAGGGGTGGCGTCAAAGAGGCGTGCCATCCATTCCCAGCCTCATGTTTGAACGTGGGAGACACACTGCAGGCACAAGCAGCCACGCAGACTGTCAGCTCCAGATTCTGACTCCTAGTCCGACACCGGAGGAGCTGAGTGAGGGAGGAGTAAGGCACCAGCAGCCAGCACGGCACCGGTGGCATATATAATGACGAGATGTAGGCCCTACGACCTTTGGGGACAAAATCTTGTGTGACTCTGTTGGTTGCCTGGCGCCCATGTTGCTATGGCGCTCTGTGCGCCCGCACACCCCAAAGGCCGGCCCTGCATAATAGGTATCATTGTAAAGGCCAAGTTAACCGGATATTTTTCCTTTTTTTTTATAACACCGCACTATTATTCAGTTTACAATTATAAAGTGAACAGTGATGCTGCGCTAACTCACTTTCTCATTTCCCACACTGCCAGCAAGTGTGGAGCTGAAGATGCAATGCATTATTTCATCAACACCCTTGACCGTGGCAGTACAGTGAGGAGAGACTGAGCGACTTTGGAACCTTGTAACTCTGAACTGTTCACTGCACAAGGTTAAGTGAGGTGTAATTGGAAAGGTCAGAGTCTGGACAGATATTGGCACTACATCTGGACCCATTGTTGCCCATTCTAATACACACTGATCGATGCATCTACCTACTTTCAGAATCGGAAGAGTATTGTCACGGTTGGTACCGGGGTGGCATGAGGGTACCGGGGTTGTCTGAGCCCAGTATGCAGGGAAACTAGATTTAACAGGTTGGAATGAGGAAGGTGAGATAGCAGAGACTGACCAGGCTGGATATTGCAGGATGATGGGGCATGTAGTTGCTGTTTCAGGGACCAGAGGGTATGGTGGGTGAACAGGAGCAAGAATCCAGATAGGGATCAAGGTAAACTGGATTATCAGAAACAGGTATGGAATAGTTTAGAGCATCTAAGTATAACACTTCTCTCTCTCTGAAGGATTAAGCTACAATAATGGAGCAAGTAGAGGAGGGGTGTGTGGTCTTTTATTCAGGTCTGGGTCATGTGTATGTGTATGTCAGGTGTTTAACTGGTTGTGTGCTGGTTCTGAGATGAGGGCTGCACTCTTCCAGTAACCGGCTGGGTGGAGTAGAGGTAATGTCACTGCTCTGCATGGAGAGAGCCTGTGGAGTCATGGGTTCGATCCCAGCGAGCGACCTCTCCAGTAAGTGTCCTTGGCAAGACACCTAACGGTACATAATCGCCACCCAGGACATACTTGAAAACGAGAGAAATCTCAATGTATCCTTCCTGGTAAAATCCTCTCTCAAAAAAAAAAATTTGCTCAAGTACAGGCACGGATCCTGACAAGTACGTATCCAGTACAACAGACGAGGTTAATACAATAAGGAACGTCTGAGGAATGCCAAGTGTTGTATGCCAGAGCAGGTTATTAGGAATGCCAGGGGTCGTATTGCCAGAGCAGAGTGTCAGCCAAGTGCCAGAGGTCATATGCCAAATTAGGTAGACAAAGGAATGCCAAGGGTTAAGAGCCAGGAGAAACAAAATACAACCAGTCAGTACACAGAAGTGTAATCAGAAAATACACAGCACTGAGAGGAGTGAGAACCATGTCAGGGCACCAGAGATATCTTTGGCTACTGTTTTTAAACCCGGAGGGCACCGCAGCATCACGCCACGACCTCGTCAAATGATCGTGCCCATGGGATGGTGTGTGACGTGACACTCTACCAGTAATGGAGCCCCGCTGGGCTGCTCTCCTTAGTACTGAATAAGTTTCAGCATCATGGGTAACAGCTCCGTGGGGCTCCAGAGCCCCGAGGGGCTGCTGTCCTTGGTGCTGAATAGGTTTCAGCACCATAGACAGCCCCTGCCAAACACAGCCAGACTGAAGAAAAGAAAAAAATACTGCGTTCAGCAAAGAACTAAAACCTTGTTTTAAGATAAATTAGGAATCCCAAAATTTCACAAATAAAATCCCCAAAAATGCCTAGAAAATCCTAAAAAATAAATGAATAAAGAGACTTTTTGATGTAAGTGAAAATTATAAACGGTTGAATAAATATTTAATAAAAACAGGGAATATTTTTTTAAATTGAAACCTATGGGATTATTTTATGTGTCTCATATTTTTATTGTACTACCGGCTGTATTTTATTTTGGTACCGGCTGGTATTTTATTACTGGTTGCTATTTTCATTGTTGTACCGACTGTATTTTATTTTGTACGACTGGTATTTTTATTGTAGTACCAGCTGTATTTTATTTTGTATGACTGGTATTTTTATTGTAGTACCGGCTGTATTTTATTTTTAGCATTTTCAATGTAGTACCGGCTGGTATTTTCCTTTAATACTGGCTGATATTTTATTTTTGGTATTTTCATTGTAGTACTAATGCTGCTGTCCTTGGTGCTTAAATATATTTCAGCACCAAGGACGGAGGGATTATGTATCTTCCCCCCCCTACTCTAAGTAATTAAATTAATCCTTTTCACATTCCGAAATAACTAATTAAATGAAATACAAATCAATCCAAAATATGACTTCTACTAATCTCCCGAATCGATTTGAATTACACGAATTTCCAGAAATATGATTCGATCTGAAATACGAATTACTTATCTCCTGAAATAATGAAAAGGTCTGAAATACGAATCGTGGTAACCTAACGAAAGCACCGAAACAAACTAAAAAACGTAACGGATCAATCCGAAACTAAACAAACACCCCTTCTACTTTTTTATTGGTGAAACCTGCTTTGGATTTGACATCTCTTGAAAATAAACTACTTAGCAAATTGTCCCTTGCTGCTAGGATGGGTTTGGCTGAAAGACGGATACGGGAAAGACCACCTCCTCTAGCTAAAGTCATTTCTAAAATACGGGATACTCGGCAAATGGATGAGATGACAGCCATAGTTCATCACACATCTGACATTTTAAAAAAAATAGACTCCCTGGTTAGATACGGGTTACTGATAGAGAGACTTTGGTTATGGTGTTTGCTACGTTATTATTTATTATAGCTGAGTCTGGAGTTCCCTTGACTGGTGGGATGGTGGAAGGCGGTAATGGTTTCTGAATTCCCGGGTAGGTTATTATCTTGCTGGCTCTTCCCCCTCCCCCCTTTTTTTTGGCAGACTGGGGCTCTTTTTCTTTTCAGATATAAAATGAAAATGCTGGAGATACATTGTTCTTTGTTGGCATTGTGGGACTTTGTCATACTTGCATACTTTTGATCTTATGTTCACGGTCTTGTCCTGCTGCGCCAGGATTGTTTATTATGCTTTATTTTCTTAATAATTACATTAAACAAAATCGATAGAAGTACTGAGCAAAAATATAAACCAGGAACTAAATTCTTAGAATGTTGTGTTGAATGAAGGCTGATGTACCTGGCAACAAAGTTTATTACAGTTAAAAAAGGCAAGCTGGCTTATTGCAACATGAATAAAGGGAAGGAGAGGGAAGGAAACGGTAGTGAAGACTAGGGATGTGCGTTTCGGACCGATTCGTTTTTTTCACAAAACGGGCCGATTCAGTGCCTCGGATTCGGCAGGATTTCCGAATCGGATCAGATCCGAAAACGGCCGAAACGAAACGATTTCCGATCCGAAATGAAATGAAAAAATTCGTAGTTTTTGTATGGAAGTGAAATGTGTAAAATAGCAATTCATTTTCGTTCCGTTCGTGATTTCGGTTCCATTTCGGTCATTTCGAACATCGTATTTTTCGGATTCCATTGCTGATTCCATAATTCTGTATCGTTTCCAATGATTCGATATTTCTGTCGATACGATAATTCTGTCGATACGGTAATTCTGCCGATTCTATCAGTTTTTTTTATTAAATAAAGATCCTTTTTTTCTTATGAATATGGATTGCACAACTTTATTTAATCATATTAAAATGGTATGAAAGGAACAAAAATTAACAAAACTATTTAAAAAAAACAAAACTGACCGAAATGGTCTGACTTTAAAAATAAAAACCAGAATAAAAGGTTTTAAAACGAAAAAAAGCTGAACAAAATTATCAGAAACAAAAAAAAAAAACAGAAAAAATAAAATGATTTAAAACGAAAAAATAAAATAAAAAATGCAGCATATGAATCCGCACACTGCGGGGAACAAGCGCCTCTCTGCGCGGTATAATTAATGCAGCATATGAATCCGCACACTGTGGGGAACAAGCGCCTCTCTGCGCGGTATAATTAATGCAGCATATGAATACGCACACTGCGGGGAACAAGCGCCTCTCTGTGCGGTATAATTAATGCAGCATATGAATCCGCACACTGTGGGGAACAAGCGCCTCTCTGCGCAGTATAATTAATGCAGCATATGAATACGCACACTGCGGGGAACAAGCGCCTCTCTGCACGGTATAATTAATGCAGCATATGAATACGCACACTGCGGGAAACAAGCGCCTCTCTGTGTGGTATAATTAATGCAACATATGAATACGCACACTGTGGGGAACAAGCGCCTCTCTGCGCAGTATAATTAATGCAGCATTTGAATACGCACACTGCGGGGAACAAGCGCCTCTCTGCGCGGTATAATTAATGCAGCTTATGAATACGCACACTGCGGGGAACAAGCGCCTCTCTGCGCGGTATAATTAATGCAGCATATGAATACGCACACTGCGGGGAACAAGCGCCTCTCTGCGCGGTATAATTAATGCAGCATATGAATCCGCACACTGTGGGGAACAAGCGCCTCTCTGCGCAGTATAATTAATGCAGCATATGAATACGCACACTGTGGGGAACAAGCGCCTCTCTGCGCAGTATAATTAATGCAGCATATGAATACACACACTGCGGGGAACAAGCGCCTCTCTGTGCGGTATAATTAATGCAGCATATGAATACGCACACTGCGGGGAACAAGCGCCTCTCTGCGGTATAATTAATGTATACGTCTGTGTTATATGTAAATGAATCCTGTCTGTATATTATAACTTATAATGCAATAAAATTTGAATTTTGGGGGGGGCGTGGCCGGCTCTGCATGGGAGCAGGCGCATCTCTGTGGAGCTCTGTGGGATTCTCTTATTATGGGGCCTTTAATGTGATTTTTTTTGTGAATTTACCCACTATTGGAGATCCTGTGCGGCTGGCCATTACAGGGTTTGCTTTGGGGCCCGTTTTAGCCCCCCTCTCCAAAGCACAGCCGAGTTTCTTTCTGAGGAGACCCTCCAGCAGCACCGTCGGCCATTTTGAGGCCTATTTTTTGTTCCCCGGACACCTCGCTCCTTGTCCCTCCTGAGCCCTCTGGAGGAGATGGTGCATCCCGCGCCCGCTAGCAGAATGGAGGCTATGTTCACGGCCCTTGAGACCTGTTTCGAACAGTCGCCGGGACAGGAGGAGAGTCTGATCGTTCCTACCTCATGGCGGTGGCTGATGGTGATGCTGGGAGTTGGTCGAGCAACTGAGGACCTACCGGAGGAGGTAATGGAGGACACCTGGCCTCGCGGCCTTCTGGTTCGCGACGCGGAACCACGGAACGGTGGGCCGGGAGACCCAGATTGCGAGCTACGCCTGCCCTCTCTGTATTCGAATGGGAGCGAGGCTGAGATGTTCACACGCGACGCCGGAGAAACTCTGACGGATGCGGAGACGACTTCCAAGGAGCCTTCACCGGGGGATGCGCTGGGGGCGCCGGCCGGGACTGTTGGGCCTTTTATCTGAGGAGTGGCAGCGCCGGCCATGGTCTAGCAGTACGGCTGGGGCGGCCGCAGCGGGAGCCTGGGGACTGGTCAGTGGTTATCCATCTTGTCTGCCACGTGGGCCTGCGTGCTGTGCAGATCTCGCTCCCCATCCCCGATTGTACCTGGGCTGACTGGCCTGGCCTCTACACCGATGCTCCACCTGTGTTGCGGCGGAGACCATTCGGAGACTCTGGCTGAGATTTTTACTCCAGATGTAGTTTCGCCTCATTGATAAACGACCCTTCTTTTCTGCTAATCCTTTGTGAGGACTTACTACCTTGTTATTTTTATTTTCCTACTCTTTTTGTGTTATAGCAGTTACTAGTTCCTAGCAGTTACTTTTCACTTTCTCTTTATCCTGCGGAACTTTTATCTATTATTATTGCTCCCTCATTTTTTGACCGTTTGCCGCTTATTTGTGAAGACCCCCCCCCCCCTTATGTTTTCTGTGTTATTATGCCTGTGATACTTGGTCCTGCGATGCCAACCCTGCTGGTCAGTCTATGACCCTTTGAATACAAAATAAAAATCTTAGATATAAAAAAAATTAGTATTTTCAATAATTTACAATGTGTAAAGTGTTTTTTCCCCCACATTTTAACATGCGAGTGTTTCACATCAGGACCTCGGATAAAGTCCTGAAGTTAACCCCTTAGTTGCCACCAATGGTGGAGATAGGGGGTTCCAATGAACCATACCAAACATGACTATGTTAAAAGTTAATTTAAAAAATGAAAAATTAAAAATTAAATAAAAAAATATTAAAAAATAAATAAATTTAAAAAAAATAATATTTAGACTATCCCAGAGTGAGAAAAAAAATAGTCGAAATGTATCCAAAGTCCCGATGTTTCACATCGGGACCTCGGATAAAGTTTTGGAGTTAACCCCTTAGTTGCCACCAATGGTGGAGATAGGGGGTTCCAATGGCAGCTCCGTGGCAGCTAGGGGTTAATGTTTGGTATCGTTGGATCAGCCAGAGCATGGCCTTTCCTTTTTTTTTTAACATATTGTGCTTTATTGCAAAATAAGTTGAACATACATGAAAAACAGTAGCAGTGTGTACAGGTTTTACAAAGTAAAATCATAGAAATAGGTGAACATAACATGGCGAGTGCCTAGGAGAAATTGCATTAGGGTAAGTACTGTGAGCAACCTTTGGTGTAAGTGTGTTCAGGGCTACGTAGATCATAAGAGGGTTTTGACCTGGTGGGACGAGGGCGGGGAGGGGGTTCAGATGATTTGGGCTTTGACCCGTTAAGGTCGGGGAACGACTCTCCGTATACGGGGCAGGCATGTGGTCATCCAATAGTACCAGGATTGGTGGTGTTCTGCAGTTTTACCCTGGAGCAGGGCGACCCTTTCTTCTGCCGATCTAATGTTTTCTACTTCGTGCAGCCATACAGTTAGTGGGGGAGCGTTGGGTTTACGCCAGACCTGTGGTATAACCAGGCGCGCAGTGTGTAAAAGTCTAATGGCGATCGATTTTCGGAAAACTTCGGGCGGGGCGACTGAGTGATTAAGCAGGCAGTATTCTGGGGTGAACGGGGGAGGGGGTTCTGCGACGTCACAGAGACATTTGTGTACAGAGTGCCAAAAGTCAGCTATAATGGGGCAATCCCACCATATATAAAGTGGAGAGGCACCGGGGGCATCACATCTCCAGCATTTATCAGCTCCTTGACCTGCGTAGTGGGTTAGGACTTGGGGCGTCTTATGCCATCTCGTCAGCACCTTATAATTAGCCTCCTGAACCCTGACTGCGGTGGAGCTGGAGTGTGCTAGTAGGCAGATTGCTCTCCACTGATGGTCTTCAAATGCGTGGTTCAGTTCACGTTTCCAGTTAATGCGTAAGGTGCTAGTCAGAGGGGTTAGTGCTTGTAGCATATCATACATCAAGGAGAGGCAATGTGATGGGTATCTGCCTCTCTCTACTAATGCCTCAAATTGTGGGGGTGGTTTAATATAGTCCTGAAGTGGGGCGTGAGATCGCAGTGTTTGTATGAGTCTATGGTGGTGGAATCGAGTCAGAAAGGATCCCGCGTGTGGTACGGGCAACTGGCTACAGGGAGTGGGTCCCGTCTCGGTCAGGAAATGCTTGGGTCGGGGAGGGATAGGTTGGCCTTCGGGGGTCATCGGTGTCAGGGTTCTAGAAAAGGTCGGGAGCCATTGCAGTGGCATGAGTGGTGAGGGAAAAGGGGTAATGTCCTCTCCGCGTGTCAAGGTGTGCCAGGCTCGTATGGTAGCACGTGTCAGAGGGTGCGGGTCCATTAGGTATTTTTGTACGGAGATCGGAAGCCATGGGAGGCAGGGCAGGTGGCACTGCGCCATTGCCTGTTCGAGAGCAACCCACGGTCTGGTTACTGAGCCAGTGGTCCACTCCACAATGCGCTGCAAATGAGAGGCTATATAGTAGTGACAGAAGTGTGGAAGCGCAGCTCCTCCCAATTGTTTGGGAGCTGTTAACAGGGCCATGCTGATTCTCGGTCTTTTAGAATTCCACACATAGGTTGAGATCATGGTGCGGAGCTGCGCAAAAAAAGAGTGTGGCAGCAGGATAGGGAATCCTTATCGAAAACTTATCGTTTGGAATAGATATAGGATGCGGGGCAGGATGTTCATCTTCACTGCATTAATGCGTCCGAACCACGAGATATGTGGGTATGACCAGTGTTGCAAGTCTTTTGACAGAGCCGCAAGCAGAAGCCTATAGTTTGCCTGGTACAAATTCCTGCATGTCGCCGTGAGAGTGATCCCCAGATATTGGAGACCAGCTGTGCACCATCGGAAGGGAAACAATCCCTTCCTTGAATATCTGTTGGTCTTCAGGGACATTTAGTGACAGAATTTCCGATTTATCCATATTGATGCGGAGATTACTAATGGCGCCATATTCTGCGAATAGGTTAATTAATTGCGGTAACGTCTCGGCCGGTCGGCGGATGAAAAACAGCATGTCTTCGGCGTATGCCATATGCCACCACACGGTGTTCCACTTCCACCACCGTAACTCCATGTAATTGAGGTTGCGAGCGGATCGCCTGCAAGAAAGGCTCTAGGGTAAGGGCAAACAGGAGGGGGGAAAGGGGGCAACCCTGCCTCATGCCGTTGTTGATGCGGAAGGGGGTCGAAAGAGCCCCGTTCACATTAAATCGGGCAGAGGGGTTGGTGTAAAGCGCTTCTATCCAGGCCATCATATTGCGTCCCAATCCTATATGTCTCAAAGTGCCAAAAAGAAATTGCCATCTGACGCGGTCAAAAGCTTTGTCCGCTTCATTGGATAATAGAAGCATGGGGTCCGCTTTGCGTCCGGAGGCAATGAATTAGGTTAATGGCGCGGACGGTGTTTGCCCTGCCTTCCCTCCCCGGGATAAATCCTGATTGGTCATCGCAGATAAGTTGTGGCATGAGAGGGTTAAGCCGGTTGGCAAGGATTTTAGCAAATAGTTTCACGTCCTGATTCAACAGTGAGATGGGCCTGTAACTACCACAGAATTCTGGGTCTTTGCCTGGCTTAGGGATAAGGGTTACAGTTGCCATCAGGGTCTGAGCAGTCAGGGGGTCTCCGTTCGCAGTGGAGTTAAAGGCCACGAGCCACTGGGGATCAACACGTCCCTCAATGATTTGTAGTATATTAGGGGGAGGCCGTCAGGGCCAGGAGCTTTACCCGTCGGGGTCTGTTGAATGGCCTCAGATAGTTCTTCCACCGTGATCGGTCAGTCTAGCAGCCGTCCGGTCTCCTGGGAAAGGGTTTTATCAAGGTGGGTTTTCAAGTATGCATCTATTTTAGGTTGTATCTGCGGGGCAGGTGAGGTGGGTATATTGTAAGCGTCTGTAAAGTGTCGAAGCAATAAGTCCATCAAATCTCGCAGGTGTGTAAGCAGTGCGTCAGTTGGTGTGCATAATTTAGAGATGTACATAGCGCGATTACAGTTGCGAAGTGCGTGGGCCAACAGCCTACCGCATTTGTTCCCCTGATCATAAAAGAGCTGTTTGGTGCGTTTCATGGCAGTTAGGGTGCTAACATTAAGCAGGGAGTGTAATTCCGCTTTGTATCTCAGAAGTTCTGTGTAGGTCTAGTCGGAGAGTGTCATCTTATGTGTAGATTCAAGGTCGTGTATGAGGGAGTTCAGTTCGGTCAGGCAGTTGGTCCGTTCCCGTTTAAGGCGCGCGCCCTGTGTCATCAGGTAGCCCCTCGCAACTGTCTTATGTGCCTCCCAGATCACTGGGGTGGGGACGTCAGGAGTAGTGTTCTCCACGAAATAGTGTTGGAGCGTGTCTCGTAGGCCCTCCAGTATCTGAGGGTCATTTAATAGAGTCTCGTTCAGGCGCCAGTGTGCGGATTTAGGTCGGTGGAGGGAGGTGGCTAAGGTCATAATGACCGGGCAGTGATCAGCCCAGGCTGTGGTGCCGATGGTAATTGACTGTACAAGATGTGCAAAATTAATGGGCAGGAACAGGTAGTCAATACGAGAGTAGCGGTCATGAATGTTGCTATAAGAGGTGTAACAGTCGGGTGCAATGCTCGCCAGCAGTCTATCAGTTTATGATCGTGGAGTTGAAGTCGGGCCTGTCGGTGCACTGAGGATGCCACACTGGATGTGCCTCGGAAGGTGTCTATGCGGGGATCGAGAGCTAGGTTAATGTCTCCACCTATGACAAGTATTCCTTCTGTAAACGACATGATGGCTTGTAATATATTACAGAGTGCCCGATGTTGACCCTTGTTAGGGAGATAGACAGATGCGAAGGTGTAAGTTTGGGAGCCTATTGACCCCTTAACTAATATGTACCTGCCCCCTTCGTCATATTGGGCTTCCATGAGTGTGAAGGGGACATGCCTGGAGATCAGTATGGCAGTGCCTCGTATCTTTCCCTCCCTGCAATTCCCAAAGTAACCCGTGGGGTAGTGTTGATTGCGAAAGCTTGGAGCTTTGTCGTGTGCAAAATGCGTTTCTTGTATTAGGGCCACCGAGATGCGAAGTTTAAGAAGTTCCCAAAGGGCAATATGTCTTTTCGTGGGGATGTTTAAGCCCCCTGCATTTAATGTCAGTACCCGGAGGGTGTCTGGGGTAAACGCCATTAGCCTATGATCGCGTGAGAGTAGCGCGTGGAATAGAAATCACTAACCAGTGAAACAGAATCAGTAACAAAATCAATAACAATCAAATAGGTAATGAAATAGAAACAATTCAACAGAGCTATCGCAACTCGTGTGGTATACAAACCCGTGGCACCAAATGAGGTGTCGGGAGAGACCAGTCGAACCACCTAAATAGTGGTGGGTTGCACCTTGGTGGGGTACGTGATGTGAGCGCCTCACCAACTCTGGCGCGTTTTGTCCGGGGGTGCGTGGTATAGGATCTCCGCTACCTCCGTAGGTGGGAAACAGTTGTAACTTCCAGGTGTGGTGTTTCTGTCTCTAAGATTAGTCATGGCCGGAGCAGTGGGCGCTGGTTGTCAGCCAAAAGGAGGTATCCGCGGCCAGGCGACCATCCAGACTTCTCAGGAGTGCGTATAACAGAATCAGAGTGGATGGGAGATGGACAGTCTCAGCCGTCTTGGGAGCTAGAGGGCGTGAAGACAGGTGAATGTAGGGGCGCCCCTCTTGGTCTCCGCAGACGCGGATTACATTGTGGGAGGGGGGCTCAGAGGCGTAGGCAGCGGTCGGGTCAGGCCATGCTGTCAGGGTGGTAGATGGAAGGTTTAGGGCCTGAAGGAAGCCTCCCAGTTCAGATTCGTTACGGGCTGTAACCGGGCCCTCAGTGGTGCGTACCTGGATCCCGAAAGGGAGTAGCCATCTGTACTACAAGTTCTCCTTCTGTAATGCCATAGTGAGTGGTTTCAACTTTCAAAGCTTTGCGGGTGTGCAACGTAATAGGAGAGACGTTGTGATATAGGAAAACAGTGGCTCCTTCAAAGTTGATGTGGGGCCTTTCACGCGCTCGGCGCATAATCTCTTCTTTGACGCCAAAGCGGAGGAGGAAGCAGATGACATCCCTCGGCGGGGCATCCGCTGGCCCTTTTGGACGAAGTGCTCTATGATAGCGTTCAATATCAATATGTGAAGCGTGTTCATGGCCCAAAATAAAGTTGAATAGATGGAGCAAAATCCTACCCAATTCTGCCGGTGACCCTAATCCTTCGGGCAGGCCTCGGATTCGTATATTCTGTCTGCGGCCACGATTCTCAAGGTCTTCAACGTGGCGTGTCAGCGTGATCAGGAGATTGTGGTGTGTTTCGACACGCGCTGCCGTCTCCGAGACAAACGTGGTCTGGGCCTCTTGTCGATTTTCAACCTGCTCCAGGCGTCCCTGTAGGCCCCCTATGTCCCCGCGCAGCATCTGGATTTCTGCTGCCAGAGATTGTCTCAGGTCCGTGGTGGCACTGATCAGGTCGGCCTTAGTGGGGAGTGAGCGCAGGAGGTGTATAACGTCCGATGGGGCGTCCCATGGGTCTGCTGCAGAGGTCGTGAGACAGAGCCGCATGGTGAGGACGGCGCCATATTGGGAGAGGCTGGGGCTTCATTCTGTCCCGGCGTCGGGGCAAAAAACTGCCTAATACCGGGCGTGGTGGGATCGCCGCAGGTCCCTGGCATTTCCGGCGCCTGGGGGGGGCTTCTTTCCACGTCCCATGGCCGAGGATTTGGAAGCGGTGCAGGGTTGTAAGCGTAGGTGAGCGGGAGCTCCTTCTTTAAGCGGCCATTCGGCTCGGCGTCCAGACCACGCCCCCGGCCTTTCCAACCATACCAAACATGACCATGGTAAAAGTTGAGAAAAAAATTAAAAATTCAATAAAAAAAATATTAAAAAATACATAAATTTTAAAAAAAAGTTGTTTTTTTTGTTTTGTTTTGCTAATGCAGCAATATTGTTCCCATTCAATTATAATGTGAACAATGATGCTGCACTAACGATTTTTGTATGGGTTGCGTTTGTTAAAAATCGTGTAATTTTCCCCCAAAAAAATGTATGTAACAAGTCCCCCATCTCTAATTTTTTTAACAAGCGCAACTCATAGAAAATATAACTGTAAATGCTTGCATGTTAAAATGTGAAAAAAAACACTTTACACATTTTAAATTATTGAAAATTCTAATTTTATTGCATTGTAAGTTATAATATACAGACAGGTTACATATACATATAACAGACGTATACATGAATTATACAGCAGAGAGGCGGTTCCCTGCATTGTGTGGATTCATATGCTGCATTAATTATACCGCGCAGAGAGGCGCTTGCTCCCCACAGTGTGTGTATTCATATGCTGCATTAATTATACCACACAGAGAGGCGCTTGTTCCCCGCAGTGTGCGTATTCATATGCTGCATTAATTATACCACGCAGAGAGGCGCTTGTTTCCCGCAGTGTGCGTATTCATATGCTGCATTAATTATACCACACAGAGAGGCGCTTGTTCCCCGCAGTGTGCGTATTCTTATGCTGCATTAATTATACCACACAGAGAGGCGCTTGTTTCCCGCAGTGTGCGTATTCATATGCTGCATTAATTATACCACACAGAGAGGCGCTTGTTCCCTGCAGTGTGCGTATTTATATGCTGCATTAATTATACCACACAGAGAGGCGCTTGTTCCCCGCAGTGTGCGTATTCATATGCTGCATTAATTATACCACACAGAGAGGCGCTTGTTCCCTGCAGTGTGCGTATTCATATGCTGCATTAATTATACCGCGCAGAGAGGCGCTTGTTCCCTGCAGTGTGCGTATTCATATGCTGCATTAATTATACCACACAGAGAGGCGCTTGTTCCCTGCAGTGTGCGTATTCATATGCTGCATTAATTATACCGCGCAGAGAGGCGCTTGTTTCCCGCAGTGTGCGTATTCATATGCTGCATTAATTATACCGCGCAGAGAGGCGCTTGTTTCCCGCAGTGTGCGTATTCATATGCTGCATTAATTATACCACACAGAGAGGCGCTTGTTCCCCGCAGTGTGCGTATTCATATGCTGCATTAATTATACCACACAGAGAGGCGCTTGTTCCCCGCAGTGTGCGTATTCATATGCTGCATTAATTATACCACACAGAGAGGCGCTTGTTTCCCGCAGTGTGCGTATTCATATGCTGCATTAATTATACCACACAGAGAGGCGCTTGTTCCCTGCAGTGTGCGTATTCATATGCTGCATTAATTATACCGCGCAGAGAGGCGCTTGTTTCCCGCAGTGTGCGTATTCATATGCTGCATTAATTATACCACACAGAGAGGCGCTTGTTCCCTGCAGTGTGCGTATTCATATGCTGCATTAATTATACCGCGCAGAGAGGCGCTTGTTTCCCGCAGTGTGCGTATTCATATGCTGCATTAATTATACCGCAGAGAGGCGCTTGTTCCCCGCAGTGTGCGGATTCATATGCTGCATTAATTATACCGCGCAGAGAGGCGCTTGTTTCCCGCAGTGTGCGTATTCATATGCTGCATTAATTATACCGCGCAGAGAGGCGCTTGTTTCCCGCAGTGTGCGTATTCATATGCTGCATTAATTATACCACACAGAGAGGCGCTTGTTCCCCGCAGTGTGCGTATTCATATGCTGCATTAATTATACCACACAGAGAGGCGCTTGTTCCCCGCAGTGTGCGTATTCATATGCTGCATTAATTATACCACACAGAGAGGCGCTTGTTTCCCGCAGTGTGCGTATTCATATGCTGCATTAATTATACCACACAGAGAGGCGCTTGTTCCCCGCAGTGTGCGTATTCATATGCTGCATTAATTATACCGCGCAGAGAGGCGCTTGTTTCCCGCAGTGTGCGTATTCATATGCTGCATTAATTATACCACACAGAGAGGCGCTTGTTCCCGCAGTGTGCGTATTCATATGCTGCATTAATTATACCGCGCAGAGAGGCGCTTGTTTCCCGCAGTGTGCGTATTCATATGCTGCATTAATTATACCGCAGAGAGGCGCTTGTTTCCCGCAGTGTGCGGATTCATATGCTGCATTAATTATACCGCGCAGAGAGGCGCTTGTTTCCCGCAGTGTGCGTATTCATATGCTGCATTAATTATACCACACAGAGAGGCGCTTGTTTCCCACAGTGTGCGTATTCATATGTTGCATTAATTATACCGCGCAGAGAGGCGCTTCCCCGCAGTGTGCGTATTCATATGCTGCATTAATTATACCGCGCAGAGAGGCGCTTGTTTCCCACAGTGTGCGTATTCATATGCTGCATTAATTATACCACACAGAGAGGCGCTTGTTCCCTGCAGTGTGCGTATTCATATGCTGCATTAATTATACCACACAGAGAGGCGCTTGTTCCCCACAGTGTGCGTATTCATATGCTGCATTAATTATACCACACAGAGAGGCGCTTGTTCCCCGCAGTGTGCGTATTCATATGCTGCATTAATTATACCACACAGAGAGGCGCTTGTTTCCCGCAGTGTGCGTATTCATATGCTGCATTAATTATACCACACAGAGAGGCGCTTGTTTCCCGCAGTGTGCGTATTCATATGCTGCATTAATTATACCGCGCAGAGAGGCGCTTGTTTCCCGCAGTGTGCGTATTCATATGCTGCATTAATTATACCACACAGAGAGGCGCTTGTTCCCTGCAGTGTGCGTATTCATATGCTGCATTAATTATACCGCGCAGAGAGGCGCTTGTTTCCCGCAGTGTGCGTATTCATATGCTGCATTAATTATACCGCAGAGAGGCGCTTGTTCCCCGCAGTGTGCGGATTCATATGCTGCATTAATTATACCGCGCAGAGAGGCGCTTGTTTCCCGCAGTGTGCGTATTCATATGCTGCATTAATTATACCACACAGAGAGGCGCTTGTTTCCCACAGTGTGCGTATTCATATGTTGCATTAATTATACCGCACAGAGAGGCGCTTCCCCGCAGTGTGCGTATTCATATGCTGCATTAATTATACCGCGCAGAGAGGCGCTTGTTTCCCACAGTGTGCGTATTCATATGCTGCATTAATTATACCACACAGAGAGGCGCTTGTTCCCTGCAGTGTGCGTATTCATATGCTGCATTAATTATACCACACAGAGAGGCGCTTGTTCCCCACAGTGTGCGTATTCATATGCTGCATTAATTATACCACGCAGAGAGGCGCTTGTTCCCCGCAGTGTGCGTATTCATATGCTGCATTAATTATACCGCGCAGAGAGGCGCTTGTTCCCCCGCAGTGTGCGGATTCATATGCTGCATTAATTATACCGCGCAGAGAGGCGCTTGTTTCGCGCAGTGTGCGGATTCATATGCTGCATTAATATTTTTTCGTTTTAAATCATTTTATTTTTTCTGTTTTTTTTTTTTTCGTTTCTGATAGTTTTGTTCAGCTTTTTTTCTGTTTTAAAACCTTTTATTCTGGTTTATATTTTTAAAGTCAGACCATTTGGGTCAGTTTTGGGGTTTTTAAATCGTTTTGTTCATTTTTGTTCCTTTCATACCATTTTAATATGCTTAAATAAAGTCGTGCAATGCATATTCATAAGAAAAAAAGGATCTTTATTTAATAAAAAAACCGATAGAATCGGCAGAACACGAAAATTTCCCATATCACGAAAAAAAAGTTGATACGAAAAACGAGCCGATCCGATAACACGAAAACGGCTGAAATCACGGAAAAAAGCCGATACAAAAAACGAGCCGAAAAGAAAATCGTCCGAAACGATCCAAAATAAATAGTTACAAAATCAGAACGAAACGAACCGAAAAAAAAAATCGATGCACATCTCTAGTGAAGACGTGCGATAATGAGTGTATGAAAAAGAGCTTGATACCATTTTGGGTTATGAAGGGGTGATTATAAGCTATGGTTCTCAAATATAGCCAGTCAAATTGAAAACTAACTGAACGAACTACAAAAATATAGCACAGCAAATGCAGTTCCAAGGTACAAAGCTCGTGAGGTAGGAGAGATAGTTGAAGCACCTGTCAGAAGGGAGACTGTCAAAGAAGAAATGTTTTTAGAGTCAAAGTAATTTACTATCACGAAGCTGAAGACAATCAGTTTGAAAGAGGAGAGGCCAGTGATTTAAAACCACAGCAGAAGCCTAGAAGGAAATGCCACCGAGGGCCAAGCTTTTGAGCGTAAGAAGAAACAAATGGCTGACAGTGCTAATCACAAGTTTTATGGCAAACATTTAAAGTAGTGGACTTTGGGTTTAGCTGTGATTAAATCATTAGATTTTTTTGTTACACAGTTCCAGTAGATTGAGGAGAACGGAAACCAGACTGAAGGAGATGAAGTAAAGATGGAATAGATAGATGTTGCCAGCTGTGTTTATACAGCCAAGAAGCATAAAAGGTGATGGGAGTATGGAGATAGGATTGCAATTAAAAAGTATTGGTCTTTTTTGAGATAAAAATGATGATTGCTCATTTGAGTGAAGTTTAAAGAAAACAGGACATTCAAGATTTTTTTCTAAATGTTTGCAAGATGAAAGAGATGGATTGAAATGTAAAATTATGGAACCATGAAGAGGAAAGACAGAAAAAATAGCATGAGTGTTCACATTTTGCCTATTGTCTATTGTTTGATAATATATTACAATTAAGACATATTTAGTGTTGAGGGTGATAGGACAGAGAAATGTATTACGCTGAATGTATATATAAAAGGCATTTGGCCTAGTGAGAAGTACAATGATTCAGTTTGTTGTGCTAGTTTGATGCCTGTGCTATTTAACCAAAAACTGCATTTATAAGGGGGGAAGTGATGGGTTGAGAGGTGCCGCCCCCTGTAAAATGCCGCCCTAGGCCTAGGCCTTGTCGGCCTAGGCCAAGATACACCGCTGACCCCTGGGAAACTTTTCTGAGCTTTAATGTCATACTTCAAGCTGTGAAACATGCCCAAACACCTGTCTACTACAAATCAAGCTGTAAGCACTCCATAGACCACGTTGATACCACGTTTACCATGAAAATAGCTCTTACATGACCAGTGAAGAGAAAGTAAATTTGACTTTTGGTGCAATACCAGTGATGCTAGAGGTAACCATTCCGTGTCCCCAAAAACATTTATTAGGAGTGAATGCAATTTAGTGGTATTCCTGACCTAGTAGAATTATAAAGACAATAGTATTGTTAAAATACATTTATTTTGAGCCCCATATCTCATATTTGTCCTTGGTCAAGTTATTGGATGTAGTATAGGGCATAAATACTGATATCGTCTGAAAATAATTCTGGCTTATCGTTTAATATAAACTTTTTATATTGCTTATGACAACTGCTATGTGCAGCTTTGTTTCATTGAAGTGTGAACCAATGGAAAATGTATTATGCACAAATTTAAGATTAGAAAATGAAACACAAGCTAAACATCTTTCCATAGCAATAATTGAGAGTTTAGAGATGCACTCAGTTAAGACACTATTGTGGTGAACCAGATTACGAACTTCCGAAAGAGGAATTAGAGAATGGAAATTGAAAAAGCGTTCACCAAGCATCAGTGTGTGTCTGGGCATACCAGGCACACCACCCTTACACATGCTTGTGTCTATACAAATACAGTCTGCAGTTACTTTACAATAACTACTCCATTTACAGTTTGGAAGTTAAAGGAACACTCAAGGCACTGTAACCACTTAAGTGTACCAATGGGACATGGTGGCAGGAGCCTTTCCTATATCCCTGCCCACACACACACACACACACACCCCACCACCACACTCTCCCTGGTCACTGACAGCTCTCTAATTTTGAAAATGCAAAACGTCGAGAGGAATCTCATTGTCTGCATGCACACAGGACATTCACATGCCCATTTGCCATCACGCAGTTTCTTCCTAATGCTGGCTGCTTGCACTGGGAGATTGAAGAGTGGACAATACCAAGGGGTTAATAGGTAAGTTTTACCTTTTTTCCTCTCTTCAAACCTGTAGTATGCTTAATTAGGGGTTAATGGTTGATCCTATTAAAGGTGCCACTTTACAATTTAAATTCATTATTAGTTTTTTAACTTTTATATTTTGTATTTGATGGTTTTATGCGGATACACAGATGTGTCATACAATAAATATAATTTAAACACAAACCATAAAACAATACGTCAACAATACCACAAATAGGTTCCAATTTCAGCTAAAGATAAACAATGTAAACACGTGACATTACCAATAGCAAAAACATTAACATTTAAAGTGGACACATTTTTTTTATATCAATAATTTTTATTTTGAAAGAAAGTCATCTGAACAACAGACAGAAAGGATGAATGGCCACGCAGGACCAGTACGAAACACACACAAATATATTCTTCAGAAACACAAAAACCACAATGAGTAAAATTCGGTGAAAGATACTTTAAAATTGTAGGTTATTCAGCAGCAACAGCGGAGCTCTTCAGGTTTGCAGCTGGTAACCTCAACTTCCGGCCACGCCCCCCATTGTTTGTTTTTTAAATAATATAAAGGCCAACTTAAAAGGGACACTCTAGGCACCTTATCTGGTCAAAGTAATATGAAAGGTCATGGTGGCCCAGACCCAGTCCGGATCAAAAAGCTGCCGTTCAATTTAGGCGCATCAGAGTTTGTAATTTTATATCCGGTGTGACAGTGCGATTAGGGGCAAGGTGATAAACCAAAGTTTTTTTAGCCGGTGGATGGAGAAAGCCCTTTTACCCCTAAAGGATTAATTCTCGGCTGACGCCTGATTAAGACTGCCCTACATTTAATAGGTACAGTGGTTCCCTCTGAGAGGGCAGTCTTTGTGCTAGGTGCAGCAGAGAAGGAGACAAAACCCTGACGTTCCTAAAGGAAGTACACTTTATTTTGTTTGGCTTTATTGGGAAGTGGCTTAGCTGCCCAATGTTATAGTGATTGGAGAATAATGTTTAGTTAGACTCCGAATGAGGGGTAGGCTTTTGATTTAAATTTGTTTATTTTCTTGTTTATTGGATACTCTGCATATACTGTGGCTGCCCAATAAAGAAAAGCCTGAAGCACTAATTTGTGTGTCCAGTGGCTATATCACAACGGACAGTACAGTTGTGCATTGCAGTCAATGGCTTTCAATGTACTCCCTTGCAAGTAAATTGCAGAAAGTCACGTAAGGTGCAGCACCGAGGGAGCCCATCCCTGGATTAAAGGTGAGTTTTACTAATACTATAGTATTAAAATGGGAGAGTGTGGAGAAGGTCAAGAGGGGTTAATATTTAGCCCTAGAGTATCCCTTTAAATCAGCTACTTTTATTTATTGTCTTGAATACACTTATTGCACTGCAGTCCGCAGTATTTTGTCTGTTTATTTTGTGGTGGAATTGTCTCCCCCTTTTTGTTTTTCGAATGTATACATTTATTTTGCTTCTCTATAGTCTTGTGTGTTTTTATATTAGCTAATAAATTGGTTAATTACCATTGGGCATTTAAAGATGCCTTCATCTTTGTTACCGCCCCATCTGCATTATAATGATGTACAAGAAAAAAACTATTCTTGGCACAAATAACAAATACAAGAGAAAAGAACAATTGGTTTGCTGTTTGGTGAATACACTGTCTCTCTGATTCATTGACTAACTTTATTAATTCTGCTTTAACATGTAGAACGGAAATTGTGGCAATTTGCAGTAGATGTCCATTTCCCTAGTCCTTAAGATTTCCTTATAAATTTACATTTTTAACTTGCGCCTAGTTTTGTATGCTGATGGGTCTGCTGTCGCTGCTTCCTTCCAACCATGAAGGGCAATGCAAATTGCAATATGCCAGTGTGTTAGTATGGTGCATTAAGCTCAAAAGCTTCTCCATATTATCTGAATAATATACAACCTAACCATAACATTTTATTTTTAAATGACTTACTGATTAATGACATAATAACCATCCTCCATTTTTTTCTCTTTCTTCCGAACAGTAGGCACACATTTATATACATACATCAGTTTACATTCTATAGCATGCGCTTCAAAGACAAGAAAAAAGTCACATCATCTGTTCAATACTGTAGTTTTTCTATAGATGTGTAGCAACCATTATTTAATGGAGATGAAGCAATGATGACTGGGGTAAGAACATTAAAGCACAATATGGAACTGTGTACATTTTCCTGGATGAATAGAAAGGAAACTACAGCTAAACAGCATGTGGTTTTAGAGATTTTAGTCATCATCTAAATGTCATTGAAAATCACATCTCAAGGTGTTAGGTGTTGTGGTCAAATATATCATCTGGAAGAGAATGGGTCAGCAACCTTGTTCCACCAGATGCTTTAGAACTACATGTTCCATGATGCTCAGTTACTCATTGGGTTAGTATGGATTCAAGGGAAATGTACTGACAAAACATCTGGAGGGCCAAGGTTGCCGACCCCTGGAGATTATGGCAGTGATGATATGATGGCTATAGTGCTTGTGGCTGCCCTAGGAGAACCATTTTTGAAATATTACAATACATTTTGTGAACTTTTCTTATAGTGATTATCTTTTTAAATATATATACAGTTGTGTTCAAAATTATTCAACCCCCAATGCTGTAAAGGGTTTTAGGGAATTTAGTGTACATTTGTAATTGTATTCAGAATGAAATCCTACAAGGACTTTTTAAAGAACCATATGCAACTAAAATGACATCAATTGGTTTTGTAATACAGTAGTAAATGTTTATTTTGTGAATTCTTCATTGACACAATTATTCAACCCCTTAAAGACTACCACTCTGAAGAACAGAGGTTCATTCAAGTGTTTTCAATCAGGTATTGAAAACACCTGTGGATGTCACGGAGCAGCAATAAAGCATAATAAGCACCAATTAGGCAGCTTTAAAATGACTGTGATACTCAGCTCCTTCTAGACATTTACTGGTGTGGTTACAAACATGGCGAAGTCAAGAGAATGGTCCAGGAAGACAAGAGAAGAGGTGATTACTCTTCACAGGAAGGGCAATGGCTATAAGAAGATTGCAAAGATGTTAAACATACCAAGAGAGACCATAGGAAGCATCATTCGCAAATTCAAGGCAAAGGGCACTGTTGAAACGCTACCTGGTCATGGCAGAAAGAAGATGCTGACTTTGACTGCTGTGCGCTACCTTTAGCGTAGAGTGGAGAAAACTCCCTGTGTGACTGCTGAGGAACTGAGAAAAGATTTGTCAGATGTGGGTACTGAAGTTTCAGCTCAGACAATACGGCGCACACTGCGTAATGAAGGCCTCCATGCCAGAACTCCCAGGCGCACCCCCTTGCTGTCTCCAAAGAATAAGAAGAGTCGACTGCAGTATGCCAAAAGTCATGTGGACAAACCACAGAAGTTTTGGGATAGTGTTCTGTGGACTGATGAAACAAAATTAGAACTGTTTGGGCCCATGGATCAACGCTATGTTTGGAGGAGGAAGAACAAGGCCTATGAAGAAAAGAACACCTTGCCTACTGTGAAGCACGGCGGGGGGTCAATAATGCTTTGGGGCTGTTTTGCTTCTGCAGGTACAGGGAAGCTTCAGCGTGTGCAAGGTACCATGAATTCTCTTCAGTACCAGGAGATATTGGATGACAATGTGATGCAGTCCGTCACAAACCTGAGGCTTGGGAGACGTTGGACCTTTCAACAGGACAATGATCCCAAGCATACCTCCAAGTCCACTAGAGCATGGTTGCAGATTAAAGGCTGGAACATTTTGGAGTGGCCATCGCAGTCACCTGACTTAAATCCGATTGAGAACCTCTGGTGGGACTTAAAGAAAGCAGTTGCAGAAGCCTAAGAATGTGACTGAACTGGAGGCTTTTGCCCATGACGAATGGGCGAAGATACCCATAGATCGCTGCAAGACACTTGTGTCAGGCTATGCTTCACGTTTAAAAGCTGTTAGTACTTAGTACAACATCCTTTTACAGTTATAAGATTGAATGTCACTTGGGGGTTGAATAAAACTGATAATGATGTGAGCACAGAAAAGACATTTGTGGTTATTTCATTATAAATGTTATGTTATATTTGTCTGACCTACACGTGCCTCTTTGATTTAATTGTAAGCAAGATGACTGAATGATCAAAATCAATGTCAAACTGGCCAAAATACTAAATTTCAGTGGGGGTTGAATAATTTTGAACACAGCTGTATATCACATACAAATCAACATACCAATAGCACATGCTAGATCAGAACTCTTGTGTAAAAGAAAAACATAGAACAAGATGATATGCTGTGCAAATCTAATTCATTTCATACATTAACTTTACAAACATCGCCTTGTATAATATTAACTTGTAAGAATATTTCCATATTTCTTTAGTGATGCTGTCTGAATATAAAATTAATTTTATTGGAGTATTTGCCATCTGACTGTGCAAAAGTTCTAATTTTAACACAAATTTGACAACAACAGATGTTTGTTGGTTGCATAATTTATATGTATCCGCTATATGCAGATGTATTTCAAATGCTGAGCCTAAATATGTGCAATACATATTGGTGTGCAAGGCCATATTGTTTAAAAGTAATAATAAATTCAGTTTCATGAAAACTAAAGTGCTATCAAAAACGTCTGTGGATAAAGTTTTGTCACTAACCAGATCCAGGGAGCCAAAGCATTCCCAAAAAGACCTGTCATAAATCCAGTCCTGCTGTGGGTTAACCTGTGGCAGCACTTTTCATGCTGCACCTGTTCCTGATTTTCCATCTGCCCCGTCTGGCCTGAGAGAGACCTCAGAAACTAATGAGCAAAAAATCTCCCTGTCCTTGTTACTGAAATATGTTTCAGCTCAAAGGACAGCATCCGCCGAACGCAGCCAGACTGAAGAAAAAAAAAAGAAGCTGCGTTCAGCAAAGTAAAAAAGCCTCGTTGTTTTAAAATGATTGGGAATCCAAAAATTTCAAAAAAATACTCAAAAAATTCTAAAAAATAAATCAATAAATAAAAAGGCTTTTTGCTGCAAATAAAAAGAATAAATGTTTAAATAAATGTCGCTGTATGTCGCTGTCCACGGCCTGTGGTGCTGAATCTGTTGTATTCAGCACCACAGGCCGTGGATGACAATGGACAGGGACAGGTGAGTCTAAGGCTTGAAACTGTATTATGAATTGACTCGTAAAAACAAAATTTATATGTTTTATACCGTTTCAGTTAGTTTTGTTTTCGACCCATTTCTGTCATGTCCCGCGTCATTCTTGGTCCATGGCGGCCCGGCAGCACCTTTCTCGCTGCTCGCTGGCCGGCCGGCTGGCCGGCTGGCGTTATGATGCAGCACCCCTGAGTTTAAAATGAGAAACCTGAACCTGGTCCTTTACTCTGACATGGTATTCACTCCTCTCAGTGCGTTCATTGTATATACTTATCGGATCACCTGCGTATGACATCTGGCTTGGCTGATGATTTCTCCTGGCTGTGAACCAGTTGGCTCCTAACTGACAACCTGCTCTGGTATAACAACCCCTGGCATTTGGCTGATGACCCGCTCTGGCATTAAGACCCGTGGTATCTGGTTCACGTGTATTCTGGTATTAACCCCTGGTGTCTGTTGTTCTGTTTTGTTGGTGCATACCTCTGATACTGTTTGTGTTTCGAAATGGGTAGATATCCGGTCACTTCAAGGACAGGCAGTGTAGGATAGCTTGTCTGCATACAGGGATTAGACATAATAGCTAGGAGGTACGTGACATTACGTCAGGGCCATGGATCCCGTAGACAAAGCTGCACAGCTGGCCAAGATGGCATCCAGGCAGGATGAACAGGACCATCGTATGGGCCAGTTTGCCCAAGCGTTACAGACTATCATTAACCAGACATTCCAGTTACAACCCTCGCCTCCAGTTCTTGTGCCAGTTATGAGTGCTCCTGTTGTATCTGAGACACATACCCCTCATGTAAATATGACTGCACCATTAAGATTTGACGGGACACAGAGTGCTTGCAGGGATTTCCCGACACAAGTAGATATCCACTTAGAACTAAACCCTGGTATGTGTCACTCTGATAAGACCAAAGTGGGATTTGTGATTAATCATCTGTCTGAAAAAACACTCTTGTGGGAGAGCAAGAAACCCATTGTGTACGATAATGAGGGGTTTGTGCATGAATTGTTTCGCACCTTTGATCATGCCCGGAGAGCTAAGGCAGCAGGGAAAGCCTTATTCCGGATTCAACAAGGTAACAGAAGGGTTTCTGACTATGCAATCGAATTTAAAACATTGGCATCTGATGTTCACTGGACTAATGAATCACTGGTCTTGGCTTTCAGAGGGGTTATCTGATTCCATAATGCATAAGCTCGCACCCATGAAAATGCCAGACGAACTAGAAGATCTCATTGAATTCTGTACAGCCCTAGATGACCAGATCAGAGACAGAAGAGCTCTCAGGGAAAAACCTAAGAGATTGCTACCCAGTATTCCCCCTGCGTGTATTCCCCCTAGAGTTGATACATCACACACAAAACCCATTCAGATTGGCAAAAAATGGTATAACGGAGGAAGGGGGGCAATACAGAAAGGTTTGTGCCTTTATTGTGCGGGTCGAGGGCATTTCCGAAAACAGTTACCTAGAAGTCCCAAAAAGTCCAATGTGTCGGAAACCTCTCGCACCTAGGGTCTCTAAGAAGACGAACCCTAGGTGTTGCACATATGTCTCCCCAAAATAAACAAAAAATCCATGTAGTAGTTCCTGTCTCGTTGACTTGGGATTCCACCAAGGTTGACATCGTGGCATTTAACAATTCTGGTTCCTTCCTTGGTCAAGGATTTGCGTCCAGTCATTTACTCCCTCTGGTAGAGAGAGAAACACCCCTGTTGGTGGAGGCTATTGATTGTAGGCCTTTGTCAAGACCCAGGGATTAGGGATGAGCTGTTCGGGTTCGGACGGTTCGGAGTTCGACCCGAACTTTGGCAGTTCGAAAGTTCTTGAATTTAGAACTTTGTGGGTGTGTTCGGTTCGAGTTCGAAAAAAAAAAAGGAAATTTTGAAAAAAGTATAGAAAATGCTTAAAAAAATACTAAAACATCTAGAAATAAAGAGACTCTTTACTACAGACTATTATAAGCAACGGTTTATTAGATATTGAATCAAAAACTAATGTGTATGTGGAAAGATTATCAACTCTAAATGACCTCTGTTCACAAACGGGCATAACACCAGGTGTTTTTAGTCTGGTAATCAATTTGATACATTGTACACCATACTGAGGGTGGGGTGGTGTCTGCTTCTGATTGAGATTTGAGAATTAATTTCCCTAAAACATCCTAATATGCTGCATTTAACCCTTTCGCTGCTGAGGCTTTTCACACCTCTGTGCTGAGGTAATTTTTACTGCTTTCGCTCATCATGTTTAACCGCGTTTTGTAGCCATATTTTGATATATGACCCAGACATATTATATATCGTTCTTTCCAGCAGACTTGGCAGATTCATAATATGTCATTATTATATGTATACGTTATGTCATGTCTGTATATTATAACAAAAAATGCAATAAAATTAGAATTTTCAATAATTTATTATGTGTAAAGTGTTTTTTTCACATTTTAACATTCGATCGTTTGCGGTTATATTTTGTATGGGGTGCGCTTGTTAAAAAAATTCGAAATGGGGTCTCGTTACATTTTTTTTGGGGAAAATTTCGCTTTTTTTGACAAACGCAACGCATACAAAAATCGTTAGTGCAGCATTATTGTTCACATTATAATTGAAATAGGAACAATATTGCTGCATTAACAAAACAAAAACAAAAAATTTTTTTTTTTTTAGATTTTTTTTTAAAATATTTTTATTTTTTTATTTTTATTTTTTATTTTTAAAAAAAATCATTTTTCATGCTCATGTTTGGTATCCTTGGAAAGGCCATGCTCTGGCCGATCCAACGATGATATCAAACATTAACCCCTAGCTGCCACGGATCGGGAGATAGGGGTTCATCCAATAAAAACCGAATTTTCAGCCCCATTGACTTGCATGGAGTTCGAGTTCGGGTTCGGGTTCGGATCCGAACATTTGGAAAGTTCGGGTTCGGCTTCGAACCGAACTCAGGGAGTGTTCGGCTCATCCCTACCAGGGATACCCATGATTCAGTACCAGTTCTCATGTGAATAGGGGTCCTGTATAAAGAAACTATTTTCTTTCAGAATATAGACTCGTGACCCCTGGTTTTGGGATTCCCATGGCTTGTGAAACACAATCCTGTGTTAGATTGAGTCCAGGGTGACATCCGCTCTTGGAGTCCACACTGTTGGTCTCAATGTCTTATGACCATAAGCACCATTGGCAGCTTGAACATTCTCACTGCTTCTCCTCTGTCCACTGAGGTACCAGAATATACCTCAAGGAGGTCTTTAATAAACGAAAATCTGAGATACTGCCACCCCACAGACCAAATGATTGTGCCATTGATCTGCTTTCTGGTACTATGCTTCCTAAGGGTTGTGTATATTCCTTGTCCCAAAAGGAGAATCTAATTATGGAAGAATACATTGAAGAGAACCTTACCAGAGGGTTTATAAGGCGTTCTTCATCTCCTGCTGGGGCCAGGTTCTTTTTTGCAACCAAAAAGGAGGGTGATTTGTGTCCGTGCATCTTGCCCCTCATTTTGCTACTCGTCAGACGCCGAGGTCAGATGAAAGCACCGTGGGGGGTGAAATGAATTAAAGGGGAGGGATGAAATGGAAGTCCTAGGGTGAAATCAATTAAATGCGGAGTGAGTGAAATTAAAGGGGAAAGGTGAAATGAGACATTTGCACAGCCTTTTTTTAATTTTGGGTCGTTTGTTATTTTACCACGGTTTGTAATTTTAGACTGATCTGAAATTTCGGATGCCCAGGTATCGTTTTTAGAGCGCTTCGTTTTCCGTTTTTATGGGTTATTTTGCTTATCGTATCACTTCGTTTTTAGTTTTTATAAGTATTTTTTTTTTTTTTTTAGGTGATTTGTAATTTCAGACGGCCGATATTTCAGATCACTTTGTTTTTCGTTTTTATGTGTTATTCTGTATTTTGGGTTGATTTGTATTTCATATTTTTATGAGTTATTTAGTTTTTCATTAGTTATTTCAGAATGTGAATTAGATTACTACCAATAAAAGGAAAATACCAGCTGTCAACCGTTTATTATTTTTAACTGCAGCAAAAAGTTTATTTTATTTCTTAATTTTTAGGATTGTTTAGGCATTTTTTGGATTTTTTTGGTGAATTTTTAAGTTTCCTAACTTATTTTAAAGAAACAAGGCTTTTTTTCCTAAGTTTCAATGTAAAAAATATTCACGTTTTTATTAAATATTTCTTAAACCATTTATTTTATCACTTGCAGCAAAAAAGTAATTTTGTTTATTGATTTTTTTTGCATTTTTCAGGATTTTTTGGGAGAATTTTATTGTTCCTAATTTATTTTAAAACAAGGTTTTTTCTGTTCTGACATGAATTCAATAGATACAATGTTTCAGCACCTTGGTTAGCTCCATTTCTGAACTGCTGATCTTAAACATACAGTTCTATTCAAAGAATGGTGAAACGCAGGAGAATGACTGGAGAAGTGAAAATTCTAGGTCGAAATAGCCAAACCAGAAAAATTCTCCCATTTATCTCACTTTCCAAAACGGCTATTTGGTCTAGATTGTTTTCTTCTCCTGCCAGTTCTCCTGGTTTTCACCTTTCTCTGAATAACCCTGATAGTATTCTTTCATTGAAAATGTTTTAGGACCTTGGAGAGAGCTATGGAGCTCACCATGGTGCTGAAACATATTCAAATACTATCAGGGTTATTCAAAGAGATTCGAAAAGTCACTGCACGTTCGGTGACTTTTCGTTCTCTTCAATTCGGTTTGTTTTGCCGATCCCATTTCGGTGACCCTGCGGTGTATTGAGCAAGCACCACAGGGTCCCCGAATTGCAGGGAAAAGCTGCCGCAAACCTGACGAAAACTAACCGCAAAACCCAGCGAATGCACGCCGAAAACCCTCAAAAACATCTGGATTAACCTGCCGAAAACCACAGAAAAACCCAAACAGGAGCCGATCGCAGCAGAAGAGGCAGTGAATAAATTAGGAAAACAGTTTGCACGAATGATTGAAAAGTGAAACACTGTTTGCAAAGAAACTACTGAGCGAAAATGTCTGAAATTTGCATATGAGGTCTAGGGAATGATAATAAAGAGGGCTGTTCAAGAAAAAATAAGTAAATTTAAAAAAATTGGACTTTTAAAAAAAAAAAAATTCAGAAAAATGCTTAAAATATCCTAAAAAATCTATAAATAAAGAGACTCTTTACTGCAGAATTCTATAATGAACGGTTTATTAGATATTGAATTAAAACTGGAATATTTTTAACATTGAAGCCTATGAGATTCTCCTAAATAAACCTGCCGAATGAAACCACCGAATGGCAGGGCATTTCGGTAACCTTTCACTGCTGGTTTGTGTTCTCTGAATAGCCGAAGCAGTGCTTTTTCATGGGGATTTCACTGCCCTTGAACAGGCACCGAACAGGCACCGTATGTTCAGGCAATTCGCCAGGATTTGGCGAATTGCCTGCTCTCTGGATTGCCGAATGGCCAAGAAAGGTAACCGAACGCTGATTTTCAGCGTTCGGTTACCTTTCTCAAGCAATTCGGATCTCTTTGAATAACCCTGTAAGTTTCAGATCAGTAGTTCAGCACTATGGACAGCTATGGAGCTTAACCATGGTACTGAAATATCGTACCTATTCAATTCATTGCAAAATGGAAAAAAACATTTTTTTAAATAAGGAACAATAAATTTTTTATCCAAAAAATCCTGAAAAATTGCTAAATTTTTTTAAAAAAGGAGACTTTTCGCTGCAAGTGAAAAAAATAAACGGTTTAAGAAATATTTAATAAAACCGTGAATATTTTTTTTTACATTTAAACCTATGAAGGAAAAAAAAGCCTTGTTTAATTAAAATAAGTTAGGAAACTTAAAATGTCACACAAAAAATCCCAAAAATCGTAAAAAAATAAACAAAATAACTTTTTACTGCAAGCGAAAAAATTAAACAGGTTAAGAAATATTTAATATCGGCCGGCAGCAAGCGGGAGTGGACGTGTTTTGGTGGAGCTCCGCACGTCTCGTCCGCTTAAGGATCCCTAGCTGACTCTTCCTGTGGACTTTATATATTTTAAGGGTACCTGTGCTGCTGGCTACCGGTACTGAGCCGTCCGGAGCCCGTTCAGCCCTCCTCCGGACCTGAGACTACTCTGAAGTCGCCGCCTCGTGCGGAAGAGAGAAGCCGGCGGCCATCTTGCGGCCCAGTTCCGGGCTTTGTATGAGCACCAGCCCTGCCGATCTGACCGTTATGCCCCGGACTGAGCTACAGCTGCTGACTGGGGGGATGAAGGGCCCTCGTCTCCCGGTCGAGCTGGATGATCATCCGGAAGCGACGGATGGTGCGGCAGGACGGTGGGGGGATGGACCTCCCCCACACGCTGGAATCGGGGGAGCCATGTTTCTGGGCCTGGAGGCCTGCCTGCAAATTTTGATGGGAGAACCTGAGGATGCCCCGCTTACTAAAGGGGTATGGCGACAGATGATGACAGCGTTGCGGTGCTGCCGGGAAGCGGAGGCCCCGAGGTTGGACGTCCGGCCCCTGGAAGTGGAACCACCGCCGACGGATCTTACTGAGCCAAGCATGTCTGCTATTTGGGGCCTACATACCTGGGAAGTGTCTGCGGAGGCTGAGGTACCCCTTGCTGCCGTGGAAAAGTGCCTGGAGCTGGAGGCGGCGACCCCTGTGCCAGCCAAGTCATCAGTGCCCCCTAGATGCAGCTTGGGGCTCGCTGGGGAACCCCTGCGAGCTGTCTATGGCCCCCTACGGGACTGCCATGATGTTTGTGTCCAGTCCCATGTCTTCCTTTATGATGTGCTTGGGCACCCCGGAGAACGTGGCGAGGTTCGGTCTGAGCTTGCCCCATTCCCCATTGTGGACACAGGCTGACCTTCTCCCCCCATGCCCTCCATGACCATCCCTATTATTTGTCATGCTCCCATTGTGGTATATCTCTCCCCTGCATCCAGAGACGCTTTTTGACGGTTTTCTGATCCTGCTGAGACTCCCTTATATTATTAACTGGTATTTTTCTGAAGAATTTTTGCTGTCTATTCCCCCCCCCCAGTTTTTAGATGCTCTGCAACTTATTTCTGAGTCCCCCCCCCTCGTTTATTCTATGAGTCTATTGTCTGGCCCTGTGAGGCCATTGCTGGTCGGTATGTGACCATTTCGTATTTTGCAAAATAAAAATCTTAAATTCAAAAAAAAAAAAAAAAAAAGAAATATTTAATATCAACGAGGATTTTTTTAACATTGAAACCTATAGGCGAATACTGTAGGTTTCAATGTTTAAAAAATCCCCGTTTTTATTACTTTGAAATCATTTTGCTCCTTTTTTTTTTCGATCATTTTCATTCTGTTTTTGTTTCGTTTCAGATAGTTTTGTTCCATTTTGGATCATTTTCGTTCCCTTTTTTTTTTCATTTTGGGTCATTTTTGTTTCATTTTGGTATTGTTTCAGATCTTTTTCGGATCATTTTGCCTTCCAATATTTTGTTTAGCTGTTTTCGTTGTGCTATGGCCGATTCATCATTTCGGACGACCGATATATCGTTTTTCGGAAATGCAAAAAATAATGATAACAGTGATTTCCGTCCAAAATTCAATTTGTGAGGAAACTAAATGCACACGTCTAAAATTAATTAAATGGGGAGGGTGAAAATAATTAAATGGGTATGGGTTTGTGTAAATATAACTGGATAAATTTTAAGTTGTAATTTTAAGCCAGAAAAAAGGTTCCCCACCCCTGCTGTATATAGTGGATTTATTTTGGACATGCTTCTGTGTTGCAGTTCCCAGAGTTGTTTGTTTGTATTAGTTTAACCACCTCCCAGGACTGGCTTAAACTAGTTTTTCATGCCGCCTTGCTTTAGCCTGTTTTTCACCAGGGTGTGTGTTTGGGAGTGGGAAGACTATTGGGGGGCTCTGCAGCATGGAAACGCTGGGCATGTTTTCCTATACATTCCCCATTCTGTTTTTGTAACTGTAGACCCTGTAAATAAATTCAGTTTATTCCTGCTTTTAATAAAAGATCACTTCTCACTGGTCATGTGTGGAGAAATTTTGCTTCAATGAGGAATCTCTCGGCAATGTCAGGGCTACCAGTCCGGTAGTACGGAAGGTGACTGTGGGTCTCCTGGCATGGTTCTGGGACAGAGAAGGGACGGCCAAAATTATAGGTTGGTTCTGGAGTTTTGGACGTAACCCAGTGTGTTCCCGTTACAGGCCCTATACTTTTATTATTATCATTAATAAAAAAATGTAGCGCTGCGTTAAACTTTGTTTTATTATCTCAGATAAATTGAACATTTATTTGTGTTGTGCCATTTGTATCTCCTAATGCGTTTTTTTATGGAGGATTTTAAGATTCCCTTGCAGAATTGGTTCAGGCTTTGTTGGTCCAATAGCTAATACATTTTTTATATTTATGAGAAGATGAAGTAGTTGGATTTTTTTACTGCCATCCCTCATCTTTTTTGAAAGCCATTGTTTGGATTCCTAAGAAAACCACATTCCTTTGGATGCTGAAATCTGAAATTGTGCCCTCCGTACTCTGGAGACATGCATTAACATGCTATGAGTGCTATCACCATAATGAGTTCATGATTAAACCCTTGCGGGCCATAATGTGTGCTGACGCATGGAATTCGCAAGCTACCGCGCTATGTCATTGAAACTTACAAGGTCAAACAGTACATATGACCACCTTCCAGGAAAACCAGATCATCAAAAGCAATGGACATTAATGAAAAAGTAATAAGTATTGTATTCTGGTGGCTGTCACTGGGCTGACACTAAGCTGTAATATTCTACAGAGGAAATCAAAATAATAGAGCTGTGTTAGGGAATATTTGTTCTAATATCCAGCCCTGACCAGTAGTCAAGTGTTTAAATGGTCCAATAATATATCCCACAATACATTTGCAGCAAGACTAGATGGATGCATATGGGCCAGTCTGTACAGTATAATTTGTAGCAGGACCCCTGGAGACCTGGTTTGGCTCTGCTATGACCTGTATTGGTGTCTTGAGACATAACAGGTGAGAGCTGCTAATCGATAACAGAAGCAGCTATATTATATATGTATTTGCATTCGTTAAGTGATTTTGCAAAAGCAGACCTCCATATCAACAGAGTCCCTTAAACTGGTATTCATTTTTGAATACTGGCACAAGCCAAGAATAATGAGAAACTATGGAATAGCTAGTTATTCTCTGCTTAACCAGTAGTTGACAGTTCCTATACAAAGTATAAAGACTGTTAACTGCTTTCGTCTTGGCTGGAATAGCAACTTTAGTACATTAACTCTATGTCTGCAGCCATGAACATTATAAACTTGAGCTGTTATTATAATGGCTACATCAGAAAATGATCCAAATATTCACTCAACAGCCGCTTCACCCTGTGCCACATTGTGTCATATTTTTTCGAAACATGTCACTGGCAGCATGTAAAGACTGCAGGGGGTTCTTAAGTCAAAATATACTTCTTAGGGATCACGATACCAAAACCTTGTTTCTGTATAGACACCATAGCATCCATGGATCTAATTGGCTGAGCCATTTGAAAATCTCCACAAAAACTGAGATGGACATTGCTGGTGGCTATTTGCACCAGTGGGTCACACAACAAAGCCCACTTGGACCTCCGTTAGTGCTGTGAAGATTTTCAGACAGCACTGTCTACCAAAACCTTCCTTTGCCACTGGAGAGAGGCGGTGACTAAATTCAAAGTAACTACCTAAATACCCTTTTCTATATGTTTATTTTATTAAAAACCCTGACATTGCTTTTCAAGTTATTCAAACAATACAGGGAGAGAAGACATATTGTCAGACATATATTGTCAGACGAATAATAGATCAATTGTTTTCTATCCGTAAAATTATTTTCTATTCATTTTATCTAAAGTGTTGTTTCTTAACATAACTGTTGGCTTTTCTACATTTTGTATTTATAGCATTTTAAATGGAGGACAACAACTGTCTGAATCTCTATCCATGAGTATTTTATTGACTTTTCAAGGCTAGGCCACATTCAGAAGCCATTCGTGGCCACATTCAGTTTTTTGCCCTACATCCAATACATCATGTTATACATAGCATAAAATGAACTAGCCTTACAAGAAGATTGGTAAAATATCCCCATGTTTGGCTTCCACGTATTAATATATGTACATCAAAAAGTTACTTTGATACATTGAGTTGGGATCACTCATCTTAAGAAAATGAAGGTTCTTATGATTTTCTTGGTTTATTTATGAACCAGACTGGTTTGTATACTATGGAATCGTCTGCCTAGCTCCTTTTAATGAAATCTGAAAGCCACTCACAATGATCAGTGTATAAAACATATAGGGGAATCTGATTTCAGGTTACTATTAAAACCAGTGTAAGGCATAATTTGTTGGATAGGAAAAACAAGACATTTTATGAAAGACTTGTGTGGGGAGGGTGAGAGGAAGAGAGTATAAAAAAATCTGTCACACACACAACTGCTTCTACATTGTGTCATGCCCTGGAACTGGATGAACAAGACAGCTGGTGCTGTCAGAAATATCAGAAGACATTCTCTGCACAGGAGTTCATGTACTGTTTATATTAAACCCCTTTATAAAAAGGCACAGAGCTAACCTCCCATCCTCACCCCTGCCAAGTTGCAATAATATTGGTGGACCTTTGCAATCTTGTTATGTTTTATGCAGCATTTATTAAATTCATATGGCAGATACATCTTATAAATCAATATGGGATACACTGCCAATATATTTTGGAAGTGATATCACCACCCCGCATCACCTGCCAGATTGCAATACAGTCAGTTTGGCTTTACTTACGACTTAAAAAGATCAGTGATTTTTTTTGGTATATCTAAATATATTATGTGATAGGTATATAGTTATAGGATATATAACAATGTAGGTGCTGTTTACTTTTGTTTCCACTGATATTTCCCTCCTTCTCGTTTATACCGATGATCTTTAAAATTGGTATAAAAAAGGACACTGTAGCCTTGATGACTAATTAACTTATGCAGGTCTATTCAAAGAAAGGTGAACCTCAGGAGAATTACTGGAGAATTGAAAATACTAGGTCAAAATAGCCAAACCAGATAAATTCTCCCATTTATCTCACATTCCAAATCAGCTGTTTGGTCTAGAGTGTTCTTTTCTCCTGCCAGTTCTCCTGAGTTTCACCATTCTTTGAATAGACCTGATATTAATGATATATTTTGAATATGCCGAGTCCGCTGAAATAAAGGATATAGAATTTGCCTGGTTCCTAGAATAAAATATGATTCAAATTGCGCTTAAACATAATCAGCGCAAAAGTGTAAAAATGAGCTCAGCACATGGGTGAAAAGGAACATCATAATAAACCCAATTCCCGTTAGTGGCTTCATAGCAAACCTCTTGGTAGTGAAGGGTTAGTCATTATATTATTGGGACATAGATCTTGGCACATGCTCTTTACACCATAGAAATCAGAAGATTCATTAATGGACATCGTAGCACAAAGTGTTTTAAACAATCTCCAAACTCAAATTATAAAGAAAGGTTTGTAAAGACTCCCTGTCGTGCAAGCTTCTAGTAATAGATGAACGTTCTGCTTACATTTTCTGCTGGCGATGCCTCATGTAGTGCTGCTGCAGTTGAAGCAATTGTTATTTTTCTGTTATTTTTTTAAAGACTGATTAAAAACTTACATTTATCAAAGTTTTGGTAAAAGTAACAATTAGGGATGAGCTGTTCGGGTTCGGACAGTTCGGAGTTCGACCTGAACTTTGGCAGTTCGAAAGTTCGTGGATTTCGAACGTTTTGGGTGTGTTCGGTTCGAGTTCGTAAAAAAAAAGAAATTTTGAAAAAAGTATAGAAAATGCTTAAAAAAATACTAAAAAATCTAGAAATAAAGAGACTCTTTACTGCAGAATATTATAAGCAACGGTTTATTAGATATTGAATTAAAAACTAATGTGTACGTGGAAAGATTATCAACTCTAAATGACCTCTGTTCACAAACGGGCATAACACCAGGTGTTTTTAGTCTGGTAATCAATTTGATACATTGTACACCATACTGAGGGTGGGGTGGTGTCTGCTTCTGATTGAGATTTGAGAATTAATTTCCCTAAAACATCCTAATATGCTGCATTTAACCCTTTCGCTGCTGAGGCTTTTCACACCTCTGTGCTGAGGTCATTTTTACTGCTTTCGCTCATCATGTTTAACCGCGTTTTGTAGCCATATTTTGATATATGACCCAGACATATTATATATCGTTCTTTCCGGCAGACTTGGAAGATTCATAATATGTCATTATTATATGTATACGTTATGTCATGTCTGTATATTATAACAAAAATGCAATAAAATTTGAATTTCCAATAATTTATTATGTGTAAAGTGTTTTTTTTCACATTTTAACATGTGATCGTTTGCGGTTATATTTTGTATGGGGTGCACTTGTTAAAAAAATTAGAAATTGGGTCTCGTTACATTTTTTTTTGGGGAAAATTTTGCTTTTTTTAACAAACGCACTGCATACAAAAATCGTTAGTGCAGCATTATTGTTCACATTATCATTGAAATGGGAACAATATTGCTGCATTAACAAAACAAAAACAAAAAAAAACTTGTTTATTTTTTTTTAGAATTTTTTTTTAAACCATTTTTCATGCTCATGTTTGGTATCCTTGGAAAGGCCATGCTCTGGCCGATCCAATGATATCAAACATGAACCCCTAGCTGCCACGGATCGGGAGATAGGGGGTTCATTGGAACCCCCTATCTCCACCATTGGTGGCAGCTAGGGGTTAACTCCAGGACTGGCGTCATCGTGCTATGCACGATGACGCCAATCCTCATGGGGAGTTCCTGGAGGCTTGGCCGACATCCAAGATGTCGGCCAGCTCCAGGAGAGGATCACGATCCGGCGCTTTTCAGCGCCGATTCGTGATCCGGCTCCCCAGGGGTTAATCACAGCCACCGTTTGGAAGGGCAGGCTGTGCCCTTCCAAACGGTGCCTGGATTAACCCTCTGCCCCCCGGCGATCGGGAGGGAGAGAGGTCCGAAGGACCTCCTCCCTCCCTTTCAGGCGCTTCGGCGGTATGCGGCGGGTTTTCCCTGCACTACAGGGGCCTTGTGGTTGTTGCTGAATACACCGCAGGGTCGGCGAGATAGGATCGCCGAATCGCCCCGAAGTGCACGGAACGAAAAGTCACCGATCGTACGGTGACTTTTCGATTCTTTTTGAATAACCCTGAATGTATTTTACCTGTCAAAGGTATCAACGTATTATATGTAATTGTCAGATTAATTTGTTATAGTTTGCTTATGAATTAGCATAGTTTCCTGCAATCTTTATCATTGTGCACACGGCCCTAATCCCGATTCTAGAATAATTGTGATCTCCATTGTGCACCGGTGTGCCTCTCTCAAACCAACTTTGCAGGAACCTGGTGAATGGATGAAATTGGAAGCCATTGTTCTCCATACTTTTCACGGTTCTTTCCACAGTTGCTACTAGTGACGTTGTGTAGAATAGTTTTCAGCATAGTTCACTTCTCACCTGTGTTTCCACCATAGTTGCTGCCAAAGTTTATCAGTATAGATTTCAATGTAGTTTCCACCATGTTTTCAAGGTTACTCTGCCTTGATCTTACTATTGTTTTCAGCATTGTTTCTAACAAAGTTCAGTAGTGATCACCACTTTAGTTATCTACTGCCTGGTGTTTTGCAAATATTGATACTTGGAGGAAATTCCTCTATATGATCATTTATGCAGTAATTACCTTAACACAAAATAACATCGTAACCTTAACTAAAACTTTGGAAACCCATATAAACAACAAGCAATTTTACTATATACTTTATTTGGAGGTACAGTAACAAAATAACTTTTAATCTTTATAAATAATTAAAAATCGTACACACAGTAACAATCTGCCATAAAGAAGAGCCAAATTGTCACATCCACATTACACTTAAAATACATTCCTTTTCAAAATCACAAAAAAGAGATGACTCTACACATTATTTAAACGACATTGTGAGGATATGTCTGAAAAAGAACATTGTTTACAAACAAATACAAAAGAAATAAACAAAAGAGTACAGTGTTAGGGAGTGGAGAGAGGGTCCAAAGACACTTTTTTTCCCACCTCCCTGTGAAGTGCTGAAGGACAGTACCGCAGTTCCTGCCTTTTAAATAAAACAGATTGGTAGGGAGCGCAAGTTTACAAAGCACCACTGGTGACTTGTAAAAAAAATCATGGTCACAGTTTACAAGATCATGCAGATACTGTAATGCAATGACAACACGTCAATGTCAAATTTGGATTCTGAAATAATCGGACCAGCAGATTCGGAATATTGGAGGCTTCCAATATTTCCGTTTCAAACGTATTGGGAATATCAGAAGCATCCAACATAATTGTCCATTTACGATATTCAGGACCGTGATGTAGTTAGGGTTACTGTTTCTGCTAGTTTTAGGTCTAGTATTAGGATTAATGGTTTTATTAGGATTACTCTTAAAATGGGTTACACTTTTAAAGTTTCTGCTTGTTAGGTAATTAGGGTTAGGTTACAGTTAAGGTTAGGTTTAGTGTTTCTTTAACTAGGGTTACTCTTTCTGCTGGTTTTACAGTTAAAAATCGAAATTAATCCAAATACACGTGTTCAGATCTGGCTGGTTATATTTGGATTGGTCTTGGTCAATTAAATTTTATTTTACTTCGAGTGCCATTCAATTCCGATATAGGCAATTTGGAATTTAGATCAATCTGAATTGCGAATTACCGATAATTTGTCTGACTTGGTTCGTATTATTATTATTATTAATAATCTTTATTTATAAAGTGCCAGCATATTCTGCAGCGCTGTACAATGGGCACAACTTCGTACTGAATCGTACGGTTCATACTGAATCGCACATGTCTAGGGCTAAAACAACTAATCGATGATTAAAATAGTCGCCAACTATTTTAATCATCGATTAATCGGTGTTGATTAATCGTCCTGTGTACAGCACACACTGTTTAGAGTCAGACTGAGTTAAACGTAAATATCCTCAGCTTCGGAGCTGATTGGAGAAGACGCGCTGCTGCTTTACTAGGTATGCTTTAGTTGTAGGGTTACGTCAGACACAACCAGTTTGTTTTTATTCCGTTTACAACAGTAGCATAACTATAACACAAACAATAGGATACTGCAACTGGGTGAAGGAGCTGTACGCCTGTGTTTTATCCTTACTTGAAGCTGGAGTCCTGTGCCACCGCCCCACCCTCCCTGCCACACACCCTCTTTGGTCAGGAACTGCCATTCCCTCCCTTTGGTTTGGTCCCTTTCCCCAAACTCCCTCCCACACTGTCACTTTCCACACAGAAATTGCCCAGCAGCATCGTCTTCGCTGCTCGCTGGCCGGACGCCAAGTTTTGAATGGAAGCGCAGCGGTCACGTGGGACGCCGGGGGTGCAGAGACCAGCACGATGATGCAGCGCCGCCGGGTTTAAAACCACAGGCAGTCTATTTTCTCATTGCCCTGATGTGGTTTCTCATATCCTCTCAGTGCTGCTTATACTGTGTATATTCTCTGACTTACTCTCTGGCACTATTGACCCTGGCAACGACTGACATACTCTCTGTTATACTGACCCCTGGCTACGACTGACATACTCTCTGTTATACTGACCCCTGGCTACGATTGACATACTCTCTGTTATACTGACCCCTGGCTACGATTGACATACTCTCTGTATCCCTGTGTATACTCCTGTATGTTCATTACTTTATACTAGCATAGGGTATAGTCGCTTACTGACCATTTTGAAGGATCGGAGGGAAAGGATTGACGTGCTGCGTACAAGGATCAGATACCGAGTTCTTGGAGGAAACGCGACACACACTCAGATCCAGGCTTTTGTCCATATCCACTCCCTCTCACACTCAAGTCAAGTCACTTGAGCAAAGTCACTCCCTTCCACCTCCAGTCCCTCCTCCCACTCAGTTTTTTCATGAAATTATTTAAAAGAGGGACACTCTAAGCACCCTGACCAATTTAGCTTATTAACCCCGATTTCATGCTGACATCATCATCTATGACCAAGTGCTCCTAGCTGCGTTGATTTGAGAAAGCGAACATGGGCTTAAGCTGTGCATGTAGCATCAACCCATCCCTCTGACCAAGCACTCGGATACCTTGTGTGAAAAGTATGCAAGATACGCAAATTGCTTATTTATTTTTTTACATAAAATTCCTTTAAAGTAAACAATTTTATTTTATCCGATTAATCGATTTAATCAAAATAATAATCGGCCAAATAATCGATTATGAGAATAATCGTTAGTTGCAGCGATACACATATCTAATAACCCCTTTAATGTATCTGTTTGTTCTATTCCTCATTACTTCTCGTATACTTATTTGTTGTTAAACTGAAAGAGCAACAATACACATTGGCTTGTTATATGTGTTTTTATTCATACTCAGAAAATGTAAATAAGGGCCTGTTTTAAACACAGCTCATATGAATTTTTACAACGTATTCCTTGTAAATCTACACATTCATTTGCTGACAAAGATGGTGCTGAGATGGACGTCTCTACACACATTTCTGTGAGTTTCTAATTCTACCTTGAATCATATTTAATGGATTATCTAGCAAGTACTGTACTTCATAAAGCAGAACAAAATGAGTTTAAATTAACAGAAAGGTTTAACTAATCCCGCATATCATGTGTTACATAGCAAATGCTCCATGAAGCAAAATACCAGGAAATAAACATATATGCATTACCTACTCCAATCTAATTCTATACATAAACCCATGACGATGGATAACGCTGTCAATTCTCAGAGACTGTTGTTCTTCCCACCCTACACTTAGCAACAAGCCTTATACAGCCCACACACCATTCACCTGTTGCTCGCCATGAAGTAGGCTCCTCTCATTCCCAGACCTGGTAATTTTTAAAATATTTTCATAAGTAGTTATTCATTAACCACCAGTTCTGAATTCACTCCTCCAGCCTGATTGCAGGCTGATGCCAAAGTCGCAACACCATTACCGCTGAGAACCAATTGCACAGTGCGGCAACCCACTCACGGAGGCTGAACAACCAAGGGGGATAAGTGTCAGATTCAATATCTAATCAAGGAATAAGAGATGAGATATCACATTAATCTTTAAGACCAATGGGATATCCATCCCTGGATGGGACATTGCCTATTTGGTTTTTGTGTGCATACGGCCTTGTCTGTCTAGACTCTGTTACTTTGGATGTCTTGCTTTGTTTCCAAGTGCTTGTGTAGTGTCCTCACAGCACACCTGCTCCATAGTGCAGAATTCCCAGGTGCCCTCTCTACCTTACACATTCTACAGTGCTCCCATATGTCAACACCTCCTCACAATGTTCCAGAGTGCCAGAAATTCACCATGTTCCATTTACCCCCCCCCCCCACACACACACACTCAGGCTCAAGCATGAAAACCCGAAGTACACCAAGACCGAATGCAAGAGCCATATTTTTTATTCAAGATTTTTATTTGTAAGGTATGCCGGCAATACAGAATGACTCTGAGAAAAATGGCCTCGCAGGGCCAACCAAAGACAATCACAGAGATATACTGCAAGAAGCAGGGAGTATATGGGGGGGTGAAGTAAAACAAAACAAGTTGGGAGTACCGAACCCATTAAGTGTCCAACGGGGGGGTGGGGGGGGTCAGGAGAACCAGGAGAGGGAGAAGAAAAAATACAATAAAAAGGGGACTGCCTATAAGGTTGTGGTGTTCCCGGCTCACCCTGGCAACCTCAAGGAAACCGGGGGGCCATGAAAGAGGCCACATGGCCAAGAGACCTGGGGCCAAGGGGATGGCCAGAGCCTAGGTTGCCATCGCAGTGGCTCGCCCAGGTTACTACCCAATTCAAGAGCCATATTAAAGAGTCTGCAGGGATTCATCCTTTATTAGACTCTTTGTATTATGTCCTTGAAAATATGTTAATGAATTTCAAAAAGCTAACAGATCACTTGCAAGTTCCAACAGGGACCTTGACCAATGCTCCCATAGGGCTTGCACCCACCAGACTCAGTCCCTCATTCGCACTTGACTCAGCCACATTCACTCCATATTCACTTTACTTTCTTTTTACTAGAAAGTAAAAAGGTGGCAGCACATTTTAACCATAGAGGCACATGAGCCAGCCAGGGCCCTGGTAGTAAGGCATGGAGATGCCATTTACATACTGCCAGATCAGCCAGAGCTTTCACATGCTAAAGGGTGAGGCATGAAAAGTGCTCTCTTCAGTATGTAGAACAGCTCATAAGCAGCAGCAGGGAAATCAATTCACTGTTTAGGGTCATGGGTTTTTAAAGCCATATACTGATTATAATAAGAAAATAGATACATACTGACCTTTAATATTCCAGAAACATGTTCTCATTCTCTTTTTAAACTTATGTATTAATAACCATTTGATTCCCAGGTTGTACCAGAGAAGGCTGGTCACTATTAACCCTTTCAATCACACATGAATAAACCTTAGTTCATCATAAAGGGCACCATGTTGAAAAAATGTTTAATTTCTTTTGGGCAGAAAAGGTTATTAAATGATTGTTCAATGCATATGATTAAACCTTTTGGTCACACATATTGTCTGGCAAGCCTAAAGGGTTAATAATGGCCAGCTACACTATATTGCCAAAAGTATTCTCGCTCACCCATCCAAATAATCAGAATCAGGTGTTCCAATCACTTCCATGGCCACAGGTATATAAAATCAAGCACCTAGGCATGCAGACTGTTTTTACAAACATTTGTGAAAGAATGAGTCGCTCTAAGGAGTTCAGTGAATTCCAGCGTGGAACTGTGATAGGATGCCACCTGTGCAACAAATCCAATCGTGAAATTTCCTAAATATTCCACAGTCAACTGTCAGCTGTATTTATAAGAACGTGGAAGTGTTTGGGAACGACAGCAACTCAGCCACGAAGTGGTAGGCCACGTAAACTGATGGAGCGGGGTCATCGGATGCTGAGTCGCATAGAACGGAGAGGTCGCCAACTTTCTGCAGTGTCAATCGCTACAGACCTCCAAACTTCATTTGGCCTTCAGATTAGCTCAAGAACAGCGCGCAGAGAGCTTCATGGAATGGTTTCCATGGCCGAGCAGCTGCATCCAAGCCATACATCACCAAGTGCAATGCAAAGCGTCGGATGCAGTGGTGTAAAGCACGCCGCCACTGGACTCTAGAGCAGTGGAGATGCGTTCTCTCGAGTGACAAATCGCGCTTCTCCATCTGGCAATCTGATGGACGAGTCTGGGTTTGGGGGTTGCCAGGAGAACGGTACTTGTCTGACTGCATTGTGCCAAGTGTAATGTTTGGTGGAGGGGGGATTATGGTGTGGGGTTGTTTTTCAGGAGCTGGGCTTGGCCCCTTAGTTCCAGTGAAAGGAACTCTGAATGCTTCAGCATACCAAGACATTTTGGACAATTCCATGCTCCCAACTTTGTGGGAACAGTTTGGAGCTGGCCCCTTCCTCTTCCAACATGACTGTGCACCAGTGCACAAAGCAAGGTCCATAAAGACATGGATGACAGAGTCTGGTGTGGATGAACGTGACTGGCCTGCACAGAGTCCTGACCTCAACCCATAGAACCCCTTTGGGATGAATTAGAGTGGAGACTGAGAGCCAGACCTTCTCGTCCAACATCAGTGTGTGACCTCACAAATGCGCTTCTGGAAGAATGGTCAAACATTCCCATAAACACACTCATAAACCTTGTGGACCTTGTTAAAGCTGCAAAGGGTGGACCGAAGTCATATTGAACTCTATGGATTAGGAATGAGATGTCACTTAAATTCTTTTGGCAACATAGTGTGTATACAAAGGGTGGGTGTGTTTTGAGGAGTTCATGTGGCTAAGAAAACAAGAGCATTGAGAAGAGTGATTTTTCTATTTATATAGACATGAAAACGTATTGTTTAAACAGGGCTGCTGGGTAAATCTATGGAATTAGAGCCTGCTGGCACGAGAGCTGCTCCTTTATCGCCCTTTCAGGACCTCTCTCAGCTCCGCTGCGCGTTCCCGACAGCTAAGGTAACACATCTCTACGGGTAACCAAGTTCAGCGCGCGGACCCCAATGTATGGAACGCGTGCTCCGCTCGCAGGCTCTGTCCCCCAGCCACCATTACCGGGTAGCGTGTAGTACACGCGCACTGCTTGACTGACACCCGATATCCATAGAAACAGAGACACTGATCCAGGATCCTGGCTGTGACAAGCCTCTGCCATATACGGCGCTGGCAGCAATGCAATAGATCGCTGCTTCGCTGCTGTGTTTTTTTTCCGTCCTCTGGCTTTGCATGTGAGATCGTTCAGTAGCTTAGCTTATCCCCTCTGAAGGGTAATGAGGATCTGCTGGAGGGAGAGACCATCAGCCCAGCTCACGTGCTGCAGGCTGCGCTGACCGCCCCGCATGCACACGGGCACAGCAACACGTCGCTTCGTTTCTGCACACAGATCTCCATAGGACACCAGCCCCGCACACACAGCTCCCCCATTCTCCCTCTGCATCCCTTCGGATCCGAGTGGGAGGCGGCACTGACTGGAGATCCATTGGATCCGGGAGATTTCTTCTTTGTCTTGGGGTGGTAAGCGGACACTAAAGCCATTTATTTCTTTTCTGATTGCATATTTGTGCAGGAATCCTGATGTGCGGGTGGGGGTGGGAGGGGTACATGCCCCGACTTGGACAACTTTGCACTGTAAATCATACTGTGCTGTCACGATGTGCCATGAAGGCGGAGGATGATGGGGAGGAAGGAGAGGCAGCAGTGGTACCCAGAGCAGCATCCAGGGAGCAGGTGCTTGGATACCTGCCTTATCTCCTGTATCTGGTTAGCACTTACTCCTGCATTACCCATTCTGCAGCTTTCCAGGCAACAGCAGCACAGTCATTTCATTTATATGATGCAATTACATCTTCTACCTACACACCCTCTTTATATATACAGTATATGTGTGTGTGTGTGTGTGTGTGGGGATTATATGTTTTGTGCATATATTCTGTATATATGTGTGTGTGTAATATATATATATATATATAAACCAGAGAGGCACCCACATTCTGAGCTTAGTAAAGATTGAGTGCTACCCTCATTGTGTTTGTATACATTATATATATATATACACACACACACACATCTATAGTAATATATATATGTTTGTATATATATATGTGTGTGTCAGTCTGGGATTATATGTTTGTGTGCATATATTCTGTAAATATACACACAGCTATATAAACACATATATACATACAAACAAATATATATATGTTCATTTGCACTGTGATATGTGTATGGATGGCTGATAGAAGGCTTGCAATGAATACCAATGGAAACCTGAGCTCTGTAACGTAGGCCTTAAGAAAGGCATAGCCGTTCCATCCTCTAGGATACACCAGCAGGCACAGTGATGAATGCAAAGCACTGTTTTTCTCTGGTCTATAAATAAATGCACAGTTCATTTAGTGGTTAATTTACCTGCATTAAATAATCACTCCCATTGGGAGCCTATATTTGGCAAAGGGCCGCTGTATTTCCCAACACAGGCACATACTAAATAGACATAAGTGTGGATCCATTGAAATATTGTTCATCGATGTTACTGCAGGTAATCATTTCTAAATCAAACTGCAGGCCAAGGGAAGCCGAGCAAGTGTCGCATGGGAACTGAATATTTATATTAAACAATATTGATTTGTAGGGTTTATTCTTTGTGTAACGCTAATGCTTTCCCTGACAGAGCGTTTACAATGTATCTGATTAGCAAAGTGGGCAAGGGTAATGTCTGGTAATCAAGATCCCGGGCACCATGACTCCCAGTAATTCAGCCAGAGCCTCCTGTTAACTGAAGCTCTTTAAAGCTTGATGTCAGAGGCTATCTGTCTGCAAAAAATAGCAATCATGTCCTATATAAAAGCGCCACAGAAATGACCCATTGTTCTGCCAGTTAAGGATGACATTGTAGAATATTTTTTTGTGGATTTTTATTTATTTTCTATGTAATAGCTGGAGCAGTGGGTGTTACACACAACCTATTTCTCTTTCAGCATCTATATCCGCTTCCTGTATTGGGTAACTCGGCACCCCAAATGTTTCAGAACTGAATTCAAGAATTCTCAGCCAGTTTGTAAGCCTCTTCATTGGATTCTTAGTTCCCAAATATCAGGGGTGCCAGCGTTAGCCGTCCCTGCTCTGAACACACAGAACATTACAGCGGATTCCACATGCACAGGTTGGCATCCCAGCTGTACCTCTGCTGCATAAAGTCATACATCAGTGTTTGCAGCCAGGTGACAAGCATTTGGTAATTAGTTCATTGTGCAGCGTTAATAAACAATCAAAACAAATCACTGCGTTCTGTATTTAATCGCTGCTTTTATAAGGAAACATAAAAACAATTCTCCAAAAGGACATTTGCCATTTTATTATTGAAATTTGCATGCAGACTAATGAGGACATGAAACAGATTTTATTTCCCCTCTTGAATTTCATTTTATATATATACTGTATATATATATATATATATATATATAATGTGTAGCCTGATAATCAGTAACATCTCACACTATACTAATATTTACACAAGGCAAATAATGGCTTCTTGATTCGCACATAGACAGTTATACGAGTTATATATGTGTAAAACTTTAATAAATGTATATGTAACAAGGGGCTGCACTCAACCTAAACATGCATGTTTCATATCGGTGCGTCTTTTGTGTATAGAGTCTGCATTCATTTACCTTTTACCTTGAATGTTGTTTGTTTACAATTTACATGCAGTTTTCTACCAAAATAGACAAGTTAGAAACAACATTTCCATTATGGTTGATTTGGATATATATAACAAATAAAAGATGTAAAATTTGGTTTACAATCTAATAACTGGTTTTCATCACATATCAGCTCACCATCGTCTAGCTCAGCATCTGTATGGTCTCATAAAGCTTTTTGTTTCTGGATCACTACTGTGTCCAGCAGCACCTCTTTTAGATAAAGAATAGGCTGTGGCAGAGTACCCTGACGCTGTGGCCGCTAATATCAACATGGGAGGGTAAAAGCAATCTAAGTAACATATAGATGTGCCTGAAAATGAAGCCAGGTCCATGGGGCGCGCAGTCTGCCTCACTTTACATGGGACTGCACACATTTGTCCTGTACGGTGCAGAATTTTATTTACAGACTGCAGCATTGTGAATATACCTCTAGGACTCTCGCGATTCGTCAGCCCAACCACCTCTAAATGACCTCTTGTATTCTGCCACCATGAGACAAATTTCACACTTACACTTGATTGCACTTCACAAGTCACACAAAGTCGCGTCTAGTCTTTCTCTGCTCTATGTCGCAGGGAATGTGCAACCGATCCTTTTGACATTTTCTTATTCATCACAAAAATATGAAAGAAAAAACCCTAGTGATTCAAAGCAAGTTGGGAGTTCAAATGTGGAGAACATGTTTCACAGTTTAATTATTATTATTTCTTTTACAGTTTTACATAACATAATTATGTAGGTTGAAAAAAGACCAATGTCCATCAAGTTCAACCTTCCACACAGCTACTGCTGTTGCTCCAAAAGAAGACACATTACCTCGCAAAACTCCTTCCCTTCTTGATTCCATAGTATCAAATTTCTCTTTGGATCAACAAGTAATTTAAATTTAAAAGGGACATTCTAAAAAGATAAAGTGGTCAAAATGTGTAACGTGGTCAGGATGTGTCGATGTCGAGTCCCCCCCCCTTCAACTCAATTTCATTGCTGCTGGTCACCGGTTTCCTTGCTTGCATCACGCTCTATCAGATCGCCGTTGACAGCAGACCCTGAGTGAGGCAATCATTGGATCGATTCTTTGCATGCCCCCATAGCTTGGATCCATCGTTCTGCGCGGGTTCTACAAAATGTGTGTACATAACAAAGAGCAATTTGTGGTTCCTACACTACTCAATTTGCATAGAAGAGCTGCAGGGATGTCTGGGTTCAGAAGCCCCTGAGGTGAAGAGGAGGAGCTGAGTGCGCCGATAGGTGAGTAAATTTATCTTAAATTTGAAAAAAAAGGAAGAAAATAGTAATTGGGCAGATGCTGTAATCGGGTGGCCCAATCCTCTGCTTCTTCTTGCGAGGAGCAGAGGAAGACTGGGAACAAATAGTTCCTAGTCTCCCTCTGCGATCACTCCTCGGCGCAGTGTGATCTTGCAAAAAACGATTTTGCACAGAGCTCGCGGCCCAGAAGTTCAAGCCTCCAGGGGCCCAATGGAATCCAGGAGCAGATACTTGCGGTGGCACAGAAGTGCTACTGTGCGTATCAGGAAGGTTAGCACTGTGTTCTGAGGCGTGTTGTTGAGAGAGCACCTTCCCCTGGAATACTGCGTTAACATGGAAGACGGTAAGGGAAAAATCTGCACACACACAGATTTTCCTGCTTACTGTCTCCATGTTAGTGTCAACTAGGGAATATAGCGAAAGATGTGTAGATAACCTTTAACCTTTTCACTGCAGAAGACGTGTGGGGAACGTCATGGGATTCTGACGCTATATACGGCGGACGTTCCCTACGCATCTTCCGCTAGCAGTGCTCTCTTCCGGATACTCACCCTTCTCCTCCGGTGTCCCGCAGCAGTCTGACTTCATGGAATTCAGACACTGCTTTATACCCCCCTCCTGGCGCACTGACATCATTGCGGCAGGCGTGATGATGTCAGTTTCAGGCACCCCCCCCCCCATCCATAGTCATTAGTTGCAGCCCTACTGAGAATAGACAAAAAAGATTTAAGGAGTTAAATCACAAAGCACCAGTGTTTTACTGGTATTGCAGCACTGACAAATGCCAGCATGCCACAAAAGTAAAATCCAAAAAAGCAACAGGAGAAGCAGCACTATAATGCTTCTTTTGTCATTCTTTGAATTTTGAAGTTTTTTGGTACTGCAATATCAGTAAGCACTGGCTTATTTTGAATAAACCCTTTAGGCGCTTTAGTAACGTTGATTTTGGAGTATGCAGTCTATGTAGATTAGTGTGGGATACATGGGCTGCGTTACAGCCCTGAAAAGCCCCAGTCTTACAGTAGGTTAACTACTCCTGCAGGTTTGTTTCCCTATCTACAGCAATCTCCTGTATCCTATATAAGCAAGTGACATCTTTTTTGTGTGACGTGCATAACTTTGGACTTGGAGGTACATGGAGCTGGAGATGTATATGCGGGTACAGGCCTGATGTTCTATTTCATTATCTTTCCCGCTCTTATGTGCAGAATGTTTGTGTAAATTGTGTTATGTAAGAATAATTTTATTGTCTATCGTTATGGTCCAGGTATATCTGTTATCTGCAGATAGGTTATGCTGGAAGGCTAATCCGGTCTCAGGAATGTGTTATTATCTGTTTATATTTGAGTAATTTGTTAATTTGCTTTGTCAGGCAAACATTATCTGCTGTCTTTAGACTGTAATCTTGTTTATCATCACAATTGTCATTGTCCTGTCTGTCTTGGAATGTTGAGCGATTGTTTATTCCATTCTAGGGTCAGGTTTTATGTATGTAAACAACCCATGTTTGATCGTATAAACATCTGTGCCTGTCCCCAATTTAAAAAGTTCCATTCTGACCAAGAAAACCTCCAGATATACAGCCTCATCTTGTTTCTGGGGGCTGCTAGCAGGCTCTCTACATGTTCCGGTCCTTAAGTTTCGTCTGAGGACTGGAGGGAGGCATGGGAGTCTGCCTGGGGAGAACACAGGATGGGGGGTCCGGCAAGGATATTGACCGATGTGACCTTTTCGGGGTACTGAGATCAATCAATTAGAAAAAGTGGTCTCCTTCCCAAAGTGAGGGCTCAGAATAGATTTTTTTCTATAGACTCACGTCTGCTGGTTCTCATCCAGGGCTGGACTGGGACAAAAAAAAAATCAGCCCTGAACTTCATCCAGACCGGCCCGGTTTAATTATGCAAACACGCACAAAAATAGTATATAAACCAACAGAATCACTCAATCAATCGCTGTACAGATACCAGAGTTGCAGCAGAGCAATTGGGTAAAGCAGCGCAGCGGCACTGGGGTTGAGTGGACACCATGTCTTCAAATGAGGCGGATGTGCAGCGGGTCTCACCAGCACGGTGGCCCCAATATGAGACTGTAGCAGACTCTGTCTGTTTTACAGACGGTGAGGAATTTCTCACCTCACCCATTAAGGACAGTGCACGGCGTAGTGAACCAGCATTCTCACTGGCCCACTGAGCCATCGACCCACCGGGAATCTCCCTGTAGTCCCTATGGCCAGTACATGCCTGTTCTCATCCCAGAATTTCAATCTAAATGTAGTCAAGTTACATGCTTAGAGGTGAAAGTTACAATGTACCAACGCAGTGATAAGTGTAATTTCTCCACAACAAAGAATGGGTTGAAGTAAGGAAATCCATGATATGTCCCATTTATCGTTAGCGTCCAAAAGTTTTTCTCCCTCAGTGAAAATATTCTACGTATTATTCAGCACGTGTTCTCTTTAAATAAACAGACAGAGTTTCCCAGTTTTGCTATAAACTCCCTGAACTCTGAATGGTGAGTATATAAATAGCTGCTTATACCAAGTCTGAGTCATGGTGGATTAAAATTTAGGAATTCTTTTTTTACTTTTTTGAAAAGCTGGGCGTTTTGTTGCTAAGCAGGCTGATTTGATGATGGGAAGTTGTGGAGTATTAACTTAGTGATGATGCATTTTTTGCAAATTAATATTAATCTATATAGCTTATTTTTTGTAGTTTTATGGGGCACTATAGGGTTAGACAACAAGGGGGAAACGGAAACAGAGGAGTTAAACAATAAACTGTTCTGACTCCCTCTACATACACAACCTTCTGTTTTAACTATCTAATACCTAAATCCAGTGCTGGTCTATCTCTAAACTCTACTGGCTGTGACCTGGTATTAGCTGCAGCATGTCACCTTATTGCCGCTATTTGGACGCTAGAGTAAGTGTCCATCTAATCCACTGGCTCTGAATATGGGAACGTATTATGAGCCATTGCTGAGACATGGTTCCCAAGTGTCCTGAAGCCCCAGAAACGGAACACAGAGCTCAGGTCCTGGCTGGGACTAAGCCACTGCACATGGAGGGCTGAGTCAGCCCCCATAGTTACCCTATAGGGGAGTAAGTGACCTAGTAAGAGCGAGCCCAAAGCAGTTTGACCATTCAAAACTGGGTATTCCTTTACTGGTTTAAGGTGTTTGAGCGTTACTAGACAGAGGCTAGCTTATAAGTATTCTCATCTTTTAAACTCCTATGTTCTTTTTTCACATCCAAATTTGGTAAATAAATTACTCAGAGGCACCATGGCCCTATCTCTTACGTAAAGCTCCTCTTGTTTGAGCTCTGGTATTAACGTTGTGTCACACTTACACACTCAGTTTGATGCAGCTCTCCATTCATGTACTCGACCTGATGCAGTGCTACATTCAGGTCCACCATCATGTGGGGACAGATGATGATGCAGTAGTGGACACAGCGGCTCTGGGGGGACCTCTGCCCCTCCCAGGCCTCCTGTACCAATTCCCCAGGGTCCAGTGCTTTGGTGTCCAGGTTAAACTATTTTCCTGGGAGAGCAGAGCATTCTGCACCAGCATCGGATACAGAAGACCGCCTCATTGCTTTCTCACACTGACACTTCACATTATTATTATTTATTTATATAGCGCCAGCATATTCCACAGCGCTGAACAATGCGTACAATGTAGATAGGTTTCAAAAATACATTGAACAACATTTAATAAACCAGTACTGTAGGAAATGTGGGCCCTTTTCCCGTGGGAGCTCACAATCTACAAGGGTTGGGGTGGAAACAGGAGGAGAGGACTGCAAGATGAGAGTGATGGACTGGTTGGGGCAGTGAGGTATGTTAGTGAGTCGGGTTGTAGGCTTGCCTAAATAGGAATGTCTAAAGGGAGCGTTTGAAGGGGGAAACTAGAGGAAAGTCTGACGGTATGAGGGAGAGTGTTTCAGGGGATGGGAGCTGCACGTGAGAAATCCTGCAGTCTATCATGGGAAGAGGTGATGCGGGAGAAGCTAGGTGCTGGTCACTGTTTGATCTTAGGGAGCAGGCTGGGGTGTATTTGGTGATTAGTGAGGACAGGTAGTGGGGAGCTGAGTTAGTGAGAGCTTTGTAGGTCAGGGTAAGGAATAGCCCCCTGAGCTGCAATCCCATTTTAAGAGATACAGGTGACCTTTGGACATTTGATCCTCTATAGCTCTGTTGCATCAGTCTACATGGTTAAGTGAGATGTCATTGGAAAGTCCAGAGTCTGGCCATGTAAAACTTAAAGAAAAAAAATCAAATGCAAGATAAAAATTTGTTGTTTTTTTCCCCAATTTAGTTAAAATGGTATATTTCCTGAGAAAAATGCCATACTAGGTTCTCAACAGGGGCGGACTGACAACTAATGGGGCCCCCGGGCAATAGGAGATCTAGGGGCCCCTTGTGCCACACCCACAGTAGGCCATACACCTACAAAACCCCACCCATACAACGCACAACCCACATGCACATTTTTGTGTTAAATAATTTATTTCTTTAAAACATTTTCAAAATAATAATTTTAATGAGAAAAGAAAATCCACTCAGGCCCTTCAGTGAATTAGGGAAATCCATAGTGCACCCTCCAGACTTACAGACTGCCACTGCTCTGCTAATAAAACTCACAGTAATGTGCACTGTGTATCACAGAGCTGCACAGCAATATAACTCTCATGGAAATGGGCAGTGCGTGCGTATAAGCATACACAGAATCCACACCAGTAATAGGCAGTGCATATGAGTATACACAGGAGCCACAGCAATATAACTCTCATGGAAATGGGCACTGCATGCGTATAAGCATACACTAAATCCACACCAGTAATAGGCAATGCATATGAGTATATACAGGAGCCACAGCAATATAACTCACAGTAATGGCTGGGGTGTATGGGCACAGAATCCACAGCAATATAACTCACAATCATGGTTGGGGTGTATGGACAGGCACAGAATCCACAGCAATATAACTCACAGTCATGATTGGGGTGTGTCATTTTTACTTTGTGCAGTGCAGGCAGCAGATAATGTGGCGAATCTAGGAGCAATACCAGCCTTTAGGATGCAGGGCAAGGGGACAACGCCGGACTGCGACAAGGACACAGACTTTTACTCACAGCAGCCTGTCTAAAGACAAATACATGAATTTACACACACAGCCATACGTTCACATACATAACAATACATCCTACACCCCAGGGGTATGTAGCCATAAAACTCACAGTAATGTGCAGAGTGTATGAGCGTATCACAGAGCTCCAGAGCAATAAAACTCCCAGAAATGTGCGGTGTGTATGAGCGTATCACAGAGCTCTACAGCAATAAAACTCCCAGAAATGTGCGGTGTGTATGAGCGTATCAGAATCCACAGCAATAAAACTCCCAGAAATGTGTGGTGTGTATGAGCACATCAGAATCCACAGCAATAAAACCCCCAGCAATGTGCAGTGTGTATCAGCATATCAGAATCCACAGCAATAAAACTCCCAGCAATGCAGTGTGTATGAGTGCATCAGAATCCACAGCAATAAAACTCCCAGCAATGTGCGGTGTGTATCAGCGTATCAGAATCCACAGCAATAAAACTCCCAGCAATGTCCGGTGTGTATGAGCGTATCAGAATCCACAGCAATAAAACCCCCAGCAATGTGCTGTGTGTGTGAGTGTGTCAGAATCCACAGCAATAAAACTCCCAGCAATGTGCGTCGTGTATGAGCGCATCAGAATCCACAGCAATAAAACTCCCAGCAATGTGCAGTGTGTATCAGCATATCAGAATCCACAGCAATAAAACTCCCAGCAATGCAGTGTGTATGAGTGCATCAGAATCCACAGCAATAAAACTCCCAGCAATGTGCGGTGTGTATCAGCGTATCAGAATCCACAGCAATAAAACTCCCAGCAATGTCCGGTGTGTATGAGCGTATCAGAATCCACAGCAATAAAACCCCCAGCAATGTGCTGTGTGTGTGAGTGTATCAGAATCCACAGCAATAAAACTCCCAGCAATGTGCGTCGTGTATGAGCGCATCAGAATCCACAGCAATAAAACTCCCTGCAATGTGTGATGTGTGTGTGAGTGTATCAGAATCCACAGCAATAAAACTCCCAACAATGTGCGGTGTGTGTGAGTGTATCAGAATCCACAGCAATAAAACTCCCAGCAATGTGCGTCGTGTATGAGCGCATCAGAATCCACAGCAATAAAACTCCCTGCAATGTGTGGTGTGTGTGTGAGTGTATCAGAATCCACAGCAATAAAACTCCCAGCAATGTGCGGTGTGTATGAGCGTATCAGAATCCACAGCAATAAAACTCCCAGAAATGTGTGGTGTGTATGAGCGTATCAGAATCCACAGCAATAAAACTCCCAGCAATGTCCGGTGTGTATGAGCGTATCAGAATCCACAGCAGTAAAACCCCCAGCATTGTGCTGTGTGTGTGAGCGTATCAGAATCCACAGCAATAAAACCCCCAGCAATGTGCAGTGTGTGTGTCAGCGTATCAGAATCCACAGCAATAAAACCCCCAGCAATGTGCAGTGTGTGTCAGCATATAAGAATCCACAGCAATAAAACTCCCAGCAATGCTGTATACGGAGTCGGCAGGGGGTCCCTGCAGGCCGCGTTAGGATCGTGGAGCCATCTTGTCAGCAGTGGGGTGCCAGTGCCAGAGGGTGACCGTGTGGTTTGCCTTGGATTCCCTTCCCGGTGGGTGCACACAGTCCAAAATAGAGTGAGAGTCCGCGTTAGGGCCGGAGGCTGCACGCGTGCATGCGTGTCACGCGGTCCGGCCATTCAGGTAATACTGAGACTCAGTACCACCTGACTGGCCGGACCGCGTGACCTGCACGCACGCGCGCAGCCTCCAGCCCCTTCTTCAATGCAGGCTCCCACTCTATTTCGGACTGGGCACCCAATGCTGCCGTGAAATGCTGGACCGCCTGCAATCCAAATGGGATCGGATTGCAGCGCGAGAATCCAGCATGGGATCCGGGCCCCCCTCAACCCGCGGGCCCTCGTGCGCCCCCGCGGGCCTTTTTTTACATATTTTGATCTGGCATTCTGATGGGACATGCCGTATACAATGACATATATCTATATAATAAAAGAGTAAGGCTTTGGCTGTCCGTCGCCAAAGCCTTACTGCGCATGCGCGCGCAGCCAGCGGCGGTTGGTTGCGCGCGCATGCAACCGCCGCGGCACGAGCCGGCTGCCGGCTCGCCGCGGCGGTTACACATGCACACAGCAGCCGGGTAGAGGCTGCGCTCGCAGCCTCTACCCGGCTGCCGCGCGCATCCAACCCCAGAGCGGCGAAGGGAAAGTTTCCTCCGCCGCTCGGGGGGTTGGATGCGCGCGGCAGCCGGGTAGAGGCTGCGAGCGCAGCCTCTACCCGGCTGCTGTGTGCATCTAACGGGTCCCCGAGCGGCGAAGGGAAAGTTCCCTCCGCCGCTCAGGGGTAGGATGCGCGCGGCAGCCGGGTAGAGGCGCAGCCTCTACCCGGCTGCCGCGCGCATCCTACCCCCGAGCGGCGGAGGGAAAGTTCCCTCGCTTCCGCTTTGAAGGACCCAAGCCCCGGTCACGTGACCGCGGCTTGGGTCCTTCAAAGACCGGAAGCGGGGAAATCTTCACTTCCCTGGCGCCGCTCGACAGGTAAGTATGAGCGCTGGTGGGGGTGGGGGGTCAATATCCACGAGCTGGGGGGACCATATCCACGACCTGGGGGCAAATCCACGAGCTGGGCAAATCCACGTGCTGGGCAAATCCACGAGCTGGGGCAAATCCATGTGCTGGGCAACTCCATGAGCTGGGGGCAAATCCATGTGCTGGGCAAATCCATGAGCTGGGGCAAATCCATGTGCTGGGCAAATCCATGAGCTGGGCAACTCCATGAGCTGGGGGCAAATCCATGAGCTGGGGCAAATCCATGTGCTGGGCAAATCCATGAGCTGGGCAAATCCATGAGCTGGGCAACTCCATGAGCTGGGGCAAATCCATGAGCTGGGCAAATCCATGAGCTGGGGGCAAATCCATGAGCTGGGCAAATCCATGTGCTAGGGGGGAAATATCCATGTGCTGGGGGCAAATATCCATGTGCTGGGGCAGTATCCACATGCTGGGGCAATATCCACGTGCTGGGGCAGTATCCACGAGCTGGGGCAGTATACCCACAATAGACTGCCCTCTGGGCAGGCTGGGGCAGTATCCACGTGCGGGGGCAGTATCCACGTGCTGGGGCAGTATCCACGAGCTGGGGCAGTATATCCATGAGCAGGGGCAGTATATCCACAATAGACTGCCCTCTGGGCAGGCTTTACAACTAGTATATATATAAATACATACACAAATTGTCTGGGTCCTACAACAAAGTGTGCCTTCAAATATGGTTTAAATGTCATGCGCAAAATGGTCAAAACTAGCTCCAGCATAGAAAGGTGAAATGGCTTAGTAGTGGAGGGGTTAGTGTCTATGTATCTAACCTCTGGAGTTGACTTGACAAGGCCATTTCCTGGATATGCTAACTAGGGATGTGCGTTTCGGGTTTCGGAATTTCGGAATTTTCACTAAATTTCCCCATTCGTGCATTTGGATTCGGCCGATTTTCCGAAAATTTTCGGATCCAAAAACGGCAAATCCGAACAAGTTTTCGAGCCGAAACGAAAACTTTTCGTTTCGGAATTTTCGAATGGACTAGAAATGTGTAAAATCGAAATTCATTTTCGTTCCATTCGTGATTTCGGCTCCATTCTTGATTTCGGTTCCATTTCAGTAATTTCGGACATCGTATTTATATCGCTGATTCTGTAATTAAATTATGTATCATTCCCATCTCAATGTATCCTTCCTGGAAAACCAGAGAAATCTCAATGTATCCTTCTTGTAAAACCAGAGAAATCTCAATGTATCCTTCTTGTAAAACATGAGAAATCTCAATGTATCCTTCTTGTAAAACTCAGAGAAATCTCAATGTATCCTTCTTGTAAAACATGAGAAATCTCAATGTATCCTTCTCGTAAAACCAGAGAAATCTCAATGTATCCTTCTTGTAAAACATGAGAAATCTCAATGTATCCTTCCAGGGAAACCAGAGAAATCTCAATGTATCCTTCTTGTAAAACATAAGAAATCTCAATGTATCCTTCTTGTAAAACATGAGAAATCTCAATGTATCCTTCCTGGAAATCCAGAGAAATCTCAATGTATCCTTCTTGTAAAACATGAGAAATCTCAATGTATCCTTCTTGTAAAACATGACAAATCTCAATGTATCCTTCCCGGGAAACCAGAGAAATCTCAATGTATCTTCTTGTAAAACCAGAGAAATCTCAATGTATCCTTCTTGTAAAACATGAGAAATCTCAATGTATCCTTCCCGGGAAACCAGAGAAATCTCAATGTATCCTTCTTGTAAAACATGAGAAATCTCAATGTATCCTTCTTGTAAAATTTGAGAAATCTCAATGTATCCTTCCCGGGAAACCAGAGAAATCTCAATGTATCCTTCTTGTAATACATGAGAAATCTCAATGTATCCTTCTTGTAAAATATGAGAAATCTCAATGTATCCTTCCTGGAAATCCAGAGAAATCTCAATGTATCCTTTTTGTAAAACATGAGAAATCTCAATGTATCCTTCTTGTAAAACATGATAAATCTCAATGGCAGAATTATCGTATCGGCAGAATTATCGTATCGTATAATTATCGTATCCGAAAAACCATTAGTTTACGTCAAAACGAATAGACACTTTGAAACGAGGAAACCAGACGTTCCGAAAAACACGAAAATTTCTGAAATCACGAAAAAAAAGTCGATACGAAAAACGAACCAAACCGAAACGAAACAGAAATCGGCCAAAACGAGTCAAAACGAAAATTTACAAAATCCAAAAGAACCGGATCGAACCGAAAAAAATCGGTGCACAAGCCTAGATCAAACTCTATACACCTCTATAGTGTGTATACTGTATGTCCAAGCCTGTGTGTGTATATATTTCTAGGTGTAAGTATTTGGTGTGTGTATATAGTTGTGTATGTGTCTTTGCTTTGTATACAGCTGTGTATTAGTGTGTACCTGGCTGCATATCTTCCAAACGTCCTTGGTTTTGACAGAAGCCCCTATCTTGGGCCCAAATCCCAGTCCCTCTTTTTTTCTAAGATTTTTTCTCTTAGGAGCTCCTTTGTATGTTCATGGAGTGCAGCTGTATAACGAGCTGCAAAGCAATAAAACTCCCAGCAATGTGTCTCTAAACTTTAATAAATGCTGGTAGAGATTGCTCTTTGTAAATAAAATACTTTGCTTTTGTTCCAAAATACATTTGTATTGGCATAAATTGCCATATAGCTTGTGATGCAGAATAAAAACTCTGGGAATAACCTAGTTTCTGAGCCTGCCTCAAGCGAATTCCTTAAATGGTACATGTGTATAGCTATGCATGTGTTTGTATTGCTGAGTTGTATGGCTATGTACGAGTATCTGTTTGGACCTACTGCGAGAGAGTGTGATGAGCACAGATTGTGGTCTCATGTCCGCTCTGCCTGTCAGGCTGTCACTGCAAACCTAACACCAGCTCTTAGCCAAAATTGGTAGAGTGCCCCTCCTGAAACCTGTGTCTGGATCCACCCCTCCTCAGTCCCAATAGTATTTATTGTTCTGTTTCTTTGATTACCAACTCTGCTTGCTCCTGATTTTCCATGCTCTCTGTTTTCCCTGGCCCAGCTTTGGCATTCTCGATCATTGATTTCTAGAACCCCTGACCTTAGCTTTTCTAACTGTTGTCTGCCTTCTTCCTGGTTTTAGATTTTGTGTTAGCTCCTTAATCTAGCATTTGTATTGTTTATATGCTGCGTGTTGGGGTTATAGTCGGTCCTGACCCTGAGATAGCATATGCAGCAGCCAGGGACGTGCCGTCAGGGGCGGCTGGTGGGGCAGGGCCTCACCTGCCATCAAGTGGACTCACCTACCAAATCACTAGTACTGATTGAATAATAAAAATAAAAAAGTAAACTCACCTGCTCCATGCTCCCACCCGCTGTCCGTCTCTGCTGCTGTGTGCAATATTTCTTCACAGCAGTGGCAGGCTGCCCTCCCTGAGCCTATGCAATTTGCATCACTGAACGGTACGCTAATCACGTAAGCTCATGCTGTCCAAGAGATTTAGAACTCTGCAGCGCGCGTCCGGCGCTGCCTACTTCCTGAATCTACGTTATTCAGTGCCTCAGAGGCTCTGAGAGCAATGGGAATGCACTATTGGTCTCAAGACATTCAAAAAACGCCTCCATAGGAGGCTGTCCTCCCATGCATTAAATGACACAAGACAGTCATGTGACTGTCCTCATCAGTCATGGGGCTGGGGGTGTGTGGCCTCAAGTTGTCTCTGTCAGAGAGTGTGGTCACCACACGTGTGACTCGGCTGCCTGGAGTGGACTACGCAGATCCTGGTGAGCACTGAGCGCAGCCAGGTCCTGGTGAGCACTCAGAGCAGCCATATCCTGGGGAGCACTGATCCTATGTGACCTGTGTATATCTGACTCTGATACTAGCCAGTGCCTCACCAGCCACTGCCCTCACTACACGTCCCTCGTAGAAGCAGCCTATAGTTTGGACTTTCGCAGTTGTCAAATTGTTGTTCTCCATTTATTTATCGTCCTAGAGATGTAGCCGTGAACATCTTAAAATATTTGTTTTATCTAATGAATAAATATAAAATGAAAACAGTGCATAATTCCAAATCCTAAAAAATATAAAATACAGTATTTAACAAAACAGACAGTGAAACACAAAAAAATTCTCTTACTAAATGAAGACTATACGACACATGATAGGTTGCCATCATAAATAAACAATGGTTTTATGGGCCCCGGCCGTCACAATGATGTCATCACCGCTAGGGATGGGCAGGAGGTTCGATCCAAACATGAGTTTGATTCGAACATTTCCCGTTCGGCGAACATCGATCATTTCCGTGTGTTCGCCCACAATGCACCACAATGGACCACAATGCACTTTTCCACTGGCCTGAAGCTTGTAATTGGCTACAGCCTTGCACCTGACTACAAGTCAGGTGCAAGACAGGTACAAGACTATGCCAATCAGGGCTCAGAGTCCTGATTGGGCAAATTTTGCCCAATCATGGGCTCACAGAGCTAAGTCCTGCAGCACACTATATAAGGGTTCCCTGCAGCCCCAGCACGTGTTTTGTTTACAGGAGTGAGAGGAGATTGTTCTTTTATGTGTGTCTCACAGACGTCTAACAGATTTCTGTGAATTGTAATCTGTGTCTTCTCACTGCCAGCTATCAGGGGGTCCCACATACTTCTAGCAGATATCTGGGAATTGTAATCTGTGTCTTCTCACTGCCAGCTATCAGAGGGTCCCACATACTTCTAGCAGATATATGGGAATTGTAATCTGTCTTCTCACTGCCAGCTATCAGGGGGTCCCACATACTTCTAGCAGATACCTGGGAATTGTAATCTGTGTCTTCTCACTGCCAGCTGCTGCCAGACTTTCAGGCTGTATCACTGACTTATACTAGAGTTGTGTGAATTTGAATCTGTGTGTTGCCACTGCAAAGGCTATCAGGCTGTATCACTGACTTATACCAGAGCTGTGTGAATTTGAATCTGTGTGTTGCCACTGCAAAGGCTATCAGGCTGTATCACTGACTTATACCAGAGTTGTGGGAATTTGAATCTGTGTGTTGGCACTGCAAAGGCTATCAGGGTGTATCACTGACTTATAGCATAGTTCTGGAAAATCTCTATATCTTTAATCTATATATCACTCACCATGTCAGAAAGACCAAAAATGACAGGCAGACACTCCCAGACACAGATAAGAGGGCAAGCAGCCTCTTTGTCGGAAGAGTGTGCCCCTAGTCGTCGTGGACGTGGTGCATCCTCTGCAGGGGCACGCTTGTCCTTTCTAACTGGTGCTGGCCGTCTTAAGCAGCAGCAACATACAGAGGATTTGCAGGATTGGCTAACCAGGCCATCCTCATCCTCCGAGTCCTCTGCCAGCCAGGCTTGTAGTGGTTTACAGTCCACCTCAGTTGCCAAAACATCTAATTCAGCCTCCATGTCCACAGCTACTCCTGCCGTAGCCTCACTATCACACACGGAGGAGTCAACTGAATTGTTTGACTACAGTGACAGTGACATGCTGCTTGAGGATGCGAGCAACTCCAGTGCTCTGATTCAAACTCTGAGGTTAAGGAAGGGAGAATAATCAGCCAGGGAGGCAGTGACACACAAAGAACTGGCACTCATGTTCCCCCAGCAGCTGCAGCATATTGCGAGGTTGGCTCCAGTGACAAAGAGATAGGGGGTGATGACAATGATGAGGTCACTGACTCCACCTGGGTGCCTGATCGAACAGAGGAGTCAAGGGAGGAGGAGGAGGCACAACAAACACGAGGCACAACATCCTCTATGAGCAACCGTAGCCAGTCGAAGGCATCAGATGTCAGAGCTGCTCAGGTGCAGAGCGCTGTTGTCTCGCAGCACACGTCCAGGATCTCTGCTGTCTGGGAGTTCTTCACAACATGTGCAGCAGACTGCAGCGTTGCTATTTGTAAGCTATGTCAGAAGAGGATCAAGCGTGGGAAAGACATCAGACACTTGGGTACCACGTGCTTGAGGTGACATATGGCCACCTGCCACACATCCCGTTGGCACAACACTTTGCATAGGTCCTCCTCCTCCTCATCTGTCTCTACCCCCACTATATGTCCTGCCATGTCATTGTCTACAACCTCCACTGACAGGGATGATGCTACAGTAATGGGTGTACCACGTCCTTCCTCTGAATCTGCCAGCATCCCATCAGCTGCAGATTTATGCAGTCAGATTTCGTTGCCCCAGCTGCCGCAGCAGAAGAAAAAATATTGTCCCAACCATCCACATGCACAACGTCTAAATGTCAGCTTGGCAAAATTACTCGCATTACAGCTGCTGCCTTTCCAGCTGGTGGACTCTGCTTCCTTCTGTGAATTTTCCGAATGTGCTGTAACACAGTGGCAGGTTCCAAAACGCCATTTCTTTTCACGGAAGGCCATTCCAGCACTATACCAGCACGTGGAAGACAATGTTATGGAGTCATTGGGAGAGGCAGACAGCAGCAAGGTGCACATTACTTTAGACACGTGGTCCAGCAAGCATGGACAGGGCCGTTACATTTCCTTCAAGGCACACTGGGTAACTCTGCTTGCAGCTGGGAGGGATCCAGGATGGGGCTCTGTGCTGGAGCTTGCTCATCCACCACGCCTCCAGAAAGCTGCTTATATGAGGTCTGTCTGCTTCACCACCTCTTCCTCCTCCTCCTCCTTCAATGTCTCTGGCAAAGTGGCAGTTAAACTGACGCGTGGCAGGGGCTACGCAATGGCTCAAGCAAAAAGATGCCATACTATGCTTGAGCAGGTGTGTTTATGGGGACAGGAGCTACACCGGGCCAAAAATTCGCTCAGCTCTGCAGGGGCAGGCGCAGAGATGGTTAACACCACGCCAGCTTGAGCTGGGAATGGTCGTCTGTGGTAATGGCAGCAACCTTCTCTCCGCCCTACGCCTGGGTAAGTCGACGCATGTACCATGCCTAGCACATGTCCTAAATCTGGTGGTACAGCGTTTCCTAACCAGGTACCCATGGCTGGCAGAGCTTCTCAGCCAGACCAGAAATGTCTGCAGCCACTTCAGACGGTCATTCCCAGCAAGTGTTCGCCTGACAGAAATTCTGAGAGAATTCTACCTTCCCACAAACCGCCTGATCTGTGACATGCCCACCAGATGGAACTCGACATTGGCAATGCTGCAGCGTCTGCACAAGCAGCAGAGGGCCATCAATGAGTACTGTGTGAGTATGGCACAAGGACAGGTTCAGGTCAACTTGTTTTTTTTTTCCCCTCCTGCAGTGCCTGATGATCAAGGATGCATGCACTGTACTGTCACCATTTGAGGAGGCAACAAGGATGGTGAGCAGGGACAGTGCATGCATCAGTGACACAATTCCTTTAGTTTTCCTGCTGGAGCACACTCTGCGGGGAATTATAGATGTGGCACTAGAGGCAGAGCAGCGGGAGGAGGAGGGGGACTTCCCTAGCTCTCAAGGCCCCAGTCTTTACACCGACAGCATTCCTGCGGGTTCTCAGATCAGACAGGAGGAGGATGAGGAGGATGAAGAGGAGGAGGAATATTTAAGTTGTGGGGGCATTGAATGTGGGGATTCCTCAAGGGAGGGTTTTGTGTCCCCAGAAACCCAAGGACTAGTACGTGGCTGGGAGGATATAGTGCATGATACGGTCATCCTCAGCGACCAGGAACACTCTGAAGCTAATGCCGCCTCCAACCTACGCTGCATGGGCTCCCTTATCCTGCAAAGCCTGCTAAAGGACCCCAGGATTCGTGCTATCAAGGAGAGGGATCATTACTGGTTGGCAACCCTTCTTGATCCACAATACAAGGGTAAGGTTGCAGAGCTCATCCTGTCCTCACAGAGGGAGCACAGGATGAAACAACTTGAGGACGCTCTAAAGCGACACTTGTGTAACACCTTTCCAGGCATTGGTAGGTTACCAAGTGATGACACAGGTGCTTCTGAGAATGCGGATGATCAGAGGAAGAGCGGTGAAGGCTGGGGCCGCTTAACTGATGCCTTTTAAAAAAAATTTTAGTCCACGACGCCCAGGGACGTCAAATGTAGGCACCCATTGCCAGCGTCTTCACCGTATCGTGCAGGACTACCTAGGGGCAAGGGCAGACCTGGATACCTTTACAGCAGATGATCCACTGAGTTACTGGGTGTTGAGATTGGATCACTGGCCAGAACTTAGCCAATATGCTATGGAGCTACTAGGTTGCCCTTCATCCAGCGTGCTTTCTGAAAGGCCGTTCAGTGCCGCTGGAGGTTTTGTCACAGACAAAGAGTGCGTCTGTCCACCGACTCTGTAGACCGGCTGACATTTATAAAAATTAATCAGTTCTGGATCAGCAGCTATCACTCCCCTGATGCTGATGTAACTGAATAGATCGGGGATCTCTTCTGCATTCCCAAAACCTCCACCACTGCACTCTTCCACAATACCTCAGAGGGATTACGTTGTGAAGGCACTAGCTGGCACCAAAGGCCCAATATTTGGGTGCACTGCCAATGACGCGTGTACCAGATTCATATCATTTTAATATTTGACGGCAGGGTCTACCCCTGTACTCCTCCACAATACCTCAGAGGGGTTACGGTGTGCAGGCACCAAAGGCTCAATATTTGGGTGCACTGCCACTGACGCTTGTACCAGATTCATGTCATTTTACTATTTGACGGCAGGGTCCACCCCTGCACTCTTCCACAATACCTCAGAGGGGTTACGGTGTGAAGGTACTAGCTGGCACCAAAGGCCCAATATTTGGGTGCACTGACACGTGTACCAGAAATCAACCATTTTAATATTTGAATGCAGAGTCCACCCCTGCACTCTTTCACAATACCTCAGAGGGGTTACGGTGTGAAGGCACTTGCTGCCACCAAAGGCAAAATATTTGGGTGCACTGACGCTTGTACCAGATTCATATCATTTTAATATTTGACCGCAGGGTCCAACCCTGCACTCTTCCACAATACCACAGAGGGGTTACGGTGTGACGGCACTGTTGCCGACACTAAAGGCCCAATTTTAAAGCACCTATTGTTACTTTCATCCAAAGCCTGCATAGGTTTCACCATAATTTAGCCAAAAAAATCACTAAACTTGTTCTGCGTATTCTAAAATGTCTCCTCTTTTCATACAGGCTGCCGCCCCAAGCAGTTGTTTATGAATAGATTAAAGGAAAACCATTTACCGTCATTTGAAATGTCATTTTTTTGTTTTTAAATGTTTCTATACATCCTACAAATCCGCCACTTCACGGGCAGGTTATGGGGACCTCCTAGGCACAATATTTGAAGGAATTTTTCATTTTTATTCTTAACCTTTATTTCATGGAAAACTCACTGTCCCTTTAAAAACTTTTTTTTAAAACTTTTTGTCCTTGTTTCCTGTCCCCCAGGGCACTACCCGGACCCCCATACACCTTTTATGGCAAATATCTAGCATATATGTCCTCTTGGAGGGCACTCTAAAAATCGAACGTTCGAGTCCCATTGACTTGCATTGAGTTCGGATCCGGTTTGCGTCCGAACTCAAACTTTTGAAATTGTTCGAGTTCGAATGCAAACCGAACACGGGGGTGTTCGGCTCATCCCTAATCGCCGTGCGCCCCCCCCCAGCGCCTGCAGGGAAGAATGTGAAAGGGGGTGGCTCCTTTGGAGCCCTCTCCCTCCTGTACGGCTGCAGATAGGGAAAAAAAGAGAGGCACCGCTGGAGAGGGCAGAGTCTGCCCTTTTCAGCAGTGCCTCATCGCAATTCGCTCTTAGAGGGGGTGTATAAATAAAAAGTATTGGTGTATAAATAAAAAATATTAAAAAGTGGGCTTTTTTAAAAGAAAAAATTGTGTGAGGGGTATAATAAAATAGGACTTCAAATCAGGTTTAAACATGATGAGCATAAAACGGTCAAAATTAGTTCAACAAACCAAGGAAAATGGCTCAGCAGTGAAGGGGTTAAAAAGCAAAAACATGTAAAAATTGGGTATTTCTAACTTCAGGACTAAATTTCAAAACTATTTAGCTAGGGTGTTTTTTGGGGATTAAAGTTAGAAAAAGTGTGTTTTTTCAATTTGTTCATTATATTTCATATTTTTTTATAGTAAATTATACGATATGAAGGGAATAATGGTATCTTTAGAAAGTCCATTTAATGGCAGGAAAAATGGCATATAATATGTGTGGGTTGCATAAACAAGTAAATAGAGGAACATTAGACCTAAACACAAACAGCGCAGAAATATAAAAACAGCAGTGGGTACTTTCGGACTGACAATGGTAAAACCGCCCGGTCACTAAGGGGTTAATAACGGACATTGAATATTCAACATGGAAAAGGGTATAAATCCCACATTGAAGGGGGAAACTCCTTCTTGGGGTATTTTTTTAATCTACAATATACCAGTATTTAGCTATATTTCTTTGTAAAAAAACTCAAATGTCACTGGAAGTTTTAGAGTAAAGTACATAAATGAATAAAATAGCCAGAGAGGAGGAAAGACCGTCATTGCGGGAATTCGTATGTCAATTCAAAGGTTTAGATTATCATAGACTTTCAAAGCCGCACTCTTGGCTCTGGGTTTTGGAGGGGTCAGTTAATGCTATGATGACTGATCTTCAAACGTGGGTGGTAATTAGTGACACAACATTTCAAACACATAGAGCACAGTGTGTGAGACGGGTCAGTCAACCATGAGCTATGTTCAGCTACTGTATATGTGCTATGAAAATAAAGTGTGAAAAGAAATAGCTGAAGATTTGGAAATGATATGAATCGGTGATAGTGATACCATGGGCCTCACTAGCAAAATATATAAATTCCACATTGAATCCGTTTGCTAATTCCAGTTCTTAACCAATGACAACTCTTTAAAGAGAATGATATAATGGATCAGGTAAATGAATTTAACAGAATATCATGGGTGCTTTGAAATGTTGAGGAGGTGAGGTTGGGGTACTGTTCAGAAGAGTGTATCATGGTTTCAAGCATATGAGGAGCTGTTCAAAACAGCTATTAAGCCATGTAATGTGTCTTTTGAGTTGGCTTTCTGGAAATTTTGTGGAGTGCTGTTACAACAAGTCTGGATCAGCACCAGAGGGGTACAGGCCTTGCGTGTATGAGCCCGGTATGCAGTGATATCTTTGATGGAATAAACACACTTGAGGGAACAAGGATGGAGGCAGGAGCAGGAGAGCCAGCATGCAATGATGATATACAGGGGTTGCAGAGGGTTGACCAGGGTGGATGGCAGGAGAGGATACCAGGAATCTTGAATACAGCTGGGGTTTGTGTATATTTGAGGGAACACGATGAGACTGAAGGTACCAGGACACTTGGGGGCACTTTGGAACTGTGGAGACACTGGGAACTTTGGAGGTACCTTGAGGTGGAGAACACACACGTGTGCTGTAAACACAGGAAACCAGACACAGGAGGGATCCTTTCATAGTACAAGGGGAATATCCAGAAAGCCGTGGTCAAATAGGTAAACTGGGTCTATACACAGGTATATCAGGAGAAGATCAGGAATGCGTCTGAACTCTTGCAGGGTTAGACTCTTAATGCTGAGGCCCTGATGGAAGGGGGGAGTGGTGTTTTATTCAGACCGGGACGTGTGGTGTGTGTAATGTGTTATCGGTTTCTGATCTAGTCAGCCATGCTGAGGTTGAGTAGCACTCTTCATGTGCTGCCCATTGGTGAATGGCAAGCATTAAGCAGTCAGTGGCGGGGAGCCTGACACAACATCTACTTACTAAGTGGCAATTGTGTTGTATTAAACCATTGAAAAAGTTACATTTCTCATAGCTGAATACTTCTAGTTGGTGTCCCAGGAATGACAAACTCTGTATAAATACTTGGGACAGTGGGATTCATGTCACAAGCTAACTTAGTTAGGGCTTGATTTAATTCTAGAGGTAGATTTTTTTCTAATTCAATGTAATGGATTCAACAGCCGAATTCCAATAAATGTCTCCTTATTCATAAAAATCGGGCTGGTAATATGCCTGAAGAAAACTGATTTTTCTATGTTATTAACAACTGTTACTAACCCTAGAAATAACCCTATCCCTAAAAGTAATCCCTGGTGTTCATGACTTTTATGGTTAAGGTTATTTAAGGGTGAGGGTTATTTCTAGAGTTAGGGTTGGAATTTTAGTGCTAAATCAACACTAATATTAAAATTGAGGCCATCCGTGTGGTTTTAGAGTAATTTCCCCTTTTTCCTGCCCAAAGAACCATATATCAACACTTTTCACACTTTATATATTTTTGATGGTTTCCTTACCAATAAATTCAAATTGAATCACTAAAGCCAAGATTTCTGTGGTGCAAGTGCCGATAATTGAGCCGAATTGTTTATGGGAATCGAAATGCTGGTATGCCCTTGATTAAATCTTCAGAACCAATAAAAATTCTGAATTGCTGCCAAAAATGTACAAAAATTTCCAGATGGGCCTAAATTAAATCAAGGCCATAGTTACTAAACATGTGATCATCTGCAATCTACACTGTGTGCACAATTATTAGGCAAGTTGTATTTTTGAGGATTAATTTCATTATTGAACAACTACAGTGCTCTCGGTCAATCCAAAATGTTAATCTCAAACCGGATTATTTAAGAAGTAAAAGTGAAGTTTTGGCTTTGAATGCGTGCACAACTATTGGGTAACTATTAGTGTGCAGAATTATTATGCAACTAATTGAAAAACGAATTGTTTCCCATTTCACTTGTTTCTTTTCATCTGTTAAAGTGTGTATAATAAACAACTCAAAATTTACAGATAAATATTTCTGATATTTTCAAAACAAAATTAGTGACCAATCTAGCCACCATTCTTTTCAATAACAGCCATAAGCCTTTCATCCATGGAGTCGGTCAGTTTCTTGATGTGCTGACGATCATCTTTTTGTGCAGTAGCAACCACAGATTCCCACACACTGTTCAGAGAGGTGTACAGGTTTCCTTCACTGTAAATCTCCTGTTTAAGAAAGGCCCAGAAGTTCTCAGTAGGGTTTAAGTCAGGCGTGGAACGGGGCCATGTCATTATTCTTTCATCGTTGAGGCCTTTACTGGCTAGCCATGCAGTGGAGTACTTCCATGCATGTGATGGAGCATTGTCCTGCATAAATATCATGTCCTTCTTAAAATAGAAAAAAGGGAACACATGTGGCGCAGTACATCCAGTGCACTGAACCTCAAATCTCCAAATGTGTGAAAATCCCTCACTCATTCAAGAGCCATCGTACAGTTGACTCCAAACCTTACCAGCATAATCCCACATGTGGTTAAACACTCCTGGTTCTCACCACCTCCATATGAGATTTCCCTCCCCCTTGGTCCTGTCACGTACCCGCAGTTCAGTTTAGCCTGCGCCCGGCAAGGCGTTCCTCGCTGCTCGCTGGTCGGGCGCTGACTGTTAAGGAAATCCATTGTGGTCGCGGGTGAAGTGAGCCAGCGGGATGCAGCCTGATGATGTGGCCCCCATCGGGTTTATAGCCCAGCCTCTCAGTCCATCCAGTGCCCCGATGTGGTTAATCATATCCCTTCAGTGCTCTCTTGTTGCAAAATGCTTTTCTGTACCAACCTTAGCTATTCCTGACAACACGCTTTGGGCTCTATTACACTCTTTGCGTTAAAACGCGGGCGCAAGGGAGGAAAAACTGCACCCGCAGTTTTCCCACTTGCGCCCGCGTTTTAACGCTGGATTACAATGCAGGCGCAAAAAATGCTGCCTGCATTGTTTCCGAGCGTAAAATTCTGGGATGCTCGCGGCAGCGCTGAGTGCAACTGCGAGCATCCACTCGCTGGAGTCCATAGGACTCCATTGAGTTCCTCCTTGCCAGTCACGTGACCAGCAGATCCAGCCAGTCGGCATAGTGATACGCAGGGAAGAGACTGGGGGGACTTTTCCAGTCTTTCCCTGCTCCCGCCGGCTGGAGGAGGTGAACAAAGCCGCGGTGCTTGCCGCGGGACAGAGGGTGAGTATGCAATTCGTTTTTTATTTTTTAAGGCTGGTGTTAACACCAACTCCTGGCTCTGGTTAACTTTTCGCTGACCAGAGCCAGGCGTTAATCAGCGCTGGGACTTTGTAATCCAGCACTGATTAACACTTTGCGCTCCCTATGTTAAACATAGGGAGCACAAAGTACAGTAACCTCGCGCAGAGAAGCGCAAGGTACCAAACGCAAATGTTTTTTAAGCCGTTTGCGTTTGGATTGCAATATGCGGTAAATACTGCGGCAAACGTTAATGCTCACGCAGGTGAGCGTTAACGTTTGCGTGTAGATTGTAATAGAGTCCTTTGTATTTAAGATTTTTATTTTGCAAAAAGAAAAAGGTCACATTACTACCAGCAAGGTTGGCCTTGTAGGACTAGACATCATAGACACGTAAAACATGGAAAACGAAAGGGGGTCATTAAAGAAGCTCTGAAAAATGTCAAAAAGCTGGGGGGGGGAAACAGTAAAAAGTCAGCAGATGCAGTTTTAAAAAAATAAAAAGTCAGTTTGCACTCAGTGGAAATCAGTTTAAAAACAAAAATTACAAATATAAGCAAAAAAATCAGCTTTCAACAAAACACAGACATCAAATATCATGGGGGGGTTACTGAACAGGGGTAGTGGCAAGGGCCAAAATTGTGCCGCCATTGGTGGATTCCCAGAAGTCCGTAGGACTGTGGGGGGGCCAAAGGGAACAAATGGCACAAGGCCAGGAACTCGGGGGGCCAAGACGGGCACCAGGCCACGATGGCGCTCCCCGAGAAGACCCGTAAGCGCCAAAAAAACGGGGGGGACACATAAGTGGAGGTGAGGGGGGAGGGTGCATTACGAAGCCTCAAAAATATTAAAAAGCGGGGAGGGGAGATAGAAAAAGAAGTCCTCAGCTGGGGAACATCAGCAACAAAGTCCACATCAGTAGCCAAAAAGGGCAAAGAGTCCTCGCAAAAAGGCAAAAGAGGGGGGTGTCATCAATAAGGCAAGCAAGTGAGGTGGTACTCTCAGCCGGTGTCCCGAAACGGCAGGAGTCGTAGGACATGCAGTGCGATGCAGGAAAGGCTAGGCCAATCTGCAAAACAAAGCCCGGTGTGGTAGAACTGGGCCGGCAGGTCAAACAAGCTCCCACCTACCCTGCAACCTCCATCTCCATCAATCGCTGGCAAGGGCCTCGGTCATCACTATTACACAGAACTTCCAGGAGTATTCGGGTGGCACATTCCCCTGGGGCATCGCTAACACCGAGGTCGCCGCAGCCCCCCTCTCAGCAATCACCTGTAGACCCACATCACCATCGCTTGAAGCCGGGGCCTCTCTCATAGGCAGGGGGACCTCCACCGGTGCAGCAGACGGTCCACCATCAAAACACAGCAGCCCCCACCATCCTCAGGCATCAAGGCCGCATTGCAGCGGGCAGAAACGGATCCAACCCCTTCAGACACCGCCGTGCAGGAAGCCGTTCCACCGCTGCAGTTCCGCTGGACAGCCAACATCCGTTGTCACATCCCCTTAGTGAGGGGGTCTGAATCCGGCCCATCCAGCAGCGCCAGACAGGCTTCTAGGCCATCGAGTGCGGCCATTTTCCTTTCCGTGGGTGGAGGGGGGACGTCCTGGTCTCGGGTCTCACCTGCCCTATCTGCCTCCACTATTCGAACCTCAGCAACAGGCGGGAGATGGGGGCCCTCCACCCCTGCAGTTCCCAGCGGAGACTCCGCTGTAGACAAGACCGCCGAGGAGCCACGGCAGGGAGGCATCTGGCGCAGAGAAGCAGGCTGCAAAATGGCCGCCGGCTGCATCCTCCAGCAGTAAAAGTGTCAGCAAATGTAAGCCTCTGGTCCGGGGGGGGCGAACAGGCCCCGGACAAGAAACACCCTATGGCCGGCCACGAAGGGACCCCAGGGTCAGAAAGTCAGTGGGTTAAAATGAACTAGGTCCCAGGAGGAGAAGGATTAGCTGGAGCTCCTCTAAAACGCGACCCTCCTCGTCCACAGCCGGCCACACCCCCGACAACCCACTTTGTGTAATGACCTCAACTATTCCTGACAACTCTCTATGTGTATCATACATGGCAAGTCTGAGAACCCGCTCTGTGTACCAATTCTGGCTTTGATGAGAACCCTTCTGTGTACTGACCTTGGCATACGGCTGACTACCTCTCCTAGTGTTAAGACCCCCGTAATTCTACTAAGTATATTGTTGTTATCTGGTGTCTGTTTACCCTTTGTACCCGTATCTGTCTGCTCACTAGCTATAGGTAGCTTTACCGACCATCCAAGGATCGGAAGGGTAGATAGTGTTCTCGGTATAGGGACCAGTGCCATGGATCCCAAGGGGGATCGTGACAGGTCCAAGGCAAGAATCTCGCCATTTTGTGGGTGTTATGTATTCTTAGGAAGAGGACTGTGGGCTGCTACTCGGGGTTAGTTCCCCGGCGGTGCGTTGCGGGGCGGCATGACTCCTAGTAGCTTCACATTGGATTCTTCTCAAATCTTTGGCAGTTAATTTGTGTCTTTTTTTACTCAACACGTTTCTTGCGACACTGTTGACTATTTGCAACAAAACGTTTGGTTCTGTGATCACGTCCCAATATCTTAGCAATTTCAAGAGTGCTACATCCCTCTGAAAGACTTTACAATGTGTGACTTTTCAGAGTCCGTTAAATCTCTTTTTTGGCCCATTTTGCCTGATGAAAAGACGCTGCCTAATAATAATGCACATCTTGACATAGAGTGTTAATATCCTAAAGCCAATGAGTATTTTGACCAAATCATAAGTTTTATGCATATTGTCCAACTCCAACCTGTACAAACTTTAATGCTTATTGGATGTAAGCATATCAGGTGATGTGTATTTGTGTAATGAGGAAATCATTACACAAATACACATCACCTGATATGCTTACATCCGATAAGCATTAAAGTTTGTATAGGTTGGAGTTGGACAATGTGCATAAAAATTTTGATTTGGTCAAAATACTAATTTGCCTAATAATTTTGCACACAGAGTATTCAACGCCACTATTGTAGGACAGTTAATAATATTTTCCGGGCCATATTACATTCTCTGCGCAAATGAGCTCGCGCAGCGCAATTTTTTTGTGCGCATAGTCCAGCGTTATTGTGTGAAAATTAACGTGATATTCGGATCCGAACTCATCTGTCAAAAAATAACGTTAGTAAAAAAACGCGCAAAACAAAGTGTAATACGCGCGCAGTAACGTTGCGCATGTAAATCAGTGCGCGGACTGTTTTTTTCACGGGATTCAGCCAATCAAAATTAAGAACCTTAATTGACATCAATTCACCTTAATTGACTCACTAACGTTTTCGCGCCTGTCAAAATAAATCTGAGTATACATGCTGCAGCAATAACAAAAAATATGCACGAATTCACAATTTTATTGTTTGGGTATGTGTAGAATGTGTAACTATACTGTGCTGAATTTTTTTTTTTCGTGCTGGTGTATTTTGATTCGGCCAGAGCGTTCAGATTTGCAGTTAACACCAGGTTTTCAAAGACGTTAAAATTATCCACGCAAACGTCGTTTGTAGGAAGTTGCGCATCTATTGAAATACCATCCGCTTAACGCATTTTGCGCTCACAATGTTAAGTATAGGACGTGCACAGTTCATCACGCTCGCGCAAGTCCATCCGCGTCAAACGATAACGCGCATCATTTGCGCGAATGTTGAAATATGACGTTCTGCGCAAATGGTTTTGTCCTCGCGCAAATGCGCATTTGCGTGCGCGCAAAACCGATGCGCAGGGAATGAAATAGGGCCCTCCCTGTTTTATGTGCAATACTGTGTACATGCACAACTTAAATTTTAGGTTGCAGCCTAAGATTACAGCAGATACAACTGATTTTACTGCAAGTTCAGCTCTAGTGACTGTGAGAAATGCAACTGGGACATGCTGCTTTTAGTTTTTTTTATAGTTACATAGGCCGAAAAAAGACATGCGTCCATCGGGTTCAGCCTCTCACACATCACCTACTGCTGTTGATCCAAAAGAAGGCAAAAACCCCAGTCTGAAGCGCTCGCCAATATGCAACCCACTGGGAAAAAATTCCTTCTTGACACCAGAATGGCAGTCAGATTTCTCCTTGGATCAAGAAGCTGTTACTCACATTAAATATTATAACCCTTAATATTCTGTGTCTGCAGGAAGTAATCCAGTCATTTTATTAAAAGTCTGTACAGTCTCTGACCCAACCACCTCAACAGGCAGAGAATTCCACAGCTTTATTGTTCTCACTGTAAAATAACCCTTTCTATGCTTTAGGCTGAATTTCCTTTCTTCCAGTCTAAATGGGTGACCTTGTGTCCTGTGTATAGTCCTGTTAATGAATAGGTTATCCGACAATGGTTGGTAATGGCCCCGTATATATTTATATAAGGTTATCAGATCCCCTCTAAGGCGCTGTTTCTCTAAACTAAACAGGTTTAAGCTTGTTAGTCTTTCCTCATAACTTAATCCTTCCATTCCCCTTATTAATTTAGTGGCCCGTCTCGGCACTTTAATAGCGCTATAATTATATAATTATAATTAGCGCTATAATATCCTTTCTTATGACAGGTGCCCAAAATTGCACGACATATACAAGGTGCGGTCTTACCATTGATTTATACAGAGGCAAAATTATGTTGCATCCCGAGAGTGATGAAAACATAATTTTGCCTCTGTATAAATCTTATGCTAGTATTATAAATTGAACAGTTATTTATCACAGTGAGTGACGTTAGTGTGAGTTTATTGTAGCACTGTGAGTGCCATAACTATTGATATAATTCACCTTTTCTCCCATAACAGTCTCCCTTCTTCTCTTCTGTTGGCCGAAGTCTTGCTGCAGGCAGCAGCTTGGATGTTGACCTCTAATGACATTGGCCACTTAGCACTGCATTGCAAGGCATTACAGAGTCGACAGGTTCAAGCAGCAATAGTGCACTGCTTTAGTCTTGTTTCCATGGGCATCCAACCTCTGGAAGACTGTCCAGCAGATGCTGAGTGATATCACAGTATTGTTAACTAAACACTAACTTCAAACTAGAAGTAGTGTAAACACGAGAGGTTCCCCCGAACAATTAGGATTGAACCTCAGTAATTGCAACATAGAAAGAAAAAGAGAGAGATAAAATACAGTCCCTCTCTCTCTCATATGAACAGGGGGGAATTAAAAACAATTTTTATTAATGACCATTGTCAATTAAACAGCTTGATGGGAACACAAAATACACACATCGATATGAGTGGAAAAGAGAAGAAAAATATTGTGAGAGAAATGCCATCCATAAAGAGAAGGCCAAGCTCTAAGATAATGCAATTCAGTCGATGTTCTAGAGTTAAGAAAATAAATCTAGCAGAAATGACCAAATATAATGATCGAAAAAAATAACAATAGAAGAACTCGTGCAAATTTTTGGAAGGCTCAGCCAATCATATAGTGTGCTGAATACAACAAATGCCAAAATTGGGCCAATTGGTGACCAAATCAAACCATGGCATATACACTATATTGCCAAAAGTATTCGCTCACCAATCCATATGCGAGTCAAGGCAGGTGAGCGAATACTTTTGGCAATATAGTGTAGCATTGGATAGGGCAAAGATCAGAAATAGAAAATCAAAATAACCTCAAAAATACATTCCCTATTACTTTGCCCTTTTCTAAATATGATTTCTAACCTGTCCCTACCAAGTCCCTTTATGATAAAGGGAAAAGGGGTTGGTGGACAAACAGACAGGCAAAATAACATCAGTATAATCCAAAAATAGCAATTCAAAGTCTCCCCATTAGCAATTAGAAATCATCCAACGCAACCGAAGCAAAAGAAACAAGAAACAGTAAGCGTAGTTGATCATTACAACGCTACAATTACCAGATTAAATCATATTGTCCTTCCTGCATACTCAGAACCACAAAGATAATAGTAAACATGACTGGGCTTGGTCTAGAATGGAACTGGCATATAAGTGAAGTGACTGTTAAAAGAAGAGGTAAATGCCCAATTCGGTGGTATAGCGCTCAACGCGCGTTTCGCCGCTAAAGAGAATGCAACTTCATCAGGAGCAAAAAGAACCAACTCATCCATGGCTCTATAAATACAAAATGAAGTCCACAGAACCTCCGCTATTCTGCCCGGTAAAGTTCGTTCAGGTGTAGCGACATCAATCAATTACCGTATTCACCACTGAAAGCACCAAGCCGGTCATAACTATCCCTTTATCGTATAGGGACTTGGTAGGGACAGGTTAGAAATCATATTTAGAATAGGGCAAAGTAATAGGGAATGTATTTTTGAGGTTATTTTGATTTTCTATTTCTGATCTTTGCCCTATCCAATGCTATATGCCCTGGTTTGATTTGGTCACCAATTGGCCCAATTTTGGCAATTGATGTATTCAGCACACTATATGATTGGCTGAGCCTTCCAAATATTTGCAAGAGTTCTTCTATTGTAATTTTTTTCATCATTATATTTGGTCGTTTCTGCTAGATTTATTTTCTTAACTCTAGAACATCGATTGAATTGCATTATCTTAGAGCTTGGCCTTCTCTTTATGGACGGCATTTCTCTCACAATATTTTTCTTCTCTATTCCACTCATATCGATGTGTGTATGTTGTGTTCTCGTCAAGCTGTTTTAATTGACAATGGTCATTAATAAAAATTGTTTTTAATTTCCCCCTGTTCATATGAGAGAGAGGGACTGTATTTTCTCTCTCTCTTTTTCTTTCTATGTTGATATCACAGTAGTGAGAGACAGCTATGACCCACGGGTTTTGTAACCGGTAATCAATATAAAGTTCTGTAATCTCAGGAGCTTTAAAGACTGGAGGCTTATTGCAGATTGGGCATCAGGAACTGAACAGGTAGGCAAGCAAGCAATGCAAAAGCAAAGCACTATGGGTGCTTTGCTTCTTTATAGGGAAATGCAGGCTTCTTGATGAGGAGCACCTGCAACCTCTTGCAGGCTAGGAACAACAGAACTGAAGGTATGGAGGGGTGGATTTATGAATGTAGGAATACACGAGATTTGAATTTCCGCCAGTGACTGGGTACGTGACAAACTGTAAGAGTGCCCGTCTGTTATTCCTGACATATACTTTAATTATTTTTTCAAGGCTGGAACTAAATTTGTTATAACGCGCACTATTACTGTAAAACGTGCACTTTTGATATGTTTAGACACTACTCTAGAAAAGCATTTTTTACTGACTATTGGAGTTTGGCAGGGTGTCCTAACCGCAATTGTAGAGAAATAAATATAGATCTTCATAAAGACAAACTTGCTTTCCCTTTATATACGGTGACCTCTACTTCACAACAGAAGTCTCTTAAATGTAGACTTGTGTTTTGGAAAAGTTTCACTTTGTGGAAAGCATAACGAGTTCCATGATACAAAGTTTCCATATATGTGCTTAGTATCTGATTATGGTGTTTAGCTCTTCCACTGCTGAGGCATTTACCCCCCTGTGCTGAGCTCATTTTGACACTTTTTTGCTCATGTTTAAAGTTAACGTTAATTAATGTCTAGTTTTATTAACCCCAGAAAAATGATATACCAGCATCATCAAGTATCATATATGAGCATATGGCATGTCATGTATAGAATGTAAATTTTTTTTTCCACATATTTTCATCCAAACCTAGGTGGTTATACATTCTACAGGGTACTCTGTAAAAAAACAAACAAAAAAAATCCCAGAAACAGAAATTTAGAGCCTGCTACTTTATTTTGATATGGATTTCAATCTTTTTTTTTATAGTGTACTAAATTATTTTCCCACATTTTATTACCTAAACCTTTGTGGTTATATATATATATTGTTTGGGGTGTTCTTTTTTCACAAACTCAGAAATGTAGAGCCTGCTGCTGCATTTTTCTAAATTCAACCAAAAATTTAATATTTTTCTTGTATGTTGGTGCATTGCGTTTCACAAATAATATGACCATGTAAAACCCTGTGGGCAATTTTCCTTGCACTGAGCTAAAGCGGGGACGCTAAAGGGGCAAACCTGCTGGTTTCACTTTAGCGCCCTCGTGTTAGCACCAGATTATGGCGCCGCAATGAGTATCCCCTCCTGGAGTCCATAGGACTCATTGGAGGGTTGTGCTGCCGGGCCACGAGACCTGCGCAATCTCGGTCTCACGAGATCGTGCAGGGTCATGGATTGGTTCACGGAGGGAGACTGGGGACTATGTGTCCCCAGTCTCACTCTGCTCCTGGCGGCTGGAAGCAGCTGATCAGGCCACCGTTCATGCTGTGGGATGAGAGGTGATTTTTTTTGGGGGGTTTCAGCTGGTGATAATGTATTCTGCAGAAGCGGTATCAGTTAGCACCAGCTGGGGTTAACTTTTTAGTTACCAGATCGGTGCGGCAATTAGTGTTAGGATAAGTAAGGTATTACAAAGTCCTAACACTAATTACTGATTGCACTCCCTATGTTAAGCATAGGAGTGCAAAGTACAGTAAGCCCGCACAAGCACCGATGCACTTTTTTTTCGAATTTTTTAACCTGTTGGCTTTCAGAATGGAATATGGGGGGCATGCGTTACAGTCACTTAACCTAGTACTAAGGCTCAAGTATCTGAGCGCCATCGCTAGCGTTAAGAATGTCATAAGAATGTGTATTTGCTCTCAGCATGGGAAATGAGAAGATGAGTAATGGCAGCAGCGTTTTCACTTTATAAGTGAAAAGCAGACAGACAATGTCACTGCTTTACAAAAAAGTTAAAAAATGATTATTATTTTTTTTATATATTTATCATCCTGTTTGTTACCATTGGAAAGACCAGACTCTGACCTGTACAATGACACCTCACTTGACATTGTGGAGTGTATAAAATGGAACTTTCCCATTGGCTCAAGCTTTCAATTGCTGTCCAGTGCCTCTGGAGGCACTGAAGAGCGTAGAACCAGGAAGCCAAGTCAGCTTGAGCTACGCAATTAGTTTAGCATTCAGCTGCGCAAATTGCGTAGGCTAGGCTGGCTCAGTGCTGCACCTGCTGTCTGTGTAGTGAATCACACACAAACATAACAGCCTGCAAACTGAATGTGCAGGGGGAAAAAAAAGCGGAGGACAGCGAGGGAGGGAAGCACAGCGAGGGAGCGTGGAGAGGTGAATATGAGAACTTTTTTCAATAAATAACATTTTATTTACAGATTAAATATACACACATGTCATTACAGCACAAAGAGCACATTAATTTACTGGAATGACAAGGGAGGCCCTGCCTCCCCTGCCACCCTTGACTTCACGTCCCTGGTGTATGTATATATATATATATATATATATATATATATATAATATATATATACACACAGTTAGGGTCCATATATATTTGGACACAGGCACAATTTTAGTTTTTTCAGGTATTTACCAAAACATATTCAAGCTATAGTTATATAATGTATATGGGCTGTACGTGAACACTGTCAGGTTTAATTTGAGGGTATGTACATCCAAATTGGAGGAAGGATTTAGGAATTACAGCTTTTAAGAGTAGCCAACACCATTTTTCAAGGGACCAAAAGTAATTGAACAATTGGATCAAAAGCTGTTTCATGGCCAGGTGTGGGCTATTCCTTTGTTATTTCTTCATCAATTAAGGAAGGTAAAAGATCTGGAGTTAATTCTAAGTGTGGTATTTGCATTTGGAATCTATTTCTGCGAACCTACATCATGCATTCAAAGGAGTTGTCCATACAGGTTAAACAGGCCATTGTAAGGCTTCAAAAACGAAACAAATTCATCAGAGAGATAGCAGCAACATTAGGAGTGGCCAAATCAACAGTTTGGTACATTCTGAGGAAAGAAGAACACACTGGTGAGCTCAGCAACATAAAAAGGCCTGGACGTCCACGGAAGACAACAGAGGTGGATGATCGCAGGATCCTCTCTATGGTAAAGAAAAACCCACTCACAACTTCAAGACAAGCGCAAGACACTTTCCATGAGGTGGGCGTAGCATTGTCAAAGTCTACAATCAAGAGAAGACTTCACGAGAGCAAATACAGAGGGTTCACCACAAGGTGCAAACCATTCATAAACTTGAAGAATAGAAAAGCCAGATTAGACTAAAAAACATCGAAAAAGCCATGCCAGTTCTGGAAAAGCATTCTTTGGACGGATGAAACTAAGATTAATCTGTACCAGAAGGACGGGAAGAAAAAAGTGTGGAAAAGGCTTGGAACAGTTCATGATCAAAGCACACAATGTCATCTGTAATGGTGGAGGCAGTGTGATGGCATGGGCATACATGACTTCCATGGCACAGGGTCATTGGTGTTTATTGATGCTGTGAGAAGACAGAAGCAGCCAGGTGAATTCAGCAGTGTTTAGAGATGTGCTGTCAGCCCTGATTCAGCCAAATGCAGCAAATTTGATTGGACGGCGCTTCACAGTACAGATGGACAATGATCCAAAACACACTGCAAAATCAACCCAGGAGTTTTTGAAGGAAAAGAAGTGGAAAATTCTGCAATGGCCAAGTCAATCACCTGATCTCAACCCAATTGAGCATGCATTTCAGTTGCTGAATATAATACTAAAGGCAGGAAGACACACACAGAACAACTGAAGCCAGCTGCAGTTAGAGCCTGGCAAAACATCAGAAAGGAGGAAACCAAGGGCTAAAGTACAATCTTCGCGCAAACGTTTGCGCCAGCTCAAAAAACCATTAACGCGAGGGGTAAAACCCTTTGTGCCGAATGCCATATTACATAGTCAGCGCAACAAACACACGTAATAGTCTACCATGGGTGAACCTGCGCGAACGCTGCACGAGCTTACTGTACGTCGCGAGTCCTATACTTAACATTGTGTTCGCAAATGCGTATGTGCGCTGGTACGCGGAAGGTATTACAATCTATGCGCAGGAATTATCGCATAGTCTTTGCGCGCATAATTTTAGCAACTCCTAAAAGCTGGTGTTAATGGCAAATCTGAACAACCTGGCCGAACCCAAATACATGGTAATTCATTCATATGATTGGCTCAAATTTCTTGGGTTGTATAGCATTTGTTGTGTAAATAGTGTCCGCCGATTGGTCTGTTAGGTCAATCACCAGTCATGTGTTCTAACAGACCAATCGGCGGACACTATTTACACAAGAGCCAACAACAAATGCTATACAACCCAAGAAATTTGAGCCAATCATATGAATGAATTACCACATGCCACCCTCTGTGGACCTGGATAGGTCAATCACCAGTCATGTGTTCTATCCAGGTCCACAGAGGGTGGCATCGAAGTTCCTCCACATTCCTGCAGCACTCGACCTCTGGCTTCGGCCCTCTGTGATTGTCTGGCGACGTTATTCGAGGATGATGGTCATCCACTGCTGAAGGGTGATGTGGATCGCCTACTGGCTGCTCTTCGGGCCTGCAGGGGCGAGGGGGCTCCGACTGGAAGTGGCCTTGAATCTGGGCGGCTGTCAGGATCAGCACTGGAGGAGTACTGGCCTTGTGGGTATGAGCCCTGTATGCAGTGATCTCTTTGAATGCACACACTTGAAGGAACAAGTGTTGGGGCAGGAGCAGGAGAGCCAGCAAATAATGTTGATATACAGGGGTTGCAGAAGGTTGACCAGGGTGGATGACAGGAGAGGATACCAGGAATCTTGAATACAGCAGGGGTCTTGTGTATATTTGAGGGGGGGCACGATGAGACTGAAGGTACCAGGACACTTGGGGAAGACTTGTGAACTTTGGAGACACTGGGAACTTTGAAGGTACCTTTTGGGTGGAGGACACAAGGGTGCTGTAAACAGGACACGATACACAGGGGGGATTCTTTCGCATTGCAAGGGGACTATCCAGAAAGCCGTGGTCAAATAGGTTAGGACGGTCTATACACAGTTATATCAGGAGAAGATCAGGAATACGTCTGAACTCTTGCAGGGTTAGACTCTTAATGTTGAGGCTCTGATGGAAGGGGGGAGTGGTGTTTTATTCAGCCAGGGGGTTGTGGTGTGTGTTTTGTGTTTAACTGTGTCTGTTCTGGACAACCAATGCTGAGGCTGAGCAGCACTCTTCATATGCTGCCCACTGGTAAACGGTAGACATTATACAGTCAGCGGTGGGGAGCCTGACAGCGGCGGATTGAAGGGGCTCCTGGCGCTGTGGTCATGGAGGAAGACACAGTGCCGTGGCTGGTGACCTGGATGCTGAGATGTGGCAAGTCTTTCCACCTCTGGTGTAGATTCTGGAGCCATGTGGGGTATAACTCACCTGCCCGTTGCAGTTTGCCTGCCCATGAACAGTTACCGGGCCTGCGTCTATCCCTGTTGGCCTTGGATGGTCCTCGGAGCCTGCTGTTCCTCCCGTCTCAATGCCTGTGATAGTGGCGCTGGTGTGCACCTCAGATGGAGTGGAGTGGCCTGCACCCCGGCCTCGAGATCTTGCTGGTGGATGGACTGCTGTTCCCAGGGGCCTACTCGTCCTGCGAGCACCTCTATTTTTTTTCCTCCTTTCATCTTGCTCTGGCTATAAGTGCTTATGTGGACTTTTTGCTGCTGACTATTGTTGCGGACTGGCAGTGGTTGGCTCTATGTACAGCTGATGGGGTTTTGGGTCCCCCCTTTTTATTTTTTTTTGTGTGCAGAACATGGGTTGGCCCGGGGTTGCCATGTATGCGGCTACTATGGCTCTGTCTGCATATCTTGGCCCTGGGCTGCCCAGCCTCGTGACCCCTTCCATGGCCTCTGGTTCCCCACAGGGTTGCTGGAGTGAGCAAGGAACGCCATACTTCTGGGTAGTTTCCCCACTCCTATTTTTTCTTTTTCCTCTCCTCTCTCTGTTAGGGACCCGGTGACCCTTATGCCTACCCTTTTGCAGATTCGACAACCCTCCTGCACCTATTCTGCATAATGTGTCCACCACCACCCTATCACTATCTATAATTATGTCTGATTGTGTGGTATTGTCTTTGCCTGAGGTCTTAGATTTTTTTGGGCTATCTGCCATCCCTGCTCACCTTGTTTTCTTATGGCTATTTTATGATGTCCTTATGCATACTCTTTACAAAAATAAAGAATTAAATTCCTAGTGGTCAACGCTGGGTCTCTAAATCAGTCTAAACTAATTACCAGGTCATGGGTGAATTATTATGGGAGAAGCATGGTGGCCGGATCATTAGGCATTGTATTCTCTGGTGTTACTGGTGTAGTTGGGGAAATCTTTTGATCATCCAAATAGTTCAAGGAGCATTAGTGCCAGCTTTATGTTTTCTAACTGAGGATACCCTTTGGTATCTTCTTTCAGCCTGTAGCTGAAGGTCATTGTGGCCAGCCAGGCCTTTGACTAATTTGCTTGATGACCAGTCCAGTCCCTTGTTCTAACCAGTCTGATCATGATGGTTGATCACTCACAACAGGGGTCAGCAACCGTAGCTCTTCAGATGTTTTAGAACTCCATTTCCCATGAGGCTTTGCCAAACTAATGAATAGATGAGTCATGGAAGATGTAGTTCCAAACAGCTAGAGGGCCATAGTTTCTGACCCCTGACTTGCAATATCACACTTTGTTCACCACAGCTGCTGACAGGTTTCAGCTCATCTGTGGTCTAGTGTTATGTACCAAAGGTGTGGTAGACATGCAATTAGGTGTTGTATGTATTTCTGTGAGTACTGTCCAGTAACTTACACACAGGCCATATGTCACGATTAACCAGGGAAGGTTTATTACTCACTCAGATACAGTTCTCAGAAGGGTTCTGTACAGAATCAGATTATTGTCTGTGCTATAATAACAGGACAGGTTTCCAGCATATACTCTGTGCCTAAATGCTTCCCAGCATGACTGCACTCTGCTACAGATCAGAAGGCTTTGTTCTTCCTGGTGACTGGTACAGCTTCCTTCTCCAGCATGCACTGCAGCAGGGAAGAGGGGAGTGGCATAAGAACCACTCCCAACCTGGAAACTCTGAGACAGACAGGGAATCTGTCTAACCATCACACCTCATTTTCTTCCCCTGAAAAACAAACACAAAAGAGAGAAAACAAAACAGACATAAGATAAACAAGGTAAATAGGATCAGTTTGGCAAAGGAGCATCTTCAGGACATTCTTGTTGCTCCCTAAACAGGTCACCAGTCCTTCTGCTCTCTCTCTGGACCTCAGAGGAATCACGCAAGGGTTCAGTGCTTTGACAAAATTTAGTCTGACGCCGCTGACGGGTAGACTTGCGAAGTTGCACAGGTGTGGCAGGGGTGGTGTCAGTCAATGTTTCTGGAGTCATGAGTGCCTTCCCAACAGATAAACCAGTCCGTACAGTTCCAGCCACAGGTCTAGGTTCCCCAGGAAAATGGTCACAAAGAACTTCAGGGTGTGATTGCAAAGATGTTGGATCATGCCATACACCATGCCATATGTCACCGGCAGAATCCTGAGTGGTGACTTGTGGTTGATTGAACAGAGGGGTCAGGCTTGTCCCTGTTGGTGGGAGTTTTCTCAACTGAGAGATGTGACGTCGAACACAAGTACCATTCGAAAAGGCAAACAAGGTACATTTTCCTTCCAATGGTGCCATTAATGACTCCAGGAAGCTAGTGAGGAAAAACTCTTTAATTACGAATCCATACAGGATCACCAACACTAAATGTAGAACAACATGGTGATAAAGTTGTTGGAAACTGGGTCTGAGGACAAACTAAATCAAGTTTGGTCCAAGGATGCCGTCCAAACATAAGAAAAGCCGGTGTCAGTCCGGTAGTAGAATGTGGCGTGTTTCGGTATGCAAACAAGAACTCCAGCAGCGTCTCCTCAGACTTTACAATCTGGTCCATAGTAGAAAGCAGGTTCTTCTTAAAAGTCTGAAGAAACCGTTCTGCCAGCCGTTTGATGAAGGATGATATGGAGCTATTGTGTAGTGTTGGATTTGTAAGGAACGAAGAAATGATTGAAACTCATGAGAGGTAAATTGTGACCTATTGTCTGAGACTATGGCTGCTGGCAATCCATACTGATCAAAAAGCTTCAAGATTAAAATGGTAGCAGTTGAGGTGATGGAAGGCATTTGGAAAACTTCAGGCCATTTGGAATGTGCATCCACTACGATCAAATACATTTTCACATGGATTGGTCCATATGGAGCCTTGACCATGGGTCCTTTGGCAATGGCCAAGGTTGCATATCACCCTTCCTTTGAGGTCGTTGAGCTTGATAGCACCCTGGACATCTAGTGACATAATCTTCAATCGCTGTATCCATTTGTGGCCACCAAAGATAACCCCTCGCTCTCTGCTTCATGCGCACCACGCCTGGATGGCCCTCATGCAGGATCTTTAGCATTGTAGGTTGCAGATTCTTGGGTATGATAACTCTGTTTCCCCATTGTAAGCATCCAGCATTTGTCACTAGTTCACATTGTCTAGTAAAATATGGGCAAAATTCACATGGCATCTTCTCTGGCCATCCAGTCTGAAAGAGAATACCTGAGACAGGCATGGATCAAAAGGTTGAATATATCCTATTAACGCCATGTGTGTAATATCCATAATCCTTGTCGCCACTGTTATGTCCCAAAGGTGTGGGCATGCAATTAGGTGTTGTATGTATTTCTGTGCATATTGTCCAGTAATTTACACACAGGCCATATGTCACGATTAACCAGGGAAGGATTATTACTCACTCAGACAGTTCTCAGAAGGGTTCTGTACAGAATCAGATTATTGTCTGAGCTATAACAACAGGACAGTTTTCCAGCATATACTCTTTGCCTAAACGCTTCCCAGCATGGCTGCACTCTGCTACAGATCAGAAGGCTGTGTTCTTCCTGGTGACTGGTACAGCTTCCTTCTCCAGCATGCACTGCAGCAGGGAAGAGGGGAGTGGCATAAGAACCACTCCCAACCTGGAAACTCTGAGACAGACAGGGAATCTGTCTAACCATCACATCTAGCTGTGCAGGTCCTTTGTTCCAGTAGTATTTCATTTTATTAAAAAAATTACTGAGTTTCTAGTTAGTGTCGTATACATCTACTGTATCACTGGAGACCACCAATGTGCAGGGTCCTAAATAAAATCATGGAGGAGAAATTTGCACAATCCATAATATAATAATTTTTCAGGTAGAAATAAACATAAGCAACTTAAACGTCATTATTATAAAATGTGTCCATGTCTTGCCACAAGTTAATTTACAATTTCATGATACTGTATGTCTTTGCCCTGTTTGTCTTGAGACAACTGTCACCTGTATATACGTGCAGAAAATACAGTTTTGCACCTATTCCCTAAATGGGTGCATGGACCAGACGTATCCAGCCTGTTCCATGTATAAAACAACAAGAAAACAAGAAAAGATTTTGTCAATTGCACTCACCCCTGTAACTCCATGCGAAACAAAACACAATCAGAGGTTTTAGTTTACTTGAATGGCCATTAAAGTGTAAGCTCCCCTGTCACGTCACAGCACCTCTGGTCCGGTGAGTCCTACCTAATGAAACCAAGAGCTGCTTTCTAATCAACCACATATGCTCATGCTGCTTATCAGTCATGAGAGAGGCTGGTGGGTTTTCATTTATATCCTCACCAGAAACCATTCCACTTTGGTATTAAAAAGAAAAACACGGAAAGAGGCAGCTGCAAAGATGACCTGGCTGGGGATACAACAAAATATATATACGTGCAGAAAAACGGTTTAGTGCCTATTCCCTAACAGGGTGTCTACGTGGACCAGAAGTATCCAGCCTTCTTCATGTATTAAACATAACAAGAAAAATTATCGTCATCTGCACTCACCCCTATAATTCCATGCGAAACAAAAACACAGAGGTTTTAGTTTACTTGAATGGCCATTCATATTTTGCTGTATCCCCAGCCAGGTCATCATTGCAGCTGCCTCTTTCCGTGTTTTTCGGAAAACCCACCAGATTCTTTCATGACTGAAAAGCAACATGAGCATATGTGGTTTGCTTAGAAAACAGCTTTTGGTTTCATTAGGTAGGACTCACCTGTCCAGAGGTGCTGTGACGTGGCAGGTGAGCTTACACTTTAATGGCCATTCAAGTAAACCAAAACCTCTGTGTTTTGTTTCACATGGAATTACAAGGATGAGCACAGATGACAATCTTTTTTCTTGTCCCCTGTATATATCTTGTAAATGAAATGATGAATCCCTTGAACATTTGACTGCATTTTGTGCATGATAATCGTGTTATTATTATATGGATCCCTGACGATGCTTGCCGGCCTTCCTTTGCATGACGCACAGTAACAGAATGGATTATCTTTTTAACCACTGTTTCTATAAAATATGCAAAAAAGTAAAAAAAAGAAAGTTGTGTCCATTAAAAAAGACATGGGTGACAAAGGCTGAGGCTTATTATTCCTATTCCCACCACGGAGGAGGCTGGAGGCAGGTAACTGGAAGAATCCAAGGAAATAGTTGACAATTACATAAAGTGAGGAGAGATAGAAGGGGTGGACAGTGTGAGATTTGAAAGCAGAGATTGTGTGGGAGAATGAAATGGAAGCAATATCTGCCTGCAGCGATGAGTCACTCAGAGTGGCAGGTTTCAGACCTACGTATAGTTTGTTGATATAAAATGTTATAAAATCACTCTTTAAAGATGATACATCTGTTGATTGATACATTAGTCTTCATCCAATCTCCTAAAATATATATATATGTGTGTGTGTGTATTTTGATTCTTTCAATTCCATGTGGTTGTAGAATATAGTCATTATTAAAAATATTTAACGACCTATGAATTGAATTGTACATATCATTAACTTATGTTGAAGGAAACATCACGTAGCACTAATAGGATATTCAGAATAAATTTTTAGCCATCCTTAAATTATGATATAATAATATATTTTTAAGGTGTGAAGCATTGCTGGATTAAGGGATTTGTGGGCCTAGAGATGAAGATTTTGGTGTACTTCATTTTCATCTCTGTCCTTAAAACACCACTGCCTCATATTTTTTCATCCCACTTGTCCACTTTATTGGTTGGAAGCATGTGGACCTAGTTTGGGGTTTAGACCTGGAGCTTCAACTTTTATCAATCCAGTGGGATTAGTGGAAATCTAAAAAAAGTGGACAGTTAATATAGAACTTTCATAATACCAGATCACATTACGAATGGTCTGTAGGTATACACCTATCGATATTTGACAGACAATTTATCAATGAATATCAATAGCTTTTATTTTATACGAGAACACTCTTGATATTGCATGGTTGCTTCCAGTTTGTATGCAAGGCACATTTGCTTAACTGAGAATGTTCAAGGTTTGAAAATGTTGACATGGTATAAAAGATGGTGAAGTGTCGCTACAAGATAGGTATACTGTTGAGTGTGATGCTGAAATTGTGCTGGCGGTTTCTAATGAACCATCCGACCTTCCTTTTTGTCTGGGTCAGGCTATGCCAGGTGGGGAGTGCATTCTTTAGTGAATTTACTTGGGATATTCCCTCTCCATCTCTATGTCAGTCCTCGGAGGCTGGCACGGCTCCGGCGTCCCTCCCTGCGGTCTCGGGGTCTGCGTCTTCCCCGCAGCCCTTCCTCGTGCCCTATGCACGCGTGCCGCCGGCCCCAAGGGCTTTAAGCTACTGCCGGCGGCGCGCCGCGCGTGACGTCATCACGCCTCCACCGTGGGTCTCCCTGCATCATGTGACCCTGATGGCCAATCAGATTGCAGGGCGCTATATTTAAAAGTGCTTTTTGCCTTTTCTCATTGCCCTTTCGTGGTTTTGCTTGTCTAACCCTAAGTGCTTGCTTCTTTAACCTCTGATTGACTTTCTGTGTATGACCTGGCTTCTGGATATCGACCTGTGTACCTCTATACTCCTTTGACTCGGCTTTTGGATTTTGACTTTGTATACTGCTGTATTCCTACGACCTAGGATTGTGTTAGACCCCTCTGGTACTCCGTACTTTCCTGTCTCCATACCAGCCACTCTAAGGACTGGTTTCTGTCCTCCTTGCTTACTATCCCTGCCTTATAGGTTCACCTTTCGCTATTGCGAAATCCAGCCACCTCAAGGACTGGTATCGCAACTAAGTTTAGAGTCTCCTATTATTACGTATAGGGCTAACTGTAGCAACCCTCGGATACATATGCCTGCCTGACATCACGAAAGGGCCATGGACCTAGCAGGGACTGCTCAGCAACTCTCAGGTTTAGAGAGTCGTTTGGAGGATCAAGATCATCGACTTGATCAATTCGCCCAGGCCCTCCAAACTCTGTTAACTCGTACCGCACCTACCCAATTAGAGGTTTCCCCTCCGGTTAATCCGCCCCCTTCTGAACCTTTTACTACACCGAACCCATGCCCTAACCTACTACCCCCGGTACGTTATGGGGGCGATCCTATTGCCTGTAGAGGTTTCATAAACCAGATCTCTATCCACTTTGAGCTAACCCCGTGGTCTTACTCTACAGATCGTGCTAAGGTAGCCTTTGTTATCAATCACCTTACCGATAAAGCGTTGTGCTGGGCAAACGCTCTCTGGGAGACTGACAAACCCATTGTTTATAACTATCGGAAATTTATAACCGCCTTCCATACAGTGTTTGATCCCCCTGGTTGTAAAACCAATGCCGCCAAGTCCTTGTTACGCCTGCGCCAGGGTACTAAATCCCTGGGTGATTACGCACTGGACTTTAGATCCTTGGCTTCTGAGTTGAACTGGAATAATGAGGCTTTGGTAGCAGTTTTTTCAGAGGGTTTAAATGATGAGCTCCAGGATGAAGTAGCGGCCAGAGATCTTCCGGAAGATCTGGAGGATTTTATCACCTACTTGTCCTTTATAGATGAACGCATTCGCCATCGTAAAAATACCAAAGATAGAGCTAAAAGACTGCCTCTTAGGATACCTCCCCGGTTCCCTTTACCTGCGCTCCCAGAGCCACCTTCTCCTCCTGAGCCCATGCAGTTAGATAGCATTAAACTCCCTGAAGCTGAAAAACAATGTCGCCGATGTGAGGGATTGTGTTTGTATTGTGGATTAGGGGGTCATTTGCTTAAGGGTTGTCCCAAACGCCCTCAGGGTCCTTTGGGAAACTCGCATGCCTAAGTGCCCCTTGGGGACAGCTCTTAGGTACTTTTCCTTTGTCCCCTAAACTTGAAAATAGACTCCGGGTTCCAGTTACTCTATTTTGGGAGAGTTCCCGTAGCCCGGTGTATCTCTATGCCCTGGTTGCCTCTGGTGCTGCCGATAACTTTATTGAACTTGTAAATGCTCGCAAACATGCAATTCCTCTTGTTGAGAAAGAAACACCTTTACTTGTACAAGCCATAGATGGCAGACCACTTGAAACCCCTTTTGTCCTTTTCGAAACTCAGAACATTTCTGTTTGGATAGGACTATGTCATAAAGAAAAAATGTTTTTCCATGCCATTTCGTCACCTTCCTATCCCATTGTACTTGGGTACCCGTGGTTAACTCGTCATAACCCTGTAATCGATTGGCGAGCTCGTCAAATCGCTAAGTGGGATAAAGATTGCATGCTCTCTTGTATTGAGGTCCCCTTATCCGTCAACACCTTAAATGTACCCACGGCTCCTCCTCTGACCACGACTATACCTCCTCCATACTCAGATTTGGCCCCTGTGTTTGATAAGAAAGAGGCCGATAAATTACCCCCACATCGTCCGTACGATTGCGCTATCGACCTTCTCCCAGGTACCGTTCCTCCCCGAGGGGCAGTCTATCCGTTATCTGAGAAGGAGCATAGAGTATTGGAGGAGTATATCACTGATTCCCTTAACAAAGGGTTTATTCGCCCCTCTTCCTCTCCAGCTGGAGCAGGATTCTTCCTTGTTCAGAAGAAAGAGGGAGACCTCAGACCTTGCATAGATTTTCATGGGTTAAACAAAATAACCGTAAAAAAAATCCCTACCCTATCCCACTCATCCCTGAGTTGTTTGAATGCCTGAAATATTCCAAAATATTCTTCAAGTTGGACCTTAGAGGGGCCTATAACTTGATTTGCATCAGACAAGTGGATGAGTGGAAAACTGCATTCAATACTAGATTAGGGCACTATGAATACCTGGTTATGCCCTTTGGTCTATGCAACGCTCCAGCAGTTTTCCAGGCATTCATTAATGATGTTTTACGGGAATACACTCCTTGTTTTGTTGTTGTGTATCTTGATGATGTCTTGATACATTCTCCTGACCTGAAAACCCACCACCAACATGTATGACTTGTCTTGTCTAAACTGTTGTCCAACGGCCTGTATTGCAAACTTGATAAATGTTTGTGTGACGTACAACAAGTACAATTTTTAGGCTATGTGATCTCCTCTTCCGGCTTTATGATGGACCCTAAGAAACTAGACGCAATCTTTCATTGGCCTCTTCCCAAGGGCCTCAAGGCCATTCGAAGATTTATAGATTTCTCTAACTATTATAGAAGGTTTATCAAGGGTTTCTCGTCCATCAGAGCACCTATTACAGCTTTAACTAAAAAGAGAACTGACACACAGAATTGGTCTTCCAATCCATTAGAGGCTTTTGGAAAATTAAAGCAGCTTTTTCCACCGCACCTGTCTTTCATCACCCTGATCCGACCAGACTCTTCGTATTAGAAGTGGACACCTCAGAGACTGGGGTGGGAGCTGTGTTGTCCCAACATCCAGCTGACGACAAACCTATGCTACCTTGTGGTTTTTTCTCTAGAAAGTTGTCACTTACTAAGACCCGCTATGACATCGGAGACAGGGAACTTTTGGCAATCATACTTGCCCTGAAGGAGTGGCGTCACCTCTTAGAGGGTTCCAATTGTCCGTTCTCTATACTCACAGACCATAAGAATTTGGCCTACGTGTCTGAAGCAAAGAGATTGAACCACAGACAAGCTCGGTGGGCTCTCTTTCTTACCCGATTTGATTTTGTCATATCATACAGACCCGGGTCAAAAAATGTTAAGGCTGATGCACTCTCCAGACAGCACGAACCTCTGTCTACTCAAATTCCGGTACCAGTTCCCATAGTACCCGAGGAGAACATCCTAGCCTCGCTGAGTACCCAGATCGATTCACCACTATGGAATCTATTACTATCGAAACAGTCTCTAGCACCTCCGTCTAAACCACCCGATAAACTATTTGTTCCTCCTGAAGAGGTTCTCACAGTCTTACGACTGTTTCATGAATCTAGATTTGCCGGTCATTTTGGAGTAGAGAAGTCTCTGACCCTAATTAAAAGAAACCTTTGGTGGTCTACGCTTGCTAAAGATGTAAAAGAGTATGTTACTACCTGTTCAGTGTGTACCCATTCTAAGTCTTCCGTCTTAGACCTACTGGTCTTCTCCAGCCTCTACCTGTTCCTGAACATCCCTGGTCCCATTTAGCAATGGACTTCTTGGTGGAACTACCCCCTTCGTTTGGCCATAGGGTCATTTTTGTCGTTGTCGATCGTTTCTCCAAAATGGCACATTTTATTCCGTTAAAGAAACTCCCCTCCTCTAATGAGCTGGTACACATCTTTACTAAAGAGATATTTAGACTACATAGTGTCCCAAATGTTATTGTCTCAGATCGTGGTTCACAATTTATATCTAAATTTTGGAGAGGCTTCTGTCAACAATTAGGTGTCAAGCTTTCCTTTTCCTCTGCTTATCACCCGCATTAGCCGAAAGAACAAGTCAGACACTGGCGACTTATTTAAGATGTTTTATTTCTGATGCACAGGATGATTGGGTCAGAAGCGTTCTGCTGACCTCAAACGTAGACCTCCACCGGTCTATCATGTAGGGGACAGAGTGTGGCTCAGCACACGTCACATCAGGTTGAAGGTCCCTTCTATGAAATTTGTACCCCGGTTCATAAGACCTTTTAAAATTCTTAGGTGTATTAATCCCGTCTCGTACGCTCTGCAGTTGCCTGCATCCCTTCGTATTCCTAACACCTTTCATGTGTCCTTACTGAAACCCCTCCTGTGCAATCGTTTTACCTGTCCCGACTCTCTCCCTCCTCCTCCTGTTTTGGTAGACGGGAACCCCGAATTTGAAATTTAATCCATTCTAGATTCCCGTCGTTCTCGGGGCAGGTTGCAGTATCTGGTTCATTGGAAGGGTTATGGTCCCGCGTACGTGGGTCTCCCTTCACGACATTCATGCTCCTCGTTTGTTGTCCGCTTTCATCGCCGTTTTCCTGCCAAGCCGGCTCCCAACCACCCGGTGGGCGTTCCTCGAGTAGGGGGTGCTGTCAGTCCTCGGAGCCTGGCACGGCTCTGGCGTCCCTCCTTGCGGTCTCGGGGTTTGCGTCTTCCCCGCAGCCCTTCCTCGCGCCCTATGCGCGCGTGCCGCCGGCCCCAGCGGCTTTAAGCTACTGCCGGCGGCGCTGAGCGTGACGTCATCATCACGCCTCCACCGTGGGTCTCCCTGCATCATGTGACCCTGATGGCCAATCAGATTGCAGGGCGCGACATTTAAAAGTGCTTTTTGCCTTTTCTCATTGCTCTTTCGTGGTTTTGCTTGTCTAACCCTAAGTGCTTGCTTCTTTAGCACATTCGAGTGTGAAAAGCAGGAGAATGACTGGAGAATGAAAAATTCTAGGTCAAAATAGCCAAACCAGAAAAATTCTCCCTTTCATCTCACTTTCCAAATCGACTATTTTGACCTAGAATTTTTCATTCTCCAGTCATTCTCCAGTCATTCTCCTGCTTTTCACGCTCTCTGAATAATCCTGATTGTGTTTGTTTCATTCCAACTCCTTTGTGGTGGTGTATAGAGCCAAAGATGTTAGAATTGTGTCGTGGTCCCAATATTTCTGGACCTGACTGTATGTTTACATGTCAAGTAATCTCACAAGAGCCAGACTATAGCAGATAGGCAGTGTATATGGTGGGTGCTCTTTAATTCTTTCTGTGTTTCCCAGTGCTTATTTTTTGTTTAAACTGAACCTAATTCAAGACCAGCCTATTTCTAAAATAACATTTTTTTTGCATGCTAACATACTTGAAAACGAGAGAAATCTCAATGTATCCTTCCTGGTAAAATACTTTGCAAATTAATAAATAAAAATGGCCTATGTGACTGCCAGTAGCTAATAGTTCCATAGATATACTCAGCTTTTTATGGTTGATTTACTATACTACATAGTGGTATGCTCATGCACACAGGAGTAAAATCATCGACAGAATTAGGTGTAAGCAACTTTCATTCATTAATGCCAGAAACCTGTTTGCTTTTTTTTAATCCCTAAAAAGTGTTTTTTCATTATACAGCAAGCAGGTAGATCTTTGTAAGGATGTATGCAAAGTCTATTAAGAAATAAGTGAATTTGAAAAACTGTCAAGCTCGTAATCTTCAAACTTTACTATTCTGGCCTGAAATGTACTAATTACTAAAATACCTTGTACACAATGAGGGAATTCAGGAACTTAGCACATAAAGATAAAAAGGTGTTTACGGTTAATTTTCGAATGCATTGTCATACTCCAGATATTAACATGATGCTTCATCTTGTAATGTTAATGGGAATGCAACATTTCATTATACTAATCACCCACATAGCCTGTACAACATGCTTGGAGGGGGGGGGGGGATAACTGGCAGTCTAAAGACTACAGGCTATCTGTGTCATCTTAATGTGCTAAATTGTGAGTTCTCCTGATTATTACCCCTGCAGTGCTAAATCTTGGGTAAGAAACCAAGAATAACAACCTTTTTAGCTTTCAGGCTCTAGCCAAGGGTTGGCAAACAGTTATATAATGTTGGAACTAGATAAACATGTTTATGGGATAAAGTATATTGTTTCTTGTTTCCTTTTTTTACATTTGCAATAGTGGAGATGTATCTACAGCTATCTTACACTAAACATTGATCTGCCATCTATAAAACACACAGATTGTAAGGTTTAAGGAAAGGAAAGTGTTTATTCATGATTTAGAAATAATTTTGGCAAATTAAAAATAAACCCCATAGGCACAACCCCATAGGACTATGCATGTAACCAGAGCCGGATTTGGTCATAAAATAAGCCTGGGCAATTAAAAGGTAAAGCAGCCCGTTTTTTGTTTTTTTTAAAGAGAATCACACATATGTTTAGTCATACATTTACACAAATATATACACACTCCTGTAACCAAATATTCCCTTTTTGTGCACACTTCCAAAACACACAGATCCAGAGCACACATACACATTCAGCGCATACATACAGATACACATAAACACATGCAGCACGCACACATATACAGTCAGAGCACACACACGGAGCCCACATACACAGGCAGAGCACACTCTCACAGAGCACACATACACAAGCAGGGAGAACACACAAGCAGGGCATTCACACACAGACAGAGCACACAAACAGATTACACATAAACAGGCAGGACACACACAGATCACACATACACAGCCAAAACACACAGGTAGATCACACACACAGAGCACACATACATAGGTAGCACACACACAGACAGGGCGCACACATACAGACAGGAGACATACAAAGGCAGGATACCCCCACAGAGCACACACAGGCAGGCCACGCATACACAGGCAGAGCACACACAAGTGTCACGGATTGTGGTCCCGCGGTGCTCAGCGAATGGCAGAGCTGTTCTTGCTGGCCGACTCCTGTGGATGCTTGCCGATGACGCGGCGGTCAGTGGGGTGCGCGGCTTGGTGACGTGGAGCCTGCCAGATTCAAAAGTCAGGAAGCTCCTTTGCCTTATTGTCCTGTCGTTGTTCATTCCAGATAGCATGTTCTTGTTCTCTAGTGCAGTGGTCCCCAACTCTGGTCCTCAGGGCCCACTAACAGACCAGGTTTGCCAGATAGCTGAAGCACAGCACAGGTGATATGATTTTCTTCTCGGTGATTGCAGGATCAGTTTACATTTCCGCAAGGGAATCCTTAAAACCTGGCCTGTTAATGAGCCGTGATGACCAGGGTTGGGGACCACTGCTCTAGTGTACTGTTTCTTTGAGTATTGACCCAGGTTCTGTTCTGATCACTAGTCTCTTGTTGTTAACCCTTGCTATTTCTGTTCATCATGTATTGACCCTGGCTGTGTTTGACAACCCTCTTGTCGTTAACCTTTGTTTTTCCTGTCTTTCTGTGTATTATTATTATTATTATTATTATTCTTTATTTATAAAGCGCCAGCATATTCCGCAGCGCTGTACAATAAGCACAGTATAGACAGGGTTACAATACATTGAACAACATTTGACAAACAGTACAGGAGGAGATGAGGGCCCTATTCCCGTAGGAACTCACAATCTGGGAGGGTTGGGGTTGGAAACAGGAGGAGAGGACTGTAAGGTGAGAGTGATTGATGGTTGCGTCAGTGAGTTGGGTGGTAGGCTTCCCTAAATAGGAATGTTTTAAGGGAGCGTTTGAAGGAAGAGAAGTTAGGGGAAAGTCTGACAGTACGAGGGAGAGCGTTCCAGAGAGTGGGGGCTGCGCGTGAGAAATCCTGCAGTCTATCATGGGAAGAGGTGATGCGGGGAGAAGCTAGGCGCAGGTCACTGTTTGACCTTAGGGAGCGGGCTGGGGTGTATTTGGTGATTAGTGAGGACAGGTAGTGGGGAGCTGAGTTAGTGAGGCTTTTGTAGGTAAGGATAAGGATTTTGAACTTAATTCTGCAGTGGATGGGGAGCCAGTGAAGGGACTCGCAGAGGGGAGCGGCAGAGACAGAGCGGCGGGTGAGGTGAATTAGCCTGGCGGAGGCGTTCAGGATGGATTGTAGGGGGGAGAGGTGGGACAGAGGGAGGCCAGATAAGAGATTATTGCAATAGTCGAGTCGGGAGATTACCAGGGCGTGTATGAGTTGTTTTGTGGCGACAGCGGTAAGAAATGGCCGAATTCTGTAAATATTAAGCAGTTGGTATCGGCAGGAGGAGGAAAGAGACTTGATGTGGGGGATGAAGGAAAGAGCAGAGTCAAGTGTAACTCCAAGACAGCGAACTTGGTTTGATGGGGAGATGGTGATACCCTCCACCGTGATCGAGAAGTCAGGAGGTGGGGCGGCATTAGAGGGAGGAATAAGTAGGAGCTCAGTCTTTGACATGTTGATCTTTAGGTGGTGGGAGGCCATCCAGGAGGAGATGCCAGATAAACAGTCACTGACTTTGGAAAGGACAGGGGGAGAGAGATCAGGGGTAGAGAGGTAGATCTGAGTGTCATCAGCGTAGAGGTGGTAATTAAAGCCAAAGCTGTTGATGATTTTGCCCAGGGAGGAGGTGTAGATGGAAAAGAGCAGAGGACCAAGGACAGAGCCTTGAGGTACACCAACAGATAGAGGCAATGAGAGGAGGAGTTACCAGCAAAGGACACACAGAAGGACCTGTTGGATAAATAGGAGTCAATCCAAGCAAGTGCAGTGTCACCGAGACCCAGAGAGTTGAGGGTCAGTAGAAGGAGGGGGTGGTCAACAGTGTCAAAAGCAGCCGAGAGGTCAAGCAGGATGAGAATAGAATAGTGGCCGTGTTTTTTAGCAGTTAGGAGGTCGTTGGTGACTTTGGTGAGGGCAGTTTCAGTTGAGTGTAGGGGACGGAAGCCAGATTGCAGGGGGTCAAGTAGGGAATTGGAGGACAGGAAGATGGAGAGGCGGTTGAAGACTAGTTTTTCTAAGAGCTTAGAGGTAAAGGGAAGCAGGGATACAGGACGGTAGTTGGATGGAGAGTTGGGATCTAGGGATGGTTTCTTTAGTAAAGGGGTAACTAGCGCGTGTTTGAAGGCGGATGGAAAGGAGCCAGTGGAGAGAGATAGGTTGAAGATGTGTGTGAGAGCAGGGGTGAGGGAGGAGGAGAGGGGAGGAATTAGATGTGAGGGAATGGGGTCGAGCGGGCACGTGGTGAGATGTGAGGAGGACAATAAGGAATTGACTTCCTCCTCAGTGGTTGGGAGGAAGCGGCAGAGGGTGGCAGATGGGACCTGTGGGAGTGGAGGTGGCAGATAACTATCTTGTGTTGGGATGTTGCTTCTGATAGTTAAAGTTTTACTGAGGAAGTAGTCTGCCAGGTCTTGAGCGCTGAAGGCAGCTGAGGGGGGAGGTGCAGGTGGGTAGAGGAGGGTGTTGAAGGTGGACCAGAGCCGTTTAGGGTTGGAGGACAGCGTAGATATAAGAGATGAGAAGAAGGATTGTTTGGCCAAGTGGAGGGCAGAGGTGTATGACCGGAGAATAAACTTGAAGTGAACAAAATCAGCTTCAGAGCGGGATTTCCTCCAGGCACGCTCTGCGGTGCGGGAGCATCTTTGCAGGTAGCGAGTCTGGAGGGTGTGCCAGGGCTGAAGCTGGCGGCGTGGGGCCTTACAGAGTCGAAGAGGAGCAAGAGTGTCTAGAGCAGAGATAAGTGTAGTGTTGTAGTGATTAGTGGCAGCATCAGGGCAGGTGAAGGATGAGGTATGAGGGAGGTGGTGAAGTAGGTTGGAGAATTGATGGGGGTCCACAGCCTGTAGATTTCTGCGAGTGTGTGTGCGGGGTGGGGGAGCAGGGTGTTTAGGAAGTCCAGATAGGTTGAAAGAGAGAAGGTGGTGGTCAGAGATGGGGAAAGGGCGACAGTTGAACTCAGAAATGGAGCAGAGGTTGGAAAAGACAAGGTCAATAGCGTGACCATCGCGGTGGGTAGGGAGGAGGGAGGATTGTGTGAGTCCAAGGGAGGACGTGAGTGAAAGAAGTTTGGAGGCAGCAGGGGCGGAAGGATCGTCAATGGGAATGTTGAAGTCCCCGAGAACTAGGCATGGAAGATTAGAAGACAGAAAGTGAGAGAGCCAGGTAGCAAAGTGGTCAAAGAACTGGGAGGTTGGTCCCGGTGGGCGGTAGATGACTGCCACCCTGAGGGCCAGAGGAGAGAACAGGCGGATGCAGTGTGTCTCGAAGGAGGAGAAGGAGAGGGATGGGGGTGGAGGGAGATGCTGGTAGGTGCAGGTGGGAGAGAGCAGGATTCCGACCCCGCCACCATTTCTCTCACCCGGTCTGGGGGTATGACTCAAGTGTAGACCGCCATGTGAGAGAGCAGCAACGGAGGCCGTGTCAGAGGGAGTTATCCAGGTTTCAGTTAAAAGTGTGTATTTACCTTGGTACCGTTTACTGACTATTCTCCTGGTTGAGTTATTTGTTATACCCCGTGTACCGTACCCTGGCCTATCTGACTACCCTCTCTGGTTTCTGCCTTCGACCTGTTCTTGACCCTGCCTTTTCTGTGTGTTGTTCTGTTACTAGATATCCGGCTTTTCTAAAGACTGTCAGTGTAGGTTGTGCAGTGTCTGTGTGTAGGGATCAGAGGATATTCATCACAACAGGCAGAGCACTTATACACAGGCAGGGCACACACTCACAGGAAGAGCACACACAGAGTTCACACATTCACAGACACAATGGCAGAGCACACACATACAAACAGAACACACACTCAGAGCACAAATACACAGGCAGAGCAGCACACACATTTAGCGCACACACACACATAGGCAAGGTACACACACACACACAGCACACTTACACAGGCAGGGCACGCACGCAGAACACACACACAGGTAAAGCACATAAACACACAGGCAGAGTACACACAAGCAAACATGGCCTGTTTCTATATCTCCCCTCCTCTTTATCTTCCAACTTCTGAATTCTTCATGCAGTATTGGCAGGTGGAGGTTCCCAGCTGGTGCAGGGAGGCGGTGAAGCCAGCTCATTACGCAGCCGACTGAGTCCCTGAGCGGCGCTCAGAGTGCTTCTTCCAGTGGTACTCATTTTTTGGAGTGAAGCCTTATGGATAGACTACCCTGGTGTAGTATCGGAACTGGGAGCCCTGACAGATGCCTGTCCTTTATCCAGATATTGGCTGCCTGCTTGCACAACCAGTCAGCTTCCCTGCATATTGGCTGACTGTTACGGATCGGAGTACCCACATGCTCGGGACCCTCCATCTGGGCGCCCCTTTCCACTTGGGCGCCCCTTTCCACTGTACACAGGAGATATTTGTACCCACACACAGAATAGATGACACATAAACTTTGAGGACTTCTTGCAGATTCAAAATCCAAATGGAGACTGGCTTTATTTTCAAATACACACAGGTAAAATACAGTTGAGATAAACCCCCCCTTCCAGAATGCATTACAGATAACAGACTCCAGCCACTGGACAATAGAAAAGACATTCAACACAATGGAGTGTTTACACATGCACTCTTATCTAAACAGTCTGCTAGGACTAGAGGGAAACACAGGAGTCTTCTTACAGCAGTAAGTATACAATATGCATTGCAGATAGAGGGGTAGCTACAGAAATGTACAATATACAGAAGACAGCTAATACAGAGAGAAGATACACATAAACAATACTCTATAATAAACACATAAGGGAATATTAATATATAACGCAGACATCAAGTAATAGGGCACACAGAACACAAACACTCTACCCTATATACAGAGACAATGAAATGCAAGCAAAATAACTGCAAATAAACATTGGGGCGGCCGTTTTGTCATACTGACATTCTCAGCTGTGCTGCTGGACTGCTAGCTCCGCAGTCTTCCAGCTGACTGGCCATGTAGTCCACGCCCGGTGTGTGTGAGTGTAATAGGAACAGGGAACAATGGACCCTACTTTTAGAGCCAGACCTTTCCCACTACATTGTCCATACCTCTCTATTTCTCCATCACCTGATTTTCCTGTCTACCTCTCAGCTGGATAGGCAGCTTCTCTGTACCGAATAGAGCCCTTCTGAAGCAGAAAATTGTTTTAGCTTACCAAAGAATATAACGAGAATTATATTTTAAAATTCTGTCAGCAAACCTACAAACATTTGCTTAGACTGAATGTAGTGGGTCAAAGAACAAATTTAATAGGAGAAACACATGGGATTTATGTATAACATTGTAGACGCTGAGATACCGCAGTGCTGCCTAGTGAATGCAGAATTTACAAGATGTTCAGAATTAGATATGGTATGGATTACTATATTTCAGTATCACCCAGAAATTCCCCCAGATTAGCTACATACAGTACATTTATATTTAATGAGATAACCTGAGAGAGATATAGGGCTCTATTACAATCCTAGCGTTAAAACGCGGGCGCAAGGGAGGAAAAACTGCGTCCACAGTTTTCCACCTTGCGCCCGCTTTATAACGCTGGATTACAATGCAGGCGCAAAAAATGCTGCCTGCATTGTTTCCGCCCGTTAACCCTTTCGCTGCGGTGGACGCGCTCAGCGCGTCCAACCGCATGTCACGTTGCGTGCGGAGGACGCGCTGAGCGCGTCCAGCCTTTGGGGTCAGCGTTCGGCCGGGTTCCGGCCGATCGCTGGCCCCCCGGTGCGGGCTGACATCCTCGATGTCAGCCCAGCATCCGGAACCGCCGCCGGGCTAATTAGGTGTCATCGCGGCGGCGCGATGACACCTAATTCTGGCGCCCCCCCCGCATGTGCGGAGGAGGCACCTGAAAGGGAGGGGGGAGGTCCTTCGGACCTCTCTCCCTCCCGATCGGCGGCGTTGCGGGGGTTAACCCAGGCACCATTTAGAAGGGCACAGCCTGCCCTTCCAAAATGGTACCTGGCATTAACCCCTGGGGAGCCGCATCACGAATCGGCGCTGAAAAGTGCCGGTTCGTGATCCTTTCCCGGAGCTGGCCGACATCTTGGATGTCGGCCAAGCCTCCGGGAACTCCCCCTGAGGACTGGCGTCATCGTGCATAGCACGATGACGCCAGTCCTGGAGTTAACCCCTAGCTGCCACCAATGGTGGAGATAGGGGGTTCCAATGAACCCTCTATCTCCCGATCCGTGGCAGCTAGGGGTTAAAGTTTGGTATTGTTGGATCGGCCAGAGCATGGCCGTTCCAACGATACCAAATTCGAATGTGAAAAAAGTTAGTAAAAAAAAAAATTAAAAATAAAAAAATATTTTAAAAAAAAATTATAAAAAAAATAAACAAGTTTTTTTTCTTTTTTTTGGTTTGTTAATGCAGCAATATTGTTCCCATTTCAATTATAATGTGAACAATGATGCTGCACTAACGATTTTTGTATGCGGTGCGTTTGTTAAAAATCGTGTAATTTTCCCCAAAAAAAATGTAACGAGACCCCATCTCTAATTTTTTTAACAAGCGCACCCCATACAAAATATAACCGCAATTGCTCGCATCTTAAAATGTGAAAAAAAAACACTTTACACATTGTAAATTATTGAAAAATCATATTTTATTGCATTTTTTGTTATAATATACAGACAGGTCATGACGTATACATATAATAATGACATATTATGAATCTGCCGAGTCTGACGGAAAGAACGATATATAATATGTCTGGGTCATATACTAAAATAAGCCTTCAAAACGCGTTTAAACATGATGAGCAAAACCGGTAAAAATGACCTCAGCACAGGGGCGGGAAAAGCCTCAGCAGCGAAAGGGTTAAAATCCTGGATGCTCGCGGCAGCGCTGAGCGCAGCCGTGAGTATCCACTCGCTGGAGTCCATAGGAATCCATTGAGTTCCCCCCTGCCTGTCACATGACCAGCCAGATCTCGCCTCGCGAGATCCGGCCGGTCGGCGTAGTGATATGCAGGGAGAGACTTTTCCCTTCAGTCTTTCCCTGCTCCCGCCGGCCGGGGGAGGCAGTTGGAGCTGCGGTCCTCGCTGCGGGACAGGAGGTGAGTATTAGATGCTTTTTTTTATTTTTAAGGCTGGTGTTAACGGATTCTGCAGAAGTGGAATCCGTTAACACCAAGTCCTGGCTCTGGTTAACTTTTTGCTAACCAGAGCCAGGCGTTAATCAGCGCTGGGATTTTGTAATCCAGCGCTGATTAACACTTTGCGCTCCCCAAGTTAAGTATAGGGAGTGCAAAGTGCAGTAACCTCGCGCTGAGAAGCGCAAGGTATCAAACGCAAACGGGTTTTTTAACCCGTTTGCGTTTGGGTGGTAATATGCGGTAAACACCGCAGCAAACGTTAATGCTCACACAAGTGAACATTAACATTTGCGTGAAGAGTGTAATAGGGCCCATAATGGGTAGAAAACATTAGCAGCAATGCTTTACTGGTTGCCACTGTCTAATATTTTTAGTTAGTAGTTAGGGATACTTCTATGGTTAGGGTTACTATTTCTTCTTGTTTTGTGTCTAGGATTAGGACGTTTTTAAAAAGTACAATTAACGTTACTGTTGAGGCTAGGGTCAGACGAGCGCATTCTGTGCGGACTGTGCGTCCGTCCACAACGGACGTACTTTCTGACTGACGACAAGGTAGTGGCCACACAGTCCGTTTTTGTGACTGTCGTTTTTTTTGACTGATGTAGAAGGGAAAATAAATTAATATGAAAATCATTTTGTCTGTCAAAATGCTGGATGTCAAAAATGCAGTCCGTCTGACCTCGTTCTTCACTCACACACAAAGCTATGCGGACGTTGCGGATGCAGCGCACTTTGTACATCCATTCTAGCTGACTTACGTTCTTGCCTAACCTGCGTCCATTTGCCGCGTCCGTTATGCGTCCTCAGTTCGGTGCGTACATACTTCGTGTGTGGGGCTCCATTGGTCATAATTATATGCTATAACGGACGTACAAATGTGCGGCAACACGGACGTGATCAGTGCGCTCGTCTGACATGAGCCTTATACTTTCTATATGAATAGGGTTACTTTTAGGTTTCGCAATATCATTACTGTTTATGCTTGATTTATGTTTAGGGTTACTTTATGCAATAGGATTAGAGTTACTATTTCTTCTTGTTTTACAATTAGGGTTAAGGTTAGGGTTATGGGATTTGCATTAAAAATTGAGTGCAACTGCTTTCAGTCATCCGAATCCATCCAAATTAATCTGATTATAATTGGCTCTGGCTAATTATATTCAAATCATTTCAAAATCTTACATTTTGATACGATTTGTTTGACGATCGCTAATTCAGAAATTTATATGTTTTTAGTGTTTCAAATCCACATTATTCCTCTGAATATCATTATGGTTCAAACTGAAATGCAAAAGTCTAGCTGGGAGTATCACTTTAATTGAGCCTGTTAGAGGTTTACACCATTGATTCAGTCATTCACATGTAACCAATGACAGTCTTTGAAATCTCATAAATGTTGCGAAAAGTTACAAATCAGGATTAATCTCTATTATCTCCATTGTAAATGCTTATATATGACTTTTGCATTAATATTTATTCTTTGATTATTTTATTCATTTTTTAAAATTGGCAAAAAAAACAAGGTAATTTTCTTTGTCTGGAATATATATTCGTACACATAGAAAAAAGTGGATATATCTAAAGTCAATATAGTATTATCTCACCCCTGACTTATTTGTGTTTACATTTAAGCTGTCTGTTTACTTTTGTTTGTATTGTATTTTTTTTAAACATCTGAGATACATCTCATATCTGTATTCCAGATTCAAAGTCACATAATTTTGTCTGGTTACATCAATTTGCTTGTGTTATATAAAAGTAAAATGCTATAAATAGCTATAATTGTGTCATAAATATCCTTTAGGGCATTTTTCTGCAGAAAATGGTCAGGATTATAAAGAGTATCTAGCCAACCATCTCTCTCTTCATTGCCTTAACCTGTTTTTAAGGCTCTGGAGCCATCACATCATTTGAATTATTTAGACATCACAAGGTACATACATGAAATATTATTCGATCAGTTGCCACATGTAACAAACCACAGATTTAAATGAGGCTGAAAGATTATGCTCTGCGGAGATGTAGAATGGGCTTGTGAATGCTCAAGCGCAGCAGCAATTTATGTAAATATAGGTGACATGCCATGAAAGATTTATATCAAGTATATTATTCAAAAATTACGCATCCATGCATTTCCTGCTTTGTCAGCTCTCTAAAGATATTATATTATTGCATTATTCTTTTACCTGTATATATAGATTTATAAGATAGATGCACATGGCACAAGGCCATTGACCGCCATTCTGAATGTTGGTTAGATTCAATACTAGAAGTCTACATATCTTGTGCTTAGTCTTACTTCCAGTCGTGTCAGCACCCAAGAGATCTCGCATAAAATCTTTTCCTTGCCATTGTCACAGAGAGTGGCACGGAGAAAGCCTTGATCATGTGTATAATCCTTAGCCTCATTTTATTCTTTTGTCGCTGAAATGACAGATGAAGCTTAGTCCTCCCTGGGATGGAGGCCAAACATCACATATGTTTATGCAGCGTCTATTAACTTGTGCCACCATGTACTGGGAATCAGCTTTGATATAAATTGGACAAAAATCTAAAATGCGTTGCATAGGTGTGCCAGAAGTTAAGTTGCATTGCATACTCTGGGGGGTGGAGGGGTGGGGAGAGAACCAAAGCTTGAAAGGGATTGATATATTAAAACAAGAGTGTCCCTATTTTCTAAGCAACTGGAATGTATGAGTGCCAGACATGTGTAAATAGTTAGAGAAGGCCAAGTCTACATACTGCTTGCAGCACATTATCTACTATTTATCTTTATAGTAAAACACAGTTTGAGACATATAGCGATCTTTCAAAGATCATTATTTCTGATTTTCTGGGGGTGGTTTTGGACGCAAAATAATATAATTAGTGGAGTATTTTGATGTTCTGAATGAAGACAAATTACAAAACATCATGGTAATAAAAGATGACAAATTTTAAGTGAACTCTAGCTTTAACAGGGTTATTCAGAGAAAGGTGAAAGTCTGGAGAACTGAAAATTGTAGGTCAAAATAGATAATTTGGAAAGGGATATAAATGTAAAAAAAATTCTGGTTTGGCTATTTTGACCTAGAATTTTCACTTCTCCAAAGGTTCTCCAGAGTTTCACCTTTCTCTGAATAACCCAGTAAGTGTCCAGGTCTAAAACATTGTAAAAAAAACTGAAATTATAATATTAGGAGTCCACAGTTCATTTACAGATATATACAGTTACAGTATGTAAATGTTTTAATATCATATTATGTTACTTATATTAAATCAGATCTTTAGAATTAAAGGGATTCATGGCATGCCTTGAATACCATAATTGGGCTACATTTAAGTACATATTATAGGGAGGACAGTCTTCTTTTTGGAGCACAGATTTCCCCTTCCTTTCCTCTCCCCTCCCTCTCTTCCCCTTCCTTCCCCCTCTCTTTCCCCTCTTGTCCCTGTCCTTGCCCCCTCTTTCCTTTCTCTCTCTCCTCCCCATGTCTCCCCTCCCCATCTCTCTCTCCCCTTATTTCTCTCTCTCTCCACCCCCTCTCTCTCTCTCTCCCTTTCCATCTCTTTCTCCCTCTCTCGTTCTTGCCCTACTAGGGTTCCCACTTGTCCGGTTTTGACCCGGACTGTCCGGTTTTGGAGTCATGTGTCCGGTTCTGACACACTCTGCCACCCGGACACATGACTCCGAGCCAGTACCGGCACCACCGCCCCATACTTACATGTATGCGAGCCCTCATCGCCGCGATCCTCTCTTCCGGCTGTTTCTCCAATCAGCCGAGGCATAGCAGGTCCGCACCGCCCACTTTCAGCGGCGTGCAGGCGCAACTGCTCACTTGCTTCCTTGTGCCCTGGCAACCAGCATGCGTGCGGGCCGGCTCCAGTGACAGTCCCGAGCGAGACAGACTCCCGAAGAGAGTGAGAGACGCGTGTGTGTCGCTAGTGCTTCCTTCAGTGGTACTTCGAATCGTGCCGGTGTAGCTGCCTGTCAAGACAAGTGGCCCTCTGTAACTGTCCTGTCCACTGTCCAGTCTCCACCGAACCCGAGCAACAGAAACTCTGAGTGAGCACAGCCGCAGCATCAGCTAATACCAGTCTGCAATACCCATATGCCAGCCATAATGCCAGTCTGCAATACCTATGTTCCAGCCATAATACCAGTCTGCAATACCTATATGCCAGCCATAATACCAGTCTGCAATGTGTAATACCTATGTGCCAGCCATAATACCAGTCTGCAATACCTATGTGCCAGCCATAATACCAGTCTGCAATGTGTAATACCTATGTGCCACCCATAATACCAGTCTGCAATACCTATGTGCCAGCCATACCAGTCTATGTGTAATACCTATGTGCCGGCCATAATACCAGTGTGCAATACCTATGTGCCAGCCATACCAGTCTGCTATGTGTAATACCTATGTGCCAGCCATAATACTAGTGTGCAATACCTATGTTCCAGCGATACCAGTCTGCCATGTGCAATACCTATGTGTCAGCCATAATACCAGTGTGTAATACCTATGTGCCAGCCATACCAGTCTGCTATGTGTAATACCTATGTGCCAGCCATAATACTAGTGTGCAATACCTATGTTCCAGCGATACCAGTCTGCCATGTGCAATACCTATGTGCCAGCCATAATACCAGTGTGCAATACCTATGTGCCAGCCATACCAGTCTGCTATGTATAATACCTATGTGCCAGCCATAATACCAGTGTGCAATACCTATGTGCCAGCCATACCAGTCTGCGATGTGTAATACCTATGTGCCAGCCATAACACCAGTCTGCCATGTGTAATACCTATGTGCCATACCAGTGTGCCAGCCATAATACCAGTGTGCATGCCATACCAGTTTGCCAGCCATAATACAATGTGCCAGCCATACCATCATGCCAGCCATAATACCAGTGTGCCATACCAGTGTTGCAGCCATAATACCCGTGTGCCATACCAGTCTGCCAGCCATAATACCAGTCTGTCATGCAGAATATCAGTGTGCCATATTACCAGCCTGACATGCCATGCATACCACATGCCATAATGTATACTGTACAAAAAAAACATGGCCGTTCGAACCCAACACTAGAGTGTTCGGGTTTGGCTTGATGAAAAGGTGGCGACCCTATGCCCTACCCCTTTCTCGCCTGTATGTGTACAGTATGAGGAAGTTTGTGGTCGAAGGAGCTGATTTGTTCTAGTTCAGGGTGAGAGGGGTTAGTTTGGAAGTTAAAGACTAATTTGAGTTTTGGGGTAAATGGGGCTGATTTAATGTCTGGGTTGAAAGGGGTTGAAATGGAAGGTAGAGGATGAAAGGGAAAGGCATGTATGTATATGTGTATGAGTATCTGTGTGACTGAGTGTATATGTGTGAACAGCAAAACAAATTTGCCACACGGTGCAAGATGTGATTGGGTTTGGCTTGAAGAAAAGGTGGCAGTCCTAGGTGTGTCTGAGGTCTGTATGTGTGCGTGATCTAGGTGTGTTTGAGAAGTCCGGGTATATGTCTGAGGTGTGGGTGTGAGATCTGATTGTGTGAGGTTACCTTATTATATTTTAATATCAATTTATTTTAATATCCATAGTTATTCATAGAGAGCCAAATTGGCTCCAAAATTGCACTGAACAGTGAATTTCCCCGTACAGAGCAATTTTGTGGCCATTCGGCTATTCAAAAAGCTGTCAGTTCGCCAAATGTTGGTGAATTGCCAGCGAAATACATTGATCTTCGGCGGCAGTGAAATCCCCCATAGAGAAGTAATAGTTAATCTATTCAGAAAACACCAAACAGCAGAGAAATGTCAGTGAAATGCCCTGATGTTCGATGATTTGATTCAACAGGTTAAGGGTAGAGTCAGACGAACGCAGTCTGAGTGCACTCTGCGTGCGTGCACAACGGACGGACATTCTGACGGAAGATACTGTAGACACCACACAGTCCGTTTTAAAGGGAAATATGGGAAATAAAATTAATATGAAAAAGGATATGAAAAGGCATTTTGTGCATCATGGTGTTGGACATCGCAAATGCGCTTCGTCTGACGCCTCCTCATCCCGCACACAGAACACTACGCGGACGTGGTAGACGTGGCGCACTCTGCGCGTCCGTTCTAGCGGTTTTACGTTCTTGCCTAACTTGCGTCCGTTTGCCACGTGCGTTGTGCGTGCGCAGTTCAGTGTGGACATACTTAGTGTGTGGGTCTCTATTGCTCATGATTCTATGCTACGACGGACTTTAAACTGTGCGGCAATACGGAAGTGATCACTGCGTTCGTCTGACACGGGCATTAAATCGGGCAAATCCCATAGGTTTAAATGTAACGAAAATTCCCCATTTTTGCTAAATATTTATTCAACTATTTATTCTTTTCATTTGCATCAAAAAGTCTATTTATTTGGATCTTTTAGGCATTGTTCGGGATTTTTTTCGGTAAAATCTTTTGTTCCCTTTTTTTTATATGGCGGGGATTTTTTTTCTGTAACAGCCCTCTTTATTATTATTCATAGGATATTATTTCCAGACATTTTCGTGCAGTAGTTCTTTGTAAACGCATTTTAAAAATTGCATTTTTTTCCTTCCGCAGCCTGTCAGCGGTCTGTTTGTTGGGTCATCAACTTTTTTGGATCAATTTGGCAGTTTTGCAGCGGATCGTCAGCTTGTTCCCTTCACTTCGGGAACCCTGCGGTGAATGCTGAATTCACTGCAGGGTTGGCAGAGCAAAATCGCCGAGATTTGGGGATGGGAGAGCACCGAAATGTCACAACCCTGATAATTATATAAATAGTTATATATTATTTAAATTTAATATAATTACTTATTTTATTTTTTATTTTAGTGGAGCTCTGAAATTCTCATATACACCACTCATTACTGCTATTATTGCTTTGAAGCTCTGTGATACCCTCATTCACACAGCACATTAATGTAAGTATTATTGCTGTGGAGTTCTGTGATACTCTCATACTCACCGTACATTGTTCTGTCTTTTATTTGCTGTGGAGCTTTATGATAAGGTCATATACCCTGCACATTGATGTGTTTTATTGCTGTGGAGCTCTATGATTCATACACACTGCACATTACTGTGAGTTTTATTGCTGTGCAGCTCTGTAATACACTCATATGCACCACACATTACTGTGGGCCCTATTCCCTAGTGAACACTAACTGTAGCATTCTGATATGTAACCGTTTATGCCAGGATAAGTGACTTTAACGCATGCCCCATATTACATCCCTAATGCAAAACCGATTAAAAATCTGTTAGTGCATTGGTGATTGCTCTAGCTTACTGTACTTTGCGCAAACCATCAGGGTTATTCAAAGAGAATCGAAAAGTCACCGCACGTTCGGTGACTTTTCATTCTCTTCAATTTAGTGCGATTTGGCGATCCCATTTCGGCGACCCTGCGGTGTATTCAGCAAGCACCACAGGGCCATTGTAGTGCAGGGAAAAGCCGTCGCAAACCTGGCAAACACTCACCGCAAAACCCGGCGAACGCACAGCAAAACACGCAAAAACATCTGGATTAACCCCGCCGAACACGCCGGAGAAAGCCGAGCAGCCGCCGATCACAGCGCAGAGCAGCCGCCGGAAAAACCTGACACTGCAGACGAATGGAGTGAAAAAAACCCCAAAAAACCCAAAACAGTACGCTTGAATGTTTGAAAAGTGAAACGCTGTTTTGCAAAGAAACTACAGAACGAAAATGTCTGAAATTTACATATAAGATCCAATGAATGATAATAAAAAGGGCTGCTACAGAAAAAAGAAAAAAAACGATTTTAAAAAAAGGAAAAAAAAAAAGCTTTTTGCAAACAAATCCCCAAAAATGCCTAAAAGATCCTAAAAAATCTATACATAAAGAGACTTTTTACGGCAAAATATTATAATAAATGGTTTATTAAACATTGAATTAAAACGGGAATATTTGTACCAATTATTACCAGGTATTACAAATCCCTAACGGAAATCACTGCACAATGGGATAATCGTTTTTTGTTTTTTTTACCAGCACCCAAAAGTTGGTGCTAACTGATTGCGCTTTTGCAGAATCAATTAGTACCAACTTAAACCCCCCCCCCCAAAAAATCAGACACTCACCTCTCATCCCACAGCGAGAAAGGTGGCCCAATCCGCTGCTTTCTACCACCGGGAACAGAATGAGACTGGGGACAAATAGTCCCCAGTCTTCTTCCGCGATTACTCTGCGGCGCCGTGTAATCTTACGAGAGATTGAGCAAGGCTCACGGCCGAGCAGTGCAACTCTCCATGGAGTCCCATGGTCTCTAGGAGATGATACTCACTGCGCTCCACATGTTATGTATAGGGAGCGCAAAGTACAGTAACCTCACGCTGAAAAGCGCAAGGTACCAAACAGGTTACTTAACCCGTTAGCGTTTGGATTGTAATATGCAGTAGCCACCGCGGCTAACTTTAATGCTGTCAGGGTCGTGGGGATGGTACCGGGGTGCAGTGGTGTAACTAGAAACCTGAGGGCCCCGGTACAAGAATCCATGTAGGGCCCCCTCCCCCCCCAAAAAAAATCTATATTTTTACTTTTTTTTCCCTGCAATATAAAAAAGATAGTATTGCCCCAGCTCACATGGATATATATTGCCCCCAGCTCACATGGATATATATATTGCCCCAGCTCACATGGATATATATTGCCCCCAGCTCACATGGATATATATATATATATATATATATTGCCACCAGCTCACATGGATATATATATTGCCCCAGCTCACATGTATATATATATATATTGCCCCAGCTCACATGGATATATATATATTGCCCCCAGCTCACATGGATAGATTGCCCCAGCTCACATGGATAGATTGCCCCCCAGCTCTCATTGATAGATTGCCCCCCAGCTCACATGGATAGATTGCCCCCCAGCTCTCATGGATAGATTGCCCCCCCCAGCTCACATGGATAGATTGCCCCCCCCAGCTCTCATGGATAGAATGCCCCCCAGCTCTCATGGATAGATTGCCCCCCAGCTCTCATGGATAGATTGCCCCCAGCTCACATGCATAGATTGGCCCCCAGTTCTCATGGATAGATTGGCCCCCAGCTCACATGGATAGATTGCCCCCCAGCTCTCATGGATAGATTGCCATCCAGCTCACATGGATAGATTGCCCCCCAGCTCACATGGTTAGATTGCCCCCAGCTCACATGGATAGATTGCCCCCCAGCTCTCACCTGTGCCGCGGCCTGTTCTTCTCCCGAGCGCCGCCAGCATGCACCTTGGCCGCTCGCTGGGAACAACCTGACCAGCGCAGGTGCAGATCTTGCAAGATCGCTGCGCTGGTCAGGTGGTTCCCATCCCACGCGAGCGGCCAAGCTGCAAGTGCAACCTCTGCAACCCTGGTACTTCCGCCACTGCCGGGGTGGCACCGGGGTATTGGGATGTGGTGAGCCCAGGGTGCAGTGATTTGCACAGACAGAAGGGTGGAGTATGGAGGGTGAATGGAAACTGACCGGTGTTGATTACTGCAGTGGGAGAGGAGGTTGCTGGAATCTGGTGATATGGTTGGAATCCGGTGATTGTCAGGAACAGGTAGGCAGATGGGGTTTCTCAGGAATATCAGGATTCTCAGAGCAACAGAGTGTATAACTTCACTCTGTCAGGAATGAGCTATAATGAACAGCACAGTTCAGTTTGGGGCACAGCCCTTTATTTAATTAAGAGTGTTAACTAGTAGTGTGCTGGATGTTATCTTTTCCACTGCTTGCAGATGTAAAACATAAAATGCAGGGTGCAGGAACAGGGGTAGCATAGGAAGTATGCTGCCAGGAGCGTCAGAGGATGGATGCAGATGGGGACATGACAAATGCTCACGCAGGTCATTGTTGACGTTAGCACCTAGATTGTAATGTGGCCACAGGTTGGAAAGGTGAAGGGTGCGTCTAGATTCCAGCGACGGCCAGTTTAGCTCTTTTAACATGTCACAATGGTGGGTCATGTAGTTACATTGTAGCACAAAGCGACTGAATGAGTTGTACAATGTAGTAAGTTTATGAAGGTGTGTTTGCTGGTCAGCTGCATACACTACATCTCCGTATTCAATAGCCGGCATAAGCATTTGCTGCACAATCTGCTTTCTTACCGTGGTGCTCAGGCAGGATTTGTTTCTGTACAGGGCACCTAGTTTGGGGTAAAGTTTAGATGAGAGTTTTTTGATGTGGGGGCCAAAGGATATATTTGGGTCTAACCTAGATATTTGAGAGAAGTGACTGTGGTCAGCGTGTCATTTGATTTTGTCCTGACACATAGATGGGGAGTTTGCAATTTATGTAGTTTAGGTGCTGTTCCAAAGAGCATCGTAACAGTTTTGTCAGTATTTAGAAAACGTTTGTTATCTGCGATCCACTTTTCTACCTCTGTAAATTGTTCTTGCAGCACTGCCTCCAGTTGCGGGAGATTTGGTTTGCTGGTATAGATTACATTGTCGTCTGCATACATGTGTACAGTTGAGGCTTTGCAGACGTTGGGCAGATCATTTATGAATATAGTGAATAGCAGGGGGCCGAGTATCAAGCCTTGGGTACACCGCACGTGACTGGGAGGGGGAGGGAAGTGCTGTCAGAAATGGACACATATTGTGGCCGATCAGACACATATGATTAAAACCAGTTTAGTATGCGATCACCAATACCGGAGTTTTTAAATTTTTGTAATAAGATGCCATGGTCTACTGTTTCAAAGGCCTTGGCAAAATCAAGGAAGACGGCTCCAGTTAGGTTTCTTTGTTCCATGCCAGCCTGGATATCATTGCAAACTTTTAAAAGTGCAGTTGTAGTTGAATGATTTGGACGGAAGCCGGATTGATCTGGGGTTAAATAGTTACTGATAGTAATCACGTAATTGAGTGTAAACACATTTTTCCTGAATTTTTGACATTACAGGGAGTAGTGATATCGGACGGTAGTTGGATACCAAAGTATTCTCTCCACTTTTATGGATCGTGCTACTCTCGCAGTCTTCCAGAGTTTAGGTATATATATATATATCCAGTCACCAGTGATTCATTGATTAGGGTTGTGACAGGTTTTGCATGTGCCGACGCACTGATTTTCAGCAGCATTGCTGAGATTTGATCAGGTCCAGACTGGTGTTTAATTTTTTTGGTTACGGAGAAGTTTAGTAATGGCACTGACAGGCACTGGTCTAAAACTGAATTTCTCTTTGATACAGGGTATTTGCACATTTTGGAGGGATCTGACCTGTGTGCTGCCATTCTGAATGCGTGTCATTTGCTAGCTTAGCTATCAGGGTGGTGGCATCCAACAAAATAATTATTAAAAGCATATGCTACATCTAGGGAGTGTTGCAGGGTTTGGTTGTTTACTTTTACAGCAGCCGGTTGGGAGTGGATGGGGGGGGGGTGATTGTATGTTACTTATGATTTTCCAAAAATTTCTTTGGTTTGATATGTTATTGTTTAGATTTTCATTGAAGTATGGGGCTTTGGCCATTTTTGTGTGTTTTGTGCATGCATTCCGCCATTTTTGGTATTCACAGTGATCGTTCATGGATCCAGTACTCCTGAAATTTGACCACAGTGAATCTCTAAACTGGTACATTTGTGTGATGTCAGCTGTAACCCAGGGGAGATGGGCCCCTTTGACTCGCACTTTACGCAGCGGGGCATGGGCATTCCAGACTTGCAGGAGCTCGGACTGAAAGTATTCAATTGCACAGTCCAGTTCTGGGATTAGGTGCAGTCTGTACCATGTGAGCTGTTTGAGATCATTTAGAAAGGATTCAAGATTAAATTTCTTAAAAAACCTGGTGATTATTACCTTTGGTGGACGTTTTGTGGCCTTTATTTTGCACACACAGTACACTAGGTAGTGGTCACTGAAACTATTAGCGAGAACGCCTGCCTCCTTTACTCTAACAGGAAATGAGGAGAGAATCGAGTCCAGCAAGGTATGGTTAGGGCTTTTTATATTAATGGGGGGAGGAGATTAATTGTGTTAACTGCAAAGCCTTAAACAGTGAGCAGTGTTTATTGGTTTTAGAATTCACCCAATCACCATTAAAATAGCCGTGGACCAGCAGTTCACTTTTTTGGTTTTGAGCTACCAAATTACTAAGGACTTGGGTTATGTCAGAAAGGGAGTGCACTGGGGAACTTGGTGGGCGGTAGAATCCAGCAACAACAATTGGTTTCCTGAAAGGGATCTCAATAATACCAGAAAGGAAATCAAAAGTTTTCTTATTTAATAACTTATTTATTCGATTTAGTCTAGTTATTTCAATTTAGAGCATAGTTAAGTACTAGAGCACACTTAAGGATATCTCAAATGCATAATATTTATTGTTATGTTTGCCTGAATAACAAAACTAGAAAAAAGTTTCCTTCCATTCATTTATTTTTCTCTTTTTTTTGGAGGGAGGGGTGCACTTTTCTCTGCCTACAGGCACTTGATATGTAAATTCAGCCCTGACTATGTATATATAGGTGACTGTCTATATGAGGTGCCCACTATATATTCTTCCTAGAGTCGCCACTGTATATACATATTCTGATTAACCCTTGCCTGCCGCCTGTCCTGACCTTGTGGACTGTCTTACAGATTTGCCACACAGATCAACCCTTGGACACCTCCCCTTTGGATATATACCTGAAGCCTTCAGGTACTACATCTTGAGTTTCTTCCCCTGTCTGAATGCCGCTTCCTGACAATTTTACAGTTTTTTACAAATTATTTAACAATAAAGTCATAGACAGAGGTTTGACAATCTGTGTCAAATCGCTGTGCAAAAGATGTATGTGTTCCAGATGGTCAGAATTTTTCTAAAACAGTCTTCCGAATTGTCACGCTCAAACATTGTGCTTTATCGCATCAACTGATCAGATACACTAGGTAATCATCTTGATTTATGAAGTGATCAAATTTAATTTAATAAGAATGACACAGGAACGTTTGAACCATTCTAAATTGCAACCCAGCTTTACATGCTTTGCATAATTATTGCAAGCTTGATTAATTAACGCAAGTCTTGATCATGGAATGTTAATCTGAGCACTATTGTAAACGCTAAAAGTAGAATCCAAAATCTGTTTCATGAATTACATTTCAACCTACTTTCCATTTAATGACACATGTTATCATTGGAAATAATCTCATAGGAACACTGTATGCACCCTGACAACTTTAGTTAATTAAAGTGGTCAGGCTGCATGGGGTGCCCCCTCCATTCCACCCTCTGTCCTGCCTTGTTTTGCTTATGTGGCTGTTAGAACGGGAGGAGTTTCCTCTCCCACAAAGCTGCCATTGGACAGATAGGGCCCTATTACAATCAGAACGCTAACGTTAGCGCTCACCTGTGTGAGCATTAACTTTAGCAATGGTGGCCCTAGCACAGGCCGCACCATATTACAATCCGACCGCTAAAGGTTTAAAAACCCCTTAGTAATTCGGATCTTGCACTTTTCAGTGTGAGGTTACTGTACTTTGCTCTCCCTATACTTAGCATGGGGAGCGCAAAGTGTTAATTAGCGTTAGGATTAAAAATTCAATATTAATTCAATATCTAATAAACCGTTCATTATAAAATTCTGCAGTAAAGAGTCTCTTTATTTATAGATTTTTTAGGATATTTTAATCATTTTTCTGAATTAATTTTTTTCTTTAAAAGTCCGTTTTTTTTTAAGTTTACTTTTTTTTTCTGTAACAGCCCTCTTTATTATCATTCCCTGGACCTCATATGTAAATTTCAGACATTTTCGCTCAGTAGTTTCTTTGCAAACAGTGTTTCACTTTTCAAACATTCATGCAAACTGTTTTTCTAATTTATCCACTTCACTCTGTCTGCGGCGGCTTCGTTGCGGGTGATCGGCTCCTGCTCGGGTTTTTCCGTGGTTTTCAGTAGGTTAATCCAGATGTTTTTGTGGGTTTTCGGCGTGCATTCGCTGGGTTTTGCGGTTCGTTTTCATCGGGTTTGCGGCAGCTTTTCGGGGACCCTGTGGTGCTTGCTGAATACACCGCAGGGTCACCGAAATGGGATCGGCAAAACAAACCGAATTGAAGAGAACGAAAAGTCACCAAACGTGCGGTGACATTTCGAATCTCTTTGAATAACCCTGATAGTATATAGATATAAGGTCCGAAACAGGGGGGGGGGGGCTGGCCCCAACTTCAAAATTTCTGGGGGGAAAAACACTCAGTCTACTCTAATAGATCTTTGTTAGATCCAGTAAGAACAAGTAGTTATAACTAGGGGTGCACCAATACCATTTCTTTAAAGACGAAGTATGAGTACCGATACTTTTTTCAGGTACTCACGATACCGATTACCATTACTTTTTTTAATGTCATGTGACCACTTTCCAATAAGTAATTTAGGATTTTGCTGTCTTCCCTTCCTTTAGTTCTAAGTCTTTTCACCAGTTTCTCTTCAGGTGAATGGTACCATGATTCTGTCTACATTAGTGTCCACTGATCTCTCCATCACTCCACACTAGTCAGTAACCAAATGTCACTTTCAACTAAAAGACATTGTTAACACCTGTCCCTACCTAACCAAGGAAGCTTGTAAAATACTCATCCAAGCTCTTATTATCTTCTGCCTTGACTAGTGTAACCCTCTTTTCAGTGGCTTTAAATGATCTCACACACCACCCTTCAGCCTACAGGCTATGAATGCTTTTGTCAGACTCATTTACTTCAGATCCCATACCTGCTAATAAGAAAAACGTAGGCAGGGACATGTTTATAGAGAGTTTTATACGTGAGCACCATTATTTTGAATTTGAGTCTAAAATAAATTGGGAGCCAGTGTAACGACTGTCAACGGTATGAGGCATGAGTAGTGTCTGATGTGAGGTAGAGGAGTCTGTCAGTGATTTTAATTATAGACTAGAGGAATAATCTGAGATCATTTAACATGAGAGGACCTTTCTCTTTATGAAGGTTACTATCTAAAAGTGGCAAAGGTGGCTAAAAGTGCAGTCTATGAATTGAGACCACTCAATGTAGTTTGGGTGGTCACAGGGACCTGAGTGCCCTCATTCCACTCTTCTCTCTGGGAGAAGGGAGTGTCTTGGAGGACTAATTCAGCCCTTTGTGTGGGTGTTTAGCTCCACTCCCGTAGCTGAGATCAATAATAATGTAAGGGCTATTCGCTGGATGTGTTCCTACTTATACAAGCTTGTGAGGCAGGGGATAGGTATGACCCGGCACTCCGCGCTGGAAAAAAAAGTTTATATCCTGTACACAACCGGATTGGCGCTGGGTCTCAGCCCGGGTCTTAGCGTTTCCCTAGCATGCGCTAAACAACCTTGTACATGGACTACCGCGGACAAGGTGATCTGTTGGTGGGTCGACAGGCGCTACGTTTTAGCGACTCGCGTTAGAGTTTTCATGTAGCATTGGCGTTTTAGCTCACACCAGTTGATAGGGCGCTAGGGGTTTGATTTTATACACCTGTGGCAATGGGTCTGATTGAAATGCCTGAATTCAATCATTAAGAGGTGTGTCCTAATACTTTTGTACATATAGTTTTTGTCTCCATTATTATGTGTATCTGTCTGGCTTGGTTAGTACATCAAGCTTTTAGCATAGTACAACATGTTATGTGGCTTTGATTAAACCCTCCCTTAGTGTTACATAATGCTCATGGTTCTAGTTTCTTAATCTCCAAACAAACATGGATTGTGTTTTTCACTGATCAGCTCTGATGACTTCCAAGGACAAAAAGGACAAGTCATGCAAGATGGCCTGTCTACTACATTTGATTAATCAATAACAATATATATTTTATCTCTCTTAGCCAATAAATCCGCAAAGCTGTATCCGACTGGTGGATCCCTAGATTTTTCACACATTATGATGCAAGGAGATGGCCGGAGGAGAAGGAATGAGAATTATTTTGATGATATTCCGAGATCAAAGCTCGAAAGACAAATGGCTCAGGTAATAACACATTTCACATCCATATTTCTGTATAAGAGATTTTTTGACTGATAGCAGAGGGAACAAAGTACTTACAAGTATGTTGGGTTGTCAATATTAGCAGGAGGAAATGTCAGCTGTGCATGGTATGTTGTAAAATAGAAATATCTCTGCCTTAAAATCTGTCAACAGTGCTGCTGAATAGAAATGAGGAAGCCATTGTTGTGATAAATTATTGTATGCTGATGAATACAGTCTGAACAGCTTTTTACAGTCTCCTTTCTCATCAGTTTCACCATTTCCCCTCTACTTCTTATTCATCTATCTTTTGAGCGCTCTTTTGTTTCTTTCTGTTCATTGATTTCCACTCTCTGTACTGACCATTTTTATTAGCCACATCTGGGTGGAGGGATTTGATTGCTATTTAATGCTATGCTCCACTTGGTCCTCTAAGACTTTAATTATTTTAACACCATAAATACAAATCAAAAAACCATAAAGCATCTTTCATAATTTTAACCCTAGAACTGAATCCATTGAATCCTGCAACAAAATAAAATAAAAAGAAGTGGTTCTAGCGAACTATTGTGAGCCCTGTGTTTAGCTAAATACAGTTTACCTATTAATGCCAAAACACTGAATATATTCATTCAAAAAGTATTAGAAATTACCTTCATCAATGTATTTAATAGTAGAAAAACAAATGTTAATGGTTCTGCTCTCAAGAAATTTTAGCTTCATATTACGGGGCAGGTGTTGATTCAGCAGCCTGCCCCATACTGCAGCGCTAAGCCATAGGATACTCGAGGCAGCACCGCCGCGAGTAGCCACTTGATGGAGTTCATAGGACTTCATTGAGTTTCTCTTCTGCCGGTCACATGACCTGCTGGATCTTGCCTCGCGAGATCCGGCAGGTCGGCGTAGTGATCCGCAGGGAGACACTCCAGTCTCTCCCTGCTCCCGCCGGACGGAGGAGGTGGATGGAGCCATGGTCCTCGCCGTGCGATAGTACGTGAGTATCTGGATCATTTGGGGTTTTTTTTGCTGGTGCTAACGGGTTCTGCACCAGCGGAATCTGTTAGCACCAAGTCCTGGCTGCGTGTTAGCTTTTTGTTAAACGCAGCCGGACGTTAATCAGCGTTAGGACTTTGTAATCCTAATGCTGTTTAACACTTTGCGCTCCCCATGTTAAGTATAGGGAGCGCAAAGTACAGTAACCTCGTGCTGAAAAGCTCAAGGTACCAAACGGTAACGGGTTTCTTAACCCGTTAGCGTTTGGATTGTAATATGCGGCGGCTATCTGGGCTAATGTTAACGCTCATGCAGGTGAACGCTAACGTTAGCACCAACATTATAATGTAGCCCTATAATGGCTCAGGTAAATTTACAACAGCTCTGGTTAAGTTAACACCAACTTTGTAATATGGCCCTAGGATTTTACAAAATACCCCAAACTATTTGTGTGGTGCATAAACACGACTTCTTTGAGAATCTAGAATATTTACCATGTTATGCCCCTAGAAAAAAGACGCCTCCTTAGTGTCTCTGCTTCTTATCTTTTTATATCTTTATGCAGTATGTTCAATTAATTCCATTCCCTGGTTAGAGAACTCTTCAATCCATATGCCAAAATCACTATTTCATTGTCAGAAAATAAATGGCTCAGGTATCAATGACCCATCAATATTTCTGGGTGCAGTATTTGTAGGTACCTCCATGATTGAAAAGTACATTATATAGATTAGTGACAGCAAAATGATTTTTCTTAACTCACCCATTAAACGTGTCTTGAATGTAATCTCTTTTTCCATATAATTTCCTTTTCTAGAACAAATCCTGAGAAAAGATTGCTTATTTTTTTCTCTTTGTAGCTGTGAATATGAAATTCCCAGACTGAGCTAATACTGTGCTCAATGGTAAAGTCATTAGAGAGCCTTTTGTTATGGTGATTAGATGTTTCATTACTAATAACCTCACATCTTTTGCATTTCCCGAGGACACTATTTTCCAGTAAATGACGAACAAATGGGAACTTAATGTAGGACATCCAGTAGTTGTAGATTAGTAGTATGCCAATTAAATCCTAATATGTAAAACACTGCTAATAAATCGTTGAATTGCAGTAGAGAAAAAATAGGGGTCAAAGGTAGGTCTGACTGTTGGGCCTTCTTGCTGTGGAGCTTGGCATCTCTACAAGACAGACACTTTCACGAAGGAACAATATGACGTTTACGTTATTGGACAGTAGTATCAGGATTTGAATCTGATATTACAATATGACATGACTGGATAAAGAGGAAGCAGAAGAATACAGCAGAGACACCAAATTAGAAATAATCATCTGTTTACATGTAATCATGTTTTAAATTGGGCAGTTTGGGTGATGGATACATTGGCAATATTGGGTTTATGACCTTGAGATCTTCTTCCTTTGCTCACATGGAAATGAAACCTTTGTCCATGTTATGACAGCCTATAATTGACTAATTAAATGGCAATATAAGCCTGCTTTAAACCAAGAAAAAAAGTCATTTCCCCAGGGTATCACCAGTAAAGTGCGAAAATCAGAGGCAAAGTGACAAGTTATCCTTAAAGCAGTGTTTCCCAAACCTGTCCTCGGGACCCTCAACCAGGCCAGATTTTGCAGATCACCTTAGGGAAAAGCAGACTGAATCCTGCAATCACTGAGCAGCAAATCATATCACCTGTGCTGAGCTTCAGATATCTGCCAAACCTGGCGAGGCGGAGGGTCCTGAGGACAGGTTTGGGAAACACTGTTAGGGACACTACAACTTACATAATATGTAACTAGGTTAATTGTGCATTAGAAATAAAACTACTTTATAAAACATACGCTGCTGTTTTTTTTCCCTTTGTCTGAAGTAATTGCATGTGAAAAAGAAAAAGAAAATTATTTTATCTCCAAGTTCCAGTTTAAGGATTTTTTCCATGATGCAACATTTACCAAAAGCTTTGCTTTGTGGCTTTCGTTTATTTAATCTACAATATCTACCAGTTATTTAGATGGAGGAGGGAATGTTTAGATAAGGCTATTGTTCTTTGGGCTACCTGAGGTAAAATCTGGCAGCTGAATGAGATATGACAGGGAGTTTAAAAGACTTCTAATCTAACGCCTGGTGATGTCCTTTGAATACATCCCGCAAATAAGGAGGATATGCTGCACTCACAAGGGTCCACCAGTCGGCATGGAAGACTCCCCAATCCAGATAATCATCAAGAAAAATATATAGTAGCCGACTCCTGGCACTGGTGTTATTAAAAAGATTTATTCCACAATGAAAAAACACCAGACAACGTTTCGACCCTTTCGGGTCTTTGTCAAGACTTGACAAAGACCCGAAAGGGTCGAAACGTTGTCTGGTGTTTTTTCATTGTGGAATAAATCTTTTTAATAACACCACTGCCAGGAGTCGGCTACTATATATTTCTCTTTGAATACATCCCACACAATGCAATATTGTGAGTCAACTGCCCGATCCATAGAGCCCATTATATGGCCAAACCCCCATACAGAGGACCAAGTGATGTAAATATACTGTGGGCCGCATTACATACTTGGTGCTAACGTTTGCGTTCACCTGAGTGAGCGCTAACGTTAGCCCAAGTATTTAACGCAAATTACAATCCAAACGCTAACAGGTTAAGTAACCCGTTTGCTTTTGGTACCTTGCGCTTCTCTGCGCGAGGTTACTGTACTTTGCGCACCCTATACTTAACATGGGGAGCGCAAAGTGTTAATCAGCGTTAGGATTACAAAGTCCTAACTCTGATTAACGTCCGGCTGTGGTTAACAAAGAGTTAACCAGAGCCAGGACTTGGTGTTAACGGATTCCGCTTCTGCAGAATTTGTTAACACCAGCCAAAAAAATTAAAAAGTGAGCAGATACTCACCTCCTGTCCTGCGACGAGCACCGTAGCTCTGTCTGCCTCCTCAGTCCGGCAGGAGCAGGGAAAGACTGGGGGAAAAAGTCCCCCCAGTCTTCCCCTCCGTATTGCTACTCTGGCTGGCCGGATCTCGCAAGGTGAGACCCAGCTGGTCATGTGATCCCCTTATCTCCAGATCCGTGGCGGCTAGATGGTCATATTTGACATCATTGGAAAGGCAGGATCTTGGCATATCCTGGCATATCAAACACGATCAGGTTTGGTGTAAAATTATTTTTTTTAAAAATAAACAATTTAAAAATAAATAAATAAATTAAAAATTGTTTTTTTTAAAAAAGAAAAATTGTATGGGGGTTTAGTTAAATAGTACTTAGGCTGTCATCTAAAAATAATTAGCATAAAACGGTCAGAATGAGCTCAGCACACATAGGTGAACTGGCTCAGCAGTGAAGGGGTTAAAAAGCAAAAACATGTAAAAATTGGGTATTTCTATTCTCGGGACAAAATTTTGAAACTTTTTAGCCGGGGTCTTATTTGGTGGTTGTAGATTTTGGGTATTAAATTACAAAAAAAAATTCATCATATTTCATATTTTTTTTTATAGTAAATTATTTGATATGATGAAAATAATGGTGGGAAAAATGGTGTATAATATGTGTGGGTTGAATAAATGAGTAAGAGGAAAATTTGACCTAAACACTAACAGCGCAGAAACGTAAAAACAGCAGCGGTCACTAAAGGACGGATTTGTGTAAAACCGCCCGGTCACTAAGGGGTTAAATGCAATGTTAGTCCAATAAAAAAAGTATCACTAAGTTCTTCTATACTCGTGATTTTGGCATCTGGACTAACATGGCCTGTCTAATATATATATATATATATATATATTTGTCTTAGAAAATTACAATTCAAAGCACAAAAGAACTAACAGGAGACAGTCATTGAAACATAGAAACATAGAAACATAGAAAAATGTCCGCAGATAAGAACCTTTCGGCCCATCTAGTCTGCCCAATTACATGGATACTTAACCTGGATTTATCTTTTGTTTAGGATAGCCTTATGCCTATCCCATGCCTGCTTAAATTCAATCACTGTTTTGGCCTCTACCATTGCTACTTACTACTTCTATAGTGGTTCATGGGTTAATTTTGGATAATGGAAAGCTGCTGCATGGTAATCCTGACCCTGAAAGTATACAGGGTTATTCAGAGAGAGGTGAAAAGCAGGAGAATGACTGGAGAATGGAAAATTCTAGGTCAAAATAGCCAAACCAGAAAAATTCTCCCATTTATCTCACTTTCCAAATCGGCTATTTTGACCTAGAATTTTCCATTCTCCAGCCATTCTCCTAATTTTCATCTCTCTCTGAATAACCCTGATAGTTTTAGACAACTATTGTATAATATAAATGCAGGAGCATGTATTTATTCATTAATTGCATTTGATGTTGCAGCTGATTGCATAGTTTGATTTGTAAATATTCCTTCTGTTTCAGCGATGTAATGCTGAGAAGTAATGCTTGTAGAAACACAAGTAAAACCGTATATGGTGGGGAAAATTAAATGAAATATGTTTTTATATTTCTTTGTGTTGCTAAAATGCAACACACACTGTGATTTTTAATTATATAAATTAATGTTTCTCCCCACTGGAGGCGCTAAATTATTAGGCAAAGTGTGTTTTGAGAAAGTATTGAATGCAATGTTCTATATGCTGTACTAATTGACAATACATTATGTGGTTTCTAAGCTATGAAACATACTAAATTGACATGCTACTTGTTACTTTTAGAGTAAATATGATTTTCAGACAGGAGATTGGGGAGAACCTTCTATCAGTCTCCGAGCTCCCAATGAAACCACAGGGTCCATGCCATTTCAGTACTGGCAGCACCATCCTGAGAAGCTCATCTTTCAAGCGTGCGACTACAAAGCATATGTAAGTATGTAAAAATGTGTTCATTCCAACCCAGCTAGCTGCTTCTGCACTCACAGATTGTAACATGCTAATTTTTTTAAAATTAAGCATATTGGATATTTGCATTTTTAGAATAACGGTGATAAATGGTAATGAATGTTACATATACATGGTATGAAAGCTGTTGCATGTATATTTAATCAACACTATTTCATTCCTAGCTTCTGTGACAGCAGCTGAATTGCAGATGTATGAGTTGGTATACTTTTTATCATGACGCTGCCCCTTTACAACATCCTGTATTCATTATGGTTACACTGTAAGTTAGTCTACACAGGTATAGGTAAGCTTAATGTTGTGAACGACATAGGTTCACTTAATCATCATTCTAGTCGATCATTTATTACACTGATTTAATGATAACCGCGCTCTGTGTAGAAAGCGGAGTTGCTTTACTTCGCTGTGTCTGAGCATTCTGTATTCCTCTTACAAAAGCTTTCACATTCCTGTGGCGCGAACGTTTCTTATTCCCACAATTCATTGTTGAAGAGCTTTCTTTGTAATTTTCACAGCCCTTTTCTCCTTTTATGGTTCTATACGGTTTTTAAAAACTGTCATGTGACCTAGATTTTCTGCTTGTAACCTAAGCTCCCTCCATCTTGGTGCCCTCACCCTCCTTGGCACCCTTGCCAACACTATACATGGCCTCTGTGCCTGTTGGAGAGGTGTGGATTCTGGCCTCCTGCCAAGGAACCACAGACCGATATGTCAAAGCCAACGCTAAAAGACAATGGCCATAAGTGGGCACCAAAGGGTTAACGTGTTAAATGTATTGGTAAATGATTGCATTTTAGGAGTTTAGTTTGTGTAAGTAATCTAATATAAACCTATCGGTACTGTCTATCCCTCTGTGTGTGTGTGTGTTTGCCCTTAGATTGATCTGATGTTCAGTTGTTGTTCATAATGTGTTAATCCCATCTGTTTTAAACCCTTCAAGGTTTCTGTATCTTCTGAAGGAATTCATAGAAGACAATGTATTCGGGTTGATATGCCATTTTACCTGCCCCTCCCTGTTTTCCATTTAACTGGTCCTTATTTCAAATTAAAAATCATTCTTCTTCCCTGCCCTAAACCTTGTCTGGTGTTTGGGAAAAGATATTTAGATTTATACAGCACTCCCTCAGTTTCTGGGGGAGGGTTGTGGGAGAAGGAAAGCTGCTGCGGATCTGCTTGACTGGAGAGAAGGGACATATAGGACAGGTTCAGGTCTGGTCCTCAAGCTGGAGACCTGTAAACCCCAGTTGCTGTTACACAGCTCTTGGCTATTTAATGTTATATAACCATATAAAAGCTCTATTAATACTTAAGATGTATCATAACTGGTTCAGAACCCCTGTGCTTATTTTATATCTACGTCACTACCATTTCTCATTTAATACTTACAACTTCCTTTTTCTAGCATTCCCTTCTGCTTATTATGGGCTCTATCATCTCGTTATCGCTAGCATTCACATAAATAAGCGTTATCGGTAACTTATCCCCCTCCCGACAGCTGACGTACCATGTACGTCCGATCGGGAAGTCTCCCTTAGACCCGCAGACGTACGTGGTATGTTAGGGTCCCCTAACCTCCCTCCCTCCCTCCCGATACTCACCTTCCTCGCTGGGCTCCCACTTTGGACTGGCAGGCTGGAAGCCCGCCCCGCCTTTTCAGGGGCCCAGCCGGCACAATGATGTCATCACGGTGTGTGATGACATCATCGGCAGGCGCCCACCTGCACCTGCTGCAAAAATCAGGAAGGGGGCCCTCTATCTCCCCAACTGTTAAAGCTAGAAAGACACAAATTGCACCGCTGGAAAGGGGAGAGATCCATTAACCATTTCGCTGTCGTATCGCGATTCGGCACCAATCGGCATTGAATCACGATTCAAACCTGGAGGCCTCCGGGTCACCACCCACCCACTGATATCCTCACCATATGTGTGAGGACGTCAGTGGGCCAGTTAACCCCCTAGCTGCCAAGTGGAGATAGTGGATCCCCGTATCTCCCTATCTGTGGTAGCTAAAGGGTCATGTTTGATATCATTGGAAAGGCCTGCTCATTTTGATGACCAATGATACCAAACATGACCAGATTTGGTGTAATAAAAAATTAAACAAAATAATAATAATATTTTTTTTTGTCTTGGGGGGTTTAATTAAATTGGATTTAAGCTGGCATCTAAAAATTATGAGCATAAAATAGTCAGAATGAGCTCAGCACACAGAGGTGAAATGGCTTAGCAGTGAAGGGATTAAAAAGAAAAAACATGGTCAAATTAGGTATTTCTAATCTCAGGACAAAATTTTGAAACTATTTAGCCGGGGTCTTTTTTGGCGGTTGTAGATTTTGGTGATTTAAGTTTTGAAAAAGTGTGTTTTTTCCTTTTTTTTTCCATCATATTTTTTCATATAGTAAATTATACGATATGATGGACCGGCTGGGTGGAGTAGAGGTAATGTCACTGCTCTGCATGGAGAGAGCCTGTGGAGTCATGGGTTCGATCCCAGCGAGCAACCTCTCCAGTAAGTGTCCTTGGCAAGACACCCAACGGTACACACTCGCCACCCAGGACATACTTGAAAACGAGAGAAATCTCAATGTATCCTTCCTGGTAAAATCCTTTCTCAAAAAATAATGGTAACTTTAGAAAGTCCATTTAATGGCTGGAAAAACAGTGTATAATATGTGGGGGTTGCATAAACGAGTAAAGGAAAATTTGACCTAAGCACAAATAGTGCAGAACCATAAAAACAGCAGCGGCACTAAAGGACAGGTTTTCGTAAAACCGCCCGTCACTAAGGGGTTAAATGAGGTGATAGCGCTCCACTTGAATCACCTCCGAATCTCTAGCGTGTTAAAAAAATGTTAGCGAATTGGTATAAGCACCTTTTAGCTGTACTGTACTTTGCGCTCCCTATACTCATATTTTTTTATATAGTAAATTATACAATATGATGGACCGGCTGGGTGGAGTAGAGGTAATGTCACTGCTCTGCATGGAGAGAGCCTGTGGAGTCATGGCTCGATCCCAGCGAGCAACCTCTCCAGTAAGTGTCCTTGGCAAGACACCCAACAGTACACACTCGCCACCCAGGACATACTTGAAAACGAGAGAAATCTCAATGTATCCTTCCTGGTAAAATCCTTTCTCAAAAAATAATGGTAACTTTAGAAAGTCCATTTAATGGCTGGAAAAACAGTGTATAATATGTGGGGGTTGCATAAACGAGTTAAAGGAAAATTTGACCTAAGCACAAATAGTGCAGAACCATAAAAACAGCAGCGGGCACTAAAGGACAGGTTTTCGTAAAACCGCCCGTCACTAAGGGGTTAAATGAGGTGATAGCGCTCCACTTGAATCACCTCCGAATCTCTAGCGTGTTAAAAAAAATGTTAGCGAATTGGTATAAGCACCTTTTAGCTGTACTGTACTTTGCGCTCCCTATACTCATATTTTTTTATATAGTAAATTATACAATATGATGGACCGGCTGGGTGGAGTAGAGGTAATGTCACTGCTCTGCATGGAGAGAGCCTGTGGAGTCATGGGCTCGATCCCAGCGAGCAACCTCTCCAGTAAGTGTCCTTGGCAAGACACCCAACAGTACACACTCGCCACCCAGGACATACTTGAAAACGAGAGAAATCTCAATGTATCCTTCCTGGTAAAATCCTTTCTCAAAAAATAATGGTAACTTTAGAAAGTCCATTTAATGGCTGGAAAAACAGTGTATAATATGTGGGGGTTGCATAAACGAGTTAAAGGAAAATTTGACCTAAGCACAAATAGTGCAGAACCATAAAAACAGCAGCGGGCACTAAAGGACAGGTTTTCGTAAAACCGCCCGTCACTAAGGGGTTAAATGAGGTGATAGCGCTCCACTTGAATCACCTCCGAATCTCTAGCGTGTTAAAAAAAATGTTAGCGAATTGGTATAAGCACCTTTTAGCTGTACTGTACTTTGCGCTCCCTATACTCATATTTTTTTATATAGTAAATTATACAATATGATGGACCGGCTGGGTGGAGTAGAGGTAATGTCACTGCTCTGCATGGAGAGAGCCTGTGGAGTCATGGGCTCGATCCCAGCGAGCAACCTCTCCAGTAAGTGTCCTTGGCAAGACACCCAACAGTACACACTCGCCACCCAGGACATACTTGAAAACGAGAGAAATCTCAATGTATCCTTCCTGGTAAAATCCTTTCTCAAAAAATAATGGTAACTTTAGAAAGTCCATTTAATGGCTGGAAAAACAGTGTATAATATGTGTGGGTTGCATAAACGAGTTAGAGGAAAATTTGACCTAAACACAAATAGCGCAGAACCGTAAAAACAGCAGCGGACACTAAAGGACGGATTTTCGTAAAACCGCCCGTCACTAAGGGGTTAAATGAGGTGATAGCGCTCCACTTGAATCACCTCCGAATCTCTAGCGTGTTAAAAAAAATGTTAGCGAATTGGTATAAGCACCTTTTAGCTGTACTGTACTTTGGAATCCATGGAGGGGATACACGGGCAGTGCTTTAGCGCAGCCCGAGCATCCAGGAGTCTAGTGGCCACTACAGGGCAGGCTGCTGGACTCAGAGCCTCGTAGCGCTTCAACGGGAAGGCTTTCAGCACGGCCGCAGCACGTCCAATGTAGTAAGCGCAATTAGTGCGCGCGCTACCGCGTGTGGCAGGCCCCGTCGAAGCGTCACAACGCTGAGACGGATGCCGGGAGGCACGTCAGTACTGGTGCACATATTGCACTCATCTGACCCTGGCCTAAAACAGTGGGCGTTAAGGGGAAACCACTCCATTGTCGCTTCTACCAACATAAATTTTACTATTACCTACACAACTGCCTTGTTATTTCAGCAATTTTCATTCTATATTCCTCTTTTTTATATATATATATATATATATACACACACACAAGTTTTGGTTTGGACTCATAAATCTCTTCTTTTGGCCAATCTAAAAATATCGGATTGGTTCAAACTATGTGGGTGTTTCTTATTCAGAAAATGGGGTTATTTTTAGGTTTACAATTATTATTTTTGCTTGTTTTATGATTAGGGTTTGCATCACTTTAGGGGTTTGGATTACTGTTACAGTTAGGGTTACTATTTTTTCTTGTTTTATGAGTGGGGTTTGGGTTACATTTAGGGTTACTATCTCTACTTGTTTTATGGTTAAGGTTTGGGTTACTTTTAGTGTTATGGTTACTATTTCTACTTGTTTTATGATCAGGGTTAGGGTTACATTTAGGGTTAAGATTAGGGTTACTATTTCTTCTTGTTTTTTGGTTAGGGTTAGGGAATTTGCATTGCACAGGGAGTGCAATTGACTTCAGTCATCTGAATCTATCAGATTATGTTTTCTATCAATTAAAATTTTTATTTCAGAAACAATTCGGTTCAGTGACTCATCAATTCAGAATTTGGATGCTTCCAAATCAATGAAAACGCTGATATTCAGCTGAATTTGTATTGGGTCTGAGCCAAAATGCACAAGTCTAGTTCTACACTCTTCAAAAAACTTTTTTTTTGCTCTACATTGTTGCCAACATACCTCATTGCATGTCTATTCTTTCTCTTTCCACCATTTCGCCTCTATATATTGTATATGATTTCGACTGATTCAGTGTCTTCAGTTCCTTCAAATATCTACACAGGTATTTTTTCAACATGTTAAAAGTATTGGCGAGCAAAGAAGGTGATACGTTGTAATACAGGACACCAGTTTAAGCCTTTATAACAGGAGAGGCATGGATGAACTAAAAAAAACACAAGGACTAATACAAATCTTGGCATTGCAATACTGCACAGGCTTCTTTTATTATATATATATATAATATATATATATATATAACAAAGTATGAGTAAGCAGGCACTTGTTACCCCATTTCAATGAGCATGCTCTCCACTCAGTGGATATTGCCTTGGTACCAACTCCCAGAGGAAAACAATAGAAAACAAATTGTAATGGAAGGCTTGGGGTCTTCATAAAAGCCAAAAACCATTATTTAAGTCATATAAAACACCAACGTTTTGGCCCCTGAAAGCCTTTATCGAGGTAAAAAAGTGTTTATCTCACAGAAGTGAGTACACCACTCACATTTTTGTAAATATTTTATTATATATTTTCATGTGATAACACTCAGGGTTATTCAAAGAGATTCGAAAAGTCACCGCACGTTCGGTGACTTTTCGTTCTCTTCAATTCGGTTTGTTTTGCCGATCCCATTTTGGTGACCCTGCGGTGTATTCAGCAAGCACCACAGGGTCACCGAATTGCAGGGAAAGGCTGCCGCAAACCCGACGAAAACTAACCGCAAAACCCGGCGAATGCACGGCGAAAACTCGCAAAAACATCTGGATTAACCTGCCGAAAACCACAGAAAAACCCGAACAGGAGCCGATCGCAGCCTTCAACACAGCACAAGAGGCAGTGAATAATTTAGGAAAACAGTTTGCATGAATGTGTGAAAGTGAAACACTGTTTGCAAAGAAACTACTGAGCGAAAATGTCTGAAATTTACATATGAGGTCCAGGGAATGATAATAAAAAGGGCTGGTACAGAAAAAATAAGTAAACTTAAAAAACAATCAAAAAAAAATCGGACTTTTAAAAAAAAAAATTATAATTCAGAAAAATGCTTAAAATATCCTAAAAAATCTATAAATAAAGAGACTCTTTACTGCATAATTTTATAATGAATGGTTTATTAGATATTGAATTAAAACGGGAATATTTTTAACATTGAAGCCTATGGGATTCTCCTGAATAAATTTGCCGAATTAAACCACCGAATGGCAGGGCATTTCGGGAACCTTTCACTGCTGGTTTGTGTTCTCTGAATAGCCGAAGCAGTGCTCTTTCATGGGGATTTCAATGCCCTCGAACAGGCACCGAATATGCAGGCAATTCTCCAGGATTTGGCGAATTGCCTGCTCTCTGGATAGCCGAATGGCCAGGAAAGGTAACCGAACGCTGATTTTCAGCGTTTGGTTACCTTTCTCAAGCAATTCGGATCTCTTTGAATAACCCTGACTGTGTATTCTAACATGATAACAACCCCAAACACACCTCCATGACGACCACTGCCTTGCTAAGGAAGCTGAGGATAAAGGTGATGGACTGGCCTAGCATGTCACCAGACCTAAACCCTATTGCGCATCTGTGGGGTATCCTCAAACGGTAGGTGGAGGAGCGCAAGGTCTCTTCAGCCACCAGCTCCGTGATGGCGTCATGGAGGAGTGAAAGAGGACTCCAATGGCAACATGTGAAGCTCTGGTGAACTCCATGCCCAAGAGAGTTAATGGAAAATAAGTGGAAAATAATGATGGCCACACAAAATATTGACACTTTGGGCCCAATTTGGACATTTTCACTTAGGGGTGTATTTACTTTTGTTGCCAGTGGTTTAGACATTAATGGCTGTGTGTTGAGTTATTTTGAGGACAGCAAATTTACACTGTTATTCAAGCTCTACACTCACTACTTTTTTTTTTTTGAGAAATGATTTCACCAGGAAGGATACATTGAGATTTCTCTCGTTTCCAAGTATGTGCTGAATGGCGAGTATGTACCGTTAGGTGTCTTGCCCTAGGACACTTAATGGAGATGGGCTCTTGCTGGGATCAAACCTGTGTCTCCACAGTCTCTCTCCACGGCTATAGAGCAGTCATGTTACCTCTACTCCACCCAGCCGGCACTTTACATTGTAGCAAAGTGTAGTTTCTTCAGTGTTGTCACATGAAAAAGATATAATAAAATATTTACAAAAATGTGAGGGGTGTACTCACTTCTGTGAGATACTGTATATATATGAAAAGAGTAGAGGGTAGTCCTACAATAAATTTTAATTACTTAGAAGAGCATGTTAAATGAACAAATAGTATTTAAATCAATTCACGCACATCAAGAAATCAGATCGTTATCACCGTTCCGTGACTGCCTGGGACCTGGGATATGGTTTCCTCCACAGCCGGCGCACTTCAGGATCAGTCAGACAAGACCAAAGTTTTTCCAGTCAAAAGATTTTATTAATAAAAATAAATATAAAGATAAGACTGCTCACGCTCGACGCATTTCGTCAAAAGACTTCATCAGGATAAATATGTGCAGTCATAAGTACATGGTTAAAGATAAAAGTGTATACAGTACTGTGCAAAAGTTTTAGGCAGGTGTGAAAAAATGCTGTAAACAAAGAATGCTTTCAGAAATATAAATAATGATTATTTATTTTTGTCAATTTGCAACATGCAAATTGAGCGAACAAAATAAAAATCTAAATCAAATCAATATTTGGCGTTACTACCTTTTACCGTCAAACCAGCATCAATTCTCATAAGTACAGTTGCACAAAGTCAAGTATTTTGTAGGATTATAGTCAGGTGTATGATCAACCAATTATACCAAACAGGTGCTAATGATCATCAATGTCACTCGTAGGTTGAAACCCAGTCATGAACTGAAACAGAAACAGCTGTGTAGGAGGCTTAAAACTGGGTGAGGAACAGCCAAACTCTGCTACCAAGGTGAGGTTGTGAAAGACAGTTTCATGTCATGGCAAGATTGAGCACAGCAACAAGACACAAGGTAGTTATACTGCATCAACAAGGTCTCTCCCAGACAAAGATTTCAAAGCAGACTGGGGTTTCAAGATGTGTTGTTCAAGCTCTTTCGAAGAAGCACAAAGAAACGGGCAACATTGAGGATCAGAGACGCAGTGGTCGGCCAAAGAAACTTAGTGCAGCAGATGAAAGACACATCAAGCTTATTGCCCTTCAAAATCGCCAGATGTCCATCAGCTCAGAACTGACAGAAACCAGTGGGACCCAGGTACACCCATCTACTGTTCGGAGAAGTCTGGCCAGAAGTGGTCTTCATGGAAGTGTTGCAGCCAAAAAGCCATACCTCTGACGTGGGAACAAGGCCAAGCGACTAAAGTATGCACGAAAACATAGGAACTGGGGTGCAGAACAATGGTAGCAGGTGCTCTGGACTGATGAGTAAAAATTTGAAATATTTGGCTGTAGTGAAGGCAGTTTGTTCTCCAAAGGGCTGGAGAGCGGTACAATAATGAGTGTCTGCAAGCATGGTGGAGGTTCCTTGAACGTTTGGGGCTGCATTCCTGCAAATGGAGTTGGAGATTTGGTCAGGATTAATGGTGTTCTCAATGCTGAGAAGTACAGGCAGATACAGGCACTTATCCATCATGCAATACCATCAGGGAGGCATATGATTGGCCCCAAATGTATTCTGCAGCAGGACAACGACCCCAAACATACAGCCAAAGTCATTAAGAACTATCTTCAGCGTAAAGAAGAACAAGAAGTACTGGAGGTGATGGTATGGCCCCCACAGAGCCCTGATCTCAACATCATCGAGTGTGTCTGGATTACATGAAGAGACAGAAGCATGTGAGAAAGCCTACATCCACAGAAGATCTGTGGTTAGTTCTCCAAGATGTTTGGAACAACCTACCAGCCGAATTCCTTCAAAAACTGTGTTCAAGTGTACCTAGAAGAATTGCTGCTGTTTTGAAGGCAAACACCATGTCACACCAAATATTGATTTGATTTAGATTTCTCTTTTGTTCATTCACTGCATTTTGTTCATTAATGAACATAAATGTGTAACACTTCCATTTTTGAAAGCATTCTTTGTTTACAGCATTTTTTCACACCTGCCTAAAACTTTTGCACAGTACTGTGTATATAATCAATTAGAAAAATAACCTGCACTCTGGACGTCTAGCAAAGCCCGGTGCCAATCCAGCTTGTAGATAGGAAGTGGTGAATGAGGGACGGCACTCTCGGTCTTAATCCACAAAATAAATTTATTGAAGTAAAAAAGGCGACGTTTCGGTCCGCTATCCGCGGACCTTCATCAGGCAATGACAAGCACAAGACAAAACAACATTTAAATAGAAATACTAAACCTAAAACACCCTGATAAATGCTCCACCCACTGAGTGCCAAAACTGAACACCGGATCAATCATGACGTCGTCAAGGTAACGGCGTCTAACCCGCGGCCAAAATCCATCTGCAACAACGCTCTATCGCTGTAAGGATCAACACCTGATCTCATCAGCGTGGAAAGCAATGCTTTAATACTTAAAGAGCGATCGAAGGAAGGGAAAATAGGAGGCAGGAAAAGAAAAGAAAAAGGAGTAAGATGCAGAACATAAGCACATAAAGGCAAATGATCAATTTACAAGGAGTCAATACAATTAACTCTGTGAGACCCAAGGTGCATCATGACAAAACAGTAACCATGGGAACCACGGGGGCACGCCCCAACTGCAACAGTCAAACATCACTGGTATGCTACAGTTATCATTAAACAATAACTAATCTCAGAAGCCCTCAAACTCCATATTAACGGGATTCGATGGCGCCCACAGAGAATGAGCCAGGGGAAAGAAAAAAAAGGAATAAAAGGCAAAATTTAAAAACAATTGCATGCTTAACGGGAGCAAATAATCAGCGGCAGAAAAACGATTAGCAAAAGCGTGAGAACACAGTAAATAGCGAACAGCAACATGGTGTCCGCAGTTGGAACAACTCATCAAGACGACCAACTCATCAAGGCGAACGAACGCCGCTAACAACTAGACACTAGAGCGGTGGGCTATGATCCAGTAATAGGATGTTGAAAAGTAGGCACATAGACCATAGAGGGCTAAAACACACATACCCCAAATACTGGCACAAAGATCAAACACATCCGTATAAAAGCCCAGGTGCAATCACCAGGTCTGTGACTATGTGGGTAAGACAAAAAGTCCAAATATATTAATTGAGATATGGACATAGATACACAGTATTCCAGACCCACTGTCCAACTGTTCAAGTGTACCTAGAAGAATTGCTGCTGTTTTGAAGGCAAACACCATGTCACACCAAATATTGATTTGATTTAGATTTCTCTTTTGTTCATTCACTGCATTTTGTTCATTAATGAACATAAATGTGTAACACTTCCATTTTTGAAAGCATTCTTTGTTTACAGCATTTTTTCACACCTGCCTAAAACTTTTGCACAGTACTGTGTATATATATATATATATATATATATATATATATATTCAATCAAGACATTAACTTGACTTATATTTTATGGAAATGAAAATTTTAGTGTAAACCTGCGAGGTGCAACAAGACATCTATAGTGACCATATATTAAAACGTTTCCTGAATCTCTATGTTTATGATAATATTTTCCAACCCCTTGTCAAGGTGGAGAATATATAATAACATTGAGAAGATAAATGAAAATGTAGGTGGGGTTGAGACAAAATAATTATAATTAAATTAATAAATTTAATTATAGACAACAGAGAGGTTGAGAAGTATAGGGATGGAGAATAGAGGTGTCCATTAGTTTCGTAACGAATCGCAATTCCTTAATTCATATTTCGGAGGTACTTCCAAAATAACAAATTGATTTCATCCGAATTGAAACTAAAATGAAACAAAATGGTATATAACAAAATTGATTCATTATACTGTTTCACAAGAGTACCATTGATTAAATCATTCCTGAGCAGGATTTGATTTATTAGGGTTTTATTTAGTGATCCGTAATTTGACTCAATATCAACTATTGAATCGATCTTAACTTACAATACATACAAGTACTAAAGCAAACAACATTATTATAATTATGACGACATTATAACGAATCACATTCGTTTGACAAAGCACCCTACACCTGTACATTGGCCTGTGGTGCTGAATCTGTTTTCAGCACAACAGGCCAATGGACAGCTCAACATTTAACCCTCCAAAATTTGTCTCAATATCAATTATCGAATCGATCTTAACTTACAATTGGGTTTTTAGTGATCTGATCTATCAAACGAAACGACGAAACGAAAACTAAACAAAATTGCAAAACGAAATAACGAAAATGAAATTATTTTGAAACAAAACAAATTTTTCAGCCGTGCACATCTCTAATGGAGAATGCAAGTCAAGTTTTGGTAAGAAATAAGTTTTATGGTAGGTGGAATTTCCTTGCTTGTTAAAACAATTAATTGGTGGAAAAACCTTTTGAAGGTGGAAAATAAAGTGACTTTACACAACTGTGCTTCCAGACCAGAAAGAAGGTAATCAATAATAGATTATCACTTACCCCGGGAAAAGATTTAGATGTTGGAGAAAATAATAATACCTCCTGGTGAATAGATGGGCACTGCTCATGATCTATAATTAGATCTGTCTAGCTCTTAGGAACTCTAAAGTTGGGAATAGAGGTTAAATTGTTTTTCGAGAACAGAGTCACTAGATAGGAAAGCTGTTTCCAGGAACACAAGGGGCTTCTAGTCTGTTCAGTAAGTGGTGTGACATTCAGTTGGTAAAGATGAGCGACATCTTTGGTTTTGAGGTCATGCTCCACAGCCAACAGAGCCAACAATAACCTTAAATTAGGTCCAATGTCAGACACTAGCAGAGGTAAAGGGCATCTCTGGGTTCTATTTCTCTCTGGTGAGATTGAGTGAAATTAGTTTGGATATTCTCTGACGATGAGAAACCTGAAGAATCTTATTAGATAGCACTCGGATATCTTATAAAATGACTTGTCTTTGTCACAATTTAGGACTATTTTAAAAGGTGTTTTTAATTTTTCTAGTGTAATCTACAGCAGTTATGGCTTTCTTGACATGAATGTTTGATTGCCTGATCCATGCTAATCAATTGAGCTAAAGGAATCCGATACTTCATCAATTTGAAAGTCAACATTTTCATCAGTAAGAAGTGTTATCTCTACTCTACAACATAAGAGCACATTAACAATTATAATATTCATAACTAAACCCATAACCAAGATTATTTAGATTTTGGAACTTTTACCTTTTTATAGCATAATCAAGCAGGTTGTGTAGAATTTTTTGGGTGCTTTTACGCACATCTTGTCCCTTGCCGCACGTAGCTCCTCCTCTTTGGCTCATTGACTCCCAAACCCTGAAGTCCATGAGTCTTTTCTGTGCGGTTTACACCCTTATGCTACTAGCGTTGGAATTGCACGCCAAAATGGGACTTGCAAACCTTCCGTACGCAAGTTCCGTACCGCCTGCGAAAAGCAATGAATCGGAGCTGCATGTTTGCACAGTTCCATTCCTTCACTGCCACTCTGAGACCACTCGCTAACACGATTGTTCTCAGAGATAGTGACGTTGGCATGTTCTTTGCGTGCCGATGTCACTAGTAACCATTAGCAGGGAAATTCTAATTCCCTGGCTGCTGGTGGCATTGGGTGGGGTGGAGGAAACTCCTCCCAGCTTTTTAGCCAGATTGAGGGAGCTTGGGAGGGGTAGACTGTTCTCATCGTGGCCACTTTAAAAATAAAAAGTGGTCAGGATGAATAGAGTGTTCCTTTAAAGACCCAACTAGAAAGGGCTCACAGACAAAAAAAATATTTTAAAATTGAACTTAACAATCCTAGACGCACGGGTGCGAATAGCATCCTAAAAATTCTCTGTGGCACATTAATTCACACGCTAAACAGGTATGTTGATTGCTGTCCATTTCTGTATTCTGTATAGTATTCCTGGCATTTAGTATATTTATATATATTAGATAGGCCGTGTTAGTCCAGATGCCAAAATCACCAGTGTAGCAGTACGTAGTGATACCTTTTTCAATGTACTAACCTTACATTTAAAGTTGCTTCTCAATGCGGCCAAATGCAGTATCCTTCATGGTAATGTAGATTAGATAGGCCATGTTAGTCTTAGACCTGAGGAAGAGAGGAGATTCTCGAAGCTTGTCTTTTAAATGTAACATTAATCAAATAATTATTTTTTATCACTACGTACTGCTATACTCTGGGATGCAATTCTTTGAATTGCTGTGATGTGCAAATGGCTTCTGCAATAATAAATTTAGTTAATTATTGCATGGAGGCTTTTTATCTCACTTTTTGTCTTCCACGACAACCCTTGTAAGTATATATACATATATATATATATATACATATGTGTGTTTGTGTGGTATGACCTGTTTATATGGATGTGTACTGTTTGGGTGCTGTATATAATATACACAATGCATTTGTATTGATGTGTGCATGCATATACGTTTGTGTCCATGTATTCGTATATACACACACTATACCTAGCAGCATAGTGGCTGTTTGGCCGTAATAAAGTGTATTCCCAGTCTGAGCATTAGAGCTTATGTCCAATATTAAGTCACCTCCATAAGTGAATCATTGCTTCTGAATCTACTGAATGATACTGGAATATGTGTGTGTGTGTCTACATATTTATAATTTCAAAACTGATGCACTCCAAGGATTTCTTATGCGTGGAATGCATCTCTATTTTGATATATATACATTTGGACATGGAGTAGTTCTGCACTGGGGTATATGCAGGGCTACTCCATGAAGAAAATGAGTTGGTGAGTGCAATGCATATTGTTTTTATATATACATACAGTATATATTGCCAGGTAACCCTACTCTGATTATGCTCCAACACTGCAACAGCCAGTGCAAGCAGGCATTAAAACCGCATAGTTTGGAGTCTTTCAATTAGCCTTTAATGTGAGGTTTGAAACCGCACATTAAAGGTTAATGGAAAGCAAAGAGAAGATTCCATGATGTACTGCTTCTTTTTTGCAATAAATATTTGCAAAAGTTATTCAATGTATATAAAAGTTATTTAGCTTCAAAGTTCTCTGCAGTTGCTTTGAAATCCCAACCTTCACAGTATATGCAGGGTTTACTTTTTGTAAATTTTATAAACCAGCCCCAACAACAGTAATTGCTCTCACCATGCCAGATGGATGGAATTATGGTTTAATTTGAGGACATCAACAGTTTTGTCCTCAGTGTAATACACAGTAGTTAGAGAAGGTCTGACTTAATGGGACAATACCACTTGCATAAACTGTAACTAGATTACTTGTGTGTTACAAATAAAACCACTTTGTAAAACACATGCTGCTGTGTTTTTTTTCTTTGTCTGAAGTAATTGCATCCAATACAAGAAACAATGGGGCAAATTGCGTGCATAAACCATCACATATATTTTATCAATGGGGAATCCCAGAAACAGTTGGGTATCCCCAATATTGTTTCCAACTCCACTTCAGAGTCTAAAATAAAACAGAAAAAAGAGCACCGACCATAGTGCAGTATTCTAATAAACAAAAAATATTTTAAAAGACAAAAACACATTCACAATTTAAAAGGGACATAACAAAATGTGCATATATTCATGTGCCACAGTGGCTCAGACCTCCCGATATTAGCAATGGTTATTGGGAGCTTTTATGTCAGGACCATTATTTTAATTGGATTCTAAAAGTAACAGGCAGCCAGTGCAGAAATGTACAAAGGAGGGAGGTGTGAGTGGAACAGGGTGTTAGGTGGATGAGTTTGGCAGAGTTGTCCATTACAGACTGTGGAGGGAGAATCTGGGATCCATGGCCAGTTGAAAAGAGGATTACAGTATTCGAGGTTTCTTGTGTTTAAAACTGTAAAGGTTATCTAACCCAGCATGTTATGGGTTAAGTAGCATATAATTCAAATGATCCATCGACAGCCCTTGAAAAAGGAAATCTTCTTCCTTTATTTTAGATCCCCACTATCTGCTTTCCCAGGGGAAATTAAACGGTTGATATCTCAAATACCTGCTATGAGGTGTTACATTTTCTTTAGCTAGCTTGTATTGCCTAGATTAGTGTTCCCCTGTATTTATTTTGGAGGATACATTTTACAATTTTATTTTATATAAATTAATTATTTATATTGTTATCTGCATGATCATTTTAATGTGGAATATCGTATTTATGTGAAAATTATTTTGAAGGAGACTCCATGAAAAGGGACAAATAAGCTGCCAATTTGTAGATGTTCCTAGATATAGCCATGATTATTAAAGGAGGATGTAGGAAACTGAGGGGTTAAACAACCCCCATGAACTCCTCCACACTTCCCCGTCCTGTTTTAGCTCTTTAGTTTCCTTTAAAGATCACGTAAATCCAGCACTGGTCTCCCTCTGATATGACATACTTCCAGGTCAGCATGTCACGTGACCACAAGGGGGATAAACCATTCATCCGATCCAGTGGCCTCAGTGCAGACAGGCTTTGGATACGACTAGTTCCCAAAGGTCTGAAGCCCTGTAATCTGCACTCAGGGTTACAGCTCCCTGAGCTGAGAATCTTGGGCTGACTCATCTGCTGCATTTGGGTAGCTGAATTAGCCTTCCAAGCCCCCCCTCAGAACTGGGAGAGAAAGCAGGGAGCTCACGGCGCTGTAACAACTGAGATAAAATTGAGTGTTCACACTGTGTAAAGTGCCCCTTCAAACCTGAAACACAACAAAATTTAGGATTCAGTGGCAATGTTAACAAAAGCATTCTATAAAACGTTCAAATAAGTCTATCGCAATATTACAAGCCTAAATAGTGATGCTTCTCTTAAACATATCTTTTCTTACTGAGCTTAGTTTAACTCAAACTATTGTGTCTTGCTTGTACAATGACTGAAGAAGCAGTTGGCATGTTGAGAGAGATCAAGAAAACTGAAACACAGAAGAATGTAATGCTACCTTCCCAAGATTCCTACTGAGACATTTGTCCTCAGGCAGTGTAATATTTTTATCGACCCCCCTTCCATTCTTTCCTGATCTATTCACTACTTTTTTCTGAATAACAACCTATTGCAGGTTTTGACTGCACAAAATAGATCAACCAGATATGTCAGATTTTTCTAGATTGTTACTAAATGTTAAGAACACTCTAGTTAACTTTTTGAGTGGATAATACTACCCCTGAATAATGGAGTTTATTGCTCAAATTTGTGACATTCTGAAAATGACAACTGATTTACTGTGCATGTGGACAATTTTAAAAAAAATTCTTCGAAGTCCTGGAGACTCTTATTCATATTTGTCAACTTCACATTATAAACAGAATGTTTGATTTCCAATACTTTATCTCACTGGATTATTATTATTATTCTTTAATTATAAAGCGCCAGAGACAGAGCGGCGGGCGAGGTGGATTAGCATGGCGGAGGCGTTCAGGATGGATTGTAGGGGGGAGATGCGGGAGAGAGGGAGGCCGGATAAGAGATTATTGCAATAGTAAAGTCGGGAGATTACCAGGGCATGGATTAGTTGTTTTGTGGTGACAGCGGTAAGAAATGGCAGAATTCTGGAAATATTACGTAGTTGGTATCGGCAGGAGGAGGAAAGAGACTGGATGTGGGGGATGAAGGAAAGAGTAAAGTGTAACTCCAAGACAGCGAACCTGGTTCGATGGGGAGATCGTGGTACCCTCCACTGTGATGGAAAAGTCAGGAGGTGGAGAGGCATTAGAGGGAGGAATTAGTAGGAGCTCAGTGTTAGACATGTTGATCTTTAGGTGGTGGGAGGCCATCCAGGAGAAGATGCCAGATAAACAGTCGCTGTCTTTGGAAAGGACATGGAGAGAGATCAGGGGTAGAGAGGTAGATCTGAGTGTCTGGAGTGACTGGATGCCAACCCTTGTCTTCAAGTACTCCAGCAGACCAGATTTTAAGGATTACCTTGGGGAAATACAGACTGAATACTGCAGTCACCGAGCAAATCATATCACCTGTGCTGTGCTTCAGATATAAGGCAAACCTGGTCTGTTAGGGATACTTGAGGACAAGGGTTGGGAAGCACTGCTTTGTCTTCTCTCCATTTCATATATATATATGAGCAACCACACCACTTTCCCAAAACTGAGCGGAACCATTACCCTTTTTGCCAAGGTTGAGCAGCTCCTTTCCATCCCTTCCCCCAGAGAGAGTGGCAGCAATACCTCTTCCCCAGGGTAAGTGTTTCCATTTCCCCCTTTGCCCCATAGTGTTGGACCTCATGTAGATGGCCCCGGCAGACCCCGATGCTGCTCCTTGCCAGCTCCAGTACCGGTGTGCGCTCCCCTTCCATCCTCTCGTCCTGTGCGCGCGTGTCTCACTCTCCAGCCATCTTTATGCTGCCAGCGTTCTCTCGTGAATGATGTCACTACGTCCATGATGGCTCTTCCTGGCGTCATGTGATCCAGCCAACCTATCACAGACAAGGATGCTATATTTAAACCTCCTTAAGTGCCTTATTGTTGCTGAGATATATTCTCTCTGTGACTAATTTACTGTGTTTGACCTGTATTTGGATAATTTCCTGTGTACCTTTTTATACTCCCTTGAATCAGCTTGTTTATTGACTACTCTATCTACCGTGTAGCGGTTTCCTGTTGCCGGCTTAGTCCGGTTCTGTTATCCTCATTCTCTTTTCCGAGTCTTTTCCTGTCATATTTGCCGGCCATATTAAGGACTGGTGTTTCCCTTCCTTTTTGCTGTCCCTGCCTTATAGGTTCACCGTTTACTATTACGAAACCCAGCCACCTCAAGGACTGATACCGAACCTGGCTAAAGGGCTTCTTAGTCCTACGTTTCGGGCTTCCCCGAAACACACCCCAGAGAAATCCCGAACCAGCCTTACACAAAGTCAGTGGCCTATTTTCCTCCTTTCTGCAGAGGTAGAGACCCTATACGCCTTCCCCTACGTGAGTGGACGCATCCCCCCTTTCTCACTGAAAAGCCCCATTATAACTCTTTTCCCATGATAAGAAGGTCTCCATCAGATTGAGAGACCCCATTACCATACCTTCCCCCCAGCGTGGTGGGTCTCATTTTCACCCCTTTTTTCCATAGTTAGATGGTCGCTTGCCCCCAAGGTGAGTGGCCTCCATCCCCTCTTCCACCCAGAGTGAGAAGCCATATTTCTTTCCTTTTTCCTTGAGAGGCTCCATTATCACCCCCTTCCTCCCAGAGTGAGAGTCTTCATTACCTTTTCCAGAGTGAGCGGCATCATTTCCACCCCCCTTTCCCATAATGAGCAGCCTCTTCCCTCAGAGTGAAAGACTTCATTACCGTTCCTCTTTTCCCATACTGTTAATCTCCCTTCCATCAGAGAGAGAGGCCCAATTGTCACCCCTTTCCCCACTTCCACAAAGTGAGTGTCACACATCCACTTCTTCAACCCAGTGAGAGGCCCCATCCCTTCCCACTCTGTCTGAGGACCAAAGCACCCCTTCTGCCTTTCCTTACCTACTATCGGAGAAGCTCTTTGCATCCTCTTTCTGATCTGCCCATGCTTTTACATGGGAAGCAGCATGCTGTAGCAGGCAGTGCCTCTAATTGTTCATACAGCATATTGCTCCTGCATCTGGACAGATTTTAGTCACATTCAGGACAACCTGCCTGGGAACCAGCTACCATAAAACAGCTATTTGGGATGCCTTACAGAATGACCCGCCCTTACTAATCAGAGAAAGGTGAATAACATGAACTGGGATAATGCACCATATTCAGCACCTTAATTCTACCATTTATATACATATGACTTCCCTTAGTTAAGCTAGAAGCGTGCTTTGGATCACTGTGAAAAAAATGTATAAGGTTCTGTCAAAGAAAATATATTTATCTGCCCTTTGTCCTCCACAATTGCCAAAATTGGCTGATTTCGTTTCAAATATAATATCCTTTCTAACTATGTACTAATGTTTCTTTCTTACAAAACATGTACCAAAACATTGAAGAAAGATTATTTGTTGCTCACAACATTCAGGGGTGATAGAAAACGAGCATGAAGTTTCCCTTTTATGTGAAATTTTCTTCACATAAAAAATTTCGAACAGCAACACATTAATACTGAGGTCACCTATATGTACTTCGTGAAGGTTTAGCTGAATTTACTTAAGGCGGCCATCTTGGAATCACAGCTTCTTTTTAGACACTCGGTGACAAGACTATAGGTAGATATTGATGTCAGCTGCTAGTTCCTGGTGACAGAGCATCCTCAATGTGTTTCATGGTGAGAAAAAAGTGTAGCCATTGCTAGAGGGGCCATTTTTTTATTTCGGGGCCAAGATTACCATTCCTATTGCTGTAAATTTTGCTCATAGCTTAAACGGGAACTGTCATGACAACTACGCGCGCCGCAGCGAAAATTGCAGAGTTAAGCAGCTCACTATCTGTCTATCCTAGACCCAGATATGACTACGTGGACAACAATCCCCGTGTGCTTACCTAACCGTCCCCAACAGCACCTCCGACGCGACAAGCACGTAGAGCATGATGAAGTGGTCCCAGGATTGCAATGCCCTACCTGTCTTCTCTCGGCCTGGGGTAGAGACTACGGTTCCCACAATCCCTGCAGCCACTTTCTTACTCTATTAGTTACGCTGCCACCAGTTCTCATGAACACTACGCACACTGCCGGCGTGAGACGCAGGGTTTAGCAACTCCCTATCTGTCTATCCTAGACCCAGATAATGACTACGTGGACATCAATCCCCCGTGCGCTTACCCAACCGCCCCAGCGAGCGCAACTCACAGTTTAGTAGATACTCGAGCTTAAATCAACAAGCAATAATCCAGTCTCATCAGTTAGTGTGGATCGAATCAGCCAGAAGCAGTACTTAATAAGTTGTATTTATTAGGATAACCAAAAATTATCTCAGTGCATTTGTTACAGAAAAAATGGGTATGATAAATCAATTACACACAAACAGCAAGAAAATAAAATTAGCAAACCACAGACCCTACTCACATGTCAGAAAGCTAGCATCGGTGACTCCTGGGGCTGAAGTTTGAAGCATGGACAGCATGGACAGACCATCACACATGCAGCGCGAAACCCCCTCTGATCAGCAAGAGCCACATGGCGTGCTCCAGAATATATTGCAGCTTGGTGCTGTGCCGTCTGTAGCAAGGACTCCAAGTGGTGAATAGAGGATACAGGACCTTTCAGTGCCCAAAATGGGTTATTTCCACTCTGGCCCTGTATCAAAAGAAATCCCATTTTGCGGCCATGTGTTATATCCCTCCCAGGGGCAAGAAGATAACCATTTTAATTACTTTCTAGCACCTACTCAGAGCTGAGGTTTTCACCAGGCAGCTGTGGAAAATGGACACTTCGGCTATATAGATAGCCATAGAGAGATATAGATAGATATACAGATAGATAGACACAGATAGATATATATATATTATATATATATATATCACGATAGATATACGGGTCTAATCTGTCACAGGAACTACCACCAAAACATCAAATGTCCTTTGTTTATTTTATGTTGCTGATATCTTACATGTGCTTTGTTTTTTCTTGTTTAGTTAAGAAAATATTTTATTCTATATGTGTCACTGGGTGTATACATTTTGTGTTTTTTTTTGTGTTGTAAACTGCCACCCACAGTATCTTTGCCTCTCCTGGTCCTCATTGTGTGACATTGGCCATATAATGGAGTCTTTTGGTCGATCACTGACTCAAATCATTTTATTGTGTGGGATGTATTCAAAGAACGTCACCAGAAGGTAGATTAGTAGTTGATTAAGCTGCTAACTCTTATTTCCGTTCAGCCTGAAGAACAATACCCTCCTGTCACTTTATCTACACATTCCCTCCTCCACCTCATGTTAAATAATGTAGAGTAGATAAACAAGAGACACAAGGCAAAACGTTTGTTAAATGTTGTATCATGGGAAAAATACACAAAATGAAAACAATAGATCAAACCCTTACTTTATTTTTCCTTTTTACATGCACTTACTTCAGATAAAGAAAAAAAACACAGCAGCATGTGTTTTATAGTGTGAGTTTGTTCGTAATGCACATGTAATCTAATTACAGTTTATGTAAGTGGTATTGTCCCTTTAAATCAGTCCTTCTCTCCCTACTGTGCATTACACTGAGGACAAAACTGCTGATGCCCTCAAATTAAAAGATAATTCCATCCATCTGGCATGGTGAGAGCAATTACTGTTGTTGGGACTGGTTTATAAAATTTACAAAACGTAAACCCTGCATATACTGTGAAGGTTGGGATTTCAAAGCAACTGCAGAGAACTTTGAAGGTAAATAACTTTTACATACATTGAAAAACTTTTGTAATTGTTTATCGCAACAAAGAAGCAGTACAGCATGGAATCTTCTCTTTGCTTCCCATTAACCTTTAATGTCTTATTCTCTTATTTCAGTTTGCCTAAAGAACAATACCCTCCTGTCATCTTATCTAAACATCCCCTCCTCCACCTCATTAACTGTTAAATAATGTTGAAAGATAAACAAGAGCCACAAATGCTTGGTATATGTTGCATCATGGGAAAAATACACAAAATGAGAACAAGAGATCAAAACCTTGCTTTATTTTTCCTTTTTACATGCAATTACTTCAAACAAAAAAAAAACAGCAGCATGTGTTTTATAATGTGGTTTTATTTGTAATGCATAAGTAATCTAGTTGCAGTTTATGTAAGCGGTAGTGTCCCTTTAAGAAAATCCATGTCCATAAATAAAGAGTACAAATATATCACAGTATTTACTGTTTGAAGTTAAAATATGTAGGCACTATTAGCAGATATCGATTGTGTGTCATGGTAACAGGAGGACACAATGTTATATTTATGGCCCATAGGTTTTTCTGATGTCACATTATCAATTTTCTATCAAGATCTTGCACTTATCTTTAGACTTCTCCTATCCAGGACTCTGGAGCATCTTTGTTTTCCCAACCCAATTCCCTTTCTTTACCCAGTGTACTTTCCTTTCAGTTAATTTGCTGCGGCAAAATACCTGTTCCTACCCCTTATGCTGTTATGCTTCCTAACCTCCCTCAGATCTTCACTCTAATGGGTCACACTACTACCATCCTTGAACAAGACCAACTGGGGTTTATTCACTAAATTGTAATTTGTGGTGATATGACAAGTTAAATTCAGGCGAAATGTCCCATAAAGGTGAAAAAACTGACACATTTTCGATCTTTATCTAACATATGATACATAGGCGTTGGTTTGAAAGATACTTCGCAAGTCATTGAAAGTCACAGTTTTGTGAATAACCCCACGGTGTTTCAAGGCATCCCTGCTTGAACTGAGCACATTTTACATTGTTACATGCCTGCAATGAAGCAAGAGCCGCGTAAAAAACGACACTTATCGAAGTATCATGAAAATTGGCGCGCCTGTTATTTTCTTCCATTGACTATGACAGCGAGATTAATGAATGTGAGGTATATACGTATAACCCACAGCTTATTTCTCCAAACTGTTCTTGATTCTACATTCACAAGAGAATTCTTTTATAGCAAAATTACAAAGTGCACTAATTTTAGTATCAACATTTGTGATTTTCTATATACTTAAAAACAAACTAATTTTGGCATTTCTGGCAATGTCAGGAAAAAATGGGACGCCAATTTCTGAAAACCTTTACAACTTTGAGTCATATATAATAGATTACGGTATAAAGTCGCCATCAATGTCATGTAATTTTACGCCGTACTTGAAAAGGCACTTGAATTTAAATGTAAAACCCAGCTAAAGGGTGAAGTTCTCTCATTCTTGACCTTCCACTGCATGTCTGGAGCAGCAGTGAAAGTTCATCAAAACCCACTGCATTTATTTCTCTGGAGCACCCACGCCACATTCATAGCAAATATCATAAAGGTAAAAAATCATTTTAACTGGATACAAAACTGCACAATGAGTTTTAAAGTGATAATCCAGAGCAATAAATTTCAGATTTCCTTTGTATTGTTTTTCATTTAAATAAAATGGTTTTCTTTAAAGCACTGCCCCCTCCCATACTTCCTAAATTTAATGCTACGTGCGCAATCATTGCATATTACATTTAATTACCACTCCATTTTTACTTTAGCAGGAAAACTGCAGTCATTTCTTTTTGAGCCAGCATGGACGTATAACCTCCCTTCCGCCCAAGAAAGCATGAAATAGTGATTCTTTACATGCATGTGAAACATGGTCAGGGGTATGATGCTTTGAAGTTTTTTTTTATTTCATTTAATTTTGATTCTGAGCGATTCTTAATTTTGGGCACAACGCAGATTCCTTTGTTTGTCTAGTTTCAGAAAATGTCTAGTATGTTTTTCTTTGTCTAGAGCATGCCATTTGGGGGAAAATATGGACCCATATTAAAACCCGTTGCTCACCCCCAGTGTTCCTGGTCTGAGATGATAAAGGTATATTTATATAGTGCACTTACATTATCTTCAATGTTTTAATTATTTGGGTAAAATTAGAAAATTGACAGGTGATCATTTCTTATGAAAGTGACTCAAATTACACAATGGGCTTTGTTTAAAATGTGTCAGTTTATTGATATAATTGGCTCGATCCTTACGTTCAGTGCTAAAATAAAAAAATAACATACCGATGTAGTTCCTTTTGTTGTAACATGTTGGGGACGCTATAATAAGTTTAGGCCTATAGGCTTGCCCCAGCACAACAAGCTCCATTTTTCATTCATTCTTCTTCTTCGGTCTCTACTCATTGAATATAAATGCCCTTTTTAATTTGGATGTTTTTGTAATCTTTTTTTCTTAAATTTTAACATTCAACTTACATTTACAAACATATGTCTGTTGAGGTTCTAGTGTTTATAATATGTAAAATTGTAGTGAAGAGCCATTATTTTAATTCTATTTTTCTACATTCTGTTTAGCCAGAAATGTTAAACAGCCAATCAGAATATGAGTTTACATGGGAATTGTTTTTCCTCTTCTGCCTTTTTCTGCAGCGCTGATTGCCTCCTTTATATAACATGCAGAGCTCATTGCTGCAGAATGACAACACCCATGACCTTTTGCATAGATATATGGTGACCCGCTCTTAGTATAAATAACTAATATTAAATACACTGAAACATTAACTGGCTATTTAGTAAGCTTATTTTTATTGTTTGCTACGTTTTCTGCCGCATTGAATTCAAAGGGCTTTGTTACAGTCTGTGATACGTTTCATAACCCAGGGTGTTTTTACAAACCCTGGATATGTTTTCTTTTTAATAATTTTTGGCACTGGTTATACAAAATAAACACATTTGCATATGATAAATATTACAACAATAGGACATACTTAAATATCTTTCCTCTATTTGTCTAAAATGACCACAGCTGCAAATTTTCTTTTTTTCCCACATTTTATCCCAATAATGCCTTGTTTTTACTAGATTAACCTGGTGATGGCACATACACTTTGCTCCGCATCTCCTGTATCTGGCTTTGTATACTCTTTTATTGCCAGAAGAGCACATAATCATTTGAGTTCCATAGGTGTATGCCAAAATCGCCTTCAATACTTTAACACTATCCCTGTGTGGCCTCTCATGTTTCCAAAACAAATTTATGTTTAGCGAGGTGGGAAAAATTAAAAGGTTTGCTGACAACCTGCTGTTCAGTGAGGTCGATTAATATTTTAGAACAAAGCCGCGCAACAATAGACACAGGCACATATATATTTTTTATGTCTTCTTTTCCGTGTTTCTAGATGTGGTGTCATTGATGTGACAATAACGCTCACTAAACATAAGTCGTGGGAGCCTGAAAACGAACATGAAGTATTTAGATAAAAATAACAGATTTGTGATATTTTCCCTGGACTCTTCTAAATTCCATTTTCATGTTCTCACAACTGATTGTATAGTGAATGTATGATCCTTATGTAATTTAAGTTGACATTGTGGCAGGTGATTATAGTGCATTTTCATTTAAAAATTCTGACTGTGTATGTATTTCAGTATTTAGGTTCGATGCTGATCAAAGAATTAAGAGGAACCGAGTCAACACAGGATGCCTGCTCAAAAATGAGGGTATGTTTGCCTTGAAAAATATTTCCTTTTAACCAGGTCATGTTCGTACTACAAAACCGTGTCATTTGATGAAGATTTTGCATAGTGGAACGTTGTTATTAGATTTCGCCCATCTCAAAACACCACCTCCTGCCCCGAGCCGTAATTGTCACTTACATAGCATATGTTTAAATCATCATATAATTTGTTATACAAGAAGTGCTTCATAAACCAAAATATAGTGCTAAACCTTCAAGATTTCTTTAATATATTCTAACATATATTGCGTTACACAGTAAGCATGCTTTCTGCAAAAACTCACAGCTAATGACATTTTGAAATCCTGGGACGTTAGAATTCAACCATGTCTGAAAACCTCATCTTCCATCCTAAACCATTCTGTAAAGGAATGCAAAATCGTGCTTCACCAGAGCACAGTGGATTAAAATGTAAGGATTATCTAGGTCAATACACAACTGAGTAACAAAGCAAGTGCTTCATAAATCAAAATACAGTGGGCCACATTACAATCTTGACGCTAACGGTTTAAGTAACCCCTTTGCGTTTGGTACCTTCTGCTTGCGTTTGGTACCTTGCGTGAGCATTAACGTTAGCCGCTGTGTCTACCACATATTACAATCCAAACGCAAACTGTTTAAGTAACCCCTTTGCCAGGGCCGGATTAACATAGGGGCGGATGGAGCGGTCGCTCCAGGCCCTGTTCTGGAAATAGGCCCACAGCAGCAGGAGCTGGCTGGCCAGCTGATAGCAAGTGCAGTGTACGCTTTGATCAGCCCTGCAGCAGAACCCCGCACGCAGGTTTTTTTTTCAGCCGGCCTGAAAAGAGGTACTATTTTTTTTATCGGTGCGGTTGATACACACGCGGGTATCACGTGGCGAATCCCCTCCCCTGCACCTCCACTGCTCCATGTGCTCCCTGGCATAATTTACATGCGATCTGACCCTACCTCTGCCGCTGCATAGTTCCTTCCTCTGCACACCTGCCTGCCCTCCTCCTCCTGGGTGTGTCCTGCTCATTGTCCCTTTGATTACATACATCCAGCTGGTGCCCCCTGTGCTGCTCTGTCGGCTCTTCTCTCCCCTGGTCACGGGCAGCGGAGGGCTGGGGGCCTGTTGCCCCACAAAGGAGAGAGACACTGCATGCTGGCCAAAGGGATGGAGAACACCTTTACAGCAGGTGAGGAAGGATCAGCCAAAATTAGGATTATTCAACACCCCAACTGTGTTAGTCCCCAGGGAGGCGCTCGCTCACAATTACAAGAAGGAAGGTGTTAGGCCGAGCTGTAAATAATTGGTCAGTAGCCAGATCATGGTGTTTCAAAGTGCTTTATTTATTTTACCCCCTCCTGTTGCTGCTGCTCTCCCCTGCTTTGCTTGGGCTGAGCTGTGAGCTGGCTGTCTGGGTCCTTCATGCTGTGGTCTTCAGATTGTACCAGATGGGAGTGATAAGCAGCCCTTCTATGTGTGCTTTTGGAGTCTGATTTTAATCTCACCCAGGCCAGGAAAACACACTACACCCTGTGAGAGGCTGTAAATCCATCCCATCCATCTGATGGAAGCCAGGGATTGTATGGAGAAGTGTATCAAGCACATAACAAAGCATTCCCTACAGCTTTATGATTTCAGGTGACAGGAGCTTAGAAATACTGAGAATCTACAATGTTCTTGATGTAAAGAGAACATTGATTTTATTAAAATATTTAGAATATGAGGCAAATACATTGAAAGATTAAAAACATGATTTAGGTTTTAAATGGGTGATAGTTTTTTTAATTTCTCTTTTTTACTTCTATCCAGTTTATGGCCATATTTTGTAACCTAATCCCTGCTGTTTAGACCTCAGTCAGATGTTGGCAGCCAGTGACAAGACACAGATTACAATTCCCAGAAACCACCTATAAATCAGTGAGACCCCCTGATAGGACCCCCTGATAGCTGGCAACAGTGACAAGACACAGATTACAATTCCCAGAAACCACCTATAAATCAGTGAGACCCCCTGATAGGACCCCCTGATAGCTGGCAACAGTGACAAGACACAGATTACAATACCCAGATATCTGCTAGAAGTATGTGGGACCCCCTGATAGCTGGCAGTGAGAAGACACAGATTACAACAATTCCCAGATATTTTGTAGAACTGAGACCCCCACAATAGCTGCTGGGTCTGAGAAGGCACACTAACATAACAATCTCCTCTCAAAAAACGCGTGCTGAAGCGCAAGTGAAGCCTTATATAGTGTGCTGCGGGACTTAGCTCTGTGAGCCCATGATTGGGCAAAATTTGCCCAATCTGGACTCTGAGCCGTGATTGGCATAGTCTTGCACCTGTCTTGCACCTGACCAGTGGTCAGGTGCAAGGCTGTAGCCAATTACAAGCTTCAGGCCAGTGGAAAAGTGCCTTGTGGTTCATTGTGGTGCATTGTGGGCGAACACGCGGAAATGTTCGGAGTTCGAACGGGTGATGTTCGAATCGAACTCTGAACATATCGAACTGAACAGCTCATCCCTATCTGCCACCAGGCAGTGATTGACTCATAACTAAAGCAATGGATTCAATGTGCAATATATTGGACAGGTCCACAGCGGGGACCCCTACTAGAAATACAATACAACTCAACTAGAGAAGCTAGTAAGGATGGACCTGATCACTAAATGAAGCAATCATATTCCTTTAACAAATGTATATATGGTTGCTTCATTTAATGATCAGGTCCATCCTTACTCGCTTCTCTAGTTGAGTTGTAGCGATTGACTCATATATGGGCTACGAACGCTAATCCAGCAGGAGGCTTGTGACCCGACGCACTGTAACTCACACTATGAGTCACAGAACACCATGTCAGAGTCACCAGTCAGGTTTCCCACTCGCTCTGACGTTGGCATGGTGTGACATATGCACAGTGTACCACCTCACTCTCTAAAAGAGAAAGCAGTGCAGACCGATTGTTTCCTAGGTATTTATTAAAAGGCCCACCAAAATCCTCAGCACCAGGCCCATGATACCCTTAATCTGGCCCTGCCCTTTGCGCTTGGTACCTTGCGCTTTTCAGTGTGAGGTTACTGTACTTTGTGCTCCTATACTTAACATGGGGAGCGCAAAGTGTTAATCTGCGTTAGGATTACAAAGTCCCAGCGCTGATTAACGTCCGGCTCTGGTTAGCAGAAAGTTAACCAGAGCCAGGACTTGGTGTTAACGGATTCCGCTTCTGCAGAATCTGTTAACACCAGCCAAAAAATAAAAAAAACAAATTGTATACACACCTCCTGTCCCACGGCGAGGACCGCGACTCCAATCGCCTCCTATGTCCGACGGGAGCAGGGAGAGACTGGGGAAAAAAGTTCCTCAGTCTCCCCCAGCGTATCACTAGGCCGACCGGCCGGATCTTGCGAGGCGAGATCCGACAGGTCTTGTGACCGCCGGTGTCTGGCTCAATGGAGTCCTATGGACTCCATCGAGTGGATGCTCACGGCAGCGCTGAGCGCTGCCGCGAGCATCCCGGGGCGTAGCGAGTGCTACCAATGCAGTCAGCTTTTTAAGCGCCTGCATTGTAATTCCATGCTAAAACGGGGGCGGTAGGGAGAAATCTGCAGGCGCAGCTTTTTCTCCCTACCACCCCAGTTTTAGCGTGGAGAATGTAATGTGGCCCAGTGTGTTAAACTGTTACCTAATCCATCATATATTTGGTTACAAAGCAAGTGTTTTACAAACCAGTACACAGCAAGTGTAAAAATATGGCTTATTTATTTCAGAATATAATTTGTTATGTCAAAGTCTAGCCCCCCCCCCAGTGTTGCTGAACTACAACTCCCATGATTCTCTGGCTGTCTACTTTATTCAAGCGATCTGGGAAATGTAGGCCATCAGCATCGAAAGGTGGGATGGTGGGCAGAGTTTGACATCCCTGCATTGCATAGTGCTTCATAAACTAAAAGGCAGTTAGTTGCGCTATGACGATTACATGATCCATATAATTTGATACATAGCAAGTGCTTCATATAACAAAATTCAATGATTTCAACATTTTTAGGCATCTTGACTTCAGTTATATTGCCCAATGTAAAAAAGCATAGACAGTGTTGTATTTAAGTCAATAACACAGAAGGCTGCAGCAACTGTGAAGGGTGCTGCAACTGTTCTGAAAAAATAACCCATCTGCTCTCTCATATGCTGTGAGTTTGTGACAATCCTGTAAGCCAAGGCAATATGCCTGCTTCCTTTTTAGAGCATTGGGTGTAGCTGTCCCAATGCATGGTGAATTTATACCACCTATGGCTTCTAAGAGCAAAATGAGCATGCCTGAACTGGCCACAGTTGGGGCAGTTTTCAGAAAATGTCCCAAGATTTTCACATCAGTTGCTAATAATGGCTTTTCTTATCTTCTCAGTTGGAGAGGTAGAAAATGTCGGATTGTAGAAAGCTACTAAACACAAACAACTGTTTTTAACACTCATGCTCACAGAGAAAGCTGAGGTCACAAGGAAGAGAGATACTAGATAAGAGGTTACAGTGGTAACAGGATTGAGAAGAAAGGCACTGGAAGAGAAAAGATGAACCTTAAGATTCAACACCGCGTGATTTAAGAGGCACATTAAAAAAAGATATGAAATATATTTGAAAGTAAAACAGTAAGAAAATCAGTAGAACGGAAAAGATAAACAGAAGTAAAGAAATGAGAAACATAATGTCAGGAATTCTGGACACCCTGCTTCACACACACATAATTTTTATATGTGATCCTGCTTTCTACAGTGTTTCCAGTTGCTAGTGTATCTGATTATTCTGACTTTGGTATTCCAAACCCAGCTCATTGCTTGGTCATTGTCTGGTAACTGCCCGCACTGACCTTTGGTTTGTTCTCTGCTATCCTGATTTCTGGCATCCCTGACTATTGGATTGGTTTTGTTTGAATATTATTCTTAGACCTTTTGTGGTGTTTCCCTTTCATGGTAATGCCCATCATTGCAAAGAAAAAAATACACACTGAATCACTTAACTTATTAATGAAGATAGGATCTTCCCTCTGCGGGCTCCCGGTAACCCGTAAGTAGTATACAATAAGAAGAAGGTAGAGGGTGATCCTACAATGAATTAAAATCACTTAGAGGTGCATGTTAAATGAACAAATGTTTTTTGATGTGCGTTGTGACGGGACGGCCACCACTACGCTGTAGCGCAGTACAACAGTTCAAGTGTTTATTTATTTGTGTGTTATTAAAAGTTTGTTAGCCCTTATTTTTATAAGTACCTCAATATGATTTTCCCTGTTGTTCCCCTGTTCCCCGCTCATTCAGAGCCACGGAAAGTTCACCAGACGAGCTGGCACCGAGCCTCAAGATAAGGGCTGCACCCACCAGGGGGGCCCAAGGTGAACAAAGGGAAATTGGGCCATGGCTAGGCAGTGGCAGAAATCACCCCGGGAGGGCTGAGGGCGGACCAGGGGAGAACAATGTCTTTTTTCCCCATAAATAAGCCTGTGTTCTCCATGAAAAATAAATCACTCGTTTGAACCTTTACTCCTGCCTCGGCTAGTAATTGGGGATAACAGGGCTTTGGGAACTGGGACGCTTCAAGGACCTCTCTACAGTGCTGCAAACTCGGGGTATCCTACGAGCACCAGCGGCACCTCGCTACCACACTACCGACCTCCAGGTGTACTCGGCGCTGACGGCAGATCTACTCACCCCAAGTAGCGGGATCCGTCACATTGGCTGGCAGCCTGGTGGGATCGGCTGAGACCAGACAAGCAGGGGGATATACAGCCACTGGCTTGACCCCGGTATCAGCCACCGCAACACGCTGAGCATCCGGATCGGCCGCCATCCGGGGAGAGATTCTGAGACCAGCCCAGCAGGGGGAAAAACAGCCGCTGGCTTCACCCCGGTCTCAGACACCCCTGGGTCCGAGAGGCGGACACCCCAAGTAATGGCCGTAACCCCGTATGGCCCAGCACTATGAGGGTCTGAAGCGCACGGTCCTTAAAGAATTGCTGAAAGCCAGAGGCAAGATCCCCGGGGGCAAACCGAAGGCGGTCATCACCAGCGAATTGATGGAGGATGACCGTGCTTGTATGGCTCCCTCCGAGGGCTCCGAGACCTCAGAATGGCGACGAGAGGTACAGTGGCGGCTGGCCCTGTACGGAACAGACCCCTCTGCTGACATCATCGGCAGAGTCTTGGCAGATACGGACAGACTACGCCAAGCAGAAATGCAGCAACGGTCCGGTGGGTCTCTGACTCCCCAGGGCAGCACCGGACCCCCCAAGCAAAAGATTCCCTTTGCCGCCTTCAACTCTTCCCAGAGGGAAGCGAAGATATTGACGGCTTCCTGCAAGATTTTGAAAGACAATGTGCCTGCAAGAGGTGGCGGCCCGAGATTGGGTACCTCTACTGGCGAGTAAGTTGACGGACAGAGCAGCTGAAGCCTACCGGGCTGTGGCGGATGAGGACTGCATGGTGTACGAGCGGGTCAAGGAACACCTGCTGGCCCGCTATGCGCTCACCCCCGAGGCATATCGAGTCCGGTTCCGAGCTCTAAAGAAAGGGACCCATGACTCCTAAGCAGAATGGGGGCACCGCATGCAACAGGCTGTCCGCAGCTGGATTCAGGGATGCCAAGCCACCCACCCGGACCAGATCATCCAACTGCTCTTGCTGGAGCAGTTCTATAACTATTCACCTCCAGAGGTCCAGGATTGGGTGCGAGACCGACGTCCCCTCACCCTGCCCGAAGCTACCCGCCTCGCTGATGAATACCAGGACGCCAGGCGAGTACCTCCTCCTGACATCCGGCCCCCACCTTCCCGGTTCCATCCTGCACCCCAGCCTCGTACCGCACCCACCGAGAGAGCACACCGGCCACCGACAATCCACACCCCGGTTCCTCGGACCGGTCCCCGGTGCTATGGGTGCAACCAAATCGGACATATCCGGGACCGCTGTCCACTGACTGCCAACCGTCCTGCCCCGCATCGCCCAGCACACCCTCCGGGCAGAGCTACGGCATATTTTTGCCAACATGAGCCGGAGCCAGAACCCACAGCGATTCCGGACGAAGACTGGGGCGTCCTGCATGAAGCAGACCCGATTCAAGCAGCTGCCCAAGATAACCGGCAGCACCATCGTCAAAAGGTCCGGGTGAATGGACGAAGTGCCAACGGCCTGCGGGACACCGGCGCAACCCTTACCCTGGCACAGCCCCACCTTCTTACCCCGGCTGCCTCCACAGGCTACTCGGTGGCTGTCCGAGTCGCCAGCGGCCATGTTTACCGGATCCCTACGGCCCGCGTCCATCTCGATTGGGGCACGGATGCCCGGGACGTGGAAGTAGGGATCATGAAAGACCTACCAACTGAAGTATTACTCGGCAACGACCTTGGTCTGCTGACCTCTACTTTTGAGGACACCCACCCTGGCGGGGTATGCCCCGTCACCACCCGCCATCAAGCAAGGAAGGCTCCGCACACAGACTCTGAGGGGACCGCGGTAAATGAGACCAGCCCAATCCTTGGCCCCGACAATACCCCCTCCCTGACCTGGGATTCCCCAACAGACTTTGCCCAAGCCACCAGGGAAGACGTCACCCTTGCCCCTTACTGACAACAGGCTGGGCGGGAGCCGGGAGGGGTAGGGGAAGTGAGATTTGCCTGGGACCAGGGGAAGTTGTATAGGACCTCCGGGTGAGCAAGGAGGGGAGTGGACCAGGTACCCCATAGGCAACTGGTAGTGCCAGGGAAATATCGGCGCGATCTGTTGAAGATTGGGCATGATATTCCCGTTGCAGGCCATCTGGGGCACAGGCGGACGCTGCACCGCCTGACTCAGATCTTCTTCTGGCCCGAGTTATCCGGGGATGTTAGGGACTATTGCCGGACCTGTGAGGTATGCCAGCGGGTAGGGAAGAGAGGGGACACCCGGAAAGCAACCCTGAGACCCCTACCCATAGTGGGAGAACCCTTTAGACGGGTGGCAGTGGATCTGATAGGACCCCTGGCGGTGCCTAGTACTACGGGCAAGAAGTATATCTTGACCGTAGTAGACTACGCCACCAGGTACCCCGAGGCCATTGCCCTCCGAGATATCCATGCAGAGACCGTCGCTGGAGCTCTGCTACAGATATTCTCCAGGGTCGGATTTCCCCAGGAAATCTTGTCTGACCAGGGCACGCAATTTACGGCCGAGGTGACCCAGCAGCTCTGGAGACTGTGCGGGATTAAACCCCTGTACAATTCCCCTTACCACCCGCAAACCAACGGGCTCTGCGAGCAGTTTAACGGGACCCTCAAGCAACTCCTTCACACCTTTACCATGTCCCATAAGGACTGGGAACGCCACTTGCCTCATCTGTTGTTCGCGTACAGGGAGGTACCCCAGGAAGCCACTGGCTTCTCTCCCTTTGAGCTGTTGTACGGCCGGAGAGTCCGAGGCCCCTTAGACTTGCTCCGGGAGCACTGGGAAGGTGCTCTGGCCGAGGAGGGGACCTCGGCCATAGATTATGTGCTTGAGTTTAGGGACCGGCTGCAGGAATTTACCGCCCTGATACGGGACAATCTCAAAGCGGCCCAAACCAAGCAGAAGAGGTGGTATGACTGGTCGGCTAGGGACCGCACCTTCCAGCTATGGCAGAAAGTGTTAGCGCTCCGGCCGGTCAAACAAAATAAGTTGCAGGCAGCCTGCAAAATTATACAAAATTATAAAGAAGATCTGCGATACCACCTTCATCGCAGCCAGATGTTCGGATGAAAGGATCCAAAGAACCTTTCATGTGAACATGCTGAAACCATTTCATGAAAGAGAAGAGGCAGTAGCCGCCATCTGCGCACCGGACGCGGGGGATCTGGAGGATCTCCCTCTGCCGGTACTGCCTGGGGATCCAAGCGCCCAGGGGATAGCTGATGTCCAGCTGGGCGAGGGACTCAGTCCACGCCACAGGGAACAGGCTCAGCAGGTGCTACGGGAGCACCGAGACCTGTTCTCGTCTCGTCCCGGCTACACCTCTGTAGCTCTGCATCGGGTCGATACCCAGAGTCAAACCCCCTTGCGGCAGACGGCGTACCGAATCCCCGATGCAGTGAGAGACAGGATGCAGAAGGAGATTCGCGAGATGCTGGATCTAGGGGTAATAGAACCATCCAAGAGCCCATGGGCCTCCCCGTTGGTTCTAGCACCCAAGAAGGATGGCACTACCAGGTTCTGTGTAGATTACAGAGGCTCAATGAGCACACCGTTACCGACGCCTACCCCATGCCCCGGGTAGACGAGCTCCTGGACCGCATTGCCCAGGGTCACTTCCTCACCACCATTGACTTGTGTAAGGGGTACTGGCAGATTCCCCTTGCCGAGGAAGGTGTGCCGAAATCGGCATTCATCACTCCGTTTGGCCTGTACCAATTTCGGGTCATGCCATTCGGGATGAAGAATGCCCCGGCCACGTTCCAACGCATGGTGGATCGTCTGCTAGAGGGGATGCAGGACTTTACCAGCGCCTACCTAGATGACATAGCCATCTTTAGTAACACCTGGGAGGACCACTTACAGCACTTACGGGCAGTACTGGACCGCCTTGGCACCGCAGGTCTGACAGTCAAACCAGACAAGTGCCACGTTGGCATGTCCGAGGTCCAGTACTTGGGCCACCGGGTGGGCTGCGGAAGGCAGCGCCCGGAACCCGCCAAGGTTGAAGCTGTCGCCCAGTGGCCCACACCCCGCACCAAGACCCAGGTGTTAGCATTTCTAGGTACAGCGGGGTACTACCGCCGCTTCGTCCCCAACTACAGCGCCATTGCCAAACCCCTGACTGACTTGACCCGCAAGAACCTTCCCCGACAGGTACTGTGGTCCCCTGAGTGTGAGGAAGCCTTCCAGCAGCTCAAGCGAGCCTTGGTGGAGGCCCCCGTGTTGACCGCTCCTGATTCAACTAAACGTTTCGTCGTCCACACAGACGCTTCTATGTTCGGACTGGGAGCGGTGCTGAGCCAGGTCAGTGAAGATGGGCATGATCACCCGGTTGCCTACATCAGTCAGAAACTTCTACCATGGGAGGTTGCCTATGCGGCAATCGAGAAGGAGTGCCTAGCCCTGGTATGGGCACTGAAGAAACTCCAACCCTATTTGTATGGGCGCTCCTTCACGGTCCTCACAGACCACAACCCCCTAGTATGGCTGAACCGGGTGGCCGGAGACAACGGCAGGCTCCTGCGGTGGAGCCTGGCCCTACAGCCCTTCAACTTTACTATCCAATACCGTCCTGGTAAACAAAATGCCAATGCGGATGGGCTATCCCGCCAGACTGAACTTGAGATCTAAGGTGGGGTCCGTGGACATCCCCAAGTGGACCCGCAGAGGGTCTCACCGGGTCTGCCAACTGGTAACTTGGGGGAGATATGTGACGGGACGGCCGCCACTACGCTGTAGCGCAGTACAACAGTTCAAGTGTTTATTTATTTGTGTGTTATTAAAAGTTTGTTAGCCCTTATTTTTATAAGTACCTCAATATGATTTTCCCTGTTGTTCCCCTGTTCCCCGCTCATTCAGAGCCACGGAAAGTTCACCAGATGAGCTGGCACCGAGCCTCAAGATAAGGGCTGCACCCACCAGGGGGGCCCAAGGTGAACAAAGGGAAATTGGGCCATGGCTAGGCAGTGGCAGAAATCACCCCGGGAGGGCTGAGGGCAGACCAGGGGAGAACAATGTCTTTTTTCCCCATAAATAAGCCTGTGTTCTCCATGAAAAATAAATCACTCGTTTGAACCTTTACTCCTGCCTCGGCTAGTAATTGGGGATAACAGGGCTTTGGAAACTGGGACGCTTCAAGGACCTCTCTACAGTGCTGCAAACTCGGGGTATCCTACGAGCACCAGCGGCACCTCGCTACCACACTACCGACCTCCAGGTGTACTCGGCGCTGACGGCAGATCTACTCACCCCGAGTAGCGGGATCCGTCACATGCGTGAATTGATTGAAATACTAAGATCGTTATCACCGTTCCATGGATGCCTGGGACCTGGGGTATGATTTCCTCCACAGCCGGTGCACTTCAGGAACAATCAGCCAAGACCAAAGTTTCTCCAGTCAAAGGATTTTATTAATAAAAAGAAAGATAAGACTGCTCACGCTCGACGCGTTTCGTCAAAAGACTTCATCAGGAGCAATATGTGCAGTCATAAGTACATGGTTAACACTTTTATTTTTTAACCATGTACTTCTTATAATGCCCATCATTGTAAGGTTGATAGTATCTCTTTCCAGGCCGTCCTATATCTGCTAGAAGGGATCCACCTTATACACTATTCCAGCCCCAACTCATAAGTGCAAAAGACAAAGTAGGAGATTAAAGAGATGGAGAATTGGGATGCTAGTTGATACATTTATTTAAAGAGAATGGAAAATTGCATACCATGGGAGAAAAGAAGGCAACAGGTACAAATTTAAATGAGGGACATTTGGGAGGAAGAGATTAGAAAAGCGGTACATTTTAACAAAAGAAAGATGCTTGAAGGAAATGGAAAGACAGCCTTCAGAAAAGAGGAAAATCTGGAAGCTCTTTTGTATACAGTGAGTTATGGCTATTGTTTCTTTTTGATAGTAGAATGGGCATCATGATTTTGATTGAATCAGCACCTGTATTCGTGGAGGTGTTGAGCTGAATTCTCCTTGAGGTGGTAAAAAAAAACCCAATGCTTGCTGACAAACAAAACACACACAACAGAAAAAAATTCTAGTGAAGGATTACAGAAAAGAGGGTTCATTTGCATGACATCCACTGACTGCTCCTTTTATTTATACAAAACACAGTGGTAGTTAAATATTTATTGGTTTTGTTAACGCATGGATTAAGGCTAGGGTCAGACGAGCGTGATTTCTACGGACTGTACGTCCGTGTACACGGAAGTACGTCAGTACGGAAGACGCAGTAGTGGACACAAAGTCAGTTTATTCACTGACGTATATTTTGACGGATGTAGGAGAGAAAATAAAATAAAAAGCAAAACCATTTTGTCCGTGAAAAATGCTGTACGTATAAATGCAGTCCGTCTGACCACGTTCCATCACTCACACACAAAGCTATGCGGATGTCGCAGACGCAGCTCACTTTGTGCGGCCGTTCTAGGAGTTGTGCGTTCTTGCGTCCGTGGGCCGTGGCCGTTGTGCGTCCGCAGTTCAGTGCGGACGTACTTCGTGTAACGGGCTCCGATGGGCTTTCTGTCATGCTATCACGCAGTGGCGTCGTAACGTGGGGGCGGGGGGTGCGGCCCGCACCAGGTGACACCCGCCCTTAGGGTGACACCGTCACCCTAAGGGCGGGTGCAGGGCCGGCCCGATGATGGAGCAGTGTGGTGCGGCTGCTCCAGTCGCGAAAAATCAAAAGCGGCAAATTTTTGCGCTGCCTTCGCCGACGCTGCACTATTTTTTTGTCAGCGCCGGCGGCAGCATCTAATTAGGCAGCAGCACAACATGAGACAGTGAGTGATGCCGCCGCTGACCACGCCCACACGCATGCGTCCACTTGAACCAGCGCGGGATTAGGGCGCGTGTGTGTCATGTGGGCAGATCATCAGCCTGGCAGGAGCAAATTGTTCGCTTTCCTTCAGCTTCCATCAGGACCACCCAGACACCAGGTATGTGCCTGCCTGCCTGTCCCAGTCGGCTGAAGGGGCGGCCTGCTTTCTCCACGGAGAGCACTGTGGAAAGCACCGGCTTGCTGGAGGTCCTCACACCCCAACCTCCTTATGTGCAAAGATCCTGAGCCAGCAGGCAGAAAGTGGGGTGGGTATCCTGCAGCTCCCACCAGGCTCAGCTTTCCCAGGGCTGGCGGGGGACAGGGTGCTGGGGAGGGCCCAGGGCAGACTTCACCTCCACCCTCAGATAGGAAACTGACACACCTCCAGGCCGCCCTCCACCCCCCAGCAAGGGAGAGGAAAGCGCCTACCAGAAACTGGTGCTCACTGAGGTCACCTCGGATCAGGCCAGACAAGACAGGCTGCTTCATCTGTGTGTGGTGGGGGGGGGGGTCTGGCTGGGGGGACCCTAGGGAGCACTTTATAAATTCCTGGGGGATATTCTTCTATTGGGTGGATGCCTCCTGTATGGGAGGTGTGTAAAGTAGTTTTGTTCTGCTACTGGTTTGTGAGTGAAAAGGAAGGTCTCCTGTGGTGCATAAATAATGTGTATTGGTAAAGAATGTATGTATCTCAACTTAATGTGGGACACAGTGAATGCAATTGTATTGTGGGGGGTAAATACTAGGTATTATCCTATAGTATCCCCATAAGTGGGCGCTGATTTACTGGTCTATTCGTTTGGGAATGTGAGTTATTAACTTAGTTTGTGCCATGCAAGACACAGTAGTGTGTTTATAACTGTGATAGCACCCTCTACTGGTAGATTATATTGGTGCAGTTTTATGGTGCTCAGGTGCAGCAAAAAAAATCAGTTCAAATATATAAAGTGATTAAAGTAGAGAAACCTCAGAATGGGGTGTCTCTGTGCTATTATGGTGGTTTGCCTATTTGTCCAATATAGTAGACAATACCCAAATGGGTTTATAGAAAAGTCAATGACAGTCTCAGGTAATCAATATAAAAGAAATGGCCTAGATGCTATTCCTGGATATAATCCTATGAACCATAAAAGGGAACACTGCAGTTACCTGGGCTGTCCCAAGTCTAAATATCCCCGTTCCAATGTGACGCCACCCAGCGTGTGATTTGTGTGTGTGTGACTGGATTGTGACGTGTGTGTGACTGTGGGCTATGCGGTGTTATGGGATACGCTCACACACACACGCATACTGTGAGTTTTAATGCTGTGCAGCTCTGTGATACACTCTTACACACTGCACATTACTGTGAGGTTTATTGGCTGTGGAGATCTGTGATACATTCATATACAACACATTTTTTTGGGGGGGCAGCACGTCATCCATTGCTCCAGGCAGCACAGTGGCTTGGGCCGGCCCTGGGCGGGTGTCTCACCCTCCACCGCGTATTCGCTCCCTGCGAGCGTCCGAAGCATGCAGCTTCGGCGCTCGCCTGGAGGAAACCCGTCACCAGCCAATCGCGGCTTGTCATGTGGCTCCCCCAGGCGAGCGCCCAAGCTGCGCGCCGCCGAACGCTCAGAGGGAGCGAACACGCGGCGCAGGAGGAGGTGAGCGGAGACGTGCTGGGCCATTATCCATGAGCTGGGGCAATCCATGAGCTGGGGCAGTATCCATGAGCTGGGGCAAATCCATGAGCTGGGGCAAATCCATGAGCTGGGGCAATATCCATGAGCTGGGGCAATATCCATGAGCTGGGGCAATATCCATGAGCTGGGGGCATATCCATGAGCTGCTGGGGCATATCCATGAGGTGCTGGGGTATATCCATGAGCTGCTGGGGTATATCCATAAGCTGCTGGGGTATATCCATGAGCTGCTGGGGTATATCCATGAGCTGCTGGGGTATATCCATGAGCTGCTGGGGCAGTATATCCATGAGCTGGGGCAGTATATCCATGAGCTGGGGCAGTATATCCATGAGCTGGGGCAGTATCCATGAGCTGGGGCAATATCAATGAGAGGAGCTGGGGCATAGCCATGAGAGGAGCTGGGGAAAAATCCATGAGAGGAGCTGGGGCAGTATATCCATGGGAGCTGCTGGGGCAATATCCATGAGAGCTGCTGGGGCAATATCCATGAGAGCTGCTGGGGCAATATCCATGAGAGCTGCTGGGGCATATCCATGTGAGCTGGGGGCAGTATCCATGTGTGCTTGGGGCAGTATCCATGTGTGTTGGTGCATATCCATGAGAGCTGGGGCAATATCCATGTGTGAGCTGGTCTGGGGCAATATATCCATGTGTGAACTGAGGCGCAATATATCCATATATGAGCTGAGGCGCAATATATCCATGTGTGAGCTGGGGCAATATATATCCATGGGTGAGCTGCTGGGGGCAATATATAATTGTGAACTGGGGCAATATATCCATATGTGAGCTGGGGGCAATATATATCCATGGATGAGCTGCTGGGGGCAATATATATCCATGTGTGCTTTCACTGCCTTCGAACAGGCATCGTACTTGCTGGCAGTTGGCAAAAAGTTGTGTGAGCATAAGAGAGAGCTCTGCAGTAATAAACCTCAGTAATGTGTGCTGTGTGTATGAGCATTCAGTGTTATTTGGGAGTACTGATTTAGGAGTAAGTAGTTAAAAAAAACCCGTAAAACTCTGGGGGGAGGGGTGACACCATAAGTTACCGCACCGGGTGACACCAACCCTAGTGACGCCACTGCTATCACGGACGTACGTTTAGGCGCAATCACGGACGTGAACACTACGCTCGTCTGACCCCAGCCTAAAAGTAAAGGTTACAAAAAAAATGACAGACAATATCCTGCAGAGTAGGGTGGAATAGCAAATTCACACCTAGCAGTAATAGTTTTCGATTACAGTAAATAGTCCGCTATCAAGCCAAAAGACTAAACAAACTCTTGTTTAGTAGAAGGATGCAGTTTAGGCTTAATAAATTAACCAAATGTAGGTTGGAATACACAGGTAGATACATTTTTTTATTATTTGGGACTGCTACTACTCGATATAGGTATTAAGATGTCCAACTCTGCTTAAACTGCTGGATATTTACATGGGACCTTTTATCCTATATTTGATTAATAGTATGTATTTTGCAGTTGAATGCTTCATATTTTAGTCACTTGTGTATTCTTTACGACGTTCACATAGTCACTGTACATTGAGGTATGATTTATTTTCTAAAGAGGACAAGCAATTAATCACAAATCGTGAGGGATAGAAGCAGAGATTACTTATAGCATCCTGTGTATTCCTTATATTGTGACAATAGAGAAATTGCATTCTAAGTGCCTCTGCATATAGTATGAATGCAATAGCATTACATTTTGCTATTGCACTGAAAGCAGTGCTATTCTATATTGCTAGAACAATGTTGGTTGGGCCATCCATTACAGACTTAATGCTAAACATTATGGGGGTTATTCAGAGAGAGGTGAAAACCAGGAGAATGACAGGAGAAGAGAACAATCTAGACCAAATAGCGGATTTGGAAAGTGAGATAAATGGGAGAATTTTTCTGGTTTGGCCATTTTGACCTAGAATTTTCACTTCTCCAGTCATTCTCCTGGGTTTCACCTTCTTTCAATAGACCTGTAATACTTTGATCTGATTATGGTATGTAATAAAATTCTTTAGAAGATTATGTATAAGACACGAAAGAATCCATCCAAAAGCATCAAACCCAAGTCACATGCAGTTTCACCAGAGTAACATTTAAATGCATTGGATTTAAGACATTTCAATGCAAGTAATAATAATGTGTTTCAAATAAAGGATTCATCCTCTTGAAAATGTGTCAGGTGAAAAGATCACTAACAAGACAATAAAAACAACACGCTTTTTTTAAAACTGTAAAGATACAATAGCAATACATCTGACAAAACTATTCCTTGGTGATATCGTATCTCAGCAGAAGGCATATATTGCAAAATGTCAGTGTTATAGACACATCCAAGTTCAGGTCAGTCTGGGAGCTCCTGTGACTTTGAAAAATGAACACAATAGAGCACTGAAAAATCAATGTTTCTCCTGTCAATTCCCTCGTGGGTGGAAACGTTGGTCCTTTGCTGTCCGATGTCTATCAAAATGCTAGAAATGAACAGAGTTTCATTATAGCGTTTCTCACTATTGCTTTCATCATTCATATCTTTGACGAATAAATGTCCATTGGGTTTATTAAGTCCAAAGATTTAATAGAAGCCATGTTCTTTGTCATCTGACTCTCGTTTTATTGTACGATTGCAGGAGTCTCTTCATTTTCCCCTAGGACAAATCCTCTGAAGAGTTCTTTTTAAATTTTTTCGAAAGATTAATTCAGACAAATGATCTTGATTAGTCCTTGACTATTAAGGCCTGGGTCCCATTCAGAAAAGCATGCGACTACGTTGCACTTTTTTTTATTCATCTTATGGTATGATTATCAGATTTTTGTACATGGTTGGTTAAGTCGTTAAGAATAGGCCCCAAAGCGTAAATCCCATTAAACATCTAATGGAGACTCTACAATGAATATTACATTAGTTCTTTCCTGAAGTATGGCTCACAGGGGACAAGATATTGTAGGATGCTTGAGATGGTATGAAAACGACCTGACTTTGATATGGAAATCTGTAAAACTCACTGAAAATGTTGCAATTTCACACAGGTTCTGCTCTATAATCATCCATCCAAAAGTTAGCTGATATTTAGCATATGCATAACATTAAGTACTGATGTGTTTTAGACACATAATGCAGGATTGCTAGTACGCAGAAACAAATTTACATTCCGAGTGATATCTCTAACCTCTTTAAAAATCATATGCAGTGGTGTGTCAATAGGAAGCTCTAATGGAGTCCTGTGCTTAATGCAGTTTTTTTTCTTGATGGTCATTCAGGGTCACATGAAAACTGTTGGTTTCGCTCACTGTTTGGCCATTTGGTTCGTCTTTAGGTTGCTAAGATATGACTACAATTCGTGCAATTCTATCATGGCACAACTGCAACATGGACCAGAGTAAATTGAGTTTTGCAACTGTCAGGTTCTGGTGCCGGCTGGGAACCGGCCAAGGTGCTTAGTGTGGCCAACGTGCAATATCGCTTGCTTGTTGAAAAGGGTGGAGGTAGTTCACCGGCTGTAGACATAGAAACAAGGTTAGGGTTGAAGGGCAATGTAGGAAAAGGGCTGACCAGATTACGGGGCAGGCACGGAATCCAGCAGCCTGCTCCGTAACAACCGCTAGCCTCCTGGATACTTGCGGCATCGCTAATGCGCCAATCTGAGTATCCCCTCCTGTCCAGAGTCCAGAGGACTAGATTGATGGTTGTGCTCCCAGGGCATGTGATCTCGCTCTTGTGCGATCATGCATGGCCATGGCGTGATTGCGTAGGGAGACTGGGGACTATTTGTCCCTAGTCTCACTCTGCTCCTGTCAGTCAGAAGTGATGGATCGGGCCGCCGTTCTCGCTGCGAGATGAGAGTTGAGTATCTGATTTTGGGGGGTTTCAGCTGGTTTTAACTGATTCCGCAGAAGCAGTATCAGTTAGCACCAGCTTAGAGCTGTAGCTAACTTTTCAGGTAACCACAGCGGTGAGTAAAAGCGTTCAGACTTTGTGATCCTAACGCTTATTACTGTTTGCTAACTCTTTGCGCTCCCCATGTTAAGTATAGGGAGCACAGTGTACAGTAAGCTCGCACTAGAAAGTACTATTACCAATGCGCTATCGGATTTTTTTTAACCCATTAGCCATCGGGTTCCGATCTTTTTGTAATGCCATCACCTAATTTAACCTAGCGCTAACGCTCACTTATGTGAGCGCTAGCGTTAAGGAGGTGATAAGGCCCATACAAGGCAAAAAGGAAGAATTTATCCAAAATCGCATTATTTCATTAATAAAGGATAATGTAGAATTGGATGCATCGAAATAGTCTGTTCTGTAAACTGCAGGAGCAGTATATCAAAAATGAGACATGCAGGGTTATTCAGAGAGAGGTGAAAATTAGGAGAATGACTGGTGAAGTGAAAATTCGAGATCAAAATAGTCAAACCAGAAAAATTCTCCCATTTATCTCACTTTCCAAATCGGCTATTTGGTCTAGATTGTTCATTCTCCTGGCAATTCTCCTGGTTTTCACCTCTCTCTGAATAACCCTGATGGTCTCTCTTCTTTCCATTTCATGTCAAAGAAAAGAGAACATAGACCAATGGTGGAGATAAAAAAAACTTGAGGGGTTATTCAGAGAGCTTTGTAGTTCAGTGTACATTAGTGTGCTTCACGATTCCATTTAGCTGACACTGCAGTGAATTCACTATTCACCGCAGTCACCAAAGTGCACCAAAGATGGAGTTGCTGAAGCCCGCCGAACTAACCGCTGACGAGTGCTGAAGTGACCGCCGAACTGCAGAAAGAAAAAAAAAGAACCCTGTTATTCTTCTAATAGGTGTTTAAACCAATAAAAATTCATTAAAATGTGTGTAAATAATAAAAGAGGTCATTTAAGGAATAGTAAAAAGGTCTGTTACAGAATAAAAAAAACGTTTTAAAAAAAAGTCAAAGAGTCAAAAATGTCATTAACAAAAATACAAAAAGGTGTTCGAGAAAATAAAAAGGCTTTTTGTTGAAAATTAAAATAATAAAGGACTGATAAAAAAAATTATAATATCGTTTTACAATGAATCCTATGGAAGTCGCCTGCGGAACCGAATCACCAAAAATCAGGGCTTTTCACTTACACTTCGTGCAGTTTGGCATTCTCTGAATAGATTAACCATTAATTTTCTACGGGACAATTTTGCTATCGGCGATCTGCACTGAATTTCGCTGTCATTTCGCAAGGATTTGGCGAATTGCTAGCTTTTTGAATATACAAACTGCGTTGAAGTTGCAACTTACAGTGAAATTCACCATTCCGTGGCAAGTTTTGTCCTTTCTTAATAACCCCCTTTGGAATATACTACATTCAATTGGCTCACATGACTTTGAATGTCTCTATATGGATAAGTGGCTCTGGTTTGGTACCAAAAAGCCTGGTCCCCCCTTCTTTAAAATCCTGGAAAATATGATAAATAATCCTCTCCAGAAGTATTCAGTCATCAATTGTATGACTCAAATTGCCATGTAAAAGAGAAATAAAAAGAATATTGCACAAATACATATACTCGATATAGTGAACGAATATCTCACAAAGAATATCACTCACAGTGTCTGGAGCCTAACAAAACTGGTTTACTTAAAACATATGTCACGCTTGCATAGAGGCACTAACCCTTCCTCCATATGCAGCCAGGCCCAACTAATGGTCCAAACAAGCTAATTTTAACAGTAGTGTAAAAACTGAAAAATCAAGAATAGTGAAGCCACTAAGGAAGACAATAACAATTCGAAATGCATTTCAGCATCTGTATTCTATTATATTTTATAATTCTTTTTTTAAAATTTTGATTTATATAAAATCACTTGGTTGACTTGTAATTGACAGGGTATTAGGGAGCTGCATAGGCATAACATCTCATGCGGAGGTTATGTCTTTTGCTGCTCCCAAATACTAACTGATCCAGAAATAGGGCAGATATATTTATTATATAAGAGGGCAGATCATTGATTCCCTGCACTAAGGCTAGGGTCAGACTAACGCATTTTTCGCGTCGTTTGTGAAAAAGTGCGTTCGAACGAATGGACGTATTTTTTCATGGAATACGCGATAGCGGTCATACGATGCGCATTTTCGTCCGTGATTTTGTGCGTATCATCAATAAAACCCTTTTTTTGTCTGGACGTTATGTTGGCCGGACATTAGCAGCGTCTGACGTCTCCTAATCACGCTCACATGCCGCTAGCGGACGCAGCGCACTCTGTACGTCAGTACTAGCGGTATCACGTTCTGTAAAAAATGCGTTTGTTTGCCGCTTGCGTTGTGCAGTCGCACTTTCGTGCGGCCGTATATTGTCCGTCATTGCCCGTCATTTGCTGCTACTACGGCCGTGATTAAGTGCGGCTGCACACGCGTTCGCACTGCGTTCGTCTGACCCTAGCCTTAATACACCTGTAATGTCTCCTAGTATCATAACAGGCACTTTAAGCCACACAGTGTTGAACAGCTTCAATATATGGATAAATAGGTAAGACGTCATGCCTTTTAACACCAGTATATTTTGTCCCCCCAGAAATCAACAGAGCAAATGAAGAAGGTGCCCACTATTATCCTGTCAGTTTCTTATAAGGGAGTAAAGTTTATGGATGCAGCAAATAAGGTGAGTTTGTGTATAAAATGTATGAAATTATATAATATGGTTATTATTTGCAGTTTTTTTATATTCTTACTGAAGTTATAAGATTACATTTACTGGAATTATTATTCAATTTGCCGTACTTAAGGATGGAGAACAAGCACTTAAAGATATCCATTAAACAATGTCTATCAAGTCACCATTGGACCATTCAGGTTTTCATCATGAATTGTATTAAGAAATTCATGTAGCTCAAACAGAAAAGCAAGAAATAATGAAAGTAATATAAACACTCCAAGACTCTACAAGCAGCTTCTTGATGGATACAGCTTTGAAGATGTGAAAGTTTAAAGATTTAAGGCGTGTGGTTGACTTCTGGAAAAGGATATTACATGGTTCAAAATGAGAGTAATATTTTTGTGACTGGCGAAAAAACAGAAGACTGAGGGGTACATTTAGGATTTTGGACTCCGTAGTCTGAAGATCCCTAGATGCTCATTGACCTATCATTCGATTTCTCTTTTCTCCTCTTTGTCTTGCAATGACACTGAGGAAATATACTCTGTATGCAGCAGTGTTAATTTTGGCAGCAAATTAAATTTTAGTCTTAATTTTAGTCTTTTGACTAAAATACCACTTAATTTTCGTTGTATTTTAGTTGTCAGAATTATTATTAATTTTAGTCGACTAAATTTAGAGTAGATTTTAGTCGACTAAAATCGAATGTCTTTAGTTAATGTGTAATTCATTATTTAAGCATTTCTGCAGCATTTGCAAACTCATTTTATACTCCTGGGGCTGGATTACATGCCTGGAGTAAATGAAAAAAGGGAGTAAGTGAACTTCTAACTCCATAGACTTTAAAGGCTCTTGAAGTTCACTTGCCTTCCTTGTGGAACTAAAAAAATCAGAAATCGCTATCAACTCCCCTCTCAGCATTGAATGACAATAGAGGATATAGTGCCCCAGCTCACATGGATATTTATTGCCCCCAGCAGCTCACGCATGGCTATATTGCCCCCAGACCAGCTCACACATGGATATATTGCCCCCAGACTATCTCACACATGCATATATGCCCCAGACCAGCTCACACATGGATATATTGCCCCTGCAGCTCATACATGGATATATTGCCCCAGACCAGCTCACACATGGATATATTGCCCCAGCAGCTCACACATGGATATATTGCCCCAGACCAGCTCACATATGGATATATTGCCCCCAGACCAGCTCACACATGGATATTGCCCCAGTTCTCATGGATATTGCCCCAGCTCTCATGGATATGCCACCAGCACACATGGATACTGCCCCAGCTCTCATGGATGTGCCCCAGCTCATATGGATTATGCCCCAGCAGCTCTCATGGATTATGCCCCAGCAGCTCTCATGGATTATTGCCCCAGCAGCTCTCATGGATATGCCCCAGCAGCTCTCATGGATATTGCCCCAGCAGCTCTCATGGATATTGCCCCAGCAGCTCACACATGGATATATTGCCCCAGACCAGCTCACATATGGATATATTGCCCCAGACCAGCTCACACATGGATATTGCCCCAGTTCTCATGGATATTGCCCCAGCTCTCATGGATATGCCACCAGCACACATGGATACTGCCCCAGCTCTCATGGATGTGCCCCAGCTCATATGGATTATGCCCCAGCAGCTCTCATGGATTATGCCCCAGCAGCTCTCATGGATTATTGCCCCAGCAGCTCTCATGGATATGCCCCAGCAGCTCTCATGGATATTGCCCCAGCAGCTCTCATGGATATTGCCCCAGCAGCTCTCATGGATATGCCCCAGCAGATCTCATGGATATGCCCCAGCAGCTCTCATGGATATGCCCCAACAGCTCTCATGGATATACTGCCTCCAGCTCACCTTCTGCCGCCGTGTTCGGCTCCGTCTGAGCATCTGGCGGCATGGAGCTTGGGCGCTCGCCTGGGGTAGCCTCGTGACCAGCCGCCATCTCGCGAGAACTCGGCTGGTGACGTGGTTCCCCCAGGCGAGCGCCGAAGCCCCATGGCTTCCGATGCTCGCAGGGAGCCAAACACGCAGCGTGGGAGCCGAACACTGGTCGCAGGGTGACACATTTTCGTTGTAAATCGTTCATTGTCGAAAATGGCAGAGTATTTTCGCCATGATTTTCGTCAGGCACACATCATTTTTCTCTCGTTACAATTTCGTTTCTAGTAAGGAAATAGTGTGCCTGACGAAAATTATGACGAAAATATTTCGACGAAATTAACACTGGTATGCAGCAGCAGCAGCCTGTTTCCAGCTTTGATCTAGAGTACACTTTCTGATATTCTCTATACTCTATATAAAGGGACAAGAGCTGCGACAGTGGGTCTCCACTCACTCTTACATTCCCAAATTGATCATTGCTGAAATGATTCTTAAAATTATAAATGAAGCGGTTGTCAGAGCAATCGTCATGCTGCTGGAGAGAATGTCGGTGATTCCTCAAAGGAGAACAGCTTAGGAAACCCATGTTATTAACCTAAAATGTTAAGTCTTCTTGTTTGGAATTTTATCAAGTTTGATATTTGACCCCCATGGGTGAATAGGAAGGTATAAGCGACAGTGACGGCTAGCGACGGACGGGAGCAGACGCATGTTAGAGGAGCTCCGCTGTTTACCCTATACCGGGTCACAATTACAGTGTCTGAACCGTCCGATTTTGATCTGCTGAGGGCCCCCAGGATGAGTGGACTGTGTGGTGCTCACGGCGCCGCTGATTTCCGAGCGTTTTATCGCCCCCATCTGACTTCCTGGACCTTCGGGCCTGGTGCGGCCTAGTTGCGGCGGCCATCTTGTGGAGCCTGGGGTGTTTCCTGGAGGCCATATCAGACCTGATTCCTGGCTGGAGAGACTTTACTGTCGACTGAGCATGGGGAAGAAGCTGAAAACACTTCCACAGCGCAGGTTGGTGGACACCAGACAGGCGGACATTAGAGATTCACTGAATTATAGACGCTCTGCAACAGTTATACCCTCCTCTTCCCTCCTGCCCATGTGGTATGACTCCTCTGAGGAGGAAGACTGCTCCTGGCACAACGGACGGGGGCCCGATTGGCCCGCCGAGACGTCCCGGGACAAGAATCCAATGACTATGAGTGCCGCTGCACGCAAGAGAACGCAGAAAAAGAGGAAAAAGGCCTTGGCAGCGGAGTTACCTGAAGCCACAGCTACGGAGCCCTCCGCAGGTGGCTCAGAGGCTGATACGCTAATGTCGGATGCGGAGGACCTGTCACGACGGACGGACGGCCCGCAACAAGAGGGAGACCTACAACCGCAGCGGATATCGGATACCCCAGGGGAGACTGGCTCTCTATTGGGTGCAGCAACGCCTCCAGGCTCTGCCGGGACCCCTGCGGCTGCCCCAGATGACATGCGCCCCACTACGATGCAGGACTATAGAAACTTCATAGCGGAGATCAAATCAATATGGCTGACCGAATTATCTAACGTGCGCTCTGAGGTAAAGGAGGTGCGCTCACAGATGGTGGCGGTTCAGGCTCAGACTGTGGAGTTGGCAGAAGAACAGACGGTATTGTCGGCACAGGTGACTGCTCTCAGGTCTCAGGTGGAGGTTTTGACACGCTCAGTGGAGGCTCTGGAGTCCCGGCACCGTCGGCGTAATGTCCGTGTCCGGGGAGTTCCCGAGTCGGTTACTCCAGCGGACTTACTCTCGTACACTAATAGTCTGGCACGCCAGGTTTTGGAGGATCCGCCTGACACCCCGGAGGTGTTTAGCACAGTCTACCGCATTCGCAAGGCTGCTGAGGCCCCACGGGATGCCCCGAGAGATGTGATCGCGGTCACAGCAGATGTGGCAGCCAAAACACGGATCATGACAGCGCCGGGGGCGCGAGCTGATGTCCTATTCGATGGAGTAACCCTGAAATTATTTCACGACCTGCCCTTCGCAACGCTGATGGCGCGCCGCAGATATCGCGAGGTGACAACTTTCCTCAGGCATAAAGGGGTCCGGTACCGCTGGGGTCCAGCCGGCTCATTAGTGGTTACCCATAACAAAATGTCGTATGTAATCTCGGACCCGGCCGAGGCCTGGCCTGTTTTACTGGGGGCGGGTTTTGCGCCGGATGGTGCGCTCGTCTCCCCGGGCTGAGAACTTAGGTGATGGGAATCTCTGACTTGTTTGCACAACACCTTTACGAGAAGCCGCCTCTTTTTCAATGCGTTCTTTTTAGTTCATGGTTTTGCATTTTTGACTCATGTTTCGTTGTTTATCTGATGTCTTTTGCTGCTCGGAATGTTATAGGAAAACCCCATCTCTTTCTCTGTTGTTTTTAATTTTTATTTTTATATAGTTTGAGGAGCTATTTAGATGGATTCGGGGATTGTGATGTGAGCCCCTTTGATAACCCCCCCTCCCTCACTGCCTGTATTGCTATTTGGGATTTTGGAAGTGTCTTATGCTCCCCTTTTCCCTTTTTTCTTTAGGTTTCAGGCCTTTTCTCCCCCCCCCCCCTTATGATGGCATTGCCTTTGGCGCTTGCAGATGTCTCAATACGCCTCTTTATCTATTTTTTATTTCTTATCTATATAATGCTTTACGACAGTTGATATCACAGCCCTGTGTGGCTGCTTTCTTGTTGGTCGACATGTGGCCCTATTTGAAATTTCTAAATAAAGAATTTTAAAAAAAAAAAAAAAAAAAATTATAAATGAAGCAATATCCTATGGCTCCAGAGTAGTCATTGCATGAATTGATGCAAAATACCAAACAAAAGTAATTTGAAAGAGACAATATATGAGATTCACCTATAAGAATTATTTATTTATAAAGTATTTTACCAGGAAGGATACCTTTTAGATTTCTCTCATTTTCAAGTATGCCCTGGGTTCAAGAACATTGAAATGTTAGTCATTACATGTTTACAGGCGCATTCTGTATAAAGTCACTATGTTACATGTTTACAGGTGCATTCTGTATATAGTCACTATGTTACATGTTTACATGTGCATTCTGTATATAGTCACTGTGTTACATCTTTACAGGTGCATTCTGTATTGAGGTATGTCAATATTGAGCTCTTGAGTGACTTAAGACTGGGAAGATTTGATGGCGTCTGGGAGGTTATTCCATGACTGCGGTGCTCTATAGGAAAATGAGGATCGAGCCACTTTCTTTTTGTATTGTGGTATTGTAAATAAGGTGCAGGGCCTGGATCGGAGGTTATAGGATGAGGGAACCGCTAGGGGAAGCGGCCTATTCAGGTAGGATGGTAGCTTCCCAGAAAATCTCTTAAACACCAGGTTGGAAAGGTGAAGGTAGCATCTAGATTCCAGCGACGGCCAGTTTAGCTCTTTTAACATGTCACAATGGTGTGTTTTTAATTATGTGAATTAAGAGTGGATATGAGATTAACTAAACATCATTATATGATAATGTGTCACGGGGGTCCCGGGCAGATGCTTGAGGCATGTTTGTGGTTTGTTGCATAATGCAGGATCGGCACACACTACACTTAAACAGAAACAGAGCAAGAGGTGACAGTGCAGGTGACAGGCACAAGAGGGAGCCATGCACTGGGTGCAATTTCTAAATCTAAATACAGGTTCAGGACAAGGGTAGATAGAATGAGAACACACACAGTAATTCTCAACAGGACAAAATGAGATTGAATGTATTCAGCAGCCTGCAGGGCAGAACTCGTTGGTACTTTAAAATACAACAAACAGTACTGCTGATCCTGGCACTCCCCTACAGGGAGGTCAGACAAAATGAAAACACTAGATACTGCTCAGTAGCAATTGATTTTGTGACCAAAAGGTCTACTGAGCAAAAGCACATTAACTATGCACATACAGAAGAGAGGTCCAAAAATACAAGCCAGGTCATACACGATAAATCCAGACAGATAATTTTAGGGGACAGACGTAAGAATATTCCAAGAACCAGAGCCAGAAAGTCATACACAGAGAAATCAGAAATACAATTTCAGCAAAACAGGGAGCAGGAACTTAATAGGTATTGACCTATCCAGACCCAAGGAGCAAGAGTACTGCTGGCCTTATATATAGGGCTGAGCGGGTAATGCGACCGCAGACTATCAGCCCAATAGAGATGGTCTGCAGAGCCTGAACACCAGAAAACAGAGGAATCCCTGCATTCACCAGCAGGGGGCAGGGCTGAAATGTGACATAACCCCCCCCCCCGCTTACGGGTGACCTCTGGGCACCTAAATACAAAAAACAAGACCGGGGAAATCAAGAAACAGAACATGAACACTTGTCATAACAGATCTCCGTCAGAATTATACAGTCGCTCATCATCAGACTCCTCCAGGAACCCTCGCAAAATGTTAGGATATTTCTGGGCCACTGCCCAGTGAATCTCACGTAACAACAACACAGAAGGTGTTCGCATATACCCCTTAGGAACACGCCTTGTTTTGGGGATCAAAGTACCAGTCAAGCCACCATCTTGCTGGATTTCCTCGAGACAAGTGCAGAGTAAGGCATCCTCGGCTCCAGAATGGTTAGGGGAAGTCATTTTTTTTTCATCTTCTCCTAGATCGAGATCTGGACTTGGTGACCACCTCACCAGACATGGCAACGGTGGGAACAGACTTGACTATCTGTGTATTATCACAAGAATTTGACTCCTCGAACCCACAACTGGGTTTGGCATAAATGGACCCACTGTGAGACATGGGCACAGTGGTTTCGTGACTTGACATGAACACAGTTTCCTTGAAGCTCAATGTGGACACAGCTTCCTTGAAGCTCAATGTGGATACGACTGCCTCGCAGCTCAACGTGGGCATGGCTGCCTCGCAGCTCAACGTGGGCACGGCTGTCTCGCAACATAGCTGTGACGTCCTGCGTCCCCTCTGGCAGAGGTGGACATTGCCAGTGATAATCTGGACATTCCGTGCATCTGGCGCCACCTCTGGCTTCTTTGACATCTGCATCTAAGTCTGGACATTCAGTTCCTTTTTGGATTCATGCCATGGATACACACCTGGACTCCATAGTTAATGAACTCATGTGCTTAAAAGCAGGCAGCGCCCAAAGTAGGACGCTGCCTCATTTTGTTCTGGAGCTCAGTTTTGTTTTGGAGCTCATTCTGATAGGTACTGTTTCTGATTCAAGCCTCTAGTTTATTCATGTTCTAAGTCTAGTCAAGTCTGTTCTGTTTTCCTCTTTGAGTTTTAGCCTCATTCTGATCTTGAGCCTGCTTTTTGTTTTCTTTGCTCTTGTATCATTTGTCAGGTATAGTCTTGTGTTTTCCCATGTCTAGTTCTGTTCATGTTTATCTAGTCTAGTATTCATTGTGTATTTAGTTCAGGTCTGTTTCTATGCTTTATGCTTTTGTTTTGCTAAAGTTCCCTGGTCTCTAGTTTCATGTGTATTGTGTTCTAGATATCTCCTGTCTGTTTATATTGGTTCCTCTTTGTTACTTAGTCTTGTTGTAAATAAATTATTTTATTTACTCTTTTTCACGCTTCACGTCTGTATCTTGTCTAGTCACTGCAAAATAGCTCACACCCTCCTGCTCCATGTCTAGTCAGGTCCCCCCCAGTCGTTACATAATGAGGCAGCCTGTAAAAAGTGAGCTAGCAGTGATTCTAAGTCTGCTGGAGAACCTGCGAAGAGATAATGAGCAAATTAAGCAGCACCTGGAGATCCTGGGTGCACTTCTGATGCACAGGTCTAGGGACGTCTTCCCTATTGTTCCTGTTCATGTTTCTGAGACAGGTCCAAGAGGACCACTGACCCCAGAGGAAAGAGCCTGGAGGAGAAGCAATAATCTGTGCTTTTATTGCAGTTCTCCCCTGCACAAAATCGAAGAATGCACAGTGCGTCCACGGAAGGTCCCCATGTTTCGGCCTTCCCAAGCCTTCAGGTTCCAGCCTTCCCAGGTCCCGACGTACCGGCCTTCTCAAGCCTCCAGGATCCAGCCGTGTCAGGTCTCCGTGGTCAAGTCTTCCCCAGCCAAGTCCGCTGCCCTACAGGGTGAAATCACGAGTGCTGCCCAGCAGGAGAAAAAATCCACGAGTGCTGCCCAGCAGGAGAAAGACTCCACAAGTACTACCCAACAAGGTGAGATCGAGTGTGCTGTGTACCAGCTTCCAGCCAAGTCCGCTGCCCTACGGGGTGAGATCAAGTCTGCTGCCCTACGGGGTGAGATCAAGTCCGCTGCCCTACAGGGTGAGAACACGAGTGCTGCCCAGCAGGAGAAAGACTCCACGTGTACTGCCCAACAGGGTGAGATGGAGTGTACTGTGTACCAGCTTCTAGCCAAGTCTGCTGCCCTATGGGGTGAGATCAAGTCCGCTGCCCTACGGGGCGAGAACACGAGTGCTGCCCAGCAGGAGAATAAATTCACGAGTGCTGCCCAGCAGGAGAAGGACTCCACGTGTACTACCCAACAGGGTGAGATCACGAATGCTGCCCAGCAGGAGAAAGACTCCACGTGTACTACCCAACAGGGTGAGATCGAGTGTGCTGTTTACCAGCTTCAAGCCGAGTCTGCTGCCTTACAGGGTAAAGTCAAGTGTACTGCCCTACACAGCGAGATCAAGAGTGCTGCCCTGCAGAGTGAAGAATCTTCTGAGTGCGCTGTCCATCAGGAGCACGAATACCCCAAGTGCGCCACCCCATAGACACCGCCATGGGGCCATCACCACCGCCGCCGTAGAGCCAAGCCAGTTACTTCCCAGCAAAAGGATGGCACCGAGGTCGCTCAAGAGCCGTGCTTTACCCAGGTCGCTCAAGAGCCGTGCTGTACCCAGGTCGCTCAAGAGCCATGCTGTACCCAGGTCGCTCAAGAGCCATGCTGTACCCAGGTCGCTCAAGAGCCATGCCGTACCCATATCCATGCCCCTCCGAGCCTTGCCGGGGGCACTGCCCCTCCAAGCCTTGCGAAGGGCGCTGCCCCTCCGAGCCTTGCCGAGGGCGCTGCCCCTCCGAGCCTTGCCATGGGCGCTGCCCCACCGAGCCTTGCAATGGGCGCTGCCCCTCTGAGCCGTGCTATGGGGGATGCCCCACTTAGCCGTGCTATGGACACTGCCCCACGAGCCTTGCCAAGGACGCTGCCCCACCAAGCCACGCCGAGGGCGCTGCCCAGTCGAGTCATGCTACCAGGTCCAATTCACCACAAAACTCAGGTTTCAAGGTCGCCGACAGGACAGACAAACTCATGAGTGCTATACTAGTGGTTTTGTTATCAGTGAGTTGAGATGGCACTGACATAGTCCTTGACGAGTCGCGTGCCGCGAAGGGACCCTGACTCGTGGAACTTTTTTCTGTTTTTCATCTTGTTTTGAGCGTCCGGGGTCCGCTCGTGGAGGAGGGGATATGTGACCTCCTGCGCCCCCTCTGGCAGAGGGGGACATTGCCAGTGATAGTCTGGACATTCCGTGCATCTGGCGCCACCTCTGGCTTCTTTGACATCTGCATCTAAGTCTGGACATTCAGTTCCTTTTTGGATTCATGCCATGGATACACTTCCTGGACTCCATAGTTAATGAACTCATGTGCTTAAAAGCAGGCAGCGCCCAAAGAAGGACGCTGCCTCATTTTGTTCTGGAGCTCAGTTTTGTTTTGGAGCTCATTCTGATAGGTACTGTTTCTGATTCAAGCCTCTAGTTTAGTCATGTTCTAAGTGAAGTCTGTTCTGTTTTCCTCTTTGAGTTTTAGCCTCATTCTGATCTTGATCCTGCTTTTTGTTTTCTTTGCTCTTGTATCATTTGTCAGGTATAGTCTTGAGTTTTCCCATGTCTAGTTCTGTTCGTGTTTATCTAGTCTAGTATTCATTGTGTATTTAGTTCAGGTCTATTTCTATGCTTTATGCTTTTGTTTTGCTAAAGTTCCCTGGTCTCTAGTTTCATGTGTACTGTGTTCTAGATATCTCCTGTCTGTTTATATTGGTTCCTCTTTGTTACTTAGTCTTTTGTAGATAAATTATTTTATTTACTCTTTTTCAAGCTTCACGTCTGTATCTTATCTAGTCACTGCAAAATAGCTCACACCCTCCTGCTCCTTGTCTAGTCAGGTCCCCCCCAGTCGTTACAATAGCATGGGCACAGCTGTCTCGCAACATAGCATGGGCGCAGCTGTCTCGCAACATAGCATGGGTACAGCTGACTCGTAGCTCGACATGGGCATGACTGGTCCACCAGTGGTTGGCACATTGCCATTACCAGACAGGACTGGCTTCTCAATGCCAGTAACAGACACTGAAGTATCACTGTGGGACGAGGGCACAGTGAACTCATAGCTTGACAGACTTGATGTGGCTACTCTGCCACTCTGGACGCCTGTGGAGGACACACCAGTAACTCCACTGCGAGACATGGGTACAGTGGTCATATGATTGGCCTGAGACCGCTTGACAGGTTTCAATAAACAATTTGCAATAGTGTGGCATGGATCAGCACAATAGAAGCAAAGTTTATATAACCTGCGTCTCTCCCTCTCAGTCATGGGAGTAGTAACCAAGGTTCTGCTGGGAGGGGACTCATTAACCTCCCCAGGTGTAGAGTCCAGAGACTCCATTAACCTCTGCATTTCTGTTAACATCTTAACCACCCAACCGATGGTAGTTTGGAACATAACACACATACCTACGGGCGTCTTAGGGGTCTGGATTCTGTCACGGTGGTCCCGGGCAGATGCCAGGGAGGGCCCTTCATAGCATACATTTTTATGAGTTTCAGAGGTTTTAACAGCAGATCTCTTTTTTTATATTTCTCCTGCATTGGCTGCTGACAGTTTCTGAAAGCCCGATATTTCAGAGCTTTCAGCTGCCGATTTTACAGTTTTATTTCTTTGGGCAATATGCCCACAGGGCTAAAACTTAGGGCGCACCTTCTGCAGCCCAAAAGCAAAATTCATTTGCAGCACACTAATTTCATTTGCTTTTGGGCTGCAGATTAGCATATCGAGATATCTCGATATCGGGGAACCAGATGGTGCCTTTTGAAGCCCGAGGTATCTCGATCGGTAGTGAAGGGTTAACAACTTGGATTAGTGGATTAGAGTCCTATGAGTAAAACACCAGACTATTAAATGTGCAATTGTTGCGGCATTTGAAATTAGCATAGACATGGTGAAGATCCAGACTGAGGCAGAGTTCTGGGTGGCCTATTAATGCACAGACAAGTCAAGAATCGTAGGTGTGGGCAAGCATAACATTATGCATCCACCCAACATTTATTACTAAAAAAATATGTAAAAAATCAAAGAGTTTATTGTAATGCTTTTTATAATGAACCAGTTGATGAGCACCCAAAAATGCGGATGGGTAGCAAACAAGACCAATTCACCAAGCAGGTGCCCATTCCTCACACAGCTACGGCAACATCTTAGATTTTATTCTATCCTGTTAAATGTCTCACTTTTCAAAATGCAGTGCCCAACATATCTCCAAACATACTGTACCTCTGTTTACTTAATGACCCTAAATGTCCTCTTTCACAAATTCTAAAGCCTTATAGAAGGGATTTAATGTTACATATTCTATAACAAATACAATTCTTAAAGATGTAGTTTTGTGTTGTTTTAACCCTTTCACTGCTGAGGACGTGTGGGGAACGTCCTTATTGACTCCTAAGGAAAGATAGGGGTTTGTTTGAACCCCGATATCTCCCGACTGTTTTCAGCTAGCAGGTTCATATTTGGTATCATTAGAAAGGCCAGAGCATGGCCTTTCCAATGATACCAAACATGACCATGTTTAAAGTAAAGAAAAAAATAACAGCAATAATAATAAAAAGAAAAATGTGTTTTTTTAAAACGTGAAATGGCTCAGCAGTGAAGGGGTTAAACAGCAAGCCTTAAGGGTAACTTACTCCTACTTCCACAGCAGCATGCGAAATAATTTGCCATTGCGTAAATACTGTGCTGCAGCCACTCAAGGTTAATGAACATCACATGAAGTCATTTCCAGTCTGCATGCTAATGAGTTTGGATGTTTGAGTATTCTGAATCTGGCATGCATATAGTGACTCATAAAATCTCCCTCCACTGGGATAAGATCACCACATCAGTCCGACAAAGGTATTATATAAAAACTTGCACGAATGCCAGATACTCAGATTTGCATATTAGCCGTGAGTACGTGGAAACAAGTCCTAGCACTTCTTTGGATATAATTCCCACTCTGCAATTTCTGAATGAAGAGCTAGAGGGAAATAGCATACAATAGGTCACTTTTAGTTTTTTAACAACATATCAATATCGCTGATTAATAGCATTATCTAACCGGACCTGGACACATTCCAGTTCCAAGTGACATTACTCTGTGTCTTCATCTTTTTTGTGACATTGTATCTTCTACAGATATTATATACAGCAAAAATGGGGAAACATAATATTCATCAGACAGCTAGTCCGGAGACATAGGTCTTGCTTTCATCATTGTCAATTTCAACACTCTAGATCAGTGGTTACCAACCGCGGTCCTCAAGTACCCCTAACAGGTCAGGTTTTAAGGATCACCTTGGGGAAATACAGACTGAATCCTGCAATCACTGAGCAGCAAATCATATCACCTGTGCTGTGCTTCAGATATCTGCAAACCTGGCCTGTCGTGGGTACTTGAGGACCGCGGTTGGGAACCACTGCGCTAGATTAATGGCAAAAGGTGTGTGTTACTAATCATACATAATCTCTTTTTACTGCTTTTCAGCATGGCTCCCAGTTGGGGTGAATAGTGGGGTCTGCATAGAAATAGTGAGAATTACATGGCAGGCACATGATATTCAGCATACGCTTTCAATGTATTAAGAGGCATTTTCAGAGCATTTGAGCAACATGGTTGAAAACGGGACATACATGATTTTTTTGTAAGACAAGACTTATGGGAAACAATCTATAAGTTTCATTACAAATTGCTCTGTCCATTAACTATAAAGAAATTCACTTACAGTGCAGAGGAGAGTTCATGACTGTAATAACGTTAGGTAGAAAAGAGAGCGACAATCCTGCTACTATCCTTTATTATATATATTATTTATATATTTACCCGGAGGTTGTTTTGATTTCTTGGTTATGATACTTGTTTATCAAATGCTTTCTAAAAAAGGTGTCAACATCACACAATTGGTGTTGCTATATCGAAAAACTTGTGAGGGGTTTTTGAACCACCAGAAATGTAACCTCTGATACACCTCTATGCGTGTGTATATGTATTATATTAGACACTTGTGTGTTGTTGCACTTTTGAATAGTAGTAGTTTGATTTTTGTGTATTCTTTACCATTTACTTATGACTGAAATGACTCAAATATGCATTCTAATTGCAAGATATACAGTGCAATCAGAAATATATAGATCGCCTTTAAATTTCACTTTTTTACATTGCAGCCTTATACTAAAATTGTTTAAATAATTTTGGTATGCAGTATGCACCAATCTACTCAATAGCCCATAATGACAAACCAAAATCCAAATTATTGCCAACATTGCAAATTTATTACAAATAAGAATTTAAAAATGAAATATCACCTTGAAATAAGTATTTTTGCAAAAGCAAAATCATTTAATACCAGACTCTGAGCATTGGTAGTAATTTCTGAATAACAGCTTGAGCCAGGAACAGTGGGCTACCATGGAATAGCTCACTGTTTTAGTTTGAAATCGTTATTAACAGTCGTTATACAAAGTAAAGGGGCCGTTAATGTGCAGTAAGTAGCCACTAATTTCACAAAACAAGTAAAGGTTGCAGGAAGATCAGAAGAGCAACTCGAGCTGGTAACGGCAGAGCCGTTATATATAACGTCTCCAGCCATTAACTTAATGGCAAGAATAGAGACCCAGGTGGTGGAGTGATGCAGTGATGGTTATCCATCCATAAGTTTCTCCCATCTCCACATGAGATTTCTGGAGCTCACCCAGAGTTTCCTTGGTTGCCTCTCTTCCCCAATTACTCAGTTTGACCAGCTGGCCAGTTGTAGGATGAGTGGTTGTTCTGAATTTTTTCTATTAAAGAAATATTTAATAAATGTGTGCCTTTCCTAATCTTGTCCAGTCGACTGAATTTGCCACAGCTACATCCAATCAAGGTGTGAAACAACTCAAAGATGATCCAGAGAACTACAATGCATCTCAATTAACCTCTTGGCTGTGGATGACGTGCTGGAGACGTCCTCCATTTTCACGATGGCATGTGGAGGAGATCTCCAGCACATCGACGAAAGTTCCACGGTTTGACGCTTATCTGGTGTCAATTGCGGACTTCTTCCGCAGGGGGCTGACATCTTGGATGTCACTCCTTCCTGCAGGACTTCCCTCCGCACACTGATGTCAACGCACATGGATGCGATGATGCCAAAAAGGGGTCCACTCCGCAGCCGAGCAGGGAATTCCCTATGAAGTGATACAACACTAACTCACCACCCCATTTCCCACGTCACCAGCAAGTGTGGAGGCAATGGGGTAATGTGTTGTTACGTATTGTTCCATCAAAAACCTAAACCGACATACCATAGTAAGGGGTGCAGATGGTGCTTTGGAACTTTGCGCCTCTAATCTTTACACTGCACAAGGTTAAGTGAGGAGTCTGCCTTTTTCAACAATACCAAATATGACCACGTAACGTGTAAAAATAGAAAAATGGGAAAAAAGAGCTACATTTCCTTTTTTCCCCCTCTGGTCTAAGGCAATGGCATTGTGTGCTTTTACTTATGAAGCAACAATGCTGCTGCACTAACTCACCTTCTCATTTACCACGCCATGAGCAAGTTCAGTGGTTTATACATAGTCATGTTATTCATAAAACACAATCCTCCAAATTACAAGCGAAAATTTATGTTATTTTCAGTTTTGGTTTAAAATGCATATTTTTGTCAGAAAAATGCAGAAACAGGGTTCTATTTCAATTTTCCTTTAACAGGAGTGCCCCATAGAATATATAACCACAAAGATTTGGATGATAAAATGTGAAAAAATTATTTTACACACTGTAAATGAAATCTGAATAGAAATTTAAATGTTTTTGACATTTTTTGATGTAGCAGTTTTACAGGACATAACATATACACATAATAATTATATACTTAGAATTTTCCTAGTCTGCACAGTAAAAAAGGATAATGTGTATAATATGTCTGGGTAATATAATAAAACATGACTTCAAATCACATTTATCCTCCCTGGTGGTATTCCTGAGTGTGACTCGGGGTTAAATTTCACTACCGCATACGGTAACCCCGAGCCACACTCGGGCTGGATGCATACTCACCTCCTCCTGTGCTCCCTGGCTGTCCCCCGCAGTGTGATCGCGGCGAGTTGCTTCCTGGTAACGCTCCCTGCGAGTCACAAGATGCAGGGGGGCGGGACAAGGCAGCAAACTTATTTTGTTTTATAATACACTGTATTCCAATGTACAATGTTTATGAACGGCCACTAGGTGGCACTACAGGATAAGAAACAGACCATACATAGTCTCACCCTTGTTTTCAGACAGATTTCAGTGTTTTTTGTTTTATTTTATTGAATATCATTTATTTGCATTATTTTGGAAAATTATTTTTGGGATAATAAATTATGTTGTCGTGTTTCAAACTTTATCAGACTCAGTGTATTTACTATTTATTTATTTTATTTATTTATTTATAAAGGATTTTACCAGTAATGACTCTTGCTTGCACGTATTTCAGTGCGTGATTCCTAATTATTATAGGCTAACTAAGTACAAAAACACGTTTCCTTTAAAAAAAAAAAAATTGAGACGCTTTTAGACACAAAATTTTGAAAAAATTAGACCGCCAGGGAGGTTAAACACGATGAGCACAAAACTGTCAAAATGAGCTAATCTCACTGGCTGAAATGGCTTAGCCGTGAAGGGGTTAAAGCCCAAACTGCATAGGAAAGCATCTTTACTTAGAGGCTAGAGCTGAAGCAATTAATTAATCAACAACTAATCGATAATGAAAATAGTGGTTAACAACTCTCTTTATTGATTAATTGGTTAGTTGATTAATCGGCTTGTATACAGCCCTGTTTAGAGTATGACTAATTTAAACGTTAATAACCTCAGATGCTGCTTCGTTGCTGATTACAGAATACAAGCTGTTGCTTAACTCAGTATGATTTAAATCAAGGTTTCTGTCAGACTTAACCAGTTTGTTTATTTTTTAGTTTACAACAGTAGCAGAGCTATAACATAGACTGGAGTACTGACAGTGGGTGGAGGAGCTGTGCCGCCGGTGTTTTATCCTTACTTGGAGCTGGAGTCCTGTGCCACCACTCCACCGTCCCTGCCTCACTCTCTCCGTTCAGGATCTGCCACCCAACCCTTAGGCCCAGTCCCTTCCCCCAAACTCCCTCCCACATTTGTTTCTGGTCTCTTGCCCAAATTCACTCACATAGGTCCTGTCCATTGCCCAAACTCCCTCCCTCCTATCTCACTCCCTTACCCTACTGGTAGTTCAGGAAATTATTTTAAAGGTACACTGTGCACACCCTGACCACTTTAGCTTATTAAAATGGTCAAGCTGCGTGGAACGCCCCACCTTCTCACCCCACTTTTTGTGATGACATCATCATGTCTATCCGAGCGCTCATAGTAGCATTTGTTAGGGGAGAAAGCAGACATGGGCTGGAGCTGCACACGCAGCATCAATCCATCACTCTGTTAGAGATTATTGACTTCTTTAATAGGTCAGGGATATATTAATTATGACGCATATTTTTCTTATTGTTGATATACATAGATATATATATATATATTATTGACAGTGCCTCCAATACCAGTGGTATAAATTGGTATTTAACCCCTAAGATAGGGATTAATAACCAATCAATGAATATACGTCTTAACAAATATATGGCGCGTTATCCCGAGTTCTTTTGATGCTCTCTAGATATTTTTAAACACAATAAAATCAATAAAGACTGCGTAACGGTAAAACAATTCAAACCAAAATTTATTCACACGTCAAGTTTCATACAATCGTATGTTATCAACGGATTAGCAAACTACAATTTACAAGTGATTACAGATTGTGATTAGTAGCGATACTGCGACACGTAATAATCTAATGGACAGATATTTTAGGTTTATAGACCGCACCACAGATATACACGCCTCAATTCTTAAACACCAAACTCTATTCTATTCCACTTAAACCTTTCCCATTAGAAACCAATCCTCCACCTGGCTAAGATAAACACTCAGTTACTGGGCATCACCTGCAGCACAATTTATTATTGTGGGGGCCTATTCACTAAATGCAACTTCCTTCAGGGAGATACATAACACACTCGATAGGGAGCCTATCTCTTCCACAGATCAATCACAGCACTTCATTCAATATACGTTAACCTAACGCTTCTTAATGACTTACAGTGCATGCATTCATTCGGAAGGGCTGCAAGATGGATATGGAAGGAGTTATGCTAGGTTACGAATGGGGCGGACAGTACTTGACATATAAAAGCTATTTCACGGTCCCAGCGTATCTCACTATAGGTATATAATTGATATTTTTAGATGTCCACAAACAGTATTCTTGGAATATAAATAATTTCACTAAATTATGGCTCAAGTATGCAACCGGTAATAGGTTTCTCCCTTAGTAGTCCTCTGCAGTGAACTGTAAAGGCAGAATTTCTATTCTACTGATTATTAGGCTCAAACAGCAAAATAATTTATTTATATTCCTTTAGTTTGTGATGGACATCTAAAGTCAGGACTATGCAATTAGAAAATAGATATCATATTATTCAGGTATACTTTACCATCTGGTTAGTGAAGATAGAGTGGTGGAAGATTAGGGTGTGGTCGGTCTTAAAGGGGCGGCCGATGGTGATTGCCTTTCTTCCCTCCAAGCGTCCCTCAGGTCTCTCCCCAAGCTTTTCTCAGTGTGTCTCCCCTCTGCTCTGGAGTGTCCTCTCTATATAGTGGTCTTCCGCCCAGTTTTAGATCTAGCCCATCACTATGTGGCCTCATTTGATTGGAGGATATATATTCATCAACTCCAGGGGTCTGTCCAGGTGTTATGTTACCTGGCCAGCAGATGGCGCTCTCAGATCAACCATCAACCTTCTGCAGGAATTAATTTATGGGCTTGGCCAATCTTTTACTGGTTTGGGGTCGTTTTATTCCTATATCCCGGGACTCCATAGATTTTATTAACAAATTAAAATTTATTTCTATTGTGGCATCTCATCCCCTTTTACTTATATCCACAGGGATGTGTATGTGAGGGGACATACAATCATTCATTCGTGGTATCGTTTTTAACAGTCACACGTTACCCGACTTAATTGGCTTCATGCGGATTAGTACACCAGACATTTGTGATGATCAACTAAATGTGGTAGGGCCTCTGTTTTTATAAGATGCTAAAATTATCAGTTCTAACTAATAAATATTCTCATACCATATAGTACATATTGCCGAATAGCAAGCTGGTTTACCCAAGCCATTTAACCTTCTTTGGTTTTTTTTTCCTTTATTGGGCAACCTATTGTTCCATGTTTACGTGGTCTTTCAGAGTTTCGATGTGACGAAATAAACACAATACTGAGATTTCTATCTTAGTTGTCCTTGTGTTCCCTTACTTTTAAACCATTTGATCTAACATCTGTTTGTTTCTTACAACCAGAATCTAATTAAGGACAATGGATGTTTGCTGATAGCTAACGAGTCTCGCTTGTTACAATGTCTTTAGAACGCATATTCTGGTTATATATTAACGACGCAGACAAGTTGTTCGTGTGACGCAATTCCTGGCATCAAATTTAACAGTCCTGCGAAATATCATGCGTTATAGAAATTTCATTTCAGAAAAGGTCTGACAACTCAGACCAGGCGCTTGCGTACCTTCATTGCGAAAATCATGCAAGATACACAATTTGCGCATGTAAGTACGAAAGGTACGTACACCATGCAAATTGCATCAGATAAAAAGGGGGGGAAAGAGGGGTTGACTTTTACATACAGTGGAATTCAAAGAGAATCGAAAAGCCACTGCACGTTCGGTGACTTTTCGTTCTCGGTTTGATTTGGCGATCCCATTTCGGCGACCCTGCAGTGTATGCAGCAAGCACCACAGGGTCCCTGAATTGCAGGGAAAGGTCGCCGCAAACCCGCCGAAAACTCACCGCAAAACGTGGGCGAACGCACACCGAAACCTGCATAAACATCTGGATTAAACTGCCGAAAACGCCGGAAAAACCCGAGCAGGAGCCAATCACACGGAGCCGGAAAAACCTGACACCGCAGACGAATGCAGTGAATAAATTAGAAAAACAGTTTGCTTGAATGTTTGAAAAGTGAAACACTGTTTGCAAAGAAACTACTGAGCGAAAATGTCTGAAATTTACATATGAGGTCCAGGGAATGATAATAAAAAGGGCTGTTACAGAAAAAATAAGTAAAGTTAAAAAAAAATAAAACAACTCGGAATTTTTTTTTTAAACAAATTCCTGATAAATGCTTAAAATATCCTAAAAAATCTATAAATAAAGAGACTTTACTACTTTACTGCAGAATTTTATAATGAATGGTTTATTAGATTTTGAATTAAAACGGGAATATTTTTAACATTGAAGCCTATGGGATTTGCCTGAATAAACCTGCCGAATTAAACCACCGAATGACAGAGCATTTAGGGAACCTTTCACTGCTGGTTTTTGTTCTCTGAATAGCCGAAGCATTGCTTCTCTATGGGGATTTCACTGCCCTCGAACAGGCACCGTATGTGCAGGCAATTCGCCAAGATTTGGCGAATTGCCTGCTCTCTGGATAGCCGAATGGCCAAGAAAAGTAACCGAACGCAGATTTTCATCTCTTTGAATTACGCTGATATTGTTCTTTTTAAGTAAACTATTTTTTAAAATCTTTTTTTATCCAATGAATTGATTCATCGTAAAATAATCGGCCAACTAATCGACCATAAAAATAATCGTTTGTTCCAGCCCTAATGTCAATGAAATATTAAATTTTTTTATTTCTACTTAATCTGTGATGTTGTCAGTGTCACAATCTGATTTTGTGCTCTGTCATTATGGGGTATTGAGTGTAGATCAATGTGGAAAAAATTAATATGAACAATTTCGGCATAAAGCTGTAGCATAAATGTGACAAAAATGAAGGGGTGTGAAAACAGCAACAAACCAGCTACTTTTTATGGTTATTCAGATTTTCACCTTTCACTGAGCTTAAACCTGTTCTGCATCGATGGCAACTACTGCAGACTTGGCACAATGCTTTGGCACAATGATGGTGCATAGTTAGATACAAATCCCAAAATGATTATCCAAAGGGCAGAAACTGCTCAGTTTGCTCGTCTGCTGAATCTGCATTTTCCGTCACCATGGCTTAGCAGCATACGCTGTTTAATCTCTTCAAATTCATCAATTTAAACACTTTGTGTTCATTTGCATGCTACTGCCCAGAACCCTCCGCTGCAGCTTGTCCACGGACTTTTTATTATTCCTTTTTACACAAAATCTACGCTGGCAGCTTGTAATAAAATACGGACATACATACTGTACAGTTTCTCCATGACGTTTTAACATTAATTTAAGCTTTGCATGATTTTAGATATCTATTTTAATTGAATTTGGCTGTCTTTTTCTAGAGTGAAATGGATGACAGTTTCAGTGGCCTATTATTCTTCATATTATTTAAGGGGCACTCCAAGCTCTATAACATCATATTCTTCTTGCATGGTTTACGGTGCACGGAAATCCGTTGTGCTTGCCTCTGTTTTCCTGTTCTTCTAACGGTAGTAATCCCTAAAAACTAAATATAATTCATCCCCGCTCTTCAAATGTGGCACTGACTGTAAAGCACTTTTATGGTGTTTAGCTGCATGCTGCTCACATTCTGCATGCTATTTGCCTTCTGAATCTATCAAAGCTCTGCCCAAAAATCATTCAGATTATTACGTATTTACCAAGTGAATAACATTATAGATTTATAGACCGGTGCCAGTTACATTTTTCTGTTTGTGCAGGAAACCACGCATGTATTTATATGGTCGGAGCTGTGGCAATTGAGTTTTAATGTGGATAAGTGCAAGATAATGCACCTGGGATGTAAAAACCCAAGGGCTGAATATAGAATATTTGATACAGTCCTAACCTCAACATCTGAGGAAAGGGATTTAGGGGTTATTATTTCAGAGGATCTAAGGGTAAGTAGTCAATGTAATAGAGCAGCAGGAAATGCTAGCAGAATGCTTGGTTGTGTAGGGAGAGGTATTAGCAGTAGGAAAAGGGAAGTGCTCATGCCACTGTACAGAGCACTGGTGAGACCTCACTTGGAGTACTGTGTGCAGTACTGGAGACCGTATCTCCAGAAGGATATAGACATCTTAGAGAGAGTTCAGAGAAGGGCTACTAAGGCTAGGGTCAACTAACGCATTTTTCACGTTGTCCGTGAAAATGTGCGTTCGAAGAATGGACGTATTTTTTCACGGAATACGCAATAGCGGTCATACTATGCGCAGTTTCATCCGTGATTTTGTACGGATCATCAATAAAACACTTCTTGCATCTGGACGTTATGTTGGCCGGACATTAGCAGCGTCTGATGTCTCCAATTCACGCACACACGCCGCTAGCGGACGCAGCGCACTCTGTACGTCAGTACTAGTGGTTTAACGTTCTCGAAAAAATGCGTTCATTTTCCACTTGCGTTGCGCAGCCGGACCTTTGTGCGACCGTACTTCGTATATTGGCCGTCATTGCCTGGCATCTGCTGCTAGTGCGGCCGTGATTAAGTGCGCCAGAACGCGCGTTCGCACTGCCTCAGTCTGACCCTAGCCTTAAATGGTGTACGGCTTGAAGGAGAAAAGTTACCAGGAAAGGCTTAATGATCTTAACATGTACAGCTTGGAAAAAAGACGAGACAGAGGAGATATGATAGAAACATTTAAATATGTAAAGGGAATCCACAAGGTAGAGGAAGGGAGTATATTTAAAAGGAAACAAAGTAGCAAAACAAGAGGACATAGTCGTAGATTAGAGGGGCAAAGGTTTAAAAGTAACATCAGGAAGCATTATTTTACTGAGAGGGTGGTGGATACATGGAACAGTCTTCCAGTAGAAGTGGTAGAGGCCAAAACAGTAATTGAATTTAAGCAAGCATGGGATAGGCATAAGGCTATCCTAAACAAAAGATAAATCCAGGTTAAGTATCCATGTAATTGGGCAGACTAGATGGGCCGAAAGGTTCTTATCTGCCGACATTTTCTATGTTTCTATGTTTCTATGGATGAAGACTGACGCTGAACTACGCATGACATCCCCCATTACGCAGCTGCAGTATAATACCACAGGCTGTTTTCTCCAATATTGAATAATTGTAGCACAATGTCTGGCTGTAGGGTGGACACTATATTCCCATGTGAGGGAAAGTATTTGCATTTTACCATTGTAGACTCTTTTTGTTTTGACCAACCAGTCCACATGTTTTAGATGTTTATTCAAAGAGCACTGGTGTTTGCCAAAGTTGCAAATTTCGGTGAAAATCACCTTTGTTGCAACAATGAATGCCGAAATTTCACAAGAGGGGAATCGAAACAACTGGAGAAGCTTCACTGTAAAGCTTCTCAATGTGCTGCTCTTCATATGTAACCCTTTGTAACATTTTGAAGCATTTCGCCGACTGCTCCTTTTTCCTATTTTCCTGTAGAATATATTTGACTAGTCTGAAGAACAAAATCAGAAATGTGAATTGGTTTTCATTCAGTTTGGATTTTTTCTTAATTTAGGGCGCTTTGCCTAAAATACAAATTTCTTAAAGACCTGAATTGGCCCCACCGTACAGCAGGCCACTAGTGTCATTGCTTATCTTCAGGACCATCACAAACCTCTTTTTTTCTCACTACAAATCTATTAAAGGACACCTTGACAAATGAATTGCACACAAATCATGTATTATCATTACCTTAGTAGTAAAATGAAACTTAGACTTTAGAAAAACAGAAACATACACGCACTCCTGACGAGCCAGTGTTGGCGAAACGTGCGTCGGGTGCGTTTAGAGACAGGGACCGGCTCAGAAATCTAATTTTGGGCAATTCAGATTAGATGCAGATGGTGATTTTGTCAATTAATGGAGAATCTTGCTATATACCATGAGGTCGCTGACTACAAACACCAACTACCATCATGCATCTTGTCATACCTAGATGCTATATAATTTTACATTTTGAGGTTGACTAATTATGGGTCTGCTTTGATTTCTGTTTATGGGTTCTCTTGGGTCTCATTTCTCCTTTCTTTTTCTGTGCTGAAAGTATGTTGGCCCATATGTACTGATAAAATTGGAACGGGTTATCATATAGATCCAGGGCCATGAATCAATTAATTAATTACATTATACACAGGAAACGAATCGCCACTAGTATATAGTGGACTTTGTTTTTAACATATATTTGGCATGTGTATGTGACACAATATTGTGGCTATGTTTTGTGTGTCTAAACCTTTTTAAACTTTTGATTTATAATAAAAGCTAAGTTTTTATCAATATCTCAGGCAGACATTTTATGTCTGGAGGGATAGTTGTATCTGCACACAAATGACTTTGATTTGTGCGATTTGATTTGTGTCTGTGCTAAGCAGCCCATCTGATCACCCTCAACCACAAGCTACAGATGGGGGAAATAGGAAGTACAAAAATCCAAACAATCTTTTTGTTCGTCTTGGAGATTAGGAGTTGGTAAACTCTCTGGCAGCCCAACTGCTCTACCTCAATTAACTCCTCATCTGCTGCCAGATGGTGAGGATGTAATTAATCAATTGTGCTATAATAAACAAGTGTGAATGTGCAGCTAAACCATCTTAATGGGAAAAAAATGTTTAGTCTGAATTTGGAACCAATTTCTATTTTGACCGTGAATGTGTATTGTAGTGTTTTTTTTGTTGTTCTATTCTATCAGGGTTATTCAGAGAGCACCGAAATGTCATCGATGCTCTCCTGTTCGCCGCACTTCGGCGAGTTTGATTCGCCAACCCTGCGGTGAATTAAGCATTCACCGCAGAGTCCCTGTAGTGCGGCAAAGCAACCCACCGAACGATCTGAAAACCACTGCCGAATCTAGCAGAAAAAACGCAGAAAACCCGCCGAATGCATCTGGCGAATTGATCCGGAAAAAGTCGATGACCCGAGGAACAGACCGCCGACCAGCCCCTGGTATAAGCCATCAAACTGTCGAATAAGGGTAAAAAAAAAACAAGAAAACACGGCAACTTTTAAATGGACTGCATGAAAATAATATATGAGGTCCTATGAATAATAATAAAAAGGTCTGTTACAGAAAAATATCTCGCCTTTTTAAAAAAAATTGGTAAAAAACATTTTGCTGAAAAGATCACGAAAAATACCTAAATAATCCTAAAAAATAAATAAAGAGACTTTTTGCTGCAAATAAAAAGAATAAACTGTTGAATAAATATTTACGAAACCTATTTAAACCTGTAGAATGAAACCACCGAACATCATGGCATTTCACTGACATTTCTCTGCAGTTCGGTGTTCTCTGAATAGATTAACCATTACTTCTCTATGGGTTATCTCACTGTTGCCGAAGATCACTGTATTTGATGGCAATTCGCCAATATTTGGTGAACTGCTAGCTTTTTGAATAGTTGAATGGCCACGAAATTGCACCGTATGGGGAAATTCACTGTTCCGTGCAATTACCTGGCCAATTCGGCTCCTTATGAATCTTGTATGTTTCTCCAAAGCTTAGTATAAGACTTTAAGCCCACACTTTAATTTTTTTTAAGCATTGATTCCTACTGATTTGCAAAAGGAATGCTCCAAGCCATTGTTTAAGCACCACACTGCCAATAAAATAAATCCAACACTCAACTCCTAGTGCTCCTGGTCAGCAATGTACCATTTTAGTATTCAATTCCACTTCATACAAACTTCAAACCAAACCAAAAAATGCCATCTACGCTTTTGAATCCCATTTCCACACACAAGTCAAAAACACAGTGGTTTTAGTTTACTTAATTTTTTTACCACAGGAGCTTTTGAACTTCAAATTTACATGATAATGGTAGTGAAGGCGTTAAAAAACTTACCAATTGTCACGCATGAAAGTTGAAGATTATACAGAGAATGCGGATTCCTCTGTGTTAATAAAAAGCATTGAGGGCTTCTTCTTTTCTACCGTTATTAGTGAGACTTATTTACTTTCATATACTGTGTCTCACTCGAAACGCAAGTGTCTTGTTCAACCATGGGCCTTATTTATTCATGGACTATGGAACTATTCGAGTTGCTGTTTGATTTTCATAAAATATGGTGAATATTCAAATGAATTAATGTAATGAAGAGTTTGTGTGCTTGTATACATTTTTTTCTAACATCCTATGCTTTTCTCTGAAGGGGATCATCGCTGAACATGAAATACGTAATATCTCATGTGCTGCCCAAGACCCTGAAGATCTGTCAACTTTTGCCTACATCACAAAAGACCTGAAATCCAACCTCCACTACTGCCACGTTTTCACAGCATTTGATGTGGTTAGTGTTATTGAAACCCTTGGCAAAATTGTTCTTCCTTCTAATCAAATCATATTTGAAATGTTTTTCTGAAATAATACAATTCAGGGATGTTATATAAATTATTATGTTACGCACACAGATGGTCATATATGGGATCTCTTGTTACATGTGGCAACATAGAAGTACTAATTTCTTCCTTCGGAAGCTTTGGAAGGTGGAGTGAGGGAGGAGGGAGTGAGGTGGAGTCCTTCGATTATTGGTCAGATGCTACAGAACATGTTAATGAAATAAATTACAATAGTATTTGCATAAAAAGATAATTAAGTGAAAGAATAACATATGACATTGCCATATCATTTTAATCCAAATCATATTAGGAAGTGTGTTTTAACCCCTGCAAAGGGTTTGGAGCATCCTGAAACGTGAACCTTGATCAACACATAGTCAGTGGTTGAGTGAACAGTTTTCCGTCTGCCGTTACACATTGATTAGCAGTGTTCTGATTGGAGACCAGTGTTAACATTCAACATAACGTTTATTTTAACCCCTTTTTTACAAGTTACGTCACAAAATTCCAAGGGCCATTGGAGTTAAATGACATGCCCTGCCCGATTGACAATATTAGTAGAATTTGCCAAGAAAATGGCATGACTTCTCTTTAATTATCATCGTCATCATTAACTCACAATGTATGGCCTATTCAATGAGGGCAAGTAGTGCGCTTTGCACATGATGGCATCGGCTATAGTATTCACTAAAAGAAGCATTGGCTAAATTCATGGATGTTGGTGAATAGACACAATAGGTAATCCCATGGGCTTCAGAGTCTGCCGGGATGTTAGTGGACACACACACAAGTATTGCACCAAAAACAGCCTAGATAACTTGAAGAACCTGAAGAAAGTTGAGGGTTATTGAAAGTGTTAGGACCTGTAAATGTAAGATGACACTGGCTATAGTTCTTTCACTGTTGACTGATGGAAGAGCTCTACTGCCAAGTGTTCACCTTCCTAATCCATACCACTAGTCATACTTTTTCCAACCAAGAGTTTATAAAAAAAATAATAATTTTACTATATGCAATACTTTAAGTGCTGCTAAATTTAATGTAATATATTAAAATATACGGGCACTGAAGTCCTAGACAAAGTTTCACTGGTTGCATGTCCACCATGCAAGTAGTAGAGGGGTTAATGCTAGCGCTGGGGCTGTTTGTCCTACAGAATGTTCACACGTGTTGTTCATTGCTACAATATGTTTCTTCAATAAACAAGTTAAATGATAAAGCCATGCTTATGTTTCCACAAATTAATTCTGTCACATAGCTCACCACATTGGCACTGTCCTTTCACTTATTTATTTTTTTTGAGCTATGGTTATGTGTGGATAGTGTTTCTGCTAAGCTAATTGTGCTGATTTTACTGAACCTTTAATTTTGTAAAATCTTCTTTACAGAATTTAGCATACGAGATCATTTTAACACTTGGCCAGGCTTTCGAGGTTGCCTACCAGCTAGCGCTTCAGGCTAGAAAAGGAGGTCATTCCTCAACCTTACCTGAGAGTTTTGACAGCAAGCCTTCCAAACCTATCCCCAAGCCTCGTGTTAGCATTCGAAAGGCAACGGTGAGTCAAATCTAATGAGAATTTAGAAACCATAGCAACTCTTACACATCAAAAAAGCGTTACCTTGTTCATTAAGAGACACATACTGTCCTAAATAAATATACTATAGGTCCACCTAGTGGATAAATGGAAATGTTTCAGTAACCTCTTCAATTTCCTATACAAAGTGACAAATAGAATATGGTGATTGAGTACGCACAAGAAGACATTTACCACCAACGCTGTTGTTAATCATAAAGGTTTATTTGTCCAAAACCTCAAATGTTTAAGCCATATCGGCGTGATACTATATTTCCTGTTTGTCATTCTTGATGGTTTTGTTTTGTGTCCAATTGGTAGCCCTGCGAGTGTCTGTGTCTTGCAGCTGTCTTCTTTAGACATTTGTGACTGTATTGGTATCCTTCTAGACTCTTTTGTTGGTGACAGATAGGAAAATCCAAATTTGGCTTCACTGGAAGTCATTAATAACAACCCTATGAGATTGGGGTCGAGATATCATTCATTCTAGGAACTCTTGTTAGGTTTTTATTTGGCCTCTTCCTAGCAGTGAAATCTTTGTTTTGATGCATTATAGTGTATTATGTAACATTTAATTTTAAAAATAATTTCTTTTTTGTATTGTCAGTCTATTGTTGACTATTTAAGACACCCATCCAACCCCCCCATCCTTCTTCTTTGCTTTTTAGTGTTCAATGCTATGATTTTGTTCATAGCTTCCAGATCTGAGGAAGAGAAGAGACTCTCGAAAGATTGTCTTTTAAATGTAACATTAGTCCAATAAAAAAGGTATCACTACGTACTGTAATACTCTGGTGGTAATGACATAATTCGAACATTTTCAGAAGAGATTCATCTTTCTTTTGATGGGGTGGTATACCTCAGGCACCTCTGGTCATTTCCTTTTTGCTGTGATACTTTGTAATCAACTGGGAATATTTGGCTTTCAAACTAAGATCAATATCTGTGCAAATGTGACTTGTCACGTCACTAGTTGCTCCTGAAGCATCCATGTGGAGCATTCTGTTGGGTGACATTTCAACATCCATTTCATGACGTGGATATGATTTCCTATGTGGCTGTTAAAGCTGTCTAGTTTGATGGCCTTGGCTCAGTTGTGCAGCCTTTTCATATGTGGTACTTTTCTGCATGCAAACATACCTGGGTTTCAATTTATTTTGCTTTTTCTTAGACTGCTACTGGTCTCAGGTTTCCTACAACCCTACAACACCCAAATTTATTTTTTCTCTGTTGTATTCGTCAACTGTTTACGATTAACTTATATCATTCAATCATTAAAATCTGAAATCACATATCTCTTTATGGTCAAATATCTGTTCTATCACTGTTGGTCCTTTTAGTCTTACAGCTTTTTCCCACAGTTGATAGTGTGTTATTTTCCATCCCTGTGTTATTCACATGCTGTTTACTACAGAAATGTGGTTTAAACTAAAGTTGAAATTCTCTGGGGCCACATATTTTTGTTATTTTTTTTATTTTTTACCATATCCCCCAAATCATTTTTTAAATGCAGCATTTCAAGCACAAACTTCAAAGGTCTTATTCCACTGTTGCCGATAAGTGAAAGAAACCACGTGAGCTGTTATCTCTACAAAGTATTTTGGTCCTTAATTTACTGGAAAGCATTGCAATAACCGAGGTCGGAATAGTTCGGCATAGGAACTCCAACCATTAAGTTAACGGAAAGAGTGGAATAGGGCCCTACATTGGTTACTTTTAATTATTAAGTTTTGTCAATGAAAAACCATGATATGTGGACTATTGTGTCATTTTCTTCCTTTTCATCGACCACTTTTGCTTTAGCGTTATGCAGAACTACTTACATTCTTCTGTTTATGTATTTGTGTCAGCGTGCCTGGAACTAGAACCTCTAACTAATGCAGAGCACGTGGGCCAGAGACAATCCAACAGGAAACAAAATGGGTTATTCACTAATTGCCTTTGTTTAGAGTTGTTGCAAGTGCAACCACAATAAACTTCAGCAATTCAGATAGGGAAATTCAAAGAATGGCAGGGAAAGTTTGATCCTGTCGTTGCTTTAACCTTTAATGCCAAAGTTTTTCGTGGGTTGCAACAACACTAAACAAATGCATCGTGATTAGGCCTCAACGAGAATGAAATGTTCTTATGTAAGAAATTGATACAGCTCCACGTGTTGTCATATCCACCAGAAAAACTCAAATGTTTATGATGAACAATGTTAAAACTCCATCAGACATAAGGTGAAAAAGTTTATGCATGATTTCCTGACAGATATATAGATATACCTGTACAGTGAGGGAAAAAATTATTTGATACCCTGCTGGTTTTATATGTTTGCCCACTGACAAAGAAATGATCAGTCTATAATTTTAGTGGTTGGTTTATTCTAACAGTGAGAGACAGAATAACAACAAAAAAATTCTGAAAAACACATTTCAAAAAAGTTATATAAATTGATTTGCATTTTAATGAGTGAAATAAGTATTTGATCCCCTATCAATCAGCAAGATTTCTTATCTTATTTCACTCATAAAATTCAAATCAATTGACTCCAGTAATGAGATCACAGGAGTACGACTGGGCCCTACCGTCACGTTGAAGGTGGTCGCTTTTGCAAACGACTTGCTACTCTTCCTTTCTAACCCTGCAACAGACACTCCTTCTTTACTAACCTTATTACACTCTTTTCAAACCGCCACAGGGTTTAAGATAAATTACAGCAAGACGGTAGCGCTTCCTTTAGTTCCTATTCCAAGTGGGGACTGGCTGACGGACTTTCCTTTTCAGTGGGCCCGACGCCTTATATTAAATACCTCAGAGTTTTTTGCCACGCGACCCATCCCACTTATATAGCTTAAATATTGCTCCCATTCTATCTAACTCCAGACGGCATGAGGTTCCCTTCCGCTTTCGTATCTAGGCCGGGCGTTTCTCGTCAAAATGACATTGTTTCCCAAACTCCTCTACCCCTTACAAATCCTACCTATACTTTTACGACCCACTGACGTTCGTTCATTTTACAAACTCTACGCCTCATTTATATGGCAGGATAGACGGGCCCGTATCTCCCTTTCCAGCCTCCAACAGTCACTCTCCCGTGGAGGACTTAATTTTCCAAACGTCTCGGATTACAATCTGGCCGCCCTTTATCGATACGCCTCAGACTGGATACGGGGCACCTCCCATTATATTGATCACGCAGTGGAGCAGGCGTTACTACCCGCCTCCACTTTATTGACTTTTTTCACCAACACTCCCCGGCGGTCCCTCCGTCTCTCCGATCCAATCCCTTATTGTATACTACCAAACGTGCCTGGATCCATGTCCGTAAACGTTTACATTTATCCTGGCAGACGTCTTTATGGTCCCCCATTTTACATAATCCTAATTTTCAGCATGTTTCTCCCGCCCCCATATTTAACACGCTAGCCCAACGAGGCCTGACACAACTACACCATTATGTAGATGCGGTATTGAAACTTCCCTTCTCCTTCACGACTTTAGGTACCATGATAGCCCCTCTTTCCCTTCACCCTGTCTTTTATCTGCAACTGCGACAATTTCTTCTTGCTCAATTGGCTGATTTCACCCCTGCGGATTGGGCAAACCCTCTGGATTCCTTATTGTTCATGAATTCCATACCCCCTCCGTCGACTTCTAGTGTTTATACCCACCTACAGGCTTCCTCGCCTACATCTACCCCTTGGACGGCAATTTCAAAATGGGCCACTCATTTCCCGACCTTTACCCCGCAGGACCTTATCAATTCCACTTTACAATCTCGGTGCCTCATTCCTTCAGCTAACTATTGGGATATGCTATACAGAATCCTTCACCGCGCTTACATGGCGCCCAATAGGATGGCCAGAGCCGGGCTCACACCTACCGCTGCATGCCTTAAATGTGGTCACTCGCCCGACGACCTCTGGCACTGTTTATGGTTATGTCCTCACATCCAGTTGTTCTGGGACTCTATCCGTAGATTCTGCTCGATAGTCCTTCGAATCACAGCTCCTAACACTCCTGAATGGGCCATTTTTAACTTTCTCCCTCCTGCCCCTGTCCGTCCCCAACCTAAAAGTCATAGGTTCTGGATCGCTTTGCTGGCGGCCACAGGTAAAAAGGCCATTCTTTCACAATGGATTTTCCCGACCCCACCCACCTTTCGGATGGTATACGACAGGGTTTATTCAATGTTTTTAATTGATTGGATAGAAGCCTCCTTGCACCTGGAGGACAGGACTATGTTTTTTTTCCAGAATTGGTCACCCTTATTTGCAACCCTCCCCAATGATACAAAAACCTCATTGCGTCGCACCTTTTCCTGCACCTCCTGCTATTCTCTGCAAATGTTGAAAGGCTCCCCACCTATCCCCCACGCACCCTCTCACCATGTCCTGTCCCATTTCCTGGCCTCCACTGATCCTACCCCTGATGACACTTTCTCTACTTCTGTAGGACACCGGTCCCATTTGAACCGCTCTGGTCCTGTTATACTAAACATTTACATCCAATCTCCATTCGATCCCCGGAGGAATTGGTATCCCCCATATCCGGTGTGTTGCCGCACAGTGCAATTTGGTTTGTTTTCAGGGTTTTTGTATTGCTATGACACTGTTGAATCTTTCTCTGTTTCTGTATCGCAATTGAACCTTCAATAAAAATATATTTTTTAAAAAAAATAATTCTAATCAATTAATACATTTTTTGAAATGTGTTTTTCTGGATGTTTTTGTTGTTATTCTGTCTCACGCTGTTAAAATAAACCTACCATTAAAATTATAGACTGATCATTTGTCAGGTGGCAAATTACTGTTTCCCTTACTGTACCTTTTAACGACCTGGAGTCCCATTGATCCATTGATAGCTTAATCAATATAGACTTTATCTTTTATTTTCTTAACCTTTCTATTCCCTTATTTTATTACAGATAGACCAGCCAGATCAAAAGACTCTGACTAACTTGCCATGGATTGTTGAACCCGGACAAGAAACAAAAAGGGGAATTAGCACCAAGTATGAAACCACAATCTTCTAATAGAAAATACAATATCCTCTCCTCCTTGGTGTGCCTTTGTACACTCTCCGAAGCAACTCCATTGTAGAAATGGCAAAGTCTTCTGCAGAAAAGAAGTTGGCACTGTTTGAGTGAGTTGTAAGACGTGAAGATACAGTATTCTCAAATAGAAACAAAAACAAAAGAAAAAAGACAAAGAACTGCCAAAAAATTGACTATTTTTGATGAGTTTTCTTGTAATCTCTACTACAGTGTTCTTTTTTTCCATTTTGATTTAACCTTTTCGATTTTCCTAGGGAAAATTATTTTCAAAATATTCTTCTTGTAAATTACTTCACGCAATTCACAAACATTATGCATTTGATTTGAGGCAGTAAAATTGTAAACGAATCCAATATGCATTATTTGGATAAATAGGAAGGATGTATAAGCATATATAAATATATATAATGAAAGAGAGAACTTTTAAAAACTGCCAAGAAGTCAATTTATTTATATGCACAAGTGCATCTTTGTATCTAATTATTATTGTATGTGATTTCATTACGGAACTAATATTCAATCTTTCTGAACGAACTGGGTTTGCTTCAAGAGTACTTTGTATAAAGTTTTATAGGGTATTGAAGTTGAAGCCTTGTTACTAAACTGTAAAAAAAACAATAAAAATATATATTACTGTATCCATAAACAAACTATTGTCAGTGATATGACAAAAAAAACAAACATTGGTTTGAGTTTTTATAATAATATAACATTATAACAATGTAATATAAGTTAAAATGTATGCATCAATGGATTATTGCTGTAATTGAACTTGATATTGAAACAGTCATTACAGTTCAATTCTTAAAGGAACAGTATTATTTTAGTGATGCTGGTCAGTATGTTGGGCAAAGGCTAGAGTAGCCTCAGGATGAGTGGAAAGATCAAGACATCTAGCCATGTCTGTCCAATATGGCCAGCCTTAACATAGTTCTGACCCACTGGAAGAGTTCTCTGTGACCAGTTGGAAGAATAAAAGATCTGTCCAGCCACTCCTTGTCATGACTGCCCACTCACTGAGCAGATCCAAATCAAGAGCTCATGTATTGTTCAAGCCAGTGAGGTGAGCATATTTATCACTTTGTCACCCTATGTTGAGTCAGAACAAACAAAATGCTGGAGTTATTGGGACCTCCCAGTGTCTCAAAAAGATAGTTATCTATATTTGTCATACTTGCTGTATATGACAAAATGGTATGGCTGGACCTGTACAAATTTTTCAGATCATTTGAAATATTGCAATATAAGGGATACCACATAGTGTCTAAAGCTTTTCATTACAACAAGATAAATAACGAAAAAGAAAGAACAAAATCTGAAAAATATTGTGTAAATATGCATTTTTGTCAGAACAGCAATCTATATGTAAAACGCTGTTTTATGCTGTGGTAATTATGTATCCCACAAAAGTCTGCTTATACCTTTTTAAATGACAAGCACTTAATAGCTATTGGACTTGCCTCAATGTACAAACAAGAAGCAGGAGCAGCCCACCATCTTTGAAACACATAAAACTCTCACAACACATAAGGTTATTCAGTAACCTCCGAATTGTAATTTCACGGTTTGGTGCAATTTCGGGCCAATTCGTCTGTTAAATAAACTGCGAATTTGCCAAATACTGGTGGATTAACAACAAAATACAATACAATTCGCTGCAGTTCTCTGCAATTCGATGGCATTCGGCAGCACCAAACTTGCCCCATAGATGACTATTGAGTCTTCTATACACAGAATGCTGAATCTCACCGAAATTCTGGCAAAATACCATGAATTTTGGTGTTTAAGTTCGATAGCTTTAAAAGGGAAAATCCCATAGGATTCAATGCTAAAACGTAATATTGTTTGTAATATTTTTTTAAAGGCCGTTTATTCTTTTTCGGCAAAAAAACTTTTTTATGTTTTATAACACTTTTTTTGTATTTTTTAGAGGATTTTTTGGGTCTCATAAGTTTTAACCTCATAAGGACCAATAACGTACCAGTTACGTCGTAAGAAAATGGTCATTTAAGGACCAAGGACCTACCTGGTACGTCACAGGCTTTAAAGCTCCCTTCCTCCCGATACCTCTCTGGCCAGGATCCCGCTGTAGTATGATGACGCCAGTTTCAGGCACCTCCTCGGCACAGCTGGGAGGGTGCCTGAAATGGAGAAGGGTCCTTTGAACCTCTCTTCCTCTTGATCAGGCACAGTTAAAGGAGAAAGAGTGGCATCATTGTAAAGGTCAGTGTGACCTTTCCAGCGATGCCTCTCTTTAACCCAGTGCCGGATTTGGCGCTGGATCGTGGACTTCTACCATAGGTGGCTTACATCCTGGATGTCAGCCAAGCCTCCAGGGCATCCCCGTCCCACTGACATCGTCGCACATGTGCACGATGACATCACTTGGGCAATTAACCCCTAGCTGCCAAAGGATTTTCTATGAAAATCCCTCTGGTGGTGGAAAGGGGGGTCCTTTGGAGCTATAGAGTCATGTTTCATATTATCGGAAAGGCCAGAGCATGGCCTTTCCAATGATACCAAACAAGACCATGTTTGGTGTAAAAGAAAAGAATAAAAATAAAACCAATAAAAAAAATTAAATAAAAAGAAATTATTTTTTTTTTTTAAACTTTGTGTCATATAATAAAACAGGACTTCAAATCGTGTTTAACCATGATGAGCACAAAACGGTCAAATGAGCTCAGCACACAGAGCCAAAAGAGTTAAAAAAGCAAAAAAAATGTAAACATTGGGGGCTCTATTGCAAATCCTAGCGTTAAAACGCGGGCACAAGGGAGGAAAAACTGCGCCCGCAGTATTCCCCCTTGCGCCTGCGTTTTAACGCTGGATTACAATGCAGGTGCAAAAAATGCTGCCTACATTGTTACCGTGCGGTAACCCCCGCGATGCTCGTGGTAGCTCTGAGCGCAGCCACGAGCATCCACTCGATGGAGTCCATAGGACTCCATTGTGTTTCCCCCTGCCAGTCACATGACCAGCCGGATCTCGCCTCGGTCGGCGTAGTGATACGCAGGGAGAGACTGGGGGGACTTTTTCCCCCAGTCTTTCCCTGCTCCCACCGGACGGAGGAGTCAGACAGAGTCGTGGTCCGAGCCGTGGGGCAGGAGGTGAGTATAACATTCATTTTTTAATTTTTTCTGAATGGTGTTAACACCAAGTCCTGGCTGTGGTTAACTTTTTAATGTAAAATGGTTTTTATTGGTTTTATTATGTTCAAACACCAGCAAAAAGACATACAGGGTTATCCAAAGAGATCCGAATTGCTTGAGAAAGGTAACCGAACGCTGAAAATCAGCGTTCGGTTACCTTTCTTGGCCATTCGGCTATCCAGAGAGCAGGCAATTGCCTGGCGAATTGCCTGCACATACGGTGCCTGTTCGGTGCCTGTTCGAGGGCAGTGAAAACCCCATAAAAAAGCACTGCTTCGGCTATTCAGAGAACACAAACCAGCAGTGAAAGGTTCCCCTAATGCCCTGCCATTCGGTGGTTTAATTCGGCAAATTTATTCAGGAGAATCCCATAGACTTCAATGTTAAAAATATTCCCGTTTTAATTCAGTATCTAATAAACCATTCATTATAAAATTCTGCAGCAAAAAGTCTCTTTATCTATAGATTTTTAAGGATACTTTAAGCATTTTTCTGTTTTTTTTTTTGGTTTTTTTTAAAAGTCCTATTTTTTGATTTTTTTTAAGTTTACTTATTTTTTCTGTAACAGCCCTCTTTATTATCATTCCCTGGACCTCCTGTGTAAATTTCAGACATTTTCGCTCAGTAGTTTCTTTGCAAACAGCGTTTCATTTTCACAGATTCATACAAACGGTTTTGATAATTTATTCACTGCCTCCTCTGCGTCTCAGCTGCTTCGGCTGTATGTGATTCAGCTTCTGTTCAGCTGCTTCGCTGCGTGTGATCGGCTCCTGCTCGGGTTTTTCGAAGGTTAATCCAGATGTTTTTGTTTGTTTTCGGCGTGCATTCGGTGCGTATTGCGGTTAGTTTTCATCAGGTTTGCGGTGACTTTTCCCTGCAATTCGGGGGCCCTGTGGTGTTTGCTGAATACACCGCAGGGTCACCGAAATGGGATCGGCAAAAGGAACCGTATTGAAGAGAACGAAAAGTCACCGAACGTGCGGTGACTTTTCGAATCTCTTTGAATAACCCTGATAGTATCAAGATAAATACTCTGGTAAACAGTAGTGTCATAGAGGAAATAACACAGGATATTTGTCTCATAGTCCGATATATTCCTCAACGTATACGCTTCTGAGTAGGAGTTCCATACAAAGAACATTCAGTAAACATTTTCTATCAAAGCTTAACACAGAAATCGTCAGTGAAAGAAAACACACATAAAACATAAGTCTTGAACTAAAATACCAAAAAAAATATAAGAAAATAAATAAAATATAAAAAACACCAAAACCCACCAAGAGACCAAGACAACAGGTAACGCAGCTCAACCTCGGGGCTAGGGATACGACTCAGGTGCAGAGACTGCAATCGTCTGAGCAACAACTACCGCATCGCAACCGACGCATCGATGCTTAGTTACAAAATCCGACCACCAATACCATGTCTGAAAATATCTATCGTACTCATGTTCCAGTGAATGGAGCAGCTCCTCTAGTTCTCTAATATAGCCGACTCTGGTGATCCACTCGAGAACAGTCGGAGGAGCCAACTGTTTCCAATATTTCGGTATAAGTGCCCTTGCAGCATTATGTAAATGAATAGCTAGAGACCTGGTATAACAGGAAACCGATAGCGGGACCACATGCAGAAGGGCGACCGGAAGGGTAAAGGGTAGATCTAGAGAGGTAATATCCTTAATATAGGTCCAGACTACTTCCAAGTAGGACGCAATTACCGGACATTGCCACCATATATGCAGATAAGTACCCCATGCCTTCCGGGATCTCCTACAGTCAGGGGGGTGCATCAGGGTAAATAGCGTTCAGGCGACAGGGGGTTAAATACCATTGCGCCACCAGTTTGTAATTAGTCTCCTGGATGTTAAGGGCCCATGAGGAGAAAAATGTAATCTGGAATACCGTAGACCATTCCTCATCAGTTAACGGGGTTGGGAGTTCAGCTGACCATTTCAGTGCACAAGACGGTAAATTATCTGATTGGGCAGCTATTAACATCGCATAAATACTCGAAAGTAAGTGTGGGGGTGGGGGATCAGTAGTGCAGAGTTTTTCGAAAGGTGTCAGATTGATGGGTGTAGGAGTAGGGTTTTAAAGAATGTTGTGGGAAATAAAATGCTGCAGTTGCGAGTAGTTAAACGATGCCATGGGGGTAATCAAGCGGTCACTTAGTAGGACACTAACCGATTGTAGACCTTCTGGACCTAGAAACGCCTTGAGAGGTATATAAGGGCCGTCTAATGTCAGGCCCATGAAAGATGGGGTCCGCCCCGGGGGGAAAGTCAGGGTTGCTCGTTATCAGGGTAAGTAAAGAGGGCAATGGAGATAAACCCCGTCGGGCTCGGAACCTTCGCCACAGTCGGAGAGTCGGGTAGATCTTAGGATGGTGGTGAGAGCTCAGGGACTCAAATGGGGCAGTCTGCCATGGCATCGAGACTATAGGGAATCTAGCAAAAAGTTGCTCTAAGGGAACCCACAATTTATGAGGGGGGAACATGGACCAGTCTCTAAGACGCGTAAATATTACAGCCAGGTAATAAAGTTCCAAGTGTGGAAGGCCCACACCCCCTCTTGACTTAGGACGAGTGAGGCCCATGTAAGCTAACCGGGATCTACCCCCCGCCCATATAAAGTTCAGAAAGATGGATTTAAGCAAGCTAAAAAAGGAGGGTTGGATGGAAATTGGCAAGGTTTGAAATAAATACAAAAATTTCGGGAGGATAGACATTTTTATGATGTTAATACAGCCAAACCAGGAGAATTGTGGTTTGTTCCAGTCTCGAAGGTCTCGGGTCACTCGGTTAAGTAAGGGCGAATAGTTCAAGTCGAATAGAGTCGCCAGATCTGAGGGAAGTTGTATACCCAAATATTGTATGGCTGTCCCAGGCGACGAGAAAGGAGCAAGTCTTTTCAATGTCACCTTAGTAGAAGGTGTAATACCTATCCCTAACAACTCACATTGATCCACCTTGATTTTAAAATTCGACACTGCTGCATACATATCAACCTCCCGTAAGAAAGCTGGAATAGAGCTTACAGGATCCAGGAGGGTGAGACGCACGTCGTCAGCGAAAGCCAAAATCTTATAATGATGAAACGGTAGGGTCATACCCTTGATGTCATCATTGTCTCTAATTCACTGGAGGAACGGTTCTAAGGTTAGTATAAAGAGAAGGAGACAGAAGGCATCCCTGGCGTGTGCCATTCCTAATAGTCACCGGGTCTGAAAGAACCCCATTGAATCGCAGGACCGCTGTCTGGTCTGTATACATCGCAGAGATCCATGCCATCCATTTAGGACCCAGGCCAAATTTTTTCAAGACTGCTAACAGAAATGTCCAGTCTACTCTGTCGAACGCCTTTTCGGCGTCCACAGAGAGAAGAACCATTGGTGTGCCAGTAGACTGCGCTCTATAGATCATACTAATGGCCCTAAGGGTGTTGTCCTGGGCACCGCGCTGTGGGACAAAGCCTACCTGGTCAGGATGTACTAAAGAGGGAAGTAAGGGGTTTAAGCGTATAGCCATCATCTTCGCCATGAGTTTAACATTGGTGTTTATTAAAGAAATTGGACGGTCGTTTTCACAAATTAAGGGTTCTTTTCCAGACTTTAGGATGAGGACAATCGTTGCCCGGAGCGCAGATCCCGGGAGTTGTACTCGCCCATCTAGGGCATTCAGGGAAGCAAGGAGACGAGGACCCAAAGAAGGCAAAAACATTTTGTAGTAAGCTACTGAAAAGCCATCAGGTCCGGGGCTCTTGTCTGAAGGGGTGGCCTTGAGAGCTGCAGCCAGCTCCCCCATGTTAAAAGGGGCATCTAGGGCTTCTGCATCAGCCGGGGGAATCGACGTCTGGAGTGATTTATCTAAATAGTTAAGCAGGTCCTGACGGGATGGCGGGACTGGTCAGCGGGAATACAGGGATTGATAATAAGAGGTGAACTGATCTATTATATCTGAATTTAAATACAGTAAAGGGCCAGATGGGGATTTCAGTTTAGGAATATAGGTAGCTTGGTATTTATGTCGCAGGGCCCTGGCCAACAGTTTGCTACATTTATTGCCGTGCATATAAAAATAATGTTCCGTTAGCAGAAGCGAGCGACATGCCTGCTGGTGTAAGAGCTGTCGAAGGTCAGCTCTCAACGCCATCAAGGCCGTATAATGCTCTACCGATGCCGGGCCTTGTGTAACGGCTCAATAGCCTGGATCTCTGCGAGTAAAGTCTGGATCTTAAAAGTCTTGGCTTGTTTCCGTCGTGCTCCTATTTGTATGAGGGTTCCCCGTACAACACATTTATGGGCTTCCCAGAGTATTGGAGCTTTCACATCATCCGTGTCATTATCTTCAAAATATTGAGGTATAACCTTAGCAACACAGTCCCGTTCCACCCCATCCTGGAGTACCGTGTCATTCATGCAAGGCAGGTCCGGGAGAGAAAGGGATAAGAATACCGGGGCACGGTCGGACCATGTGATATTCCCTATATGGGCTGACCGAATTAAATGTAATTCATGATGTCTCATTAGAAATAGATCCAGACAAGAATACACCTTTGCCGCAGCTGATAAAAAGGTGTAGACTCGGCCTACAGGGTGCATAGCTCGCTAGCAATCAACAAGGCGGCCAGCATGTAGAAGCTGAAGAAACCGGCGTCTCTTGGAGACGGGCATAGACAATGCTTCCTGGGCTGCCTCACCTGGCGAATGAGGTGAAATATTAAAATCGCCGACGCATATCAATATTCCTTCAGTAAATTTTTATAGCTTCGCTAGGACTCTGTCCATCAGTGCACATTGCTTAGTGTTAAGATGGTAAAAGTTGGCCAGAGTCACAGGCGTAGACCCGAGCAGGCCCTTTATGAACAGATAACGCCCATTCTGGTCGGAGCATTGTGCATGGAGCGTGACTGGGACATGGGTTGTGAGAAAAATCGCTACCCCCCTGGATTTGGATTTCGGGAAGGTGCTATAGTAAATTGTGTATAGTAATGAGAATACAAACGCAAAGCAGCACCGGTGCAAAAATGCGTTTCCTGAAGAAACACCACTTCTCCTCCCATGCGCTGCAAGTCATGAAGTGCCATGCGTCATTTGGCGGGGTGTTTTAGACCTCTCACATTGAGAGGGATTAACTGCAGGCTAGTCATGGCTTAGGCAGCGGTGGAACTAAGTTCGTATTAGAGCTGGAGCAGAACATGCATCATACAGCTCGACTCTCGCATCCCACCCGAGGAAGCGCGTAAGAGCAGCAACTTGAAGTGTATCGGTGGGTAATAAACAATAAGGAAAAATAACAAAAAAAACAGAAAAGTCGCGTTGGTGCACCGGCCCCACTAGGGCCAAGACCCTAACGGGGTCAAAAGAGATCAGAGTGATATAGGACAAACGGTCCAGTCGAGGCAATACAGGCATAGCACCGCGTGGGGAGGGCGGCATATGGCCGGTAACAGGGCCAGTGAAGAGAATCATGTAAAAACAAAGCATAAAAACGTAAATGTAAACCAATACAATGGTCTCCGGATCAGACCAAGATCATACAGAGCAGAATACCCGGGCATACGAATTATAGCAACAATAAGTAGCAGTAAGCAAAACAACCCAAATGTGAGCGATGGCTGAGGACTACCCCACACCAGAGCAGTGTAAAGGAGTGACCCGTTACTCGCGTCCCTTGCAAAAGCCAGAGAAACGACATATATAAAAAATATTGTCAGACGTCCAAAAAAGTGGACGTGCACTCCATCTCATTGAACAGTGAAGCAAAACTGTAGATAACAACAGATAGACGTACTGTTCAGAGCTGCAACACGTGGATGAGAGTTGAGGGAGGGAGCGACAGGGTCAGATCATCGCGTTCACAACCAGGGTGCGGGTCAGTCCATAAGCCAAGGAGGGAAATATAAGTTAGACGGAAAAAAATCGGTAAGCGACCCATCTACAGGGGATCCACATGGTCAAGGGTTTTCCCCTGCGGGCTTCCATGAGGGTGCCGGCGCCCCCCCCGTGCTGTGCGCCAGGGTTGGCGTTGAGGCAACAGAGGCGGTGGAGCATTCGGATCGCCTCCAAACCATCCTTTGGCAGCAACAGGGGGGAGACCCAAAGCGAGCATGAAATCAAGGACATCTTTAGGCACAGCAATACTCAGTTGTCGGTTCTCATGGCGAACATGAAGGGCAAACAGGTAGCTCCAATGGTACCGTATTGAATGCGCACAAAGCTGATCTGTCACAGGCTTCAATACCCTTCTAGCCAGAAGAGTGGTCCTGGAGACATCCTGATATAGCCACAAAGTGTTGCCGTCGAAGATTATCATGGGTTGATTTCTCGCCGCCCTCATCACTTCCTCTTTCAAAGAAAAAAGATGGACTCGGCAGGTGACGTCTCTCGGGGCTGCAGATGGTGCCCCGGGCCTCGGAGAGCTCTGTGTGCACGGTCTAGCTGTATAGGGGTATCGGGGGGGGGGGGTCGTTGTAGCAGTTCGTTAAGTAAAGTTTGCAAGAGAAGACCCAAGTCCTCAGTCCCCTCAGGCTCAGGCAGGCCTCGGACTCGTATATTATTTCGTCAGCCCCTGTTGTCTAAGTCGTCCACCCATCTGTAGAGGAACGCAATTTGGGAAGCCTGGGTATGCAAAAGAGTAGTAGTATGTTGGTACTGTGTAGCGTCTATCTCCCTGTCATCTTCCAGATCCTGTACCCTGCTGCCCAGCTGCCTAACGTCTGCTCCAAGCTCCGCAAACCTGGCATGAAACTTCGCCTCTAGCCTGGTAAACATAGATTCACCCTCACCTCAAGATCCTCCCCTCCGTCCACTGGTGGTGCTGGGCTTCCTGGGCCGCTCGAATCGTGCACAGCCATCTTGGATTCACGGCCTACATGAGATGGTGCCGCTGCTCCGCTGAGATATTGCCGCATTGGGGAGGCGGGGGGGGAAGGCGCCGGGGTGATCGGTCCGCTCACCAAGGTCTTGTCCTTCTTATTTTGCCCCATGTCTCAGTTAATGGCCTGCTAAAGAGCTCGTACTGGGTGCCCGGGTGAAGAGCTCTGCAATCAAGCGGCCATTCCGGATTTATCGAAGCCACGCCCCCTCTGTGGGTAACTTTTTGCTAACCACAGCCAGACATTAATCAGCGGTAGTAGATTGCAATCCTAACGCTGATTAACACTTTGAGCTCCACATGTTAAGTATAGGGAGCACAAAGTACAGTAACCTCGCGCTGAAAAGCGCAAGGTACCAAACGCAAACAGGTTAATTAACCCATTTGCGTTTGGATTGTAATATGCAGTAAACACCGCAGCTTACGTTAATGCTAACGCAAGTGAGCGTTAACGTTTGCGTTAAGTGTGTAATGTGGCCCTGGGTATTTCTAAACTCTGGACTAAATATAGAAACTATTTAGCTGGGGTCTTTTTTGGTGGCTGTAGATTTTGGGGGTCAAAGTTCGAAAAATGTGTGTTGGAATATGGTGTTAAAACGGGGACGTTGATAGGTACAGGTTTTCCATGTTAGGTCTGCGTTTTAGCGTGTGGCATGGGATGCACCCTTATTTTTTAATTTGTAACAGACTTTATTATTTGGACACATTTTTAGGAGTCTTTCATTTTTTGCAGTTCGTCGGAATTCGCTGATAGCAATTTGGTTGTTATTGGTGCAATTTGGTGTTTTTTTCCGATGAACAACAACAGTGGCTCCAATTTCGGCAAAATACTGTGACTATTTGCTAAATAGTGAATTCACTGTATTTCCCATGAAATGGAATCACCGAAATACAGCGAAATGGAAGAAGGAGTGGGCAGTTAGTTTTCTAACCTTGGCAGATTTATTGGAAAAACTGTCAATGTTTTCGCCCTACATGGGCTTGATAGGCCCATGTGGGGTCGAAATGATGCAAATTTTTCCGATTAATCTGCCAATGTTGGAAAACTGAGTGCCTGTTCATTGCTTGCTTGCTTTACTGTATATTCAATTAGTATAATAATTTTTAACGACTACAACCCTCTAAATAAGTTCTACTTCGATACCCAAGTTTTAAAATGTAAGAAGAACGCTATAATTTCATAGATTTTGGATAAACAATGACCACAGCTCAGCTCATTTTAATGACAATAACATAATGATATGAGCCTCTTCTCAGAGTTTCACTGTCTCACAGTCAGAGTCGTGGTCTCGCAATATCCCTGCTGTTTCTCATTTGCACTCTCCTCTGGTATATCTCAATCTGCAGATCTCACTTGAAAGGCTAATACAGATTGTACAATTAGATAATTGCCGAGCTTTAATGATGAGCTGACTCGAGGAAGAATTTCTCTGCCAAGACAAATTAATGCAATTGCATAGTACATCATTGTAACTACTTTTCTTATCTTTGCAAGAAATAAAGAAACAAATAACTTGGTATATAAATGTCCACCTTGCATGCAGGGGTGTGGAAATTTTTCAAAATCTTTTTGTCCAACGAACTAAACCAGCAGCCCAATCTACATATCTTGACATGAAAAATAATTTTAATGAAATAGTATTTTAATACGCCCCCCCCCCACAGTGAATATAAAAACATACTGCTAGTTACTCCACTGAACACACTGCCAGGGACTAACACAGCTGCACAACACCACACAATCACATGTGAATGTGCACACCCTTTGCAACCCTTTGTTGACAAACACCAGCATTTCCCAAAACTAAAAGGGTTATTCAGAAAGCACCGAAATTTCAGTGCTTTCTTGTTCTGCGCACTTCCGTGCGCTTTGTTGATTCCAGTTTTTCGACCCTGCGGTGAATTCACTATTCACCACAGGGTCCTTGTAGTACACCAAACTTGGAGCAGCTGAAAATCGCTAAACAGACTGCCAAATGCCACCGAACAGAACGGCACCGTACTGACTGCTGAATGCTGCCGAACTGCAGCAAAAAGAACCCTAAACTTTGTCATTCTTTAAAAAGTTTTAAAAACAATAGAAATGCATGAAAATGTGTGGAAATAATAAAAAGTATGGGAAAAAATAATAAAAAAATCTGTTACAGAATAATAAAAAAAATAAGCCTTTAAAAAAAAAATAGAAGTCAAAATTTTTGCCAAAAAAATACAAAACAATTTCCAAAAAAATAAATAAATAAAAGTTTTTTCCTGAAAATGAAAAGACTTAACAGTTGAATAAAAAAAATAAGAAATAAAAACTTTTTTTTTTTACACATTGAATCCTATGGTATTCACCTGTTTAAACCTGTCAAACGGGACCACCAAAAATCAGGACACTTCCCAGAAACTTTGGTGCAGTTCGGCATTCTTTGAATAGATTAACCATTACTTCTCCATGGAACAATTTCACTGCTGTCAAAGATTGCTGAATTACAGCGATGTGCGGCGCACTGCACCATATTTCACTGTCAATTTGCTAGTATTTGGCGAATTGACAGCTTTCTGATAGCCGAACTGCCACAATATTGCACTGTACGGTGAAATTCTCCCTTTGCGATCACTCTGCAAACCAGCAGGATCTCGCGAGAGGCATCCACGAGCTTAGCGATCGCTACGGGGAAGGTTGCTGGACTCGGCGTCTGCCAGCGATCTGCTAGGGAAACCGGGACGCTAAGAGAAGATTAGCGAACACAAATTTTTCCCCTTACCGTTCCGGTTTTAGCTCAGGGCACGCGATAGTGCCCCCTGTGGGCTCCCTCACTGTTCTTGTTCCCTGTCACTCACATACAGGGGGAGGGGAGCTGCTGACATCACCATGGAGCCATGTCTGAGTAGGGGAGAGAAGTCCCATGCAGGGAATAAGCTGCTGCAAATTTCAGCAGCTTACAAAGAAAACTATGCAAATCAAGTATATCTTGCAACCAGCAAAGGACCACCAGTTGGCATGGACATACTTCCAATTCCAGATACTCCAAAAAATAAATAATTACCGACTCCTTAATGTGGTCAAATTGAAAAAGATTTTAATCCACAGCGAGCAGCAGAAGACAACCTTTCGACGCAATGATCTTGACAAAGACCATTACATCTAAACGTTGTCTTCTGCTGCTCACTGTGGATTAAAATCCTTTTCAATTTGACCATATTAAGGAGTCGGTAATTATTTATTTTTTACAAAGAAAACTAAGCATTCTGCAGAAAGATCAACCTCAGCTTTGCTCTGCCCATCCAGCGAGCTAAAAGAGCATAAATAGTACCAGCCCAACATATAAATCTTAATGATCTCGGTGTTTGGCTATATTAATCTGGCACCCTTGTTGCGTGTATATAAGAACTCCCTCAGGACTGGAATTGCTTATTACACCAACCTATCAATTGGGCTAAAAGGGTATAAATAGTACCAGCCGGGCGCTTATATCTTTTTGCTCTGGGCGTCGGGCTATATTAATTTGGCACCCCTGTTATAAGAACCAACCTCAGGATTGAAATTGCTTAGTGCACCAAACTATCAATTTTTGTTATCCTTGCTGGCAGCAAGGAAGCATAGACCTCAATCCCTCAGACCTTGCACCAGGAGTCAAACCCTGGTTTCTGCATTCGCTACTTAAATATGGGTCAATGGTTGTTTGTGCCATTAAAAGATGGTGCCCTATGCGTCAATAGTCTCATTCGGCAGGCATTAAAAGCAAGTAAATATGATATTTTTATATTTACTTCCTTTTCTTTCTTTGCGTTTTCCATGCCCACCTCAAGAGGCACTTTGGATAAGCAATAAGGGTGTATACCTAGGTAGAGATAAATAACAACAAACTGAGCATGTGTGACTGAGTTGCTCCACCTCCCTCTTGCTCTGTGAGCTGAGGGGAGAGCGGTGCTGGACTTTCACCCTCAGCTACTGCAGAAACAGGACAGAAATCAATACACACTCAGAGAAAAAAGGACAGCAGAGAGAGGTACAACAACGAAAAGCATAGACACACAGCAAGAAAAGGAGCAGAGAGAAAGACAGAATGATAAAGCAGAGAGAGCTTGAAAAGGAGCAGAGAGAGAGAGTGCGAACAAGAGACAGACCGCACAAGAAAAAGTGAGTGACTGAGGCAGTTTGAGTGAGACTGTGAGTATGTAAACCATGAAAGAGCGCAAGTGAGTGTGTCAGCGGGTGAATGAGTGAGTCTGTGTGCGAGCGTTTGTGAGCGAATGTGAGTGTGTCTTGCTTTCACAGTTGCAGAGATGCCGATATTCAGTTCTTTAGTTTCCCGAGTCTGAGATCCCGACCGTGCACAGGGTTTCATATGCACAGCTTCTGCTAGTTCATGTGAAGCTTTCATGAGTGGAGTAGTCGGCGGGGAATATACAGGAAGTGGGAGCTGAATAAACACCCCTAGTTGAGGGGCATGGCCAGAGAAGATGAAATGACAGAGTTTAAAGCAAGAAAATAAAACATTTTTACACATTTTTAAAACTTATATTGATTTATTCTAGTTTGTCTATAGGTATAAAATTGTTTGAATGGCAATTTAATCCACGTAATGTAGCTCAGCACCTGCACTGCAGTCATCCTGACTTGCGTTATTTGTGTAGGTCTTGGCAGGGCCAGAGTAGGAATAAAAAGCAGCCCTAGGAAAAAAGTTTTAAACCAGCCCTGTAAGTGAAAATGACAAAAGGATACTAGCTATACGATAAGAAAGGGCACATGGGTGGGATGTCGAGCGTAATGGTGGCTTAACTTGGGAGCTCCACCGACTGGACCGGCTCCTTCTTCATTTGCACCCCGTCCTGACCGGATGGGCAAGTCGCACAAGATCCCCCACACTCTTGGACCCCTGGAGATGAGCAACAGTTGCTTGGCCGGCTCTATCCACTCATTCCTTGCCCAGTCAAAGGCCGCAGCAGGGCCGATCGACAACATGGTGGCCACTCCATGTTCCTCTGCCCCAGCTCTCTGGCAGGCTCATTGGGGACCTGGGATCCTCCACAAGACGTCAGCCAGTTGCAACAATCCAATGAGCGAAGCTCTGGAGAGTCCCATAGCTCCTGTGGGCAAGATCCCCAGCCCTAAACTATTATAACTCTGCGAGCAGATGTTTTCTCCAACTTAGTTTGCGTCCTTCAATACACTGCTCTGGCTGCATCACCAGCTGACTCCCCAGACTCTTTCAGCCACTATCACCTTAATACCCAAACCAAAGATCATGACATGTGCATGCATTATCTCAAGACTTGAAGCTTTTTGAAAAAATCATTGGTTTAAGATTGGCACATTACATGCCATACCTGGCGCATCCTGACTGGGCTGGCTTCATACCAGGAGGGATAATACCACTAGAGCTATCAGCCTTATTCATGCTGGCTCACAGTCCGGATCTGTGCCTACTTTGCTCCTTTACACCAACACAGAAAAAGCCTTTGATGTTTATGGGCCACTGGCCCTTCATGTTTATGACCCTCCAACACCTGGGATTTTGCCTGAATATTCTCACATGGATACCAGCCCATTATGCACACCCAACTGCTAAAATCGCTTTAAATGGCATCCTCTCTGCCCCGTTTACCATACAAATTAGCACTGCAACAAGGCCTTTCACCCCTGTTGTTTGCGCTGTCCTTAAAATCCCTTCTACAGGCAATCCGTTATGAGTCTTCGATTTATGGGATTTGCAATAGGCACCATGAACATAAAGTAGCAGCCTACGCCGGCGACTTATTTTTTATTCGACAACCCTGAATTTCTATGCCTTCCCTCATTAAAATTCTTCAAACATATAGCACACTCAGCAATTACAAAATCAACATGGGTACATCAGAGATTCTGAGGGTTGTTGTGACGCCAGCTCTCTGCTCACGCCTTCAAAATTCCTTTAAATTCCGATGTTGCACAACCTCCCTAAAGTATTTTGGCATCTACTCGCTCCTAATACTTCAGACCTTTACACTTCCAATATTCTCCCCTTATTACAGACTATAACAGATCTCACTAGATGGTTGCACTCCCATATCACCTGGTCTGGGCGTATTAGTGTCCTGAAGATGAACATCCTCTACCTTTTCTAGACCTTGACGATTCAGGTCCCACCTGCCTTCTTCCACTCTTTGCAGTCTCAATTTAATAAATATATCTGGGACTGCAGACAGCTTCGCCACTGTGTCCTGACAGCCCCTAAGTACCGGTGAAAGTTGGCTTTGCCGCATCTTCAGCGGTGTTACCAGTCCATTCGTCTTCTGCGCCTGGTGGAGTGGAGTGGAGTGTGGTCTCACAAGGTTTTAGCTCAATGGTGCCATTACAGTGAAGACTATAAAATATACAAATCAGATTGCTATCACCCAAGAAAGGTGGACAGAACTGAAATGTCTAGGAAGTTCTCTTCAGAGATGCAGCATCTACCAATAATCCTTTCAGCCTTTTAAGGCTAATACCCTGCTAGGCATCTTGAGGTAGAGTACCAACAACAAGAATATTCAAGGGCTTGATCTTTTTGTGATAAACAGATGGATACCATTGTGATAGATTTCCATATTTCATTCCATTCTTCTTCAAGAGTCTTATTCAAGTCTTCACTCCACCTGACATGTAGGGCATAGTACAGTATTTGGTTGATTAGGAGACACTCTAGGCAACAACTGAAGAATGAAACTAATGCAAGGATCTGTCCTTACAGTTCCAGTTTTCAAAACTTGAGTTTGACTTTGCAAAAGGGCTTCTTGGCTGATATTATAACTCACAGAAACCTGTTAATAAGATTGAGGGAATTACAACTGCTGTATCACACACCAACAGAGCTGCCATCAGAGGGTGAAAGCCCATGACATGTTCAGGGGCTCAGTGGCCTCAGGGGGTCCCTCCATGCCACCCACGACTGGCCTAGCAACATACCAACAAATTTCCCAGTGGGCCACAGCATCTGCATCCGGAAGATCACTCTGACTCACCACTGAGGGAGTGGTTAGTTTGGTCTGCACCACATAGAGGTGCAGACCGATCGCTGTCCCACCAGGGTAAAGGGAACACTTTTTATATCCTTGCTGGAAAGGAAGCGGAGGCAAAATATATATTTTTTAGCCAGTTTACTGAGTGCAGCTAAGGGAAAGTGCCTGACCAGTGCTTTACTAAGGGCCATATCAATTCTGATTACAGCCTTGCACACCAACTACATGAAAACATCTCAAATGTAAGTTATATAAGGTTATTTTATCTTGTAAATATGGAAACTATATTGTTCTATAGGAATATGTGGAATTTTTGTCAGATTTCCCATGGCTGTTGTTGCAAATTAACTATATCTACAAGTTAAAGGGCAGCATCATCCTTGCGTTCACCCTCTGCATGAGTGAATAATGTGTGTCCAGTAAAAACAAGGCATGTGTGTGTGCAATGAATTTGTTTGTGAGCGTGTATTGTGTGTATATATGACAGATATGTGTGTATAATATTTAATTTTGTGTATTTTCATTATATGTCCTTTGTGATTCAGTAAGAGAAGCACGCACTTGATTGAATGTAATCAGGAATGCTGGGATGCATCACAGTGGGTAGATGAACCTGATGTTTTTGCGGGGGAATTAAAATGTTACTGTAATCCCTTTTTCGAATAATTCTTTAAAAACAAAAATCTTACTACTAGGTTGAAAAGAAATAGTAAAGCATTTGTTTGCCCACTGTTGGATTAAAGCCTTCTTGGGCCTGGAGCTGAAGAGTTGGGTGTGCCTCTGCCCCCTTCTTCTCATCTCCCAATGTGTCATTACCAATAGCTGATTGGCAACTTCTGACCTAGAGGGCAAGAACAACCTAGTGGCCCATAGTTCAGCAACTCTGCCCCCAATTAAAGTGCGTCAGCCGCTCATCTCTACTCCTCCTTGCATTCTCCGCACTGATTTTTACTTATAATTATCGACCGCAGTCACATCTCTCTCCCTTATAGCCCCTATGTTAATCCAGCCCTGTGTTTGTCCATTTAACTATTTGCAGGACCTTGTTGAGAAATTCATATGGCCATCCTGCAGGTTACACTACAGTTACAGACTGTCATTGCTTTTAATATATGAATAGTAATTTTATCACTTCTGTTAAAGAAATGTATTATTTCATGGGAGTAAAAGATTAATTGCTTGCTTTATCATGTTTGTCCATCTAATCACTGTTTAATGTCTGCCCATCTTTTTCATGTCAAACACATTTGCACCAATTTGAAGGAAGAAAAACAGGCAAAAGAAATATTATGCAAAGAGAGTTTATTTGTATCAAATGATGGCACAAATGATTCTGTGATACAGGGGTCCCCTTTTAAGCAATCTTCTTGCTTGTTCTTACAAATCTGACACCTCCAGCTTCTGAGATCTGAAACAAAAAAATTCAGAATTATTGTTACACAATAACAAATATAAAAGTCCTCTATTAAAAATGTAAGAACCTGAAGACAAGAAAAAAAAGCAAGTAAATCTGGAATTATAGTAAGTCCATCATTACAGATGCCTTTCCAAAGCATTCAGGATACATTGCATCGTGATGGGAAGTTGACGGGTTTAGCCCTACACAACCAAGTATTTTTTGTTGAAAAAAATATCATGCAATCTATTTGAAACAGGGCATGCACAGTTAACACTTAAACATAGGGCAAAATTGCAGTTTTGCGTAAGGATTGTTACTCTGTGGTAGTTAAACGATTGAAATTTAAATTTTGTTGATTTTTAGCTGTTCATGTATTAATTTATCCTTACAGAAATATTGCTAGGATGATATGTTCTAAACTCTAGATGGTGTCCCTTATCTTACAGAAGTTTAAATGGAATCTGAACTTTAGGATACAAGCAGAAACAATTATAGCAACATGTATCTTATACAGCAGTGAGTGACCTCAGAGCTCTCCCTGTATCATGTCCTTTCTCTGACTGCTGTATTACAGCACTAAATGTTGTTGAACTTTATGTACACTGAGGGTGGGGGCTGCTCATTTTCAGTAATAGAGGGTGATAGGAGATCAATTTAGTTTCCCTCCAAGGATGAGAACATTAATCTTATGCAAATTGAGTTTTATATACAAATTTTTGGTTTTCAATCAGGGTTATTCAGAGAGTGTGAAAAGCAGGAGAATGGCTGGAGAATGAAAAATTCTAGGTCAAAATAGCCGATTTGGAAAGTGAGATGAAAGGGAGAATTTTTCTGGTTTGGCTATTTTGACCTAGAATTTTTCATTCTCCAGTTATTCTCCTGCTTTTCACGCTCTCTGAATAACCCTGTATGTAATACATTAAACAATTGTGCATATTTTGTAGTCAGTTAAAATTGACAATATGTGAGCATTCAATTTCACTTGAGAAACAAATTATAGTAGTGAGGTTTGCTCTCGGGATGTTGTAGATAATATTTAGTCAGGAAAGTCTGATTGAGTGTAATGGACTTACATTTACAGGGTTTGCTAAAGTTCAAAACCCTTAGCAGTTGTAAAATATGACTCCCTTGATGTTTCACCAACCTTTATACTGTCACTGCATAATGTAAGTTGTAGTTTTAGTTGAGAATTCACCCTTTGGCCTCCAATCTTTTACAATGTCTTCAGACTCAGAGTTCTCATTAACAGATATTATTTTTTTCAACGGTTTTGGGGCTAAACCTTCATTAACCCCTTCACTACCAAGGGATTTTCTAGAAAACCACTGTCAGGAACCAGTGTTTTTTGGGAAAGAATTTTAAAGAATTATATAGTAAAATGTATTTGTTATTTGGTATTCCCAGTATATTCCTTACTGTTATAACCTATTTGGCAGAAAGATGTTGCCATCTGCTGGCCAAAAGGAATTACTTCACTTCTGGCTCTGTCCAGGATGAGCTGGGGAAATGTCAGTCAGACACATTTGCAGCTGGTTTTAAAAAATAGTGTTAGTACCTTGGGCATCGTGCCATAGTGCTAAACCTTAGCGGCATGTTCTGCAGCCAAAATGCAAAGGAATTTTATTTTCAAAATACAAAATTTGTTTGCATTGCTCCTGTGAAACACCATATCAACTATACTCAATATCAGGAATATTGAGTACAATCGATCTTGCTAGTGAAGGGGCTAAAATGTCTTTGACTGCATCTCCCAACGGTGCTTCAAGGCTTCTGCACTTTTCAACTCTTAACAATTACTAGGCTGATGTTCATAAGCATAACTAAAGAGGAGAGAAGTAGCAGTCCCTCTAAAAATGTTAACTTTTTGAAGGAGGGATAATAAAATATAGGATTATTTATCATCCCCTCATGATGTCCACCTCTCTCTGGTTTTCAGCTTATAATGTCTTAAAATATACCTTTATTCCAGCACTATGAAGGAGACTGTAGCATTGACAGGCCGAGAGCACTCACTGCAGGAAGCAATAGGGTCTGTCACTCTAAAAATTGGCTAGAGTGCGACTAGCTCACATGAAACAAATTGGATGCCTCTAAATGCTTTTATATTGGGAGTCATTGGAGAATCAGCTTCAGATAAATTAACCTAAACAAAGTGAAACTCCAGAATGATGTCCAGCGGAAGCTCATTTACAGACTTTTGGGTGGAAGGACACCTTCTGCTTCAGAAAGTTGTCACAATGTTCAGGTACAGGACTTGAGGGGGTATTTAGTAAAATGGTTATGGTGCCTTTATATTCTCAATATACTCTGGTAAATTAAAAAACTAATGTAGCATTTTTTGTTTCATGGTGTGTTCTAGCAAGAAATTAGTCCATGATAGACCAATGAGTGGCAAAAGAGGGGCTCTTGGTTGGATTACTGGGATATATACCCCAGCAATGTAGTCAATGAAATGCCTGGCTATTGGCCAGCCAAATGGGTTACAGTGCACAAAGAGCCCTTGTAATGCCAAATGGCTGCTGATAAATAGCCAAAAAATGGAAATCAGCCAATTACAGAGCTTATTTTCAGAATTCTCTCACTGGTCAATAAATTCTTACCTCCACAAGTTTTCCTCCGGAAATTTCTGCTGTATGATGGTATTTAGGGAAATCCACTATAAGTTTTCCACCTTCCAGTTTAACAGTTGTCTGCCAATGAATATTTTTTATTAGATTTAGTATATAACACATTTATCCACAGTGGCCTGTCGTAATTCCCATTAAAAAATTATTTCTAACTACACTGTAGAGAAACTAGATTAGGTAACGAAAATGCAAGCTATAATATTGCAAGAAAATAATGTTCACAGAAATAGGTACTTTTGTTGAAAATATTAATGAAACACATCAAAATATTAAAATATTCATGAGATATGTGAAATGTGTTTTAGATTGCACCCGCTGTGATTGATTCAGATGACAGAGAAAGTGTGTTCTTCCTTTTGATATTAGTAAATTGGGGTAAACATAATATCGGAAATGCATCTTTTTTAAAATATCTTATTCTAGTGAATAATATATTGTAGTTGAGATGGCAGAAATAATTTTAAATATTCTGTTTATTTAATTAGGGGGTTATACAGTTATAGCCCACATCTCATGAATAATTCAACAATATGAAATATTGTTAAAATGTATAAGCTGCATAAAAGGGAAATGTGATTTGGGAGGCCTATACCAAGTCTGATAAGATAAAACATATTTGGCCATTGAACATATGAGTTCATTCTTTCTTTAATATCTCAATTTCACATCAGTATACAACAGTTATAATGATTAAAATAGTCTACATATTTGTATATTAGTTAAAACGATACTCTGTGGTTAAAATGGAAAGGGGAAATGGAGGGATTGTACACCCTCTACACCCCCTCTCATTTTAACCCTTTAGTCTTATGAAACTTACATCAGTACTGGGCTCCCTCAATGCTGCTCGGATGTTCCATGCTGCCCCTTCCTGTAAGCTGCAGCATGTCACATGACTGTGGGGAGGCAACCAATCCAATTGCTTTCAATGCAGTGTGCATGAAGAGCCAATGGAAGGGGTTGGTTTTTGAATGTTCCTTTAGCCAGGAACCTAGGCTCGGCACCAGATTATGGGTGGAACTAAGTCTTTGCACTTGGACAGTAGTGAAGGAGTTGTGCACTGAATGCCATCACATTGAGTGATCACAGTGAAATAGAGTGCCCCTTATAACACTTTTGCCTTTACATTATTTAAAAAACTTAATTTTCTCATTTTGATACTTTAATATTTTACCCTTGAATAAAGGCAGAGTTTGTACAATGTGCATTTGCCTTTTAGAGAGGGGACTGAGGACTGATGCCTTGTATAGACTGGCAAGACATTTCGATGAATTCTCTGGAGAGGCCTTTGTCAGACAACACAATATTCAGTAAAGTTTCGAGCTTCTAGTGATGAAGCAAGGAATTAAAGTTCTGCCTTATAGAAGCTAAACCAATCATAAAGTTCACATAAAATATCTTGGCTGTGTATCTATGGCCAAACGTTTACAGTAAACCTTTGCTTCTATGAGTTTTTGGAGTCATGAAAGTGAAATCCAGTGCATTATCATAGGAAGTATTTTCATAGTTTATAGTTTGTACAAGCACCACCAAGACCCATGACTTTTCTTCCTGAAGGGTAGAGCTCAGATGACAATAGGAGCATGTAGGTTTCTACTTTTCACAGAACTGTGAGATTCTTATGCAGAAATCTATAACCTTTTCTGCACATTAACAGAAAATATCTCACCTTGAACTTCTTGCCACCCATGGTTTCCATATCAGCCTCCTGGCCTACGGTGAACTTGTTGGTTAAAGTATAGCCTGGGTAAATATTGGACCAAACAAAGTCATTGCCATTCTGGACAACTTCGGAGACATGCTTGAAGTCTCTGCCTTTCTCAATTTTCTCCTCAGGAATGCCTGGATGAATTAAAACATAAATATAAAATTATATATATTTTAGTGTATTTTATCCATTACAAAGGGGAATTCATCTACACATATTTGCTATACCATTTATTGAAATACATTTAATTTTTATAATGCTTGGCAGGTGCTGTATATGAATTGCTGCAATTTAAACGATTGGGATCATTAACTTAAGAGGTGGAGTGCCTCTTCCACTCTTCCTTTAGCTCACACCTATATTGTATATAACTGGCAAGTGTACTTATTTCGTGTACAATGGAAGGGATATACTACTGCAGAAATTATAGTAACATTTTATATTGCCTATAACAATATCAGTATTTAACTTGCCAAGCCTGCTAATACTTGCCAATAATCTTCATGAAGGCGTCATAGTTTTCCTGGGCTTCGACTTCAAATTTTCCTGAGAAGGCCATGGTATATTAATGCTGCGTTGTTTGGAGACCTGGAGAACCTGCAATGGGACAATCAGAGAGTGATTTTAGGCTGGAGGTTCCAAGATTTTAAACCCTGTGCCTTATGTCTCCACCCACCTAAATTATCAGACGACATCTACAAATGATGCAGACAAACTGATAAGCCAGCAAGAACGGTGTTACTGACCTACAGGGGAATTACCAGGTTCAAAGGGCTGTAAAAAAATTATCTTGTGAATCATGGAAATTATCTCTGCAGTGATATCTTCTCTGAGGTTTACAGTCAACAGATCTCTATCTTTTGGTAAAAGGCAATGCAAGATGCCTCAACCTTCTACTGGGATGGAAAATTCCTATTTAGAAAGACCTAATAGTTGAATTTTAAAGTGAATTGTAGAAGTAAATGCAAATAAAGGATATACAGAAATAAAGGTAGTCTTATTGAAGAAGACGGAGTGGGGTATTGGTTATTAAAACTGATATTGCAGCATTTATGTCATAATAATTGAATTGTAAAAAATCTTCCAAATGAGTCATTTTGCCAATATAAGATTTCTTGAGACAGCAAATCCTTTTGTATTCCTAACCCAAAGTCTATATTCATATATGTTTAAATTTTGTCGATTCCATAATGAACAGGAACACAGAAGGAACAGAGTCCCCCCATTTCAGTTAGTTCCCATTACCCCAGTGCTAATGTATATTTAGGTTAAATCACCAAATTTTTGCACAAAAATGAGTTACTATCATTGCCTCTGGTGAACTGGGCTGGGGTAAGGTCGTCTGTGGTCTGAATTTAATGACTTTGGTGGAAACCGGTACAATCATGACATCCTTTTGTATCTCTGCCTTATCTTCCTCACTGCATCTGCCCACCACCATAAATCCAATGTATAGCTGTTCTGTCTTTTTCATTTCCATTGTTCCTCTTCATTATCCTGATTGTTCTCCAGCCCATCATTTTTATCAAGATTGTTTCATTGCACTGACTCCTCACTTACTATATTTATGCCTTTTATATCTCCTCATCCCATTTTACTGGGTTTAATTTGGGATTGGGCTAGGCGTTGCAGCTCTTCTGGGTACATAGAATTCAGTTTGTCTCAGGTAAGGTACCCAAAAAGTGGGTGCAGACACAGAGTCACCCAGTACACCAAAATTCATCAATATTTGGATCTCTAATGCCAAAAGTAGTAGCTGCCTTCAAGAACAGACATGACACCATTTTGAACTACAATGGTATTTTTTTTATCCTAGTTGACATTTTGAGTTTCATAATTTGCTTTGCCTTCTAATTTCACAACACACCAGTGCATATCATAGCCAAAAATATGGATTTCATGACTCCAATGGCTGGTTCTTGATAGGTCCATGTTTCCTTTGAGGTGACATTATAGGTACTAATCTCAAATTACCATCGTTACAGCATCCACTATTTAACATTTTCAGACATTGATTCTTATAATTGGAACATAATAGACTTTTTATTGACAGTGGTTTCTTACTACACTGCCCTGTTTCAAAAATGTGATGCATTGTCATAGGATAAATTGTATATGTTGCCAAATTCTTAAATTAACCTGTATTACATTGCCACAAAAATTTAGACCTTCCTTCCAAGTTCGATTTAAAGATGCCTGGACGTATTAAACCAAATATGAATCTGTTTTAACCCTAAATCTAAAACCCAGCCGTACTTGTTAACTTCAAAAGCAATTAGGACGATTTCTCGGACACCAACTACGTTTTTTTTAACACAGCAATTTTCACAGTGGCCACAATTTGGTGATAGGATACTAGGATCCATCAAGAACACATGGACCCTGGTATGCAACAAATACTGAGGATGTATACAGTCCCACAGACCTGTATTGAAAATTCTGTAAAGAGCAAAAAATGGAAGATTCAATTGATGGCATCTAACTGACCTTTGGGTGGCCAGTCCCTGTGGGCTATTGACATTGTGCCTCACTGATTGAGCAGCCAGTAATAATCTGATCGCTTTGTAATCAGCATTACCATAAAATATGCCAGTATAAAACTGAATACAAGCAGGGTGGACTGAACAGATAGGCTACTGGTACTTTGTCCACATTAGGGTGCCTGGCACCAGTATGGTCACATATGATATATCCTGTAACTGTATTGGATGCAGAGGTAAGTATCAGGATTGCTGTACCTGAATCCAGAAACAGGAAATAAACTGCAAAAAAGTGCAAAAGTAATTTTGAAAATGAAACCAAAATGGCTGATTTACCCATTTGCTACTGTGAAAAAGTGAACTTGATCATCGAAAGCACCTTTGAGCGCCTGAGAGCGATTTAATTCAATCTAAAAGTTTAAAGGAGGAATTCAAATTAATAAAATTTCCTGCAAACTAAATTCGTTTGCATATGGGCTCCACAACATGTCTCAAAAGTAGCAACACATCGGACATTGAAGCCAATGTACTGAAGTTTAAGGAAAAGCTCTCCGTATCCAGAACGGTCACTGGGCCTGTCTGCAGTCTCATGGACACATGCAGTAGTATTGATAATTGACCATCAGAGGTTGTAATAGCATTGTAAAATTATTTTTACAGTGCAGTGAAAGGTTGTGTGTGTGTGTGTGTTTATGTGTAGGTCTCTGTATGTGTGTAGTATTGTGTGTAGTCGTGATAGGAATACAGGATCATTTAAGCAAGCATGGGATAGGCATAAGGCTATCCTAAAGAAAAGATAAATCCAGGTAAAGTATCCATGTAATTGGGCAGACTAGATGGGCCGAAAGGTTCTTATCTGCCGACATTTTTCTATGTTTCTATGTTTCTATTTAAAGTAGTTTTCCATACAATCACTGGTTCCTTTTAGTGGTTTTATAGAAAACCACTTAGTTTAAGGATTTTTCCAGTTTTAGAGAATATTTCCCTGTATGCATATGTCTTATCAAGGGCCACAAGGAATAAGTTTGCATGGGGCCCTGACCGCTGGAAGCCCTCGTCTGTTATAAAATGCCAGTCATAAGTCATTAAGACACCTAGTGGAGGTCATGGATGATGCAACGGTAATATAGTATAATGCTATAGCAGACACTTTTTTCAATTTGCCTCAGGTTAATGCGAAGGATACAGTGATATAGATTAATTTGGGAAAGTAATTTTGCTCTAACGAGCTGATAAGGATCATGAACTTTTTTCTTTATCTGACTAGAGAATAATAGGCTAAGGGGTAATGAACTATTTCTGGCAAAACGTGAACTGCATTACCTTCCCACCCAGAGTTAGCTTTTAGCAACAGAAGCCTTTAACCCCCGAACTCCAGGTTCTTCTGCACAAATGATAAGGCAGATTACATGTTTTAAAATTGCAGTGTGCTAACCAGGGTTTATTGCTATCAAAGAGACATCATCATTCGATCCACACCCTTTATATTGGCGCACTCAACTGATTATTTAACTAGTTAAGTGCAAGACGAGGATAGTGCTTTAATCCAGTGCTACGTGTCATCACACATTTTCTCTGATATCACGGGTGCCTTTTTTTCCCCCCATAAACTATTTTGGCGCTTGAACAACAAGAACAGAGGATATAATTGTGTGTTAGTCAATTTAAAGTATGTATTGGCTTAAGGAACTGCAGCAGAGCTAAATAATTATGTTGCTCCTGTTTAAAATGAGTTATAGTTGCTTATGTTATAACTGCTTCTGCTTAGGGAAATTGTCATCACACACAATATGATAATTAGATAACAACATTATTAAAACAATATAGATTATTAATAATGTTCTGATTATAGCAGTGGCGTCACTAGGGTTGGTGTCACCCGGTGCGGTAACTCATGGTGTCACCCCCCCCGAGGTTTACATGTTGTTTTTTTTAAATACTCTTACTCATAAATCAGTACTCCCATATAACACTTGATGCTCATAATACACGACGCACATTACTGTGAGGTTTTTTACTGTGGAACTCTCTCATATCCTCACACACAAATTTTTGTGAATTGCCAGCAAGTACAGTGCCTGTTCGACGGCAGTGAAAGTCCCCAGAGAGAAGTAATGGTTGATCTGTTCAGAGAACATCGAACAGCAGAGAAATATCTGGATGTTCAGTGGTTTCATTAGACAGGTTTATTCAGGCGAACACCATCGGGGCTATTCAGAGAGAGGTGAAAACCTTGAGAATTGCCAGGAGAATGAACAACCTAGACCAAATAGCCAATTTGGAAAGTGAGATAAATGGGAGAATTTTTCTGGTTTGACCAGTTTGACCTAGAATTTTCAATCCTCCGGTCATTCTCAAGGTTTTCACCTCTCTCTGAATAACCCTGCATAGGTTTCAATGTTAAAAATATTCCAGTTTTTACCCAATATCTAATAAAAGGACATACTTGAAAATGAGAGAAATCCTTCCTGGTAAAATATTTTTGTGTAAAAAAAAAACAAAAAAACTTTTTTTAGGGTATCACCCCAGGGCGTGGTGTCACCCAGTGCGGGCTGCACCCCCGCCCCCCCTTGTAATGCAACTGGATTAAAGAGTGATCTATGTGAAACCACAACTCCAAATAGATTTAGAGCAGACATTTTGTTTCTGTTAAGGTCTGAATTATATATCTTTTCTTCCAAACCTGTATCTATGGCTGTGACATAAGTATGAGGTTGGTATAGGATATTGTTCTATATGTAGGTATGCAACCAGGGCCAGATTAAGATCTCTATGGGCCTGGAGCTGAAGATATTGGTGGCTTTTTTTGGAATTTAGTGAAATGAAACCATATCTTAGGTTATTTAATAGGGCAGATACGGCTATATCTAACCAGGCAGATACTGTCAGGGTTATTCAAAGAGATTCGAAAAGTCACCGTACGTTCGGTGACTTTTCGTTCTCTTCAATTCGGTTCCTTTAGCAGATTCCATTTCGGTGACCCTGCGGTGTATTCAGCAAACACCACAGGGTCCCCGAATTGCAGGGAAAAGTCACCGCAAACCTGACGAAAACTGACCGCAAAACCCACCGAATGCACGCCGAAAACCCGCAAAAACATCTGGATTAACCTTCGAAAAACCCGAGCAGGAGCCGATCACACGCAGTGAAGCAGCCGAACAGGAGCTGATCACACAGAGCCGAAGCAGCTGAGACACAGAGGAGGCAGTGAATAAATTAGCAAAACCATTTGTATGAATCTGTGAAAGTGAAACGCTGTTTGCAAAGAAACTACTGAGCGAAAGTGTCTGAAATTTACACAGGAGGTCCAGGGAATGATAATAAAGAGGGCTGTTACAGAAAAAATAAGTAAACTTAAAAAAAAAAAAAAATCGGACTTTTAAAAAAAAAAATTAAGAAAAATGCTTAAAGTATCCTAAAAAAATCTATAAATAAAGAGACTTTTTGCTGCAGAATTTTATAATGAACGGTTTATTAGATATTGAATTAGAACGGGAATATTTTTAACATTGAAGCCTATGGGATTCTCCTGAATAAATTTGCCGAATTAAACCACCGAATGGCAGGGCATTAGGGGAACCTTTCACTGCTGGTTTGTGTTCTCTGAATAGCCGAAGCAGTGCTTTTCATGGGGCTTTAACTGCCCTCGAACAGGCACCGAACAGGCACCGTATGTGCAGGCAATTCGCCAGGATTTGGCGAATTGCCTGCTCTCTGGATAACCGAATGGCCAGGAAAGGCAACCGAACGCTGATTTTCAGCGTTCGGTTACCTTTCTCAAGCAATTCAGATCTCTTTGAATAACACTGTGTGTGACTAAATTTCCATTCAGATTTCAATCATTTACAACGTGTAAAGTAATTTTTTCACATTTTATCCAAATCTTTGCAGTTATGTATGCTATAGGGAATTCTTGTTAAAAAAAATGAAAAGGGAACCTGTTACTGCATTTTTCTGAGAAAATATACAATTTTAACCAAAAAGAAAAATAAATATTTCCCTTGTGTTTTGGAGGATGGTGTTTTATGAATAATATGACTATGTATAAATCACTGACCTTGCTCCCAGCATGGGAAATAAGAAGGTGAGTAAAGGCAGTGGTATTGCTCATTTTATACGTGACAAATGACAATGCCATCGCTTTGGAACTAAAATTAAGTAAATAAAAAAGTTTTTTACATGGTCACTTTTGCAAACTCTGACCTGTTCTATGACTCCTCCCTTGACCTTGTGCGGTGTAAATAATAGTGACACAGGAGTCCAAAGTCCCCCCCGTGCACTTCGCTACAGTGCTGTGGTTTAGGTTTTTGATGTAACAATTCGTAATAACGGATTGTGCCATCACCTCCACACTTGAGATGGTGAGTTAGTACAGCATCATTGTTCCCTTTATAATTAAAAAGTGAAAAATATTGCTGTGTTAGAAAGAAAAAAAAAATAGAAATATTTATGATTTTATTTTTGTTACATAACACCTGGTCATGTTTGGTATCATTGGAAATGCCATGCTCTGGCCCTGTAGCTGCTATGGAGCTGGAGATATAGGGGTCCAAATGCCCATCAATGCAGACATAGTTATCGTTTCTCTGGGCCTATTGTGGGGCATGGGCCTGGAGCTGCTGCTCCATCAGCTACTATGTTAATCCGGCCCCGCATGCAACACATACAGGGTTATTCAGAGAGCACCGAAATGTCACAGACATTTCGGTGCTATCCCGTTCCCCGCACTTTGGCTAGTCCGATTCACCGACCCTGTGTGAATTCAGCATTCATCACAGGGTCCCCGAAGTGCAAGGAACGAGCTGCCGAACGCATTTGAAAAACCGCCGCAAAACAGCCAAATCGAACGGAAAAATCGCCGCAAAACTGTCAAATCGATCTGAAAACCTGCCAAACCATTGAATCAATCCAAAAAAAGCCGACTACCAGTCGAAAAGAGTGCCGACCAGCCACTTGAAAAAGCCGATAAGCTGACAAGCCGACGAACGGGTAAAAAAAACACCCAAACTGCAACCTTTAAAAGGTGTTTGCAAAAGAACTAGAAACATAGAAACATAGAAAATGTCGGCAGATAAGAACCTTTCGGCCCATCTAGTCTGCCCAATTACATGGATACCTTACCTGGATTTATCTTTTGTTTAGGATAGTCTTATGCCTATCCCATGCCTGCTTAAATTCAATTACTGTTTTGGCCTCTACCACTTCAACTGGAAGGCTGTTCCATGTATCCATGGAAAATAATGCTTCCTGATGTTACTTTTAAACCTTTGCCCCTCTAATCTAAGACTATGTCCTCTTGTTTTGCTACTTTGTTTCCTTTTAAATATACTCCCTTCCTCTACCTTGTGGATTCCCTTTACGTATTTAAATGTTTCTATCATATCTCCTCTGTCTCGTCTTTTTTCCAAGCTGTACATGTTAAGATCATTCCCAGTTATTTTTCTTACTGAACCATGTCTCAGTAACCGCCACTAAATCTACTTTTTCAGCTGCCATCATTGCCTCCAGTTCACTGATTTTATTGACTAAACTGCGAGCATTTATAGACACGACTCTGAGCTTGTAATTTTTTACCCCGCATGTTGCTTGCACCCTCCGATTTAGTCTTGGGGGACAATCGGGCAGATTGTTTTTTACCCTTTTGTCCCCCCCTCCTAGTTTAAATATTCCTTTGTGAAACTTCTGAACTTCTCACTGAGAACATATGTTCCCCTATGAGTAAGATGCAAACCATCTTTTTTATACAGTTCCTTTCTGCTCCAATTAGAGCTATCATGGGACACAAAGCCAAATCCTTGCTCCCGACACCATTCCCGAAGCCACAAATTAAATTCCCTAAGGCGCATCTGCCTATCCTGAATGTTATGCACAGGCAGAACTTCAGAGAATGACGCAGTGGACGCAATTTGCTGTATTTCACCTCCAAGAACACAAAAATCTTCCTTAATCTCAGAAACCTCATTGCTAGCCAAGTCATTTGTCCCTAGATAGACTAGACCGTCCACTTCCCCTTGCTGCTTTGCTTGTTTGACAATATTGAGAATACGTCTCCTGTCTCTACGAGCAGTAGCCCCAGGAAGACATCTCACCAAACCACTACTCTCCAGCTCAACACCTCTACTACTGCACGGAAATGCCTGGAAATAACATATAAGGTACTATGAATTATAATAAAAAGGTATGTTACAGAAATAAAAGACATTTTTAAAAAATCAGGAAAGAAAGTTTGCCCAAAAAAATGCCTAAAAAATAAATAAAGAGACTTTTTGCTGCAAGTGAAAAGAACAAACAGTTGAATAAATATCTAATTAAAACAGGGATTTTTTTTACATTGAAACCTATGGGATTCACCTGATTAAACCTGTCGAATGAAACCACTGAACATCTGGGCATTTCACTGACATTTCGGTGCAGTTCGGTGTTCTCTGAATAGATTAAGAGGGTGGTGGATACATGGAACAGTCTTCCAGTTGAAGTGGTAGAGGCCAAAACAGTAATTGAATTTAAGCAGGCATGGGATAGGCATAAGGCTATCCTAAACAAAAGATAAATCCAGGTAAAGTATCCATGTAATTGGGCAGACTAGATGGGCCGAAAGGTTCTTATCTGCCAACATTTTTCTATGTTTCTATGTTTCTGTTAACCATTACTTCTCATGGGGATTTCACAGCCAACGAAGATCATTGCATTTCCCTTGCAATTCGACAATGGTTGGCAAACTGGCAGCTTTTTGAATAGTCAAATGGCCACAAAATTGCACTTGGCAATTGCAAATGGCAATTTTTCGGAGCCAATTCGGCTTTCTTTTGAATAACCCTGTTAGTTTTCAATGGATACACACTAATTAAAAACATGATAGCAGAACCTTGTCAAATCTAAATTTATTTGAAGCCTAAGGATTTATAAAAGCATGTTGTAGATTAAATTTTCTCATCAGTACAAATGCATGAGGACTCTCTGTTTAATATTATCTGGGTGTTAGGTGAGTCGGTACTCATATAAATTTATAAGCAAACTCTAGGCATTGTGTTGCCAGTGCAACAGGCCAGACATTACTCTGACTTTGTGTGTACTTATCTGGTAGCGCGACTGTAGTCGCCCTCAGGTTTCAGATGACTCCCGTAGATATCATCGTCCACATGGATGTACCGTATTTTTCGCTCCATAAGAAGCACCTGACCATAATACGCACCTAGTTTTTAGAGGAGGAAAACAGGAAAATAAATATTCTGAAATCAAATAGTGTAATAATGGATATTGCCCCAGCTCCTCTCATGGATATACTGCCCCAGCTCATGGATACTGTCCCCCAGCTCATGGATACTGTCCCCCAGCTCATGGATACTGCCCCCAGCTCATGGATACTGTCCCCCAGCTCATGGATACTGTCCCCCAGCTCATGGATACTGTCCCCCAGTTCATGGATACTGTCCCCCAGCTCATGGATACTGTCCCCAGCTCATGGATACTGTCCCCCAGCTCATGGATACTGCCCCCAGCTCATGGATACTGTCCCCCAGCTCATGGATACTGTCCCTCAGCTCATGGATACTGCCCCAGCTCATGGATACTGTCCCCCAGCTCATGGATACTGTCCCCAGCTCATGGATACTGTCCCCCAGCTCATGGATACTGCCCCCAGCTCATGGATACTGTCCCCAGCTCATGGATACTGTCCCCCAGCTCATGGATACTGCCCCCAGCTCATGGATACTGTCCCCCAGTTTATGGATATGCCCCCCAGCTTATGGATATGCCCCAGCACATGGATATGCCCCAGCACATGGATTTGCCCCAGCACATGGATTTGCCCCCCAACTTATGGATATGCCCCAGCTCATGGATATGCCCCAGCACATGAATTTGCCCCAGCTCGCTCATGGATGTGCCCCAGCTCGCTCATGGATGTGCCCCAGCAGCTCATGGATATGCCTCAGCTCACCTGTCGCCGCCGCGTTAGGCTCCCTCTGAGCGTGTGTCCGGCGGCAGGAAGCTTGGCACTCGCCTGGGGGAGCCACGTGACCGCGATCTCGCGAGATCGCGGTCACGTGGCTCCCCCAGGCGAGTGCCCAAGCTTCTGCCGCCGGACGCACGCTCAGAGGGAGCCTAACGCGGCGGCGGCAGGTGAGCTGAGGCATATCATGGGGCATTCGCTCCATAAGACGCATCCACTTTTCCCCCCACTTTTTGGGGGGAGAAAAGTGCGTCTTATGAAGCGAAAAATACGGTACATAAAATGAAGAAAAACACGCGTAACAATTCATATGTTAAGTATAAACTGCGTGTAATCTTTCCACTCACAAGTGTAGAGCCCTGTCACTGGCTCTGAGTGGGTAAACGCATCTGGGTATTTTTCTTGATGTTCCAAAGGTAACCCACACCTCCTAAAAACAATTTCTCGTCTCAGCGAAGAATATATAAAAGAAGATGAGAACAAGGGAATTCCCTTGTGCAGATCTGACACATAGAATATATCAATAATCTTGAAACAGATTTCAACTCACATTTGATGGAGCTTAACCAAGTTCTAGATGAACCGCTTGAATATACCCAGCACAGACCCTCAGAATTGAATATACCCAGCACAGCCCCCCCCCACAGTTATATATACCCAGCACAGGCCCCCAGAATTATATATACCCAGCACAGGTCCCCAAAATTATATATACTCAGCACAGACCCCCAGAATTGAATATACCCAGCACAGGCCCCCAGAATCATGTATACCAAGGCACATACCCCCAGAATTATATATACCCAGCACAAGCCCCCAGAATTGAATATACCCAGCACAGCCCCCCCCCACAGTTATATATACCCAGCACAGGCCCCCAGAATTATATATAACCAGCACAGGCCCCAAAAATTATATATACCCGGCACAGACCCCCATAATTGAATATACCCAGCACAGCCCCCCCCCACAGTATATATATACCAGCACAGCCCCCCCCCACAGTTATATATACCCAGCACAGGCCCCCAGAATTATATATAACCAGCACAGGTCCCCAAAATTATATATACTGAGCGCAGACCCCCAGAATTGAATATACCCAGCACAGGCCCCCAGAATCATATATACCAAGGCACATACCCCCAGAATTATATATACCAGCACAAGCCCCCAGAATTGAATATACCCAGCACAGACCCCCCCCCACAGTTATATATACCCAGCACAGACCCCCAAAATTTTATATACCCAGCACAGACCCCAGAATTGAATATATCCAGCACAGGCCCCCAGAATTGAATATACCCAGCACAGGCTCCCATAATTACATATATCCAGCACAGGCCCCCAGAATAACATATACACAGCACAGACCCCCAAAATTATATATACCCAGCACAGACCGCCAGAATTGAATATACCCAGTACAAGCCCCCAAAATTATATATACCCCACACAGGCCCTCAGAATTGAATATACCCAGCACAGGCCCCCCCAATTATAAATACCTAGCACAGGCCCCCAGAATTGAATATAACCAGCACAAGCCCCCAGAATTATATATACCCTGCACAGGCCCTCAGAATTGAATATACCCAGCACAGGCCCCCAAAATTATATATACCCAGCAGAGGCCCCCAGAATTGAATATACCCAGCACAGGCCCCCAGAAATGCATATATCCAGTACAGGTCCCCAGAATTATATATACCCAGCACAGGCTCCCAGAATTACAGTTGCGCTCAAAAGTTTACATACTCTGGCAGAATTTATGATTTTTTGGCCATTATTCAGAGAATATGAATGATAGCACAAAAACTTTTCTTTCTCTCATGGTTAGTGTTTGGCTGAATATAATTAAATATAGGCGATGCACTCATGTAAAGTAAAATAAATTTTATTAGTCTCACAATAATAAAAAAACACAAGATAAATGTATATAATTCAAAAGCAGTAATTTACCACACGCAAATATAACCCTTCAAGGGAAAGATACAAGTTCAGTAATCATACAAAAATTACCCAGCACTTGGAAGATAGTAGACAAGAGAAAACGGAGCCAAGGATCCCAACGTTTCGACGATAAACGTCTTTGTCAAGGAATAAGAAAAGCATACCCAGTATAAATACATACATCATGATCAGGGAGAACCAATCCAACATACAGTTTACTTGAACGCACCTGAATCAGATGCCGGCGGCTGCCATAGCCGGCGCCTGAAGTCGCACATGATAAACATCACGAGCATCAGGCGTCGGCAAGGGAACCAAGCACACGCGCCTTCAGCATTCGGCACATGCGCTGTGGACCCCCATCGAAGAACAACAATGCCAGATCACTCATAGTGTGTTGGTAAACGTAACAAGTATCCATTCTATTCTTTGCTCCAGACGAAGCTGGTTCAGGCCGGCGAAACATATGTTGAGCTGATTGCTTAAATGTTTTGATTTTAACTTATGTTGTATTGCTGCAGATGTGAGGGCAAGAGCAGAATTTATAAAGTATTAGGGCTAGTCAGGTGCTTGGCAATTGGCCAGTTATGGCGTCTGTTGTTTCTAAACAATTTAAGTATCCCGGTTGGGAACTGTTAATGAGAGCATGAGAAACTCGTTTGTTGCCGGTTATTTCACTCTGAATATAATAAGCCATTCTGATTTTCAATACTTTGGTGTCCGCATGCTACAGTTGTTTTGTGTTGGTTTTAATGTTGGATTTTGGTAATGGTTTTTTGTATCTAATAAAGGCAATTTGTGTTAAGTTTTGTGCCACTCCTGTATAATCAGTCACCAACACACTTAGGTGTGGTTGACTGGTAATATTTTTTGTGTATTGGTTTAGAATACTCAATAAATGTAGTTTGGATCTTATAGCTTTATCGATTGAGGCATTACAACAGGAACTTGGTGCCATTGAGATTTTGATCAATGAGACCAAAGAAAAACTTATATTGATTGATAGTACTATTGTGGTAGATGAGAAAATTACTACTATTAAACAAACTGTGGTACAACATAGGGAGGATACGCTCTCAAGGAAATTGAATAAGTTCCGTAGGGATACATTGGATTATTTGGAGGATCACGTATATGATTGGAAGGACCAAAGAAGAGGTCCGTTCAGAAAAAGATCTTTTCACAGGACTTCACAGGAATCAACTGATACTGAAGTGTCATCCGAGGCCTCTGTTTCTAATAAGGATTTTTTAGAACAACGCCCAGGAGGCGCATGCGGCGGGGCAAGGCCAAAAATAAAAAATACAGAAAGCTCATTACTGAGGCCCGCAGGCCAGGCACCACAGGGTGGAATGACACCGCGATACCCGGGGAGATTCAGACAGAGGCCCAAACAGATTAATATCTCGAGTAAGTGTCTTACTGATATCCAAATCTCCTTATTACAGTCGTTTGGGTTTTGTTCCACAATACAGAGGGAGAAAATTAGAACTAGACTTGGAGCTTATGCGCTTTTCTGTGTTCTTTTTGAGGTCCTACGTGTAAGAAGACTTCACCTGGTATTCTACTTAAAGCCACCTGCCAAAGTGGGGCCACTTTTTCTATAAGGGACACCTCCAATCTTGTGCCTTTCCTCTGGAGACTTCTATGAAGTGCTAAACCCACACCCATTATCCCTTTCAGGAGATAGGTATAGCCCAGCACTCTGCACTGGAAAAAACAGTTCTATCCTGTACACAACTGCATTAGCGCTGGGTCTCAGCCCAGGTCTTAGCGCTTCCCTAGCGTGCGCCAAACGACCATGTACACGGACTACCGGGGACAAGGTGATCTGTTAGTAGGTGGTCAGGCACTAAGTTTTAATGACTCGCGCAAAATTTTTTCCTTTAGTGATGGCGTTTTACCTTACACCAGGTGATGGGGCCCTTAGTTTTATTCAGTGGTATGATTTAGTGGTGAAAATTATTAGTGCCCCCCCAGTTTTGACTGTGGTATCTTATGTGCACCCCTAAATATTGTTCCTAGAGTCGCCACTGGTTCCATAACATACTGTAAATTCATCAAATCAACCTTCTTAACTTTTTATGACTTTTCATCTTGATTTAGTCTGACATCAGAATCCCTCCATCTCCAGGTTCTGTGATAAGGTCCTTCTTCCTTATGTGAATTTATATGTAACTTTTTGGCACAGTACAATAAAATAAGTCATTACAGAAGCCTTTAAACTCTAACCATGCAATAACCTCTAGGTTCTTGTCTAGAAATGATAACATGGATTAAGAACAACGCTATACTTAACACACGTTTATTACTTTGGAACAGTTGTCTAGGCACATTGCAGAATCTAATTTTTATGTACTGCCGTACCCAGTTAACTATTTAACTATCTAAGTTCAATAAAGAAGAGCGACACTGAAGAGGTCTAGGGAAACAAATGTGTAGGTGAAATGTTACAAGACAGATTAGAATTGGGTAACCCTCACAGTCCACAGCTGTACATTTTAGCTGTGTTATATAGTATATATGTTGAATAAAATAAATATTTTTTAATGGAAGCTTTGTGCTATATTTATTTTTATATTTTACAGTAAATGTAAGCATAATTGAATCCTACATGGGAGGAAATTAAAAGTAATGAAGATTTGAATATCTATAAAATTTTATTTAACCATTACTTTTTGACAGAAGCCAATTGTCTTCTGCTATTTCACTTATTTTTGTTTGGATTATGTTCGGCGGTGTATTTAGAGTTGGTGCTGTACTAAGCATTCTAAGTTTAACCCCTTCACTGCTGAGCCATTTCACCCCTCTGTGCTGAGCTCATTTTGACCATTTTTTGCTCATCATGTTTAAACGCGATTTGAAGTAATGTTTTATTGTAGGACCCAGACAAATTAAATATCCTTATTTTCAGCAGATTCAAAATATATCATTATTATATGTATACGACATGTCCTGACAGAATTCTATGACAAAAAATATAAACAATTTCCATTCAGATTGCAATCAATTACAGCATGCAAAAAATTGTTTTGGACATTTTATCATCCAGGCCTTTGCGGTTATATATTCTATGTGATACTCTTGATAAAAAAATTAGAAATGGGAACCTGTTACTGTATTTTTCTGAGAAAATACGCGATCTTAGCTAAAAGTGAAAAAATTAAATTTTTCATCATGGGAAATAAGAAGGTGAGTTAGGGCAGCATCTTTGTTTGCATTATAATTGAGAAGTGAACAATAGTGCTGCATTATAAAAAAACAAGAAAAAACAAGACATTTTTATTTAATTATTTATTTTATATTTACTTTATTTTTACACATAACCTGGTCAAGATTTGTATCATTGGAAAGGACATGCTCTGACCTTTCCAACACCAAGCATGACCCTGTAGCTGCCACTTATTGGGAAATACGGAGGTCCAACAGACGCTCCTATCTCCACCATAGGGATTTCCATTGTGAAATCCCTGGGCAGCTAGAAGTTAATTCCATGACTGATGTCATCGTGCCCATGCGCAATGACATCACTGGACTGGAGGAGGCCCCAGAGGCTGGGCTGACATCCAAGATGTCAGCCACATCTGGGAGAAATTTGGCACTGGATCGCGGGACTTGCACAGAAGGGCTTAAGAGAGGCATCGCTGGAAAGTTCAGACTGGGACTTTTCCAGCGATGCCTCTTTTATTTTTGTGGCCCTTACCGATCGGAACAGAGAGAGGTCCTATTGACCCACCTCACTGTCAGGCAGTCTCCCTGCTCTGCCTGGGGTAGAGCGCCTGAAAATTACGTCAGTGCGCCGGGAGGGGTCTAATGGGATGGTCTGACTTCAATGAAGACATTAGCATGTCACTGAACTGCAGAGCAGGGAATACCACCCTAGTCACCGGCTTTAGGTGTTTCATCAGTCGAATTCTGCAGCTTAGAGTACAACTTCCGAGCTTCCTTCCTTTACTCTGTGTTTCATGACACTTACAATGCTCTCTCTCCTTAGCACGTACAGTCAATTTTTCTGGCCCTTGCAAGCTCTGCAACGACATAATTGCACCACTCACAAGAACTGCCATGACACAGTCACTCTGCTTGCAGACACAGTCCACGTTACTGCCATAATGTTTGCAACTACAACCCATGACATGGGCTCACAGGTTCAGCCCTTGGCATGGCTATTGTCACTCACGGGATCTACCACCAACTCTGTTCTTGTCACCCACAAAAGCAACCACAACATAGCCTCTTTGGACATAACCCATTCGCTCGCAGGCTGCACTAACGACACCTCCTCATACACCTATAGGAATGGCTATGACAATGCCATCTTCGCTCACAAGGTCAGTGTCACGGCTGGTGGGAACCGCGATGCTTAGCAAAAAGCAGTGTCGTCCTCGCTGCTCGCTGGCTGGCAGCCAAGTGATATTGCAGACTCCAGTGGATGCCGGCCGATGATGCAGTGGTCGGCGTGGCTTGATGACGCAGAACCTCCTGGATTCAAAAGTCAGAAAGCTCATTTGCCTTATTGCCCTCTCCTGGTTCATACCAGATAGCGCAATCTTGTTCTCTAGTGTATTGTTTCATTGTATATTGACCCTGGCTCTGGTCTGACCATGCTCTTGTCATTAACCCTTGTTATTCCTTCCATTCCGTGTATTAACCTTGGGTCCGTTTACTGACTATTCGCTTGGCTGAGTTATTTGTTTAACCCTGTGTACTGAACCCTAGCCTGTCTGGCTTGTTCTTGGCCCTGCCTTATCTGTGTATCTGTCCTGTTACTAGACATCTGGTTATTCTAAAGACCAGCAGTGTAGGTTGTGCAGTGTCTCATGTAGGGATCAGAGGATATTCGTCACATTACGACAAAGCTATGGATCCTTCAGACCTATAAACACTGAATATTAGAGTTTATCTGTAGTCATAGCTCACTGTGGGGTGAAAAAAACAGAGATTCAACCCTGCACATAGAAATAATGGAGTAATGGAGTAACTGATAGCTCCAGTCCCCACTAGGTGGCGATGAAACGTAACTTTTATTTAGTTGTACACAGGTTTGATACTTAAGGGGTTATCCAGAGTAGGAATTAGCTGTTCGGTTCGATCAGTTCGGAGTTCGATTCGAACTTTGGCCGTTCGCAAAAAAATCACGAAAAAATGCCTTAAACGATCCTATAAAATCTATAAATAAAGAGATTTTTTACAACGGTTTATTAGATATTGAATTAAAACAGGAATATTTTTAACATTGAAGCCTATGGGAGTCGCCTGAATAAACCTGTCGAATGAAACCACCGAACAGCAGGGCAATTCGGCAACTTTTCACTGCTGGTTTTTGTTCTCTGAATAGACAAAGCATTGCTTCTCTATGGGGATTTCACTGCCCTCGAACAGGCAACGAACAGGCACCGTATGTGCAGGCAATTCGCCAACATTTGGCGAACTGCATGCTCTCTGAATAGCCGAATGGCCAGCAAAGGTAACCGTACGCTGAATTTCAATGTTCGGTTACCTTTCGGCCACAATTTGGATCTCTTTGAATAACCCTGTAGGTTTTGTGCTGCCCAAGGCCTGAATAAACTCGTGCACCCCATAATTTAAAAGTGACACACCCCTTCCTGTCAAGGTCACACCTCTTCCTGGCTAAACCCCACCTTTCCTCTTTAGGCTCCACATTATCCTCTTAGAGCTCCGCCTCTTCCTCTCTGTATATTAAAAGTGGATACCGAGGGCCAACTTGTATATTTGGTATACTATTTCAAATGTTGAATATTTTATTTTAAGGGATAATCAAATAAAATTATTAAATTTTAAATTCAACCATTTTTACAAAGATCAGTCATGTATGTCAAGTGTACTGGAACACAGCCGCTCTAATTGGTTGAACAATGAATCCCACAGAAAAGTGTGGTGTGTATGAGTATCAGAGTTCCTGTCATGGCCCTCGCGGTAGGCAGTGGAAGAAGGCCAAGTAAGGTGCTGTTCCCCTCTCATATTCCAGTTCCGGACCAGATTTTACCCCTGCCCGGTCTGGTGTCTAGGAACTCAAGAATCCATATCAGGTATCCCCTCACCTCTCCAGCCTCAGGTGTAGGCTGGGCCTGCACTGCCCATATAACCATACCTCACCATCAAGTCAGTGCTTCTGCATCTCTCTGAAGTCTCATTGTATACCTGACTAACGTGCAAAGCACAACCCCTCTCTGGAATACCTATCGTGACCCTTCATCCCTGGATTCCTATCATAACCCTCCATTGTTATCCTTAATCCATATTCCAGGACTCTTACCATGACCCTTCATTCCTGGACTTTCATCGTAACCCTCCATTGTTATCCTCAATCTATATTCCAGGACTCTAACCGTGACCCTTCATTCCTGGACTCTCATCGTAACCCTTCATTGTTATCTGCAACCTTTATTCCTGGACTCTCATCGTGACCCTTCATTGCAATCCTTCATTTCCTGATCCTGTTGAACTTAAAGACCACCCGTGTATGACCTCTGCTCTGGACATTGATTACCCCTCTGCCAGCTGCCTGCCATGACCTATGCCTGAACTGACCATTCTTCTGTATTTGCCCCTTTTCTGATACCACGCCTGATTATTGTTGTTTATACCTCTGCCCTCAGTGTCTCCTGGTCTTAAACCCTCTCCTTGTTCTGTTTAATCCAGTAAGTGTGTTCTTTAGTTTATCTGTGCCTCCTGATTTCTGTTTAGTCAGCCCTTTATCTGTTATTCAGTATTCAGTGTCCTGTCCAGTACCTGTCATGTCATCCCTCTTTGTGTCATTCAGTATTCAGTGCCCTGTCCTACCTATCCTGTCAGTCCTCTTTGTCTGTTATTCAGAGTCCAGTCCAGTTCCTGTCCTGTCCACCCCTTCCTATCCCATCTGCTTTGTTTGCCCTTTCCAGTATATCATGTGTCTAGTAATCTTATTCCTGTCTCGCCCAGCCACCTCCTATAGCTCTGTTATTATTTATTCAGTGTCCCCTTCCTGGTTTGCCCTTATTTAATAAACCTTTTATTTCTTGAACCCTTTATATCTGCTTCCCTCCCATTTTGTAACCACGCACTGGGCTCGAATCTCCAACCCCGTACAATGAGGCGTGACAGTTCCACAGCAATAAACCCCACAGAAATGTGCACTGTGTATGAGCGTATCAGAGAGCTCCACAGCAATAAAACACACAGAAATGTGCACTGTGCATGAGTGTATCACAGAGATCCACAGCAATAAAACCCACAGAAGTGTGCAGTTTGTATGAGCGTATCAGAGAGCTCCACAGCAATAAACCCCACAGGAATGTGCACTGTGTATGAGCGTATCACAGAGCTCCACAGCAAAAAAACTCTCATTTCATTCCAAACCCCCCCCCCACTCTTTACATTTCATTCCAAACGCCCTCCTCTTTTCATTACACCCCCATTTTCATTTCATTCCAAACTCCCCACTCTTTTCTTTTCACCCCAAGCCCCCACTCTTTTCATTTCATTCCAAACCCCACACTTTTTTCTTTTCACCCCAAACTTTTAATTTCATTTCAACCCCCCTTTCATGCCCCATGATTTAGATTTTATTTGTATATTTTAATCGTATGTATTGTATCTGCCCTTACTGCTTACAGTAATGATTTCAATAGCTATTTGTTCCTGCTGGGTCACCACAGCCTTGCTGCATCCAGCTAGCTCCGCCCCTTTTCCCTCAGTCTAGTTTCTGAGGTAATATTTACTGGTCACCTAGCAGCCATCTTAGCTCTATGCTGACAGAGTGAATGCCCTTTTCACCTGCATTGCTGTACATATTATAAAGATTGTCAGTCTGATCAATAAAGGTTTCAACTGGATTCATCTTTCTACTTGTCAGTTTTGCTGAGTTGACGCTGTCTGCCGAACTTTCATCGTGTGAGTACTGGTCAAATACAGACTTAGAGTTAGTCTCATGCACCTACGCCTCACAGCTTTGCTAGCGAGGCAGAATAGTGAAAAAGGCAGTACTGTCCAGCATTACTGCTGTTAGTAAAAAGACATTATCAGCAACTTGCAGCAGAAGTACGCAGCTTTCAGTGAACCAGAAGTGAAAAGGCACTACTGCCAGCAGTAGTGAAAAGGCAATACTGCCAGCAGGAGTGAAAAGACGTTTTAACTGCTACAGCATTAGTGAAAAGTCACTCACAGCAGTTAGCATCACAAGGAAGCAGTCTTCAGTGAACCAGCAGTAAAGAGCTTGCAGCACTAGTATACAGCCTTCAGTGAATAGAGATCAGATTTTACTGGAAAGCCACAGAGTCTGCCTACAGCTGCAGCGTGTGGGCCTGTCTAAACCTTGCCACACAGTGCCTGCCTGCTAACCAGACAGGTTTTCTACTGCTCCTTTCTTATTCTTCTCATCTGTGTAAACATGGCAGACAGAAGAAGCCCTCTAACATCACAGGAAAAGATGAATTAAAGTGTCTTAATGCAGAATGAGACAATTTAGTACATCAGGCCAGATTAAAGGTGGAAGAGAGAATTGCCCAGCTCCAAGAGACTGCTTCTCACATTTCAGCATCTAGCAAGCATTCATATAGCTCACGTCCCTCAAGGTCAAAATACTCACAATATTCAAAGAGTTCATCAATTAGTCTGCAGCTTATCCAAGCCCGGGCGAAAGCTGAGACTACGAAGATACAGGCGGCCTTTGCAAAAAGGAAGGCAAAGATGGAGACGGACGCCGCTCGCGAAAAAGCAGAAAGGAAAGCAGAAATGGAAATGGTCGCCGCTGGCAAAAAAGTAGAAATTGAAACGGACGCCTCTAGCAAAAAAGCTGAAATGGAAATGGACGCCGCTCGCAAGAAAGCAGCTATTGAAACAGAAGAAGCTCGCAAAAGAGCGGAAATAGAAGCCCTAGAGAAACAGTGTGAGTTTGCCACAGCCGTAGCAACATTATAAGTCCTTGAGCAGGCTGCCAGGGGAAGTGAAAGAGACAGCATCAGCTTATGCAACGTGGATGAGGAAGATTCCACTAAACGCACCAGAGACTATGTACTAAAGCAAAACAGTGAATCTCTCATAACATCAAATGTTCCTGACAGTTGTGACAACCTTCCAAAACAGGGAGTAGACTCTTTAGCAGTACCCTGCATCCAAAGTCAGTACAATACTCTACTAGCTAATGACCCTGACCTTTCTTCACATGCCCTAGTGAAACAGCAATCCCAATTCATTAACTCTCAGATGCAATTCTACCCTCCAGCAACTCATCAAAATCCTAGCAACCATACAGCTATAAAACCATGCTCCAGGGCTAAATGCAGATGCAACCGCATACTACCCTATGTCACTTAATCAGAATACTACAAAAGCGTTTCAAACTTAATTTCCCTGCCCAAAGTCAGAGAAAACAGACATGTCTGAGTTTGCTAGATACATGGCTTGCCGTGAACTCACCAAGACAAGCCTTTCGAACTTCGATGCCCAGCCTGAAAACTACGGAAGCTGGAAGGGTGCCTTCAAAACTGCAATTAGTGATCTTGGCATTACTCCTGCTGAGGAACTGGACCTGCTGATCAGATGGCTTGGTCCACAGTCTACAGAACGTGTCAAGAGACTCAGAGCTGTCCACATCAATAATCCAACGTCGGGCCTCGACGCTGCTTGGCAAAGACTTGATCAAAGCTACGGCAGCCCTGAAGCCATAGAGCACTGCTTCCCAAAGTGCATTGCCTGCACTGTTTCCCAAAGATTTCCGGCAAGGATAATCAGAAATACTTGGAACTCAGTGACCTTCTCTGGGAGCTGCAGCTGGCCAAGACAGACACTTTTATACCTGGCTTCAGCTATCTGGACACTGCTCGTGGAGTAAACCCAATAGTTTTAAAGTTGCCATACAATATCCAGGAAAAATGGACTGCAATTGGGGCAAAGTATAAAAGAGTGAACCAAATCTCCTTTCCACCGTTCTCCTACTTTTGTGAGTTCATAAGAGACATTGCAGAAACAAAGAATGACCACAGTTTTTCCTACAACGAGTTCCACGCTTCGGGCTTCCTTCCTCAGATGTCCGACAGCTCGCACTTTAATCACAGAGGCAGCAGGGGTCCAGTATCAGTGAAGAAGACTAACGTCCTCCCCCCTCCTACCTCAATTCCTGACAAGTGCAAGCAAGGTGAAAAGATTGAGAATCCTAACCGCCTTTGTCCTATTCATAAGAAGCCACATCCCCTCAAAAAGTGCATCGGCTTTAGAAGGAAACCACTCCAGGAGCGCAAGGAGCTCCTAAAGATATATGGTGTATGTTTCAGATGCTGTGTTTCTACTGAGCACTTTGCCAAAGACTGCAAATTTCCTATCAAGTGTATAGAATGCGATAGTGTGGATCACGTGCAGGTGCTACATCCATCTCCGTACATGCCTGTCAGAGCACGGCGGGGAGACTGCAGATCAGGAGGTTGTCGTGGTGTCCTCTTCTTGTGCAGCAGTGTGCGGTGGGGATATTTGCGACGGGTCTTGTGCTAAGATATGCTTGGTTAACATATATCACAAGGATCACCCAGGAGGGTCTGCTGGAGTGTACGCCGTCCTGGACGATCGTAGCGATCGGTCCCTCGCAGGAACGGAAATCTTTGATCTTTTCAACTTAAAAGGAGATTCCTACCCTTATATTTTAGGTACATGTAGTGGCTTTACAGGGGTCTCTGGAAGAAGAACCAGTGGATTCGTAGAAGCTTCTCTTGGGGGCAATCTGGAATTACCATTACCCACACTTCTCGAGTGCACCAGATCCCATCTAACAAGCAAGAGATCCCTACACCAGAAGCTGCCCTACACCAACCTCATCTGAAGGCTATAGCTAACGAAATACCAGCCCTTGACAAGAATGCAAATATCCTAATTCTCCTGGGCAGAGATATCTTAAGAGTACATAAGGTAGGGCAACAAATTAATGGTCCACATTATGCTCCATTCGCTCAACGCCTTGATCTAGGTTGGGTTACCATAGGCAATGTTTGTATAAAGGAAATGAAGGTGCCTACCAAGATTGCTTCCTACAAAACACATATCTTGCCAAATGGTCCCAACACCTATCTTGAATCGTACCCACACTATTACAGAGTGAAGGAGAAATTGAACAGCAACGAATGGCAACATGACGACCAAGATAATTAAATGTCTTTCAGTCCTGGGATAACACCTTCGGAGCCACAGTGTTCAATTCTACCAATAATGACAACAAACTGGCACTGGCAAGAGAAGATAGGGAATTTCTCAAGATAATGGATAAAGAATTCGCTCAGGATGATGCCAACAGCTGGGTAGCACCCTTACCCTCTCGTACACCTAGAGAAAAGCTACTTAACAATCTACAGCAAGCAGCTGCTCGATTTGCCTCTTTATAGCGCACCTCGAAGAAGAAAACCGAGGCTGTGAAGAAGGTGAACCAGCACCATGCCAGCCGGAATACAGTGCTGGTCCGCGGAATCCGGAAATATTCCCGTTCTGCCATGTATGCCAAGAAAGCCCTCTACAAGTGCAAGTACAAAGCCCCAGAAACAAATATTGAAAGGAAGAAAAAGGAGAAGGCTAAAGCTACCGTGTCAAAGACAGTCGGTGGGGATAAGAAGGGCGGCATACGTGTAGTCAAACTGCGTAAAATGCCTCACTATTATTCCACTGAAGATGTTCCAAGGAAGCTGTTAAGCCATGGCAAGAAGCCTTTCAGCCAGCACAAACGCAACCTGCGTTCCTCCATCACTCCTGGAACTGTACTTATTATCCTCAATGGACGCCACAGGGGGAAGCGTGTGGTTTTTCTGAAGCATTTCCACATACAGCCAGTTGGATTACAATTGTGTTGGTGGAAGTTTTGGCCTGGAGCGGCTTCCCCAGCACGAAGATGGGTTAACTTGTTAAGTTTATTCCTCGCATCTGGAACTATGGCCTACCTTTAAGACTGTTGACTTAGTAACTAGTTATAAAGTGTAAAGTTCTATTATTGAATGCTTTACTTTTTTTTTTCAGGTCTCTGCATTGGGCTTCCAGGAGGATATTTAATGTTATTAGTGTTATTAGTGTTTAGTTTAAAGATTTCAGACGGGGAGTGTCATGCCCCATGATTTAGATTTTATTTGTATATTTTAATCTTATGTATTGAATCTGCCCTTACTGCTTACAGTAATGATTTCAATATCTATTTGTTCCTGCTGGGTCACCATAGCCTTGCTGTATCCAGCTAGCTCCGCCCCTTTTTCCTCAGGCTAGTTTCTGAGGTAATATTTACTGGTCACCTAGCAGCCATCTTAGCTCTATGATGACAGAGCGAATGCCTTTTCACCTGCATTGCTGTACATATTATAAAGATTGCCAGTCTGATCAATAAAGGCTTCAACTGGATTCATCTTTCTACGTGTCAGTTTTGCTGAGTTGATGCTGTCTGCCGAACTTTCATCGTGTGAGTACTGGTCAAATACAGACTTAGAGTTAGTCTCAAGCACCTACGCCTCACAGCTTTGCTAGCAAGGCAGAATACCCCCACTCTTTTCTTTTCACCCCAACCCCCCCCACTCTTTTCATTTCATTACAAACCCCCCACTCTTTTCTTTTCATCCCAACCCCCCACTCTTTTCATTTCATTCCAATCCCCCCACCCACCCCTCGTTCAATTCACCTTCGGTGAACCTGGGTGCTGGGTCCTGTGAGCCACCTCTCTCCTCCGCTGCTGAACGTGTATCTGCATCATGGTGGAGCACTGAGAGTAAGTGATGTTATATGATCGCTTCCTCCCAGCGCCACGGCGCAGAGACTGTAGCAGTACACGTGACAGAGGACGTCTTGCAAAGCTCAGCGATGGGGGATTCAGAAACCAGCAGCGGGTCCCACTAAGCGGCGGGGCAGCCGCCACCTGGAAAGTGCCATCCTAGGTTTAGGCCTTGTCAGCCTAGGTCAAGATACACCACTGGGTTCCAGCAGGTTTTTAGTGAGTGTTCGGCGAGTTTTCGGCTGGTTTTCCCTGCAGTTCAGGGGCCCTGCGGTGAATGCTGAATTCACAGCAGGGTGGGGAACTTTGATTCCCCGAAGTGCAGAGAAGTGTGGGGAACGAGAGAGCACCGAAATATCAGCGAAATTTTAAAGCAGTGATCTAATACTCTAGCCCCCAGGATGTTTCTGGCCTACAATTCCCAGAATTCTTTGAATGCAATAGATGGTAAGAGAATTATGGGAGTTGTAGTTCAAAAACATCTGGTGGGGCAGAGTTTTAGATCTCAGCTTTAAACCTTTACTAAAGTGAAGTACTTTGAATTCAGTTTGTTGTGTTCTATATATGTGAACATGTGGTTGTTCGGACCATGACAGGTTCACTTTAAGTTAGCTAGATACTATAATGATTAATGTTGCGTTTTTTAGCTCAAGATGTTTCTAGCTGTTATTGTTAGCAGATATGCACTCTATGGGCTGGATTCACAATGGGTTGGTATAGCCATGATGGGAGTCTTCCATGTTGTAAGGAGAGACTTGTCAAAATTCCTAAACATCATATACAATATGGTGAAAACACAAGAGGGGTTATTTACAGAGGTCCGAAATGTCGCCGAAATGTCACCGGACACTGAAATTCAGTGTACGGTGACATTTCGTGACCATTCGGCTATACAGAGAGAAGGGCAGTTCACCAAATTTTGGCAAACTGCCAGCAAGTATGGTGCTTGTTTGAAGGCAGTGAAATCCCCCATAGAGAAGCAATGGTTATTTAATCTATTCAGAGAACACTGAACAGCAGTGAAATGTTGCCGAAGTGCCCTGCTGTTCAGTGATTTCAATCAGCAAGGTTTATTCAGGCGAACCCCATAGGCTTCAATGTTACAAATATTCCCGTTTTCATCCAATATCTAATAAACCATTTATTATTTTAAGCTACAGTAAAAAGTTTCTTTATTTATAGATTTTCTTAGGATCTTTTATGCTTTTTCCGGGAATTTATTTTTCCGATTTTTTTTAAAGCATTTTTTCTGTAACAGACCTTTTTATTATCATTCATTGGATCTTATACTGTATGTAAATTCTAGACATTTTCGTTTAGTATTTTTTTTGCAAACAGCGTTTCAATTTTGTAAATTTCAAGCGTACTGTTTTTTTTTTTTACCCTGTTCGTCAGCTTTTTACGGCGACTGGTCTGCGCTGTGATCGGTGGCACAGTGGCTTTTTCAGGCATGTTCGGTGTGGTTTTTCTGGTGGTTCCAGCGGGTTTTTGGTATGCTTTCGGCAGGTATTCGGCGGGATTGTGGCAGGTTTGCGGTGGGTTTTCTTCCCTGCACACCGGCAGTGGCGTAATGACCGGGGGGCAGCCCGGTGTAGGGCCGAGGGTGCAGGGAAAGTGAGCGCCGGGGGGGGGCAATTGCCGGTGGCCGCATTGCTATCTTCCTACGAGCGGCTGCCAGCATAGAGCTCTGCCGCTCGGCTGGGGATCTATCCACCAGCCAGCCGCCATCTCGTGAGACCTGGCTAGACGACGGGGTGGAGTGCAGGCAGAGCAGCCCGGAGATGAGGAGAGGTGAGCTGGGGCAATGTATCCATGTGAGAGCTGGGGATAATATTTCCATGTGTGAGCTGGGGCAATACATCCATGTGAGAGAGCTGGGGCAATACATCCATGTGTGAGAGCTGGGGGCAATATTTCCATTTGAGAGAGCTGGGGCAATACATTCATGTGTGAGAGCTGGGGCAATACATCCCTGTGTGAGAGCTGGGGGCAAATATATCCATGTGTGAGAGCTGGGGGAAAATATATCCATGTGTGAGAACTGGGGGCAAATATATTCATGTGTGAGAGCTGGGCAAATATATCCATGTGTGAGAGCTGGGGCAATACATCCATGTGTGAGAGCTGGGAGCAATACATCCATGTGTGAGAGCTGGGAGCAATACATCCATGTGTGAGAGCTGGGGCAATACATCCATGTGTGAGAGCTGGGGGCAACATTTCCATGTGTGAGAGCTGGGGGCAAATATATCCATGTGTGAGAGCAGGGGGCAGCATTTCCATGTGTGAGAGCTGGGGCAATACATCCATGTGTGAGAGTTGGAGCAATACATCCATGTGTGAGAGCTGGGGGCAGCATTTCCATGTGTGAGAGCTGGGGCAATACATCCATGTGTGAGAGTTGGGGGCAATACATCATGTGTGAGAGCTGGGGCAATACATCCATGTGTGAGAGCTGGGGCAATACATCCATGTGTGAGAGCTGGGGCAATACATCCATTTGTGAGAGCTGGGGGCAATACATCCATGTGTGAGAGCTGGGGCAATACATCAATGTGTGAGAGCTGGGCAGTACATCCATGTTAGAGCTCGGGTAATACATCCATGTGTGAGAGCTGGGGCAATATTTCCATGTGAGAGAGCTGGGGGCAAATATATCCATGTGTGAGAGCTGGGGCAACATTTCCATGTGAGAGCTGGGGGCAAATATATCCATGTATGAGAGCTGGGGGCAAATACATCCACGTGTGAGAGCTGGGGGCAACATTTCCATGTGTGAGAGCTGGGGGCAATACATCCATGTGTGAGAGCTGGGGGCATAATTTCCATGTGAGAGAGCTGGGGCAAATATATCCATGTGTGAGAGCCGGGGCAAATATATCCATGTGTGAGAGCTGGGGCAATACATCCATGTGTGAGAGCTGGGGGCAATACATCCATGTGTGAGAGCTGGGGCAATACATCCATGTGTGAGAGCTTTAGGCAATATTTCCATGTGAGAGAGCTGGGGGCAAATATATCCATGTGTGAGAGCTGGGGCAACATTTCCATGTGTGAGAGCTGGGGCAATACATCCATGTGTGAGAGCTGGGGCAATACATCCATGTGTGAGAGCTGGGGGCAACATTTTCATGTGTGAGAGCTGGGGCAAATATATCCATGTGTGAAAGCTGGGGGCAACATTTCCATGTGTGAGAGCTGGGGCAATACATCCATGTGAGCTGGGGCAATATTTCCATGTGTGAGCTGAGGGCAATATACATGCATGTGAGCTGGGGGCAATATTTCCATGTGTAAACTGAGGGCAATACATCCATGTGAGCTGGAGCAAATATATCCATGTGTGAGAGCTGGGGAAAATATGTCCATGTGTGAAAGCTGGGGGCAACATTTCCATGTGTGAGAGCTGGGGGCAAATATATCCATGTATAAGAGCTGGGGGCAAATACATCCATGTGTGAGAGCTGGGGGCAACATTTCCATGTGTGAGAGCTGGGGCAATACATCCATGTGTGAGAGCTGGGGGCAATATTTCCATGTGTGAGAGCTGGGGGCAATACATCCATGTGTGAGAGCTGGGGCAATACATCCATGTGTGAGAGCTGGGGGCAACATTTTCATGTGTGAGAGCTGGGGCAAATATATCCATGTGTGAAAGCTGGGGGCAACATTTCCATGTGTGAGAGCTGGGGCAATATATCCATGTGAGCTGGGGGCAATATTTCCATGTGAGCTGGGGGCAATATTTCCATGTGTGAGCTGAGGGCAATATACATCCATGTGAGCTGGGGGCAATATTTCCTTGTATGAGCTGAGGGCAATACATCCATGTGAGCTGGGGCAAATATATCCATGTGTGAAAGCTGGGGGCAACATTTCCATGTGTGAGAGCTGGGGGCAAATATATCCATGTATAAGAGCTGGGGGCAAATATATCCATGTATAAGAGCTGGGGGCAAATACATCCATGTGTGAGAGCTGGGGCAACATTTCCATGTGTGAGAGCTGGGGGCAATACATCCATGTGTGAGAGCTGGGGCAAATATATCCATGTGTGAGAGCTGGGGCAATACATCCATGTGTGAGAGCTGGGGCAATACATCCATGTGTGAGAGCTGGAGGCAATATTTCCATGTGAGAGAGCTGGGGCAAATATATCCATGTGTGAGAGCTGGGGCCAATATATCCATGTGTGAGAGCTGGGGCAATACATCCATGTGTGAGAGCTAAGGCAAAACATCCATGTGTGAGAGCTGGGCAATACATCCATGTGTGAGAGCTGGGGCAATACATCCATGTGTGAGAGCTGGAGGCAATATTTCCATGTGAGAGAGCTGGGGGCAAATATATCCATGTGTGAGAGCTGGGGCAAATATATCCATGTGTGAGAGCTGGGGCAATACATCCATGTGTGAGAGCTGGAGGCAATATTTCCATGTGAGAGAGCTGGGGCAAATATATCCATGTGTGAGAGCTGGGGCAACATTTCCATGTGTGAGAGCTGTGGGGAAATATATCCATGTGTGAGAGCTGGGGGCAACACATCCATGTGTGAGAGCTGGGGCAATACATCCATGTGTGAGAGCTGGGGGCAATACATCCATGTGTGAGAGCTGGGGCAATACATCCATGTGTGAGAGCTGGTGGCAACATTTTCATGTGTGAGAGCTGGGGCAAATATATCCATGTGTGAAAGCTGGGGGCAACATTTCTATGTGTGAGAGCTGGGGCAATACATCCATGTGTGAGAGCTGGGGGCAACATTTTCATGTGAGAGCTGGGGTAAATATATCCATGTGTGAAAGCTGGAAGCAACATTTCCATGTGTGAGAGCTGGGGCAATACATCCATGTGAGCTGGGGGCAATATTTCCATGTGTGTGAGCTGAGGGCAATACATCCATGTGAGCTGGGGGCAATATATCCATGTGTGAGAGCTGGGGGCAATATATCCATGTGTGAGCCTGGGCAATATTTTCATGTGTGAGCTGGGGCAATACATCCATGTGAGCTGGGGCAATATATATCCATGTGAGCTGGGGGGCAATATGTCCATGTGTGAGCTGGGGAGCAATATTTCCATGTGTGAGCTGGGGGGGTACCCTGGGCCCATGGTATTGAAAGGGTTTGCAGGGCTGTGAAGATGGGGTGCCACGTGTGTTCTGGCAGCATGGAAAGGGTGCGCTGGGCAGCCCACACCTGGGTTAACCTACACTGCATAGCTGCAAGGGGTATGTGCTGGGAGGGGGGTCCAGTGCCTGCATATATATTTCTGGGGGTCCAGTGCCTGTGTATATAATTCAGGGGGTCCAGTGCCTGTGTATATAATTCAGGGGGTCCAGTGCCTGTGTATATAATTCTGGTAGTCCAATATTTTGTCCCGGTCCGGGCCTGCTTATAACCAGAGTGGACGTTTATATAATGAGGGGGGGGGAATTCTGCCCCGGCGCCCATAACTCTGGTTACGCCACTGCACCCCGGGGACCCTGCGGTGAATGCTGAATTCACCACAGGGTGGCAAACTTTGATTCCCTGAAGTGCAAGAAACTGCAGGAAACGAGAAAGCAGTCAACGACATTTCGGTGCTCTCTGAGTAACCCCTAAAAGAATCACTAATGGGGGTAACGCTGAGAAATAGAAATGGCCACAGTGGCCACGTGTTAAGCAGCAGCCCAGAATTCACTGCAATGACTGTGCAGTATATAATGTCAGGAAAACAATGATATAGCACATTCCCCACTATTAGATCCAAAATAAAATACCAATCATATTTTCTTTGTTGTGTAAATACTTGTTCATTTTTATTTATATATTTCTCTTTACATTGCTGAGTGCTGTTTATTAAACCTATTTTAAGCATTCCACTTTTATTAATGACCAATTTGATATAAATTACTTTATATATTTATAAATATATATTAAGATTGTTATTTGTGTTTTCAACTGTCACTTGAAAGTTTGTGTTAATGTTGTCATAGTATACAAACGATTTTCTTTGTAGCTTACTAATGTACAGTACGGTAAACCAACATAGTTATACTGTATACTGTGAAGTGCATTACACACCAGTGGAATTGTAAAGTATATTGGGGTGGAATGCACCTGCAAGGTTTTATATGTACAACACAGTGATAAACTCTGATGATAGTTATGGTGTGCCCTCGACATATCAGTATCTACATATTAAAATATTTTTTTAATACATGTCACTCACTGTGTATATGTTTCAGTGATGAAGGATATTTTATTTGTGTGTCTTTGTGTCTGTTGTATTCTGCTGCATACTATACTATATTAATCAGTACTTGACTATGGGTTGTTTACTATCAACTTCACATGGCTACTTGTTGCTATTTATTAATTATGTTACATTTATGTGAAATGCACTTGTATGTTTCAACAAACATTTCTTGCTGCTTTTGGTGACTTGAGCATCATATGTGATATTTGCAGTGTTTTTTGCTTAGGAACACTTCTTCCATTTTTTATTGCCTTGGTTACTCTATTGTAATTCTGGACATGGGATTGCTGCCCTAGCCGCTTCGCTGGTGGACATTCCACAGGCGTTCCATGGATTTCTCGAAGCAGGCAATGGATGAGTCGTGGCATTCTCTGAAGTATGTCTCTGCTTTGCTAAGGAAGACAAAACCGGCACATGTATGGTCTGAATTTTTTTTTGTGGAAGGATGGTGCCTGCCGCAACGTTTGAGCCCGCCAGGGTATTTTTTGATAATGGTATTATCTATGAAATTTTACATTACTAAAAGGCTGACCTAGCGCTTGAGCTCGGTGCTTTGGTATCAGTGACTTGGCCATGGAGTTATGAAGTTGCATTTGTTTGCGAGGTGTGTACGTCAAATCGCAGCAGCTCATGGTCCAGGTTCCTCTACTTTTAATGGTGAGGAGATCGCTGCTCGGTTGTGTGAGCTCAGATGTTTTTTAATTTTGCGGGTTTTGTATCTTTTTCAAATCCGGTGAATATTGAATATACTTAATATATTAAATCTTGCTTACATTGTGTGAATATCTCACAAAGCTTCCTGGATTTAATGAATCTCCTTGCTTTGGTGACTATGATTGTTCATGTTAGTAACATTCTAGCTATATAATGTGGATACAAATAGTGATGTAGGTTTTAATAAATTACCATAAATGGCCTAGCAATTTAATGCAAACCTTCCCATAGGAACATATTACTTTCCAAGCAAACAGACGATGAGCAATGCATTGATATGGAGTTGGTGGGATCACGTAAGAAAACCACTCGGTACATGGGTCTATTGAATGCGGGTTTGTAGTCCTCTCTGTATGCTATATATAAATTAAAGGCAAGAATACACTTGCATGTTTAGAATAGATTACCTTCAAATTGGTTGCTTCTTGGCGGATTCTTGACCTACTTTTAATCTCATTAAAAGATCCCGCAATATGCTTCTTGGTCCTCTTGTAATTAAAAGCTTAATGGCTGATAATTATGAGATTGCTGATGCAGAATAACAAAATATAATCAATGCAGATTTGTATAACATATTTATTTCTAAACAAACATAATGATCTTCTATAGCAATTACTTTCACACATCTGAGTAATGTACAAATATAGAGTCAACCCTAGAGTTAAAGCTGCCCTTGGTAGACCCTCTCTAGAGATAACATCTGCCATATTACTGCAATTACTGGTATATTTCAGTTTCCTTGACCCTCCTTGCTTAATTCAATTTCACCTCCTACTTCCATCCAACCAACTCTAAAGTTATCTACATCTCACTTTTTCCTCTGCCTACAGGGACAATACAGACACCTGGAATAAATTGATGACTATTAAGATTCATGATAAAAGTCACATAAGGCTAATATGTCTGATCCTGGCTGTTTCTGCCACGTTTGTATCCATGTACACATTCTGATTCCAAGAAATTAATGAAAGGTGATAAGAAATGTTGTCACATGCCGCACTACAGCCATCACACTAATCCTGAACCTCTAATGCCCCTATTTTAAAGCATTACTGGATTACTTTAGAAGCCAGAATGCGGCTTAAAGAAAGCCCATTGGATCCAGTGGCAGCTGGTGAAGTTACAAGCTGGTGATCACTAGACTCCAGCCCTTTGTAATTGGATGTATGAGTGAATTTATGTGGAATGTCAGTGTTTGTATGAATAAGCAAGTACAGCGATAGAGTCCCAAATCAGTCCATTTTCAGGAATAAAATACAAGTACCATAACTTCTTATTATGATTTCTGTTTGCGCCAATAAACTGCTTGTTGCTGCCCTTAATGCATGTATGGACAAGTCTCCACTGACTGGATTTGCATTGGGCAAGGAGTCACGAGCCACGGCTGTCTACATGCTGCCTTTCAAGGATGGCCAATGGGGATGTAGCGATTTTGTAAGTGTTGTGTTATAATAAGTACACGTCCTGTATTTACCTGCCTCCATTTTGTTCTTGTATCCAGTGTTAAGTAGAAACACCCAAATCTCCCTTGTTTTTTGTTTTAGTTTATGCTTTATGTTTTCGGGTATTGTCATGGCCTTAGGTTACAAGACCCTGGCCAGCACTACAGTAAGCATGGAGCTATACAATGGAGAATTGGAAAGGGAGTTTATGTTCAAAAGACAACCCATCAGTTACTGAACTGCTTTCTGGGGACCATTTTCTGCAGCCAGCAAATGGAATTTATAAGCTTGGAATTATCAAAAATATGTGGAGTTTTTGAACAGAATGATATAGGCAATCTAACGCGATTCGAGGAATTGGAGTCACTTGTCCTACTTTCATAGTCACTGACTTATATGACGCTAAAGCTTTAATTTTTAGCATCTTGGAACAAAGCTTGCTTAGGAGATTCCTAACTTCAAAAAAATGAGACACACAAAAATATATATTATCATTATTATGCTACTACTTTGACTCTGATTCTTCCACTCTTTCGAGCTTCTGACTTTGCTGGACTCCAGTTGCTGCTGGGCTTCAGCATCTCACACCGCTTCCTAGCCAGGACCGCATTAAGTTCTCTATGGACCTGAAGCTGAATATTTTGGTGTCTTTTTTTGGAATTTACAGGGTTATTCAGAGAGAGGTGAAAAGCAGGAGAATGGAAAATTCTACGTCAAAACAGCAAAACCAGAAACATTCTCCCATTTATCTCACTTTTCAAATCGGCTATTTTGAACTCGAATTTTCCATTCTCCAGCCATTCTCCTGCTTTTCACCTCTCTCTGAATAATCCTGTTAGTGAAATGAGAGCATATTTTAGGTTATTTAATAGGGCAGATACGGCTATATCTAACCATGCAGTTACTGTGTGAGGAAATTTACATTCACATTTCCATCATTTACAGCGTGTAAAATTATTATTTCACATTTTATCATCTTTGTGGTTTTATATTCTATAGGGAATTCGGGAAAAAAAAAATGGAAATGGGAAACTGTTTTTGCGTTTTTCTGAGAAAATACACAATATTAACCAAAACTGAAAAAAATGAAAATTTTCACTAGTGTTTTGGAGGATGGTGTTTTATGAATAATATGACTATGTATAAAATACCAAACTTGCTCCCAGCGTGGGAAATGAGAAGGTGAGTAATAGCAGTGGAATTGCTCATTTTATACGTGACGAATGAACAAAGTCATCGCTTAGGAATTGAAAATAAAGGTTTTTTGTTTTTTTTCTTCTTTTAGATTTTACATGGTCATGTTTGGTATCAATGCAAAGGCCAGACTCTGACCTGTCTAATGACATCTCACTTGACTTTGTGCGGTGTAAAGATTAGAGACACAGGGTTCCAAACGGATTGTGCCATCGCCTCCATATTTGTTGGTGACATACCAAACTAGCGTTAGGATCAAATGATCCTAAGAGCAGACGCTAACAAAAAAGTTACCACCAGCTCAGAGGTGTAGGTAATGGATTCCGCTGCTGCTGCAGAATCCATTACCTACAGCTCAACCCCCCCCCCCAAAAAAATCACATACTTAGGCTAGGGTCAGACAAACGCATTTTTCACGTCTACCATCAAAAAGTGCGTTGATGCGTCCGAACACATTTTTTCACGGAAGAAACGATAGCGGTCCTACGATGCGCAATTTCGGCCGTGATTTTTTACGGATCCAAACCAGGAAACTTTGGGTGTCTGGACATTATATTGGCCGGACATGAGCAGCGTCTAACGTCTCCTAATCATGCACACACGCCGCTATGCGGACGCAGCGCACTCTGTACGTCAGTACTAGCGGTTCAACGTTCTTGCATAAATGCGTTAGTTTGCTGCTTGCATTGCACGGCCGAACGTTCGTGCGGCCGTACTTCGTGTGTGGGCCTGCGTTGGACGTCATTTGCAGCTACCACGGCCGTAATAAAGTGCGGCTAAATGCACTTTCGCACTGCGTTCATCTGACCCCAGCCTTACCTCTCATCCCGCGGCAAGAATGGCAGCCCAATCCGCTGCTTCTGGCCGCTAGGAGCAGAGGGAGACTGGGGGAAGAAAGTCCCCTGTCTCCCTCCACGATCACTCACGAGAGGCGAGATCCTGCCGGTCATGTGACCCGGCAGTACGATCCTCCATGGCGTTGCCCCCAGCACCCATGAGCTTAGCGATTGCTAAGCGTCAGGCTGCGGGACCCAGCGCCTGCCCCATGATCTTCTGGGGAAACCAGGACGCTAAGAGGAAATTAGCAAACGCTAACTTTTCCCCTTATTGTCCTTGTTTTAGCTTAGGTCACATGATAGTGCTCATGAACTCAGGACATACTTGAAAACGAGAGAAATCTCAATGCATCCTTCCTGGTAAAATCCTTTATAAATAAATAAATAATATTGTATTATGAAATATTCACGTTAACCATTATGGCCTGTGCTTATATAGTGTGATAGTGTGTTTTTTCTCTTACGTATATTGCATACATTCACAATAAACTTTGCAATGGAGGGGGTGTGTGCGGACGTAGCAGCGCGCGGTCGCATGGCGGAGTAGCTCCCGCGGCCGACGCTGACTTTTTCAATCTTGCGGCCACTTAGAGGAACCCCGGGGCAACTCTTCTCCATAAGCTGGTAGGAGAATCATACCGCTATTTTCATGGTGCCTCCCAAAGTCCAACGAGCGCTGGGACCCCCAAAATCCGGCAAAAAAGACAGAGGACGTGAGGCCCAAGATGGCGGATCCCCGCGCCATGTAATGGCGCCTGACCCAGACCCAGCAACTTCAGAATCTCATGGCATGTCTGACTCCTTACCACCTTCGGAGAGCAGACTGCACGCCATGTTGCAGGACCTGAGGCTAACCATCCAGGAGGATATCAAAGGGACGTTGCAGGAGCTGACACGTGACGTTCAGGATTTGGGTGAGCGAATGGAAGCTTTAGAAACTAAAATGGACAATCTGTGTTTAGCCCACAATGACTTAGTTGACAGATATCAGGCCTTACAAACGGCTCATGATTCTTTGGCATTTAAGATGGCCGATATTGAAGATCGCTCACGCCGAAATAACATTCGAATCAGTGGCATATCAGAGGCCGTTGCCCTAGCAGATTTACCACAGTATCTGCAGGAACTTTTCCAAATTCTGCTGCCCACCGCTACCTCGCATGATCTATTACTGGACCGCGCACATCGTCTTCCACGTGCGAAAAATCTTCCTTCTTCGGTGGCTCGGGATGTTATAGTACGGGTACATTTCTTCCATATGAAGGAAGCATTGATGACTGCGTCCAGGAAAATGATGCCTCTACCTTCACCGTATGCCGAAATCTCCTTTTTCGCTGACCTTTCAGCGTCGACCAGGTCTAAACGTCGTGAATTTTCATCTCTGACTAAGCTTCTTCGCAACCATAAGCTAACCTATCGATGGGGTTTTCCCACAAAGATCCTCGTCTGGCGAGACGGAGTTCTTCATGTTATTCCTGATGTCGTTACTGGTCTACAATTTTTAAAGGAATGGAAGATTGTGGCTGATTTTACACCCCCTCACGTGCCTTCCTCCTCTCCGATTAAGGTGTCACCTGAGTGGCATCGAGTTTGGCCGAAATGAGATCCGTGGTTGTATTCAAGCATTGCCAGTTACCCCTTCTCACCTTTATTTCGTGGGGGACCCCTTTTATTTTATTTTTCTTACCGGGATAGCTATAGCTTTTTGATTATATAGCTTTTTCTCTTTGTTTTATTAAGGTTTTCTATATTTTCAATTTTTACTTTTTATTACTTTTGGTTGCCCTGGGACCTTCTGCAATCTCGATGTAGCGTATGTTGATGCAAGCTACGCTGTGAGTAGAACTGCGTCCCACCACCACCCTCTCAAGAGTCTTTTTCTTGAATTTTTGTTAGACTTTTTTTTTTCTTTTCCGGCCACGACGAAATGACTCTATTCCGCTGCATTTTTGTGATGCAGCACTGTTTATGTTTTTTGATTTGTTTTTTGTTCTGTTTTTATGTTGTCTGGTATGTTGCTCTTCAGGTTTTTCACTACATACTATCACTGATCCCCTTTTCTCCCTTCCATACTCGCCTTGATCCGCTGGGTTCGCAGATGATACCCCATGAGTAAACCGACATTCCACGTTTTTTTGCTCAATGTCAGGGGCCTGAATGTACCATATAAACGTCATGTTTTATTCCGTGAACTCCACAAGGTTCGCCCGGCGATTGCATGTTTACAGGAAACGCATTTACGAGCACAGCGTGTGCCGTTTTTAAAATCAGCTATGTACCCTATCTCGTATCATTCCACAGCCCAGATGAAGTCTAAGGGCGTCTCAATCTTGTTTCACAGGGATTGGGCTTTCACGTGTTTAGCTCAATATGCTGACCCTATGGGTCGCCTTCTGATTTTGGTGGGCACCATGAACGAGCTGCCGATTACTGTTGCCAATGTGTATTTGCCCAATGATAGACCGATAACATTCCTTAAAAATGCATACAGTAGGGTCAAGGCCATGATGCAGGGAACCCTCCTACTATGCAGTGATTATAATTGTGCGCCAGACCCCTTAGTGGATACCCAACCGGGCAGGGCCCGTACTTCTCCCCGAGCTTTAAATTCCTCCAGCCGCCAACTCCGTGACTTCCTACAAGCAAATGATCTCTACGACGCGTGGCGATTATGCAACCCTTCCATTAGAGACTACACTTATTTCTCCCCAGTTCACTCTTCTTATAGTAGGATTGACTTCTGCTTGATACATGGCAATACTGTCCCCCGCCTTCTGGAGGCCAGTGTTGGTTCTATCACGTGGTCGGACCATGCTCCTTTAGTTCTTAGCTTGGAGGCTGATTATCCCGCCAGGGGAATGGGTGCTTGGCGTTTGAATGACTCCCTTATCGTGAATGAGGCAGATGTGATTGATACCTTAAAAGTGATGGAAGAGTACTTTAATCTTAATGTCTCGGAGGAGGTGGCTACCTCTTCGATCTGGTTAGCACATAAGGCGGTGATACGGGGCCATTTGATCCAAAGGGGAGCTAGACGTAAGAAGGAAATGGAAGCCCAACTTTCAAACCTGCACCTTCAAATATCCTCTTTAGAGTCCCAACACAAAACCCAACCCCACCCCTGAGATCTTGACACAGCTGACGGCTTTACGACAGGACCTAGAGCATTTTAATTTGCGTTCCTCTGAACGAGCCATTTGCCGTTTGAACTATTCTCATTATACGCAGGGTAATAAGGCTGGTCGCCTGCTGGCATCTAAATTAAAATCCAAAGGTCTCCAATCTAAAATACCTTTCCTTCTGGGGCCGGGGGACGAGCGGATTTATAATCCGGTAAGAATTACGGAGGAATTTGCCAAGTATTATGCATTATTGTACAACCTGGGATCGGACCCTATGGTCCACTTCCCGGACCCTGAAGAGATCCGCCGATTCCTTCAGGGAGCTGACCTGCCCTCCCTTTCCCAATCTCAGGCAGCGGTGTTACTTACTCCATTTACTGAGGATGAAATCCAAATCGCCATTAAAGCGCTCCCTATGAATAAAGCTCCCGGCCCAGATGGTTTTTCTAATTTATATTATGAGACTTTTGCCCGTACCCTGGTCCCAATTCTCACTCGTTTTTTTAATCACGTTAAAAGTACAGGAATAATGCCTCCAGAAATGCTTCAAGCCACGATTGTTACTTTACCCAAACCTGGCAAACCAACGACACAATGCGCTAATTTCCGCCCGATATCGTTATTGAATGTGGATGCTAAATTGTACGCTAAATTGTTGGCAACTAGGATAGCTCCGTTACTCCGTTACTCCTCTCTTTGATCTCGGCGGAACAGACTGGTTTTATCCCTGGCATACAAACAAGTGACAATACCCGACGCTTCTCGGATATAATTGATATTGCTAATAGGACTAACACGAGTGGTCTCCTGTTGGCGCTAGACGCGGAAAAAGCATTCGACCGTCTCCACTGGGGTTATATGCGTGAGGCGTTGGCTCTGTTTGGCTTCCCTTCCCCTTTTATCAATAGTATTATGAGTCTTTACTCTTTTCCGTCCGCAAAGGTTTTAGCGTCCGGGTTCCTTTCATCCCCCTTTTCAATTACTAATGGTACCAGACAGGGATGCCCCCTGTCCCCCCTGATATTTGTTCTGGCTTTAGAACCCCTGGCTTCACGCAATAGACGAGATCCTAATATATCTGGCATATTGACCCCTGACGGCGAACACAAGCTAGCATTATTTGCGGATGACATTTTTGTTTTTTTTTACTTCTCCCGACACCTTCCTGCCTGCTTTACTCCGTTTGCTTGACTCCTGTGTCTTATTATAAAAATAATGTGAGTAAGACGCAAGCTTTGCCTCTGCATATCCCTGCTTCTTCTCTCTTTTCTTTACAAGCTTCGTATCCCTTTGACTGGAGAACATCCTCTTTGAACTATCTGGGAATCGCTTTAACTAAATCTAGAGGGTCTATCCTTAAGCTAAACTATCACCCCCTCTTTGCTTCTATTGGCTCCCAGCTGACGTCATGGCATGTATTGGAGACTTCTTGGATGGGGCGCATGGCAACGATTAAAATGTGCCTCCTACCCCAAATTCTGTATTATTTTAGAAATATACCAGTTTTTATCCCGACCCATATGTTGCTCCGCTTACAAAAAATGCTCTATGCACATATCTGGAAGGGGAAACCACCACGCATTTCGGCGTCTATGGTTGCCGCGCCTCAATGTCGAGGGGGCTTGGGTTTTTTAAATATTATAGCATATTATAAGGCGGCGTTGTTAGCACAACTATTATCCTCTATGTTCCAACAGGATGTCCCACTTTGGCTACGTCTAGAAAATTCCTATATCGCTCCTTTCCACATCCATGATTTAATGTGGCACCCGACGTTGCCAAATAGTAAAATTATGGGCATTCTACCCGCTTCCTCACTCTCCATCATGTCATGGCGTCAATGGGGTAGACCGCTTATCCGTCCCTTCTCTCTACTAAGCCTAGCTCCTTTGAGATTTCTGTGTCGCACTGTCCAGGACTTGAACCTTGACCGCTGGTCGCAAAGGGGTCTTACCCATATTAATCAACTTTTTACGCCCACCTCGATGAAAACCTTTCCTGACCTGATGTTAGAATTCGCTATCTCAGCCAGTGAGTGTTTTACGTCTCTTAGAGTGAAACATGCACTTTCCAGTCGAGGCTTATTTTCATTTCAGACGGCGGACCTAACGACTTTTCACAAACTCTGCATAGGAGGGAAGGTAAGGAGGAAACCTCTGTCTTTATGCTACGAATTTTTGCTGTCAGCACAGACCAGTAGGAAATTACCCTATATGACCCGGTGGGAAATAGACCTGTCTTTGACTATCCCCAGAGAAGAATGGTGTTCTGCGACTGAAACGGTTTACAAATATACCAGGAGCACTAACTTGAGAGAATCGCACTCAAGCTGTTGTATAGATGGTACTTAACTCCGAACAGGTTAGCTCATATACCTGGACAATCTGGACTGTGCTGGCGATGCGGAGCCAGTTCTGGCTCCATCCTTCATATCTTTTGGCAATGCCCGCTGATTATTGGCTATTGGAATAGAGTGTGTAGATTGATCTCTCACTGCACATACCTGGTTTTGCCCTTATGTCCAAAGCAGTACTTGTTACATATGTTGCATACTACTATTCAAGTAAGACATAGTGCTATAATCTCCATTGTACTTAGTGTGGCCAAATCTACTCTCGCCGACATTGGTGTTCGGCGTCATGCCCATCTATGAGGGAGGTCATGTTGTCTTTGGAAAGTGTATACCACTAAGAGGAAATGTTTCACAGAGCTGCAGGTTCCCTCTCAGCTTCTCACTTTAAGGATGTGTGGGAGGGTTGGAAATCTTTTGTCTCCTCTGGGAACTTAATTTAACTGAATCTAAGTAAACTGGCATTGAACTGATCTGTATTACCACGACTTTGTGTACCCTGTTGAGCAACCTTTTTCTTATTTTTCATATTATGTGTTTGTAGACCTTAGATGCTGTACGTGGATTTTATTTTTTATTTTTCTTTGCTTTTCTTAAAATGTTGAAAATGAGGTTCTTGCGACTTTCAATGTTCCAATTTATACTTACATTGGTTGACATGTTATTTCTCGTAGGGTCCTGCGAGACTCCTTTTTGTCTGCACTTTAAGGCTAGGGTCAAACGAAAGCATTTTTACACGCGAACGTAAAAAAGTGCGTCCGAACGGATTGATGTATTTTTTCACGGAATATGCGAAAACGGTCATACGATGCGCATGTTCGTGCGTATGTTTTACGAATCCAAACCAGGAAACTTTTTGCGTCTGGACGTTATGTTGGCCGGACATGAGCAGGGTCTGACATCTCCAAATCACACACACACTCCGCTAGCGGGTGCAGCGTACTCTGTACGTCCGTACTAGAGGTTCTGCGTTCTCGAAAAAATGCGTTCATTTTCCACTTGCGTTGCGCGACCGGACTTTCGTGCGACCGTACTTCGTATATTGGCCGTCATTGCCCGTCATTTGCTGCTAGTGCGGCCGTGATTAAGTGCGCCAGAACGCACGTTAAAAATGCGCTGGTCTGACCCCAGCCTAAGTCACTGTCAAAGACTATGTTATGCGAGAATTCTCAATAAAAAACTTTTAAATTAAAAAAAAAAATTTGCAATGGAAGTATCTGCAGAAAAGTTAACTTCTACATGGGTTCTGTCATGACACCCAGTCCCAGTCCTGGACATTTCCATTGTGTTACTTTTAATATTATGCTTACTTTTTTATTCTTGTTTGTATCTCAAAAAAGAAGACCTGTAATTATTTTCATTAACCCCTTTACTACCAAATGATTTTCCAAAAAACTGTGTTTTGTAAAATCATTTTTAATTAATGATACAGTAAGAAATATTTGAGCACATACCCATTGCATTTCTTAATGTAAATAACCTATTTTGGCCAGTAATTGGTGCTATCTACTGCCAAATTGAATTACAGCCATTTGAGCTGCAGATCTATTTTCTTTGTTCCCCTCTGCATCGGCGGCTGAATGCACAATGTCAGAGCATTCATCAGCCAATTTTGCACAGTTTCAGCCCTTTGGGCATTATACCTTAATGAACTGGCTAACATTGTAAGTAGCAACTCGGTCATCAAATTGTTCTTGTGGCACTCTCAGCTTTGATTTTATTTTTATGGCATTTGCTCCAGTTTTAGAATATTGCCCCATAATTGTCCCTTATATTGCAGACATGTCTAGACAGTGGCGTAGCGTGGGGGGTGCCACGGGGGCGGTCGCCCCAGGTGCAATTTTAAAAGAAATTTGAACCACTAATATTTTCCAGCAGGGATCAGCAAGGTGATGGTGTCCGTGACAATGGTGTCCGTGAGAGGCCATTTCACAGGCAGCCACCAGTTTTATGGTGCCGGCAGTGATTTAGCACTCAGCGTCCGGAAGGGAGGACCAGGACAGATTTTTCTGTCCTGACTCCTCCTTAACACTGGCATGAGTCACGTGAAGCAGCGCAGCATTATCCGACAGAACACTGACCCTGTACCATGCTTGTCAGCCCCCCTTGAAGCCATGTGCCAGGCCACGCTGCTGGCAGCCCTGCAGCCACTGAACAGGAAGGAGGGAGTGAGGGGCCTGCCCTGCAGCACATTTAAAATCCGGTCTCCACTAAGCCCCCTGGACTGCTCCCCCCAGGCCACCAGCAACTCCATACAGGTAGGTTACACTGTGTAACACCAGAGCAGCGTGACCAACACACAGTGAGGGGGTACGGGGAGATGGTGACTGGAGGTTCAGGGAGAGAATGACTGGGGATACTGGGGGAGTGTGACTGGGGTTACTTGGATAAATAGATAGTTGAGAGAGTGACTGGGGTACAGGGAGACAGTGTCTGGGGTACTGGGAAAGAGTGACTGGAGGGTACTGGGAGAGAGTGACTGGGGGTACTGGGAGGGAGAGAGTGACTGGGGGTACTGCGAGAGAGAGAGTGACTGGGGGTACTGGGAGAAAGCATGGGTACTGGGAGAGAGTGACTGTGGGTGTAGGGTTTACTGGGACAGGGTGACTGGTAGCAGTGGTGTAGCATGGGGGCATGTGTGTTTAATTTTTTATATCAGTATTTTGTTAATATACAAAACATGTGCTTGTGGGGTAACGGGGTCAATACTCTATTGAGAGAGAGAGTGACTGGGGTACTGGGAGAGAGACACTGTGGTACTGGGAGATAGTGGGGGTACTGGGAGAGTGTCTGGGTGTACTGGGAGAGAGTGACTGGGGGTACTGGGAGGGAAAGAGTGACTGGGAGTACTGGGAGGGAAAGAGTGACTGGGGATACTGGGAGAGAGAGTGACTGGGGGTACTGGGAGAAAGTGTGGGTACTGGGAGAGAGTGACTGGGGGTACTGGGAGAGAGTGCCTGGGAGGTACTGGGAGAAAGCGACTGGGGGAACTGGGAGAGAGTGACTGGGTATAGTGTGAGAGTGGAACTATGCTAGGGTATACTGGGACAGGGTGAGTGGTAGCAGTGGTGTAGAGTGGGGGGGCATGTGTGTTTAATTTTTTTATGTCAGTATTTTGTTAATATACAAAACATGTGCTTGTGGGGTAACGGGGGTCAATACTCTACTGGTAGAAGGGAATCAGGGTGTGTTACTGTGTCCACAGGTTGGGGGCGCACAATTCTTGCTTTGCCCCGGGCGCTGACAACCCACGCTACGCCGCTGCGTCTCTAGACCAGTCTTTGGTCAAATGTAAACTCTCTATCAAGCCCTTGGCATATTCCTTGCCCATATATATATATTCTATCATTCCATTTTAGCTAGTACATTTCTAATGTTTTCCAAGTAAGAAACACAAGCAATGTATTACACTGAAATGTTTATTCATTTAGACATATAAAAAGGATCTGCTTTCTTTATGCCAGCCTCTTACTGGTTTTCTTGAGGGTAACACCACCAGCCACTGATGTCTGAAATAGATAAAACCAGAAACAAAAAATAACCATTCTATAAAAAAAGCCTGGGAAAGCCAAAAATACACTACTACCGATTGGGAGTAATACAACGAACAAATAAAAAATATAAAATTTTATTACAAAACTTATTTTGTAAAATGAGAAGCTAAAATATATTTACTATTTTTAAACATTTTTGAAAGATGATACCAATTTCCAATACTACATTATAAAATATGTTTTGCATAGAGTTTCATAGTTAATGTCAACACACTTACCTCTACTAGTTTTCCATCAACGATCTCTGTTGTGTGTTGATAGTTTTCAAAATTGACCACTAGTTTCCCATTTTCAAGTCTAACAGTTGTCTAAAATATCATATAATGAAAAATCATATTCCATTGCAATTAAAACATCACATATTATATTATTTGAAAGATGATAGGAAAGGAGCATGCATTATAGGAGGAGGTTATACAGAAGTAGTTGATATGTGGGAGACCAGTTGTAATATATTTTAAAGAGAAATTTATTTTCTATACAAGAATGGAACTAACTGTAGAATGTATTATTGTTTTTCCTTTTGCTGTGACTATTTTTTGAGTATTATAAGGTAACATAAATAGTTCACAGTCAGGGGCCCCTATTCCAATCTTCACACTAACATGGGGAAGCTATTGGGAAAATATGCACCTGCAGAATTTCCTGCAACACCCCCATACGAGATGTGGTGTATGCAGCAGCCCCGCAAACACACCTTCAGAAACTTACTACATTGTATAACTCCTTCTGCCGCTTTGCATTACAATGTAACTACATGACCCACCATTGTGACATGTTAAAAGAGCTAAACTGGCCATCGCTGGAGTCTAAACGCACCCTTCACCTTTCCAGCCTGGTGTTTAAGAGCATTTCTGGGAAGCTGCCACCCTACCTGAATAGACTGCTTCCCCCAGCAGCTCCCTCATCCTATAACCTCCGATCCAGGACCAGCACCTTACTTGCAATACCACAATACAAAAAGACAGTGGCACGGTCCTCATTTTCCTACAGAGCACCACAATTATGGAATAACCTCCCGGACACCATCAAATCTTCCCCCAGTCTTAAGTCACTCAAGAGCTCCTTACTAACATACCTTAATACAGAATGCACCTGTAAACATGTAACCTAGTGCCTATATTTCCTACATATTTATTTTCTGTTAATCTGTATATTTGTGTTGTTTTTTTAATATCTTGCATTGTATTACTTTGTATTTCTGTAACTGTAACACTTCAATGTTCTTGAACACAGGACATACTTGAAAACGAGAGAAATCTCAATGTATCCTTCCTGGTAAAATCCTTTATAAATAAATAAAATAAATATTAATATTCCGGGGCAGGCGCTAGCTCAGCAACTCACCCTGGAATGCTTCCGCGCTGTTAGCTCATCGGTATTAGTGCATTTTAGCACGAGCTTACTGTACTTTATACTCCCTGTGCTTAACATGGTTAGCGCAAAGAGTAAGCACTCAGTAATTACTGTTAGCATTACATAGTCCTAACGCTAAATACGAACCGCTGCCGCTAACTAAAAAAGTTTGCTACAGCTTAGAGCTGTAGCTAACAAATTCTGCATCTACAAAATCTGTTCGCTGCAGCTGGAACCCCCAAAAAAAATCAATTACTCAACTCTCATCCTGTGGGGAGAATGGCAGCCTGATCTGCCGCTTCTGGCTTCTGGGAGCAGAGTGCAATTGGGGAAGTGAAGTCCCCAGTCTCCATTCTCGATCACATTATGGACCTGCAAGATTTTGCAAGAGGCGAGGTCCTGCCAGTCATGTGACCCAACAGGAGAAGCCTCCATGGAGTCCTATGGACTCCATGGAGCGGATGTTTGCGACGGCACATTAGCACTGCGCCGAGCATCCTGGAGCCTAGTGGCCCTACGGGGCAGGCTGCGTGATCCAGCGCCTGACCCATAATTCACTAGTAAAACAGGGATTATGAAGGGAGATTTGCGACCGCAAATTTTTCCATTTAGCATCCCCGTTTTAGCTGTAGGCAGGTGATATGGCCCTTACAACGAGTATTGGAAGCAAGCTGTATTTGTAGAATATCCATGCTGAGAAGTATGATCAGGTAGGTGGAAATTAATGTAGATAAATCAATAAAATCAAGTAAATGCTCTCATTGCACAACAGAGAACTGATGGAAATTGGATCAGTTATTTCTCAAAGAAGTCCTTGAAACTGATTTTATACTTCACAACATCAATCATTATTTGATAACTGGTGGGATATCAGCCATGCCAAGGCCAACACCAAGCTTAGATACACCCATGAGATCAATGCATTAGTGCCAACCATTATCTTCACCATTTATTTGGACAAAAACAGTGCTGGTAGATAGAAATTTGGTGGATTAGTATAGTGCTATTAACATCAATAATAAATGAGGAAATGTTTTTGGACCGACAGGCGCTATGGATATAGGATACGGTATGGGGGTTAGTGATACGCTGCCCCAAGGATGTGTTTGACACCCATAAGAACACAAAGAATAGTAGTAAAGAAAAAAATTCCCTTAGGAGCGTATAATGTGTGTTATGTGACATAGAGTGGTATTACCTATAGACTGAATTCTGTTCTAATAAAAAACAATTAAAATGGGTCAGTGAGCATACTGAGATGCGTTTCGCCGAGTATACAGCTTCATCAGTCAGTCTTACTGATGAAGCCGTAAACTCGGCGAAACGCGTCTTAGTATGCTCACGACCCATTTTAATCGTTTTTTATTAGAAATAAAATCGAATTGTTTTTTCTGTACCACGGTGGATTTTTTATGTTTCCTTTTATCCATCACCAAAGAACTGGTCCAGATTGAAGAGAACCCGGTAAGGGCAGAGGTTTGACGAAAAATCAACCTATCTGGCGAGTCCCTAGATCCAGGCTCTATAATTACTTCGGAAAAAGAGGACTATCTCATACTACATCCAGTGACATTGCCGCGACTCCAATCTATTGAAAAGCGACGTATACATTTTTGTCACTTGCTGGACATTGATGCAATTTCGGCACTCTTCAAATATGAGATTATGTGTTTAAACTTATTTATCACTGGCTATAAGAAATATTATACTGTTTCTATTTCATATTTCATTTTTGGAATCTCCTTGTGCTACGTTGAGGTCACTGATGGTATTAAACCGTATTAACAACATACTGACATGAACAGAATTCAGTCTATAGGTAATACCACTCTAAGTCACATAACACACATTATACGCGCCTAAGGGAATCTTTTCTTTACTACTATATCAATTATAAATGGTAGATTTAAATCCTTTAAATTTATTCTACAAATACTACAAATTGAAAAAGGTTTGGTGCTGTAGAAACTTAATAGGTTCACCTAAAATGGTTACAGTAAGTACTACTGTGTAAGTGTCTCATACAACTTTAAAAAAGGAAAGAAAACGAGCAGAAAACACCACTCAATGGTGCTCTTTTTCTTTTCTAGTTATGTGATTATTCTGAGGGGGAAGACCCCAATTGGCTGGTGTTCATATTTGTTACACTCGAATAAACTGATACATAAGGGATAACTTTAGAATATTTGTGTTGTTTGTAAATGTAACTTTAATTCACTACTACAGCAGCTGTCTAAAGTAAAGACAAATAAGTCAATGGGGCCTGATGGGATCCACCCTAAATTATTAAAAGAGCTCAGTGATGTAATAGCAAAACCGTTAACAGATTTATTTAACCAATCCTTGTTAACGGGAGTCGTCCCAGAAGACTGGAAATTAGCAAATGTTGTGCCCATTTACAAGAAGGGTAGTAGGGAGGAATCGGGGAACTATAGGCCAGTTAGTCTTACGTCAGTAGTGGGGAAATTAATGGAAACCATGTTAAAGGAAAGGATTGTTGAACATCTAAAAACACATAGATTACAGGATCAGAAACAACATGGGTTTACCTCAGGGAGATCATGCCAAACTAATCTTATTGATTTTTTTGATTGGGTAACAAAAATAATAGACACAGGTGGTGCAGTAGACATTGCTTATTTAGATTTCAGTAAGGCTTTTGATACTGTTCCGCATAGAAGGCTTATCAATAAATTGCAATCTTTGATCTTGGATTCCAATATTGTTGAATGGATTAGGCAGTGGCTGAGTGACAGGCAACAGAGGGTTGTGGTAAATGGAGTTTATTCGGCGCATGGTCTTGTTACCAGTGGGGTACCTCAGGGGTCAGTACTTGGACCCATTCTCTTTAATATTTTTATTAGTGATATTGCAGAAGGTATTAATGGAAAAGTATGTCTTTTTGCTGATGACACAAAGATTTGCAACAGGGTTGACGTTCCTGGAGGGATCAGCCAAATGACAAATGATTTAGGTAAACTAAAAAAATGGTCGGAGTTGTGGCAATTGAGTTTTAATGTGGATAAGTGCAAGATAATGCACCTGGGACGTAAAAACCCAAGGGCTGAATATAGAATATTTGATACAGTCCTAACCTCAACATCTGAGGAAAGGGATTTAGGGGTCATTATTTCAGAGGATCTAAGGGTAAGTAGTCAATGTAATAGAGCAGCAGGAAATGCTAGCAGAATGCTTGGTTGTGTAGGGAGAGGTATTAGCAGTAGGAAAAGGGAAGTGCTCATGCCACTGTACAGAGCACTGGTGAGAACTCACTTGGAGTACTGTGTGCAGTACTGGAGACCGTATCTCCAGAAGGACATAGACATCTTAGAAAGAGTTCAGAGAAGGCCTACTAAAATGGTGTATGGCTTGAAGGAGAAAAGTTACCAGGAAAGGCTTAATGATCTTAACATGTACAGCTGGGAAAAAAGACGAGACAGAGGAGATATGATAGAAACATTTAAATACGTAAAGGGAATCCACAAGGTAGAGGAAGGGAGTATATTTAAAAGGAAACAAAGTAGCAAAACAAGAGGACATAGTCTTAGATTAGAGGGGCAAATGTTTAAAAGTAACATCAGGAAGCATTATTTTACTGAGAGGGTGGTGGATACATGGAACAGTCTTCCAGTTGAAGTGGTAGAGGCCAAAACAGTAATTGAATTTAAGCAGGCATGGGATAGGCATAAGGCTATCCTAAACAAAAGATAAATCCAGGTAAAGTATCCATGTAATTGGGCAGACTAGATGGGCCGAAAGGTTCTTATCTGCCGACATTTTCTATGTTTCTATGTTTCTATGTAGCATGTGTCTTGTTCCTGAAAATCTGGAGCTCAGGGGCCACTATGGCTTTTGAATTGCTAGTCAGTCTATTCTTTCCACTGAAATAAAAACACACTGTAAAGAAATCCTTACCTTGAATTTTTTGCCACTCACAGTTTCCATTTCTGATTCTTGTCCAATGGTGAACTTGTTGGTCACAGTGTGACCTGGATAGATCTGGTTCCAGGTGAAGTCATTGCCGTTCTGGACAACCTCGGTGACCAACTTGAAATTTCTTCCCTTTTCAATAGTCTCATCAGGAATGCCTATTATATAAAATCTAATTTCAGTAAAATCTTAAACTGCTTGTGACACCATGTCAGTGTAGATGTGATAAACAAATATTGTTTTTTGGTGGTGTTAACATACCGGTCTATTCGAAGTAAGGTGAAACTCAGGAGAATGACTGGAGATGTGAAAATTGTAGGTCAAAATAGCAAAACCAGAAAAATTCTCCCATTTATCTCACTTTCCAAATCCGCTTTTTGGTCTAGATTGTTCTCTTCTCCTGTCAATTCTCCTGGTTTTCATCTTTCTCTGAATAACCCTGATAGTATAGATCCCCAAAACTGTGGTCAAGGCAATTCCAAAGTGAAACATGAAAATAATCTTGCTGCTATGTTAGAACAGAGTTGTCTTGCAATAGCCCCAGTTTACATATTTTGCACAATATGTACCAACTGGGTGGAGTAGAGATAACATCACTGCTCTAAACCGTGGAGATTGTGGAGACACAGGTTCAAGTCCCAGCAATAGCACCTCTCCACTCCAGTAAGTGTCCTTGGGCAAGACACCTAACGTACATACTCGCCACCCAGGATGTACTTGAAAACAAGAGAAATCTCCATGTATACCTTCTGGTAAATTACTTTCTCAAGAAAATAAATGTGCCTCTGTAGCTAAATCAATGGCAACCAGATCTAATTTTATGTTGGCCCCAAGCAAAGAATGTAAAGGAGAATTCTTGATGGCAGAACTAATCAAATTGTAAACAAAGCAAAAAATATTTGTGAAACCAATGCGTTCACAAGACATTTCTGTGCCTAACATGAGGGTATTCAGGGCACTGTTCATAATTGTTACAATCAATCAAGAGAGGGTTTTAAACTATTTTTGCTATAAGGAAGCCAGCAGAACATGCCCCAAAGATTTTAGACCCTTGGGCATTATGGTTAATGTACCAAAACAGTTTAAACAGCTTGGAATCGTTTTTGTTTCTTCAAGGAAAAACAGATCCGAAGAAGAATTCTAGATCTGTAGCAACCTTTGGCCGGCAGGTGGCGCCATCTGCCTGGTAACTAATTCATACAGTTTGAAAATGTGCTTTAGACATTTTCAAACTATGGCTACTGCAAACGCGTTTTCCATAAATCCACTGGGTCCTGACAGTAGTTTAATATGGTAGGGAAGGGGATAAACATCAGAGGCGGATCGTTTTTCTTCCTATACCCTAGATTCAGTGAAATCCACTGCCAAATTAAGAATCAAGCGTCAGGATTTTGAATTGATAATGTTGAAATTCTCTTGATTACAATGTATGGGCTCTAGAAATCTCACATTTTGCAGCCAAAAATTATATTTGCACCTAGAGAATTAGAAATAACCTTGGGACAATTGTTAGAAAGCAATTTGCATGCAAAAATTAAAAGCAAATAACTAAAATAAAAACATGCAAAAACATCAAAGGTTAGAGTGTTTTCTACCTACAGCAGTGCTTCAATAAATTTTGCATGGATCAGGAGAACTTTGCAATACCTAAGTCACATAACACATTTTATTTTGTTTTTTAATATTGTGATGTGTACCTAAGTAATTATAAACCATCCTGTAGGCAATCTCATTTTAAATTTCCAATTGCATTTGTATTTAAGATGTATGACACTTGAGAGGTTTTCAGTGAATCTTAGATGTAGGATGGAAAATGTTCAGCCTTATGTATGGATTCCTTATTACAAAGACAATTTAGGACCTCTCTGGAATTCATTGCAGCAATCATGCACAGTGCACTGTATACCCTCATGATGAGCACAGACATGTCTATAGATACACATATGTATAAGGTTAGATAGATATAGATAAGGATAGGTAGATCGGTATATGGATAAGGATAGATAGATCGGTATATGGATAAGGATAGATATATCGGTATATGGATAAGGATAGATATATCGGTATATGGATAAGGATAGGTAGATCGGTATATGGATAAGGATAGATAGATCGGTATATGGATAAGGATAGATATATCGGTATATGGATAAGGATAGATATATCGGTATATGGATAAGGATAGGTAGATCGGTATATGGATAAGGATAGATATATCGGTATATGGATAAGGATAGATATATCGGTATATGGATAAGGATAGGTAGATCGGTATATGGATAAGGATAGATATATCGGTATATGGATAAGGATAGATATATCGGTATATGGATAAGGATAGGTAGATCGGTATATGGATAAGGATAGGTAGATCGGTATATGGATAAGGATAGATAGATCGGTATATGGATAAGGATAGATATATCGGTATATGGATAAGGATAGATAGATCGGTATATGGATAAGGATAGATATATCGGTATATGGATAAGGATAGGTAGATCGGTATATGGATAAGGATAGATATATCGGTATATGGATAAGGATAGATAGATCGGTATATGGATAAGGATAGATAGATAAAATATATAGATACATAGATAAGAATAGACACATGGGTGGATAGATATGGATAGATACAGATCTATAGACAAGGTTAGTTAGATATAGTTAGATTGATAGATAGATACATAGATATATGGATAAGGATAGATATATACATAGAAGCATAGGATGTAGTAGTCTTGGTTTTTGGAAAACCTGTTTAAGTGCATTATTTATTTTAAAGATCAATGCGTTTGGGCTCTTCTTTATACACTAGTTAATTCAAATTTTAAGTACTTTACTCACCAATAGTCTTCAAGAAAGCATCATAATTTTCTTGGGTCTCAACCTCATATTTTCCCGTGTAGGACATTTTTCTTTTGCTTCCAGGTATCCAGCTATGATGAGAGGCTCTCGTAAACGTGAGTTTATAAATGGTAGGGTTGAAATCCCATCCCCCTTACAAAATCAATCCAACCTTAATCTTTTGTCTCTCTCTATTCTTGACCAATCTCTGTGCAACAACTCAGTGAATCACAATTGATGGTGTTATTGACAATGAGACTTATGTTAAAGTTGCACTTGTAAGCATTAATACCTTACTTAACCTTATAGTTTCAAATACACATTAACTATTAAGGTATGAGACACAAAATGCTTATCTTTAAAAAAAAATGTATTTTACATAAAAAAAAACTAGAATATAGGGCACTTAGTGGACGTTAGCAGTCCGATTGGAATCCAAAGAATTTTTCTTCTTTGAGAACAGCTCAAAGTAGTAAGTATAGATCACAGTTTAAACTATATAATTTATTAATACAGAATATGAAGTGTGTCCTTTTTCCATACCGTGAGTATTTTGCAATACTGCTTAGGTCTTCAAACTCTGTCATCAGGGGTTAATCATAAAAACATAAGTCTGGGAACTCACCAATATTTTTGTACATTCTCGTCTCAAAGATTACTGGGAGCCGCAGCAGCTGCAGCACTTCTTTATGCATGAGAAAGCCATTCCTCTGGCAAACATTGAGAAATTGCCATTCCCATGCCTTCCCAATGTACTTAAATACAGGAAAAACCCTTAAACATAGACTGTTTTATAAAATTGTGTCTGTATAGAAAGGTACTGCAGCTTCCCAGTATATCAGCCAAAAGGGAACTGAATTCCTTCTGCTAAAATAATGAGGGAACTGAGTTCCCATATGTTCCTGCAGGACGTGACCCCTGCCTGTCTTCCTGCGCACATGTATCTTTTTGGTGGCAAAGTTGGGTTGATTGCAAGGCTAATCTAACTCTGGTGGTAATAAAAAAAACACTAGGAAGACTTTCATGTACAAAGGATAATGATGTGAAAACACGGGTTCGGTCTATTAATGTTCTTGAAAATCTCAATTTTGCTCTTTCGATCAGTAAAGAGACGTCCTATTGTCATAGGCGTGTGCAGCCCATGTTTGCATTTATTATTTACATGTATAAATATACACCATAATATGGAGAAAAAAAGATAGAATGTGAACCCGTTTCAATTTCCAATACAGTAAATAGTCTATTCAATATATGTTTTTCTCATCTCTACAGTATAAATGTGCTGGGATTACAGAGCTCCAAAATATTGTCTAACAGGCAGTGGAGAGGAGATGACGAGGGGTCGGTTTACTCCTTCAATCCAAGCCCTGGAGTAGCTTCAGAGTACACAAGCTAAATATCCCCTCCGTGCTAGCACTCAATGCGAGTTTCAGGCTTCCTTATCAGGAGAAAGATTTTTTTTCTCATCTGGTACTCACCTGTCACATTCTCCGATGTGCAATCTTTATCTAATATTACTCCCAAGCTGTAAATAATCACAAACGGTTAATTTTCCGGTTGTTTATAATGAACCAAATAAAATAATCCAAAAAGGAGGCGCGTGCTTAGGATTGCTGTGGCTCTCTAGACTCTCTAAGTACTGTTGCCTTCCCTCACCTTAGATCATATAAATATGAACAGGAACATAATCCTAAAATTAGGAACTATCAGGCAACTGTACTTCAATAAAATATAATATAGAACAAAACAAAGTAACTTATTCACACCAAGTGAATTCTGACAGCATTTATTATAGTTTAGAGAGTTATTGCTGGGGTTTTTATTGTTTTACAGCTCTGTTACACATTCACACACCTCAAATAAATTGAATCTCTAAACGAAAGGACATTAGTTAGAAAAATTGAAATACCCCCCCCCCCGCTCCTTCCTCCAATCTACTGCAGTATATATAGGCCTAGTTGGCCTGCACAAAAATAATTCACTGCCAAAAAATGTAGATGGGATCATGGGACTGAAAAGGTTGACAAGCAGGAGCAATTCACTGAGAAAACACACCGTACTGCACCAGTTTGTAGCTTTAGGCCGGGTGCACTCTAGCGTTTTCTTCTGCGCACTTTATGATGGAGGAGATTGGTAGACGCCAGATGATGCGTTAATTTTGACGCACGTTGTAAAAACTGAATTTGAGTCGAATGAAGAAAAAAAAGCTGGGCTTTTGACATTTGACGTTCAGCATGCAGCCAATGTCACGTCAATCTTAGCGCAAAAGCCTTGGTGTTTCCATGACGGACGTCTTCAGCGTGCGTTATGAGTTGCGTGCATACTACGTGTGTTCTTCTCTATCCGCGTAATCATATGCTACAATGCACGTTATAAAGAGCGTCATAACGCGTGGTAGTGCGCAGAAGAAACCGCTAGTGTGCACCCGGCCTTATTGCGTAAGATCTGTGGAGTATCAATCTTTGCTAAAGCATAGCTTGATAGAGCACATTTTGGCTTGCGTTAAGTGACATTTTCACAGCAAGCAATGGTAATATATTGATATTCATGATCATAACATAGTACATTTGTCCATGAATTTCACTAAATTTAGATGCAAAATTCTCTTCATGATGTTTGTGTACCAAAACACCAATTACCACATAAAAATGACAAACCAAATCACAATTATATTCATATAGTAAATCATAAAAAACTTTCTAACAAGGGGCCCTATCAGCTGGTGTGAGCTAAAACGCCATCGCTAAAGAAAAGATTTAGCGGGAGTCGCTAAAACGTAGCACCTGACGACCTACTATCAGATCACATTCTCCACAGGAGTCCGTGTACAAGGTCATTTAGCGCACGCTAGGGAAACACTAAGACCCGAGCTGAGACCAAGCACTAATTTGGTTGTGTACAGGATAGAACAGTTTTTTCCAGTGCAGAGTGCCGGGCCATACCTATCCCCTGTCCTCACAAGCTTGTATAAGTAGGAACACACCCAGCGAAGAGCCCTCACACCTCGGTATTACTAAAATCCTCCAAGGTGGCCGTATCAACCTTGTTTATATGCACACATATAGTAATTAAGGCTGATGGGCATTGCATGATAAATGCCACCCAACAGCATGTACAATCATTACAATGCATTTAATAGATCCAAAAGGAAGGCCAGGTGAGCCACAATAACTTCCCTGCTGCAGCATATAAATAATACATGTTTCAGGGCAAGACTTATTCATGTGTCCCTTTAAACATGATCCACACAGTCACCCTAATAATCAACCGCTTCCATACTATGAATAACCCCCAGCATAAAATGTTTAAAATTAGGCAATAGATTAGAATTAGGATATATGTGGATAAAGGATACATTTATAATAGAGCCGACTGCAACAGCAGCGACATTGCAGACAGATCCATTACTATGGTGTATAGGGCCAAGAGATCACCTGTGCTGCATTCCTTTCAAAAGTTTGTTAATTTTGGATGAGGACTTTTTTTTTTTTGAGTTAGCACTAGAGGGGTAGGTAAAATTTTGCACTGAGCGTTCATCCAGAAATTAGCATAGGCAGCAAGTGATCTGTTAGTTCAAAGAGTGCTAGAGATCTCTAGCGCTCCCCATGTTAAGTATAGGACACGGAAAGTACAGTAAGCTTGCGATACGAATCGCAAATAGCCACGCGCTAAGTGATTTTTCACAGCAAATGATCTGTTGGTCATGCGCTAGGCTCATTTTACCTGATGCTAACGCATAAACATGCCATCGCTAGGGTTAGCTCCCACCAGTTGATAGTGTCCAAGATGTTTACCGATTATAAAAGCCAAAAGAATTGCAAGAATCTTTGCATGAGCAATAGGGACTGCCCCTGGGAAGCCAGGACAGTGTAAGTAAAGGACTCTGCTTGGTGGCTGCTCTAGGTTAGTGAGGCCTAATGTCAAGCTGAAACACGAGGCCCTTCTTGATTCGCACAATATTTAGAAACACCCCAACAAATTTTAATTAAAAACGCCAATTCAGCTTTCTTGCTAGACAAATGTATGTAAATGTAGGAGAGTAGTTATGTAGAATATTAATACCATGGCATTCTACATAAATTTCATATTTGAAGCCCCAGTGAAAGCATGGCCTTAGACGGCTACCTATTTTGCCTAATTAGAGAGCTGCCTCGGTCTCTGATAGTTTTAAAAAGGGGAAATAACAAGGGAAGGATAGGGAACGGATAGGATAGTTCAGAAAGGTGGAATTTCTCCTGCTTTTGACATAAGGTCCAAATTCACACCTTTTCTGGTTTTCTTTATTTGTTTTGATAAACATAAAATTGTCAGACTGTGATTATTTACAGCCTGTTAATTAAAAATAAATCCTGTGTTATATTTACATTTACATAAAATATGGGTTATTCGGGCGCATGAGTGCCCGGTAGGTATTAAAAATAAACACATCACATCGTTATCTTCTCTTCAACTCCTACAGGTGTATTCAAAGAAAGCTGAAAATCAGGAGAATGACTGGAGAAATGAAAATTCTAGGTCAAAATAGTCAAACCAGAAATATTCTCCCATTTATCTCACTTTCCAAATCAGCTATTTGGTCTAGATTGTTCTCTTCTCCTGCCAGTCCTGAGTTTCACCTTTCTTTGAATATACCTGATAATCTACTTTCATCCAGAATGCATGAGTTTATCCACAATTATTAGCTACTGAATAGATTGATAGTTCTCATACTTTAGTAGGATTACTGTATTTTATTTTGGGGAATTAAAAAAAACAAACAACTTTTACTCATATCTATTTCACAATTTAAAATACATAAACCTCTTATGTATTGGTCCTGTATGAAAATTCAGGCGAATGTGCAACATAATGGATTCCTTGTCATTATCCTTTCAAGATGCTTGATGTGTTCTCTGCTGTTTAAGAATTAACAGGGTTATTCAAAGAGCTCCTAATTGCTGACAAAAGGTAACCGAACGCTAAAATTCAGCGTTCGGTTACCTTTCCTGCCCATTCGGCTATCCAGAAAGCAGGCAATTCGCCAAATCCTGGCGAATTGCCTGCACATACGGTGCCTGTTTGGTGCCTGTTCGAGGGCAGTGAATCCCCTTAGAGAAGCAATGCTTCGTCTATTCAGAGAGCAAAACCCAGCAGTGAAAGGTTCCCGAAATGCCCTGCTGTTCGGTGGTTTCATTTGACAGGTTTATTCAGGTGAATCCCATAGGTTTCAATGTTAAAAATATTCCCGTTTTAATTCAATATCTAATGATCCGTTGATTATAATATTCTGCAGTAAAAAGTCTATTCATTTATAGATTTTTTAGGACCTTTAAGGCATTTTTTGGGATTTTTTTTCTGTTTTTCTTTAATCGTTTTCTCTTTTTTCTGTGACAGCCCTTTTTATTAGCATTCCTTGGACCTCACATGTAAATTGCAGACATTTTCGCTCAGTAGTTTGTTTGCAAACAGCGTTTCACTTTTCAAACATTCAAGTGTACTGTTTTTTTTTTCACGGCAGTTGCTCTGCGCTGTGATCGGCTCCTGCTCGGGTTTCTCCGGCGGGTTAATCTAGATGTTTTTGCGGGTTTCGGTGCGCGTTCGCCTTCGTTTTGCGGTGAGTGTTAGGCAGGTTTGCGGAGGCTTTTCCCTGCACTACGACGGCCCTGTGGTGCTTGCTGAATACACCGCTGGGTCGCCAAAATGGGATCACCATATCGCACCGAATTGAAGAGAACAAAAAGTCACAGAGCGTGCGGTGACTTTTCGATTCTCTTTGAATAACCCTGTAAGTGTCACAGTACAATATTTTCATAAAAAGAGTTTCATTTTACACAGTTTAGTTATTTAAATAGAATTTTCCAAGCTGTAGATACAAAGCCCAAACATGCATTAATCATTTACACTGATTCTCAAGATAACCTCATTGGAATGTCAGATCTGCAAATACCCTGCAATGACTCAAACTTGCTGCAAACTATATTGATTTGATATCCTGCCCTTCCCTTTACTTGGATTGCTACATTCAGAAAGGATATGGTTTTGATCAATAGGTCGAGTGTAACACCAGCCCTGGACAGTGCAGCTTTCAAAAATGCTAGCTTGTTAAAGTGACATTTTAGAAACCTAAATATGGAATGGGAGTGCATTAAGAATGAATATTCTAGCAGGTGTAGGCACTGATTAGGCTTCATTCAGAAGACATAAGACTTGCCGTTTTAAATAGAGATTTCCCCAGATCATTTTAGAAGATTATTAATGTGTGCCTGTCATCTGAAACTTGCATTTACATTAATCATTTGAGCTCTGTCTACATGAGTTGTTGTACTTTTACAATTATACAATTAAGCCTGCCTAAGCTATACTTGGACTTTGCTCCTTTTATTATCAGGTAATTTATTTAAACAACTTTCTCTTCTTTTATGATTTGTATAGAACTCGGATTAGTAAATTGTGCATATATACACAAATAAATATATATATCATAGAAACATAGAAACATAGAAAAATGTCGGCAGATAAGAACCTTTCGGCCCATCTAGTCTGCCCAATTACATGGATACTTTACCTGGATTTATCTTTTGTTTAGGATAGCCTTATGCCTATCCCATGCTTGCTTAAATTCAATTACTGTTTTGGCCTCTACCACTTCAACTGGAAGGCTGTTCCCTGTATCCACCACCCTCTCAGTAAAATAATGCTTCCTGATGTTACTTTTAAACCTTTGCCCCTCTAATCTAAGACTATGTCCTCTTGTTTTGCTACTTTGTTTCCGTTTAAATATACTCCCTTCCTCTACCTTGTGGATTCCCTTTACGTATTTAAATGTTTCTATCATATCACCTCTGTCTCGCCTTTTTTCCAAGCTGTACATGTTAAGATCATTAAGCCTTTCCTGGTAACTTTTCTCCTTCAAGCCGTACACCATTTTAGTAGCCCTTCTCTGAACTCTCTCGAAGATGTCTATATCCTTCTGGAGATACAGTCTCCAGTACTGCACACAGTACTCCAAGTGAGGTCTCACCAGTGCTCTGTGCAGTGGCATGAGCACTTCCCTTTTCCTACTGCTAATACCTCTCCCTACACAACCAAGCATTCTGCTAGCATTTCCTGCTGCTCTATTACATTGACTACTTACCCTTAGATCCTCTGAAATAATAACCCCTAAATCCCTTTCCTCAGATGTTGAGGTTAGGACTGTATCAAATATTCTATATTCAGCCCTTGGGTTTTTACGTCCCAGGTGCATTATCTTGCACTTATCCACATTAAAACTCAATTGTCACAGCTCCGACCAGTTTTTTAGTTTACCTAAATCATTTGGCATTTGACTGATCCCTCCAGGAACGTCAACCCTGTTGCAAATCTTTGTGTCATCAGCAAAAAGACATACTTTTCCATTAATACCTTCTGCAATATCACTAATAAAAATATTAAAGAGAATGGGTCCAAGTACTGACCCCTGAGGTACCCCACTGGTAACAAGACCTTACGCCGAATAAACTCCATTTACCACAACCCTCTGTTGCCTGTCACTCAGCCACTGCCTAATCCATTCAACAATATTGGAATCCAAGCTCAAAGATTGCAATTTATTGATAAGCCTTCTATGCGGAAGAGTATCAAAAGCCTTACTGAAATCTAAATAAGCAATGTCTACTGCACCACCTGTGTCTATTATTTTTGTTACCCAATCAAAAAAAATCAATAAGATTAGTTTGGCATGATCTCCCTGAGGTAAACCCATGTTGTTTCTGATCCTGTAATCTATGTGTTTTTAGATGTTCAACAATCCTTTCCTTTAACATGGTTTCCATTAATTTCCCCACTACTGACGTAAGACTAACTGGCCTATAGTTCCCCCGATTCCTCCCTACTACCCTTCTTGTAAATGGGCACCACATTTGCTAATTTCCAGTCTTCTGGGATGACTCCCGTTAGCAAGGATTGGTTAAATAAATCTGTTAACGGTTTTGCTATTACATCACTGAGCTCTTTTAATAATTTAGGGTGGATCCCATCAGGCCCCATTGACTTATTTGTCTTTACTTTAGACAGCTGCTTTAGAACCTCCTCCTCTGTAAACTGATATGTAAATGTCTCGTTAGTGTTTACTCCTAACTGAGGTCCCTTTCCTTCCTTTTCTTCTGCAAAGACTGAACAAAAATATTCATTGAGGCAGTCAGCGAGACTTTTATCCTCTTCTACATACCTTCCTTCCTTTGTTTTTAATCTAACTAATCTTTGTTTTACTTTTCTTTTCTCGTTTATGTATCTAAAAAATGTTTTGTCCCCCTTTTTTTTGCTTTGGAAGCTCTTATAAATTGCTTTGCCTCTTTCTGCCTAATTTTATAGGTTTGCCTATCTTCTTCACTCTGAGTTTTTTTATAATTATTGAATGCAGTCTTTTTGTTCTTCACTATTTCGGCCACTTCTGCAGAGTACCACAGTGGTTTCTTCCCTTTTTTGTTTTTGCTAACAAGCCGAATGCAATTTCCTGTGGCCTTCAATAATGCTTCCTTTAAATAATCCCATTTCTCCTGGACTCCCTTTAAACTCCTCCAGTCTGATAATGACTCCTTCACACAAAATCTCATTTTAGAAAAATCTGTTTTTTTAAAGTCTAAAACTTTTGTTTTTGTGTGGTGCGGCTCCATCCCTGTTCTTATATTAAACCATACTGACTGGTGATCACTAGATCCCAAATTTTCACCTACAACAACGTCTGATACCAAACCTCCATTTGTGAGTATTAAATCCAATATGGCCTCTTTACGGGTCGGATCCTCAACTACTTGTGTTAGAGTTAATCCCAGTAGGGAGTTCAGAATATTTGTACTCCTGGTGCACCCAGCTGTTTTGGTTTTCCAGTTCACATCAGGAAGATTAAAGTCCCCCATGATAATAACTTCCCCCTTCATTGCCATTTTGGCTATTTCTTCAAACCAAGAGGAGAATGCTCCATTAGAAAAACTACACCAAATTCCAAATTTGGAAAAAAAATGTAAAATCTGGTGAAAACCGTTAATGTCTTTACATTGTGAAGCTTTGGTGGTGTAGTTTTTGTACTGGAGTGCTCTCCTCTTGGTGTACTGTATCTATTTGTCACGAGACGCACCCTCCCTTTGAGCATGGTCAAGGTTGAGTGCTGCCCTCTTGGTGTAATATGTAATATATATATATGAGAGTGACATTCTGAGAAAGGGTGACACGATTAAAATGACATATTGGTTGATTTTTCAAAAGTTTGGATTGGTTTCAGTCTTTCAGATGCCCAAACCATGCTGTGACCTCCTGTCCATTGCTGACATGTAGCTTACATAATAGATACAGGAGTAACCATGCACTTAAGAGAGCTTTAAACACATACAGGGTTATTCAAAGAGCTCCGAATTGCTGGCGAAAAAGGTAACCGAACGCTGAAATTCAGAGTACGGTTACCTTTCCTGGCCATTCGGCTGTCCAGAGAGCAGGCAGTTCGCCAAATGTTGGCGAATTGCCTGCACATACGGTGCCTGTTTGGTGACTGTTCGACGGCAGTGAATTCTCCATAGAGAAGCAATGCTTTGTCTATTCAGAGAACAAAAACCAGCAGTGAAAAGTTGCCGAAATGCCCTGCCATTCGGTGGCTTCATTCAACAGGTTTATTCAGGTGAATCCCATAGGCTTCAATGTTAAAAATATTCCCGTTTTAATTCAATATCTAATAAACCGTTTATTATAATATTCTGCAGTAAAAACATTCTCTATTTTTAGATTTTTTAAGATCTTTTAGGCATTTTTAGGGATTTTTTTGAGAAACCTTTTTTCCGTTTTTTTATCGTTTTTTCTTTTTTCTGTAACAGCCCTTTTTATTATCATTCATTGGATCTTATAGGTAAATTTCAGACATTTTCGTTCCGTAGTTTCTTTGCAAACAGCGTTTCACTTTTCAAACATTCAAGCGCACTGTTTTTTTTTTCTCACTCCAATTGTCTGCGGTGTCGGGTTTTTCTGGTGGCTGCTCTGCGCTCTGATCGGCTCCTGCTCAGGTTTCTCCGGCGTGTTCGGCTGGGTTAATCCAGATGTTTTTGCGGGTTTCGGTGTGCATTCGCCGGGTTTTGTGGTAAGTGTTCGGCAGGTTTGCGGCGGCTTTTCCCTGCACTACGATGGCCCTATGGTGCTTGCTGAATACAGCTCAGGGTCGCCGAAATTGGATCGCCAAATCGTACCGAATTGAACAGAATGAAAAGTCACCGAACGTGCGGTGGCTTTTCGATTCTCTTTGAATAACCCTGTTAGTCCTGAGTATTAAATTGTATGGAATGTAAATAAGCAATTGGAAAAAGGAGGCTGAGCCTTCAGTGAAATGGAAATCGGCTGCAGCAGGGAGCAAACGGCCCCATACCTTTAATTATACTCAGTATTGCCAAATTTAACATTATGACTTCTACTTAGTAATACTGAGCTTGGGAATCTTGCTTAGCTTAATAACTAGTTCTTTCTCCATTCTGCATTGAGACTGTGCGCATGTTCTTGAACCCAGGAAATACTTGAAAACGAGAGAAATCTCAATGTATCCTTCCTGGTAAAATCCTTTATAAATAAATGTAAAAATCTATCCATTTTTATTAGGTTTTGGCATTAATTTTTTTATGTGTACCAGGTGCATGGATCCAAGGATGTATGAATGATCTGAATTGTGTCATTACAACCTAAAATCTGGTATTGAGACTTCAAAAAACACTTATATAGCTGTAAAATGTTAACCCAGTGATAAGTTAATGGTCTATAAAATAATATTAAAGATGTACAGCTATAATTAAAAGGGACACTCTACTGATCCTGGCCACTTAACACTTCTAAAGTGGTCAGGATGTGAGGAGGAGTGCACCCCTTCTCCTCCCCTTCCCAGCTGCCCCGATCTAGCAGAAAATGCTGGGAGAAGTAGAGTTTCTTCCACCTCACCCAGGGTCACCAGCAGCCAGGATTTTTGTATTTCCCGGCTGTCACTCACCATATCGGTCACTAGTGACGCCAGCATGCAGAGAGACTGCTGATGTCACCCTCTCTAAGGCTAGGGTCAGACGAACGCAATGCGAACGCGCGTGCAGCCGCACTTTATCACGGCCGTAGTAGCAGCAAATGACGGCAATGTACGGAGTACGGCCGCGCAACGCAAGCAGCAAACAAACGCATTTTGTTCGAGAACGTGATACCGCTAGTACTGACGTACAGAGTGCGCTGCATCCGCTAGCGGCGTGTGTGTGTGATTAGGAGACGTCACATGCTGCTAATGTCCGTCCAACATAACGTCCAGACGCAAAAAGGGTTTTATTGATAATCCGTACAAAATCACGGCCGAAAATGCGCATCGTATGACCGCTATCGCGTATTCCATGAAAAAATACATCCATTCGTTCGAACGCACTTTTTCACGGACGACGCGAAAAATACGTTAGTCTGACCCTAGCCTCAGACCGCCCGCTGTAGCGAACGTTCTCAGAGAGGCAGTGATGGATCGGGTCTGTGCATGTGAGCAGCTCCAAAACATTGTTCTGCACAGATGCTATATGACTTGCACATGTAGCAGTGTGCAATTTGTCCGTATTTAGGGCATATTTTTACTACCAGTTTACAGGGTAATCTAGACTTTGATCCCTTGCTCAAAGTGCCTAGAGAGGTTCTGCTATCCCCTCCTGACAAGCTTGAAATTTTCGTCGGTGCTGAGGACCCTCTCATTCAAAGGAGGGGTGGCCTTGGCATTTAATCTCCGGCTACACTTTCTAGGTGATTGCAAACTGATTTGCATATGTGTCAGTCTCCTCTGTAATGGTATCATTGAGCGAAAAACCTTGTGAGACCTGAGTGGAGACCCACCATAGGGCAACCACTTCCGCTGATGCTTGTTCTCAGGACCCTCACAAACCTTGCGACATTGCCCATATTTAAGGACTTCACATATATAAACTCACATACACTACTCAAGTTGTGCAGGAGCAAAATTGCATAGAAAAGCTTCAGGAATTTCCGGGTTCGGGGGTCCTTGAGCCGAAAAAGAGGAGCTGTGCCCTTCAAGGGACAAAGAGCGAGTAAAATTACCTAATTATTATTATGAAAAAAACCAAAAAAACTAATTGTGCAGAGGCTGTCAGCTGGATCTGCCAAATTATTTAAGGGCAAAGAAAATGCCTATTTGTGTTTAGTAAACTTACTACTGGTATGAAAATACTAAGAACGATTGTGTGGGCACTTTTAAACATAGAGATGTTTAAGATATTAAAATAAATGAACAGGAGACATTGAATATATAATATTATTTATTCACATTTCTTTCTATAGATGCGTAGCTTTGGGAACAATATAAGCAGTTCTTTCGTTATGCCACCCTCTTACTGATTCTTTTGAAAGTAATACCACCAGCGATTGAAGTCTGAAAAAGGAAAGCAGAAATATTCAAAATGTTGTATTGGTAAATATGAAACGCAAAATCAAAATAAAGACTGCTAAAAAAGTAATGTTCTTTGCTATTGCTATAACCCAGGCTTGGTTCCATTAAGAATTGGTTATTATTTGTGCATATCCCTTCTTTCATATTTTAACATTAGAATTGTAAACTAGCCTCTCAACATTTTTGCATTTAATGAAAATACATTTGTGATGCCGTTGAAGGGACACTGTAGGCAAAAAGTGGGAAAGAAAATGAGTGGGAAAGAAAACAAGTGGGGCTTCATTTGTAACCCCTCCTGGCTACCATACTGACCTCCATGTTTTTAGTTTAACTTCATAAAACTCACATTCCAGCTCCGCAGTCTCTCTCTGTGCTCTTCAAGATGGGCAGCACCTGCTGCAGGAAACAGCAATGTACTGGGGCACTGGATGAAGTATTACAGATTCAGCTGGTTCAATGACCAAGTCAATGCACCCACCTGAATCCCACCCCAGAAAAAGCTATCTAGTGGCTACAGGTTAAAAGCCTTCAAGGCAGAAGGAAGAGCTTTGCTTTGATGGGCCATCACAGTACCAAGACAATGCGACAGCGTGCCGCTCACCCTGATGCATGGTCTGATTGGCACAGCTTCCTGCATCTGGTGAGCACTAGCGCCTTGTCTCCTTACATACTGTGGACCCTATTCCAAAGTTGGTGCTAACTTAACCAGAGCTGTTGTACACTTACCAGAGACATTATAATCAATGGAGTTGTTAAGTTTAACCAACAGCTCTGGTTAAGTTAGTATCAATTTTGGATAATTGCCCAGTGTCCAGTAATCTAATGCCGAAGGAGATTAATGCAGGTGCCATTGTCCTGCTGCTGGACAAGACACTAGGGGCAGTATTACAATGTTGGTGCTAATTTAACCAGAGCAGTTGTAAACTAAAAACCTCCATAGGCTATAATGGCTCTGGGAAGTTTACAACAGCTCTGGTTAAATTAGCACCAACTATGTAATATGGCCCTAGGTGTTGCATTAATGCAGGTATGGTTGGTTCATAAGATCACCAGAAGCTTCCCCAAACAGACCACTCAGACCCATGCATAGTGGTGAGGGCTAGCGCCTTGAACACACACTAACAAATAATTACTCATAGTAGTGTGTCCCCCCCCCACTCCTCTTAGATTGTAAGCTCTCGAGCAGGGTCCCCTCTCCTACTGTTCTGTGTACCGTGTATGTATATTTGTTATTCTGCCTCTCCCATTGTAAAGCGCTATGGAACTTGTTGCCACTTTATAAATACTTGTAACTGTAGATGGCACCTAAACTGTTACTTATCAACCACCATTTCACAATGTATTGGATATTTCTTCTGATATGATGTTTCTTGGGAGCAGGTGCGGCTATACCAAATATTAAGAAAATTGCCACATAGCCACAATTTATGGAAACGTTCTTATTAGGAAGGGGATACATATTTGTCTTACCTCTACCAGATTTCCATTAACAATCTCTGATATGTGTTGATATTTCTCAAATTCAACTATCAGTTTTCCACCTTCCAGTTTAACAATTGCCTAAAAAAATACATAAATATATATATATGTGTGTGACATAATAAAAATAAGCAGTGGATGGATAATCAGGCTGAATTAACAATGACATATTTTTCAAAAGGTCTTGTGCCACCAGTTTGAACTTAAATAGGAAGAACGACCTAATGGGGTCCCTTGGTTTGAGAAGAAAACCAGAGAATGCAGACAGTATGGGCTGCTTGTTGGATTGGCAGAGCATTAATCTCATAGTGACCAGGTGGTTTTACCATTGTCAGTCTGAAAGTACCCACTGCTCTTTTTACGTTTTTGCACTGTTTGTGTTTAGGTCTAATTTTCCTCTTACTCTTTATGGAATCCACACATATTATATACTGGTTTTCTCACCATTAAATGGACTTTCTAAAGATACCATTGTTTTCATCATATCGTATAATTTGCTATAAACTTATTATGAAATATGATAAAAAAAAATGGAAAACACACACTTTTTCGAACATTAATCCCCAAAATCTACTAGAAATGAGCTAATTTATGCAAGCTATAGTTCATATCCTGATTCTTCCCAAATAATTTGCACTTTTATTGCTATAGTAAGTCTTTGGGATTCATGACCAGTCTCTGTGCACAGCAGGGACGTGCAGTCAGGGGTGGCAGGGGAGGCAGAGCCCCCCTGCCATTCCAGTAAATTAATGTGGTCATTTTGCTATAATGACATGTGTGATGTGTGTGTGTGTGTGTATATTTAAACTGTAAATTAAAATTTTATTTTTTGAAAAAAGTTCTCATACTCACCTGCTCCACGCGCCCTCGCTGTGCTTGCTTCTTCTCTCTGTCCTCCGCTTTTTCTTCTCCTGCACTTTCAGTTGCTGTGTGTGCGTGTGGCAGCATTTGAGCCAGCCTAGCCTACGCAATTTGTGCAGCTGAATGCTACACTAATTGCGAAGCTCAAGCTGGTTTTATGCTCTGTTGTGCCTCCAGAAGCAATGAGCAATGGGAAAGCTCCATTGGTCTCAAGCATTTTTTTAAAAAAAAAAACGCCCCCCATGGGAGGCAGAGCTCCCCATGGATTGATTGACTCAGGACAGTCCTCGTGACTGTCCTCGTCAGTCGTGGGGGTGGGGCAGGCAGAGCTCAGAAATCAGCATGTGTGTAATAGCGCCCTCTATTAATCAGTATTGTAAGTGCATGCTCTTACAACATTAAACACCTGTATGCAAACTTTTTGTACAGTAAGAGTTGTAATAGCACCCTCTATTAGTCAGTATTGTAAGTGCATGCTCTTAGCTGTGTAAAAAAAAAAAGCGAACTTTATAAATAGTGAAACTCTATTCTCCTATATAACGATAATCAAATGTGTAAATTGCGACTGCGTAACCCTGTGTGTATCTGGTTCTGATACTAGCCAGTGCCTCACCAGCCACTGACCTCACCGCACGTCACTGGTACACAGGGTATACACAGTGGTGTATTTAGGTTTTGTGCTGCCCTAGGCCTGACTAAACTCGTGCACCCCTAATTTAAATTTGACGCACCCCTTCCTGTCAAGGGCACACCTCTTCCTGGTTAATCCCCACCCTTCCTCTTTAAACTCCACCTTTTCCTCTTAGAGCTCCGCCTTTTCCTCTCTTTATATTAAAAGTGGATACCAAGTGCCTACTTGTATATTTTGTATACCATTTCAAATGTATCTATTGAGATAAAGAAAATTATGAAATGTTTAAATTCAAGTATTTTTGCAAAGAACAGCCACGCATGTCAAGTAAACGGATCACAGCCGCTCTAATTGGTGGAACAATAAAATCCACAGAAACGTGCACTGCATATGAGCGTATCACAGAGCTGCATAGCAATAAAACCCACAGAAATGTGCAGTGTGTATGAGCATATCAGAGCTGCAAAGCAATAAAATTCACAGTAATGTGCAGTGTGTATCACAGAATCCACAGCAATAAAACTCCCAGCAATGCAATGTGCGGTGTGTATGAGTGCATCAGAATTCACAGCAATAAAACTCACAGCAATGCAATGTGTGGTGTGTGTCAGCGTATCAGAATCCACAGCAATAAAACTCCCAGCAATGCAATGTGCGGTGTGTATGAGTGCATCAGAATCCACTGCAATAAAACTCCCAGCAATGCAATGTGTGGTGTGTATGAGTGCATCGGAATCCACTGCAATAAAACTCCCAGCAAACCGAGTGAGCACACAGCAATTATTTATTCTACATTTACTGGCCTCTGTCCGCGGTAGGGCTGTGTGCAGAGTCAGCAGGGACTGTGTACAGACTCAGCAGGAGGTCCCTCCAGGCCACGTTAGGATCACGGCTGTGCCTGTGCGTGGAGCCATCTTGTCAGCAGTGGGGTGCCACTGCCAGAGGGTGCACCGTGGCTTTGATTCCCTTCCCAGTGGGTGTTCAGTCCAGAATAGAGTGACAGTCCATGTTAACGAAAGGGCGGGCAGCTGCGTGCATGCGTGTCACGTGGTTCAGCCAGTCAGGTGGTACTGAGACTCAGTACCACCTGACTGGCCGGACCGAGTGTGACCTGCACGCAAGCAGCCTCACCAGGAGCCAGGCAGCTCAATGACAAATTTCTATCACTGCAGTGCTGGTTAAGGAAAGGTCCACTTTAAACAGCAGTAAGCAGACAGGGCTTCATATTCTGCTGATACCCCCCCCCTTTACCTGCCGTTTACTGTCATCTTCTCTCTCTGGACACAATTCACATCCCCCTCCCCTCTCCTAGAGCTGCTGCGGGGCAGGGGAGGAGCTATGGAGGGAGGAGAGGGGGATTTTTATTCTATTCGATTTTATTCCGTATGCAAACGCCATGCTCCGCTGCTCGTTGTTTGAGAACACAGCTCAAAGCTGACACACAGTGACAGTGGCACCTCCTAGTACCCCCTAATGACACCCCAATAATCACTGGTACCTGGGGCGGCCCGCCCTCCGCCACTCCAAGTACACCACTGCTCTGGTGATATGCTCACACACAAGTTTGGCGAACTGCCAACAAGTACGGTGCTGTTTGAAGGCAGTGCAAATCCCCATAGAGAAGTAATGGTTAATCTATTCAGAGAACACCAAACAGCAGAGAAATGTCAGTGAAATGCCCTGATGTTCGGTGGTTTCAATCAGCAGGTTCAGGTATTCAGGCGAACCCCATAGGTTTCAATGTTAAAAATATTCCCGTTTTTTATGCAATATCTAATAAACCATTTATTATTTTAATCTGCAGTAAAAAGTCTTTATTTATTGATTTTTTTTGTACCTTTTAGTGATTTTTCAGAATTTTTTGGGCTAAATTCCCCCCTTTTTTTTAATAGTGGTTCTCCTTTTTCTGTAACAGAACTTTTTATTATCAATCATAGGATCTTATATGTAAATTCCAGACATTTTCGTTCAGTAGTTCTTTTGAAAACAGCAGGCCATGGGTTTGCGGTGGCAGCATACAGCGGCCGACTCCATGCACTTTGGGGACCCTGCGGTGAATGGTGAATTCACTGCAGGGTTGGGAAATTTTATTCCCCGAAGTGCAGGGAACTACGGAACACCAAAATGATGGCGTCATTTCGGTGCTCTGTGAGTAACCCAATTAGTGGTGAGGTTTTTTGTTGCCCCCTGGAAAGTGAAAGCCTAGGCCTTGCCTACCCAGGACATACTTGAAAATTAGTGACATCTCAATGTTTCCTTCCTGGTAAAAGTGCCGCCGCCCCCTGGAAAGTGCCGCCCTAGGCCTGGGCCTTGTTGGCCTAGGCCAAAATACACCAGTGGGTATACACCAAGGAAGAGTGCTTTACAACACCCAACCAAATAGCATGGAGCAGGGTTAGTTGACACTAATTCAGCTCATAGAGTTAATATTAATGTCCTAGGGATCACTTTGATTTGATCAAATCTAGCATGCCCTTGTCATGTTAGATTTACAACCCCCCTCACACAACTAACACACATACAGCACCCTACCACACAAAGGTCATCAATCACACATATAGTACCTTGAAACAGCACTCATCAAGCATATATTCTCTCACAACACTCATCACACACATGCAGCACCCCATACAATGAAAGACCTCTCATCATACATACGATCCATGCATACTCATACAACTGTCATCACATATTCAGTCACAACACTCATCATACACAGCCTCCTTACACACTGTCATCACACATACTACCACCAACTTACAAGCTTCATCACACATATCCACACACTGCAATACCATTAAGGTGTATATCAAATATTATCATATTGCACTTTCTGTGAAGTCACTATGTAATCAGAACACACAGGGAAATTATTTTCATAGTTATTAGTTCTACGTGTATATAGAATATCACAGTAATGAAAGTAATTTGGAGGTACATTGACAACCTGTCCTTGCATATATTATACTTATTTCCCCACAATCTGAATGCACATCTTTATATGATAACAAGGATTAGTCTGTCCTTGGCCATACACCATTTCCCAGACAGTGTAACATGATAATCAGACAATGTCAAGGACCTTGATAACAAATACACACACATATCTACAGATCAAATGTCATCTTTTATGACCCAGCATTCCAAAATAAATTCTGTCAAGTATGAAATTACGTTTTATGAGCCCTTGTATACTGACTAGGATAGGCATTACGGGGGGGGGGGGTGTTCTTTGGGCATTAAGGTCTAGGCTATGGGTCAATTCAAATACAGATCTGGTGATGTGCTACCTGCCCTGTCACAGTGATGCTCTGTGCTTAAAGAGAGGCAGGGATATCATATTGTATCAAATTCCTGCCTCACAGTCTAATGTAGAGCTACAATGTATGCAATTTTTTTTATCACAGTAATATAATATTGCTGGACAGTTCAGCGATCTTAAAATCTCAACATAAATAAAGTGGACCTGCCTTTTGATTCAATTACCACCTGGCCTCCATCCTAGTAGAGAGTCAAAGGCATAGTGAACCTGCAGATAACTGTGCCCCCTACCTGGACTGAAGTCCAGAGGAACGTGAATATAATGTATAGCAATATTACAGAGCAGGATTTACGTATTTTGCTTGGTTGTAAACTGTATCTTAGTCAACAAACCAGTGAATAAAAACATTGTGTAATCATATGAACCCTTATACTTGCACCTGAAGGCCCTCTAATTCTATGAAACCAGAATTCATCAACATCTACTCTAATATACCATAGATCTACCATAAATCCCTATTCCCAAACTATAGATTTACCCTTTCAGTATGTACCGGTCATAATGCCATATAAGTCATTCCACATTGGTGTAGCTGGAGAGTTCTAGTTTAAGTAGAGGGTTAAATGAGTTTTTGGGAGGTTTGCAACCTAGAAATTTGGACATTTGGCCATAGTTGAGAAAGGAAATTATTTTTTAAGCAATCCCTATGAATAACGTATACAGCAGATGACAGAAACCATACAAGTTACATTGCACACTTCTTCAAGCTCCATGACCTAAATATAGCAAGAACTATCTTCCTGGAAAACAGTCACATGACCTGACTATGGAATAATATTATTGTATTTGCACTTAAATAGTCAAGATGGCACCTGTACCAACTAGACGTCACGTACAAGTGATAGGAGCTACAACTCTATAGGGATTCGGGCGTCATATAGGTAAAGATATTTCTGCAGATCATTAATGTGAACCTGCCATCTGGAACAAGCTTTACATTAATCACAAAAGCCTGGGTCCTGTCTGCATAAGTTATATTTCTATAATTATATATTTTATCCTAAGTAGCTGAGATTTACAATTTAGAACACTGTTAGAAAATAGATTAACCAGAGCAACTTCCTTATCTTGGCTGGCTATTTCACATATTAGAAACATTTTTCAGTTGTTCTATGAATGGGATGAGGAAAGGGGGACTCAAGAATTAAGAAAAATGATACACTTGCATATATCTAGCAGGCATTAATGAACATTCCTGGTTACTCCAAAAATGTAATATATCTTCTAGACATTATTATTGTAAATATGTAAATCTTGAACACACGCATATGTGCAGGGCCGGCCCAAGACATTGTGCTGCCTGGAGCGAAAGCTGAAATGCTGCCACACCATTTCGTAAACCCAAAATACGGTGGGTGACTGGTGAAAACCTCGGCCGGCACACAAAGACTCAAGGAGATTGTGCATAAACAGGTACTTCTTATATAATGCATTTAAAATGTAAGTAATGGGTGGAGGTGGTGACACTTCAGTCCACCTGGACTAGTTGGAGTGAAAAGTTAATACAATATTTATGTATGGAGGAACCCCTAAAATTACACCTGCACACCCTGAATATATAGAAGAACCCTTAAAAAGATACCCACACACCCTGAATATATGGAGGAGCTCCTAAAAAGACACCTGCGCACCCTGAATATATGAAGGACCCCCTAAAAAGACACCTGCGCACCTTGAATATGTGGAGGAACCCCTAAAAATACACTAGCACACCCTGAATATATGGAGGAGCCCCTAAAATGACACCCACACACCCTGAATATATGGAGGAGCCCCTAAAAAGACACCCGCGCACCCTGTATATATGGAGGAGCCCCTAAAAAGACACCCACACACCATGAATATATGGAGGAGCCCCTAAAAAGACACCCACACACCCTGAATATATGAAGGAGCCCCTAAAAAGACAGCCGCACACCCTGTATATATGGAGGAGCCCCTAAAAAGACACCCGCGCACCCTGTATATATGGAGGAGCCCCTAAAAAGACACCCGCGCACCCTGAATATGGGGAGGAACCCCTAAAAATACACCAGCACACCCTGAATATATGGAGGAGCACCTAAAAAGACACCCACACACCCTGAATATATGGAGGAGCCCCTAAAAAGACACCTGCACACCCTGAATATATGGAGGAACCCCTAAAAAGACACCAGCACACCTTGATAAAACGGAGTCTCTCTCTCTCCAGTGAATGCTCTCTCCACCCACTCTACTCTTACTCTCTCCACACTCTGTCCATTCTTTCTTTCTCTCTCCACACACTCTTTATTTGACTCTCTCCACACACTGTTTCTTTCAACCTGTGTCCACTCACTCTCTTCTCTTTCTATCCTCTCTCGCTCCACTCACTCTTTTTCCACTCTCCTCTCACATATTCTCTCCACTTTTTCTCCTTTCTTGCCTCTCACTCTCCATTCTCTCTCCTCTCTTTAAACTCTCTCTCCTCTCTCACATACTATCTCTCTACTCTCTTTCTCAGACTGTCTCTTCCCCTTTACTGTCTGCCTCTGTATTGCCTGCTCTCATTCTCCCCTTTCCTACTTCTCAATCTGTGCATCTGCATCATATTATATTTTTCCCACGCTTTCCCTCCTCCCTGCTCTGTAGCAGTGTGGATGGTGGCCGGGGGCACCAAATGGAAAAAGAGACCCTGTGGCCAAACAGAGCGAGATTGTATATATTTGCCCCAGGCTGGCACATATCTGGCTGGTGCGTAGCTGGCTGCCTGGTCCAGTAGCAGGGCCCAGCGGGAACTGGAGGGCGGGCCCGAGGCGAGGATGACTCGAGTCTCTCTGGTAACAAGTTGCTGGCGCCTAGCAGTGTCTGGCCTGGTGTGCACCTGCAGCGGCAGCCTGAGGATCCCTCTGCCTGCTGTCCGTCCACCCACACGACATGCGGCATCTTGGTCCTGCGCTGACCCTATGGACGCATGCGTGTGGCGTGGGCGCGGTCAGCGGCGTCACTTGTGAGGAGGTCCATCCATGTTGCGCCGGCGACAAAATTAGAGGCTGCCGCGGTGCAACACAAAATAGTGTAGAGCAGCGGCAATGGAGTCGGCGAATTTGCCGTTCTCAAATGTGCTCCGCACTGCTCCATCGTCGGGCCGGCCCTGCATATGTGCTGCAGTCAGGTGACTGTCAAAATGTACTTCTAAAGCATGTTTAAATTGGCACAATAGGTGGGTTTATGCTATGGTCCTTGGTCAGTCTATGCACAGGAAAAATTTGAACTTAAAAATTTGTAGAGTTGGGGCTAGATCTCAACTAAGTCGATAAGCTAATGGAGGGAACCGATAGACTTATCTTTAGCTGTTACTCATAATGGATCTCTCAAATATTACCACCAAGACGCAAGCATGGCAGGTTACTGTAAATTAATGGCTACAGTACTGTGTATTGAAGATGTTAATTACAACCTAGAAGGAGAAGAACAAGCTATTCGAACGTAGCTTGATGTTCTCCTCAAGAGACAATATTAAAAAATAAATATGGCCGAAACGATTGTCGGGGGTTGCTGCACCTCTCGTGCAGGGATGACGTCCTTGGCATTTCGGTAGTGGCCACCCTTTCTGGGTGAGAGCAGGTTGATTTGCATATGGAGCAGTTACCCCTGTAATGGCACAATTGAGCTAAAACCTTGTGAGACTTGAGCGGGCCCCACCATAGAGCAGACTACTAGTGCCGTTGCTTGTTCTCACTCAGGACCCTCACAAACCTCTCTGTTTCTCAATATATACAGTATATATGTCTTACAAAAGCTGGTCTTAATTGATTTTGCTCTTGCAAAATCACTTCAAACATCAATCTAATGGGTTTGTAAAATCCCTTACTTACCTGAGATCCTGCAGTGCAGAGGGCAGCAGCGTGATCCGCCGCTCCCTCTGGGCACACGCAGTGGAAGACTAGGAATAAGTAGTTTCCAGTGTTCTTCTGTGGCTCCTGCGCGTTCCCACTCAAGGAAGCTCTCACAAAGGTTTTGGAGTGTCGTGCTGGGCTCCATAGAGTTCCATAGAGGGCACAATACCCACCGGCGATGCTGCTGCAGGTAATTGTCAGGGGCTGGAAAATATTCCGACTTAAGCTGCTGATTCAATGGCTCAGGTACAATTGAGCCATTAAAGGGAAGCCACAAATGGGAAAAGGTTCGGGCAGCTAAGTGTTCTAGCCCCTAGTATCTAGCAAAGATATCTTGTAAACAGAAGTGATTCTAAAAATAGGGAAAAGTCTAGAAAATGACTGGAGAATAAAAAATTCTAGGTCAAAATAGCCGATTTGGAAAGTGAGATGAAAGGGAGAATTTTTCTGGTTTGGCTATTTTGACCTAGAAGTTTTCATTCTCCAGTCATTCTCCTGCTTTTCACCGCTCTCTGAATAACCCTGTATGTTTTACTTAAAAGGAACGCAATACATTCCCACTTGTTGAAAAGTTACAACCTTTCTACAAGTAAATTAGAACTGATCAGAACATCGACTTTGTTAATCTGTTATACCATACACTCACATATCCTTAACACCTAGTTTAAATTTTTTCAAGCGCTCACACAGTTAACACAAATGTTGCTTCCTGCTGGTGCATATTGCAACTGATGATAGTGCATGTTTAATTGCCAATTTCCAAGCACAAGTGTTGTGTTGTCATATCAACATTCCATTTTGGTAACAGTATCTCATATCAGATATGAATTATAGGAAATAAATTATCTGGTTGTCATGATTACCGCTTCCTCTGCAACAAAAAGAATGGTTACAGTAATTCAGCTATAGCAAGAGGCCTTTCATTCTTCCGTTATGGTGGATTATTATGTATAATAGGAGGCAATGCACAATGCACCCACTCTATGACTGATGATACATCACAACGAAAGGCAACAATAATTTGAATATACCGCGCACAAAGACAAGTGTTTCCTCTAACTTAAATGGAATCTCTCCTCTCCTGGAAACACTGTACATGTCTACCAGGGTTATCCAGAGAAAGGTAAAACTCTGGAGAACATTTGGAGAAGTGAAAATTCTAGGTCAAAATAGCACTCACTTTCCAAATCAGCTATTTTGACCTAGAGTTTTCACTTCTCCAAAAGTTCTCCAGAGTTTCACCTTTCTCTGAATAACCCCGAAAATCTTATCATTCATCCGGCTTCACGAAGTTTGATTTCTTTGTTGGATATATTGAAGAAGTATAATGATTTACATTTTCCTGTAGTGTTTAATTAATTAAGATTATAAAACTGAGAATCAAATTTAAGGATCTCAATATTTTGGAATAGAATGCCGGTTTGAAAATGCTGGTACACACCATAGGCTACACAATAAACAACTCTTATATACAATACATTGATAAAGAAAGGAATTAAAGATAAAGGCGGTTATTCAGAGAGATCCGAAATGTCACTGAAATGTAACTGGACACTGAAATTCAGCAAACGGGGACATTTCGGGGATATTCGGCTATTCAGAGAGCAGGCAATTCACCAAATGTTGGCGAATTGCCTGCACGTACGATGCCTGTTCAAGGGCAGTGAAATCCCCCATAGAGAAGCAATGGTTCATCTATTCAGAGAACACTGAACAGCAGTGAAAAGTTGCCGAAATGCCCTGCTATTCGGTGGTTTCATTCGTCAGGTTTATTCAGGCGAATCCCATAGGCTTCAATGTTAAAAATATTCCCGTTTTAATTCAATATCTAATAAATCATTTATCGTTTCTTTTTAATCGTTTTTTCAATTTTCCTTAACAGACCTTTTTATTAGCATTCATTCCAGACTTTTTTGTTTTGTAGTTATTTTCCAAAACGGCGTTTCAATTTTGAAACTTTCAAGCGTACAGATTTTTTTACCACGTTTGTCTGCTTGTCGGGTTTTCCGGCAGCTGCTTTGCGATGTGATCGGCGGCTAGTCGGATTTTTCCGGCGTGTTCAGCAGGGTTTTTGTGGTGGTTTCTGCGGGTTTTCGGTGAGTGTTCGGTGAGTGTTCTGCTGGTTTGAGGCGAGTATTCCCTGCACTACAGGGGGCCCTGTGTTGCTTGCTGAATACACCGCAGGGTAGGCGAACTAGGAATCGCCCCGAAGTGCGGGGAACGAAAGGTCAACGAACGTGCGGTGGCTTTTGGATTCTCTCTGAATAACCATGTAAGTTTTAAGAACATCGATTCTGCTTATTATTTTATTAATAATTCAACATTAGGGCTTATTTCTATGATTGCATCTGGAGTACTTCCCTTGATAAACTATCAGTAATTTTTGTCCTCAATTTTGACTTGGAGTGCATCATTCAGGAAAATATCTGTTCACATAAAGGTGTTCTTTTATATAGGAAAAATAAATAATTTTTACATCCTTTATAAATACATATTATGTATTCTATACAAGGAATTATCAGGAGTCTGTGCTGGGGACTTCACAGGGATCACTGTCTGTATCTGAGGTAAAAATCAGCAGATAACACAAGTCAGTCATTTAGCAGACACTGAGTTGTGATGCATGTATCAGGAGAGGAGCTTTTGAGGGATCTTTCTTTTTTTCTCTGCTTGGAGAAGGGATATGGAGGAGATCTGCTGGGAGTAGTGTGGGTAATGAACTTCTGGCTAAAAGAGGACTGTAGTTCTTTGGGGCAAAGCAAGGGAAGGAACTTAGGAGGCAGATGGGGAGGAGTTCCAATGTTTGCTTATTACATCTCAACGTGGGAACAAAATCTGACAACACTGGCTCAACTTTTCAATGAGAAGTTACTATATCACACTATTATTATGTATATGATTACATTTGTGGGGCATTTTGAAGAGCTGCAGGACATGGGTGGAGCACCCCTGATCTAAGTTAAGTCGGATTTTTTATATTATTATTTATGAAGCGCCAACACATTCCGCAGCGCTGTACAAGGTGCAATGGGTAAAGACAGGACAATTCTACAATACATACAGGAGGCAGGTCAGTATTCCTGCCAGCAGATAGAGGAGGACATGAGAGCCCTATTCTCGTGGGAACTTACAATCTAGATGCGTGAGGGGGGTTTAGAAACAGGAGGAGGGGCTGCAGTAATGAGATGTTAATGCAGGAAGAGGTGAGGACCATTTTTGGGTCGGTCGGATGTCTTGTTACAGAGTCAGGTGGTAGGCTTCCCTAAACGGAAGGGTCTTTAGGGAGCGTTTAAATGAAGCCAGATTTGCGGACCGTCTGATAATGCGAGGAAGCCCATTCCATAGGTCAGCGATGCACGAGAAAAGTCCTGCAGTCTGGCAGTATATTGTATTAATTCAGGCACATTAGATGAAATGTTTTACAAAATACTGTAGATGACTCGACCAGTTGATATACACACCAAGAAAAAAAAAATCAAATGTTCTAATTCAAGCAGCATGTAAATACCGTGTTGGTTAATGCGCCAACTTTACAATAGAACAGATTTATTTCAATCATTCATTCTTCTAAGATTGACGAAACCATTCCTGTCCAGTTTTGTGAATAACATTCATTCTTTGGGAAATTCTGAGCATATGTGCATCAGAGCTCATAAGGTCCTTCAGAAAAAGCGATTTATCATAGATAGAAACAGTGGACAGTATAGTGTCACTGCTAAACATTTTTGAGCAGTAGATTTCAGTCCTTTTATATTCTAAGACGTAGAACTAGAGAAATTCTCTGAATTTAATGTAAATGTTTACAACCTCGAAAGTAGACAACATAACTTTGAATCCCTATAGAACAAAGTAACATGCGTCTTCTCTTGTTCATGAAAGCCACGTTTTTCGAAACCACAGTGGAGTGCAGCCTGGCTTCTACAGTATACTTGAACCGTTACCTTGAACTTTTTGCCACTCATGGTCGCCATTTCTGATTCTTGTCCAATGGTAAACTTGTTGGTCATTGTGTGACCTGGATAGATCTGGGACCAGGTGAAGGTATTTCCATCTTGGACCACTTCAGTAGTGAACTTAAAATTTCTTCCCTTTTCAATAGTATCATCAGGAATACCTTGTGGGAAATTAATATTGGATTATGTACAAACAATCATAATCCGGTAACAACAGCATAAATATATGAACTGACACTACAGAATGTCACTCTTGCCACAAGAAAACCTACAAAGAACAGTAAGAGACTGACATTTCTCTGAAAATCTAGGTTCTGCCATTATTGTCTCAATGTTTTATATGTGTACACTGAACTGTTCTGCTGTGTTTAATTAAATAATTAATTAGCTTTATGGCAACAGGCTTGCCATTCACCAGCAAGAAAATTATTTTAAGGGGGAAAAAAAATATTAAATGAGAAAATTTTGGGTCAACAAAACTTGTACAAACTGAATAATTATGAATCAATTTCTTGCCTCTCCACATGTTTAATGTCTACAGACAACAAATGCAAGGATGTAAGCAACTCAACCCTAAATTACTTTGTGTGCACCTCCCTCACGCAATATACCAGGCATTTAAAGTTCTTCTATCTAACTTCCTCCTTCCGGGATGTATAAGTGTATGTATGAATGAAATGAGGGGAGGGACCGCAGTGAGCACACTGCGAACACGAGGACAGCCCTCTGCTCAGTCAGCACACTGACGTAGAAAGGGGCTGCCCTGTAGTAAACCTCTATACTTGCTGTGCCCTCCATCCTGCAACATGGAGCAGTTCTGGGCAGGGCCGGACTTGCATCTCAGGAACCTAAAGTTTCTCTCTGCGCTCAAACTAAAAGAAGGGGTAGAATGTGTTACCTTAGCGGTGTTGCAGTGGCATTGCTTGTCTTATATGTAAAAACATACATTACCTCTGCCATAGAACAGAGAAAAAAAAATGTAGCATTTACTTTTTCATTTGTACACATTACAAGGTCATGTTTGGTATCATTGTAAAGACAGAGTCTGACTTTTCCAATCACTCCTCACTTGACCTTGTGTGGTGTAAAATTCAGAGATGTAGGGTTCCAAAGTCCCCCTGTTTCTCCTCACTGTAGTGCCACGGTCTAGATTGTCGATGAAACAATGCGTTGCATCACCAGCTCCACACTTGCTGCCTGTGTGGCAAATGAGAAGCTGAATTAGCTTAGTGTCACTGTTCACTTTGTAAACTGAATAATAGTGCTGCATTAGAAAAAAAGAGGAAAATAATATTTTGTTATTTTATTTTTACATAAATCTAACCTGATTATATTTGGCATCACTGGAAAGGCCCTAACCCGGCCTTTCCAATGATACCTCAAATGCCCCTCTAGTCCTTTGGGCTCTAGAGATACAGTGGTCTAAATGATTGTAAACTGTAAATAAAAAATTAACAGAGCCTTGTGGCAGGTGTCTGTAGGCACATGCCTACGTATAAATCCAGCACTGTAGACATCTGATGCTGAACGAACCAATTGCAATTCTGAAAGCATCCTTTCTTTTTTTTACAGAGTAAGGCGCCACCTTGTGGCAGGCGCCTCTAAGCACATGCCCACTCTGCCTAGTTATAAATCCGGCCCTGGTTCCGGGGAGATGGGGAATCTTTGAAACCAAATTTCTCCCTTTTTCAATTATATCAGCAGAAAAAAAATGCTGATATATAAAAGGACATGACGCCCTGTCAAATTAGTTTTTGCCCATGACAGGTGCACTTTAAAGCCATCTAGAATGGTATTACTCTGGCAAGCAAGGTCTCTGCACTATAACAGACTTTTGATGTAAATAAGTGAGAAATTCTGGACTTTATTTGAATGTTCTAAGCAGCAATGAATTCTGTATACAGGGGAATGCAGCAAATGAGCTCTGTGGACGAAGCAATTCTATGAATGTAAACATGTTTTTTGCAATTATTTATATTTTTTCCTATATGTATATATCTAGATGTTCACTTTTCTTGGCTGGACTAATATATATATATATATACACACACACACGTATTGGTAGGAGTGTGGCTTATGGGAGTTAAAGTATATATATGTGCACGAGTATGTATAGTTTGTCAATGCCAACCTAAATAGCCGTGATTGTGTAAGGTGTATATGATATTTGTTGGTGTGAAGTTAAGAAATAATTTTTTGCAATATGTTTCATTCAGAACTCAGTGAAAATATACATACCAATAAGCTTCATGAAAGCATCATAGTTCTCCTGGCTTTCCAGCAAATATTTTCCACTGAAAGACATGCTGCTACTTCTGGCAGGTAAGCAGGTGAGATGGGGTCATTTCAGGTATCTATGGGTTTATAAGGAGTTTCAACTCCTCCCCGGTACATGATAAGTGACACCGTCAAACTCTTGTTCCGGATAATCCCAACACAGTAAACTTGGTATCACCAACATTGGTGCTATTGACCCAGAAATTTGTGACAAGATTAAACTGGAGTAAAATAGAGTAATTAAGAAAAAGTGGAAATTGCTGTATAACATCAACTGCCAATCTGTTTTTTTTATGTTATAAGTATTGTGAACATAGAGGCACTCAACAGTTGATAATTTTTATTGTATATAAAAAGAGAATAGAAAATATAATATAAAGGGTATTTCAAGGAGATATTCTATGGATAACATATGGCATGTGAATAAAATGTAGCTGACAAAATGTTGAGACTGATTTTTGATGTGAACGCAAAAATGTTGAATGAAATTATGGTGCATATGTCTACATTGGTTAATACCTATACCGATACGATACCCGGAAACCAGCGCGGGGCCGACTTGCCGGTATCCAAGGGGCTGGGGCAGCTGTCAGAATGCATTAAAGACATTCAGCCAGCGTTCCTCTTTGGGTGGCCGCAATCCACCAAGTGGCCACCGGGCTGTGAAGGCCGTGACGCGGCCTCCAGCTATGATCTTGCGGGAGTCGCGAGATCTCGCGAAAGCGCGACAAAGCCTTCTCAACCTGGCGGCCACTTGGTGGATCGCGGCCACCCAGAGGGTGCTTATAATGCATTCTGACAGCTGCCCTAAAGTCTGTGAGTATATGTGTCTGAGGTCTGAGTGGGCATACATGTATCTGAGGTCTGCTGTGGCTATATATGTGTCTGAGGTGTGGTGTGGGTATGCATATATATCGAGATGAGGTGTGGGGTCTGCGTGTGTGGTCGGTGTGTGTGCAGGCTGTGCAGTGGGTAAATGGGGTGTCTGACCATACATTTCAAAATTAACATAAACTGGACAGGCTTTCAGCAAATTCCTAACTTATTTATTGTGAAGCGGTCACATGACATTAAATAAAAGTATCGGTACTCAGTATCAGAGAGTACCTGGGAAAAAAAAGTATTGATGCTCCGTACTCGATGTTAAAAAAAAATGGTATCGGTGCATCCCTAATTAATATACAATAAAAATTGACAGAGCATCATAAAATTGATACGGTGACGTCTATGTTAAAAACGAATAAAAATGTTGCTCAGTTAGAATCCGTGAAGAAGCAGAGCACAAGTAAAATCTATGCAAGTATAATTGTGCATTTTATGGAATTGTTTACATTTATACAGTGCTCATCAAAAAGGAGTCTCGACATATTGCACGCGTCAATTTTATTTGCACATCTTTTTGTATGACCATCAAAAATCAGTTTTGACATGTTGTAGGGGACTTCCTCCGTACAAACGTTTGGTGCTCGAAAAACTATCAGGGTTATTCAGAGAAAGGAGAAAACCAGGAGAACTGGCAGGAGAAGAGAACAATCTAGACCTAATAGCCGATTTGGAATGCGAGATAAATGGGAGAATTTTTCTGGTTTGGCTATTTTGACCTAGAATTTTCACTTCTCCAGTCATTCTCCTGAGTTTCACCTTTCTTTGAATAGACCTGCTTGTGTTATTCCTACTGTAAAACTTTTTACAAAATATCTCTCTGATAATATATGTGTGTTGTGTCAGAAATTTAGTAAATAATTTATGAAAGGCCACTTAACTGGTCTTTCTGGTAATATAATAGGAAAACGGCATCAAAATAGACAGAAATAGAGATTCAGTTTGCTTGCAGAGTATTGTAACCCTATCTATACTGTGCCCATTGTACAGCGCTGCGGAATATGCTGGTGTTTTATAAATAAAGATTAATAATAATTATAATAAATAATATGTGTCGGATTTCAACAATGAAGGGTAACAACAGAATTAGTGCCATCATTAAGATCTTTTTCTGTGGTGGATTTTTATTTTGGGTTCAGCAGTGTCCTTTAGTGAGTGAACACAGGTTATGTTATATGCATCAGTTTATGGGTTGATCAGTGTTTTCTTACGGCTAGGGTCAAACGAACGCATTATTCGCAACGACCGTCAAAAATGGCGTCCGAACGCACTGACGTATTTTTTCACGGATTGCGTGAAAACGGTCATACGATGCGCATTTTCGTGCGTGATTGTTTACAGATCGTCAATAAACACTTTTTTGCGTCTGGATGTTATGTAGGCCGGACATGAGCAGCGTCTGACGTCTCCTAATCACGCACACACGCCGCTATGCCGCCGCAGCGCACTCTGTACGTCAGTACTAGCGGTTCTGCTTTCTCGAAAAAATGCGTTCATTTTCCACTTGCGTTGCGCGGCCGGACTTTCGTGCGGCCGTACTTCGTATATTGGCCGTCATTGCGCATCATTTGCTGCTACTGCATGATTAAGTGCACCTAAACGCACGTTAAAAATGCGCTAGTCTGACCCCAGCCTTAGCTATAAAATAAATTGTCATGTGATCAAATGATTGAAATGCTTCTTTTAACATTTTATGTCCACTCCGGGTGTTTTTGCTAAATTTCTTTCTACAAGCTTGAAATGAGAGTCCAAGGGAAGTATTACTAGGTTGGTGCTAACATAGCCAGAGCTGTTGTAAACTTAACAACCCCATAGACTATAATGGCTCTAGTAAGTTTACAACAGCTCTGGCTGAGTTAGCACCAATTTTGGAATACTGCCCCAAATGTACACTTTTGAATCAACGACTACCTGCCACACAACATTAGAACCTCTGACAGGTGACATGAGTAACATTGACTATATTGTTACAGTTTCACCGGTCACGCATGTAGTGGCATATATTAGGTGACAAGTGAACAGTGAGTTCTTGAATTTCACGTCTTGAAACCAGGAAAAATTGGCAGTCGCAAAGATCTGAGTGACTTTGACAAGTGCCGAATAATGATGGCTACAAGAATGGGTCAGAGCGTCTCCAAAATGACAAGTCTTCTGGGATGTTCCCAGTATGCTGTGGTTAGTACCTACCAAATGTGCTGCAGCGGATAACAACCAGTGTCAGGGTCAGGGTCACTTGCATCCAAAGCTCATTAATACATGTGGGGAGCGGAGGCTAGCCTATCGAGTCCAAATACACAGGAAGGCTACTATTGCATTTAAACTTAATGCTGGCCATAACAGATAGGGGTCATAACACACTTGACACATACCACCTACCATTGATTGTTTCAGACCACATACAGTGGATAGGAAAAGTCTACACACTGCAAAAATGTCAGGGTTCTGTAAAAAAAAAAAAAAAGAGAGACAAAGATAAATAATTTCAGAACTTTTTCCACTTTTAATGTGACCTATAAACTGTACAACTGAATTGAAAAACGAACTAAAATCTTTTAGGTGGACGGAGAATTTTTTAAAAAAAAATTAATAATATGGTTGCATAAGTGTGCACCCTCTTAAACTAATTGAAGCACCTTTTGATTTTATTCCAGCACTCAGTCTTTTTGTGTATGAGTCTATCAGCATGGCACATCTTGACTTGGCAATATTTGCCCACTCTTCTTTGCAACAGCACTCTAAATCTGTCAGATTGCGTGGGCATCTCCTGTGCACAGCCCTCTTCAGATCGCCCCACAGATTTTCGATTGGATTCAGGTCTGGTCTTTGGCTGGGCCAACTGTTCATAATTCCCTCTACCTTGACGAAGGCCCCAGTTGCAGCTGAATTAAAACAGCCCCAAAGCAGGATGCTGCCACCACCATGCTTCACTATGGGTATGGTGTTCTTTCGGTGATGTGCAGTGTTGTTTTTGAGCCAAACATGTTTTTTGGAATTATGGCCAAATAATTGGATGTTTTTCTTCATAAGAAAAGGCTTCCACTTGCCACTCTACCCCATAGCCCAGACATATGAAGAATACGGGAGATTGTTGTCACATGTACCACACAGCCAGTACTTGCCAGATATTTCTGCAGCTCCTTTAATGCTGCTGTAGGCCTCTTGGCAGCCTCCCTGACCAGTTTTCTTCTCATCTTTTCATCACATTTGGAGGGACGTCCAGTTCTTTGTAATGTCACTGTTGCGCCATATTTTCTACACCTGTTGATGACTGTCTTCAATGGCGTCACTAGGGTTGGTGTCACCCGGTGCGGTAACTTATGGTGTCACCCCCCCCGAGTTTTACAGATTTTTTTTAACTACTCTTACTCCTAAATCAGTACTCCCATATAACACTGAATGCTCATACACACAGCGCACATTACTGTGAGGTTTATTGCTGTGGAACTCTCTCATATGCTCACACAACTTTTTGCCAACTGCCAGCAAGTACGTTGCCTGTTCGAAGGCAGTGAAAGCACACATGGATATATATTGCCCCCAGCAGCTGTGGATATATTGCCCCAGCAGCTGTGGATATATTGCCCCCAGCAGCTCACCAATGGATATATATTGCCCCCAGCTCACATATGGATATATTGCCCCAGTTCACAGTTATATATTGCCCCCAGCAGCTCACCCATGGATATATATTGCCCCAGCTCACATATGGATATATTGCACCTCAGCTCACACATGGATATATTGCCCCAGACCAGCTCACACATGGATATATTGCCCCAGACCAGCTCACACATGGATATTGCCCCAGCTCTCATGGATACTGCCCCCAGCACACATGGATATGCCCCAGCTCCTCTCATGGATATTGCCCCAGCTCCTCTCATGGATATTGCCCCAGCTCCTCTCATTGATATACTGCCCCAGCTCCTCTCATGGATACTGCCCCAGCTCCTCTCATGGATATACTGCCCCAGCTCCTCTCATGGATATACTGCCACAGCTGCTCTCATGCATATACTGCCCCAGCGGCTCTCATTGATAATGCCCCAGCTGCTCTCATGGATTTTGCCCCAGCTCATGGATATGCCCCAGCTCATGGATATTGCCCCAGCACATGGATATGCCCCAGCTCATGGATACTGCCCCAGCTCATGGATATACTGCCCCAGCTCATGGATATACTGCCCCAGCACATGGATATACTGCCCCAGTTCATGGATATACTGCCCCAGCAGCTCATGGATATACTGCCCCAGCTCATGGATACTGCCCCAGCTCATGGATATTGCCCCAGCTCATGGATAATGCCCCAGCACATGGATACTGCCCAGCACATGGAATGCCCCAGCAGCTCATGGATATGCCCCAACACCTCATGGATATGCCCCAGCACCTCGTGGATATGCCCCAGCACCTCATGGATTTGCCCCAGCACCTCATGGATTTGCCCCAGCACCTCATGGATATGGCCCAGCAGCTCATGGATATGCCCCAGCACCTCATGGATATGCCCCAGCACCTCATGGATATGCCCCAGCAGCTCATGGATATGCCCCAGCACCTCATGGATATGCCCCAGCTCCTCATGGATATGCCCCAGCTCCTCATGGATATGCCCCAGCAGCTCATGGATATGCCCCAGCACCTCATGGATATGCCCCAGCAGCTCATGGATATTCCCCAGCACCTCATGGATATGCCCCAGCAGCTCATGGATATGCCCCAGCACCTCATGGATATGCCCCAGCACCTCATGGATATGCCCCAGCTGCTCTCATGGATTTTGCCCCACCTCCTCTCATGGATTTTGCCCCAGCTCATGGATATGACCCAGCTCATGGATATTGCCCCAGCTCATGGATACTGCCCCAGCTCATGGATATACTGCCCCAGCTCATGGATATACTGCCCCAGCACATGGATATACTGCCTCAGCTCATGGATATACTGCCCCAGCTCATGGATATACTGCCCCAGCTCATGGATACTGCCCCAGCTCATGGATATTGCCCCAGCTCATGGATATTGCCCCAGCAGCTCATGGATAATGCCCCAGCTCATGGATAATGCCCCAGCACATGGAATGCCCCAGCAGCTCATGGATATGCCCCAGCACCTCATGGATATGCCCCAGCACCTCATGGATCTGCCCCAGCAGCTCATGGATTTGCCCCAGCACCTCATGGATTTGCCCCAGCACCTCATGGATTTGCCCCAGCACCTCATGGATATGCCCCCAGCTCATGGATATGCCCCAGCACCTCATGGATATTCCCCAGCACCTCATGGATATCCCCCAGCAGCTCATGGAATATGCCCCAGCACCTCATGGATATGCCCCAGCTCCTCATGGATATGCCCCAGCTCCTCATGGATATGCCCAGCACCTCATGGATATGCCCCAGCAGCTCATGGATATGCCCCACCACCTCATGGATATGCCCCAGCACCTCATGGTTATGCCCCAGCAGCTCGTTGATTTGCCCCAGCAGCTCATGGATATGCCCCAGCAGCTCATGGATAATGCCCGCACATGGAATGCCCCAGCAGCTCATGGATATGCCCCAGCACCTCATGGATATGCCCCAGCACCTCATGGATCTGGCCCAGCAGCTCATGGATTTGCCCAGCACCTCATGGATTTCCCCAGCACCTCATGGATTTGCCCCAGCACCTCATGGATATGCCCCAGCAGCTTCATGGATATGCCCCAGCACCTCATGGATATGCCCCAGCACCTCATGGATATGCCCCAGCAGCTCATGGATATGCCCCAGCACCTCATGGATATGCCCCAGCTCCTCATGATATGCCCCAGCTCCTCATGGATATGCCCCAGCACCTCATGGATATGCCCCAGCAACTCATGGATATGCCCCACCACCTCATGGATATGCCCCAGCACCTCATGGATATGCCCCAGCACCTCATGGTTATGCCCCAGCAGCTCTTGATTTGCCCCAGCTCATGGATATGCCCCAGCAGCTCATGGATAATGCCCCAGCACATGGAATGCCCCCACTCAGCAGCTCATGGATATGCCCCAGCACCTCATGGATGCCCCAGCACCTCATGGATTGCCCCAGCAGCTCATGGATTTGCCCCAGCACCTCATGGATTTGCCCCAGCACCTCATGGATTTGCCCCAGCACCTCATGGATATGCCCCAGCAGCTCATGGATATGCCCCAGCACCTCATGGATATGCCCCAGCACCTCATGGATATGCCCCAGCAGCTCATGGATATGCCCCAGCACCTCATGGATATGCCCCAGCTCCTCATGGATATGCCCCAGCTCCTCATGGATATGCCCCAGCACCTCATGGATATGCCCCAGCAGCTCGTTGATTTGCCCCAGCAGCTCATGGATATGCCCCAGCAGCTCATGGATAATGCCCCAGCACATGGAATGCCCCAGCAGCTCATGGATATGCCCCAGCACCTCATGGATATGCCCCAGCACCTCATGGATCTGCCCCAGCAGCTCATGGATTTGCCCCAGCACCTCATGGATTTGCCCCAGCACCTCATGGATTATGCCCCAGCACCTCATGGATATGCCCCAGCAGCTCATGGATATGCCCCAGCACCTCATGGATATGCCCCAGCACCTCATGGATATGCCCCAGCAGCTCATGGATATGCCCCAGCACCTCATGGATATGCCCCAGCTCCTCATGGATATGCCCCAGCTCCTCATGGATATGCCCCAGCACCTCATGGATATGCCCCAGCAACTCATGGATATGCCCCACCACCTCATGGATATGCCCCAGCACCTCATGGATATGCCCCAGCACCTCATGGTTATGCCCCAGCAGCTCGTTGATTTGCCCCAGCAGCTCATGGATATGCCCCAGCAGCTCATGGATAATGCCCCAGCACATGGAATGCCCCAGCAGCTCATGGATATGCCCCAGCACCTCATGGATATGCCCCAGCACCTCATGGATCTGCCCCAGCAGCTCATGGATTTACCCCAGCACCTCATGGATTTGCCCCAGCACCTCATGGATTTGCCCAGCACCTCATGGATATGCCCCAGCAGCTCATGGATATGCCCCAGCACCTCATGGATATGCCCCAGCACCTCATGGATATGCCCCAGCAGCTCATGGATATGCCCCAGCACCTCATGGATATGCCCCAGCTCCTCATGGATATGCCCCAGCTCCTCATGGATATGCCCCAGCACCTCATGGATATGCCCCAGCAGCTCATGGATATGCCCCACCACCTCATGGATATGCCCCAGCACCTCATGGATATGCCCCAGCACCTCATGGTTATGCCCCAGCAGCTCATGGATTTGCCCCAGCACCTCATGGATATGCCCCAGCAGCTCATGGATATGCCCCAGCACCTCATGGATATGCCCCAGCACCTCATGGATATGCCCCAGCTCCTCATGGATATGCCCCAGCTCCTCATGATATGCCCCAGCACCTCATGGATATGCCCCAGCAGCTCATGGATATGCCCCACCACCTCATGGATATGCCCCAGCACCTCATGGATATGCCCCAGCACCTCATGGTTATCCCCAGCAGCTCGTTGATTTGCCCCAGCAGCTCATGGATATGCCCCAGCAGCTCATGGATAATGCCCCAGCACATGGAATGCCCCAGCAGCTCATGGATATGCCCCAGCACCTCATGGATATGCCCAGCACCTCATGGATCTGCCCCAGCAGCTCATGGATTTGCCCCAGCACCTCATGGATTTGCCCCAGCACCTCATGGATTTGCCCCAGCACCTCATGGATATGCCCCAGCAGCTCATGGATATGCCCCAGCACCTCATGGATATGCCCCAGCACCTCATGGATATGCCCCAGCAGCTCATGGATATGCCCCAGCACCTCATGGATATGCCCCAGCTCCTCATGGATATGCCCCAGCTCCTCATGGATATGCCCCAGCACCTCATGGATATGCCCCAGCAGCTCATGGATATGCCCCACCACCTCATGGATATGCCCCAGCACCTCATGGATATGCCCCAGCACCTCATGGTTATGCCCCAGCAGCTCATGGATTTGCCCCAGCACCTCATGGATATGCCCCAGCAGCTCATGGATATGCCCCAGCACCTCATGGATATGCCCCAGCACCTCATGGATATGCCCCAGCAGCTCATGGATATGCCCCAGCACCTCATGGATATGCCCCAGCTCCTCATGGATATGCCCCAGCTCCTCATGGATATGCCCCAGCACCTCATGGATATGCCCCAGCAGCTCATGGATATGCCCCACCACCTCATGGATATGCCCCAGCACCTCATGGATATGCCCCAGCACCTCATGGTTATGCCCCAGCAGCTCGTTGATTTGCCCCAGCAGCTCATGGATATGCCCCAGCAGCTCATGGATATGCCCCAGCACCTCATGGATATGCCCCAGCAGCTCATGGATATGCCCCAGCTCCTCATGGATATGCCCCAGCACCTCATGGATATGCCCCAGCACCTCATGGATATGTCCCAGCACCTCATGGATATGCCCCTGCACATGGAATGCCCCAGCAGATGGATACTGCCCCAGCAAATGGATATGCCCCAGCACCTCATGGATACTGCCCCAGCTCACCTCCGCCGCATGTTCGCTCCCTCTGAGCGTCCGGCGGCGCGCAGGTTGGGCGCTCACCTGGGGGAGCCACGTGACCAGCCGCGATTGGCTGGTGACGTGTTTCCCCCAGGCGAGCGCCGAAGCTGCATGCTTCGAACGCTCGCAGGGAGCGAATACACGGCGGAGGGTGAGACACCCGCTCTTAGGGTGACGGTGTCACCCTAAAGGCGGGTGTCACCTGGTGCGGGCCGCACCCCCCGCCCCCACGTTACGACGCCACTGACTGTCTTCACTGTGTTCCATGGCATATTTCAATGGTTCCCAACCGTGGTCCTCAAGTATCCCTAACAGATCAGGTTTTCCAGATATGTGAAGTACAGCACAGGTGATATGATTTGATGCTCAGTGATTGCAGGATTTAGTCTGCATTTCCCCAAGGTAATCCTTAAAATCTGGCCTGTTAGGGGTACTTGAGGACCGCGTTTGGGAACCACTTGTATATCTGATGCCCTGGAAATTCTTTTGTACCTTCTCCTGACTGATACCTTTTAACAAAGAGATCCCTGTGATGCTTTGGAAGCTTCTCTGCGGACCATGGCTTTTGTTGTAGAATGCGACTAAGAAAATGTCAGAAAAGACCTACTAGAACAGCTTAACTTTATTTGGAGTTAATCAGAGGCACTTTAAATGATGGCAGGTGTGCACTGGCTCCTAATTAACATGATTTGGAATGTGATTGTTTAATTCTGAACACATCTACATCCCCAGTTATAAGAGGGTGTGCACACTCATGCATCCATATATCAGTTTTTTATTTTTATTACCCTCCACCTAAAAGATCTGTTTGTTTTTCAATTGAGTTGTACAGTTTATAGGTCACATTAAAGGTGGAAAAGTTCTGAAATGATTTATCTTTTTTTTAAAACCTGACATTTTAACAGGGGTGTAGACTTTTGCTATGTGTACACTCCTTCATGGCAGTGGTGTTCCCTGATGTCAGTGGCCTCTGCCACACTGCAAAAATTGTTCAGGAATTGTATAAGGAACATGAAAATGATTAAGGTATTGCCTTGACCTATAAATTCCACAGATCTCAATCTGATTGAGCCTCTGTGGGATGTGCTAGAATAACAACTTCGCAATGCGCAGGACTTAAAGTATCTGGAGTTTATGTCTTGGTGCCAGATACAACAGGACACGTTCAGAGGTTTTGTGTAGTCCATGCCTTGATGCATTGGAGCTGGTTTGGCATCACAAGTGAGCGATCAGGTGACCAGCGTCGAGGAAATTAAAAAATCTCAGCCACTCATGATGCTGGGTGGGTTTGAGGATACCTCTCCACTACACCCAGCAATTACACAAGATCAAGACATGGGGGGGGGTGACACTCACATTCTGACCACTTTAAAAATATAAAGTGGTCAGGATGAGTGGAGTGTCCCTTTGTCTGTGTCTCCAACACATTTGCAAAGACATACACTATATTGCCAAAAGTATTCACTCACCTGCCTTGACTCGCATATGGATGGGTGAGCGAATACTTTTGGCAATATAGTGTATGTAAGGTATGTGAAAATCAGATAAAGTAAACTAATGGCATTTCTATTAAACCACCAGTAGATGGCAGCAGTGTGAAAAGCCTGAATGATGAGCACGTGTTCATCTAAAAGGTTTCCCTCAGCAAATGTAACAAAGGAAGCAGGGCTTCTGGTCTGGAGGAAGCCAATATCAAAGTACACTTCCTACCAGAGCTGAAGCCATTGTTTTGTTTCTGTTGCAGGTAAGAGGGAACATAGCCAGTGTTATAAACGGGGCAAAAGTGATTTAATTCACATCCCTGTGATTAGAAAAGGCTGCTGAATAATTAGATAAGACAGTATACAGATGTCAGTGTGTTGTGCTGAGGTGTCATGGCTCACCAGCATACAGGGAATGTGATTGCTATAGGATCTCATGTTATACTGTATTGATTATATTGCACCAATAGCCTACTATAATGTAGATTGAGTAATCATACATCTGTACATGTTTAATTGTTTAGTATTTTCTATAAGGACGTTATTACTGCATTTGTTATAATGGCAGGCTTGGTCCAGTGTAAGAGCTGTCATGCATTTGTTTTTAGATCCAATTTTTGGAGGTTTGGAGTGTGCCTGATATGTAGGCAGCTCTCTTTATTGCAGCAGGAAATTGCCTGTTTGAAGTCTGAGATTTGTAAATTATCTGTTACACAAACTCAGGCTATGGCTATGACTGTTACAAAGCCACTGCCACAGAGGCCTCCTAGGAGTGGCAGATGGACTACTGTAGGATCTGGTAGACTTAGAGTTGTGGATAGAAGGCATGTCCCACAGTCTGTGGCTCTTCTTAATTCTTTTGAGCACTTTCAGAGTAGTGGTGAGACGGAAGTAGGCTCAGACACCATAGTTGAGGAACCACCATCCCCTATGCCTAAGGTATGCAGGACTGCAACCAAGAACAATAAGGAAAAGGTGGGACATGATAGAAGGCAATTGTTGCTGGGTGATTCTATCATAAGAGGTGTTGAGCTGGAGAGTAGTGGTTTCGTGAGATGTCTTCCTGGGGCTACTGCTCGTAGAGACAAGAGACGTATTCTCAATATTGTCAAACAAGCAAAGCAGCAAGGGGAAGTGGATGTTCTAGTCCATCTAGGGACAAATGACTTGGCTAGCAATGAGGTTTCTGAGATTAAGGAAGATTTTTGTGTTCTTGGAGGTGAAATACAGCAGATTGCGTCCACTGTGTCATTCTCTGAAGTTTTGCCTGTGCATAACATTCAGGATAGGCAGATGCGCAATAGGGAATTTAATTTGTGGCTTCGGGAATGGTGTCGAGAGCAAGGATTTCGCTTTGTGTCCCATGATAGCTCTAATTGGAGCAGAAAGGAACTGTATAAAAAAGATGGTTTCCATCTTACTCATAGGGGAACATATGTTCACAGTGAGAAGTTCAAAGGTTTCGCAAAGAAATATTTAAACTAGGAGGGGGGGACAAAAGGGTAAAAAACAATCTCCGATTGTCCCCCAAAACTAAATCGGAGGGTGCAAGCAACATGCGGGGAAAAAATGACAAGCTCAGAGTCGTGTCTATAAATGCTCGCAGTTTAGTCAATAAAATCAATGAACTGGAGGCAATGATGGCAGCTGAAAAAGTAGATTTAGTGGCGGTTACTGAGACATGGTTCAGTGAAAAAAATAACTGGGACATAACAATACGGGGTACTCTTTATATAGAAAAGACAGAGAAGGTAGGAAAGGAGAGGAGTGGCCCTGTATGTGAAAAACAACATAAAACGAACGCAAATAAAAGTGAGCGAGGTGAACATAGAGTCAGTTTGGTTACGCTAACATTTGGCAATCATACAGTAGCTCGTGTAGGTGTGATCTATATGCCCCCTGGACAAGTAGAAGAGCTAGATAATCTGCTGCTTGAGGAAATAGCCAAAATGGCAATGAAGGGGGAAGTTATTATCATGTGGGACTTTAATCTTCCTGATGTGAACTGGAAAACCAAAACAGCTGGGTGCACCAGGAGTACAAATATTCTAAACTCCCTACTGGGATTATCTCTAACACAAGTAGTTGAGGAGCCGACCGTAAAGAGGCCATATTGGATTTAATACTCACAAATGGAGGTTTGGTATCGGACGTTGTTGTAGGTGAAAATTGGGATCTAGTGATCACCAGTCAGTATGGTTTAATATAAGAACAGGGATGGAGCGGCACCACACAAAAACAAAGTTTTAGACTTTAACCCTTTCGCTGCTGAGGCTTTTCCCGCCCCTGTGCTGAGGTCATTTTTTCCCTGTTTTGCGCATCATGTTTAAACGTGTTTTTAAGGCTTATTTTAGTATATGACCCGACATATTATATATCGTTCTTTCCGTCAGACTCGGTAGATTCATAATATGTCATTATTATATGTATACGTTATGTCATGTTTGTATATTATAACAAAAAATGCAATAAAATATGTATTTTCAATAATTTACAATGTGTAAAGTGTTTTTTTCCACATTTTAACATGCGAGCAATTGCGGTTATATTTTGTATGGGGTGCGCTTGTTAAAAAAATTAGAGATGGGGTCTCGTTACATTTTTTTTTTGGGGAAAATGACACCATTTTTAACAAACGCACCGCATACAAAAATCGTTAATGCAGCATCATTGTTCACATTATAATTGAAATGGGAACAATATTGCTGCATTAACAAACCAAAAAAAATAAAAAAAAAGTGTTTATTTTTTTTTTTTTTAATTTTTTTTTATTTTTATTTATTTATTTTTTTTTTTTTTTACAATTTTTTTTACTTTCATGTTTGGTATCGTTGGAACGGCCATGCTCTGGCCGATCCAACCATATCAAAATTTAACCCTTAACTGCCACGGATCGGGAGATAGGGAGTTCATTGGAACTCCCTATCTCCACAGTTCGTGGCAGTTAGGGGTTAACTGTAGGACTGGCGTCATCGTGCTGCGCACGATGACGCCAGTCCTCTGGGGGAGTTCCCGGAAGCTTGGCCGACATCCAAGATGTCGGCCAGCTCCCGGGAAGGATCGCGAATCGGCGCTTTTCAGCGCCGATTTGCGATCCAGCTCCCAGGGGTTAATGCCGGCATCATTTGGAAGGGCAGGCTGTGCCTTCAAATGATGCCTGGGTTAAGCCCCTGTGTGCCGCCGATCGGGAGGGAAGAGGTCCGAAGGACCTCCCCCTCCTTTCAGGCGCCTCCTCGCACATGCGGGGGGGCGCCCGAATTAGGTGTCATCGCGGGGCGCGATGACACCTAATAATGGCGCCACTGCTCCGGATGCCGGGCTGACATCCAGGATGTCAGCCCGCACCGGAGGGGCCTAGCGATCGGCCGGACCCGCCGAACGCTGACCCCAATGCGAGGACGCGCTCAGCGCGTCCTCCGCATACCAGCGGTAATGCTGAGGACGCGCTGAGCGCGTCCTTAGCATTGAAGTGGTTAAAAACAGATTTTTCTAAAATGAGATTTTGTGTGAAGGAGTCATTATCAGACTGGAGGAGTTTAAAGGGATCCAGGAGAAATGGGATTATTTAAGGAAGCATTACTGAAGGCCACAGGCAATTGCATTCGACTTGTTAGCAAAAACAAAAAAGGGAAGAAACCACTGTGGTACTCTGCAGAAGTGGCCAAAATAGTGAACAACAAAAGACAGCATTCAATAATTATAAAACAACTCAGAGTGAAGAAGATAGGCAAACCTATAAGATTAGGCAGAAGAGGCAAAGCAATTTATAAGAGCTTCCAAAGCACACGCAGAAGAGAAAATAGCTCAGTCAGTAAAAAAGGGGACAAAACATTTTTTAGATACATAAACGAGAAAAGAAAAGTAAACCAAGGATTAGTTAGATTAAAACAAAGGAAGGAAGGTATGTAGAAGAGGATAAAAGTCTCGCTGACTGCCTCAATGAATATTTTGTGCAGTCTTTGCAGAAGAAAACGAAGGAAAGGGACCTCAGTTAGGAGGAAACACTAAAGAGACATTTACATATAAGTTTACAGAGGAAGGAGGTTCTACAGCAGCTGTCTAAAGTAAAGACAAATAAGTCAATGGGGCCTGATGGGATTCACCCTAAATTATTAAAAGAGCTCAGTGATGTAATAGCAAAACCGTTAACAGATTTATTTAACCAATCCTTGCTAACGGGAGTCATCCCAGAAGACTGGAAATTAGCAAATGTTGTGCCCATTCACAAGAAGGGTAAGTAGGGAGGAATCTGGAACTATAGGCCAGTTAGTCTTACTGGATGTCAGTAGGTCGGGGAAATTAATGGAAACCATGTTAAAGGAAAGGATTGTGTTGACCATCTACAAACACATAGATTACAGGATCAGAAACAACATGGGTTTACCTCAGGGAGATCATGTCAAAACTAATCTTATTGATTTTTTGATTGGGGTAACAAAAATAATAGACACAGGTGGTGCAATAGACATTGCTTATTTAGATTTCAGTAAGGCTTTTGATACTGTTCCGCATAGAAGGCTATATCAATAAATTGCAATCTTGAGCTTGGATTCCAATATGTGTTGAATAGATTAGGCAGTGGCTGAGTGACAGGCAACAGAGGGTTGTGGTAATGGAGTTTATTTGGCGCAAGGTCTTGATACCATTGGCGGTGAGTCACTGGGGTCAGTCAGTACTTGGACCCATTCTATTTAATATTTTTATTAGTGATATTTTGCAGAAGGTATTAATGGCATAAAGTATGTCTTTTGCTGATGACACAAAGATTGCAACAGGGTTGACGTTCCTGGAGGGATCAGCCAAATGACAAATGATTTAGGTAAACTAAAAAAATGGTAGGAGCTGTGGCAATTGGAGTTTTTAACTGTGGATAAGTTGCAGAAGATAATGGCACCTGGGACGTAAAAACCCAAGGGCTGAATATAGAATATTTGATACAGTCCTAACCTCAACATCTGAGGAAAGGGATTTAGGCGTTATTATTTCAGAGGATCTAAAGGTAAGTAGTCAATGTAATAGAGCAGCAGGAAATGCTAGCAGAATGCTTGGTTGTGTAGGGAGAGGTATTAGCAGTAGGAAAAGGGAAGTGCTCATGCCACTGTACAGAGCACTGGTGAGACCTCACTTGGAGTACTGTGTGCAGTACTGGAGACCGTATCTCCAGAAGGATATAGACATCTTAGAGAGAGTTCAGAGAAGGGCTACTAAAATGGTGTACGGCTTGAAGGAGAAAAGTTACCAGGAAAGGCTTAATGATCTTAACATGTACAGCTTGGAAAAAAGACGAGACAGAGGAGATATGATAGAAACATTTAAATACGTAAAGGGAATCCACAAGGTAGAGGAAGGGAGTATATTTAAAGGAAACAAAGTAGCAAAACAAGAGGACATAGTCTTAGATAGAGGGGCAAAGGTTTAAAGTAACATCAGAAAGCATTATTTTACTGAGAGGGTGGTGGATACATGGAACAGTCTTCCAGTTGAAGTGGTAGAGGCCAAAACAGTAATTGAATTTAAGCAAGCATGGGATAGGCATAAGGCTATCCTAAACAAAAGATAAATCCAGGTAAAGTATCCATGTAATTGGGCAGACTAGATGGGCCGAAAGGTTCTTATCTGCCGACATTTTTCTATGTTTCTATTTGTTTCTATGTGTAAATATAAAAAAACTAAAAAAGTACTGAGAGCGTGGTGGATACATGGAACAGTCTTCCAGTTGAAGTGGTAGAGGCCAAAACAGTATTTGAATTTAAGCAGGCATGGGATAGGCATAAGGCTATCCTAAACAAAAGATAAATCCAGGTAAAGTATCCATGTAATTGGGCAGACTAGATGGGCCGAAAGGTTCTTATTTGCCGACATTTTTCTATGTTTCTATGTGAATGCTACTGTATATATTTAAATGTGTATTAATGTATAAGCAAATATCAAAGTACACTTCCTACCAGAGCTGAAGTCAAGTTTTGTTTGTGTTGCCGAAATCGTTTAAATAAAAGCACTTCTGGTTTCACCCAAGCCCGCTCCCTTCGCACATTGGAATTATTGACCATACTTTCAGTATATGTGCAACAAAATTGGCGCCCAACGTGGGGCTTGGGTGAAGTAGACGCAAAGGGGGTCACGGAAGTGAAGAAAAGAGCAGTTACACAAAGTTTAGAGATGATTGGAATATTAACCCTTGCTGCACAGTAAGCGAATACAGATGGATCTAGAGAGGTTGCAAGATGAAATCAGTGGACATCTGATCCACTTGTTAGTGGGTGATCTCATCGAGACTTGTCAAATTCATCAAAGCCCCCGACGCCAGCATGGTGAAAGGAAAAACCCAACACCATTATATGTGGACCGTTAATAAGGTAATAGATGAACTGGTTGAAACTGAAAGTGAGGAGGCGGTGACACAATTTCTGCAAGCAACAAAAAGATTCATTATCGAGCTAGAGAAGAAGAGGGACAATGCGGAAGTCCCAAGTATCCGTGAGAAAGACCCCCCCACCAGAACAACAATTAGCTGACTTGAAACGACAATATCACACTATGCAGGAGAAGTTCCAGGAAACGTCCAGAATGATCGAGTAACAGATAAAAGAGCGCAGTACTAAAAGTAAAGACTCGAGTGACAGTCAGCCAAAAATAGAGCCAACTCTGTTTACTCAGAGACTACACTATGGTTACTTGCCAGAGGTGACCGTTAGAAAAGACTTCAAGATCACAGGCCATATTTGAGAAAAAAAGCAGAAGGAGAAGCTGTCTTACACAAATCTGATGCACCAGATCGACCTGGGACTACAGAAAAGATATCCAGAGACTGAGATCGTAGAAGCTGTGGTAAAAGCCATTAGTCCTGGCCTAAGCTTAAGAGGTATGCTGGAGATGAAAAATGGACTGACTCTAGTGCAACTTAGACGAATCTTGAAAAGTCACTATAAAGAGGAGAATGCCTCCGAATTGTACCAGCAGCTCCTCAACATCGCTCACAAGAGTAATGAAACTCCTAAGAATTTCCTGTTCAGAGCGATTGAATTAAAAGATCATTTGCTATTTGTCTCCCAAGGAGAAGGCTCGGGTGGACATTTCAGGACTGAGCTGATACAGAAGAAATTTCTAAGATCAGTGGGTACTGGACTGAGGAATGACCACATTAAATTCCACTTAAAGCAGTATCTAGATGATCCTTCCATTCCCGATGAGGTGCTCATAGAGAAAATGAATGAAGCCACTAATATGGAGTTGGAAAGGGAACAGAAGCAAAAGAAATCCCAGTCCAGCAGTTCAACGAAAGGGAAAGAATGTCAGTCCAACGCCTTACAGTATCCTCAAGAACCAAGTGTCCTGACAACGACTGCCGACACAACACCTCGGTCCCCACCTCAGACAAGTAGCCCAACGATTCAACAACTGTCTAAGGACAACTCTGAACTGGAAAAGCTGTTACTACAGATACAAAAAGAGATGATAGAGATGAAGACACTTCTCCGAGGTCCGGGAAACCGACAAGACCGTGAAATAAGAGGGCCTCAGGTAACAGTCAGTAGGAGCAATGGACGTTGTCAATCTTGTAAAAGGACTAACCCGGAGAAGTGCATGTCTTTACTGCCTCAACTGTGGTCAATATGGACATATAGCAAGACACTGCCAAACGCCGGAGCAAATCAGTTAAACGGAAAAGGGGTTACGGTCAAAGAACCAACCGTAACCTGTGCTAGAACCCACCCTGTGTCCCAAAGTACAACTCGTGCCGATAGGAAGCCAGCAACTCCCAAACCACCAACAGTGCCACAGCTGGAAGGGTGAACCCAAACTCCTTTCAAAGAGTGTTCAACTACAATACTCAAAGATCCTCCCAGAGGGCTGAGAAAATGCCAACTTGTGTGGACGGTGTGACGACGAGACAGAACAGTAAGTTGCTGAGTCTCATTGGCAAGAGGTGCCTGGTGAACTGCGAGATAGAAAATATTCCTGTCCAAGCTCTATGGGATACCAGCTCGCAAGTCAGCATTATCAATGAAGGTTGGAGACAACGGGTTCTACCTCACACAGTGCTCCAATCTTTTGAGGAATTGCTGGGGTTAGGAATTCTCTTTGGGAAGGCAGCCAACGAGACTGAAATTCCCTTCTCCAGGTGGATTGAGGTAGTTTTTCAACTAACAGCGGGAAGTCACAGCACCCAACAGATAGCAGTGCCACTTGTGATATCAGCAGATGAGAAAGTCGCCGAGACGCCAATCATTGGGTATAATGTTATAGAAGAACTCTTCAAGGAGACAGCTGTTCAGGGAAGGAGAACCATTCCAGGGTTTGTGGACATACTAGGAGCCGCCTTGGAATTGCCAACCCCCAAAGCAGAAGCCCTGGTGAGTCAACTACAAGCCAGCCTGAGAGAAACTGGGGGTACTGCACTAAAGACTGGTACCAGGAGCCAAAGAATTTTGGCAAACACTGTAACGTATCTCAGATGTAGGACCCATGCCAAACTGGCTTTGCAAGATCTGATGGTCTTGTTTACACCTGATGAAACTCATTCTTTGCCAGAAGGACTGTATCTCAGAGAGACATTAGTGTCACTCAAAAAGGGACAGTTTTCTGAGCTATCCATCCCTGTCTGAAATACCACCATGCGAGACGTTATTTTACCAAGCCTGACTAGGATTGGGTGCCTCGAGCCCATGAAGACAGCATACCCAGCTCATGTGAAGCTGAAAGAATCAGTGAGTGTGGCCACTCACTCGGTAACTCACAGACCACAGTCACCCAGATCAGGGCCGCAAGGTCGAGTGGAGAATCTGAACACGAGTCAGCCACTGGTAAGCTACGTTCATCGAGAACACTGGGATCCACCAGTACCTATCGACCACCTACCGGAGGAAGATCAGCAAATAGTCAAGGAAATTCTAAGGGAGGAATGCCACGCCTTCGCTAAAGATGATTCTGACGTCAGATGCATCCCTTCCCTACAATTGCAACTCCGCCTCAAAGACAATACACCGGTTAGAAGAACTTAGAAGTCCGTACAAAAGCCACTACACCAGGAGGTGAAAGAATATTTGCAAGATCTGCTGAACTGCGGATGGGTGGCTGAGTCAAAATCATCATATTCTACACCCATTGTGTGCGTGAGAAAGAAGGACGGTAGTTTAAGACTGTGTTGCGACTAGAGAGAGTTGAACCAGAAGTCCACCCCTGACCGCCATTTCATCCCGAGGATTCAAGACATGCTGGACAGCCTAGGAAGAAGCTCATGGTTTTCGGTGTTAGACCAAGGGAAAGCCTATCCTCAAGGATTTGTAGAAGAATCCAGTAGACCACTGACGGCCTTCATCACACCTCGGGGTCTATATGAGTGGATCCGAATACCCTTTGGCCTTAGCTGTGCACCAGCTGAATTTCAACGCAACCAAAAACAAGTCTGCAAAGACTGTCGCCGACAAGATTTTCAATGACTTTGTCTTAAAGTTTGGTTTCCCTACTAGAATCCACGACATGGGAAAAGAATTTGAAAACAAATTATTCTTGGCACTAGGAAAACACTGCCACATCCAGAACTCCCACACGACTCCATATCATGCAGAAGGTAATGGACAATGTGAAAGATTCAATCGTATGCTGTTGTCTATGCTTCGGACCCTGTCGCCAGATACCAAGAAAAGACTGGAAGAACTCACTTTTGCCCTGTTTAGAACACTGGCTATGTTCCCTCTTACCTACAACACAAACAAGCAATGGCTTCAGCTCTGGTAGGAAGTGTACTTTGCTATTGGCTTCCTCCAGACCAGAAGCCCTGCTTCCTTTGTTCCGTTTGCTGAGGGAAACCTTTTAGATGAACACGTGCTCATCATTCAGGCTTTTCACACTGCTGCCATCTACTAAATTATTAAATTACCCTATTACCCTAAATTATTAAAAGAGCTCAGTGATGTAATAGCAAAACCATTAACAGATTTATTTAACCAATCCTTGTTAACGGGAGTCGTCCCAGAAGACTGGAAATTAGCAAATGTTGTGCCCATTTACAAGAAGGGTAGTAGGGAGGAATCGGGGAACTATAGGCCAGTTAGTCTTACGTCAGTAGTGGGGAAATTAATGGAAACCATGTTAAAGGAAAGGATTGTTGAACATCTAAAAACACATAGATTACAGGATCAGAAACAACATGGGTTTACCTCAGGGAGATCATGCAAACTAATCTTATTGATTTTTTTGATTGGGTAACAAAAATAATAGACACAGGTGTTGGCAGTAGACATTGCTTATTTAGATTTCAGTAAGTTTTTGATACTGTTCCGCATAGAAGGCTTATCAATAAATTGCAATCTTTGAGCTTGGATTCCAATATTGTTGACTGGATTAGGCAGTGGCTGAGTGACAGACAACAGAGGGTTGTGGTAAATGGAGTTATTCGGCGCAAGGTCTTGTTACCAGTGGGGTACCTCAGGGGTCAGTACTTGGACCCATTCTCTTTAACCCTTAGTGACCGGGCGGTTTTACACAAATCCGTCCGTTCGACCGCAGCTGTTTTTTATGTTTCTGCGCTCTTAGTGTTTACGTCAAATTTCCTCTTACTCGTTTATGTAACCCACACATATTTTACACTGTTTTTCTCGTCACTAAATGGACTTTATAAAGATAACCATTTTTTTTTCATCATTTCATATAATTTACTATAAAAAATATTGTGAAATATGACACAAAAATTGAAAAAAACCACCACTTTTTCGAACTTTTGACCCCCAAAATTTCTTATGTATCAACAACCGTCAAAAAAAATTTATTCTTAGTAGTTTCTAAATTTAGTACTGAGTTTAGCAATACCCAATGTTTACATATTCCTCGCTTTTTTCCTTATTTTATGCAACAATAAGTGCAAGTAGCACTTTGCCATTTCCAAAGAGTTTATTTTCAAAACTAGTGATAGTGACATTGTAACACTGATATCTGTCACTAATTCCTGAATAACCCTCCACATATACATATTTTTTTAAAGTACACAATCAAGGTATTAAACTTGGGTATTTTGACTCTTTCCATGCAAACCATTTTACCACAATCTTCAAAGTTTGAGAAAAAAAAAATTTTGGTGATTTTTTTTTTTGAACGCAATTTAAGAATACATGTACTGTGAACTTTAAGGTTTACTGCCAAAAAGCACCCCAAAATATGTTCAGCAACATCTTCTGAGTAAATTGATACCACCAAGTATAGGTATGTCGGGTCATTTGGGGGCTAAAAGGCCTTATTTGGGGGTGCGCATTTAGTTTTCCAACTTGGAATTTTCACATTTCGTCATCATGCACCCATGTCCTATTTGGGACATTTTTGAAGCCGGCCAAAGTAATTTACCCCCATCAAACCATATATTTTTAGAAAGGGCACACCTAGGGTGCTTCAAAGAGTTGTATTTTAACACTTTCCATGCACTAGCTCTTTGTCAATCTTTCAGTAGTCACTTTTTGTGTTATTTTTTCACACACATTGTACTTTAGGCATGAATTGTCAAATCCAGTTATGGGTTACTGCCAAAAAACACCCCAACTATGTTCAGCAACATCTTCTGAGTAAATTGATACCACCCATGTATAGGTATGTCGGGTCATTTGGGGGCTAAAAGGCCTTATTTGGGGGGTGCGCATTTCAGTTTTCCAACTTGGAATTTTCACATTTCGTCATCATGCACCCATGTCCTATTTGGGACATTTTTGAAGCCGGCCAAAGTAATTTACCCCCATCAAACCATATATTTTTAGAAAGGGCACACCCCTAGGGTGCTTCAAAGAGTTGTATTTTAAACACTTTCCATGCACTAGCTCTTTGTCAATCTTTCAGGTAGTCACTTTTTGTGTTATTTTTTCACACACATTGTACTTTAGGCATGAATTGTCAAATCCAGTTATGGGTTACTGCCAAAAACACCCCAAAATATGTTCAGCAAACATCTTCTGAGTAAATTGATACCACCCATGTATAGGTATGTCGGGTCATTTGGGGGCTAAAAGGCTTATTTGGGGGTGCGCATTTCTTTTCCAACTTGGAATTTTCACATTTCGTCATCATGCACCCATGTCCTATTTGGGACATTTTTGAAGCCGGCCAAAGTAATTTACCCCCATCAAACCATATATTTTTAGAAAGGGCACACCCTAGGGTGCTTCAAAGAGTTGTATTTTAACACTTTCCATGCACTAGCTCTTTGTCAATCTTCAGGTAGTCACTTTTTGTGTTATTTTTCACACACATTGTACTTTAGGCATGAATTGTCAAATCCAGTTATGGGTTACTGCCAAAAAAACACCCCAAAATATGTTCAGCAACATCTTCTGAGTAAATTGATACCACCCATGTATAGGTATGTCGGGTCATTTGGGGGCTAAAAGGCCTTATTTGGGGGGTGCGCATTTCAGTTTTCCAACTTGGAATTTTCACATTTCGTCATCATGCACCCATGTCCTATTTGGGACATTTTTGAAGCCGGCCAAAGTAATTTACCCCCATCAAACCATATATTTTTAGAAAGGGCACACCTAGGGTGCTTCAAAGAGTTGTATTTTAACACTTTTCCATGCACTAGCTCTTTGTCAATCTTTCAGGTAGTCACTTTTTGTGTTATTTTTTTCACACACATTGTACTTTAGGCATGAATTGTCAAATCCAGTTATGGGTTACTGCCAAAAAACACCCCAAAATATGTTCAGCAACATCTTCTGAGTAAATTGATACCACCCATGTATAGGTGTCGGGTCATTTGGGGCTAAAAGGCCTTATTTGAGGGGTGCGCATTTCAGTTTCCAACTTGGAATTTTCACATTTCGTCATCATGCACCCATGTCTATTTGGGACATTTTTGAAGCCGGCCAAAGTAATTTACCCCCATCAAACCATATATTTTTAGAAAGGGCACACCCTAGGGTGCTTCAAAGAGTTGTATTTTAACACTTTCCATGCACTAGCTCTTTGTCAATCTTTCAGGTAGTCACTTTTTGTGTTATTTTTTCACACACATTGTACTTTAGGCATGAATTGTCAAATCCAGTTATGGGTTACTGCCAAAAAACACCCCAAATATGTTCAGCAACATCTTCTGAGTAAATTGATACCACCCATGTATAGGTATGTCGGGTCATTTGGGGCTAAAAGGCCTTATTTGGGGGGTGCGCATTTCAGTTTTCCAACTTGGAATTTTCACATTTCGTCATCATGCACCCATGTCCTATTTGGGACATTTTTGAAGCCGGCCAAAGTAATTTACCCCATCAAACCATATATTTTTAGAAAGGGCACACCCTAGGGTGCTTCAAAGAGTTGTATTTTAACACTTTCCATGCACTAGCTCTTTGTCAAACTTTCAGGTAGTCACTTTTTGTGTTATTTTTTCACACACATTGTACTTTAGGCATGAATTGTCAAATCCAGTTATGGGTTACTGCCAAAAACACCCCAAAATATGTTCAGCAACATCTTCTGAGTAAATTGATACCACCCATGTATAGGTATGTCGGGTCATTTGGGGGCTAAAAGGCCTTATTTGGGGGGTGCGCATTTCAGTTTTCCAACTTGGAATTTTCACATTTCGTCATCATGCACCCATGTCCTATTTGGGACATTTTTGAAGCCGGCCAAAGTAATTTACCCCCATCAAACCATATATTTTTAGAAAGGGCACACCCTAGGGTGCTTCAAAGAGTTGTATTTTAACACTTTCCATGCACTAGCTCTTTGTCAATCTTTCAGGTAGTCACTTTTTGTGTTATTTTTCACACACATTGTACTTTAGGCATGAATTGTCAAATCCAGTTATGGGTTACTGCCAAAAAAACACCCCAAAATATGTTCAGCAACATCTTCTGAGTAAATTGATACCACCCATATATAGATTTGTTCTGTTGTTTTTGGGTGCTACGCCAATCTTTGACATGTGCTTGTCAATTTTCTAATTTGACATACAGTATCTTCTTTGCTTATCTTCTTTTTAGGGGCCTTTTTACATACCCCAGTTTTATGAACGTGCATATATTTGGTAAGCTAACACCCCAAAGTATTGTAAATGGAGTGTTTTTATGCTATGGATGCATCCGTTTGCTCCAAACAAATTAGATACTGTTTGGTGGTCATTTTTCATTTTCACACCCACATCAGTTTTGGACTGTGATTTAGGAGACACTGTTGTTTTTTACTGCATGAAAACTCTCCAGGTTGTTTTCTGCAAGGTCTCCTGAGTACACCCATGCCCCCCATGCCTAGGTTTGCCAGGATTTTGGGAAGGTTCAAATACAATTTTTATGACTTTGTCATTAGAGTTGAAATTGAGATTATTCTTCAGCTAGGCCTATCTTTGGTTTTGGTCTACCGCATACCCCAGTTTGAATTATTGCCAGAAAATTGTTTATATTTGTTATGTTGACACCCCAAGGTATTGCATATGGAGTGCTTTGATGCCATGGATGCAACGGTTTTAGCCCAAAACATTTGGCAACAAGGTGTGTGGCGGTAATTTTTCAATTTTCAGATTTTTTACGCCCACAGTAGTTTTGGACTGTGATTTAGCAGACACTGTTGTTTGTTACTGCATGAAAACTCTCCAGGTTGTTTTCTGCAAGATCTCCTGAGAACACCCATGCCCCCCATGCCTAGGTTTGCCAGGATTTGGGAAGGTTCAAATACAATTTTTATGACTTTGTCATTAGAGTTGAAATTGAGATTATTTCTTCAGCTAGGCCTATCTTTGGTTTTGGGTCTACCGCATACCCCAGTTTGAATTATTGCCAGAAAATTGTTTATATTTGTTATGTTGACACCCCAAGGTATTGCATATGGAGTGCTTTGATGCCATGGATGCAACGGTTTTAGCCCAAAACATTTGGCAACAAGGTGTGTGGCGGTAATTTTTCAAATTTCAGATTTTTACGCCCACAGTAGTTTTGGACTGTGATTTAGGCTAGGGTCAGACGAGCGTAGTGTTCACGTCCGTGATCGCGCCTAAAAGTACGTCCGTGATAGCATGACATAAAGTCCAATGGAGCCCGACACACGAAGTACGTCCGCACTGAACTGCGGACGCACAACGGCCGCGGCCCACGGACGCAAGGCAGGCAAGAACGTAGAACCGCTAGAACGGCCGCACAAAGTGCGCTGCGTCCGCAACGTCTGCATAGCTTTGTGTGTGAGTGATGGAACGTGGTCAGACGGACTGCATTTATACGTCCTGCATTTTTCACGGACAAAATGGTTTTGCAATTGAATTTATTGTCCCTCCTACATCTGTCAAAAAATAAATGTCAGTGAAAAAACGGACTGTGTGACCACTACTGCGTCTTCCGTACTGACGATGTCCGTACTGCACGGACGTACAGTCCGTAGAAATCACGCTCGTCTGACCCTAGCCTTAGCAGACACTGTTGTTTGTTACTGCATGAAAACTCTCCAGGTTGTTTCTGCAAGATCTCCTGAGTACACCCATGCCCCCCATGCATAGGTGTGCAAAGATTTTGGCAAAATACAGCACCAATTGTAGAACATAAAAATGTACGAATAAAATGTAAAAGTCTGGTGCCTGTCAAACTGGGGATGCTCTCTAGGGGAGCACAGGCTGTTGTCACTGAAGTGCATGAAACGCAAAATGTTTTCATACCTTCTACGTGACATTGATTGGAGGTAAATGGGGGTAGAGCAGATGGGGCTACTGCTCCAGCAGGAGCGAATTGAGGGCTTCTTTATGATGCCCTCAGCATAGTAAGTGCCCAGAATTTCAGAAATTCTGGCACATCTAGCGGGGTCCATTGCTGCCTTGCCAAGTAGGAGTCTGGCTTCGCAGCACAATGCTGATGGGCATACAGATTTGATTGGGCCACGATGTGGCCCAACAAATCATCCCCCATAAACACCTGCAAAAACTGTGTGGCGGTAAATCCTGCAACATCAATATTGATGCCAGGATTTGCCGTGAAAGGAGGGATATCTGGCCTCTGGCGATGAGGCACTACCCACTCCTCAGCTGGAGCTGTGCGTCTCCTGCTGGCAGTGGTGGACCCAGGATCTGCATCAGAAACATCACTAGATACATCAGCCAGCATAGATAATGTATCTAGCGACGCCTCTGAGCAGTTAGCGGGGTCGAAATGAGGGTCTGAGTCTGACGCAGATGCCTCAGATTCTGACGCCAGGATGGCATATGCCTCCTCGGCGCTGTACACCCTCTCAGACATTATATATAATAGATTATAAAATTTTATAATTATTATATTATATATAAGCGGATTGTTGGTTCTTAGAAGAACCGTTGGGTTTCACAAGAAAATACAAATAAACACCTAAATCTCTCTAAATCCTCTAAACCTGCCTCAATTCTTCTAAATCTCCCTAAAATCTCTCTAAATCTGCCTCAATTTTTCTAATCTCACTAAATCTCACTAAAATCTCTAACCTGTCAAATCTGATCTCTCTCTCTCGCTCACAAAACACCAAGTGAGGAGAGGGAGGGAGAATCACAGAGGTCAGAGCCAATATTTACAAAATATTGGCCTGACCTGACAAATTAGAAATTTTATTTTGATTTTTTCTAACTTCTGATTGGATGTTGCTAGCCTGCCTCTCTGATGAGGCAGGCTAGGAACATCCACTCAGCCCCAGATGACCCTGCCCTTAGAACCCTAACCCTACCCCTGACCCTGCCCTTAGAACCCTACCCAACCCTACCCTAACCCTAACCCTACCCTAACCCTAACCCTACCCCTAACTACCCCTAACCCTAACCCTAACCCTAACCCCTAACCCTACCCTAACCCTAAACCCTAACCCTAACCCTAACCCTAACCCTAACCCTAACCCTAACCCTAACCCTACCCCTAACCCTACCCTAACCCTAACCCTAACCCTAACCCTAACCCTACCCCTACCCCTACCCCTAACCCTACCCTACCCTACCCCTAACCCTACCCCTAACCCTACCCCTAACCCTACCCTAACCCTACCCCTACCCCTAACCCTAACCCTACCCCTAACCCTAACCTAACCCTACCCCTAACCGTCAGTTTATTTTTATTTATTTTTCTTTTTTTACACTTTTTTACACACTTTTATTTTACTTTTTTTTACACTTTTTTTAAACTTTTTTTCCACTTTTTTTACTTCTGCTGGGTGCCTTGATCCCTCGAGGCACCCAGCAGAGCACCTGATCACTGATGTGATCGTTTTGTACTGAGTGCCACGATACCTCGTGGCACTCAGTACTTCCTGCCGCTACCGGAAGTGATCGCTCGGGGGAGCGATCAGGACGGGGACGCGACGGCAACGATAGCCAGCGACGAGCAGGGAAGGATAATACTCGGAGGAAGTCTCAATGTCTCGTGTCAGGCATCTTGTAATATGCTCAGAGCAGCTGGAAGCGATCCGATCGCTTCCGCGTCTGTAGAAGTGCCGGGCACCTCTCCGGTGCAACCGGATGTAGATCGCTCCCGGGGAGCGATCACATGGTGCCCCGGCACTTCTAACGGCCATTGCACGGATGCCTGGACTCCCAGGCATCCTGCAATGGCGTTTGAGCTGCTGGAAGCGATCCGATCGCTTCCAGCAGCTCAAAAACGGCAGGACGTACCATGTACGTCAGCGGGTCTAAGAGAGACCCGCTGCAATGACGTACATGGTACGTCCTCGGTCCTAAGGGGTAATATTTTTATTAGTGATATTGCAGAAGGTATTAATGGAAAATATGTCTTTTTGCTGATGACACAAAGATTTGCAACAGGGTTGACGTTCCTGGAGGGATCAGCCTAATGGCAAATGATTTAGGTAAACTAAAAAAATGGTCGGAGTTGTGGCAATTGAGTTTTAATGTGGATAAGTGCAAGATAATGCACCTGGGACGTAAAAACCCAGGGCTGAATATAGAATATTTGATACAGTCCTAACCTCAACATCTGAGGAAAGGGATTTAGGGGTCATTATTCAGAGGATCTAAGGGTAAGTAGTCAATGTAATAGAGCAGCAGGAAATGCTAGCAGAATGCTTGGTTGTGTAGGGAGAGGTATTAGCAGTAGGAAAAGGGAAGTGCTCATGCCACTGTACAGAGCACTGGTGAGACCTCACTTGGAGTACTGTGTGCAGTACTGGAGACCGTATCTCCAAAAGGATATAGACATCTTAGAGAGAGTTCAGAGAAGGGCTACTAAAATGGTGTATGGCTTGAAGGAGAAAAGTTACCAGGAAAGGCTTAATGATCTTAACATGTACAGCTTGGAAAAAAGACGAGACAGAGGAGATATGATAGAAACATTTAAATACGTAAAGGGAATCCACAAGGTAGAGGAAGGGAGTATATTTAAAAGGAAACAAAATAGCAAAACAAGAGGACATAGTCTTAGATTAGAGGGGCAAAGGTTTAAAAGTAACATCAGGAAGCATTATTTTACTGAGAGGGTGGTGGATACATGGAACAGTCTTCCAGTAGAAGTGGTAGAGGCCAAAACAGTAATTGAATTTAAGCAAGCATGGGATAGGCATAAGGCTATCCTACACAAAAGATAAATCCCAGGTAAAGTATCCATGTAATTGGGCAGACTAGATGGGCCGAAAGGTTCTTATCTGCCGACATTTTTCTATGTTTCTATGTTTCTACTGGTGGTTTAATAGAAATGCCATTAGTTTACTTTATCTGATTTTCACACATACACTATGTCAACAGTGCAGAAAGGTGTGCAATTTCTTTAAAAAAATGTCACTGTCACTAACCCCAAAGTGCTGAGTCACTATCACGAGGCTGTCTCTTTAGCATGGCAGATGTACACTTTAGAAAATTTTGAGATCAAGAATAACTGACAGATGCGTCCCAAAAAGCTATGAACACTGCAGATGTTTCTTTTCACCACCACGTCACCAAAAGCACAACATGATCTGTCTGTAAGACCATGCAATTGAGTTTACCATATCATAACATGCATATGAATGGTTTCCCGGCAATGCGATTGTGCACGCACTCATCCAAATGTAGGCGGTGAGTGATGGTTAACACCACAGCTGGCTTTTTTCCTGACAGTTATCCACTAGTATTCAGCTAACATATTCAGGATATGGGATGCATTGTGAATTTGGCATCTCCTCACACCATGGGGACTGACATTGTAGCCATAAGAACGCATAGTAAATGTAGGCCATTTTCTGTGCTCAAAGAAATGGGTTAAATCTGTTAGCGGTATTGTAGTGTTATTGTTTGCACGGTGCAGAAGGACATATAAAAATAATTAGATGTACTGTATTATCTTGCCTGTAGAGCCAACACAAGGCATTCTGTTGTGCAACAAATGTTACAGGTAGATGTATGGACACTTGAACTTGGTACACTTTTTAAATTGTCATTACCATTATTTTTTCTACCAACCGGTAGCAAAGATCTTTTGACTAACCATAATATGTTCCCTTATTGCTGGTTGTAGCATGATTGGTGTTTTGCACATACTATATTTCTATACATCCTAAAATTTTATGATATGTTCAATGTAAGGTTGGTGCTGTAACTCGACCTTTAATAAGGCTAGGTAGGGCCAGACGAACAAATCTTTCACGTCTACCTTCAAAAAGTGTGTTGATGCGTCTGAACGCATTTTTTCACGGAAGACGCGATAGCCGTTATACAATGCGCAATTTCGGCCGTGATTTTTTACGGATCCAAACCAGGAAACTTTGGGTGTCTGGACGTTATGTTGGCCGGACATGAGCAGCGTCTGACATCTCATAATCACGCATACACGCCGCAATGCGGACGCAGCGCACTCTGTACGTCAGTACTAGCGGTTCGACATTCTTGCAAAAATGCGTTCGTTTGCCGCTTGCGTTGCGTGGCCGAACTTTCGTGCGGCCGTACTTCGTGTGTGGGCCTGTGTGGATGTCATTTGCTGCTACCACAGCCGTAATAAAGTGTGGCTAAACGCATGTTCGCACTGCGTACGTCTGACCCCAGCCTTAGCAGCCACATAGCTTTTGGTCAAACAGTAATGGCCCCACTTGTCGTTATTGCTGACAATCAACTAGAAGCCACATATTTATTATCATCTTGACATCTATCTAAATGTTCCCTTCAACCTGTTGCAGTGGCGTAGCGTGGGGGGGGGCTGGGGGGGCCGTGGCCCCGGGCACAGTTTTGTTAGGGGCGCATTTGCGCCCCTAAAACTGGCCCGGGGGTTGAGGGGACCCAGATGCCGGGCAGCGCGGGAGTGCCTGCCCGGTCCTGAAGAGTCCATCCTGTTAAAGGGAAGCGGCTGCGTGCAGGCGCAGCCGGTCACGTGGTCCGGCTAATCAGGTGGTACTGAGTCTCTGTACCACCTGACTGGCTGGACCGCGTGACCTGCGCACGCACGCCACGCAGCCGCATCACCTTCAACAGGACGGACTCTTCAGGACCGGGCAGGCACTCCCGCGCTGCCCAGCATCTGGGTCCCCTCAACCCCTGCCGGAGCTGGAGCAATATCCAGGTGAGAGCTGGGCAAATCCATGTGTAAGCTGGGCAAATCCATGAGCTGGGGCAAATCCATGAGCTGGGGGCAAATCCATGAGCTGGGGGCAAATCCATGTGTGAGCTGGGGCAAATCCATGAGCTGGGGCAAATCCATGAGCTGGGCAAATCCATGAGCTGGGGGCAAATCCATGAGCTGGGCAAATCCATGACCTGGGGGCAAATCCATGAGCTGGGGGCAAATCCATGAGCTGGGGGCAAATCCATGAGCTGGGGGCAAATCCATGAGCTGGGCAAATCCATGACCTGGGGGCAAATCCATGAGCTGGGCAAATCCATGAGCTGGGGGCAAATCCATGAGCTGGGGGCAAATCCCTGAGCTGGGGGCAAATCCATGACCTGGGGGCAAATCCATGAGCTGGGGCAAATCCATGAGCTGGGCAAATCCATGAGCTGGGGGCAAATCCATGAGCTGGGCAAATCCATGAGCTGGGGGCAAATCCCTGAGCTGGGGGCAAATCCATGACCTGGGGGCAAATCCATGAGCTGGGGCAAATCCATGAGCTGGGCAAATCCATGAGCTGGGGGCAAATCCATGAGCTGGGCAAATCCATGAGCTGGGGGCAAATCCATGAGCTGGGCAAATCCATGAGCTGGGGGCAAATCCATGAGCTGGGCAAATCCATGACCTGGGGGCAAATCCATGAGCTGGGGGCAAATCCATGACCTGGGGGAAAATCCATGAGCTGGGCAAATCCATGACCTGGGGCAAATCCAGGAGCTGGGGCAAATCCATGAGCTGGGCAAATCCATGAGCTGGGGCAAATCTTTGAGCTGGGCAAATCCATGAGCTGGGGGCAAATCCATGAGCTGGGGGCAAATCCATGAGCTGGGCAAATCCATGAGCTGGGGGCAAATCCATGAGCTGGGGCAAATCCATGAGCTGGGCAAATCCATGAGCTGGGGGCAAATCCATGAGCTGGGCAAATCCATGAGCTGGGGGCAAATCCATGAGCTGGGCAAATCCATGAGCTGGGGGCAAATCCATGAGCTGGGGCAAATCCATGAGCTGGGGGCAAATCCATGAGCTGGGGCAAATCCATGAGCTGGGGCAAATCCATGAGCTGGGCAAATCCATGAGCTGGGGCAAATCTTTGAGCTGGGCAAATCCATGAGCTGGGGGCAAATCCATGACCTGGGGCAAATCCATGAGCTGGGCAAATCCATGACCTGGGGGCAAATCCATGAGCTGGGGCAAATCCATGAGCTGGGCAAATCCATGAGCTGGGGCAAATCCATGAGCTGGGCAAATCCATGAGCTGGGGGCAAATCCATGAGCTGGGGGCAAATCCATGAGCTGGGGGCAAATCCATGAGCTGGGGGCAAATCCATGAGCTGGGGCAAATCCATGTGTGAGCTGGGGGCAAATCCATGTGTGAGCTGGGGCAAGTCCATGTGTGAGCTGGGGCAAATCCATGACCTTGGGCAAATCCATGTGTGAGCTGGGGCAAATCCATGTGTGAGCTGGGGGCAAATCCATGTGTGAGCTGGGGGCAAATCCATGTGTGAGCTGGGGCAAATCCATGTGTGAGCTGGGGCAAATCCATGAGCTGGGGCAAATCCATGTGTGAGCTGGGGCAAATCCATGTGTGAGCTGGGGCAAATCCATGAGCTGGGGCAAATCCATGAGCTGGGCAAATCCATGTGTGAGCTGGGGCAAATCCATGTGTGAGCTGGGGCAAATCCATGTGTGAGCTGGGGCAAATCCATGAGCTGGGGCAAATCCATGAGCTGGGCAAATCCATGAGCTGGGGGCAAATCCATGAGCTGGGGCAAATCCATGTGAGAGCTGGGGCAATATCGATAACGTGTCCACAGGTGGGGGCGCACAATTCTTGGCTGGCCCCGGGCGCTGACAACCCACGCTACGCCACTGACCTGTTGTCTCACAGCTCCTGCTACATCTGAGAAAGTTCAATCACCTATACAGCCATTGTAAGCTCTTTGAAAAGACATCCATGGGTTTCAGCAGAATCAGCGGCGCATTCATTTCCTCAGCCGCTGCAAGTGCTAAATTAGAAACCTGGCACTGAACGCTGTGCTGCGGCTCAGCGCTCAGCACTGCTAACATAGCACTTGCAACCAGGTTGAGAGGTACTGAGGGGTTAGCTGTGTGTGACGTGGGAAAGATGGCCGCTTCCATCGAGCAGATAATCCAATAAGGAAATGTTCAGTTTGAAGTTTTGGTGGACCAAAACACCAAATAGTTATTGGAACATGGTAAACATTAACACTAAAGTGGTAATAAAATGGACAAAAGTGGATTTTGCAGAAACGGCACCTTTCATTAAGCAACCCTCTGCCCTTTCGCTTCCATATTCACATCCAAAGTGTTCAGTGATATTGCTGCAGCAATCTGAACTGCTGCAATGTAGCAATTCAGCTGCTGAGGAACTGAGTACCGGCTGGGTGGAGTAGAGGTAATGTCACCGCTCTGCATGGAGAGAGCCTGTGGAGTCATGGGCTCGATCCCAGCGAGCAACCTCTCCAGTAAGTGTCCTTGGCAAGACACCCAACGGTACATACTCACCACCCAGGACATACCTGAAAACGAGAGAAATCTCAATGTATCCTTCCTGGTAAAATCCTTTCACAAAAAAAAAAAAAAAAAAAAAAAATTTGTCTAATTAGTTTGACAGAGCAGCATGGTAAATGTAGTTCCAAAACATCTGGAGGGCCAAGGTTGAGCGCACCTGTTGCACATTTATGGTTCAACCAGTGGATGTGAGTAGACCTGCTAAGACTACAGTGTAATTACAATTGCATTTATTTTTGAAGCCTCAACATATTCCACTGCATTAGGATGCATGTCTGTTACAACTGTTGGCACTTAAGTATTCTTCTTTTTATTTTTTCAGCTGAATTTACTGGAATATCATTATAGGACTCTGACAACTACCGACATAAGGTTGCAAGACATGGAATACCTTATGAACAATTTTTGTCCTTTGTAAATCCATCTAGATCTATTCAACTAGTCCCCCATCTCCGGGCCATATTACAATGTTGGTGCTAACTTAAACAGAGCAGTTGTAAACCTAAAACCTCCATAGGCTATAATGGCTCTGGTAAGTTTACAACAGCTCTGGTTAAGTTAGCACCAACTATGTAATATGGCCCTCCATTGGCCAAAATATAGTAAATATGAGGATCACTCTATAAAACATACATAGAGCAGTACAGTACAGGCAAATATATATATATAATCCCCTGCTTTCTGGAAATGCTCACAGGAATTCCATATATGTAAGGCACATCAGGTATGATACTCAGCCATCCAGCGTCACCGAGCACTCCAGGATGTGTACATTACATATATTTTTGCTAAGTTCAATATGTATAAGTCACAGTAAGTGTATGATTTAATAAGGAAATATATGATTGGTTATCTGAATGCAAGCTTTATAGTGTTTGGGGCCGAAGGGAACTCTGTTTTCTCTGCTAAATAAGTGCAGGAACTCCGTTCCCACTGGATCTGACCTCTGAGCTTCATTAGCCTAATTTCCCCAGTTGCTCGACGTAGAGGAGATATGTTGTACATTACTGGATAGTCATCTTACACAATGAATAATGAGTGGTCATTATGAATTAGATGACCACAGTTCACGAATTGAGGGACTACTCATTATTGCAAATTAGGGTTTAATCAGCCTTTTGATTCCCCTCCCACTGGCGGGGAAGAGCAATGAGGCGGGGAAGAAGTTACTGTGACTATCTGACCACTGATATAAAATTGTGTGGTCACAATGCATAGGATGTATAGTTAATGTTACTAACACTCTTTCCATACACACATGTATATTAAATTTATATATATATATATATATGTTACGGTTAAAGCCCGAAGTGCGGTTAATCCTAGGATTACCCAGGTAATCCTGACTAAGGATGAGACTAACACCCCCGTGTTCGGTTCGCATTCGAACTCGAACAATTTGAAAAGTTCGAGTTCGAACGCGAACACGATCCAAACTCAATGGGACCCGAACGTTCGATTTTTAGAGTGCCCTACAAGAGGGTTTATATGCTAGATATTTGCCATTAAAGGTGTATGGGGGTCCGGGTTGTGCCCTGGGGGACAGGAAACAAGGACAAAAAGTAAAAAAAATAACTTTTTAAAGGAACACTGAGTTTTACATGAAATAAAGGTTAAGAATAAAAACGAACAATTTCTTCAAATATCGTGCCTAGGAGGTCCCCATAACCTGCCTGTGAAGTGGCTAATGGTTTTCCTTTAATCTATTCATAAACAACTGCTTGGGGCGGCAGCCTGTATGAAAAGAGGAGACGTTTTAGGACACGCAGAACAAGTTTAGTGATTTTTTTGGCTAAATTATGGTGAAACTTATGCAGGCTTTGGATGAAAGTAACAATAGGTGCTTTAAAATTGGGCCTTTAGTGTCGGCAACAGTGCCGTTACACCATAACCCCTATTTGGTATTGCGGAAGAGTGCAGGGTTGGACCCTGCAGTCAAATATTAAAATGATATGAATCTGGTATAGGCGTCAGTGGCAGTGCACCCAAATATTTTACCTTTGGTGGCAGCAAGTGCCTTCACACCGTAACCCCTCTGTGGTATTGTGGAAGAGTGCAGTGGTGGACCCTGCGCTCCAATATTTTGCTGAACTGTGGTATAACTCACTGATACACACTGATAACAGGCTGTGCCAAGACAGATTCAAATTTGCTGAACTCTGGTAGAACTCACTGATACACACTGTCCCTGATAGCCTGGCAGTGCCAACACAGATTCAAATTCCCAGAAATCTCCTACAACTCACTGATACACACTGTCCCTGGTAGCCTGGCAGTGCCAAGACAGATTAAAATTCCCAGAAATCTCCTACAACTCACTGAAACACACTGTCCCTGATAACCTTGCAGTGCCAACATAGATTCTAATTCCCAGAAATCTCCTACAACGTCGCTGATACACCCTGACAGAACAATCTCCTCTCTGATTCACTCCTGCAAACACACACGCTGGGGCTGCAGGCAGGGAAGCCTTATATAGTGTGCTGCGGGACTTAGCTCTGTGAGCCCATGATTGGGCAAAATTTGCCCAATCAGGACTCGAGGCCGTGATTGGCATAGTCTCGCACTTGACCTGTGGTCAGGTGCAAGGCTGTAGCCAATTACAAGCTTCAGGTCAGTGGAAAAGTGCATTGTGGTCCATTGTGGTGCATTGTGGGCGAACACGCGGAAATGTTCAGAGTTCGACAAACAGCCGAACGGACGATGTTCGAATCGAACTCCGAACAGATCCGAACTGAACGCTCATCCCTAATCCTGACATTACCCAGGCGTCATTAGCAAAAGTCCAAAGTGAAATGAAATTTCGGACTTTACCCAGGTAATCTGCAAATTATCCAGAGGCCTCTGGGTACTCCGGTTTTCTGATCTGTTTTAACTGGGTAATTCGCACATTACCCTAGTGTTGCTGGATAAAGTGTGATGTGCAACGAAACATTGGACTTTATACGGGTAATCTGCAAAATATCCAAACGCCTCTGGGTTCTCCGCTTTTCAGCAGGTTACAGTTGACTGAATTTCGACGATTACCCGGATAAAGCTGCAAACTGTTATCTGACTGATCACAAAATAGTGTTTTTGTTATTTTTAATGAAATTGTATCCACAGTCACAAACCACACTAAATAACTGTCATGTAACTCTGTGCGTTAATTGTCTGAAAATTAATTTATGAAGATAATAACCAGGAGGTTACTCTGTATATAATATCTTTGTTTTATAAATGATATATAAGCACATATGACACATAGTAAAGATCATGTATCTCTTTAACATTCATATAAGAAACATATCCTGTTTCTCTGTATATTCATTATATCCGCAATACATTTTAATGTTTGTCTTTTGGCACTTTCATTGATAATATCCATAGATAATAGCAAAATTCACTTTTACCCAAGAGGGGTTAGATGCTCTGCAGTTTACCCAGGTGAAGCTGTGGATAGTCCTCAGATTACCCGGGTGAAGCTTCAGACTTGCACATAATCCGGGTAAAGTGTGAATTTTTCAGCTCTTCCAGACTGTTACCCAAGGGCAGTTGGTTAGTCCTAAAATTACCCGGGTAAAGTCCGAAATTTTCATTTTTTGCAGCTTTACCCAGCGGTTTTCGGTAATGTCAGGATTACCTGAGTAATCCTAGGATTAACCGCACTTCGGGCTTTACCCATAACATATACAGTATATATATCACAAGGCCTCCACCAAGATCATTGAAAAAAGTAATGGAGCAGGAACAGTTTGAATGCATATGCTGCACATATCCATCTTAATTCTTCATGGAAAACACATACAAGTCTTCAAGTGACTTATATTTACTGTATTCTTCTTTTGTAAATTGTGTTAGACATGGCATTTTTTATTTAGACTATATGGGATTTAGATTGTTACTTATAACATCAGAATAGGTTGTGGTTCCTGAGGACTCTGTATATATCACTTTGTTTAGAAGATCACCAACAGCCTGATCTGCACTTCATAAGAGGCCCTGATTTATATGTATTTAAAAGATTGAGGCTCCATTGTCTAAGAGGCCTTGAGATGGTAAAGCAAGATTACATGTCAAGGGTTAAATCATGGCTCAGAAACTGACCCGACTTCAGTGCCCAGTTAGTGTCATTGTTTTGAGAGCCACTCCTGACAAGTAAATAGCATTGTTCTGATTTCATGCCAGATAGAGACTGATAAACTCTTTGTGTTAGTAAGGTCATATCTTTCATGGAGTAATTAGGGTATGGTTTCCTGCTCATAAAAATGTTCTGTAGAGGTAACTCATTTCAAATGATTGGCAATAAGATAATGGGTATAAATATGACTATGTATTTTGGATCATAAGATATCACTAACCTAGGACACTGACATTAAGGTGACTTTTCTTTGTGCTAAATTTATTTTACTCCAGATGTCCTCATTATTTTGAAATCAAATACTGATTATTATTATTATTGTCATCATTTATATAACACCAACAGTTTCCACAGCTCTTTACATAAACCAAAAGGTAACAAGATAGGGACATAGGATGGAAACACTAGGTGTAGAGGGCCCTGCTCATAGGAGCTTACAGTCTAGAGGGATCGGGGTTGAGGAAGACGAACAGAGTTTTACTGGATGGCAGGATCATTAGTGTCAGTGGTTTGGGAATGGTGGGGCCATAGAAGCAGCTTCAATCATGTGTGAGTAGGTGAGCAGAGGGACGAGTTGCATCAGTAATGTGGTACACAGAGATGGGTTTTGAGGGATTTATTGAAGGCCCGATGATCAGGGGAGAGTTTGATAGGGTGAGGCAAGTCATTCCACAGGACCGGAGCTGCCCTTGAGAAGTCTTGGAGGTGAAAGTTGGCCGTGCCGGTGTAGAGAGATGACAGGTGGAGATCGTCCGCCGACCGGAGTTGTCTAGATGGGACGTGTTTGCGTAGTAAAGATATGTAGGGAGGGGTTGAGTTATTGAGTGATTTGAATGTGAGCGTCAGTATTTTAACCTGTATCCTGAAATGTACAGGAAGCCAATGGAGGGACCAGCAGAGGGGGAGGTACGCGAGGTGTGTCTGATGAGAAAAATAAGCCTGGCACCTGCATTCATTACAGATTGCAAAGGGGCAATTGCTTGCCTTTTACTAAATACAAAAACTGAGTAAAGAGTTAAAGCAAACACAAATTTCTCTAGACAAAGAGGGTATATTGTATTACACTGGGGAACAATTTGGAACATATTTTCTTTTGAGTTCGATATTTCAGCCGTTTCAGACTAAATTAGGCATGCTGATTTCAAAACTGCGGTTAGTTTTCTTCTATCACGACAGATTTTTTTCTCTAGATCTTATCTGAATGCTATTACTCACACCCTTATGTATGGGAACACAAGTGCTCTCCTATTGGCCGAGAGTGAACTTACCTCGAGTGGGGAGGGGTGGGGGATGACCTTGGCGACTGGCGATCGGATATTACTTGTCTGCATTTCAGTTACACGTGAAACAGTGTGGTGAGAGGGTGTGTACAACTGTATTTAGTGAATCGTATTCTGAAAGTCTGTATGCAGAATTTTTTTATTTGCATATGTATTTCCTTTCCTTCAGATCACGTCTGCCTCTGCTATTTCTCGTCGTAAGTGCCAAAACAGCCCTGATTCCTTTTGTTATATCTGTGACAGTTTCACCATTCACAGTCAAAGGCGAACATCAGCACATTGAAATATGCAACATAGCCTTGTCTGACCAAAGTAAAATTGGTGATCAAGAGAAGTCTTGTGTCCCTCACAAGGTGTGCAAGCAGTGTGTCGAGAGTTTACGGATGTGGATGAAGGGCACATGTGATAAATTGCCATTTGATATACCTATGGTTTGACGAGAGCCCACAGATCATTCCAGTGACTGTTACTTTTGTACGATTCCACCAAGATTTGAAGGTCATAGCGGAATGGCATCAGGGTAGATGGGATGAAGATATGATGGCTGACTATTGCTGGAGCATCAGGCGAGATTGAACACTCCAGGAAAAGCTATAAGCGTAAATTTGTACCTTAAACGCTACCTAACTAGACTGCTTTCACCCAATTGGACTTTTAGGTTAAATTTGAGATTCATGTAACTCTTTCATTATTTTCCATTGTGTGCAAATTTTGTATGGTTTTTGAGACAAAGGGGGGTATTCTGTACCTTAAAAAATTGATGTGATAGAGAAAAACTGGGGTCATTTTTGTATTCAAATGCCACCAGTTAGTCAAAAACAAGTGTAAGATCTAACTCAACGAAAATGCTGTTCCCCAGTGTTATTTAACGGGTCAAACATGAATTTCATTCATTATCTATCAACCATGTTAGAAGTACAGCCAGAAACTAATCATGCAATCTATATAATAGAGCTGTGCAATTTATTTTAAAATTTGTCTTAATTATAGTCAGATTAAATTTTCAGAATGCTTGCGAAATATCAATCAATATAATATTACAAAACAATTATGAAAAGAAATGAAACCACAACAAAATCGATTTGTTTAATTTTAGATCGATTTGTCTCATTAACCTCCCTGGCGGTCCGATTCAGACATATTTTTATGTCAGAATTGGTACAATTAATCTGGCCCCCTAGTGGTAATAGTGTGGCTTGGGGTTAACTTTCAATGCTGAAAGCTGTATCCCCGAGCCACACTCTGCCTGATACTTAAATGTCTCTACGCTCCCTCGCTGTGCCCCGCAGTTACACTCCAGCCGATCGCGACGTCATACTTCCTGGTTCACTCCTCACGAGAAGGGAACCAGGCAGTGTGACGTCGCAATTGGCTGGAGGAGAATGCGGAGGTCAGCGAGGGAGCGTAGGACATGTAAGTATTCAGCCCGAGTGTGGCTCGGGGATACCGCTTTCAGTACAAAAAGTTAACCCCGAGCCACACTCAGGAAAACTGTCAGGGGGGTTAAGTTTAAACTGACCTGACAGCTGGCCAGTGCTTGTTAGTATTGGTGAATTTAAAAAATAAATAAATAAATAAACAAATGAAGTAGAGGACTATTCCGCTATCTCCAACTAACCAGCTTTCTCCTCCAACTTCATATTATGACCGCAGCCACAACCAAGTTGACTTGGTTCGCGAAACCATGCCTCCAAGGAGTTGCTTGTGTTGACACGGTGCTGAAAACCTTGTTAATGGAAACATTTTAGTCAGTGTCATAAACATGGAAAAGGATTAGTCATACTAAGTTGAGTTTTACATTTTTATTGTTCTTTTATAATGTGCAACATAACTATCAGATAAAATAAATCCATTCAAGGTTTTCTACTACTTTCCCATAGGTTTCACCAATAAGAAAAATTAGGTGCTTTTAGTCATTTGTATTGAAATTGTAAAAGCGGTAATATAAATGTTGGCTGTTTCACCCCCAAATTGAAATGGCAAGTTAGTGATCACGTCTCCCTACCTGAGTCATCTAAAAAGCATCTTATCTTTCCGAAGTAGAATGCTGTATAGATTTTTTGATAAGATTTGTATCTAACATTGATTAGATCAGTACAATATTTTACCACCGCAAGATAAGACAGAAGGATGAGATCATCATTTCTACTAGATAGAAAATGCAGAAATGCTTATTCTTGGATAAAAAAAAATCCCACTAATCAACTACAGGATCTTCTCATAAGATATTCAGTAATTGATATTATCTTATCGCCATCAGATTTTTTTATATCACTTGATGTGAATTGTAGAATCGCTAATCATATAACGATATAAAGATTGTACTTGATACAAAAAAATGAACAATAAATTATATTGCAATTGTCTTTCTTAATATGAAGACTTGGGCAACTTACAATAAAGTGTGTTTGAATACCAGAAAGTGTAAGACAGTATGTAACTGGAACACACCGGGGTCCTATACAAATCTTCTGGATCAGATCCAACCTGTTGTTTTATCCATCCATACTCAGACCCAAAACCTCTCAAGGCGCTGTCATTCAGCATTTAGACTACCAACTGGAAGCCCTGGCATTGCAGAGAGATTACTCAGAAGCAGAGCCACCCACAACCAACAGCCTGGCTCACACTTGTTGACAATAGAAGTCAATTTATTTGTTACAGAATTGCACTTTTGGGCACTTGTTATTTGGAATGCTTGGGACCACAAGCATTCTGGATTTCGGTTTCTTCTGTATTTCAGAATCCAGGAGAATCCAATGCTTTATAGGAAGGAGATTGCATTAGGAGAGCCACAATCCCCTTCCTGCCGCAGCTCCCAGTGTATAAAACACACTGGGAGCGCTCCGCAGCCTTCACTAACATGCAGCTTGGTGTCAACAACATGACTCTGGCATCATGTCTCTAACTGGGGCTGCCCAATGTCAGTGAGGAAGCTCCCAAGCGTTAGTGTGTCTCTGGGACGTCCCTTATCCGGATTTACTAAAATCTGGAAGGGCTACGAAAATTCCGGATTTCTGAGTCTTCCAAATTTTAGAATTCAAGATAAGGGGTGCCTGGCTTCTATAACCTTTTACCAGTTATTTTAAACGCAATTCCATGCAAGAGAATAATAAAATTCGCAGTTACAATGCACAACTCCGAGACATAGGATAAATATAAAAACAATGGTCAAATTCTAATTATGCATTATATGCATTGTGACAGCACAGTACTCTATGATGACAAAGGATGCTGTTTTAACACTTGAATGTGAGTTGCACAGCACAATGTTTATATTTAGTGTGGGCAAGGTTGTGAATAACTGTGATAGCCATTGTGGGACATATGAAAGTGGATTTTTTCCACTAACAAGGGGAGGGGCTTCAGTCATACAGTATATAACTATAGATGTACTCAAATATCTGTTTGGGAAATTCCAATAGCTAACCACGAAGCCTCAGAAAGTCATTAACCCCTTAGTGACCGGGCGGTTTTACACAAATCCGTCCTTTAGTGACCACTGCTGTTTTTACGTTTCTGCACTGTTTGTGTTTAGGTCAAAGTTTCCTCTTACTCGTTTATGCAACCCACACATATTTTACATTGGTTTTCTCGTCATTAAATGGACTTTCTAAAGATACCATTTTTTTCATCATTTCATATAATTTACTATAAAAAAAATTGTGAAATATTACAAAAACCAATTGAAAAAAAAAACACCACTTTTTCGAACTTTGACCCCCAAAATGTCTTATGTATCAACAACCGTCAAAAAAATTTAATTCCTTAGTAGTTTCTAAATTTTGTCAATACCCAATGTTTACATGTTCCTCGCTTTTTTCCTTATCTTATGCGACAATAAGTGCAAGTAGCACTTTGCCATTTCCAAAGGGTTTATTTTCAAAATTAGTGATAGTGACATTGTAACACTGATATCTGTCACTAATTCCTGAATAACCCTCCACATATACATATTTTTTAAAAGTACACAAATCAAGGTATTAAACTTGGGGTATTTTGACTCTTTCCATGCAACCATTTTACCACAAATCTATGCCAAAGTTTGAGAAAAAACTTTTTTTGGTGATTTTTGTTTTTGAGTGCAATTTAAGAATACATGTACTGAGAACTTTAAGGTTTACTGCCAAAAAGCCCCCAAAATATGTTCAGCGACATCTTATGAGTAAATTGATACCACCCATGTATAGGTATATCGGGTCATTTGGGGGCTAATAGGCCTTATTTGAGTGGTTCGCAATTCAGTTTTCCAACTTGGAATTTTCACATTTCGGCATCATGCACCCATGTCCTATTTGGGACATTTTTGAAGCCGGCCAAAGTAATTTACCCCCATCAAACCATATATTTGTAGAAAGGGCACACCCTAGGGTACTTCAAAGAGTTGTATTTTAACACTTTCCATGCACTAGCTCTTTGTCAAACTTTCAGGTAGTCACTTTCTGTTATTTTTCACACACATTGTAATTTAGGCATGAATTGTCAAATCCAGTTATGGGTTACTGCCAAAAAACACCCCAAAATATGTTCAGCAACATCTTCTGAGTAAAGTGATTCAACCCTTATATAGATTTGTTGGGTTGTTTTTGGGGTGCTACGCCAATCTTCTGACATGTGCTTGTCATTTTTCTAATGTGACACACTGTATCTTCTTTGCTTATCTTCTTTTTAGGGGCCTTTTTACATACCCCAATTTTTTTTATTGCCATGAACGTGCATATATTTGGTAAGCTAACACCCCAACGTATTGTAAATGGAGTGTTTTTATGCCATGGATGCAACCGTTTGCCCCAAACAAATTGGATACTGTGTGGTGGTCATTTTTACACCCACGTTAGTTTTGGACTGTGATTAAGGAGACACTGTTGTCGGTTACTGCATGAAAACTCTCCAGGTTATTTTCTGCAAGGTCTCCTGAGTACACCCATGTCCCCCATGCATAGGTTTTCCAGGATTTTGGGAAGGTTCAAATACAATTTTTATGACTTTGTCATTGGAGTTGAAATTGAGATTATTTCTTCAGATAGGCCTATCTTTCGTTTTGGGTCTACCGCATACCCCAGTTTGAATTATTGCCAGAAAATTGTTTATATTTGAAATGTTGACACCCCAAGGTATTGCATATGGAGTGCTTTGATGTCATGGATGCAACGGTTTTAGCCCAAAACATTTGAGAAGGTGTGTGGCGGTAATTTTTCAATTTTCCGATTTTTATGCCCACATTAGATTTGGACTGTGATTTAGGAGACACTGTTGTCGGTTACTGCATGAAAACTCTCCAGGTTGTTTTCTGAAAGGTCTCCTGAGTACACCCATGCCCCCCATGCATAGATTTGCCAAGATGTTGGCAAAATACAGCACCAATTGTAGAACATAAAAATGTAGGAATAAAATGTAAAAGTCTGGTGCAGTAAAAAGTAAAAAAAAAAAACTAAAAACTAAACTGAACTAACTAGACTGTAAGAAAAAAATAGAAAGGAAGAAAAAAATAAATAAAAAAAAATCACAGATCACGCACAGTGAGAGACCGGGTTGTCCAGGGCATTCTGGGCATTAAAAGGTTGTGTCTCTCCTCTGCCCCCTCTTAAAACACACCCTGCATCTTTTTTGGGGTCTCTGCCCTCAGTAGGGGGAATTTTAAAAATAAAATGTGTAGCCCCAACTCTGTCCCCCATCACCGCCCGGGGAGCAGGTGCATCCTGGTACAAAAGCCCCGAAATGACCTGTAGCTGAAACTGTAAAAAGGACAGTGTCACTCCGGGGTTTGCCTTTTTGCAGAGCAAAAAGGCATTGTGGGTTGCAATGTGCATCAGGTAAATTGCAACCTTTTTGTACCAGACCCTTGACTTCCGCATAATCTGGTAGGGCTGGAGCAGCTGACCTGCCAGTTCAACCCCACCCATATGCCGGTTATAGGCTTTGATGCACACTGGCTTCCTGATGCGCTCAGCTCTGCCACGTACAAATACCTCCACAGACCTCTCAGAGTGGATGGTGGATAGAAGGTATACATCCTTCTTATCAAAACAATACAGCAGCTTGAACAAAGGGACACTTGTATAAAAATTTTCAACATACAAGTGGTACCCTTTGTTCATCAGGGGAAAAAGTAGGTCCCACACAATCTTGCCACTGGTTCCTATGTGCTCTGGGCAACCTGGAGGGTCAAGGCTACTATCCTTTCCCTCGTACACCCGGAAGGCCTGAGTATACCCACTCTCGCTGTCACAGAGCTTATACACCTTCACTCCATACCTGGAGCGTTTGGAAGGAATATACTGCTTGAATCCCAGCCTTCCCTTGTATTTCATTAGGGATTCATCCACACAGATATTTCTTCCAGGTGTATAAGCCTCTGCAAACCTGGCGGCGAAGTGGGTAATCAGGGGGCGGATTTTATACAGCCTGTCAAACTGGGGATGCTCTCTAGGGGGGCACAGGCTGTTGTCACTGAAGTGCATGAAACACAAAATGTTTTCATACCTTCTACGTGACATTGATTGGGGGTAGAGCAGATGGGGCTACTGCTCCAGTAGGAGCGAATTGAGGGCTTCTTTATGATGCCCATCAGCATAGTAAGTGCCCAGAATTTCAGAAATTCTGGCACATCTAGGGGGGTCCATTGCTGCCTTGCCAAATACGAGTCTGGCTTCGCAGCACAATGCTGATGGGCATACAGATTTGATTGGGCAACAATGTGGCCCAACAAATCATCCCCCAGAAACACCTGCAAAAACCGTGGCGGTAAATCCTGCAACATCAATATTGATGCCAGGATTTGCCGTGAAAGGAGGAATATCTGGCCTCTGGCGATGATGCACTACCCACTCCTCAGCTGGAGCTGTGCATCTCCTGCTGGCAGGCGGTGGCCCAGGATCTGCTTCAGAAACATCACTAGGAGATACAACAGCCAGCGTAGATGATGTATCTAGTGATGTCTCTGAGCACCTAGCAGGGTCAAAATCTGGGTCTGAATCAGATGCAGATGCCTCAGATTCTGACGCCAGTATGGCATATGCCTCCTCGGCACTGTACACCCTCTCAGACATTATATATAATAGATTATTATATATATATATAAGCGGATTATTGGTTCTCAAAAGAACCTTTGGGAAACCAGAAAATAAAAATAAATGGCCCTGAAAAGGACCTTTTCGTTAACCCCAGTAAACACCTAAATCCCTCTAAACCTGCCTCAATTGTTCTAAATCTCACTAAATCTACCTAAAATCTCTAACCTGTCAAATCTGATCTCTCTCTCTCACTCACCAAAACACAAGTGAGGAGAGAGAGAATCACAGAGGTCAGAGTCAATATTTACAAAATATTGACCTGACCTGACAAATTAGAAATTTTATTTAGATTTTTTCAAATTTATGATTGATGAGGCAGGCTAGGAACATCCCACACAGCCCCAAGATTACCCTGCCCTTAGAAGGGCAGCGCCATCTTGGCTGTCACTTTTACACATTTTTATTCATTTATTTTTCCTTTTTTTCACACTTTTATTTAGTCTGCTGGGTGCCTTGATCCCTCAAGGCACCCAGCAGAGCACCTGATCACTTATGTGATCTTTTTTGTACTGAGTGCCACGATACCTCGTGGCACTCAGTATTTCCTGCCACTACCGGAAGTGATCGCTCGGGGGGAGCAATCACTGAGCGGACCGGCGGCAGGTAACCATATTGCAAGGATGCCTCGATGTCGAGGCATCCTCACAATATACTCAGAGCAGCTAAAAGCGATACCGATCGCTTCCAGCGCTCTGTAGAAGTGCGAGGCACCTTTCCGGTTAAACCGGATGTTGATCGCTCCCAGGGAGCGATCACAAGGGGCCCCGGCACTTCTAACTGCCATTGCACAGATACCTGGACTCCCAGGCAGCGTGCAATGGCGCTGGAGCTGCTGGAAGCGATCCGATCGCTTCCAGCGCTCCCTAGAAGTGCGGGGCACCTTTCCGTTAAACTGGATGTTGATCGCTCCCGGGGAGCGATTACAAGGGGCCCTGGCACTTCAGACCACCATTGCATGGATGCCTGGACTCCCAGGAAGCCTGCAATGGCGTTTGAGCTGCTGGAAGCGATCCGATCGCTTCCAGCGCTCAAGTGACCGCATGACATACCATGTACGTCAGCGGGTCTAAAAGAGACCCGTAGCCGTGACGTACATGGTACGTCCGCGGTCATTAAGGGGTTAAGCGTTAGCTATATCAAAAGGAGCATTTCTCAGTAGTTCTACTGCACCATTGAGACAGTGGACTACCCCTTCATCTACAAACCTGATCATATCCTTACAATGGCAGATGTCAAGGGGTGGGAAATATTACACAGCAAGTAAGTCAGATCTTCAATATGATGTCAAACAATTACATGTGTATGTGCACCTAGTGAAATAATATTAAAAGATACGTATCTGCTACTTCCAATATGCGTCTCCTCCCTTCAAATGTGAGAATGTAATAGTATAAATAGAAAAAACTAGGATTGCATCTACAAAATATAAAAACACTCAGTCCAACACAGCAATATAGTCTGAGGTGTATATACAGTACAGTATATATATATATATATACCACCAAGAGCACTCCATATTATTGACCACCTTCTTCCATCATAGATGCACCCGCTTAGTTTTGAGGTTGAGTGCAACCTTTTGCTGTTTTTTTAATATATATATATATATATATATATCACCCTTAGGCTAGGGACAGATGAGCGCATTTTCTGCGGCCACCGTCAAAATGTACGTCGATGCGTGCGCACGCATTTTTTCACGGAATACGCTTAAGTGGTCAGACAATGCGCAATTCTGGACGTATTTCATGACGATGGGGTGAAAAGAAGTCTAGGGAAATCCGGCTGTTTGAACGTTATGTTGGCCGCACACTAGCAGCGTCTGACATCTCCTAATCACGCACACACGCTGCTATGCGGCCGCAGCGCACTCTGTACGTCAGTACCAGCGGTTTAACGTTCTCGAAAAAATGCGTTCATTTTCCACTTGCGTTGCGCGGCCGGACTTTTGTGCGACCGTACTTCGTATATTGGCCGTCATTGCCCGTCATCTGCTGCTAGTGCGGCCGTGATTAAGTGCGCCAGAACGCGCGTTCGCACTGCCTCAGTCTGACCCTAGCCTTAGACTGCACTCACGGGATAAAAATATTTGTACAGGCACATCAAATATTACCACTAGGCCGGCGTCACCATGCCCGAGGGTCTCCAAATGGATCTCTGCTGCAAGAATTTACCATGAGGATTTGGCCAAGGCTTCTTCCAGTAAAATTATATACACAATTTATTGGTAACCGTGAAAAGCACTGAATAAAATACAAAAAAATAAATCTAATACAGTTCATCTCCATTTTAGTGAGACTTCGTAAGGGATAAATAATCCAACATACTCACACCCGTTTATATAAAACACTATCAATTTGTGCGAGTTTCTACACATTTTCAGATGCCCTGCATTCCACCACGGGAACGCATTGACTTCCTTCCTTCCTGGTAAAATCCTTTATAAATAAATAAATTGACTACGATACTCCGTGCCATCCTCTGGAAACTTTCCAACATGTCCTCTCCTTATGACCAATCCTTCCGGAACGCCAGAGCTTGTAATATACCAGTGTCGTATCACTCGCAGCTGTTCCTCCCTGAATGCCACTTCCTGTGGTCTTGCCATCTAAGGCTAGGGTCAGAGTGGGGCAGTCGGAACGCGCGTGCAGGCGCACTAAATCACGGCGGCAGTAGCAGCACATAACGGCCAATGACGGCCAATATACGCAGTACGTGCGTACAAAAGTGCGCCGACACCACGCAACCGGCAAATGAACGCATTTTTCTCAGAACGTGAAACCGCTGCTACAGACGTACAGAGTGCGCTGCGGCCGCATGGCAGCGTGTGTGCGTGATTAGGAGACGTCAGACGCTGCTAGTGTGCGGCCTACATAACGTTCAAACAGCCGGATTTCCCTAGAATTGCGTTGGTGAGTACCTGCGACTGTGGTCGTCTGACCACTTAAGCGTATTCCGTGAAAAAATGAGTGCGCACGCATCGACGTACATTTTGACGGTGGCCGCAGAAAATGCGCTCATCTGTCCCTAGCCTTAGATGACATAGGATCTGCTTCCACTACCAGCGCCATCTTAGTAGTGGATGTCCAAATGTCCATAAGCTGGTGCCATCTTGGCAATGAGTATATCGGCCAGTCCATAGCAAACTGTTTAACCCTAAAAATCAAAACATATTTCTAATCATCCCCTTAGTAGCATATAAAACTAAAGAAAAAAGGAAGAAAGAGAAGGAGGAAGTCAAAACATACACCAAAAAAGAAGGTCCGGAATGGAATCCATGGGATATAAAAAAAGTAAAAATGTACTATACAGATAAAAACAAAAATGCACAAATTAAAAAAAAAAGTAGAATATATATAAAATCCATGTACATATAAAAACATGTTAAAAAACAAAACAATATTATAAACTTTTTAATATCTAAATCCACTGAGTCCTTCCAAGTATCAGAATACTGTTATCTATATTTATATGTTATTGTTATAATTTCTTATATCGATACTGTGTTTCACTGCAGCCCTTTCCTCCCCCCTGTATAGAAAATGTTTTAGAGCTGTCAGTATTCACACCACGCGTCCTGCCTAATTTCTGGAGAATCCTATCACCACTTTATCATTGTACCTGTCCTTAAGCTTTGGCTAAGGGCTGGAGAAGCTATGAAAAATCACTGGTGGGAGAACAGGTGTCCAGTAAGGGAGCGGTATTAGCAGATGTGACCCAGTCGGGGTGATATGATCTGTTACAGGAAGCATTGGCAGATATCAGGCAGGTGGTAAATTGAAGTATAAATGGATGTCCTTCACATGGAAGGGAGCCTGCACGCTAGTAGTATTTGGAACTGCCCCCCCCGCTCTACTTGTACTCTATTCACCCTCACCTAGTGTGTCACCAGTCTCCTTGGATTGTAAGCTCTCGAGCAGGGTCCTCTCTCCTACTGTTCTGTGTGTGTAATGTGCAGTGGCGTCAATAGGGTTGGTGTCACCCCCCTGCGAGATTTACATTTTTTTTAACTACTCTTCCTCATAAATCAGTACTCCCATATAACACTGAATGCTCATACACAGAGCACATTACTGTGAGGTTTATTGCTGTGGGGCTCACTCATATACTCACACACAAATTTTGGTTAACTGCCAGCAACTACGGTGCCTGTTCGATGGCAGTGAAAGTCCCCATAGAGAAGTAATGGTTAATCTGTTCAGAGACACCGAACAGCAGAGAAATGCCCTGATGTTCAGTCCTTTCATTCCACAGGTTTATTCAGGTGAATACCATCAGGGCTATTCAGAGAGGTGAAAACCTTGAGAATTGCCAGGAGAATGAACAATCTAGGCCAAATAGCCGATTTGGAAAGTGAGATAAATGGGAGAATTTTTCTGGTTTGACTATTTTGACCTAGAATTTTCAATTCTCCAGTCATTCTCAAGGTTTTCACCTCTCTCTGAATAACCCTGCATAGGTTTCAATGTTAAAAATATTCCCGTTTTCACCCAATATCTAATAAAACGTTATTCCTTTAATCTGTAGTAAAAAGTCTTATTTTTTTCTTCTTAGTATCTATTAGGCATTTTAAAAAAAAAAAGTCAATTTTTTTTCTAATAGTGGTTTTTTTCTGTAACAGACCTTTATATTATCATTCATAGGACCTTTATACGTAAATTTCAGACATTTTCATGCAGTAGTTTTTTTTTTTTAAAACAGCGGCAACGGGTTTGCGGCGGCTGATTCCCTGCACTTCAGGGACCCTGGGGTGAATTCAGCAGGGAAATTTGATTCCCCAAAGTGCAGGAACAACAGAACACTAAAATGTCTGCGTCATTTCGGTGCTCTGTGAATATCCCCTTTACTGGTGTTTTTTTGCTGCCCCCTGGAAAGTGCCAGCCTAGGCCTTGCCTACCCAGGACATACTTGAAGAGGAGAGAAATCAGAAATCTCAATGTATCCTTCCTGGTAAAATATTCTTGTGCAAAAAAAAAAAAAAATTTTTTTAGGGTGTCACCCGGTGCGGGCCACACCCCTCACCCCCCTTGTGACGCCCACTGGTAATGTCCATGTATATTTGTTATTCTGTCTCTCCCATTGTACAGCGCTAGGGAACTTGTTAGTTACAAGCATTTATAAAGTGCTAACAGTACAAGCTTCAGCTTTCTGTTGTGCAGGAATGTCAATTACCACACAGATGACTCAACATATCCAATCAATGAGGGAATTTTTTTTAATTCACTTAAAATAGAAGACAAATTAAACCGATAAATAGAATACTATGGTAAAATCCGTATCACTGTGGTCATTGTATATACACAAATTAGTCCTCCCCATCCTGGTCGTCTGCTTCGCAATGCAATCCAAGGCTGGCTAACCTGGCTCCTCCAAGATTATTTTATCACATCATTACTGATCTTGGATTTCATATTCTGCAACATGTGCTTGCGTTCCACCTTGTTCTGACCTGCGCTCCACCTCAATCTGATCTGTGTTTCATTTCAAATAAAAAATCTGGTAATGTCCAGGATCACCGTAAGCAGCAGAAGTTCTCACACAGACCTAGGAACATATAGTTGAGAAGAAAAAAAGTCCAGGAGGGATGACCAATACTCAAAGTAAAAATAAATAAATAATAAAAAGGATCATATAAATGCATAGAAGCATAAAAAATCCTGCCTTCTGTTTCTATATTGAAAAGGGTGAAATTTTTCACATACCAAATCTTACATATATACAGGGTTATTCAGAGAGAGGTGAAAACCAGGAGAATGGCAGAAGAAGAGAACAATCTAGACCAAATAGCCGATTTGGAAAGTGAGATAAAGGGGTGAATTTTTCTGGTTTGGCTAGTTTGACCTAGAATTTTCACTTCTCCAGTCATTCTCCTGGTTTTCACTTCTCTCTGAATAACCCTGATAGTTATTTAATATTATGATAGTAGCATAGTATATCCATTGCTAATATCTATTCACACGTTACCATTTTAAAATCATTTTCCTAAAACAGTATCATAAATATATACCCCAATATGTTAATTAAAATAAACTTACATTTTAGGGTTTATTAAACATTGTGGAATAAGGCGGGTGTCAGACGAGCGTGCTAGGTGCGCCCATACTGACGTGCTTACCGGCGCCCGTTGCAGCGTTGTGATGCTGCAACGGGGCCGGTCGCACGATTGTGCGCGCGCACAAATGTAAGCGCAACAAGCGTCCGTTATCCAAGCCTCTCCAGCAAAGGACGTGCGTTGACAGAGATGCAAATCACGATTCTCCATAGGAGGATCGCACGGAGTGCGCTCAGCGAGGTGGGCAGACGGGCGTTGAATGGAAGGAACGTCCACTCTCACGGACATTCCTTCCACTCTCCAAAGACGCTCGTCTGACACTAGCCTTTAGGTATCAAACCCATATGTTGATTTCAGCTCTTCCTTTTAGTTAGGTCTTCTCTCCAATGACTCTTTACTTTTTTGATGGTCATAAATTGCATTTCCTTAGGATTGCACTTATGATGGCATCAGAATCCAATGGTAGACAATGGGCTCCAGAGACAATGTCGGTGACATTGAACATTTGCAGCAGATAATGAGCCGCTCTAACTCTTGCTGGCATCGGATACCGTTTCTGCATATGTAATGCAAGACAAGCAAGAAAGCTGCAGCAATAATTCTCACATGCCTGACTACATCCATTGTATAATAACTCTTGTGTATAAAACCAATAGAACATGTACTGTGCTGCCTTCCTTTTTATAGGCTGGGGATTTTGCGCTTCGCACCTGCTTTGAGGAGTGGCTAAAATTTTCAACATTGTATCCCAGCAGTAATTAGCACCATCACTTTGTAATACCTTACTAATTGACGCGCTAATGATGTCCTTCTCTGTCCATATTAAGTAGAAGACTCGCAAAGCAGAGTAAGCTCACGCAAGTTCTGATGTGCCAAGTAATTTTTCACGGGTTTTGCGTCAGGGATTTAAATTTAGGGAGCACGCATTAAAGTCACTTATTCTAGCGATAAAGCTTACACAGCCAAACGCCAACATTAGCGTTCACTATGGAATAGTGCCCCTTCTCTGTTGCAGACTGCTCGCAATGCCCCACGGCAGGATTTTCCAAACCTGTCCTCAGGATCCGCTGACAGGCCAGGTTTGCAAGATATCTGACACACAAGTGATTGAATCCTGCAATCATTGAGCAGCAAATTATGTCTGCATTACCCCAAGGTGATCTGTAAAATCTGGCCTGCAGAGGGTCCAGATGACAGTTTGGGAAATACCACCCCACTGACAGTGGCTTCCCTGCACTTGGCATGAGTCCTCCCATCACTCTCAGCTGGCTGTGAGGTAGGTTGCTCTGACACCAACACAAAACACAATGGGCAGTAGTACATACTGCCCACTAAAACGGGGACAGTAAGGAGGAAAACCTGCACCTGTAGGTTTCTCCTTCGAGTCCCCGAAATGCAACACTAAGCCTCAGGATACTAGAAGCAGCACTAATGCGCCGACCCGTGCATACCCTCCATGGAATTCATAGGACTCCAATGAGGCTTTGACGGCCGGTTCACATGACCAGCAGGATCTTGCCTCTCGTGAGATCTTGCAGGTAACCGGAGTGAACGTGGAAGGACCTTTTTTCCCCAATATCACTCTGCTTCCAGTGGCCAGAAGCAACAGATCAGGCCGCCGTGGGTTGAGAGGTATCTGATTTTTGGTGTTTTTTTTTGCTGGTGCTGATTCCACAAAAGCGGTATTAGTTAGCACCAGGTGCTAGCTGTGGGTAACTTTTGAGTTAACCGAAGCAGGACGTAATTAGGGTTAGGATTTTGTAATCCTAATGAACGCTTTACACTCCCTAGGTTTAACATGGGGAGCGCAGAGCACAGTAAGCTTGCGCTGAAAAGCACAATCTCAGAAATACTAACGGGTTGTTTAACCTGTTGGCGTTTGGAATGTAATGTGGTCGGACCGCTCAAGGGCCACTTAATGCTAAGGTTAGCGCTCAGCTGCGTGAGCTTTAACGTTAAGTATGTAATATTGCCCAATGTATCTCCAGGCTGCAAAAATGGTATGTAGGAATCAAGCTCTCCCTAGTGGTGTAAATTTTAATTTCATTCAATAAAAAAAAAAAAAAAAAAAAATATGTATCAAGAAAATAGAGGACATTCCCAAGATAATTAAATTTGGCTTTTAATACTTAAAGTGTGGTTTGACGATTCTCATGAACAATTTTGAAAAATAAGATGCTAGATAATTGACCTGATAAGTCAAAGTCACCCAGCAAGGTTTTCACTGTACTTTATATGGGAGGTCTAGCGAGATCGCCACTGTAAAATAACGAGAAGTAAACATATGTGCAAGAATAAAGATAGTACTGTTTGCAGGAAATTCACTTTCCATTGTTGGATTTTCATTTTGTAGACAGCCAAAAATTACTGTAGCTGCACCAAATGGTGATTTATTTACAACAATGATTTATCATTAGCATTTAGTGAAATACACCTTGCATTTTTTCCACGTGGGAACATCTGTGTATTTGAATCTTTTTTTCATTTTTACTATGGTTGCTGTTTCGGAGCCGCTATTAAAACCTTTCACAAGTTGTACATTGTAACACCTATTTTTAAAACAAGGTCACTGCTCCCAGTTAAAGGGCTCTAATCACCAAGAGCTGAGAAGGCACAGAGATGTTAAGCAAAATCAGGACTGTTGGCCAATGTTTCCCTATGAGAATGACTGTGGAACCATGGAATACAACAGTGTTGTGCTGGTTGGAACCTACATGGCGCTTAGTGAATAGTGTTTATAGTGACTGCACTCAGTGGTGTATTTAGGTTTTGTGCTGCCCTAGGCCTGACTAAACTCGCGCACCCCTAATTTAAATTTGACGCACCCCTTCCTGTCAAGGGCACACGTCTTCCTGGTTAATCCCCACCCTTCCTCTTTAAGCTCCACCTTTTCCTCTTAGAGCTCCGCCTTTTCCTCTTTATATTAAAAGTGGATACCAAGTGCCTACTTGTATATTTTGTATACCATTTCAAATGTATCTATTGAGATAAAGAAAATTATGAAATGTTTAAATTCAAGTATTTTTACAAAGAACAGCCACACATGTCAAGTAAACGGGATCACAGCCGCTCTAATTGGTGGAACAATAAAATCCACAGAAACGTGCACTGCATATGAGCGTATCACAGAGCTGCATAGCAATAAAACCCACAGAAATGGGCACTGTGTATGAGCATATCACAGAACTGCACAGCAATAAAACTCACAGTAATGTGCAGTGTGTATGAGCGTATCCCAGAGCTCCAGGGCAATAAAACTCAGTAATATGCAGTGTGTATCACAGAATCCACAGCAATAAAACTCCCAGCAATGCAATGTGCGGTGTGTATGAGTGCATCAGAATCCACTGCAATAAAACTCCCAGCAATGCAATGTGTGGTGTGTATGAGTGCATCAGAATCCACTGCAATAAAACTCCCAGCAAACCGAGTGTATATGAGCACACAGCAATTATTTATTCTACATTTACCGGCCTCTGTCCGCGGTAGGGCTGTGTGCAGAGTCAGCAGGGACTGTGTACAGACTCAGCAGGAGGTCCCTCCAGGCCACGTTAGGATCATGGCTGTGCCTGTGCGTGGAGCCATCTTGTCAGCAGTGGGGTGCCACTGCCAGAGGGTGTGGCTTTGATTCCCTTCCCGGTGGGTGTTCAGTCCAGAATAGAGTGACAGTCCATGTTAACGAAAGGGCGGGCAGCTACGTGCATGCGTGTCACGTGGTTCAGCCAGTCAGGTGGTACTGAGACTCAATACCACCTGACTGGCCGGACCGAGTGTGACCTTCACGCAAGCAGCCTCACCAGGAGCCAGGCAGCTCAATGACAAATTTCTATCAGTGCAGTGCTGGTTAAGGAAAGGTCCACTTTAAACAGCAGTAAGCAGACAGGGCTTCATATTCTGCTGAAACCCCCCCCCCCTTTACCTGCCGTTTACTGTCATCTTCTCTCTCTGGACACAAATCACATCCCCCTCCCCTCTCCTAGAGCTGCTGCGGGGCAGGGGAGGAGCTATGGAGGGAGGAGAGGGGGATTTTTATTCTATTCGATTTTATTCCGTATGCAAACGCCATGCTGCTCGTTGTTTGAGAACACAGCTCAAAGCTGACACACAGTGACAGTGGCACCTCCTAGTACCCCCTAATGACACCCCAATAATCACTGGTACCTGGGGAGGCCCGCCCTCCGCCACTCCAAGTACACCACTGCTCTGGTGATATGCTCACACACAAGTTTGGCGAACTGCCAGCAAGTACGGTGCTGTTTGAAGGCAGTGCAAATCCCCATAGAGAAGTAATGGTTAATCTATTCAGAGAACACCAAACAGCAGAGAAATGTCAGTGAAATGCCCTGATGTTCGGTGGTTTCAATCAGCAGGTTTATTCAGGCGAACCCCATAGGTTTCAATGTTAAAAATATTCCCGTTTTTTATGCAATATCTAATAAACCATTTATTATTTTAATCTGCAGTAAAAAGTCTTTATTTATTTATTGTTTTTTTTTTGTACCTTTTTAGTGATTTTTCAGAATTTTTTGGGCTAAATTCCCCCCCTTTTTTTTAATAGCGGTTCTCCTTTTTCTGTAACAGAACTTTTTATTATCAATCATAGGATCTTATATGTAAATTCCAGACATTTTCGTTCAGTAGTTCTTTTGAAAACAGCAGGCCATTGGTTTGCGGTGGCAGCATACAGCGGCCGACTCCATGCACCTTGGGGACCCTGCGGTGAATGGTGAATTCACTGCAGAGTTGGGAAATTTTATTCCCCGAAGTGCAGGGAACTACAGAACACCAAAATGTTGGCGTCATTTCGGTGCTCTGTGAGTAGCCCAATTAGTGGTGAGGTTTTTTGTTGCCCCCTGGAAAGTGAAAGCCTAGGCCTTGCCTACCCAGGACATACTTGAAAATTAGTGACATCTCAAGGTTTCCTTCCTGGTAAAATAGTTTGCAAAAGTAAAAAAAAAAAAAAAAAAAAATATTTTTATTTTTTTTTAGGGGTGGGGCCACCCAGCGGGCCGCCGCCGCCCCCTGGAAAGTGCCGCCCTAGGCCTGGGCCTTGTTGGCCTAGGCCAAAATTCACCAGTGACTGCACTTGCATTTTAAAGCAAGTATTTCAGAGATCTCAGCAATAAATGTCACCCAGAATACTCAACTTCCATCCAGTAGTTACATTATTTTTCCCATCCTCTTTAGCGCTCTCCTTGGGAGTCTTGTTCCACACTACCCCTTATTAAATCTTCACTTCACCCTCTTCACTTTTTTGCCTCCTAGCCTAAATCATCCACTGCTAGCACACAGTTTTTGGGTGGAGATTCATTTTGCCAACAACATAAACCACATACCTTAAAAATGTATTCAGTGATTGAATATCTGAGAGTGAGGACTGTAGTTGATCATTTGTGAGTGTAGCTAGCTTTAGGGCATGTGTGTACTGCGTAAATACCAAAGTTGCAATTTTGACTGGGCCTGGCGGCCAACACTGGATGAATCCTCAATATATAATAGACTATGGTTATGCCTTTAGTTCAAGGTCTTTTGTGTCTCTATAATATGCTCTGCACAAAACTCTGGAGTTTGCAGTTACAATTCGGCACCTTGGATTGATTGATTGATTTTTCTAGGCTGAACACCGAAAAGAGATAAAATTATCAATATTCAGTTAAAAACCACTAATCGTGCAATTTCTTCATTTTATGTTCGTACATATTATGATATTTATATAGTACAGTAACGGTAGTCCGTGTCTAAGGAGTTTTCAGAAAAATGTGAATGCCAGCAAGATGTGATAAATTATTTGTGGAAAACTGTCTCCTGATCATACACTTACAAAGATGGCTCGCATACAGGTCTATTCACTAAAGGGTGAAGTCAGGAGAATGGACAGAATTGAAAAATCTAGGTCAAAATAGCCAAAAATTCTTCTATTTACCTCACTTTCCAAATCGGCTATTTGGTCTAAGTTGTGCTCTTTCCTGACTTCACCCTTTAGTGAATAGACCTGAACGTGTTCTGTACAGGGTAGGTAAAAGAAGAGGAAAAAAAAGAACACTGAGAATTTCCAGAATAGTACGCTCATATATTTAATTAACAGAAACCAATTACAGGTTTCCGTATACACATAAAATGTATCAATCATTGGAAGTATAGCCTAGCTGTAAACAAATATAGACTGATGTACTCTGCTCAAAACAAGCTTCCATCTAGCGCTTTAAAAGCTACATGAAAATATAAAACTATTTTACAAGGATTAAAAAAAAAAAAATATTTAACAGTTCATTCCAAGGGAAATGACTTGTGTACAGCGCAACGCAAGTTACAGTAAAACATAAATTAGAGAGATTTGAATTTCATGAGTGTCCAGAATTTGTTGTAGGATTGACGGTCTCATTGTCCTTGTCATACAAAAGTTTTATTCCGAACTGCAGGAAGGAGATTAAAAAAGGAATATGTTATTCCGTAGATATCATGTCTCAGGTTTGCTATTCCATAGTAACTTTCTTCATATGGCCGCACAAAAAAAAGTTAGATGATTTGCTCTGTCCATTCAAATCTCTGGGTCTGTGGTCAAACAGGATTACAGATTAACCTGGAGGGAAAAAAAGGGGGCGATTAAGAATGATCACTATTGGCACTCTTTAATCAATAAATTGTAATCTCATATTCTTTATTTCCGCGATTTAAATTTTTCACAAATGAACAGAAATAAGAACTCAAAACAAAGATGATTTCCTACCAAAGACTGCATGAATAATGACCAAATACCTAGCAGACTTGAAGGTGACATATACAATGCATAAGTATTAGATCAGTGGTTTCCAAACATGGTCCTCAAATAACTCAAACAGGCCAGATTTTAAAGATTACCTTGGGTGAAATGCAGCCAAAAATCTGCAATCAATGAGTAGAAAACCACATTAATGGTGCTGCACTTCAGATATCTGGCAAACCTGGCCTGTTGTGGGTACATGAGGACCAGGGTTTTGAACCATTGCACTAGATCAGTGGTTCCCAACCGCAGTCCTCAAGTACCCCCAACAGGTCAGGATTTCCATGCACAGGTGATATGATTTGCTGCTCAGTGATTGCAGGATTCAGTCTGCATTTCCACAAGGTTATCTGTAAAACCTGGCCAGTTGGGGGTACTTGAGGACCGCGGTTGGCAACCACTGTACTAGATGATACACATACAAAAAGAGAAATCTGTCATTTAAAAGGTTTCCTACATTTTAATGCTTTGACTTTCCCTCTAACATTTTGAAGAGATTAGTAAAAGAAAACATGAAATAGAATGTATCGACATCTGCTGGTTAAAATGCACAACAAAAATAACAGTCAATAAATTGAGGTACAACACAGCTTACCAGTGGCCCGGATGACCTAAAGCATCACAGAGACAAGTAAAATATGTGGTGTACAATAATCAATATACTTAAACATATTGCAAAAAAAATACCTTATTAGGTTGTCACAATAGAAATTTTTCAGACTTCGACTTTTTCTGTAAGAAAACAAAATTCAGCACGTTTATGTCAGAATTGAAATATAAAAGTGTATATAATAATAAACTTACTCATCTTCCATGTAATACAAGACTTGCACATGTACCTTCAGACATGACATACTTGAGAGCATACAGAGCCGCAGACCGCAGCCGAACAGACGATCATCTTTCAGGCAATGAGTAAGCAGATAAAGAGGTTAAGGTGTTCACCAATGAGAAGTACCATATGCCCAAAAGTTGAGCCTGGATTGCTAAGGCTCCTTAAAATCGGTGAGTGTATACGAACCCCCCCCCCCATTATCATAATTTACCATCTAATACTGTGCTATGAGAGCGCCGTCTCTTTTGTCTCCCCATTTGAGGTAACAAGGCTGACGTAAAGAAGGGCAGAGGCCACTCTTGATTTGGCCTGAGGCATTCCAATCCAGAACCTGGACATATGAGGCTCTGGAATTTGTAAGTGCGATATTATCAACATTTACGCTCAAGACAATATTGCACTATTTTTCCTTTTTTTCCTCTCTTCTCTGTTTTCCATTTATACCGGAGTCCACCGTGACCACAGGAAGAATTGTCATAGTGAGGAGTAACCCGCAATACATGTGGAACGGGTAAAATTGACTAAATTACCGAGCATATTTGATGCACAACCCTTCCACTTAGGAACTCCAGAAATTGCTACTAAGGACACTAGGACTAAAGCACGTATTGAACTTTGCCATAGGGCATAATTCAATTATACTGGACATTTGAATCTAGCCATTGGCTCTGCTAATTTTAGCGATTCTGGCAAATTTGCACTTTAATGTTGCATTTGCACTTTGTGTCACCATATGTATAGGATATCACGAGAGCACTTTATATCGTGAGAAGTCACAATTGTTTTATCTCATACGGTATATGCAGATATCTGGAAATTGGTATCTGCCAGTCCGTGAAGTACTATTAGCCAATATCACTGTACGACATATAACCATTGCGCCGGTAGGAACCACCCCTTTCTTTCCCATGACATACTTGAGTGTTTATGGTTAAAAGCTGACTTCATACCCGTGCTTTTTTGGACTAAAACTTTGTGGACATTAGTTAAAAGTAGCATAGTCTCGCAGACAGAAAAGTGCAAAAATTTGCTGGGAAACCAGTTATAGCACTTAGAACCATATCTATCCATATTATACAGCATGCATATTTATTTGCAAAGTATTTTACCAGGAAAGATACATTGAGATTTCTCTCGTTTTCAAGTATGTCCTGGGTGCAGATATAAACACAGTAAGGTTAATTCAACACTGCCTGAGATGACAATCTGTAGTTAAAATTTGAATATTTTATCCACTTGTGTAACCTCACTTTAGCGGTTCTCCATGCACTTGATTGACAGCCTTTGGATTGACCGAGTGCTAGCCTGTTTGTCAAGGCCAACACGTTGATGTTTGCTGCAGCTCACAGGAAGCTGGCATGTCACGTCCAGAAGTACTGAGGCAACCCAGCTCTGGATAGAAGGTACATTTTCAAACTATCTAAAGGGTTATAAAGGGAAGCTGGTTGTAGAGAGGGTCAGGAAGTGTTGATATTTAACCCCTTTGTTTCCCATCTCCCATTTTAACCCTAGATTATCACCAGGTTTATTGAAGTGGTTCTGGCAACATAAGTCGATTCCCTCTTCTATCCTCTCCCACATCTCTAACCTCCATGACAGTTCTTCAGAAACAGACCGCTTACCTCTACCATGAGGAATGTAAAAGCAGTGGCAGAGTTTAGGGCTTCCGAATAATTTGTATGCCCTGGTCCAAAAACATCAATATGCATTGCAGAGTGATTTAATTTTAGGAAGAGTTGGTAAGATGAAAAAAAGATCAGTCCACACCTCTTTTAAACCCCAGCCCCACCAGTTTCCCTATAATGACATAAAATGCTCTAATTGATCCAGTTTTACTAAGTGATAAAGGTGATAAAAAAAAACCAAAAGATGGCGGCTTTGAAACAAGTAGCCTGAAGCACAGTTCTTCAATCAGCTCTATACTTGCATCCTAAACATTGCGTATTTGACAGCTGAAACAATGTTTTTATCAGCTCTTTCTTGCTTAAAAGGGACACTCTAGGCAACATGACCACCTAAGCTTTTTTAGGTGGTCATGATGCCCAGAGTATCCTGCCCTCTGTCCCCCCTCCCTCCGCTCAGCGGTTCAGCTGTAAATGCTGAAAACAGCTGAGAGAGGCGGAGAACTTTACTCCGCCCTCCAAGCTGTCAGTCAGCAGAGCGGGAATCATATTTCCCGCTTCTGCCGACTTTTGCCGAGTAGGAGACGTCATCGCGCTTTCAGCGCAATGACGTCTCCAACTCACTGCAGAAGCTGGCGGCTCCCTCTGAGGGTTAGTGTTGCGCGCATCCTCTTGCGCGCAACACTAATCCTCAGAGGGAGCCGGGAGGAAGCCTGCCGATTGGCCGGCTTACGTGAGAGGCGCGCATGCGCGCTTCTCACGTAAACCAGAGGGCAAGAAGACTCAAGAAGGACGGAAGCGGAAGAGGAGGGAGGGGAGTATGAAAATCAAAAAGACGCCACTGGAAACAAGAGAATTTTAGGGTAAGTATTACAGTTACAAAAAAAACAAAACGATTTATTAAGGGAGTAGGAATAGATTAAGGTTAAAAAACGGGGGGGGGGATTTTTTTATTAGAGAGTGTCCCTTTAAGTGTACCTTAATATTAATGTGTGATCCAGAGAAGTTCAAAGTGAAAAAAACCAAAAAACATTGCTCATTGGGCTTGTCACAACGTCACATGTAAACCTTTGAACGAACAATCCCAAAAAAAAAATAATTAAAAAAAAAAAAATCTTTGTCAAAATTTAATGGAGATGAAAAACATTTAATGATCACAGTTTTATCAACAGGCCCTGATATGAAAGCGCGGTAAATAATTATAGGTACGATATAAACAATGTACAAGTTACAAAACTTAAAAAGGATATTCCAAACACCACAAAAGTTAATTTAAATAGACATGGTGGCATGGGTATGTGCCCATAGCTGCCATTGTCCGCTGTGACAGACCTTCAAAGTAGAGGTCTTCCCTCCATCCTGAAGGCCGTCAGCAGCCACTGAACAGCCTTCCGTTAGGTGGGCACTCCGATTCAAAATTTTAGCTGGCTGGTAAAATACATAACCATTCTGGTTTTCTTTCCCACCCTCTTCTTGCAAAGTGTTTCTTTAATGACAGTTCCCCCCATTTTCCATGACTTAATTTGCATAAATTATACATCCAGGTGTATTTTCTTAGAGGTACAGTTTAAATTTCATGTTTTTAGCACCAGTCTGCAAAGCCAATTTGTTAAATTCTACTTTTGTATTTTTTTTTTTAGAACCACCTATTTGTGCTTTTATCCTCTGCATAGAACAAAATCCCTCTTTTGCAGATTGTTACTTATGTAGGGCTGTGTGGAAATTCTCACCCCAATACCATGTGGAACTCACTAGATGTATCCTTCAAACTAACCTTATCCCTAAACATAAATTATATGCCGAAATCTAAAAAAAACACTGCTTGTAAACGACAAGCCTAACCCTAAATCTAACACTATCCCCAAAAATAACCCGTACATTATTAATAGAACTAGCCATAGAAATACTTCAAACCTTATTAGTCTTAATCCTAACCAGAACCCTTCCCCACCTGCTCAGAAATGTAAATTTTAGAGGTTTGTAAAAACACAGACATACATTGCTATGACGGATTTCCAGGCACGCCAATCAGGTGTGGAGGACATTTCTTTTAAAACTGTTGGATACCAGGCACTCACATTTAGCAGCCAGGTCCATGTTGGTCCTGCACTTAGATCAGAGGACACTTGACAACAGGACTTTGGCAGCTAATTGCTGGCACTTGCTGCTCTGGTGACTGGATCTCTAGGGAAGTCGCAAATTCGAGTTGCAGAACGCCTCACACGTGAAGCATCCTGCACCAATATGACACACCAGTGGTGTAACTAGAAACCTGAGGGCAGCGGTGCAAGAATCCATAAAGGGCCCCCCCAAAAGATCTATATTTGTACAAATTATTTTCCTACAATATAAAAAAGATAGTATTGCCACCAGCTCACATGGATATATTTGCCTCCAGCTCGCCTCACATGGATGTATTTGCCCCCAGCTCATGGACATATTGCCCCCAGCTCTCACCTTGCTCTGCGGCCGTTCTTCTCCCGAGCGGCCGCCAGCTGAAGCTTGGCCGCTCGCTGAGAACCACCTGACCAGCGCAGCCGCATTCTCACGAGATCTCGTGCGCTGGTCAGGTGGTTGTCATCCCACGCGAGCGGCCAACCAGCAAGCCGGCAGCCGCTCATAGGGAGAGGAAGGGTCGGCGGCGCCGCTCCCAGAATCCAGCGGCTGCCTGGGCCCCCCTACAGTGGCCGAATGCCAGGGCCCGGTCTCAAGTGTGACCGCTGTGACCCTGGTACATCCGCCACTGTGACACACACTGCACTGGAAACCGTGCAATGTGGACAAAAACTGTATTGTAAACTCCCAAAGAACAACCATGATCAGGTGCCTTTTTCAGCCCTATGGGGGCTATAGCTGGGAAAGATCAATACTATGGTATCATGCATTAGCCCGCTCTTTCCAGTTTCTGCAAACTGACACCAAATCAAACCAACAACATACAAGGCTGTTATTTTGAAAACCCTAGGGGTTGGGAGCTTTTTATTAATAATAAAAAACTAAATACATGAGTGTTAATATTAACCATGAATTTCATGTTACCGAGTGTGGAAATGAATTAGCTCAGTATCCATGTGTCCTTATTTTTAGTCTTATTACCTGGGAATCCATAAAGTTTTTTTACTACTATACAGAAACTCATGTCCAATGAATAAACTTTGCATTTGAATAATGTATTTTTCTGGGAATGTTTACAATACAATTATTTGCGCACCCACAACCAAATATTGGCGAATTGCCAGCGAAATACAGTGGAACTCCCCATAGAGAAGTAATGGTTAATCTATTCAGAGAATGCTGAACAGCACCGAAAAGTTGGTGAAATGGCCAGAGTGTCGGTGGTTTCGTTCAACGGGTTTAAACAGGCGAATCTCATAAATTTTAATGTGTAAAAAAATCCCCCCCCCCCCCCCTGTTTTATTAAACAGTTTATGCTTTTCATTTGCAGGGAAAAAAAAATTTATCACATTTTTGATTCCGATTTTTAAATGGCTTTTTATTATTCTGTAACAGACCTTTTTATGGTCATTCATGAGACCTCATTTCCATGCATTAGTTTTGTTTTAAACACCTTTCAGCAATTGCTTTTTTTTTACCCGTTTGGCGGCTGGTCGGCTTTTTTCCAGTGGTGTTCAGCTGTTTATCGGCTGCATTCGGTGATTTTTCGGCACCATTCTGCATTTTTTTCAGCGGCGTTAAGCAATTTTTTTTTCAGTGTCGTTTGGTGAATCGATTTGCCACACTTCAGGGATCCTGTGGGGAATGCTGAATTCACCACAGGGTCAGTGATTTCAGCTCACTGAATTGTGCCGAATGACAGAGGTCTGGTCTGAAATTTTGGTGCTCTATATATATCCCTTTAGTACTTATTTTTGATCTATGTTGAGTGGTACATTTAAAGGCATTAACACATTTAGACTTCAAGGAAGAGGAGAGGGTAAAGATCTAGAAAAGAGAAAAACAAGAAAAAAATTCCACTCCCTAAATGGTGAGTTGATGTTAAGTTAGGGTGTCTCAACTGAAAGAATTGCACATAGCTAATTATATCAATTAAAGAACAGACTAAGGGCAACATAATCTCATTTGAATGTGTTGCAAAATAACTTTAAAGCAGAAAACGAGCCAAAATATACAGAAATAAGAAATAGACTTGGTACAGTCATTAATAAATAAAAGTAAAGTTAAAAAAAAAAATGGTCCTTTGAGTTATAACAGTAACTGATGGTACGCCAAAATAAAACACTTTAGTTTTACACTTTTTTTAAAACTCTGTAAAGAGGTGGTGAAAGGATGAACAGAGAAAAAGAAATATAATCTGCCTAAGACAACAATCTGGTCATCTTGCACGCGACGTTGAAAAACAGAAGAAAATACAAGAGGAGAGGAAAACCTCTCCAAGAAAATCAGTCCATAAGAAGACATGATGCTTTGTATCAATTTCTGGCTCTAAAGACCGTGCCGTGAGTCTTCTTTTTCTTTCTGCCCCTCTTCCTCTTTGCAGGATACCAGGAGATCAAGAACTGCAGCGACCTTCTTTGAAGGGGAGGCTGGCTCAATTTAAAAGAAAATATGTGAAACTGAGAATTTAGCAAAGATAAAGAATAAAGAAAAATACAGACAATTGTGGAAATTACAGAATACAGAGGACATAAACGCAAAAAAAAGGCAGAGGCCTAGACCCAAACAAAGACACCATGTGATAATATGGAGTCTCTGGAAACAATCTCTAGTGGACCAAGAAAATTCATGAAAAGGTTGAGCATTTAGGGTGACATACAGGAGAAGAGGACAAGGTCCACAATTCAATTTCACACCGGGATAGGGCTGCCACCTTTCTTTCAAGACAAACCAGAACCCTTTGGGCAAATTTTTTTTTAAGTAGGATATACACAATCTGTATCAAGGAGGACTGAAGAATACCCCCTCTGATGACGTTTGCGTGACTGGGTCAGCATCCCATCAGCTGTAGTCCATGTCTTAGTGTATTAATGCAAGCTTTAGAGGTAACAGGCTCATTTGTTTTTAAGTATTTGAGATGAAAATAATGAGCGACAGTGAAATCGCTTGTTACTCTCCTCCTGCTACAAATTAACACTTCTGACACACAGTACAGGAAGCATTGAGAGTAAAGAGATGTTACAGTCGAGTTGCAAGAGATGCTGGAGGCTCGGCTGGAATAGCAACTCGATCCTTATCTCTCGCTCTACCCATCATCACCTTATATACACTTTAACTAATATACTTACACTTCATACACATCATCTGATTGGAGTTGCTTGTTTGAGTTGGCTCGTTTTGTGTTAGGGGGAGTTGTGTGTATATGTGAGTGTGAGGCAGGAAGCTTTCTGAAGATTTAAGTTTGAAAGGGCAATACTTGGGGGGGGTTTGATAATGTGTACCCCCCCAATTACACTACTGGGAGATGTCTAGCCTCCTCACATGGTTCTGAGGCCCATAGCTCACCCCTAAGGCCTGTGTTCCCACACAGCTCTCTGAATCGGTGGGAGGGGGCCTGAAACCCGGACACATGATTCGAAACCAGAACTGTCCGGGTGAAAACTGGGAAAGGCGGCAACCCCACACCAGAACACTATCAAGGTGAACTCTAAATCCTAGACTCCAAATGTAATTGTAGATAAAGAGATACTGTTATGCTCCAAACAACTTGTATTTATTTCATAGCAAAATCAATTCTGTACATTTATTGACAATTTGTCCAACAATGTATAGGACACTTTTACGCTACTTCTCACTATCAAATGATGAGGATTCACTTCTGTAGGCAAACACAGCCAAGCAAAGTGGATAAAGAGCAGAGGAGTTATCCTGCAGGCGATTCGTTGGTGCTCATTGCAGCTAGGATATTAACGAGTAAGCCGTTCAACATCACTGTGGAGGGCCAGTCAGACGAGATTGCTTTCATTGTACCACATCTACAAATTAGTTCCGCACTGCCCACTACTGTAGAGTAGTGGTTTGTGAAGCCTCAAAGGAGGAGACACTGCAATGATGTTTGCCATCAATGTGTTGTAAATCTCTGTCTGGGACACTGAAAAGTATGCGACAGGGGAAAGGCAAGAAAAGACCAATACAATGATGAGATAAAGTGGAAATATAAAAAATAGATGCTGAAATTCTTCACTACCAAGTGGTTTTCCATAAAACCCACTGGCAAGAAAAGGATCTCTAAGGATTTAAGAAAACCCTTAAAAGAAATAGAAAAAAAAACCACAGACACATACCTCCCCCCCTTATTGTCAGAACAATGGATTCAATATGAAAGAATGGGGGAGACAGGCACTCCTTAGGTGATTGTTTGGTATATTTATTGGATGACAAGTAGTGGCAACATTGTAGCTAAAAGTTTAGCCTTTACGAAGTCTAGTTTGATGAAAGCTAAATTTTTAGCTGAAATTTTGCCACTGCTTCTTTTGCCTGGTCTCCCGTTCTTTCCTACTGTGTATTACTGTAAAAAGGCCACCCTAGAGCCAATTATTACTTTGTGAGGGGTAACTTGTGATTCTTCTTAAAGCAGACGGCTCCTGGACTCTGAATCTGAAGCCCGGCCACACACACTCACATCACCCTCTGCCGCCACGCGTGCTCCTGGACTCTGAATCTGAAGGTACCGGCGATTCAACATGTCTTCTGCAATTCTACGCCACAATTTTGACTTTAATCGTACTGTTAATATTTTATGCTTGCAACTATTAATATTTTGACTGTTTGTTTTTTCTTACTAAATGTATTTCCTGCTTTGTTTAAGCCATGCTGCCATATGCCTGCCACTCCCCCTTCTCCCCCCCCAGGTCGTAAACAAATTTACTCTCTACAGCACACACGATCTGACTCTGCAAATTCTTTCTTCCACAGCCCGGCCACACACACTCACATCACCCTCTGCCGCCACGCGTGCTCCTGGACTCTGCTGTCCCACCCTCCCTCCCCATCCACCCACCCACCCAGTGCTGGTCAGAAATTTGTAGCTTACTTTCCAGCTGCTTCCACTTTGCAAATCACCCTAATTAACCCAAGGTTCTAGCCCTTCCCATGATATGTTAATCTGTATATTTGAGTTTTGTTTTTAATAGTTTGCATTTTATTACTTTGTATTTCTGTAACAACTGTAACCACTCAATGTTATCGAACCCAGGACATACTTGAAAACGAGAGAAATCTCAATGTATCCTTCCTGGTAAAATCCTTTTCAAATAAATAAATAAAATTTAGCACTCTTTCATTGACAAAAGAACAGTTGAAAAGATTCAGACTGGATACAGAACATTTGACATGGCTCCTTATACTGGCAATTCCAGTTATAGGCATTGTGGAAGCTGGGTCTGCTCTGACAGACTGAAAAGCAGCTTCAACCCCTTCACTGCTGAGCCATTTCAGGTCTTAAAAAAAAACCGCTTTTCTTTTATTATTATTCTTTACTTTAAACCTGGTCATGTTTGATATCCTTGGAAAGGATATGCTCTGGCCTTTCTAATGATACCAAACATGACCGTAATAGCTGCCAACAGTCGGAAGATATCGGGGTTCAAAGGAACCCCCCATCTCCACCCCTATCTTTCCTTAGGAGTCAACAAGGATGTTCCCCACACGTCCTCAGCGCTGAAAGGGCTAAGTACGTACAGTTCATTGTGTATAAATGATATATATATATATATTTATAAAAACGAACCAAATAAAAGTGAGCGAGGTGAACATAGAGTACGTTTGGGTTACGCTAACATTTGGCAATCATACAGTAAGCTCGTGTAGGTGTGATCTATAGACCCCCTGGACAAGTAGAAGAGCTAGATAAACTGCTGTTTGAGGAAATAGCCAAAATGGCAGTGAAGGGGGAAGTTATTATCATGGGGGACTTTAATCTTCCTGATGTGAACTGGATAACCAAAATAGCTGGGTGTACCAGGAGTACAAATATTCTAAACTCCCTACTGGGATTATCTCTAACACAAGTAGTTGAGGAGCCGACCCGTAAAGAGGCCATATTGGATTTAATACTCACAAATGGAGGTTTGGTATCAGATGTTGTTGTAGGTGAAAATTTGGGATCTAGTGATCACCAGTCAGTGTGGTTTAATATAAGAACAGGGATGGAGCCATACCACACAAAAACAAAAGTTTTAGACTTTAAAAAAACAGATTTTTCTAAAATGGGATTTTGTGTGAATGAGTCATTATCAGACTGGAGGAGTTTAAAGGGAGTCCAGGAGAAATGGGATTATTTAAAGGAGGCATTATTGAAGGCCACAGGCAATTGCATTCGGCTTGTTAGCAAAAACAAAAAAGGGAAGAAACCACTGTGGTACTCTGCAGAAGTGGCCAAAATAGTGAAGAACAAAAAGACAGCATTCAATAATTATAAAAAAACTCAGGCAAACCTATAAGAATAGGCAGAAAGAGGCAAAGCAATTTCTAAGAGCTTCCAAAGCACACGCAGAAGAGAAAATAGCTCAGTCAGTAAAAAAGGGCAACAAAACATTTTTTAGATACATAAACGAGAAAAGAAAAGTAAAACAAAGATTAGTTAGATTAAAAACAAAGGAAGGAAGGTATGTAGAAGAGGATAAAAGTCTCGCTGACTGCCTCAATGAATACTTTTGTTCAGTCTTTGCAGAAGAAAAGGAAGGAAAGGGACCTCAGTTAGGAGGAAACACTAACGAGACATTTGCATATGAGTTTACAGAGGAGGAGGTTCTACAGCAGCTGTCTAAAGACAAATAAGTCAATGGGGCCTGATGGGATCCACCCTAAGTTATTAAAAGAGCTCAGTGGTGTAATAGCAAAACCGTTAACAAGGATTGGTTAAATAAATCTGTTAACGGGAGTCGTCCCAGAAGACTGGAAATTAGCAAATGTTGTGCCCATTTACAAGAAGGGTAGTAGGGAGGAATCGGGGAACTATAGGCCAGTTAGTCTTACGTCAGTAGTGGGGAAATTAATGGAAACCATGTTAAAGGAAAGGATTGTTGAACATCTAAAAACACATAGATTACAGGATCAGAAACAACATGGTTTACCTCAGGGAGATCATGCCAAACTAATCTTATTGATTTTTTTGATTGGGTAACAAAAATAATAGACACAGGTGGTGCAGTAGACATTGCTTATTTAGATTTCAGTAAGGCTTTTGATACTGTTCCGCATAGAAGGCTTATCAATAAATTGCAATCTTTGAACTTGGATTCCAATATTGTTGAATGGATTAGGCAGTGGCTGAGTGACAGGCAACAGAGGGTTGTGGTAAATGGAGTTTATTCGGTGCAAGGTCTTGTTACCAGTGGGGTCCCTCAGGGGTCAGTACTTGGACCCATTCTCTTTAATATTTTTATTAGTGATATTGCAGAAGGTATTAATGGTAAAGTATGTCTTTTTGCTGATGACACAAAGATTTGCAACAGGGTTGACGTTCCTGGAGGGATCAGCCAAATGACAAATGATTTAGGTAAACCAAAAAAATGGTCGGAGCTGTGGCAATTGAGTTTTAATGTGGATAAGAGCAAGATAATGCACCTGGGACGTAAAAACCCAAGGGCTGAATATAGAATATTTGATATAGTCCTAACCTCAACATCTGAGGAAAGGGATTTAGGGGTTATTATTTCAGAGGATCTAAGGGTAAGTAGTCAATGTAATAGAGCAGCAGGAAATGCTAGCAGAATGCTTGGTTGTGTAGGGAGAGGTATTAGCAGTAGGAAAAGGGAAGTGCTCATGCCACTGTACAGAGCACTGGTGAGACCTCACTTGGAGTACTGTGTGCAGTACTGGAGACCGTATCTCCAGAAGGATATAGACATCTTAGAGAGAGTTCAGAGAAGGGCTACTAAACTGGTGTACGGCTTGAAGGAGAAAAGTTACCAGGAAAGGCCTAATGATCTTAACATGTACAGCTTGGAAAAAAGACGAGACAGAGGTGATATGATAGAAACATTTAAATACGTAAAGGGAATCCACAAGGTAGAGGAAGGAGTATATTTAAAAGGAAACAAACTAGCAAAACAAGAGGACATAGTCTTAGATTAGAGGGGCAAAGGTTTAAAAGTAACATCAGGAAGCATTATTTTACTGAGAGGGTGGTGGATACATGGAACAGTCTTCCAGTTGAAGTGGTAGAGGCCAAAACAGTAATTGAATTTAAGCAGGCATGGGATAGGCATAAGGCTATCCTAAACAAAAGATAAATCCAGGTAAAGTATCCATGTAATTGGGCAGACTAGATGGGCCGACATTTTCTATGTTTCTATATACACACATATTCCATTAATGAGGCAAAACTTCCATAATTTGGAGATGTGGATTTAGATAAAACACATACAGAGTTATCCAAAGAGATTCGAATTGCTTGAGAAAGGTAACCGAACGCTGAAAATCAGCATTCGGTTACCTTTCTTGGCCATTCGGCTATCCAGAGAGCAGGCAATTTGCCAAATCCTGTCGAATTGCCTGCACATACGGTGCCTGTTCGGTCCCTATTCGAGGGCAGTGAAATCCCCATGAAAAAACATTGCTTCGTCTATTCAGAGAACACAAACCAGCAGTGAAAGGTTCCCCTAATGCCCTGCCATTCGGTGGTTTAATTCGGCAAGTTAATTCAGGAGAATCCCATAGGCTTCAATGTTAAAAATATTCCTGTTTTAATTCAATATCTAATAAACCGTTCATTATAAAATTCTGCAGCAAAAAGTCTCTTTATTTATAGATTTTTTAGGATACTTTAAGCATTTTTCAGAATTTAAAAAAAAAAAAAAAAGTCCGATTTTTTTTTTTTTTTTCAGTTTGCTTCTTTTTTCTGTAACAGCCCTCTTTATTATCATTCCCTGGACCTCCTGTGAAAATTTCAGACATTTTCGCTTAGTAGTTTCTTTGCAAACAGCTTTTCATTTTCCCAGATTCATACAAATGGTTTTTCTAATTTATTCACTGCCTCCTCTACGTCACAGCTGCTTCGGCTCTGTGTGATTCGGCTCCTGTTCGGCTACTGTTCGGCTTCTTCGAAGGTTAATCCAGATGTTTATGCTTGTTTTCAGCGTGCATTCGGTTAGTTTTCGTCAGGTTTGCGGCAGCTTTTCCCTGCAATTCAGGGACCCTGTGGTGCTTGCTGAATACACCGCAGGGTCACCGAAATGCAATCGGCAAAAGGAACCGAATTGAAGAGAACGAAAAGTCACCGAACGTGCGGTGACTTTTCGAATCTCTTTGGATAACCCTGATAATTTGTTGAAAATACACAAAGATCGCCAGAAGTATACTCCTATAATGAGAACCTGTCAGGCACAAAATGCATGTGTTGCAAAATTCACTTAAAAATTGTTATACTTTAAACCCCTACTTTAAGGAAGAATGAATGACTTGTCAGGAGACCATTTGTTGAGCTCTACCATTGTTAAGAAATTTTTTCAACATAAAATTTGCAGAATAAAACTATAAACCAGTCCAACCCATAAAGCAACACAAACACAATTCCACAATGCTTAGTGCGTTCATTCTATCAACATCATTGCTGGGCAAATGTGGAAATTCAGACTTTGAATCACTTTCTAAATTCATAAACAAATATAAACTAATGCACCATTACATGCAGAGGAATTTAAAAAAAAATTGAGTGTAAACAGATAGCAAAATGTTACCTTTTTCTTAGGCTTTGAAACCGCATTAGTAGCAGAAACAGGTATCCCCTCAACATGTGGAGTTAATGCAGGGGTCGTCTTCTTTCCTTCTTTTTTTTTCTTATCTTTGTCTTTCTTTTCTAAAGTCAAACCATAGTGCTCATAAATATTTGAAGCCTATCATTGTTATATTAAGTTATTTTAGGGTGTAATTAAGAAAGTTATTTCATAATTTTAAAAAGGGACATCTTTTTTAAAATAGAAAACACCAACTGTCTTTATCAGGGGTCGGCAACCTTGGCCATATAAAGGTTTTGGAACTACCATGATGCTCAGCTACAGTGGTGTAGAAATTTAAAAAAAAAAATCTACTTGTTCAATGGACTAAAGTTGAAGCCCAATCTACTTGTCCCTCACGACCAACTACTTGTCCCGATAAATATAATTTCAACAAAATAGCATTAGATCTTTATTCTTAAGCACATGGAGAACACATTAATGTGATCAACAAACACGGCTATTTAGTTTAAAAAGTACACTTCTTATTATTGCATTGCAATTTGCTCACGGCCACGCTGCATATTACTGTGATCTGTACTGTGTGGGTTGTATGAGTGAATCAGAGCTCCAGTGCAATAAAACTTAAAGTAATGCGCAGTGTGTAGGAGCATATCAGAGCTGCATAGCAATAAACTCACAGTAATGTGCGGTGTGTACAAGTGTGAGTTTATTGCTATGCAGCTCTGTGATACAGTAATGTGCAGTGTCTATGATCAGATCACAGAGCTAGAAGGCAATAAAACTTGCGCTCATACACACTGCACATTAAGTTTTATTGCCGTGTAGCTCTGTGATACAATCATTCACAGCGCATATTACTGTATCAGAGCTACACGGCAATAAAACTCACAGTAATGTGCAGTCTGTATGAGCGTAAGTTTTATTGCCGTGTAGCGCTGTGATATGATCAAACACATCGCACATTACTGTATCACAGAGCTGCACAGCAATAAAACTCACAGTAATGTGTGGTGTGTAAGAGTGTATCAGAGATCCACAGCAATAAAACTCAAAAACAATAATACTGTTTATTTGAATTGTATTAAATGAAAGCATCAAATGATGAATGTTATTAACATTTAAAGTTATAATCTGGTTAAGTAAGATATATTATGAATATATAAAAATAAACCTGAATATATTAAAAAATAAATCACTGCAGCAGCATTATTACCTTCATTGGGGTTGTGGGGGGGGGGGGGGGTGCCGCTACTTTTAGAGCATAAGAGAAAAAAATAAAAAAGGGGAAATTCTTTTTACATTTCCAAATCATGTGGTCATGTTTGAGATCATGTTTGAGATCATTGAAAATGTAGGTCTCAGGCCTTTCCAACGATACCTCAATTGTCCCTGTAGGATATACGGATCCGGAGATCCCCTGTGGGGTTGTAAGATCTTCGCAAACACGTGCGTGATGACACCCGCGGCCTGGGTGTCATGTCAGCCCTCTGTAGCTGAAGCCCTGCCAGGTCGGCACTGAGCAGTGACAACAGGAGGTGTGCAGAGCATCCTCTGCGATGTGGAGGGAATCCCCATGACGCTCCATGCAAGTCCTAGGTGCAGGGTCCATCTGGGTACCGGAAGTAGTTGGTGCACAGCGCACGCACGTGCGTGCGTGCTGAGCAGCCAGAACTCCAGTATCCACTCAGAAACCTTGCTGTTTGCCTATAGCAGGGCGAAATTGGGGCAATTAGAAAAAAAAAATACCTGCCTGGTGCCCCGAATTGCCTGTCCTGGGCGTCAGGCGATATGATTTGGGCATCCCTGCAGCTATTCATTAGGCTGATAAAGCCTCACAAAAAAAATAGCTCCAAGACATCTGTAGAGCAGCAGTTGCTTACCCGTGGTCTAGATGTAGTGTTACGTACGTCTGTGCAATACTACATTCCTTTGGTTCTTAAATCTGCTGCAACAGATAATCAAAAGGTAAGGTTTTTGCCTTTTACCTCTGAAAGATTGTTAACACTTCCGGGGATATGACCCTCTATAGCAATGCACGATGACTGATTTTGAGGATAAATGAGCAGGGCTGAAGAAGTGTTCAACCCGTGACTCAAAATGCTTCTTATGAGACGTATTTGATTGATTCAATGCACAGATGCCTAGCCCATTCCACGTGTACTCAATGGACAACAAGCTGTCAGCTACTTCCTGGGCACAGAGGTAGAAAACAGGCTGGGATTACGCACAAAGTTTATTGTTAGAAGAAAAATAACACAAGAGGTTTATAATTAAACCTAGTGTTTTGGACTTTATTTTCCACTTTTACATTCAATCCTCTCAAATTTTACTTTAACCTCCTGGCGGTCTAATTGTTTTCAAAATTTTGTGTCTAAAAGCGTGTAATAATTAGGAATCACGCACTGAAATCCGTGCAAGCAAGAGTCCTTACTGGTAAAATCCTTTATAAATAAATAAAATAAAATACACTGAGTCCGATAAAGTTTGAAACACGACATAATAATTTATTATCCCAAAAATAATTATCCAAAATAATGCAAATAAATGATATTCAATAAAATAAAATAAAAAACACTGAAATCTGTCTGAAAACAAGGGTGAGACTATGTGTGGTCTGTTTCTTATCCTGTAGTGCCACCTAGTGGCCGTTCATGACATTGGAATACAGTGTATTATATAAAAAAAATAAAATTCTGTTTGCTGCCTGGTCCCGCCCCCTGCATCATGTGACTCGATGTAAAATAAAAAGATTGACCACTTTTAGACAAGAAATTTCAAAATAAATAGACCGCCAGGGAGGCTAAAGGATAAGTCACAGAGACTTTCCAATTAATTTAATTTGTTGGTGTACTTTCAAATAATTTCATATGACATGAACGGCAAGATATGTCAATCGTATCACAAGAAGACATTTACAGTGAGGATGAATAGGCAGATTAAAGGGTAACCGAAAATGGGGCACACTCCGAATGAGGTGATCTAGATTGGCACACAGCTATTGAGTGCATTGCAGATAAAATCTCAGTCTTGGAATACTGGTGATAGAGATGTAAGCAGAATTTTAACATGAAAACATGTGAACAAATTATGTCAGTTAAAAAGGACAAGGCAGTACGTTAATAGATACGATAAGCATGACACAAGTTGATAAACTATTGTGTTTTATGTTCCATTTTGGATAGATTGGATGCCTGTGTTTAGAAACTCACTGGATCAACAAAATTCTGACACAATCTTCGGTGTCAAAACCAGCAGTGAATTAACTTATGACAATTTATCATTTTATTTAAAAACACTTACTTTTCTTGGACTTATTAGATTTATTTTTGTCTTTTTTGGAGAGTTTGTTTTTTGGTGTTAAACTTCCTGCTTCTCCCTTATCCAGTTTGGATTTTTTTTCCTTCTTTTTATCCTTCTTTGCCTTTTTGTCAAGCTTTGCTTTCTTCACAGAAACCCCATCGTCTTCCAAGAGTTTCCTTTTCTTGCTGCTCTTTTTCTCAGATTGTGGGATTGGTGCAGTGGCAATCGCTGGCGGGAGAGTTTGTAGATGCTCCGCAGCTATTCCATTTTTGCTATTATTCTGCTCATGGAGCGTCCTGTCAGCGGTCAAATTGGGTCCCATAACTTTTTTTGAAGCAGATTTTTTCACCTTGTTTTTCTTTGGACTTCTTCCTTCCAATAGGGCCTGGACTGTCTCCTCTTCAGATTCAAGCACTACAACAGAGTATATGTAGGTGAGATTTCCAAGCAGCAATATGTGAAATTGTTGAAAGGCTTTTGGTTGGAGTGACAGAAACTGCATCAAATTACACCACCTCTAATCACATACACTAAGGGCTAGATTACATTCCTAACGCTAAAATGGGGACTGTAACAGGTGTAACCTGCACCTGCAAGTTTCCCCATAGCGTCCGATTTTAGCGTTAGATGCTGTGGCAGGCGCTATCTCAACACCTTTCCCTGGAATAAAGCACTACCCTCCGTGATAGTCACGGTAGTACTTACGCGCAGCTGCAAGCATCAGCTCCTTGAGTCCCATGAAGCCATGGAGGGTTGCACTGCTGGGCCACGAGATCACTCACCACCACAGAGGGAGACTAATTCTACCCAGTCTCACTCTGCTAGCACCCAGGAGAACCGGCTGATTGGGACCCGCCGTTCTTGCCGTGGGATGAGAAGAGAGTATCGGATTTATTGGGGGGGGGGTGCTAAATGATCCTGAAAAAGCAGAATCATTTAGCACCAGCTTTTACGTGTCACTAAAATTTCTTTTAACCCATTGGTGCGCTAGGACTTTGTAATACCTTCCTAATGCTAATTACTGATTGTGCATCCTATACTTAACATGGGGAGCGCAAAGTACAGTAAGCTCACGCAAGCTAGCACAACCACCGATGCACTACCGGGTTTTTAACAGGTTTAGTGATAGGAAGGCAATATAGGGACATGCGTCAAAGTCACTTATCCTAGCGTTAACAGTTACATACACGAATACTACAGTTGCCACTCAGTATGTAATCTAGCCCTAGCCATGGTGTAATACAAAAGGCCACATAAATTTGGAGTTTCCATGGAAAACGAACAATATTTCATGCTGTTTAGAAAACTCATTCCGGTTTCTTCATGCAGCAACGTGGAGTTCTGAATGCTTTCAGGCGCAGTGACTTTAAACACCACAATTTGAAAGAAAAATAAAAGCACAATTTTGCTACTAACTTGAAAGTTGAACAGGGGCTGCCAAAGGCTTGCTTTTGGATTTTGATGCATTCTTTTTCTTTTCCTTGGCCGGACCTGCAGTCTGTTTAGTTTTTGTCTTTCTGTCAGGCTTGGGCTTTTGTGGGGAGAGTACTGGGGGTAACGGTGTCTTGGGGAGTGCCTGACAGTGATAAAAAGGAGAACTGTAAGAACATCAGGCTCAATCATATTAGGTATCAACTCCATTAGCATATGTTAAAGACAGTAAAAGTACCTGAGAACTCTCTAGTTCACTGTCGCTCGAATCCGACGAACTGGATGTTACTGCTAAAGCAGAGGGTTGAGATGGCTTTGTCTGTGCTGCATAAAGACAGTAAATATTAAAAATTTAAAGGACAGTAATTTGATTTTTTCTTATAGTGGGGAGAGGTTTATATAGTCCTTCACTCCCAAAAAAAATGACATACACCCGTAACAATATATTTACATCATCAATGACCAGCCACAGCGTAAAATGTATATGTCTAGAATACACTATAGTGGCTGCAACAATAATAAAAAAAAACTGTAAAACACAAAGCATATCCTCCTTTTTACTGCTTGTGTGTGTGTGCCTGGAAACATAGCACAAAGCACACCTCAATTTCTTTTAATATTTCAATTACAGGCATAATTTAGTTTCCTGAGCACTTTGAAAGAGAATTTTTCTTTTCATGTCAAAACACATTATTTATGGTGAAAAGGACCATTATCCAGATCAAAAAGGCTGGTTAAAGTTTAAAGGAACGACTACCACAAAAAAAAAAAAAAGATTTTATGAAATGCTCTTATTTTGTGAAGAGAATTTAGAGACAATATTTTACTCTATATGTGTAACTGGGTGCATCATTGTGTGATCTTTTGTGTTGTAAACTGCCCCCCCTATCCATCATTTGCTTCTCACTGGGTGGCAATGGCCATAGAATGGAGTTAATGGGTCGATCACTGACTCAAATCAATCTATTGTGTGGGATGTAATCAAAGGACACCACGGGGGGGGGGGGTAGATTAGAGGTCTTTTACACTCTCTGCCTTTCTCATTCAGCTGCCCTCTTTTATTTTGGGTAGATGAGACAACACAACAGATCCCCCTGCAGCCCTGTCTAAACATTCATTGCTCCATCCCTTTGCCTCTTCACTACTGCAGAAACTGTACCACAGCTGTAAAGTAAAACTTTCAATAAGACATTGTTTTTATTCACACAATGCAACATTTACCAAACGGAAATAAAAGCCTGATTTTATTTTTCATATGAAATTACATTAAAAAAAACTAGGGATGCACCGATACCACTTTTTTAAGACTGAGTACGAGTACCGATACTTTTTAAAAAAGTACTCACCGATACCGAGTACCGATACTTTTATTTTATGTCATGTGACCGCTTTTCAATAAGAACAGACCTCATATAAAAATGCCTCCAGCTCACATGTATATATCCCCCCCGAGATATATATATACAGAATGCCCCCAGCTCTCATGGATATTGCTCCCAGCTCTCACAGACCTACCGAACGTTGGGGGAGCTGGCATGCGTGCGTGAAAAGCACTTGGCCAGCGTTCCCCTCCGGCAGGCCTCAATACTCACCCATCCGAAGGTCCGGTCGCACGGCTGTGACACGATCCCGTGGCCACCTCTGTGACGCTGCCTCCAGCCGAGAGGCAGCGTAACAGAGGCGCCCGGCGGCCGCGTCACAGCCGTGTGACCGGACCTTCGGATGGGTGAGTATTGCGGCCCGCCGGAGGGGAACGCTGGCCAAGTGCTTTTCACGCACGCGGGCAGCTTCCCCAGCCCCGCGGATACCGGCAAGCTGGCCCAAGCACTGGCTTCCGGTATCGGGGGGGATGTATCGGGCCCATTTGCCCGAGTACCTAGTACTCGTGCAAATGGCAGTATCGGCACCGATACTAGTATCGGTACATCCCTAAAAAAAAAACACAAAAAAAGAAACAGCAGCATGTGTTTTATAATGAACAAGTAACCTAGTTACAGCTTATGTTAGTGTTCCTTTATGACAGGAATAAGGAAAGGTGTCATATTGGAAGATTACATGAAAGACAAAAAGGATAATACGTGAATGTTTGTTCTGAAATAAAACATAGCTTATCTGAATGATAAAAATCTCTGCCTTTATATCCAAACCATCCAATTAGGTAGGGGTTTTAAGGAAACCTTTTATTATTTATAAATCTGGCAAAGTTTGGTAGTTTGCAACAAGAAGAACCATTCAAGAATGCAAAGACAGTGACTCATAATAGGAAGACTACGCGAAGAACCAAACAAACACAATGCTTGGATTGAAAGAGCCACCTTCTTCCCTGTAACATGTGTCGAATGGTCCTAGTAAAATGGTTTCACTCTCATTTATACAACTCACAGGAATCCAAAAGCAAGAATAAAAGCAACCTACTGACTGGCACCTTGACGTAACATGAAATCCCAGCTGGAGACATTGCACATGTCAGTTTCACACGGACAACCTGTCAGAAGACGTACCTGAAGAGTTCTGGCTGGAGAGGAGTTTTCCCGCGGCTGATGGGTTCTCTGGCTGTAAAGAACATTTAGTTTATAGAGTTTCTATTTGTACATATATTTATGTGTGTATTTTTTCCTATGCTATATAAAGGATAGCTAAATATCTAGATAAAAATTGGTGGTTTGTCATTTAGTGAAGAGTGAAAAATAACTCCATTCGTGGCATAACTGTAATTCAGGAATAGGCCAACACTTTCCTATGCACAGGGTCTAGGGTTATCAAGCCAATCAGACAATATTTAAATCTGAAGAAATCTCCAATGTTGCCTCTGATGTCTATTAACAAAGATCACATATTGAAGTTATTAAATGCACCTTCCTCGTTGGCCATTCGCACAGTGCAGGCTACACTCAACATGCTCTAAAACCCTTCACCATAGGACTTAATTTCCAGTCATACCTTCAATGAAGGTTCCTCTTCGCTGTCAGAGGTGTCACTACTTTCAGACGTAACCTCTTGAAGAAGCGCAGCAACTTTCAATGGGCTTGTAACCTTGCCTTTTGCAGTGCCAGTGGTGGTCGTAGCAGATTTGGTGGCTGATTTACGAGTTACTTTTTGTTTGTTTTTTTCAATGGTTACTGGTGGAGGAGTACAGAACTGTAAAAATAAAAAAAATCATACACTGATCACATCTCTTAACTTTTTAACATATACTACATTTTAAAATGATAGAGGCTCTTTAATGCCAACCATTTAAATCAAGGGAACATCTACTTCATCAAGTTGAATACAAAGATAAAACAAATTAAATGCTTAATTAGAACAAACAAGTGCTATTAGCTGTTAACCCTGTTGTTAATACAAGAATGCAGTTCAACACAGTTACCAGAAGGATAGTTGCAGCTTTACCAATGTATGGGGTTCAGGATTGTCGCTGTCTTCACTGCTGCTAGAGGTTTCGGCAATTGACGGCTTTACAACAACTGGTGCTTTGGCCGGAGATCCACCTTTTCCATGTGCTGGCTTGGTATCAAATGGAGTAGAGCTTAGCAAAGGGGGGGAGGCTAGCTTGCCTAAAGTGGACTTGCTACCAACAGGAGTTGGTGGAACTAGCTTTAAAAAAAAGAAATGGGGGAAAAAAAAGACAAAACAAAAATGCTAAGCAACGTGTGACTATCTTTGGCCGATGATGGAGCTTCAGAAGTTACACAATGTCTATGGTACCTGAGGTCTTGTCTCTTCCTCTTCACTGTCTGAGGAGTCACTGTCACTTGAGCTTGAGACTGCCACTGCTGGTGTTAAGATTGCAACAGCTTTGACAGGACTCCCGATCTTCCCTTTAGCGGCTTTTAGTGGCTGGATAGCAGGCTTTGATGTCGGCACAGTCAATTTCGTAGCTGCATCAGCTGTCTATAAGTTATACAGAAATGGATAATGTTATTATCAAGAACAAATAGATACTTTTATTATATATATATATATATATTATATATATATATATATATTTATAATAAAAGTATTTATGATATAGAATCTGATCAAAAACATTAACATGCCACATTTTATTCTATTTGTGCATACAAGGACATGGTGTAATTAATTCTTCCATCTGCTCTTCTAAACAAGTGTGGCTGGTGACCGCTGTGGTCTCTTGATAGAACTTTCACTTTTGCAGTCACATGGTACATCACTTTAAGGAGTCAGTTTACGGATTTTAACAGAGTTAAAAAAATAAATTATATGGTGTGGCCTGCACAGTTTTTGAAATAATTTTAAAGAACACACATAAAAGGTCCTAAAAAAACGAGATGAGTTTGGTGAAGGGCCTAACTGATGAGGCGGTGCTACATGCCCCCCCCCCCCCATGACAGTCTCCTCCGAGGGGATTGGCTGGCAATGATGGATCTGAAGGATGCTTACTTGTCGGTCCCTATAGTTTGGAACTCCAGAGATTTCCTGCAGTTCCGTTGGCACAGCCAACTGTGGCGGTTCTTCAGTCTACCTGTCGGGCTCTCATCTGCACCTTGGTACTTTACGAAACTGCTGAGGACCGTAGTGACAGCTCTGCGAGCGATGGTTATACGACTCATTGTTTACCTGGATAACATTCTATTGACGTCCTCATAATCAATGGATTATGCACCTAGAGTGGACCTTGACACTACTACAGGATCTGAGATTTCTTATAAATGCAGAAAAGTTGGTTCTCAGACCAACTCGATGTTTGGAATTTCTGGGTCTCCGGTTATACTCTCAGTCTTTGCGGCTCAGTCTACCTGTCCAAAAGGTCAGGCCAATTGTGAAAGAAGCACGAATGCTCCTTCTCAAACACCAGTTTTCTCAGAGGGTGCTAGTATGTCATTGATCTGTTGCTGGCTACATGTCTAGCAGTGCCACCAGCACCACTTCATTGTTGGGCCCTCAACGCCTGAAGGCCCCTTCCTAGACAGGGTGTTTGTGTGTCACACACACCGATCTCATAGAATTAACTGAGGATTGTGAACCACTCTACATTGGAACATCCCCAAACCATTGCTGACGAGTTAGATACCTGCAGAACAGGTTGGGGTTGCTTGGTGAGGGGGTTGTTGGTCTGTGGAGGAGAGTTTCCTCCACATAAACAGCTTAGAGCTGTTGGCGAGATTATTCACCATAAAATGTTTTGGGAGGCACCTGTCAGATTGTGCATCTTGAAAAGTATTGCACAATTTCCCGGCAGTACGCAATATCAATTGCCTGGGGGAAAGGGGGGAGAACCGTATTCGCCAAAACTCACACAGCTAGCGACTAATCAAGAGATTCTGGATTATTTTCACTTAATTTTTAGGCACCAGATTCAGCTCCTTTTGATGTGAGCGCAGCAAGAAAGAAGCAGAACTTGTTGGCTAAAATTGAAGCAAAGGAGGATTAAAATCTGTTGGGGGTTAAACCCCAACCCAACATTAGTGTCTTTTTTCATTGTTCTCACAAGTCTAAATATGAGCATTTTTTTAAAAAAAAAAGCGGGTTTTTTTTCGCGTCCGGCTCTTTTTTAAACATAAGTCAGCAGAGGTTGCGCTTTACACGACAAAATGAAGATTCTAAAATCGGCAAAAATTTACAATAACAAAGTTATCTCAAAATTTATTAAGTTATCTGATGTTGTTTAGTTTTGTGTAAACTCAATTTATGCTTTTTAGTTGCAGATGACTATCTTGCCACGAATAAAAAAAAAAAAAAAAAAAAAAAGCACATTATCTTCCACTTTTTTTAACCTCCCTGGCGGTATTCCCGAGTGTGACTCGGGGTTAAATTTCACTACCGCGAACGGTAACCCCGAGCCACACTCGGGCTGGATACATACTCCCCTCCTCCTGGCTCCCTCGCTGTCCCCCGCAGTGCGATCGCGGCGAGCTGCTTCCTGGAAGGCTCCCTGCGAGTCACACGGTGCAGGGGGGCTGGACCGCAGCAAATTTCATTCATAATAAACACCGAATACAAAATGCAATATTTATGAACGGCCACTAGGTGGCAGTACTGTTCTCAGACAGATTTCAGTGTTTTTTGTTGTATTTTATTGAATAGAATTTATTTGCATTATTTTGGATAATTATTTTTGGGATAATAAATTATTATGTCGTGTTTCAAACTTTATCGGACTCAGTGTATTTACTATTTTTTTTAAATTAGTTAATTTATTTATAAAGGATTTTACCAGTAAGGACTCTTGATTTCACAGATTTCAGTGCGTGATTCCTAATTATTACAGGCTAACCATGTACAAAAACACGTTTCCTTTAAAAAAAAAAAAAATTGAGACGCTTTTAGACACAAATTTTTGAAAAAATTAGACCGCCAGGGAGGTTAAGCACAAATTTATTAACATTAAGTAATTCTTGCACATAGTTAGTGGAAGCAGCAAATTACCACTAAAATGTTATCTCTTTTCACAATTAGTATTGTGATGTCCTCTAAGTGGTAACCTACAGCTAGACAGGCACTATACAACTGCATAAGCAGACGTGTTAGGTCACAGAACAGAGATCTTTCATTACTTAAATGCCTCATTCTTTGCCAAAATGCTAGTAAATACCTTGGCTGGTGGCTCCTCGCGGTCTGTGTTGCTGTCCGAGTTGTCAGCTGCAGGTTGCTGCACAGGCACTTTTGTTGTAATTTTTGTGGCAGGCCGCTTGGTTGCTTTAGTGGTTTTTGCTAGAATTGGTGTGATGGACAGCTTGGAAACTCTAGGTGTGTTACGCTTCCCTTTGGTTTCTTGTGGAGGAGTCACTACTTTCTGCTAAAGAAAAAAAAAAAAGAATAACAAAATGTGATCGTCAATAGGATACTTTAGCTAGATAAATACGTTCCAAAGAAATGGAGTAAAAATCCTAAATATTTGTTTCATAAGGACAATAATGAATTTAGTCCCTCTACACTTCTATTTACCTTGACATCCGGCTGCTCCTGCTCACTCTCTGTGCTACTTTCATCTGAGCTGTCATCTGCAGGTTGCTGCACAGACACAGGCGTCTTTATTGAAGATGGATTCACTGGCTGTTTGGCTACAATGGAAGATATGCTGCTCTTTCCTTTGGTTGCTTGTGGCGTTGCTACAACTTTCTGTTCACAAAATATATTTAAAGATGTAACAACAATTTACGGTATATATTACAACGGATTTGACAAATATACAGTATTTAGAGCGCTCTAAAACCTGCAAGTAGCAACAATTTAAAAGTTTCATATAAAAATCATAAAACCATTAGGCCCCGTTTACACCTGGGCGTTTTACAGCGCATTCCTGCACTCTGTAAAACGCCCAAGCACGGAAATCCCATGATTTCCTATGGGGCCCGTTCACACCTGGGCGTTTTACAGCACGCAGCAATGCGCTGTAAAACGTCCAAAGTAGTACAGGAGCTTCTGTGGGGCGTATTGTAGCGCATTCACCGCTGCAGTCTATGGCCGTGAACGTGCAACTCGCGGTTTTTACATTTCCGCGATACGCGCGTCAAAAAACGCACGTATTGCCGCGTGTGAAAAAACGCGCAGGTGTGAACCCAGCTAGCTTTTCTGGTGCCACGGCTTTATCATCTCACGCTCAGGTCTGAACCCAGCCTAGAATCTCATATGCGTGTTTTAGTCGGGTGTTTTAGGAGCATATTACCTGTGGTTTTTGACAATTAGAAACGCACGTCGTACGCACGTTTTTTTTTTTTTTATCGACTACGTAGGCGTCCAATGAAAAAGACTTGTGCCTCTTGTGCCTGTTGCCATGTGCGGAACGCGCGTTCATACGTTTTTATGACGAAAACACGCATTTCAGCGCGTTCACGTTGAAGTCTATGGCCGCAAACGCGCTGTAATACGCCCCAAAGAAGCTCCTGTACTTTGGGCATTTTACAGCACGTTCCTACGCACTGTAAAACGCCCAGGTGTGAACCATGCTCATAGGAAATAATGGGATTTCAGTGTTTGAGTGTTTTTACAGCGCATAGGAACGCGCTGTAAAACGCCCAGATGTGAACCCTAAAGGCTTTTTATGATAGGGGAGAGAAGAATGCTCAGAGAGGAAAAATGAACTACTTTCCAAGACCAACACTGAGACCATAAACATAGAAAAATGTCGGCAGATAAGAACCTTTCGGCCCATCTAGTCTGCCCAATTACATGGATACTTTACCTGGATTTATCTTTTGTTTAGGATAGCCTTATGCCTATCCCATGCCTGCTTAAATTCAATTACTGTTTTGGCCTCTACCACTTCAACTGGAAGACTGTTCCATGTATCCACCACCCTCTCAGTAAAATAATGCTTCCTGATATTACTTTTAAACCTTTTAAACCTTTTCCTACTGCTAATACCTCTCCCTACACAACCAAGCATTCTGCTAGCATTTCCTGCTGCTCTATTACATTGACTACTTACCCTTAGATCCTCTGAAATAATGACCCCTAAATCCCTTTCCTCAGATGTTGAGGTTAGGACTGTATCAAATATTCTATATTCAGCTCTTGGGTTTTTACGTCCCAGGTGCATTATCTTGCACTTATCCACATTAAAACTCAATTGCTACAACTCCGACCATTTTTTTAGTTTACCTAAATCATTTGTCATTTGGCCGATCCCTCCAGGAACGTCAACCCTGTTGCAAATCTTTGTGTCATCAGCAAAAAGACATACTTTACCATTAATACCTTCTGCAATATCACTAATAAAAATATTAAAGAGAATGGGTCCAAGTACTGACCCCTGAGGTACCCACTGGTAACAAGACCTTGCGCCGAATAAACTCCATTTACCACAACCCTCTGTTGTCTGTCACTCAGCCACTGCCTAATCCAGTCAACAATATTGGAATCTAAACTCAAAGATTGCAATTTATTGATAAGCCTTCTATGCGGAACAGTATCAAAAGCCTTACTGAAATCTAAATAAGCAATGTCTACTGCACCACCTGTGTCTTATTTTTGTTACCCAATCAAAAAAATCAATAAGATTAGTTTGGCATGATCTCCCTGAGGTAAACTCATGTTGTTTCTGATCCTGTAATCTATGTGTTTTTAGATGTTCAACAATCCTTTCCTTTAACATGGTTTCCATTAATTTCCCCACTACTGACGTAAGACTAACTGGCCTATAGTTCCGATTCCTCCCTACTACCCTTCTTGTAAATGGGCACAACATTTGCTAATTTCCAGTCTTCTGGGACGACTCCCGTTAACAGATTTATTTAACCAATCCTTGTTAACGGTTTTGCTATTACATCACTGAGCTCTTTTAATAATTTAGGGTGGATCCCATCAGGCCCCATTGACTTATTTGTCTTTACTTTAGACAGCTGCTGTAGAACCTCCTCCTCTGTAAACTGATATGTAAATGTTTCTTTAGTGTTCTCTCCTAACGGAGGTCCCTTTCCTTCCTTTTCTTCTGCAAAGACTGAACAAAAATATTCATTGAGGCAGTCAGCGAGACTTTTATCCTCTTCTACATACCTTCCTTCCTTTGTTTTTAATCTAACTAATCCTTGTTTTACTTTTCTTTTCTCGTTTATGTATCTAAAAAATGTTTTGTCCCCCTTTTTTACTGACTGAGCTATTTTCTCTTCTGCGTGTGCTTTGGAAGCTCTTAGAAATTGCTTTGCCTCTTTCTGCCTAATCTTATAGGTTTGCCCATCTTCTTCACTCTGAGTTGTTTTATAATTATTGAATGCTATCTTTTTGTTCTTCACTATTTTGGCCACTTCTGCAGAGTACCACAGTGGTTTCTTCCCTTTTTTGTTTTTGCTAACAAGCCGAATGCAATTTCCTGTGGCCTTCAATAATGTGTCATAAAAGTGTCTACAAACCTTGGCATCTAGCTCCTCTTCACTGTCAGTGCTGCTGACGTCTGAGCTGTCATCTGCAGGTTGCTGTGCAGGCACGGGAGACTTTATTGGAGTTGGTGTTAGTGCCTGCTTGGCTGCTTTAGGTTTGCTCGTCTTTCCTTTTTTTAGATCTGGGAGAGCTACAATCTTTGATAAAAACTTGTATTAATAACCACTTCATGAACAACAGAATGTTTTATCTCATGTTGACAATTACACGTAGCGTTTAGAGCCCATTAAAGTGTTATTTACAAAATTCATAAAAATATTGACCATAGCTCAAATTGCCTTGAAACCGGATTTATACCACAGGGCTGGTAAGAAGGCTTACCGTTGGCCAAAATGCTCCATTTACTACTTTTTATTTATACAGGTATGGTAAGCAGGAGAACATTGTAGCATAGACCAAGGCGGCTTTGGTCCGCATTATTCATTTTAGCACTAGCAGAAAACAAACTGCATTTAGAGCAGTGATTTTCAATAGCTCATACATCTCATTCATCCAAGGCACAGTAACAGGACAGTGGCAAATTGCGAGTGAATTAAAGCCGTTCACAACCTCATTAACTGTTTAGGAGCATAGGCGTCCAAGAACATACCTTATACAGTTGTAGCCTTTTTGCTTGTTTGCTTTTAATTGTTTTTAAACACACCAGATATTTTTGAATAATGCTATTGATCGTACACTGCAATATTCCCCTTAGTATTTATTTTTTGATGTATTACAGCATTGGCATAAAGGGGATATGTATTACTGAATAGAACAATAAAGGAGTAGCTTAACATCTTAATACAGTAAAACCTTGGAGAGTAACTAGGTCTGTGAGTTGTTTGCAAGACGAGCAACAATCTATATCATAAAAGAGTAAGGCTTTGGCTGTCCGTCGCCAAAGCCTTACTGCGCATGCGCGCGCAACCAGCGGCGGTTGTTGCGCGCGCATGCAACCGCCGCGGCACGAGCCGGCTGCCGGCTCGCCGCGGCGGTTACACATGCACACAGCAGCCGGGTAGAGGCTGCGCTCGCAGCCTCTACCCGGCTGCCGCGCGCATCCAACCCCAGAGCGGCGAAGGGAAAGTTTCCTCCGCCGCTCGGGGGTTGGATGCGCGCGGCAGCCGGGTAGAGGCTGCGAGCGCAGCCTCTACCCGGCTGCTGTGTGCATCTAACGGGTCCCCCGAGCGGCGAAGGGAAAGTTCCCTCCGCCGCTCAGGGGTAGGATGCGCGCGGCAGCCGGGTAGAGGCGCAGCCTCTACCCGGCTGCCGCGCGCATCCTACCCCCGAGCGGCGGAGAGAAAGTTCCCTCGCTTCCGCTTTGAAGGACCCAAGCCCCGGTCACGTGACCGCGGCTTGGGTCCTTCAAAGACCGGAAGCGGGGAAATCTTCACTTCCCTGGCGCCGCTCGACAGGTAAGTATGAGCGCTGGTGGGGTGGGGGGGTTCAATATCCACGAGCTGGGGGACCATATCCACGACCTGGGGGCAAATCCACGAGCTGGGCAAATCCACGTGCTGGGCAAATCCATGTGCTGGGCAAATCCATGTGCTGGGCAAATCCATGAGCTGGGGGCAAATCCATGAGCTGGGGGCAAATCCATGAGCTGGGCAACTCCATGAGCTGGGGGCAAATCCATGAGCTGGGCAAATCCATGAGCTGGGGGCAAATCCATGTGCTGGGCAAATCCATGAGCTGGGGGCAAATCCATGTGCTGGGCAAATCCATGAGCTGGGCAAATCCATGTGCTGGGCAAATCCATGAGCTGGGCAAATCCATGAGCTGGGGGCAAATCCATGAGCTGGGGGCAAATCCATGAGCTGGGGGCAAATCCATGAGCTGGGGGCAAATCCATGAGCTGGGGGCAAATCCATGAGCTGGGGCAAATCCATGAGCTGGGCAAATCCATGAGCTGGGCAAATCCATGAGCTGGGCAACTCCATGAGCTGGGGGCAAATCCATGAGCTGGGCAAATCCATGTGCTGGGGCAGTATCCACGTGCTGGGGCAGTATCCACGTGCTGGGGCAGTATCCACGAGCTGGGGCAGTATACCCACAATAGACTGCCCTCTGGGCAGGCGGGGGCAGTATCCACGTGCGGGGGCAGTATCCACGTGCGGGGGCAGTATCCACGTGCGGGGGCAGTATCCACGTGCGGGGGCAGTATCCACGTGCGGGGGCAGTATCCACGTGCGGGGGCAGTATCCACGTGCGGGGGCAGTATCCACGTGCTGGGGCAGTATCCACGTGCGGGGGCAGTATCCACGTGCGGGGGCAGTATCCACGTGCGGGGGCAGTATCCACGTGCGGGGGCAGTATCCACGTGCGGGGCAGTATCCACGTGCGGGGGCAGTATCCACGTGCGGGGGCAGTATCCACGTGCTGGGGCAGTATCCACGTGCTGGGGCAGTATCCACGTGCTGGGGCAGTATCCACGTGCTGGGGCAGTATCCACGTGCTGGGGCAGTATCCACGTGCTGGGGCAGTATCCACGTGCTGGGGCAGTATCCACGTGCTGGGGCAGTATCCACGTGCTGGGGCAGTATCCACGAGCTGGGGCAGTATCCACGAGCTGGGGCAGTATATCCATGAGCAGGGGCAGTATATCCACAATAGACTGCCCTCTGGGCAGGCTTTACAACTAGTTTTTTATAAAATGTAATTTGATAAAAGAGCGAGGTCTTACAATACGAGCAGTATGTCCACATGATTTGCACATTACGGTTGAAATTCGTTTAAGAATTTACAATATTGCATTTTAAGTGTATATTGCGGAATAAACACTAGCCCACCAGATGGCACCAGAGAAACTTCACATCCATTCTAGTAGATTCGCTTTGTCTGCCGAAAGTCACAACTGAGGCTGCGGTCACACGAGTGCACTGAGTGCGTCCGTTGCCACATTCTGATGGTTAAACGGGGAGGGCCACACGGTGTAACATGCATAATAGTATCGCAAGTTACACCGTACGTGCTAAACCTTCCAACAGATAGCAGTGATCCCGTTCATGATAAACGTTATGCACAATAACCCTCCTCCCCCTCCAGCCACAATTCTTCTCAAAGGGTTACTGCAGGTTAGTTTTATTTTATACTGCACAGTATTTTTTATTACTGTAATCATTTTCATATGAATAAATGGTTGTGGAACGAATCAGAGTTTCCATTATTTCTTATGGGGAAATTCGCTTTGATAAACAAGTGCTGTGGATTACAAAAAGTACGTTTCTGGAACAAAATATGCTCACAATCCAAGGTATTACTGTACTTGTTTTAAAAGATAATCTATATACTTAAATTGCTAGTGAGCCTTGACATTTTTTTTTCTTTCTTACCAGTGTCCTGCAAGATGAAAAGGTTGAAAGTCATCGAGATAGAGCAGGGGTCATCAAACTTGGCCCTCCAGATGTTTTGGAACTACATCTACCATGATGCTCAGACACTTCGGTTAGCTGAACCCCATGGGAGATGTAGTTCCAAAACATCTGTTCTGAGTTCAGGGGTCAAACTTAAACAAAATTCTAATTCCCGTATTTTTCCTAATGTACCTTTTCTTTCAGAGTTTCAAAGTATTTGTGGAGGGAGGGTGTATAGCAAGGCTGCAAAGCCATTAATCTTGCAACAATGAGTCTTTAAACGTGTTTTTTTTCCTACTTTGCTTGTGCTCCAAATTATTAATTATATAATGGGCCCAATAGGTCGTGAATATTTGTTTTAATTTCATGACGCAGAATTCAGAATGCCTACCATATTGACCAGCCATGGTGATGAAGTGGTGTAATGGTGAAAACCAACACTAAAAACAAAAAGCAAGACTTACAGGGTTATTCAGAGAGCGTGAAAAGCAGGAGAATGACTGGAGAATGAAAAATTCTAGGTCAAAATAGCCAAACCAGAAAAATTCTCCCTTTCATCTCACTCTCCAAATTGGCTATTTTGACCTAGAATTTTTCATTCTCCAGTCGTTCTCCTGCTTTTCATGCTCTCTGAATAACCCTGTTAGGCTCGGGTGAGACAAATGCATTTTTCACGGACTGTGAGTCCGTGCGTCCAGACGCAATTTTGACGGACGACGTGGTAGCAGTCACACGGTGCACAATTACGGCCGGTTACGGTGATTTTTGACGGAGCTATAACAAAAAATGGACGTGATGTAGGCCAAACATGTGCAGCGTCTGACGTCTCCTAAACACACACACACACACACACACACACACACACACACACACGCCACTATGCCGACACAGCGCACTGAGTCAGTACTAGCGGTTCGAAGTTCTTGCTAACCTGCGTCCTTTTGCCGCTTGCGTTGTGCGACCGCACTACCGTGCGGCCGTACTTTGTGTGTGGGCCTTCGTTGGACGTTATTTGCGGCTACCACGGACGTACTAAAGTGCAGCTAAACGCACGTGAACACTGCGTTTGTCTGACCCAAGCCTAAAAGATCAGAAAACCAAATAATATTTATAGAAGCTTCAAATTAGGCTTTTTTCCGATTTTGGAATATCCAAACCATTGTGTTTGGGTTACTGGAAGGAGGTTCCTGCTGTGGTCTGAGGTGCTGGATTCCAGGAGGTGACCCACCAGTTCTGGATACAAAAGATTCACCCAGGAGCGGTAAACTTGTTATGTGCCTGCATGAATCTGCTATCCTGCAAGTGATATTATAGCAGAGCGGTTTTATTTCATTCATTACAGTCTGCACTATGTATGTGTAATTTGTATTGCAGATACTTCTCCATTTATCTTTATTTGTTATTTAGCAGAATTCAGAGTGCCTAGGGCAGCGCCAAGTCAAAAATAACATCCTTGATAAAATAGTAATGCCTTGAAAGCATTTATATACCTTAGTGTCGGGCTCCTCCTCACTGTCAGAACTGTCGTCCGTGTGTTGCAGCACAGGAGACTTTGCTGGGGTCGGTGCAACTGACTTCATAGCAGCTTTAGAAGATGTGCTGTTCTTCCCTTTTTTTGCTTGTGCAGGTGTTTGAACCTTCTGTGGGCAAGGAAATTTAAAAATACACAAGCCTTTAAATAGGACAGTAACTGCTTAACTCTACTTTGTAACGCATGAAAACATTTAAAACCCAGGGATTTGTAATGTCGATTTATGTGAAAGGATTTGTAAGAGTTTTCTTTGCATGAAACCAATTTCTATATACCTTTGCTTCTTGCCGCTTGTGTCCTAAATTGCTGTCCTTATTGTGTGCACTTGCAGGCAAAGGGGGTTTAAGTGGAGCTGGGGTCGTTTGTTGCTTGGCAGTTTTAGAACAGATGCTAGTCTTTCCTTTGGTTGCTTGCTGAACTGTCACAACCTGGTGTTCAGGACACAAAGGCGACATTAAACCAAGAAATTAAGGTTTTAAATGCAATGGTAAATGTGCCGGCACCATAGGCGCCCAAGATTTGGTAAACCTTTGCTAAGTATTTTATATACCTTAGCCTCTGCCTCCTCCTCACTCTCTGAGTCGCTTTCTTCTGAGCTGTCACTTACAGGTAGGTGTGCAGGCAGTGGAGTAATTGCTGCCATTTGTGTCAGAGGCTGCTTGGTGGATTTAGTGGATATGGTGGGCTTTGCTTTAGTAGCCTTAGGAGCTGTGACAGCTGTCTAGTAACACAAAAAAACAGAAACACTATTATAGAGAAAAACGATTAAGTAACTAATTTTGTCAAAAAACAGCCTGGAGGGTGCCTTACAGTTGGTTTCTGACAACATACGTTTCATTTGTGCCGTCTCTTTTTCTTTGCTTACCATTCCTGCATGCATTTGTTTAGAATTGTTGTAGGGGTACATTACGATTATCGCGCTAAAACAGGGACGCAAAGGAGAAAAACCTGCGCCTGCAGGTTTCTCCTTTGTGCCCGTTTTAGTGCGATATTACAATACAGGCGCTTAAAAAGCTGCCTGCATTGTTATCGGGCGCTAAGCCGCGGGATGCGTGCAGCAGTACGCATCCTCTCCATGGAGTCCATAGGACTCCATCGAGGCAGACCCTGGCGGTCACATGACCTGCCGGATCTCGCCTCGTGAGATCTGGGTTGGCGTAGTGATCCGCAGGGGGAAGACTGGGGGACCCCCAGTCTCTCCCTGCTCCCGCCGGACGGAGGAGGCGGTTGGAGCCGCGTTCCTTGCCGCGGGATAGAAGGTGAGTATCTGTTTCATTTTGGGGGATTTTTGGCTGGTGCTAACGGATTCTGCAGCAGTGGAATCCGTTAGCACCAAGTCCAGGCTGTGGTTAATTTTTTGCTAACCGCAGCCGCACCGTCATCAGCGCTAGCGTTTAGTATTACAAAGTCCTGACTAACACTTTGCGCTCCCTATACTTAACATGGGGAGTGCATAGTACAGTAACCTCACGCAGTACAGCGCAAGATTCCAAACGGGTTTCTTAGGGCCACCAGGGCTAACGTTAAAGCTCATGCAGGTGAGCGCCAACGTTAGCAACAAGAATATAATGTAGCCCGTAGAGTTTTGATGCAGACACCGTTTCAATTTTTTTTCATTTTAGTAAACTAAATGCTCCATGTTGTCACATTATGGGCTTTATTCCCCAGTCAACGCTAACTGTAGCGTTCGAGTGAGTAATCCTTAACGCCAGGATACTAAACGTAAGCGACACACTCAAGAGTGCAAAAACACCAGTGCTGGTTTTAAATATAGTAGTGAAATAAAATCACACCAGTGCAAGTGGCTTGTCTCAATGATCCTGAGGAGTATTAAAAACTGTAATGTAAAATAATATATACCGAATATACTCGCGTATAAGCCGAGTTTTTTTACTCAGATTTTGTGTCAAAAAAACGCGATTCGGCTTATACGCGAGTCAACAGCGTGAGTCCGTCCGTGTTAAAGGGGATGCGGCTGTGTGCAGGCGCAGCCGGTCACGTGGTCCGGCTAATCAGGTGGTACTGAGTCTCTGTACCACCTGACTGGCCGGACCGCGTGACCTGCGCACGCACGCAGCCGCATCCCCTTCAACACGGACGGACTCACGCTGTTCAGGACCGGGCAGGCACTCCTGCTGCCCGGCATCTGGGCCCCCTCAACCCCTGCTGGATCCGGAGCTGGGGCAAGTATCCATGTGAGAGCTGGCTGCCGCTGGGGCAATATCCAGGTGAGAGCTGGGGCAATATCCATGTGAGAGCAAGGGCAATATCCATGTGAGAGCAAGGGCAATATCCAGTTTTTTACAGTTTACTGTTTTTATTTGAAATAAATATTGAAAAACATTTAACCTACTGATGCCTAATTAGTATTTTTTTTTTGGTATCCATTTTTATTTTTGAAATTTACCAGTGGCTGCTGCATTTCCCACTTAGGCTTATACGCGAGTCAATAAGTTTTCACAGGTTTTTTGGGATAAAGTAGGGGGGTCGGCTTATACCCGAGTATATACGGTATATATATGTATATTTGAGCATTTATAGAATTATATATTATATATACAGTGCTTTATTTCTGGAAAAATAGGTGGGGATACTCTCATGCTCAGGGAAAAACTGATTATTATGACGATTTTTGGTGTCCTAATAAATACTTCTTTATTCACACTGGATATATTGCCCCCAGCAGCTCACACATGGATATATATCGCCACCCCAGCTCACACATAGATATATCTATCGCCACCCCCAGCTCACACATGGATATATATGTTGAAAACCCCCAGCTCACACATGGATATATATGTTGAAAACCCCAAGCTCACACATGGATATATATGTTGAAAACCCCCAGCTCACACATGGATATATATGTTGAAAACCCCCAGCTCACACATGGATATATATATTGCCACCCCCAGCTCACACATGGATATATATTGCCACCCCAGCTCACACATGGATATATATTGCCACCCCCAGCTCACACATGGGTATATATTGCCACCCCCAGCTCACACATGGATATATATTGCCACCCCCAGCTCACACATGGATATATATTGCCACCCCCAGCTCACACATGGATATATATTGCCACCCCCAGCTCACACATGGATATATATTGCCACCCCAGCTCACCTCTCCTCTGCCAGCGCCTCCTGCAAAATGTTGCCGGCCGCAGCATACTTCCTACTAGCGGACGCCTCGTGCTTCCTGTGACCGGCTGGCTTGAAACTCTGCCGCTCATGTGGGTTCCACTAGCCAGCCGCTAGCGAGATCACGGCTGGCTGGTGGAACCCACGTGAGCGGCAGAGTTTCAAGCTGGCCGCCGCTAGTAGGAAGGGCCTCGCAGAGGAGAGGTCGGCGCATTGCGGTGGCCCGGGTGGATCACGCGGATCAGTAAGAGGTGCCGTTACGGCGTACCGGCTCAAAAAAAATAAATAAAATATATATATTTTTAATTTATTTATTTTACATTACAGTTTTTAAATACTCATCAGGATCATTGAGACAAGCATCTCAATATGGCCCTGTTTTGGATACGTCACATTCTACCCAAGTTTGTAATGTGTGCTGTTTTTGGTCACCTGTCTTATTTCTTCTGCATTCTATTTTATATACTTCATTGTATAGGTGTTGAGGCATCTCAAACGTCTGTCTTAAGAGGAATGGATGTTTTTGGAAACAGATCTTCCCCTCCCCGCTTTTTGTATGTATCTTTAGGTTTTACAAATAGTGTTTTGTGGTAATATCTGTGCTAATTTCTGAGGAGCATGTTATTTGTGATATTGCTGGATTGGTCAATCCTGATTTCTTTTTAAAGTTTTGTGTAGCAAAGAAATGCCAAAAATGAAGTAAAAATAAACCAAAACGACAATGGCCTAAGCATTAAAGTTACTGAATACCTGTGCTTCTGCCTCTTCCTCACTTTTTGAATCGCTGTCATCTGAGCTGTCATTGGTAGGCTGCTGAATTGGTAATGGATCCTTTGCTGGAGTTCGTGTCAACAGTTTTACAGCTTTAGAAGAGATCATGGCTATTGATTTGGATGCTTGTGCAGGCGTCAAAACCGTCTGTTAAGAGATCAAAATATACAACAGTAAAATTTCATTAAAGGCAAAACAAGATACATTGTTGAGAATGAAAACAATGCAGAGCAATCCACGTGCTTTTAACATGTAATCTACTAAACTAGAACTACCAGAAGTCTGAATTCTAAGTCATGTACTCGGAGGCTCCTATTTGCATTTCTCCCTTTATTGCAATCACAGCAGCAAAGGGTTAACTTTGAAAAATGTAACAGAAAAAAACCAACAACCCCTCCCCAGCCTGGGGAGGCCCTCCCATAGTCCAGGTCCCGCCCCAATCCCATGTTCAAGTCAGCACTCTGGGATCTTCCACTTCCTCTTCCTTTGCTGCTCTCGCAGCGGCAACATCGTGGACCAGATAAGTATACCGGCGCTCGCGCTGAAAAGCTTATCTGTCCCTTGTTTCCATTCTACAACGTTTTTATTTTATTTCAACCTTACTATTTAACCTTTACTGTTCTGGATCCCTGCTCCCGGTCATAGCCGCGGATCGTTTCTTTCATCCCCTCCGGCGGCGGGCCATTACCCGCTGTCGGGGGTGGTCTTTGCTTTACTTTAACAGCTGTTGTCTCTCGCGCTGCCGGTCACCGCTCGCTCAGACCCAGCTCCGATCGCACGAGTTCGCTAAGCTCCCCGCTAAGCTCCCCGCTAAGCTCCCCGCTAAGCTCCCCGCTAAGCTCCCCGCTAAGCTCCCCGCTAAGCTCCCCGCTCGCGCGCGGCCTCCACCCGGACCTTGACTCCACCCCTTCACATGGCCGAATCTCACGCGATTCCCGGCCGCCATCTTGGGGAATTTTTTCTGCGCGCATTCACTGCCCTCACAAGCTCCACGCAGTTTACAGCTCTCCTCCGACTCCAGACACCAGGTCTCTCAAAAATAAGCGCATCCAGCCCCACCTCGGTCTGACAATGTCTCAGAATCCAGCTCTGTGCGCACACGCTCTGTGGATAAAAAATCTCACAAACGAATTTCAAGAACGGAGATGCGTCTCCAACGGCTGGAAGCTTCCATCCAGGCCTCCATGTCCACAGCTGTCCATTCTGCTGTCTCCTCACTGTCTGACACATGGGAGAGATCACTGTCAGCGATGCTGCAAGTGCAGGTACCTGCCACCCCTGATAGACAGCCTTCCCCTACCCGGTCTCAAGGCTCCAGACGCAGTTCTGCGCAAGGCCCCTCTAATGAGACGGAGCCTGATCCCCTGGGGGACGATTACGTGCCGTCTAAGGACGCGCACGCTGCAACAAGCAGCCGCGGGGATGGCAGCCTCACCTCACTGCCAGGTCCCAGTACCCAGTTGGTCCCTCGTAAGAGAGCCCTCGACCGCGGGGCCCCTCGAGCGGTCACCTCCAAAAGACAACACCAGGCGACACCTGCGCTGACCGAGTATTCGGACACGGATGAATACGAGGATCCGATGACTGATGAGGACGAGGTCCTGGAGATCCACGCTCCAGAGGATCACGCCCTCATGGCCGCAGTGGTTCATGCCAGAGCTGTCCGTTCCAACAGCTCGGTCATCCGTGACCCACAGGGCAACCCACTGTTCGAGCCAGAGGACCTCAAACATCCTAGGTCCACAGCCCGGTGTCCCGCTGCGTATGTCGAGCAATGGGTTGATGCCCATATGCGCCGGCCACTCGAGAAAGTGGACCGTGCGAGACTAAGGGCGGAATGCCCTAGACCCACCACCACGGGTAAAACGTGCCTGACCCCAGTAGTGGACAAGAGTTTCCAAAAGTACACCGGCAGGCGCGGTTGGTCAGCCAAAAAAGGCATTGACAGTGTCCTGAAAAGTTGCCAGGACAAAGTGCTAGACGTTGCAGGCCCTATGGTCCGCATATTTGAGTTGGTGGAGGAGGCCAAGACCCAAGATCTCTTCTTGGACCCCAAACAAGTGGGCGAGTGGCTGCAGCGTGCGTTTTGCCTCCTGGGGAACGCCAACGCCGCTATCTCTGCTGAACGCAGGAAAAGTATTTTATTAAAAGTTGACTCCGGTCTGGTTGACCTGGCCACCACTGATTTGGGCGCAAAGGCCCAGGGCATGCTCTTTGGCAAACCTTTCTTAAAAGATATGGGCGAATACACCCCGGCTTTCCAGTCCATTGACAAGTCTGAGTCAACCATGAAACGCATCTTCGCGAACAAGAAGCGAGTTTTTGGTAGAGCCGGCAGCTATAGGGGTCACGCTGCCGGCCGAGCGGGCTATAACACCTCCCGCAACGCTCAAGGCCCCGCTGCTGCAAACACCTCCTCTAGCAACACCGGTTCCGCTGGTCCGGTCCAGTACACGAGAGCCGGTCCCTGGCGTGGCAGAGGTTACCGTGGCGGCAGAGGTTCCTCCTACTACCGACGAGGAGCAGGTATGTCCTTACCAAATTATTCCTTGTTCCCAAGTGCAGGTGGGGGGCCGCCTCCGTCTTTTTTCCTGCGCTTGGCGACGCATATCATCGGACCCGTGGGTCCTTCAGGTAGTCTCGGGGCTCCTCCTAGAGTTCGTATCCCCCCCTGTACAAGACTCCCTCCCATTGCCCCTTCGTTTTGCGCAAAACCAGATGAATCTGGTTCAAGAGGAAATACACGCGCTCCACGAGAAAGGCGCTATAGAGCTCGCGTCCCCCGCTCCACCTGGGTTCCTCAGCACCCTTTTTCTCGTAGCGAAAAAAGGGGGCGGCAGGCGTCCCGTTATCAACCTCCGGTCCTTGAACGAGTGGGTGGTCTACCACCACTTCAAGATGGAGGGCATCCACACCCTCAGGGATTCTCTATCCCAAAACGATTGGATGGTCAAGCTCGATCTAAAGGACGCCTACCTTTCAGTCCCGATCGACCAGGCGCATTGCGACTTCCTTAAGTTCGCGTGGGGCCCTCACACCTGGCGGTTTACATGCCTACCCTTTGGCCTGTCGTCCGCCCCGTGGTGCTTCACCAAACTGCTAAAACCGGTGGTACACCACCTACGCGCCCGGGGGGTGCAGTTAATCATCTACCTAGACGACATACTTTTGATGTCCCCCTCCCGCGGGTCCCTATTACTACAGCTCTCCTGGACGATAACCCTCCTCCAGGATCTAGGGTTCCTAATAAACGAGGAAAAATCTATCCTAGTTCCCTCGCGCCACCTGGAGTTCCTGGGATTCCTGGTGGATTCAGCTCAAATGTCATTACGCCTGTCAAACCCCAAAGTAGTTTCCATAAAAAAGGAGATTCGATCTCTCCTGCGAGTGGACTTTTGCTCCCTACGCTCTCTGGCCCGTATGGTCGGACTCCTGGCAGCGGCAAGACTAGCTATTCCCCCGGGTCCGCTTCACTACAGGGCCCTCCAGTTCTTAAAGGCCCGTTCTCTCTGGTCCGGTCTACGCAGACAGCATCAGCCTCACTCCGGACGCGGTGGTAGATCTCCGATGGTGGCTCCTCAACATTGTTCGCTGGAACGGGAAGCCGATCCGTTCGCCACCTCCCTTCATGGTAGTGGACTCCGATGCCAGCAAGACCGGTTGGGGTGCCCGCTGCGGCTCAGAAGAGACGGGCGGTCGCTGGTCACGAGAAGAAGCAGATTACCACATCAATGCTTTAGAACTCCTGGCCGGTCTGTTCGCCCTCCAGTGCTTCACGAAGCAACGTCAGCCGGACAGCATTCTTCTAAGAATGGACAACGTGTCCGCAGTACGGTACGTCAACGGACTTGGAGGCCCACGATCACCGAGACTGACATTCCTCGCCCACAGGTTTTGGGAGTTCTGCTTCCGCAGGAACATGACTGTACAGGCCCAGTTCCTCCCCGGCCTCCTGAATCAAGTGGCAGATTGGAACTCGAGACACCTCTCGGACTCCGGAGACTGGCGGCTTCATCCATCCGTTTTCTCCGCGCTTTCCGACACCTGGGGTCCGTTCGACATAGGCCTCTTCGCCTCCCGCCTCAACACCCACCTCCCGGTGTTCTTCAGTTGGCGCCCGGATCCGGAAGCCCTGGCGACAGACGCCTTCCTGCAAACGTGGTCGGCTGTCCGTCCGTACGGGTTTCCCCCGTTTTCCATGATTGCCCGCTGTCTCCTTCATGTTCGACGCCATCAGGTTCAGATGGTCCTCATCACCCCGTATTGGACGTCGCAGTCATGGTTCCCCACCCTGCTCAGCATGGTGATGGACGCTCCGCGATTACTCCCGCTATCCCGGACTCTCCTCCTGGATCCGTCAGACCAGTCACACCCGTTGATCCTGGCGGACAGACTGCAGCTATTGGTATGGTTGATCTCTGGCAACCCCACAGACCCACAGGCGTTTCGGACCGCACTGCAGACCTCCTCCTCCAATCCTGGGCTCCCGGAACCCGATCTTCTTACCGCGCAGCCTGGGACAAATGGACTGCTTGGTGTATGGGGAGGGGTTGGGATCCCTTTACGGCCCCTCTGAATGTGGTCCTAGACTTTCTCACCGTCCAGTTCGATGAGGGGAAGGCCTACCGGACGGTCAACGTAACCCGTTCGGCCTTGTCGGCTGGCCATGCGGGCCTTTCGGGGGTTCCTATTGGGAACCACCCGTTGGTTTGTCGTCTTTTACGCGGCATGCGTCTTACTAGACCACCCGCTCCCAGCTACACATCCGCTTGGGATGTTAATCTAGTGCTGTCCCTCTTGTGCTCCTGGCAAGATAATGACCTCTTATCCCTCAGGGCTTTTCCGCCAAATTGATCATGCTGTTCTGTTTAGTCGCTTGTAAGCGCGTCAGTGATGTTCGCGCTCTGGATTTTGGGGCTCGATCTTTTGTACCCGAAGGCGTACGTTTTCGTATCTCACAACGCACAAAGACTTCACTGACTTTTGTCCTTTTTCCCGCTTTTCCTGCCGAACCCCTTTTGTGTCCAGTACGATGCCTACGGACCTACGAGTCCCGTACTGCCCCCTTCCGTTCCCTACCAGACTCGCCCCTGTTTTTATCTTTTTGTCCTCCCCACCGACCGGTGGTTTCTGCTAATCTTGCACGCTGGCTGCGCTGGCTTATGGAGTTGGCAGGAGTCGACGTCACCTGCTTTGGGGCTCATTCAGTACGTAGTGCTGTGGCCTCCAGGGCAGTGTCGGTGGGCTGTCGCATTGAGGATATAATGCGAGCGGCCGATTGGTCTAGGGAATCCACTTTCCGCACATTTTATTTTAAACCTATTGCGGCAATGTCGGATGCGGTCTTAGGACGGCGTTAAACTTGCAAATAGGAGCCTCCGAGTACATGACTTAGAATTCATAAATTTTCCTATTAACATGACGGAAAGTTTAAATTCTAATAATGACTCGGAGGCGAGTATTTCCCACCCTTCCCTCCCTGTTCCTGTCCTGTCCTGCACACACCCGCATATGAGGTTTACATTCACGAATGTTATTAAACTTCACACTGTTCATGAGTAGTGTCTTTTATTCACACATTTAGCGCTGCTGTCAGTGTGTCTGTTTGAATGGGTGTCTGTTTATGGACGTGCCATGTTGGTGTATACACCCTGTTACGGCTCCGCCTCTAACTTCCATTCCGTGTCCCTTACGGTTTTTCAGCGTCCTAAATGGATTTACATCTGCTGGATATGCCTGATATCTTCGGATCCGTTTCCGTTAGTTGTTGAAGCTGGTCCGTTCTAGTTGGCTTTGTTGCCTTGTCGCAGGCTCGGAAGAGGAAGATCCCAGAGTGCTGACTTGAACATGGGATTGGGGCGGGACCTGGACTATGGGAGGGCCTCCCCAGGCTGGGGAGGGGTTGTTGGTTTTTTTCTGTGTGTTACATTTTTCAAAGTTAACCCTTTGCTGCTGTGATTGCAATAAAGGGAGAAATGCAAATACTCGCCTCCGAGTCATTATTAGAATTTAAACTTTCCGTCATGTGAATAGGAAAATTTATGAATTATCCTGATCACTCTTAGCTTTTGTTGTAACTGCATTGGCAAAAGGTATCCACTGCCCTGAAATCTGTTGATATCGCTTTCTAAATTTTTAGCTGTTAGGTTGAAAAAGAGTTGTATAAAGATGGTAGACGATCGTTAGAAGAATTCCCAAATGAGCCAAGAGAGCTCAGAGGTCGGAACAAACCCTTCCCCATATTTACGTAGGAGCAAAAGAAAGCAGCTGCGAAGATCAACTCTAGCACTGCTCCAAAGCCATCCCAGGAAGGGCTGCTGAAGGAAAAGCCAGTATGGACAAATAATCTTCTTGAAACATTTCCAAGATACCTGGGCTTGTTCCTGTTCTTCCTCACTGTCGCTGTCCTCTGAGCTGTCATCGGCAACCTGTTGCATGGGTAATGGAGCCTTTGCAGGAGCTGGGGTCACTGGTTGCTTTGCAGGTTTAGCAGACGTAATGGCCTTTGCTTTAGGGGTTTGGGGAGTTGCCACAACCTTCTGTTCAAAATAAAAAAATAATCTAAGTTCAAGTGAAAACAATATTCAGTATATAGTCAGTATGCAAACCACTGTGGCTAGAATGTAATTAACACCTCGTGAGCTGGTGCCACAGCACAGTTTCATGTGACTGCCCTTTAGTGATAAAAGGAACAAATGAACATGAAAAGGAAACTTTGCAAAGTTTCCGGTACTTAACGACTTGGGCATATATATTCTTAAACCTAGAACTAGGATTGGCTATGGACATAATGCAAGCTGGCATACATGAATATGAAGGAAAACTCAAAGGGCCCTATTACACTCCTCGCGCACAATTTTGTGTGTGCACAAAAACGCATTAACGTAAGGGGAAAAACCCTTTGCGCTGAACGTCGTATTACGACGTTCGCGCACAAAATGCGCGTTAACGTCTAACGCGAGTTACCCTGCGTGAACCCTGCATGAGCGCAAGTTCGTGTGCGCATCCCATACTTAACTTTGTGAGCGCAAATGTGTTTGTAATACCATCCGCGTACCAGTGCACAATCGATGCACAAATCTTTACGAATGACATTTACGCGCATAATTATAACGTCTTTTAAAAGCTATTGGTAACGGTAACTGGTTGTCGTCCTTCTTGCTCACAGGTTTTTTTTTTAAAAAAAAACCTGCAGGTGCCTCATAGCTTCACCTACGTAATGTATCTGATTAAATGGCAAATTAGTTTGCTAGTAGGAGCAGGGTGAAAAGGGGCGAAGCATGGTACCCATGTGCAATTTTTCAGTTTCTATGAATCTGGGGTTATCAGATGGTCTATCCACAGGAACAGCCACAACCAAACCTACGTATGTCAAATGGAATCACGCAAGCCCAAAGACACATGGGCAAGAATTACCAAATGGTATTTTATATACCACAAGTACAAAATAAAAACTCCAAGCATGCGACCTTCAGGGCTATATAAATCATGTAATAATTGTGCAGTTTCCACAACCCACAGGTCAAGGAAAGTCAATATAATCTGGCCCATGGACAGGTACCATGTTCTCCACTGGGTTGTTACTAGAGTGGACCACTGAATAGGTAGGATGAGAAGAGAATTACATGGCCTAGTAGGGAAGCAGTCGCTCATATTTGAGAAGGAGGAGCTGGTAGAGGGGGTTTATTCTTTAAAAAACATTTTTTAAAGAAGGGTACGTCTTGTTCTGAGTTTTCAAGGAGATAAAAACCCTTTTGCACACACTGCTTCTTAAAATTTAAGAAAAAGCCAGTAAGCCAACATGGACAAAGAAATTTCCTATGGCGTTTCTAAAATACCTGGGCTTCTTGTTCTTCCTCACTGTCGCTGTCCCCTGAGCTGTCATCGGCTGCCTGCTGCATGGGTAATGGAGTCACTGGTTGCTTTGCAGGTTTAGCAGATGTAATGGCCTTTGCTTTAGGGGCTTGGGGAGTTGCCACAACCTTCTGTTCAAAAAAAAATAATAATCCAAGTTCAAGCGAAACCAGTATTCAGTATATATAGTCAGTATGCAAACCACTGTGGCTAGAATGTAATTAACACCTTATAAACTGGTGCCACAGCACAGTTTCATACGATTGCCCTTAAGTGAAAAAAAAAAAGGAACAAACAAATCTAAAATAAAATAGAAACATAAAATAGGAAAACTATGCCAAGTTTACGGTACTTAATAACTTGGGTATATATACTCTTAAACTTAGAACTAGGATTGGCTATGGACATAATGCAAGCCGGCATACATGAATATGAAGGAAAACTAAGTATTTCTTCCACCGAAGAAGAAAAAAACACAAACATTCCAGAAATATAAACATGGTAGAAGGCTGCTTGTCGTCCTTCTTGCTCACAGGTTTTGTCAAAAAGCCTGCGAGTGCCTTATGACTTCACCTACATAACGTATCTGATTAAATAGAAAATTACAGTTTGCTAGCGGGAGCAGGTTGAAAAAGAGGGAACCTAGTACCCATATGCAATTTTGCAGAGTTTCTATGTTGTAACTCGCCTCCTGCAGAATACGAGTGAGCCCAAAGACACATGGGCAAGAATTACCAAATGGCATTCTGTATATCACAACTACAAAACAAAAACCTCAAGCATGCGACCTTCAGGGTCAGATAAATCATGTAATAATTGTGCAGTTTTTCAGATTGACTTTAGAGATTACTCTGCCTCAAAGGACACTCACTGAGGAAGCCTGTATGGCGAAAACGCATTCTGGTGATCCTTTTAAAGCTTTTGTATTATTTTATACCAAAAAATTTTTTTTTATTCCTGCCACATGGCTTTGTTAATTTAAATAAAAAAAGTCTATATCTGTTATACATGTCTTGCTGCCTGGTCTTTTTCATCGATATACATTTTTTCCTGAGCCCACTTATCTGTCCTTCCCACCCTGGAATCTGGATTACATCGCGGAACAAAGGAAAAGAGAACAAATCAACTAAATAGAAGTATTCCAATCTTACAGTACTTCCATCCTCTGCGTGAATTATTCAGTATATATCACATTTTCTCTTGTAAACCCAGGACATACTTGAAAACGAGAGAAATCTGAATGTATCCTTCCTGGTAAAATACTTTATAAATAAATTCCTCGTCATAAACAATTAGGCCCCCATTACATTCTTCATGCAGTGCGCTTTGTGTGCGCAAATGCGCATTTGCACGAGGGGCAAAACCCTTTGCGCTGAACGTCGTATTACAACATTCGCGCAAAAGATGCGTGTTATCGTTTAACGCGTATGGACCTGCGCGAGCGTGATGAACTGTGCGTGTCCTATACTTAAAGGGATACTCTAGGCAACTTGACCACCTAAGCTTTTTTTAGGGGGTCATGATGCCCTGAGTATGCCCTTGTCTTTCCCCCCTCCCTCCGCTCAGCCGATCGGCTAAAACAGCTGAGAGACGCGAAGGACTTTATTCCGCCGTCCCAGCCGTCAGTCAGCAGAGCGGGATTCATATTTCCCGCTTCTGCCGACTATTGCCGAGTAGGAGACGTCATTGCGCTTTCAGTAGCAGTAGCTGGCAGCAGTGGCTGATTAGTGTTGCGCGCATCCTCTTGCGCGTAACACTAATCAAAGAAGAAGAGGAGGAGGAAGCCTGCTGATTGGAGATTTAGACACAGGTGCGATTATGGAGAGCACCATTATTTTGAAATGGATTCTTAAAGGAGACATGGAACCAGTGTAGAGATTGACAAAGGGATGAGGTGTGCGAGTTTAGGTGGATAAGCCTGGCACAGGTGTTCATTGCAGACTGCAGAGGGAGAATCTGGCCAGATCTCTTAAGGCCAAGGAGAAGGAGGTTACAGTAATCAAGGCAGGAGAGAAGAGCTTGGATGAGCATTTTAGCAGAGTCTTGATTAAGAAAGTGTGGACGCATGTAGCATTAACAGATGTGACCCAGTCGGGATACGGAGATCCGTTCTACTGCTCTTCTATCCAGCTTTTTTGGGATTTAGTTTGAAGACTTGGCTCTTCTGTTCTACATCTTCACATCCCTGCCACTCCTGAATGGGCCATTTTTAAATAACACCCACACACTACAACACGACCCCTTTCCAAACATCACCGGTTTTGTCTTTGCTTGTTAGCAGCTAATTGCAAAAAGGATATATTGTTGTAATAGACCCCCCCCCCTTCTGTATGGTAGGTAATAGAATTTACTCTATTTTTCTGGCTGATTGTAAGGAGGCTTCCTTACATCAGGAGGACAAAGCTAAGATATCCTTTCTTAATTGGTCCCCCTCATAAAAATGCAGAACATCGTTAAAAGACACCTTTATACCCTGGTATGCTCTCCAAAGGTTGAGGGGTACCCCTCCAATCCCATCCACACCCTCTGATCCCACTCTATCTTGCTTTCTGGCCTCCTGCAAACGAGCCAGATGCTGCTGGGTCTTACAATTCCTTGTGGGAACAAACTGAAGTGTCTCCATAAACTTAGATGGAATGACATTTCCCCTTCCCAAGTGGCTTTAGCATAGTTTATTTCTAGTGGTAATTTTGTCGTGCAGGGATGACGTCCTTGGCAGTCAGTACTGGCCACCTCATTGGGTGAGAGCAGACTGATTTGCATATGGAGCATTCATCCCTGTAATGGCACAAGCAAGCTAAAGCCTTGTGAGACCTGAGCGGGTACCCACCGTAGAGCAGGCCACTAGTGCTGCTGCTCGTTCTCAGGATCCTCACCCCCCCCTCTCAATTTTGTCACTTTTACTGATGTCACCATCTAACATTGACGATGTTTGGTTTCCTGCTCATGTATCTTTGTCAAGTACCTGATACAATAAACAAGTAAATAAAAATCTTATATTCTTATCCTTCTGCATACCTTGGAAACTGGCTCCTCCTCACTTTCAGAATCACTGGTCCCTGAGCTGCTATCAACTTGCTGTGGCGTGGGCAAGGCAGACTTTGCTGTACTTTGTGTCATTGGTTGCTTGGTAGTCTTAGAAGATGTGCTCGTCTTTGCCTTGGGCATTAGTGGTGGTACTTGTGGAGTTACTACAACCTGTAAGATAAAATAGCTTAATGGATATTTTTGCTTTTCCAACAAAGTCATGTAAACCCCAACCCAACCAAAACCCAGGTTAAGAGTCAGGTTTAAAGAGATCTTCCACAAATGCACACAAGTATAACAGATTGTGTAAAGCAGGGCTTGACAAAACCCAGCTGCCAGGTCTCCATGGCGACTAAAAATGTTGTCCTGGCGCCCAGGTTTGGATACATATGCCCCCGATCCCTATAGCAGAAGCCAGCACAGAACTGGCTTGCTGGGCGGTATGTGGAAGCTGGCATAATGCACTAACAGCATTCTGTCAGGCACTCTGGCTGGCACCACATTCCAGCGAACAGCTGCTGGCAAAGGTTGTAAGTTGGCCACTCGCTGATCCTCCAGCCGCACTCTTGCAAGAGCTTGGAGTACTCTGTAAGCTCTCGCGAGATCGCTGCCTCGGCGGCGTAACCTTTGCCGGTGGCAACTCGCTGGAATGTGGCACAAGCCAAAAGGAGCCTGGTAGAATGCTGTTCATGCATTGTCAGCCGCCCCGTGGTCTGGAATGCAGAAATGTATATTACATATATATATTACGCAATTGGGTCCAGCACTCCTTCAGACCATTTAACTGCACGGTGCAAAAATTTCCAAAAAACCCCTCTATATTTGTACTTTAGCAGATGCACTCTGGGACTTTAAAAACAAAAAATATATGGACCAAATGTAATTTTTTGAAATTTACAATTTTTATTATGGGTAAAAAAAGTCACGTTGCAACAAATGGAAAAAAGCAGCCTCGCAGGATCACCACAGAAGTCTCACAACATCTCAAAATATAACAAACAGAAAAGGTCATCACATCAATACAGGACAAGAGAAAAAAAAAAAAAATCAAAGAAGTCTGCAGACAGGCAGAAACGTCCTCAATGAGTCTCGAACAGGAATAAAATGCAGTGGAGTTCGGCGAAGAAAAAAATTAAAATAAATAGAAGCAATGGCACCACAATCCAGGCATCACTCAACAAAAAAAAAAAAAAAACAACAAGAAAGCCAAAAATGTCCTCTATAGATGGCTCTGGGAAAGATGGAGTGCCAAAAAAAGGGAAACGAAGAGTGAGAAAGGGCAATCCGAAGGGGACGCATCCATGGGGTGGGATGAGAGGGAAGAGAAAACGAGCATGGAAGGGAAGTCCGCATCAGCCCGTATTATTATCGTCATCATTTATATAGAGCCAACAGTTTCCGCAGCACTTTACAATAATCAAAGGGAACGAGATAAGCGGACATATGATCGAAACAAGAGGTGTAGAGGGCCCTGCTCATAGGAGTTTACAATCTAGAGGAATTGGGGTTGAGGAAGACAAGGGGAATTTAACTAGATAGCAGGATCATGATTGCCAGTGGTTTGGGAATGGTGGGGCCATAGAAGGAGCTTCAATCAGGTGTGAGTCGATCTTATGCAGGGGGATGAGTGGCGTCAGTGATGTGGTATGCTAATCTGAAGAGATGTGTTTTGAGGGATTTCTTGAAGGCCTGAAGATTAGGGGAGAGTTTGATAGGGCGAGGCAAGTCTTTCCACAGGACTTTTGCTGCCCGTGAAAAGTCTTGGAGGTGAGAGATGTCCATGCGGGTGTAGACAGGAGATCGCCTGCTGACCGAAGTTGTCTGGATGGGACGCGCTTGCGGAGTAATGATGAAATGTAGGGAGGAGTTGAGTTGAGCAATTTGAAAGGGAGTGTCAGTATTTTAAACTCTATCTTGGAACGTACAGGAAGCCAATGGAGGGACCGGCAGAGGGGGGAGGTATGCGAGGTGCGTCTGGTGAGAAAAATAAGCCTGGCACCTGCATTCATTACAGATTGTAAAGGGGCAATACGGGAGTTGGGGAGGCCAATGAGGAGCGAGTTGCAGTAGTCAAATCGTGAAATGACAAGAGCATGAACCAGCAACTTCGCGGTATCTTGTGTCAGAAAGGGGCTGACACGTATCCCAGAAAATGTGACAAATAGCCTCCCCAGTCTCAGATACTCCGCGAAGAGGGTTTTCGAACAAAGCCTCCAGCCCACCCATCCATTCACTCCAGCAGCACTGTAGGGCCAAAACCCCCAAACACAGCTACCATTGGAGGCCTCCGAACGGAATCCACCGCTGCCGTTCCAGCAACAATGGTCACATCTCGGGACTCGCAGTCAGCCTGCGCATCTCCTTCGAACAGACGTAGGGTCACCCTAATGGCAGAAGATCCAAGATCGGCGTCCCGTCCAGATTGTTGCTCCCAACACAGCACTCCCCAGCAACAGCCGTATGGGTGCCAGCGGAGCCCGGAAACGAGGCGGCCTTAATCTCTCTCACCCGCAGGGTCCTCGTCTCCCAGCAGCTCCCCAGCACAGCTAGCAACCGGTGCCAGACACCTGGTGACACCAGGCCGTCGCCCATCCCCGACAACAGCGTCAGGCAGCTACGGGGGGACGGGGGACGACGACACCCACCATCCAGAGTGGCCGGGAGAAGTGGGCCCACCATCTCCACAGCCCTTATCATGGTCCCGTCCGAGGACGAAGCACTCAAGGCAGCAATACAGTAAGGAGCTGGGTAGTAGGCCACCGGCAACACTCTCCAGCCGAAATCGACAGCTAAATGGTGAGGCTCTGGTCCGGAGGGGGGACCGAACGGGTTCTCTGGACAACACTCCTGATGGCCGGCCACTTAGGGAACTCTGGAAAGCAAAGTCAGTGGGGAAAGTTCTCAAAAGGACCCAAGGAGAGAGGGACAAAGTGGAGCTCCACCAAAACATGACCTCTCCCATCCATGCCCCAGGACCATATGTAATTTTAAATGATTTAATATACGGGTTTTATTTAAAAGACCCAGAGCAGATCTCCTAAAGGTACTAATATATGTATACGTGTAGCAGAGGTCTGATGTGTCTGGATATACTTGTATCTGAAGTCTGGTTGATGTGAAGTCAGGCTGTGCAGTGGGTAAATGGGGTGTCTGGCCATACATTTCATGATCACCATAAACTGGAAAGGTTTTCAGCAAAATAATAATTTACTGGAAATCGGTCACATGACATTAACTAAACGTATCAGTGAGAACCTGGGGGGGGGGGAAAGATATTGGTACTTACAACGATACAGTTTTTTAGGCCGGGGGCACACCATGGGTTTTCTTTAACCCACTAGCATGCGTTAGCATTTTCTTTAACGCACTGCCACCCCCGACGCCCACCTGCCCCCCTCTACAAGGCTGCAAAGTGCGATCCTCCAATGGAAGATCACACTTTGCAGCCCCGACGACGCGCATCCTAGTGCATCGACAGTGATGATCTCTAGGTGCACGCATGCTACGCACGCACTAAGTGCACGCACGCAAGCATGTGACCGGCTCCGTCCACAGCATAACAACGCTGCGCCGGTAACACGCGCTAGTGCGCACAAGAAGACGCCTAGTGTGCCCCCGGCCTTAAAGGGCATCTTAGTTGTTGAAAGTAAAGTTTTGTTAGTCTGAAGAAAAACGGGCTCTAGCATTTGTAGCTGGCTCCTAGATTCAAAGCAAATTTGTCAAGCCCTGTTTGAACTGAAAACATTTGTATGGATACTACAAAATACCTTATGATCGGTCTCCTCCTCCATGGAGTCACTGTCTTCTGAGCTATCATTTGCAAGCTGCAACATGGGCAAAGGAGCCTTTGCTGGTGCCAGTGTTTGCTTGACAGCTGCAGAAGATTTTCTGGTCTTTGTCTTTGATGCTGCAAGAGGTTCTGCAACCTTCTGATAACACCACAAAATCAGGAAAAACTCAACTTGAATATTTTTGCGTAGTACTAGTGAGTGACCATTATACAGGGAAGCAACTGCAGAAAAAATATATTTTTACACTTCCACTGCATAAACAAATAATATTATTATTATTACATAGTCAAATACCCACCAACTATTGTAATAAAAATGCATGTTTCCCTTGATTTTGACAAACATCCATACTGTTTGGGCAAGCATGAAAAACACTTTTTAAAACTTTGCAAAGAAAACTGAAAATACCTGGTCTTCTTTCTCCTTGTTGCTATCAGAATCATTTTCTTCAGGGACGTCTTTAAGCACAGACAAAGGAATCTTTACAGTTACCGGCTGCTTAGTGCCTTTAGAAGATAAACTGGGTGTCGTCCTTTGAGCTGCAGCAGCATTCTGTCAACAGAATATGGAACTAATTAAGATCCAGATTGAATTTATATAGATCACTCATTAGGTGAAGGATGTAGCCTTTAAAAATTTTGGAAGAAAATTTAAGAATAGTGCAGTGATAACAAAGCCCAGAGCTTGTAACTGGGAAAATTCCAACTGCTCACAAATGTCAGAAAGAATATAAAAGCTTACATCAGAGATGAAGGAAAAGGGGTAAGGGGGTAAGAATTATCACAAATCTTTGTCTTACAATGTCAAAATATGCTGCCAGCACATGTTTACTATGGAGAATCACAGCCAACTCAGCCATACCAAGAGAACAGGCAGAGGAAAAACTGGTGTTTGTGCCACTTGCACCATATAAGCTTCAGAAAGCAGCCAAATCTCACATCTCCTTATGGCGAAGTTAAAAGACCACAGTTACAATCTAAAACACTTGTGGAGGCATATAAAGGGATTTTAACCCCTCCACTACCGATAGAGATTTCAGGCTTCAAAAGGCACCATCTGGTGCCCTGATATTGAGATATCTTGATCTGTAGCCCAAAAGCAAATAACATTTGTTTGCTGCAAACAAATTTCAATTGCTTTTGGGCTGCAGAAGTTACCCGCTATGTTTTAGCCCTGTGGGCATGATGCCCAAAGAGTTTAAACTGTAAAATCAGCTGATGAAAGCTCTGAAATACCAGGCTTTCAGCAGCTGTCAGAAGCAGTCAGCAGCCGATGCAGGTGTGGGAGGGAAAAACAAAACACCACCAAACCTGCTCAAACCTCTGTAGCTCAATTTGGCACCATCTACAGGCCAAATAGGTTATTTATAGTGATAAATGTATCGTGGGTTGTCCTGTGCCCACATGCAAAATGCTCCCCTCGCCGCCAGTATCCCGTAGGAGTACTGGTTCTGGCACAAACCCACTCAAAACAGGAGATCCTCACAGGGTGAAAAATCAAATGGGACTGCCTTTATTTACATTTTACAATTGGGTAAAAAACACACACACACACGGTATAAGACAATGGAAACACGCCCAGTATTGAAACACAGGATCAGGGAGTAGTGCAGGGATCCGGTTAAAGCTAGTTGCTGGGGGAAGGGGGAGGGGTTGATGGAAGCAAGCAAAAACAAAGTAATCCTTTACTCACAAATACACATAGGAAAAACAGTAAAGTACCCTAGGCGACTCCACAATAAATACATAAGGGAACATTACTATAAACACAGACATCACGGAATAGAGTACAGAAAACAAACACCCTGCATCTACAATTGTAGATACAGGTTGACTTTGACAAAGGAAAGGGCAAGGAAACAATATGAAACTTCAGGCCCACACCTCTCAAATACATTTCTAGGCCCATGTACCCCAATCCAAAGTGACACAAGTCACAATAACTATTAACGTACAATTAATTAAAAATTATTTTACAAAAGAAAATAAAAAAATGTGTTTACTTTTTTTGGAAAAATCACTTGGTAGTGAAGGGGTTAAAGGACGCTGTCAGTTTGATCATGATCCCGACCGAGCCGGGAGGGTACATTTAGAGTACTTAAGAGAACTGTTAAAATTGTATAGGTTGGGTTGCATATTACTATTTTGGCTACATAAAACAAATCTACATCAGGTTGTAAAAAAGCAAAGCGTTAATACTGCTATTCAGACTTGTAGACTTTTTTAAAACACTGTTTGCAGTTTCTATTTAAAGGTCTACACACTGTAATGACTCCAATTCCACTGATATGACAAGTCAAACTATTTTTCATACAAAGTTATCACTAAGGATGCAGAGTAATAACATCTCACCGGAGTCTCAATGTCTGTTGAATCGCTGTCAGAAGTGTCACCTGCTTCTGTTTTCACAGCATCTTTTGTTTGGTGTGCCATTATTCCATTTGATGGCCCTTTAATCTGGGATTTCTTGCCAGCAGCGATGTCTGGGATACACCTAACATCATTACTCTGCAAGAAAACAGCCCAAACATAAGAAGTTTGTTGCTTAAAACCAAATACAGCTCTTAAAAAAGGGACACTCCAAGCACCTCAACCTTTCCACTTTAGTACAAAATGGGTCCCACGATAAAAATACAAAAAAATTTTTTTTTTTAAAAAATTGCAAATACAGAGATTCAGGAATCCTCCTTCAAAAGAGAATACTTCCACCAGTGCATCCTCCAGGGCTTCCATAGACCAAACTGGTCTGGTAACTTCTGCGGGCCCTGCAGCGGACATCAAACACTTTATGGTACATAAAAAGGTACCACGAATCAATTTCTTTTCAGCGGGTATAGTTTTGTGCAGAAATAATTTTTTGTAATTAAGTATAAAGATTGCCGAATTGAAAAAAAATAGAGTCAATGTGATCCAAAAGGGGTAATAGTATATAGTATACTTTCTTTATATAGCGCCGACACACTCCAAAGTGCTGAATCATAGGTTCAATATAGACAATAGTACAATTCTTTGAGACAGGGCAAAGTTTGACAAACCATCACTGGAGGAATTGAGGGTCTTACTCCCATGGGAACTTACAAAGTTAACACAAAGCAGATTGTAATGACCCTGTAACTGCAAAATCTAAAAGGGTGTTCTGTTCTACTGATTCTTGACCTCTCAGCTGCCTTTAATACAGCTGACCATGAACTCCTTTAAACTCTCCGTGACATAAACTTCAAGTTACTGCTCTTTCATGGTTCTCTTCCCATCTCTCCCGATGATTGTTCAGTGTTTGTTTTCTGGCAGTACCTCCTACCTGCAGCCTGTCTGTTGGGGTGCCCAAAGGTTCAGTACTTGGCCCTCTTTCGATCTACACTGCCTCTAAGCAAACTGATCAGCTCTATTGGATTACATTGGACACCTATATGCGGATGACACTCATATGCCTTTCCTCCATTGATCGCTCTCCTGGATCATGTCACTGAATGTCTCTCCATCTCTAAATGGATGTCTCCACGTTTCCCTAAATTCAATCTTGCCAAAACTGAAATTCACCTCATTCCTCCCTCCAAGAAGAACTCCGCCTATCTCTCTTCGCATAAATTGAAAACTCACTAGCCTGGTTCCTCAAGTTCGATGCCATGGTGTCACTTTCGATTCAAAGCCAACATTTTCTCCCCACGTCCAGACAGTGACCAAATACGGTTATTATCAACTCAAAAACATTACCCACATCTGGCCCTTTCTGATGCAAGATACTGCAAAAGGTGCTGGTTTGTGCGCCTATATATCACGGCTTTGATACTGTAACTTGCTCCTTATTAGCCTCCCAACGCCTGCACTTCCACTTTGCAATCTAATGGATGCAGCTGCCAGGCTTATTGCTCTCATCCAACGCTCCTCTCATACCTCTCCCTCCATTGGATTTCTGTACATTTCAGGATACAGTTTAGAATACTGACGCTCACATTTAAAACCCTCAAAAGCAACCCTTCCTTACATGATTTACTACGCAAGCACAGCCCCAAGGCTGGGATCAGACGAACGAACAAACGCACTTTATAAGGATGAGATTGTGGTTACATTGTATCAGTTAGTTTTGACTTATGTTGAGAAAAGGAAAAAAAAAAAAAAAAAAAAAGCTGTATGCAGGGTTTTCTCTACATCCGTGTAGCTTTTTCACGTTGATGCCATTTTGGCATCCGTTGCGACATGCGTTGCCCGCGCGTGAAAAAGTGCGCACGTGATTTGTGTGCTGTTCTCAGCTGTCCATTGTAGCTTTTGAAAGAAGACAGTAAACAGTTCGGTCAGACGGACGCAAAAATTGCGCTCGTTTGACTCCAGCCTTATAGACCGCTCCGCCTGTCCTGTCTACACCCGCACTGCCATCTCGCCTCCAAGACTTCAAGGGAAGCTCTGGCTCTGTGGATTGATTTACCCCACCCTATCAAACTCTCCCTTAATCTTCAGGCTTTCAAGCAATCCTTAAAACTCATCACTTCAGACTAGCGTAACATATTACTGATGCAACCCATCCTTCTCACCTATGTACACATCATGATTGAGGCTGCTTCCATTGCCCCCACATTCCTGAACCACTGACACTAGTGATCTTGACAAGCAATAAATCTCACCTTCCTCTACCTCAATCCCTCTAGGTTGTAAGCTCCTATGAGTAGGGCCCACTACACCTCTTGTCTTCCATCCTGTGCTTGTTTGTATCTTGTTCCCTTTGGTTATTGTAAAACACTTCGGAAACTGTTGGCACAACATAAATGAGGATGATAATAATGTCCACGATCCGAAGATCCTACAGAATGGACAACACTGCATGATGCGGTATTAAGTACGCTTAGATTTTACTTTGGCACTCCATTGGGTCTGTAACCGAAGCTCCCTTCAGCTGGTGCCTCTTCACCACCAGTTCCTCTTTCAGTTGGGGTACCTCAAGGCTCTGTTCTGGGTCCCCTACTCTGGAATCCATAGGAAGAGATTAGGTTGAGAGGTAGTATAGATAAATTCTCTCTATGCAGATGACACCCAAATCTACCTTACCTCTCCTGATCGCTCTCCTCCAGTGTTGGACTGTGTTACTGCCTGCCTGTCAGCGGTCTCTGACGTCCCATTTCCTAAAGCTCCACCTATCTAAAACTGAACTTCCCATCTTCCCTCCCTCTAAAACCTCCATTCCTGCGCCCATTTCCCTTCAGGTGAATGGTGCCCCCATTACTTCTACTTCCCAGGCTCATTGCCTCAGGGTCCTCTTTGACTCCAATCTATCCTTTGCTCCTCACATTCAGTCTCTGTCCAAATCTGGCTGCTTACACCTGAAGAGAAAAAAAAATTGCATGCACCCGTCCCTTTCTTAGGCTAAGGTCAGACGAAAGCAGTTTTAACGTGCGTTTAGCCGCACGAAATCACGGCCGTGCTAGCAGCAAATGACGTCCAATGCCGGGGAACATACGACGAACGGCGCACGAAAGTTCGTCCGCGCAACGCAAGTGGCAAACGAACGCATTTTTTCGAGAACGTCAAACCGCTACTACTGACGTACAGAGTGCGCTGCGTCCGCATAGTGGCGTGTTTGCGTGATTGGGAGACGTCAGACGCTGCACACTTCCGGCCAACATAACGTCCAGACGCAAAAAGGGTTTTATTGATGATCCGTACAAAATCACGGACGAAAATGCGCATCGTATGACCGCTATCGCGTATTCCGTGAAAAAAATACGTCCATTCGTTCGAACGCACTTTTTCACGGACAACGTGAAAAATGCGTTCGTCTGACCCTAGCCTTAATCTAGACTCTACTAAAATGCTCATCCAAGCGCTTATCTCCTGCCTTGACTACTGTAACCTCCTTCTCTACGGCCTTAAGAGATCCCAGATTCTGTCTCTTCAGTCTGTAATGAACGCCTGTGTCAGACTCATACACCTTACCTCCTGCACCTCTCACACCTCACCTCTCTGTCAATCTCTAGACTGGCTCCCTGTTTCCTTTAGAATCCAATTCATTATACTGGTGCTCACATACAAAGCTCTCCATAACCACGCCCCTGCCTACATCTCCTTCCTTATTAGCAGGTACATCCCACCCCGACCACTTCACTCTGCCAATGATCTGATGCTAGCAGTTCCTCATACCGGCACCCCCAACTCCCACCTGCAAGACTTCTCTTGAGCTGCCCCCTTTCTATGGAACTCCCTCCCCCACAACATCAGACTCGCCCCTTCTCTTCAAGAAGTCTCTGAAAATGCATTACTTTAGATAAGCCTACCGACTGACTCCATGATCCCCATTGCACATTTCTTGCTCCATCTTCCCATTCAGCTCTCATACAACCCACTACTTCACATACTCTATTCACCCTCACTTAAGATGTCCCCCCCCCCTCTCCCCTCCGATTGTAAGCGCTTGAGCAGGGTCCTCCCTCCTTCTGTTCCGTGTGTGTAATGTGTATGTATATTTGTTATTCTGCTTCTCCCATTGTACAATGCTAAGGAGTTTGTTGGCGCTTTTATAAATACTTGCAACTGTAACTTTGTGTTCTCTCTTTCCATGGCACAGGTCTCAGCCTTCCCTACACTATCAGGGTTATCCAAAGAGATCCGAATTGCTTGAGAAAGGTAACCGAACGCTGAAAATCAGTGTTCGGTTACCTTTCCTGACCATTCGGCTATCCAGAGAACAGGAAATTCGCCAAATCCTGGCGAATTGCCTGAACATACGGTGCCTGTTCGGTGCCTGTTCGAGGGCAGTGAAATCCCCATGAAAAAGCACTTTTTCGGCTATTCAGAGAAACCAAACCAGCAGTGAAAGGTTCCCCTAATGCCCTGCCATTCGGTGGTTTAATTCGGCAAGTTAATTCAGGAGAATCCCATAGACTTCAATGTTAAAAATATTCCCGTTTTAATTCAATATCTAATAAACCGTTCATTATAAAATTCTGCAGCAAAAAGTCTCTTTATTTATAGATTTTTTTAGGATACTTTAAGCATTTTTCTTAATTTTTATTTTTTTTAAAAGTCCGATTTTTTTTTTTTTTTTTTTTTTCAGTTTACTTATTTTTTTTGTAACAGCCCTCTTTATTATCATTCCCTGGACCTCCTGTGAAAATTTCATACATTTTCGCTCAGTAGTTTCTTTGCAAACAGCGTTTCATTTTCCCAGATTCATACAAATGGTTTTGCTAATTTATTCACTGCCTCCTCTACGTCACAGCTGCTTCAGCTCTGTGTGATTCGGCTCCTGTTCAGCTTCTTCGAAGGTTAATCCAGATGTTTTTGCTTGTTTTCAGCGTGCATTCGGTTAGTTTTCGGCAGGTTTTCGGCAGCTTTTCCCTGCAATTCGGGGACCCTGTGGTGTTTGCTGAATACACCGCAGGGTCACCGAAATGCAATCGGCAAAAGGAACCGAATTGAAGAGAACGAAAAGTCACCGAACGTGCGGTGACTTTTCGAATCTCTTTGGATAACCCTGTATATATCTGGCCTCTTAGCCTGTTGGAGAAGTGTGCATGTGGGCTTCCTGCCAAGAGTTTGACCGATTTGGCAACACCAACTCTGTCAGATTGCTTAAAAGAGTTTGTATTAGAATACATACTGGTTATGCTTTAGGAATTGGTTTGCTAAAATAAACTAATTTAAAACAAAGGTTAGTCTGTCTAGCTTTATAGGAAATGGTGTTAATCCCTGGTTGGGCGCTGCTTACACCAATGGGATAATTTTTTATCTCATTGACTGAATTTGGCTCAGTGTACACAAATGGGATCGCATTAATAACAATGGATCAATGCAATGTGAACAGTAATGAATCCTCTCGGACAGTGTTGTATAATGAAAAATAAATAAAGTACAAACTGAACTACAAATTTTGTAATTGAGAAATTGCTTTTATATACAGTGTAGATATTTACGTATATTTATGCAATGTCTTTGAACCCAGACTTACTGGGAATTTGAACAAACGGTTTTGTATGGAACGATGCACAATTGTATACTGCTTATGTGCTGCTGCCACCTTGTGGCTATAGTCAGAATTGCAGTGTATTGATGGCTGTGTAAAAAACAAATCGCTGATGCTTCTTTCTTTCCAATTCAGCGGGTCTTTACCGCATGAAAATGAGCAGAGAAAACATACATAGTGCACACTGTGGTACAAAAATGATTGGATGTATAATCACAACAATTTCCAACTCACGTGGGCCAGAGCCTATGGTGTTACCAGGCTCAATCTTGAATCGCTTTTCCGGTCCATAAAGGTGACCAGTGTCCCTTCTTTACCGCCTCCTCCTTACTTGTCTGCTGCAGGGGTCCGTCTGTCAGGTCCGAGTCCTTCTGGTGTGTGCGTCGGAAAAACAGCCAAGCAGTAGGTCTCCACTGCGCAGTTACAACAGGATGTGGGGGTTTTAAAAGTAAAAAGGGGTTTATTGAGAACAATACAATAAAAACAAATATAAGGGGTATCCAGAACGCGTTTCGCCTCACTGGCCACTTCAGCTGGATAATCCTGATATACTTAGTGTCCGTCTTTTATACGCTGGTCGGTAGCTCTATCATCCGATTGGTCCTCGTTGGTTTCAGTTTTGTTTTTCGCGCGGGCCTGGTGCGCATGCGTGTACTGCTCCGGGTGATTGGACAAGTCACGTGGTGATTTCGGACCTATTGGGGTGTCCCTTCATGTGCAACCGAGGGATCATATCTTATGCTGATGTCACCGGTAAGCGGAGTGTTGTAGGAGTGAATTTACTATATGGAGACAGAAATGTTTCTCTTAAAAAGGGAGTGGATGGGTGGTTCTAATTTAATGTTTGGTTAATATACATCGGGATCACACATCCTCAAACATTAAATTAGAACCACCCATCGCTCCCTTTAAGAGAAACATTTCTGTCTCCAAATAGTAAATTCACTCCTACAACACTCCGCTTACCGGTGACATCAGCATAAGATATGATCCCTCGGTTGAACATGAAGGTACTCACCAATAGGTCCGAAATCACCATGTGACTTGTCCAATCACCCGGAGCAGTACACGCATGCGCACCAGGCCCGTGCGAAAAACAAAACTGAAACCAACGAGGACCAATCGGATGACAGTGTCCGTCTTTTAAAAGCTGGTCGGTAGCTCTAAGTATATCAGGATTATCCAGCTGAAGAGGCCAGTGAGGCAAAATGCGTTCTGGATACCCCTTATATCGTTTTTTATTGTATGGTTATCAATAAACCCCTTTTTACTTTAAAAACCCCCGCATCCTGTTGTCACTGCGCAGCAGAGACCTACTGCTTGACTGGTTTTCTGACGCACACACCAGAAGGACTCGGACCTGACAGAGGAACCCCTGCAGCAGACAAGGAAGGAGGAGGCGGTAAAGAAGGGACACCGGTCACCTTTATGGACTGGAAAAGTGATCAAGATTGAGCCTAGTAACACCATAGGCTCTGGCCCACGCGAGTTGGAAATTGTTGGGATCATACATCCAATCATTTTTGTACCACAGTGTGCACTATGTCTTTTCTCTGCTCATTTTCACAAAGTAAAGACCCGCTGAATTGGAAAGAAAGAAGCATCAGCGATTTTTTTTTTTTTTTACGCAGCCATCAATACACCGCAATTCTGACTATAGCCACAAGGTGGCAGCATCACATAAGCAGTATACAATTGTGCATCGTTCCATACAAAACAGTTTGTTAAAATTCCCAGCAAGTCTGGGTTCAAAGACATTGCATAAATATACGTAAATATCTACACTGTATATAAAAGCAATTTCTCAATTACAAAATTTGTAGTTCACACAGTTTGTACTTTATTTTTCATTATACAACACTGTCCGAGAGGATTCATTACTGTTCACATTGCATGGATCCATTGTTTATTAACGTGATCCCATTTGTGTACACTGAGCCAAACTCAGTCAATGAGATAAAAAGTATCCCATTGGTGTAAGCAGCGCCCGACCAGGGATTAACCCCATTTCCTATATCGATACTGAGCAATAGCAAAGCATTGCCTCTCTATCCCAGGAAGGCACCCTACACAAGCTGTATCACGAAACCGGCGCCTTTCAAGGGCAAACTCCCCCTTTTTTTTCATGTCTGTCTATCTTTGTCCGATTGTTTGGTGTTCTGTCGATATGTTGTTGATCATCTACCAATTCTGCATATTGTGTACTGATCGCATTTTTGGCATCTCCTGAAGTAATTCTCACCCCCCCCTTGTGTTATTTAGGCCCCCCCCTTAACATATAAACTGCTCTTCACTTTTAATATCCACATTCTTCCCTGCACTAAGTCATGTCTGGGGAGAGATACAAAGTGCTGTACAGCACGAACCTCACATTCTGGCTGAGGGTTGTGGAGGAAGGAACCCTGCCCCAAACCTGCTTAACCCGGGAGGAGGGTTGAGTTCTGTAACAGGATTCAGTCTGCCCTCAAGACAGACCAGCCTCCCCCTATTCCGGTTACACTGCTTTTGTTCCACAGTTACATCATGCAATAGATTTTGAGGATTGGATTTGTTACTCTTAAATATTACCAGTTTGAGTATTTTGCTTATGGGATATGGATGGGCACCAAATTTATGTCCTCTCTAGGTGAATCACCAGTAAGTTATGCATCGCTGAACCTGAAATATTTGCTTATAAATAAGTAGCTCTGAAGAACTTTAGTATTGATTGCAAGGTTTCCCTAGTCAGTTTGCAAATTGTACAGGTAATATTAGCTTACATAGAGCTGAAGAATTTGTGTAAAAAGGCTATAGTGCAATATTGAAATGGGTATATTCGGTGTTTACACGTTTTAAAGTGTTCTGACCTTGAATTTTATCACAGGACTCAGAGGCTCCGATTTTCCTTCTCTTTTTCATTTATTATCCTCAGCAGCAAGAATATATTCAACATACAGTATTTGAAGTGAAACAAACAAAAAAACTTCCCCCACAACAGGGTTAACCCAGGATCCCCACTGTCCTTTCCCCAACGGTCGATGTAGTTCCGCCCCTAGGGTAGCTCTGCTTTTCTTGCTGCTCCTCGGCAGTTAAGTACTTCTGCGCGTCTCTGCAATATTTTATGTTAAATTGTGAATAAAGGAGATTGTATGTATATATATATATATATATACATACATACATACATACACACACACTGCTCTGGAAAGCTCTCTGCAGTCATCAATATCAGCCAGCCTCTCTGCCTTTGCCACAGCTTCCCCTTCACATCCTACTTGTGTCCCCTTGTGTCAGATACAGGACAGGAATAGGTCCCAGATGCGCTCCAGTGCCCCGTCTGTCTCCAGACCCTCTGGTTCCCAGACCTTTGCCCTAAGAGGTGCTTTTATTGGAGCCTGGCATCCCCACACCAATGCCTGAACAGATTGGCGAGCATGTTTCTCGCAAAAAGGCCACTGACCGCAGGGCGCAAAAAGCAGTCGATGAGAAGAGACCCAAGGTCAGCGACTCGAGTCTCGTACCCGTGGGAACCTCCTCAGTGGTAATAAACCCTGAGTATGGGGAAGAGGAGGGGGGTGACCCCTTTGATTTGTACGCACCTGAGGTAGATGAATTGATGGGAGAGGAGGAACAACCTCCTATACAAGTGGGTGACACTATTTATGATCCACAGGGTAATCCCCTTTTTAACCCCAAGGACATTTCACACCCAAATTCGTCCGCTTGGACGCCTCTACCCCACAGAGAGATATGTAGACTCTATTATGCGTTGTGCCAGAGATAAATTTTCTCGTTCCAACTTAAAAGCAGAATGCCCCACTACCGAAGGAAAGACTTGCATCACCCCAGAGGTTGATGAGGCATTTCAAAAGGTTTACGGCCAACAAAAGGTTGGTCTGAAGGGGATTGATTTCGCTATGCGAACTTGTCAAGATAAAAAATTCTAGACACCACAGGACCACTAGTTAAAGCCCTGGATGTGGTGGACCGGGCTAGACTTTCGCATACCCCTATTGACCACGCCGAATTGTGCGGCTTATTACAGAGGTCCCTATGTTTTCGCAGTAATGCCAATACAGCCCTGGCTTCCGAACAGAGGAAAACCATTCTCAAAATGACCCGCAGCTCTTCCACATGGGAACCACTGACCGGAGTGTCGCAGCCCAAGGCCAACTATTTGGGGACACTTTTGCTAAAAAAAAAAAAACTCAACACCTATGTAGGTGCTTTTCTTTACTGGAGAAGGCAGAATCTACTATTAAGAGAGTTTTCCCGGGTCGGGTCTTTCACAGGGCCGGAAGAGGCAGGGGTCGCTCTTCCGGCCGTGCAGGTCCCACTCATTCATCAGGCCCTTCCTACCAATATCAGTCCTACACTGACACATCCACCAGCACACAATATTGCCCATCAAGAGCCAGACCATGGCGCGGGGGCCCGGATCGAGGCAGAGGTCCCCACTTTCAAGAGACCTTCAGGCAAGAGATTCTCAAGTTATGCCCTTTCTTAGGCAGAAATTTGGGGGTCGTATCGGTCTATTTTATCACAATTGGGTTCATCTTTCGACGATGCTTGGATTTTATCCACTGTTCAAGGTTTTTTTGATAGATTTTGTCGAACCTCTGATGCAACGTCACGCCCCAGTGCAGCTTCATTTTGCACATGCTCAGGAGTCACTGGTTCAGGAGGAGATACGAGAGCTTATCCGCAAGGGTGCCGTGGAACCGGCTCATCCTTCTTCGGAAGGTTTTATGAGCACCATGTTCCTGGTGTGTAAAAAGGGTGGAGGCATGCGTCCAGTGATCAATCTTCGCGGATTGAACAAGTCTGCGAGGTACAGACATTTCAAGATGGAAAGCATTCACGCTCTTCAACATGTCCTGCTTCAAGATGACTGGATGGTCAAATTAGATTTAATGGATGCCTACCTTACGGTTCCTATTCATGCTTCTCACAGGGATTTTCAGCAATTTAGTTGCTCAGGCAGAGATTTGCGTTTCACATGTCTCCCCTTTGGGCTTTCTTCAGCTTCATGGTGCTTCACAAAGTTACTGAAGCCGGTTGTCGCCTCGCTTCGTTCGAGTGGAGTACGTCTTGTTATCTACTTGGATGATATTCTCCTGATGTCCCACTCACGAGAGGTTCTTCTGACTCACCTTCAATGGACTATTACTCTGATTCAAGACCTGGGTTTCCTTGTCAACGAACGGAAATCCCTTCTGATTCCAACACAACAAATTGAATTTTTGGGTTATCGTTTGGACTCCCACAACCTGATGCTCTTCCTGCCTGTTTCCAAGATGCACGAAATCCGAAAGGAGATTTCATCTCTTCTCCGTCATTCAGCACCTACAATACGGATGTTGGACAGGGTGTCTTTTGGTGGCTGCAAGGTTGGCGATCACTCCAGCTCCGCTTCATTATTGAGCTCTACAACGTCTCAAAGCTCGTTCCCTATGGGATGGTTTGGATTATCCAGATGCTATCCATCTATCGGAGGATGCTCGAGAAGACCTGCAGTGGTGGCATGCTCACATGTCGGCCTGGAATGGGAAACATCTGGCTCCTTCTCATCCGACCCTCGTTATTGATTCAGATGCCAGTGGATTGGTCTGGGGAGCTCATTGTGATGGTTTAGAGAAGGGTGGTCGATGGTCCAACTCTGAACGCATTCTCCATATCAATACCTTGGAATTGTTAGCGGGTCTGTTTGCTTTTCAATGTTTCACCAAGAATTCTCCCCATCGTACATTCTTCTTCGCCTCGACAATTTCCCAGCAGTGCGTTCTATCAACGCAATGGGGGGCCCCAGGTCGGAATCCCTGGCCTGCATGGCAACCTCCTTTTGGGATTTTTGTCTCCACGCCAATATCTGGGTCCAGCTCAGTTCATCCTGGGCCTCTCCACCAAATTCCAGGGCAGGCACTACCTCAGCACCTTGCCCAGGAATGCAGCGCTAACTGCTGGGATACTCATGGTAGTACTGCCACGAGTATCACCTGGAGTTCATAGTTCTCCATAGAGGTGTGCAGTTCCGGGCTGCGAGCTCTGCCCGATTTTGCTCTCACGGCGCCGCAGAGGGAGACTGGGAACTATTTCCTTTCCAGTCTCATTCTGCGGCAGATCGGGCCACCGTTCTCGAAGCAGGATGCGAGGGGAGTATTGGAATTATTGGGGCGGGGGGGTTAAGTGGGTGCTAAATGATTTTTCAATTTCAGATGGGAGCGCAGTCATTAGCGTTAAGTATAGGCTGTGCAAAGTACAGTAAGCTCATAGAAGCAAGCGCAATCACCGATGTGCTGGGTGACCTTTTCTTTACGGTTTCAGTGCCAGGAAGGTAATATGGGGGGGGGGGGGGCATGTGTTAAAGTCACTTATCCTGGCGGTAACACTTGCTCACTAGGGCAGTAGTGTCCTACATCTATTACCACCTCAGCATTTTCTGATTGTGCTTGTACATCTACTATCAATATTCTTTCATAATATAAAGATCTTTATAAAATGCGCCGCTTATGATTTAACCATCCTTCTCCACAGGTAAACGCTAAAAAGTACATTGCTCTTCAAGAACATAGAACGATAAAATATAACAGTACATACATTTTGATCAACCTCCATTTCTGATTCATCGCTGGAAGAGGTTTCATCGCTGTCAGAATCCTCCGGGACTGGTTTAAGAGTGGCTGCAAAGTAATAAAGCTACATGAGCCAAAAGCTGACATGTTCCCTTGCAAGCTTATAATGTCACTATACATCTATAGCACTATGCAACATGGAGATAGTGAAAAACTGATGCAGGGCCTTGCACAATTACTCCCACCCGGATTAGTATTCAAAAGGTTACATTGAGTGGTCACATAGCATAAAGAGTTCCTATAACACACAAGCCAGTACCACAAATGCTGGAATAGCCATGGACCATACCAGCATTATTGGTTGGCTTCCATTTATCAGCATTTTTAATACTTGTAGCAGGGGCAAAGCTGTATTTAAAACAAGGTAGAACTAGTTTTGTATAAAACTTTAAAGGCAATGGATATTATTCTTAAGTATTTTGCAAATACTGCAACAAACGTTAAAAAATAAATTTAAAAAAAAAATGTATCCAGGACCATTTCAACTGGTCAAACTTTCAAAAGAAAGTGAGCTAGTGTGAATTTTGCAGACTAGGGTACTATGGCAGCCCAGCCTTTATCAGCTCTAGCCCACATTTCAACGAGCCACACACTTTGCTTGAGGCTCGTGAGCTCCTTTCTGTAAGAAAACAGCTCTGATGTTTTGTACTGAAACCATTCATTTCCTGCAAGATGAATAGGAACAAACTATTTCAAGATAGCTTAACCAAAAATCGATACTGTGAAAAAACTATAAGCTCAGATGGCCTTATGTAACAGGATTTTGCAATACTTAGAATAAAAAAATATAATACTACTGCAATACTTGATTTTTTTATGAACACAAAGGGCCCTATTAGCGCTTAGCGTTAAAACACAGGCGCAAGGGAGGAAAAACTGCACCCGCAGTTTTCCCCCTTGCGCCCGCATTTAACACTGGATTACAATGCAGGTGCAAAAAAATGCTGCCTGCATTGTTATCGAGCGTAAAACTTCAGGATGCTCGCGGCAGCGCTGAGTGCAGCCGTGAGCATCCACTCGCTGGAGTCCATAGGACTCCATTGAGTTCCTCCCTGCCAGTCACATGACCAGCCGGCTCTCGCATCGTGAGATCCAGCCGGTCGGGTAGGGATACGCAGGGGGGACTTTTTCCCCCAGTCTTTCCCTGCTCCTGCCGGCCGAAGGAGGCGAGCAGAGCCGCGGTCCCCGCCGCTGGACAGAGGGTGAGTATATCATTTTTTTATATTTTCAAAGCTGGTGTTAATGGATTCCGCTTCTGCAGAATCCGTTAACACCAAGTCCTGGCTCTGGTTAACTTTGCGCTGACCAGAGCCAGGCGTTAATCAGCGCTGGGACTTTGTAATACCAGCGCTGATTAACACTTTGCGCTCCCCATGTTAAACGACGTTTTTTAACCCGTTTGGATTGTAATATGCGGTAAATACCGCAGCAAACGTTAATGCCCAAAGTATTTTATAAGAGGACATTAGACGAAGGGGCCGCTGACTGAAGAAGCCCAATGGCAAAATGCGTTTTGGCAATAGTCATTTCAATTGACTTGTCCCTTTACTATTTTATATACCTATTTATTCAAGAGCAATAAATGTATCTATTTTTTTATATATATGGTCTTTGCTGCTATAATTCATACTGCTGCTAATCCCAATCTGAAAGAAAACCCCATAGTGGGGAAAGGATCCCCCTTGACATTCAGAATGCACCTAAGGAGCAAGGCAGACAACGGAGACACCATCATCTAAATAGAAGTATTTTTCTCTTTATATGATACCATGGTAAAGTGATTTTATATGTATAAAACAAAAGGAATATCAAGAACTAAAATCTCTCTGAATATATATACAATTAGATGCGCTAGGAATATTCCATCTTGTATCAGATCTTTATTGTATCTTTTGGGGAATGTGGACACTTATTCCAATATTAGTAGCACCAAGCTCAGAGCTACCAATCAACTGTAATTACATTATTAATTAATAGTAACAACTATCGCTGCCTTCACACATAATTATCAACTGTAGCACTCAATTTTGCCAACAAACCCTTACTGGTTTCTGTTTTTAGAAGTGCTATCTACATAATGCAATAAAAATAATGGGCCTTTCCTAGCCTGCAATGTCCCTTTAAAAGAACTGTCATTCACACTATTTTCCTCCGATTATTTATTTTGTTTGGTTTTTACAGGAATATAGTAGGCCATTTGGTAAAAGTCTTACACAGGGTTATTCTCTTCATAAGCTAAACACTAGAGAATTATGACAGAACTCTACCAGCTATTTATATACTCTAGTGCAGGAACTTTACTTACGTGGGGCTGATTTTTCCGTTATGGATTCCTTTTCACTGTCAGAAGAGTCACTACTCTCTTTAATAGGAGCTGTAAGAGTTGCAGCATTTTTCTGCACAGTAGGCTCTACTTTTGATTGTACTTCTTGTTTAGTTTCAGGCTGGTTTGCTGAATTCATGCCTTTTAATGTTGAGGGCAATGTTTTGACCTGTGAGGAAGAGCAAAATGTTTTAACTGCACCATGAAAACATATATAGACTCCCCGTCACAGTTTATGTGTCATTCTGTTGTATAAATAACAACATAGTGTAGTTTATTCACATTTGACCAGTGATTTTCAACCTTTTCATCTTCTGGCACACCACTAAGGCTGCCGTCACACAAGCGCACGGAGTGTGTCAGTGTGTCCGCACTTCCCTGTTTCTGTCACAGCTTTTGACAGGCAGGAGACAAAGAGCCACACCGGTTATTGTGCGCACAAATTGCGCATGGCTACCACCGGACGTGGATTTCAGTTTCCCCTCACAAAGCTATGACGGATGCTAAACAGGGCTACAAAGTGCGATCCGCCATAGCAGGATCTTGCTTTGTAGTGAACTAACTGCGCTCAGCGATGTGAGCGCACAGGCGTCAGAGTGGAAGGAACATCCACTCTCACGGACGTTCCTTCAGCTCTGAAAAACACTCTGGTGCCCGCAGCTTTAAAGGGGTAAAAATTGCCTAGACACACCAGCAGTTTTTAAGCATACAAGCATCCCCATGAAGGGATATCACAGCTGGTCTTTTCTCCACAGCATTACTGCTGGGTGCTGTCATGTTCGTTCACCATTTCTGGAACCTCTAGGGGCCAAAATTGCCCACCCCCCAGCATGGACATCGGCAACCTGACATGTCAGTCAATGCACTGGACTGCAATCAGGATTGGTGAATGTGTAGAGGGCAATCTTGTTGGATTGCTCTCTGCCTAGATATCACCCTATTGGTGTGCTGCATGGATGTGAGAAAGAGCAAAATTTTGATAGGGAATTACGCATTTTTTTCACTATGTGTTCGGGATAACAATGCTAACAAATATACGTAGTGATTCCCTGCCAAAATGAACCAAATTTAAAATGAGCATGACAAATTCACTTTGAGATTGTGTTTAAAAGGGTCATTCGATACAAATTTAATGGTCAGAGTGATCCTAGTATCACCCTGCTCGACCCACAGCTCCCGAAAGACCAATTCAGATATTCAAATTTAGGGGGCTCAACCTGCCCATATAACTGTAGGAGTACTCCATGATCTTCCTTCCGAGCAAAAGGCAGGAAAAGAAAAGCAGTTAATTCCGGGCTAGCCAATGGCTCTCATTGCACTCACGCATCCAGCCTTCACATGGTTACATGACAACTACGGCTTCAACAGTAGACGCAGCTTGTAGTATCCACAACAGTGCTGAGGGAATACTGCGCTAGATTAGAGTTAATGGGAGGTGTGGGGGGTGTATGGTGGGGTTATTGTTTAAACAATTTACCCCACCTCCTGTCTAACCCTAAAATATTCCGTTATGCTTCTACTCAATATTACATCTCCCATTTGTGCCATTGCCCAATTACATCCCCATTTTGCTGCGGTCCTGTCACTCACTGTCGTTTATACCCCTGATTGAACACAAAATTCCTGCAACACATCTGTGGACCATGCATGGTTTAGTAATCCCTCTGGCCCTGCATCCAAGGTTTTAGCCTGGAGTGCTCCTTTAACACCTTCGCTACCGTTCGAATGTACATTCGATTTTCAAAAGCACCTGCCACAACAACTAGCATACTCGATCTGGTCTGATTTTGGAGCAATACAAAAGGAATCTCATTTTTTACAAACAAAATTCATTTGCAAATGTGCTCCAAAAGACATTCAGAAAAATTGCAACACAGACATGTTAGCTAAAGTGTTGAAGTCGGAAAAAAGAACGTAGCGCTTTTAGGTCAGCAGTGGGAGCCCACAGTGGGTCAAAAATGGCTTACCTGCAGCGAACATGTATAAACGGGACGCCTTTGGGTATTGGAAAGTGATTTTCCATAAAAATCACCGGTTCCTTCAAATGGTTTTATGGGAAATCAGTAAGATTTAGAGATTTCAGCATTATTTCCATTTGCAGGTTCAAAAGTTCTGAAAGCTGCAAGTGGTATGTTTCACTTGTCATATACATTAAAAAGTGTGCAGTAATGTGTTGGTAGCAGAAATTGATATTTGACGTTTTTAAAGCACTGGTACAGAGCACTAAAGCTTCCATACTCAGTGTGGCATTCAATATTGCAGTGCACATATAGAACAAGGTTTTTTCGTGGTGAACACACGGGGGGGGGGGGGGGTTGACACACATTTGCCTTCATTTTTCACACCCACATCACACCACCTGTAACACTCCACTATGGAGAAATCCCTATAAAGATTGAGACTAAGGGAAAAATATAGAGGGTATAACAACCAAGAAAGGGACTGTCCTCTATTATGAAGAACTTTAAATGGTTAATTTGTATTACTGGCACTACTCAGTGGTTATTATTCCTTATTTATCTAGCGCCAGCTTATTCCGCAGCACTGAATAATGGGCACAATGTAGAAAGTGTTACAATATATTGAACAACATTTGATGAACCAGTACTGGAGAAAACGAGGATCCGATTCCTGTGAGAATTTACAATCTAGAAGGGTTGGAAACAGAAGGAGAGGACTGCAAGGTGAGAGCGATGGACTGCAAGGTGAGAGCGATGGACTGCAAGGTGAGAGTGATGTGTGTTAGGGAGTCGGGTGATAGGCGTGCCTTAATAGGAACGTTTTAAGGGAGCGTTTGAAGGAAGGGAAACTAGGGGAAAGTCTGACAGTATGAGGGAGAGCGTTCCAGAGGAAGGGGGCTAACGTATGAGACATTCTGCAGTGTATCATGGAGGTGGTGCAGGGAGAAGCTAGGCGCAGGTCACTGATTGATCTTAGGGAGTGGACTGTGGTGTATTTGGTGATGAGGACAGGTAGTCGGGAGTTAAGTGAGAGCTTTGTAGGTGAGGGTAAGGATTTTTAATTTAATTTTGCAGTGGATGGGGAGCCAGTGAAGGGACTCGCAGAGAGGAGTGGCAGAGACTGAGCAATGGGTGAGGTGGATGAGCTTGGCAGAGGCATTCAGAATGGATTGTAGGGGAGAGCAGCGGGACAGAGGGTGGCCAGCTAGAAGATTAAATACTATAGTCAAGTCGAGAGATTACAAGGGCGTGGATGAGTTACTTTATGGTGTCAGCAGTTATAGGAAGCAATATACACTGTCAATTAAATGCGTATAAATAGTATAAAACCAGCATATAAACAGCAGCTTATAAAATACACTTTGTGAAACGTTTAGAACGTGGGCGCTTTATGTCCAAAATTAGTCTTAATACCACAATGATTGGTGTGTAAACTTTAATAGTGCAGATGAGGGCAAACAAGCAGGATAACCTTCACTAAATCTGCTATAGTAAATGTGCAAAAATAAAAAGGGGGGGGTTTGCCAGGTAAAACACTTCTTTTGCGCATTTACCATAGCCGCTTTAGTGAAACTTGTGTCAGGAAAAACACCTTTTTTTATAAATCACACTTAAATGGTGGTTAAAAACAACATGTACAAATAGAATGCATATTACTAACAATGCAGCGCATACGGTCCTAAAAATTTAAAAAGAAAGTGTTCGAAGTTTGTTTTTGTGTAGTGGAACCAGCTGCCGCTCACAACCACTAGGTGGTACATCCCTTCCCCCACTGTGCACAATAGATAATCCAAAAGGAAATAATGAAGGCAGCAGACTACTTGGGCCCTTGAGTTAATTTACTACAGGAATTGCTCCCACGCCTGTGGAATAGAAGTGCCTACTCCACATCATTTCCTTTGGATTCTCTATTACCGTATATACTCGGGTATAAGCCGAGTTTTTTGACTCAGATCTTGAGTCAAAAAACCGCGATTCGGCTTATACCCGAGTCAAGGTCCTGAACACGGAGTCCGTCCGTGTTGAAGGGGATGCGGCTGCGTGCAGGCGCAGCCGGTCACGTGGTCCGGCTAATCAGGTGGTACTGAGTCTCTGTACCACCTGACTGGCCGGACCGCGTGAGCTGGGGCAAATCCATGAGCTGGGGCATATCCATGAGCTGGGGCATATCCATAAACTGGGGCATATCCATAAACTGGGGCATATCCATAAACTGGGGCATATCCATAAACTGGGGCATATCCATAAACTGGGGCATATCCATAAACTGGGGCATATCCATAAACTGGGGCATATCCATGAGCTGGGGCATATCCATAAACTGGGGCATATCCATAAACTGGGGCATATCCATAAACTGGGGCATATCCATAAACTGGGGCATATCCATAAACTGGGGCATATCCATAAACTGGGGCATATCCATAAACTGGGGCATATCCATGAACTGGGGCAAATCCATGAACTGGGGCAAATCCATGAACTGGGGCAAATCCATGAACTGGGGCAAATCCATGAACTGGGGCAAATCCATGAACTGGGGCAAATCCATGAACTGGGGCAAATCCATGAACTGGGGCAAATCCATGAACTGGGGCAAATCTATGAACTGGGGCATATCCATGAGCTGGGGCAAATCCATGAGCTGGGGCAAATCCATGATCTGGGGCAAATCCAAGTGTGAGCTGGGGCAATATCCAAGTGTGAGCTGGGGCAATATCCATGTGTGAGCTGGGGCAATATCCATGTGTGAGCTGGGGCAATATCCATGTGTGAGCTGGGGCAATATCCCACTTAGGCTTATACGCGAGTCAATAAGTTTTCACAGGTTTTTTGGGAAAAAGTAGGGGGGGGGGGGTCGGCTTATACCCGAGTATATACGGTATATAGAAAACATCATAATTAAACAAGAATCACATTGACATCACCATAGACATTAAATCTTATTTTTTTTATCCTTAAAATGAAAGGAAACTTTAAATCAGGCTTGTGTACGTTTGCACCATGCTTTATACAGTCTAAACGTTAAAAAAAACATTACAACAGCAATAGTTCAATACACTTGCCTTTGATGCCTGCTTTACTGCTCTCTTTTTCTCTTTTTTCCGGGCAAACTGTGGACGAATTTTCAAGTTTCGTTGACTGGCTAAAAGAAAAAAAAAGATAATGGAAGTTATCTTGATATATGCTGAAAAACATAACTTGAATTAATCTATTTAAAGGAAGATTCCAAGATAAAACTGGGGGGGAAGCTGTAGAGGTTCATTATTAACCCCTCCTCACCCCACCCAACTCATGCAAATGCGGGTATCGGCACCGATACCAGTACTTGTATCGGTGCATCCGTATGCATTATCCTGCTGGAAGTAGACATCAGAAAATGGGTACATTGTGGTCATAAAGGGATGGACATGGTCAGTAACCATAGTCAGGTATGCCGTGGCATTTAAACAATGCTCAATTGGTACCAAGGGGCCCAAGTGTACCAAGACAATATCACGCCATTATACCACCTCCACCAGTCTGAAACATTGATACAAGGCAGGATGAACCCATGCTAAATTCTGACCCTAACATCCGAATGTCGCAGCTGAAATCGAGACCAGGCAACAGTTTCCAATCTTCTATTGTCCAATTTGGTGAGGTTGTGCCAATTGTAGACTAGGTTTCCCTTTTCTTAGCTGACAGGACTGCCACCTAGTGTGGTCTGCTGGTGCTGTAGCCCATCTGCTTCACGGTTAGATGTGTTGTGCGTTCAGAGATGGTATTCTGCATATCGTGGTTGTAGCGAGTGGTTATCTGAGTTACTGTTGCCTTTCATCTCGAACCAGCCTGCCCATTCTCCTCTGACAGCAACAAGGTATTTTCGTCTGCTCACTGGATATTTTTTTTCGGACCACTCTCTAAACCCTAGGAGATGGTGGTGTGTGAAAATCCCAGTAGATCAGTAGTTTTTGAAATACTCAGACCAGTCCGCCTGGCACCAACAACCATGCCCGTTCATAGTCCCTTAAATCCCCAATCTGATGTCTGGTTTGAACTTCAGGAAGTCGTCTTCACACGCCTAGATGTCTAAATGCATTGAGCGGCTACAATGTGATTCGCTGATCAGCAATTTGTGTTAACAAGTAATTGAACAGGTGTACCTAATAAAGTGGCCGATGAGTATTACACACACGCTAAATTGTTTCTAGATTTTGTCCCGAGTCTAAAAATATCCAATATTTTCATATTTTTTGCTTTTTATCCTCTTCACTGCTGAGCCATGCTCTGGCCTTTCCAAGGATACGTTATAATACCAAACATGACCCTCTAAGCTGCCACTCATCCCCTTATCTCCATCATAGGGATTTCCATAGGAAATCCCTGGGCTTCTAGGGGTTAATTGCCCACCTAGTACGTCATTGGTTGCTTTGGGGGTGAAAGGCGTTTAAAACAAAACTAACGCATGGAAATAATGCATAAGGTCCTATGAATAACAATAAAAAGGTCTGTTACGGAATAATTTTTTTTTTCTAAAATAAGACTTTGTTGCGAAAGAAAAGAATAAACTGTTCAATAAAAATTTGGGGGAAAAAAGGGGGATTTGGCCATTTCACCAACTTTTCGTTGCTGTTTGGGGTTCTCTGGATAGATTAACCATTACTTCTCTATGGGGAATTTTACTGCTGTCGAAGAACACCCTTATTTCGCTAATATTTGGCGAATCGCCAGCTTTTTGAATAACCGAATGGCCACGAAATTGCACCATACAGGCAAATTCACAGGTTGGTGCAATTCGGCAGTCTCTTAAATAACCCCTTTAATATGCAAGTAAAAGCTACATGATCCAAGGAAAACACTGCCATTCGGGGGTCAAGAAGGATTTTTTTTCCATTATATTGGATATTTGGCTAGCAATTCAGACTGTTTTTTTTTACCTTCTGTTGAATCAGCAGCATTAGGCGATTTGTAAAAGGCTGAACTCGATGGACACACGTCATTATTCAGCCTGTGTAACCATGAATCTATGCAATTTCACTGTGACCTTTAATAAATGATAAAGATTCGGTGGCCACTTCGGTGCTCTTTGAATAACTCCTTATATCTTTTTCACTGTACTCAGCAGATGAGAATCAAAATGTATCAGTAGCTATGTAGCTCATGTCACGTTGGAATGCTACGTCAAAACAAGAACATTTCTTTATGGATTTCAATCATTTGCAATATAAATTAATTTCCCCACATTCTATCTTCCAAACCTTAGTGACATCTATACCATACGGTAATTATTATTATTAATTTTTTTTTTACATTTCAGAAACCGAGACCATGCTACTGCATTTGCTAAAAGGAAATCAACAATTCCAAACAAAATTTTAAAAAAAAACAAAAAACAACTAAAAAGCTTTTCGGATGTATTCGGGCACATTAGGTTTCATGAATAAAATGACTACGTATAGAACACTGAATTGCAGTTGATTTAGGACGTACACAGAATTCCAGACCAGAGAGTAGTTAATAAGCATAATCCATACTATTTTCTACTTTTTCTCTTCAATCAAAATGGTAATTGTAAGTCCGAGGGATTTTACTTTAATAAATTTAGCAATCAGTATTTCTTTTGGGGGTTACTGCGGAATAAAAAGAGAAAATATTAACATGTTGCATAGGTCTAGGTGCCTTGAGAAATATAGCATACCATGTGATTGGACTGAATCACCTTATAGGTAGGAGCCCTTATGTGCACCTAGCACAACCTCAGTATAAAAACTCTTTACTCCGTTGTTTTTTATTTTTATTTTATTGTGAACGCTTTGAATAAAAAAATTAAAAAAGGCATCATACAAACATAACATACAAAAAGAAATACGTAGGGTGAAACATGGGTGCCAAGACTGGCAGGGTATGTAAAGAAAGAATAATTCAATGCATATACGTTTTCAGTTTAACATTTGAAATTTGAGTAGCAGACACAAAATGATAGAAAACAGGGCAAACGAAAACGAATCAGAGTAAAGGGGACCTGCCTGGAGAGATCTAGCTTTGTAATGAATATAGGAGATTACATAATTTAAGTTCAGTCCAACAGCAAGATAAGTTGGTCAAGTACTTTATATGGATCGCAGCCCTCTATTATTTACGTAGAATACCAGGCAGTATATTGGAGAGACGATTGAATAGCGGATCCCATAGAGCAGTGGTTCTCAACATGTGGACCCTCCGGACCCACCCTCGTCTTTGGTCATTAAGTCGCGACCCAATAATAATTGAATTTCTGAAACATAATTTATTCCACAAAAAGGATTATCACATCAAGGGAAAGGCAGGAAAGGAAGAGGAATGAGAAATTTATAGAGTAAATGAGAGAGAGTGATCGAGTGAGAAAGGAGAGAGATGAGAAGAAAGAGAAATGGAGAGGAAGACATAGATACAAGGACAGATGGAAAAATACACAGCTGGACACTGATAAAGATGGACAGACCCGATAACATTTATTCAGAAAGAAGGATGCTTAAATAGGTATACGGTCAGATTAACAAAAGGACAGACAAACAGAAAAACATAAATGAAATGCAGGTAAGATGCATCAGCGGGTCCCAGGCATTAGAGAGGCCTGTGGGCACTTGCCCCGTGACCCAGTCTGCCCCTGGTCGCGACCCACCACTTGAGAAACACTGCCGTAGAGGGTGTGAGGTTTAGGAAATAGCATTGTCAACAGCCAATAAACTTGTGAACCTGGAGTCCCTTCTTAATGTGTGGAGTCAGTCCATTCCCTGCGCTTTATAAAGAAGGCATTTAAAAAGCTCTACCACCCATAGAGTTAAAAATAATGCAAATCTAGAATATATTTCATATAATTCTACAAACTACAAAACCAGATGCTTCAAATGAAGTGTTACTAGTAATTCTACCTCAGAAATTGTGCCAGCAACAGATTATACAATTTGTCATCGAGGTACAAAAAATCCACTATTGTTTAAAGTTTATATAGGATCCCACGACTAATAAACAGGTTATTACCCCAAAAAACAGCATCACTGGAAAAATCAGATTTTTTTTAACTTTTGTCTTGTGGGTCATGTAATCATAGATATATGGGGATCTAAAAGCAGCCCCCACTGTAGTAACACACCCAGCTCCTCAGTGATGGTGGGATGGGGACATCTTCACACTCCCCACAACAAGGCAAGCACATTACCAGCTGTGTCGCTAGGGTAGAATACAGCAATAGACACTGCGGGAAATGGAGTTAAAAGATCTAACCATGTAAATGCATACACCACTTGAAAACCATTGTGTTCGTAATTTCCTTTGCAAGTATAACAAACTCCTCACCTGTTGCAGTCTCTTCATCCTCCGATGTCTCGGAGCTGCTTTTTGGGTCAGAAACTCTTAGCTTCTTGCTCGGAACATCATTTGCTTTGGTGTTTTTTCTTTTCTTGGTGTTTTCTGGGCGGCTGTTGGGAAAACAAAAAAAAGCCAATTAATAAAAACAAAAGTTGTTTGGATATGTAGATTTACTTAGTTATTATTGGGTTGTTTCATGTCCCGAACAAACTCCTTTTCTCTACTCCAGTCTGGAAAAGACAAAAAACCAACCCTGGCTGCTCTTCTGCTTCGTCTGGCTTGATATGTTCATTTAGACAGAATGCACTCTGAGCTGTGGAATTTTTATCAGTACTTGCCAGCCCAGACTAATCCCATATTCTGTGATTCTCTGGCATGTTTTATCAGTAGTCACGTCCACATCACTACCAATTAAACTTTGCGTTATGATGGGAGACCTAACACTGTTAATACTGTTTCAAGTCTTTCAGCTCCGAGAACTGTACAAAATGTTTAAATCTGCAACCCACCCCAGTCAGACAATAGGTTAATGCGGCAGCTGCCCAAAATTAAAAGCTGCAGATTAAATATGGGGACATAAACGCAGCTTTTTCAACTTCTGATGTTTGGTACCATTTGCAAGCTAGGTACTTTTAGATTCCTTGAGAAGAAAGTTGATGCTGTTCATGTACAGAGCATTCGGAAAGTATTCAGAACCCTTAACGGTCCTTGCATTGCAGTTTTTTTGTAAAATGGTTTATTTTTATTTAACATCAATCTACACGCAATAGCCTGTAATGACAAAGCCTCTAGCCAAATAGATCACGTTAAATTAAGCATAAAACACAGACGGCAGGCACACCTTTCTACATATTTCTGTACCGACAGAGTAACTAAAAGGATTTTTAACAACATCGCAAATTAAAAAAGAGCAGGCTTTTATTAAAGGGACACTGTACTCCTCTAGCCCACCATTTGCTCCCCCCAACCTCCCAGCTCCACCGATCTGGCAGAAAAGCTAGGTGAAGAGGACAGGTTTCCTCCATCCCACCCAGGGTCACCAGCAGCAACGATTTTTTAATTTCCCGGCAGCCGGTCACCAGTGACGTCACCCTGACACCAAGTGCCATAACATTCGGTCTCAGGCAGTCGATGGCTCGCATCTGTGCAGCTACGATCCACGGTCTGTATTTGTGCTACAGAACTTGCAGATGAAAAGTGTGCAAGTACTGCTGCGCAATTTGCTCCTACGTTACGCATGTTGTGTCGGAGCGCAAATTGCTTTAGAATGCTACAAGGACTTCCGGGTTAGGAAGTCTCTGAGCCGAAGAGGAGCAGCAGCGCACGGAGAGGGAGGAAACTCTTTAAATTGAATATCCTGTTGAGTTGATCCCTGCAGTTTGAATTCAGTTTTACCTCAATCTTGACCAGTCTCCTGGTCCCTGCCACTGAAAAAGACCCTAAAAGCATGATGTTATCACCTTCATGCTTCACCACTCTGATCGTATTGCACAGGGGAGGAGCAGTGCCTGGTTTCCTCCAGACATGAGGCTTTGACTTTTTGACCAAAAGTTCAATCTTCGTTTCATTGGACCAGAGAACCTTATTTCTCACAGTCTAAGAGCCTATAGTGACGGAAGCTGCTACCTTGAGGAGGGGTAGATCCGCTGTAGGTACTGAGTTTACCCTGTAGTGAGCTTGTTTCTGTTTCCCTCCTGGAGGATAGCGGTCAGCGGCAGTAAGGACCCAATGATTTGCCTCGGTAGTACAATTCTACCCCAAATACTGGTCAAGACGTAGTATAGGTTAAGCAGAAGGACCGATTTATTAGGACTCATACAGGGTACATTTATACAACTCAGTTCCATTGTTCTCCCCTGGCCCACCCTCCGACATCCCGGCGCCAGTTTTGACACTGCCCCGAGCCATAACCCTTTTTGTATCTTTAACATGGGTTGCCACTGCCTCTAGCTTGATCCCAGTTTTTGGTGCCACACTGTCTGGCCCTCCCTGGGCCGTTCCTTGTCTGTGAAACTGCACCCCTGGAGCAGGAGCTCTGCTTCCAGCGTGTGGCCCCCCTCTGCGGCTTGGAAGCCAGACCTAGGTTTGGCAGCCGATTGAGGGGTGAGCCCAGTGGAGTGAAAAGGCACAACCCTGGTACTGCCGTATAGCTCTGGTCCCCTGGCTACTCCCTGCAAAGAAGCGCCTTGATCCATGAATGGGGGACCGAGCGGCAGCAGTAAAGTGCAAAAGCCCCGTTGCACTGTGCAATTTGCAGCTCCTACCCTATGCAAATCGTGTTAGAAAGCGTCAGGGTTCGGGAGTCCCTGAACTGAAAAGTAGGAGCAGTGTGCGGCAAGGGACAGAAGGCAATTAAAATTGGTCAAAATAAAAAATTGAACAGAGGCTGCCAGCAGCCTCTGCCTAATTATTTAAGGGGAAACAAAGGAGGAGTTCTATTTTTTGAGTATCCCTTTAACAAAGTAGAAAAAAAAGTAACAAATCATAACATTAATGTACAATAAACAAGTAACAATCACAACTATTCAGATTAAACAAAAAAATAATAATCCGTTGATTGTATTTTTATAGCTTGCAAAGCAAACTACTGCACAGAAACCTATTTATGCCCATTGTATTTGAGGTTAATAGAACCAATAAAATACTGTAAAACCTTCCAGTTGCGTAGGAGGTTTTTTTGCAATGATATAATAGTTGAAATATGCATTTCTCGGTTACCATTTCCATAAATATGGCAGGTCTACCAGATTTGTGACCTTTTTTGAGAGCATTCTCGGTTATACAGCTTCCATGTTGGTTTTCCAACTGCCAGGAAATGACCAAAGTGCTAGTACCTTTTGCCAAAGTCACAAATATGGCACCAATTATTATGCTATTTGTACATAAATTAATACTCTAATGCTAATGTAATACTTCTATGGTTTTCTTATTGTGACAGAACCTACCGTCACTGGGGCATCTGGAGGGAGCTGTAGGCTAGCCTCCTGCCCAGAGACTATGGCCTGTGGAAGAGACCAGGGGATTTGACCGGAAAGGAGCCGGGACGTAAGACATGTTTCCCAAGTGCCCAGCACACGCGCCTTTTGCACCTGGGTCTGTGAAGCTGTTGTCGGATACATTTGCAATCTCTCGCCTGGCTAAGTGGAAACTGACAGAGATTAAAAAGGGACTTATTCCACCAGCTAGAGACTACTGGGGAATCCGGAGCTGGAGGATCTTGTTTATTTAATTTACATCTGTTCACTGTTTGACCTACCCCCACCTAACTAAAGATTACTGACAAGAAGTGTCCATGTGCCTGGAAGATAATTGGATTAAATGTTTAAAAGTTTGTAGGTGTCCGAGCGAGTCATTTCTGGGAATCTCCCAGTTTGTATTTCTCTGCCCCTTCTTACGTGATTGGTTTATTTGTGGTCTTTGTCATGAAGGGGGGGGGGGTTGTCCCTGTAACATGTACTACTGTGACTGCTGGTTTGAAATTCACAGTTGTTCCTGGGTTTACTTCAATCTGAGTCCTGTCTTGTGTTTGGAGTATTTTGCTGTAAATCGCATCCTCTTCTGTGGTCCTGGACCGTGGGAAGCACCGTTTGGTGGAGATATTCAGTTGTGATATCCGGGGTCCGTCACACTTATAAAGTGCATTTCCTGCTGACTACATGACTCTGAGTCCTAAGCATTCCCGGTAAAAGTTGCAGATTATGTAATTAAATATATACAGGGTTAGTGAGTGAGCACTGAAAAGGTCACCAACATTTCTGTGCTCGCACGTTCGCTGCACTTCAGCGAGTGAAATTCACCGACCCTATGGTGAATTCAGCATTCACCGCAGAGGTCACAAAGTGCAGCGAATCGACCCGCCGCAGGAAAAAGCCGACAAACAGGGGTTAAGGAATAAAAAAATAAAGAAAAAAAAAATTATATATATATATATATATATATATATATATATTCTTATGAATAATAATAATGGCTGTTATGGGGGTTCACTGAAAAGAATCCTGAAAAATGAAAATGAGAGAGACTTTTCGATACAACTGAAAATAAACCGTTGAATGAATATTTAAGAGAAACGGGGAATTTTTCTTTACATTGAAACCTATTGAATTCGCAAAATCAGGGCATTTCACTGACATTTTGGTGTTCTCTGAATAGATTAACCATTACTTCTCTATGGGGATTTCACTGCCGCCAAAGATCACCATATTACGCTGGCAATTTGACAATATTTGGCGAATTGCCAGCTTTTTGAACATCCGAATGGCAACGAAAATGCACTTTATGGGGAAATTCACTGTTCGGTGCAATTTCCTGGCCAATGCGGTACTCTTTGAATAACCTTTGTAGTGACAGAACACAGGGCATGGTAGTGGAAGGTATACATACAAAATATATATATACATAGGCGTGCACACGGGGTGTGCCTGGGCACACCCTAATCAGACAGTTTTTTGTTTTTGCTGTGAATGCCGGCCGAACTTGCAGCTCCAGCGTTCATCCGTATCCTCTACTCTGAAGGACTCCATAACGCTGCTGGAGCAGCAGCAGACACACCCCTGCTTGTGCTTGTGTGTCTTTTGAAATCCCCAGTGAGATGCAGGGGTAAGCTTGGCAGCTGCTATGGGGAGAACTCTTAGGGTCTTTTGAATCCCCAGTGACAGGCAGTAGTGGCCCACGGGTACTTCCTGAAATGCTTGCTATTTCCCATCTTCCTGTATGCTCCTCCGTTACTGGGGGGAAATACTACAGCGAGGAGATAGTAATGCAGTGGGGCAGGAAGCAGCAGGATCTACTTCACACACAGGGTCGGCAGGTGAATGATGCCCTGTGTCACTGAGGGTATGATGCACCTATTTGTTTTTTAATTATGCCACTGCCAGTAAAATAGTTAACCCTGGCTGCTCCAGGGAGCTCAGATGCACCAGGTAGTGGCATTCTGGCTGCTCCCCAGCACCAACAGCTCAGACCCTCAGATCACTGACAGCAGGGGGAAAGAGTGTAAACAGAGAGAGAGAGAGAGAATACAGAGATTGTATTCTTTCTAGCTCTCTGTATTCTCTCTCTCTGTATTCTCTCTCACTCTATTCTTTCTATCTCTCTGTATTCTCTCTCACTCTATTCTTTCTATCTCTCTGTATTCTCTCTCACTCTATTCTTTCTATCTCTCTGTATTCTCTCTCTATTCTTTCTATCTCTGTAGTCTCTCACTCTATTCTTTCTATCTCTGTAGTCTCTCACTCTATTCTTTCTATCTCTGTATTCTCTCACTCTATTCTTTCTATCTCTCTGTATTCTCTCTCACTCTATTCTTTCTATCTCTGTATTCTCTCTCTCTCTATTCTCTCACTCTATTCTTTCTATCTCTCTGTATTCTCTCTCTCTATTCTTTCTATCTCTGTATTCTCTCTCTCTCTATTCTTTCTATCTCTGTATTCTCTCACTCTATTCTTTCTATCTCTCTGTATTCTCTCTCACTCTATTCTTTCTATCTCTGTATTCTCTCTCTCTCTATTCTTTCTATCTCTGTATTCTCTCACTCTATTCTTTCTATCTCTCTGTATTCTCTCTCACTCTATTCTTTCTATCTCTGTATTCTCTCTCTCTCTATTCTCTCACTCTATTCTTTCTATCTCTCTGTATTCTCTCTCTCTCTATTCTTTCTATCTCTGTATTCTCTCACTCTATTCTTTCTATCTCTGTATTCTCTCACTCTATTCTTTCTATCTCTCTGTATTCTCTCACTCTATTCTTTCTATCTCTCTGTATTCTCTCACTCTATTCTTTCTATCTCTCTGTATTCTCTCACTCTATTCTTTCTATCTCTCTATTCTTTCTATCTCTCTGTATTCTCTCTCTCTCTATTCTTTCTATCTCTCTGTATTCTCTCTCTCTCTATTCTTTCTATCTCTCTGTATTCTCTCTATTCTTTCTATCTCTCTGTATTCTCTCTCACTATTCTTTCTATCTCTGTATTCTCTCTATTCTTTCTATCTCTGTATTCTCTCACTCTATTCTTTCTATCTCTGTATTCTCTCACTCTATTCTTTCTATCTCTCTGTATTCTCTTTCACTCTATTCTTTCTATCTCTGTACTCTCTCTATTCTTTCTATCTCTCTGTATTCTCTCTCACTCTATTCTTTCTATCTCTGTATTCTCGCACTCTATTCTTTCTATATCTCTGTATTCTTTCTGAGGGAGAGAATACAGAGAGTGAGAGAATACAGAGAGAATGAATGCAAAATGAGTAAAATAATGTAGAAAAAAGATGCAGAGAAAGAAAATTCAGGGAGAGAGAAAGACTTCAGAGAGAAAACCGCAAAAAGAATTTGGAATGAAAGAAAGCAGAGAGAAAGAAATACAGAGAATGAATGAATAAAGAGAGAAAGAAAGGATGCAGAGATAAAGAATACATAAAGAAATGCAAATGAAAGAATGGATGCAGATGAAAAGAAAGAAACAGAATAAAAGGAAGCAAAGAGAAAGAATGGTAGCATGGAGAAAGAAATATGGAGAGAAATAAAAGATGCAGAAACAAAAAAAGATTTCAGAGTGACATAAAAAATACTGATCAAAAGAAACAATACAGAGAAAGAAAGAATGCAGAAAGAAAAAATAGAAAGGATGACGAGAGAAGGAAAGATTACAAAGCGAAAGAAAATACAAAGAAAAAGCAGAGAAAGAAAGCAGACAAATAATACTGAAGAAAGCCTACCGCTAGGACACAGGGAGAGAGCGGCTTGGGGTAGTCAGCAGTCAGCATGGAGGAGGGATAATTCGGGTGAGTATAGAGAAGGGAAGGGGATACTTATCCTATCCTAATTTTCCCTTTATTTCCAGTGTTTATTGCAACTATTTGTATTTATTCTATGTATTTACCTCTACCTACCCTTTCTCATCAATAGCTATCTTTCTGCTAACTGAAAAATCTCCCACTTGTCCTGTCCCTGCAGCGAGTCCAAACTGGGTTTCAGCCGCACAGAATTACTGTGAGTTTTCATGCTATGGGGCTCTGTGATACGCTCATACACACTGCACATTACTGTGAGTTTTATTGCTGTGGAGCTCTGTGATACACTGCACATTACTGTGAGTTTTATTGCTGTGGAGATCTGTGATACAGTAATGTGCGGTGTGTATGAGTGTATCATAGAGCTCCACAGCAATAAAACTCAGTGATGCGCAGTGTGTATGAGGGTATCACAAAATCCACAGTAATAAAACTCACAGTAATGTGCGGTGTGTATGAGCCTGTCACAGAATCCACAGTAATGTGCGGTGTGTGTATGAGCGTATCACAGAGCTCCACAGCAATAAAAGTCACAGCAATGTACGTGTGTGTATGAGCGTGTCACAGAGCTCCACAGCAATAAAACAGTAATGCGCGTTGTGTGAGTTTTTTCGCTGTGGAGTTCTGATACACTAATACACTCCACATTACTGTGAGCTTATTGCTACATACCGGGTGTATACAGCTATGAATGTATGTCATGAAGTTGACGTGGCGCTCCACGCTTCAACCCCAAGAGACTTTATGTTCATTTATATCGTGTGATTTTAAATATATTTTACATTGTTTGGTTTTAGTTTAAATTAAGTTTAGTGTAAATGGCGTAGCTTTAGTTTTAAATATACTTATATTTCTTTAGGTAAAAATTTGTTTTTCTATTAAAGATACTACCTGCAGCGAGTTCAAATGCTTTCTTTCGTATAGATTGTAAAATAGGTTTGAGTAATTTGTGATTAGGCAAAAGGGTTTTCTCTTTGTTCATCTGCTATCTGTTTACATGTCTCAGAGGTTGGGAGTCACCATTGTCTCAGCCAAAACCTAACTGATTTCCTTTACAATAGATTATGTAAATGATGTGTGAAATGAAGAAAGAGGAATGTTTATTGTAAATATCTGACATAATGTAATTAGCATTTTAGTAGGACAATGTGCGTCATTTATGCAAATTATGGCTGTTGGATCTCAGCATAAGTAGTGGCGTTTTTGTTCATTAAAGCTCAGAGAGAGAGAGAGAGAATCCTGTTGGAACATACAGCCGCGTCTGGTGTCTCCAACTACGCTACACTACACACTCAACCTCAGAAGGCACAGAGCGGCCTTCTGGAAATTCCGAACGGCTCCAGGGCAGAGAAACAGAAGCAGGCGGGTCAAGCTGCTCGAGGCGCTGAGGACAGCGCTCCCAGTAGCCGGGCTGACCGCAACGAAGGGGTGTCTGGAGAGTCAGGACAGGCGGAAGAGTGCGGTTCCGTCACAATGTATATGTAAATGTATGGCTGTGTGTGTAAATGTATGTATTTGTCTTTAAACAGGTTGCTGTGCGTATATACCTGTGCCTATTTTTTTTTGTCCCAGTCCGGCCTTGCCCCATCATCGTGCACTCAAAGGGCCAGTATCACTCTCTGAATCAACAATCACAGTATATGTTGTCTGCCCTCCGTAAATCGGAACAGGTAGGATACTAAATAAATGTTGCTGGGCAGCAAGAGGTTAAATGGCCACACTACTTAAAATTTCATCCCTTCCTTAAAGGGACATCCCTTTTCCCCTTAATGGACACTACCACTTACGCCTACATAAGTTGTAACTAGATTACATGGACATTACAAACAAAACAACCTTCTAAAACACATTTATTAAACACTTCTAAAAATACATGCTCTTGTTTATGTCTTTGTTTGAAGTAATTGCATTAACCCCTTGACAACGCAGAACATGCCATGCCGTCCTGCAGCAAGTGGGCTTTAAAGCCGCAGGACGGCATGGCACGTCCTGTGCGTTTTTTTCCTTCCTCCTGCCCATACTCACCTCCCACTCTGGTGTCCAAAGCAGACTGACTTCCTTCAAGTCAGATCTGCGTTGCATACCCGTCCCGGTGCACTGGTGTCATCGTGCCCGGCGCGATGACATCAGTTTCAGGCCTCCCCCTGCCAGAACAGGGGGAGTGTCTGAAGGGGAGAGGGCGTCCTCTTTGGTCCCTCTACCTCCCCATCGTCGGGGGCTAGCAAGTCAAGAAAGGCAGCACTGGAATGGTCACAGTCTGACCTTTCCAGCGATGTATTTCTTTAACCCCTTAGGTGGCAGGCCGCTATCCGGCACCAAAATCGCTGCCTATTTCCAGTGGGGGCTGCCATTTTGGAACAATTTATGGCCATTCATTGTGAACTAAATTTCCACTATTTTTAACAGAGCTTAGGTTTAAGAACCTTGTAAAATACCTCAAATGGGTTAAGAACTGTGGTAAGTCTGTAGGGGGAAAGAAATGTTGGAAGCTTTGAAGGGTTAAAATGTTCAAATGTATAAAGCTGCTGATGTTGGCTGTTTTTTTGAGTGTGTTGTCTGAAGTGCTCTCTTCCTTCTTTGTTTATATATATACACATATACACATCCATTTTGGCTCCAGTGTGAGCCTTTATCAACTTTGATAAGGGCTCTCGCTGGAGCCGAAACGTTGTTTTTTTTTAATGTTGGTGCAATAAAGGAAACTTTTAATGAAGTCCTCGGGTGCATCCTGTCTCCGTTATAGTACATATGCTCACACTTGGATAAACAGCACTGAGAAAAAAAGAGTCAAAGGATACTTGTGAGCGGCGTGAGTGCTGAAACTTGTGGATGTGGATATATATATATATATATATATATATTATATATATATATAATGTGTGTGTTGACCTTTTGGGTGCACACCCTAATGTAATAGGCTGCGCACGCATATATATATATATTATTATATAATATATATTTCAAAAGCTGCTGCAGTGCTTCATCCCACAGTATGCATGTAGCACAGTCAAGCCTAGTAATACTGAATCTCACTGAGTTGCTCACCTGGGAGCAATAAGCAGCAACAGGGACTAATAAAGTTTTCAGTCAGGGATTCAGAGAGACAGAAAAACAAGCAGTGAAGGGAGCTGCATCACTCTCCAGTGAGAATTCTGAATTTACATTTCTAAGAGGAAAAACTGCAAAGGTCTGTGCATTTTATTTATATACCGGCTAAGATCTACCTCAATTTCTAATCAGTTGTGACTATTCATGCCTAGAAAAACAAGGTTTTTTTCCCTAGTGTTTTTTTTGTATGCCAGACCTATGAAAAAACGGAAATTGACTATTTTTAAGAACTACAACATTGTTTGGTTACATAATCCCAGCTCACGATACACACACTACATCCCATATGGTGAGCAAGAGGGCCTGCCGCACCCCCCAGACGGTTTACGAATGCCGCTGCAGATCTTCTGTTCGGATGAGGGCTATGATTTCTCGGCTTTACAGTCAGCTCTTACAGACGACCTTCTCATGTCCCCCGATTCATGTTCACAAGTGGGAGACGGACATGGGAGAGACTTTGGAACCAGAGGAATCGTCAGAGATCTGGGATTGCTCCACCAAGGTTTCAGCCATTTACAAAAATTGCTATAAAGTTCTGTCCTGGCGGTATATCCACCGCAGGTGACTTGCCCATATACGTCTGGGGCCTCGACACAGTGCTTTCGTGGGTGTGGTGAGGAGGGCACTTATTTACACGCATGGTGGAGCTGCGTTCGGGTGCAGCTGCTCTGGGATGCTGTTTTTGTTGACCTTGGCTGCTGTTTGGATGTCCGGCTGACCCCAGACCAGTGGGCGGCTTTGCTTAATCGTCCATATCAACCCTTGGCCTTGCCTCCCTGTGCCAACAACTTGATTGTGTTTGACACGCATTTGGAAAGGTCACTTCTTACACTCAAGCCTATGCAACAATTAGGCTGCACTCTGCGCCTGATGACGCTGGTTTATACCAGAGAAACCTGTTGAGCCAATAGAGATGTTCATTTAGTTCTTTACGTTTTAGGGACCCTTTAATCCTTGCTCTGGAAACTGTTTTTCTGATTTGATAGAAATATTCCTTTACCTACTGGGAGCGCTCCCAATTTAGGCATCTAGCTCAGTTTCAATGCACTGAGGCCAGGCTGTTTGTTTTGGTTTTTTTTTTCCCCAATCCTGTATTGTTTGTTCCCGATAGGGCTCTTGATAAAGGCTGTGGTGTTTTCTTATGCTTTCCTATACCCACAGACCCTCGAAGGCCTTTTTAAATTCATTATATTTGATACTTGCAATGTTTCCACACTGCCTTTTATTCCCTATATCAGTTTGCAGGGAGGGTCCAGCATTGTGTTAGTATTTTCAATCTAGCACACTCCCAAACTTGATTTATGGCCTCTTTTTTGTAGTGGCCTTTATTTTACTTATACATGTCTCAGCAGAGGCGAGAACATATGTTATGTTTGTCCTAGGTAAGCACTGAGACTGTGAAAGCATTCTTTTACTGCAATTCTGATTAAAAGCTAAGTTTTATTTTATTATTTGGCTATATCTACTATCTTTTTCAACTGGTACATCCTGACAGCAGTCATACATGACCCGTTTTGATAAGGTATGGACCCCATGGCTGGGTATGTTCCCCCCCCCTGACTTTCTCAGGATGAGGCCTGTGACTGGTGGGTAGTGTCGCCTCCCTGGCCATCCCTGGTTTACTACCACCTTCCCCCTTATTTATTTTATTGCCCCCTCCCATCCCCTTCCCTCTTTGACTATCACAGTCTTTCTTCTAACGCTTTCTGTCCCCCTTCAGCTGTTTGCTGTCATTCCCATCAGGTTCCCATCTGACTACAGGATTTCCCTTTTTGGTGTTATTTAGTCATTTTTTTTCCCTCTCCCTTTGCCCTTCTTTGGCTCGGCTGTTGACTCTGCACATGTGCGCTCCATCGACCCCGTTTTGACCAGTGTATACTGTTCTGGGGCTGCAGTACTCATGTGTGACGTTTATCTGCTGACACAGAACGTGGCATGCTATCGGGAGAGGGTTGTGTGTGCTCAACTTCATTCATTTGTTTGTTTGGGCCTGCGTCCACGCTGTTTGGTTTGATGCCATCGCTGATTTTTGCTTTTTGTTATTATTTCATCTGCACTTGCCTTTTCATTTTACGTTTCTCTGTACTGTTTCTTCATAAAAATAAATTCTTTAATAAAAAGACCAGATATTTTAATTCCCAGGAATGTAGCAGACTTTGAATTACAAAAACCAGGGGTAACACAGCGGTTACCAAATGGAAATACTCCAATAAAACAAACTTGAAAGTAGAAAAGATCATATAAAAGACAAACATACAGTCAGGTCCATAAATATTGGGACAGCGACACAATTCTAACATCTTTGGCTCTATACACCACCACAATGGAGTTGGAGTGAAACAAACACAATGTGCTTTAACTGCAGACTGTCAGCTTTAATTTGAGGGTATGTACATCCAACTCAGGTGAACGGTGTAGGACTTACAGCAGTTTGCAGATGTGCCTCCCACTTGTTAAGGGACCAAAAGTAATGGGACAGAATAATAATCATAAATCAAACTTTCCCTTCTTAATACTTGGTTGCAAATCCTTTGCAGTCAATCACAGCCTGAAGTCTGGAACGTATAGACATCACCAGACGCTGGGTTTCATCCCTGGTGATGCTCTGCCAGGCCTCTACTGCAACTGTCTTCAGTTCCTGCTTGTTCTTGGGGCATTTTCCCTTCAGTTTTGTCTTCAGCAAGTGAAATGCATGCTCAATGGGATTCAGGTCAGGTGATTGACTTGGCCATTGCATAACATTCCATTTCTGTCTGGTTTTACTTTTTGTTCCGGGCACCGTCTTCTCCCGACTTAAATCGCGGAGGTCGGGCCCTGTGTGGCTCCCGGCGCGGGGACAGTATTGTCCCGGCACCGGTCCGCCGTCTTGCTCCTGTGTTTTTCACACAACGTCTCCCTTCCTGCCTTTGCTGCCATTTTCAACTCCTCCAGCTTTCACCCCCGTGCCGTGGCCCCTGCATTACACTACTATCGCTTGTCTCCATACTTGTCTCCACGCTGCTTCCCGACCCTCGCGGCGGCTTTCCTGCGATACAGCTAGCTCTACCCACGTCACGCGCCATCTTCCCCATCGCATTCACCGCGCTGTTACAGACGAGCAAGATGTCCAACACTCGCTCACGCCAGGCCCATTCTGCATCGGAGGATAACTCCCAACACCCATCCACAACCGGGGATGGGGCATCGGGAGCCTCCTCAGTCTCATCCCATGCCCGAAAAAAATAAAATAATCTAGCGCTAAGACAGTGGCTCGCTTTGCGGCCTTAGCGTCCTCCCTACACTCCTCCAGTGCCTCCACATTATCTGCTGTTGTGGCTGACATGGGGGCCTCCTTCAGACAATCCATGGTGGACGTGGTGTGTGTCGTCCATTCCATCCCCCCCCCCGAATCTGACTCTCCAAAACAGGCCATGGGACATGGGCAATAAAACCCTCATTATCAATGATGATCCAGGCCCCTCACAAACTCACTGGCACTACGCGAGGGTCTGGGAACTGCAAATCACTGCCTGCACAGATTAGTGGGCATAGCTGCCGCAATAGAGCCCCTGACCGCGGGGACGATCAAGCGGTTAGTGATAGACGACCCAAAAAACGGTGTCCGCTCCCCAGAAGGGCCGCCTCAGGACGAGGGATCCTGAGAGTGGGGAGCATGGGGGGGGGAAATGACCCAGTGAGATTCACGCGCCTTACGATGATCCAGACCTCCTCGAGGTAGACCCTTTTCATTTACCCCCACCACAGACGAGCGAAACGATCTATGATCCTATGGGGAACCCTCTATTCAACCCTAAAGATATCTCCCAGCCAAATTCTACAGCTTGGCAACCCCAACACCACGTAGAAAGATGGGTGGATGCATTTATGCACTGTCCAATGGACAAGTCCACTCGCTCTAACATCAGAGCTGAATGCCCTAGGCCCACCACCTCTGGAAAAACCTGCATAACCCGAGGTGGACGTTGAATTTCTAGAATTTTATGAGTAAGATTCGTCACCTAAACAGGGCATCGACTTACGCACGTGCCAAGATAAAGTGCTGGATAATGCAGGGCCCTTGGTGAGGGTTTTGATATTGTAGAAGGGGCAAAATTGACTAATACTACTGGGTAGGACACTTTATTTTACAAGCACTTATATTGATCCTTACAATATGCGGTTAGAAATTGTAGTGTTCTTAATGTTGTATTACTTGGTACAATCTTTACTGCTTCATTCATGTAAAAATGTTATACCTAACCTGTACCTTATCGTATATGAAAATAAAAACTTTTCATTTTCAATTTTTTTTTACCAATACCCCCACTTGATCAAACCGAAATTGGTGGCTGGCTACAGAGGGCTCTTTCCCTCCTGGGTAACGCCAACTCAGCTTTGGCAGCGGAATGCAGAAAAACTATACTGCTCAAAATGAACTCAAAACTAGCCAAAATGGTGCAAACCGACCTGGGGACCCAGGCTCAAGGCGATCTCTTTGGAGAGAAATTTGTTAAGTGCCTTAATAGGTATGTGGGGGCCTTCTCCAACCTAAGCAAGGTGGAAAACAAAATCGCTAAAGTATTCCTTGGATGGGTCTCTCACAGGGCTGGTAGAGGAAGGGGCCGCTCTGATTATCTCCGCTACTCTGGTCCCGCATTCCACGAGAAAGCTGCAGAAGCCGCCTCGGGATCTCGCTTCTTCCCTTGCCGAGCCTGGCACTCCAGAGGTTACCCTGCCTCCCGCGGTGCTCCAGACGGCCTGCAGGTAAGACCATTTATACTTATCTCCCCGTCCCTGGGGGGGCTGGTTGGGTTGTTTCCTACCCCAGTGGCAATTTCTTACCAACGATGCCTGGGTACTGGCCATGGTCGCGGGGTTCACCATCGATTTTGTAGACACACCCTTACAAAGCGCACCCCTGCCCCACTCCACTTCCCACTGGATCAGACGCTTCTGATCCAAGGAGGAGATTCAGGATCTCCTCCACAAGGGCGCGATAGAACCTGCGTCTCCGTCCCCTCATGCGTTCTGCAGCAACCTCTTCCTGGTAGCAAAAAAAGTGTTGAGGCAACCGACCCGTTATTCTCCGCGAACTAAATCTGTCGGTTGTATACAGACATTTCAAAATGAAAGGCTTCAACACGTACTAATGCAAGGCGACTGGATGGTCAAGTTGGACTTGAAAGACGCATATTTGTCTGTGCCTGTCCATCCCTCTCATCGCGATTTCCTTAAGTTCTGCTGGGACAACAACCTCTGGTGTTTCACGTGTCTACCATTCGGTCTTTCATCAGCTCCGTGATGTTTCACGAAGCTGATGAAACCGGTGGTTGCCTCCCTCCGCTCGAGGGGGGTGTTCGCTTGATCGTCTATCTGGACGACGTCCTCCTGATGTCCCAATCAGAGATCACCCTGTTGACTCATCTTCAATGGACTGTAGCACTGCTCCAATAATTAGGTTTCCTGGTCAACGACGTCAAGTCTCTCCTGACCCCCACACGTAGGATCAAATTCCTGGGTCTGCTAGTGCAGTGGTCCCCAACCCAGGCCCTCAGGGCCCACTAACAGGCCAGGTTTGCCAGATATCTGAAGCACAGCACAGGTGTTATGATTTGCTGCTAAGTGATTGCAGGATTCAGTCTGCATTTCCCCAAGGTGATCTGCAAAATCTGGCCTGTTAGTGGGCCCTGAGGGCCTGGGATGGGGACCACTGTGCTAGTGGACTCACGCACCCTCCTCCTGTACCTCCCAGACTCCAAGATGGCCACAATCCGGAAAGAGACTTCCCTTCTCCTCCGACGCTTGTCCACCACGCTGCAATCCCTGGCCCGGGTGATAGTCCCAGCTCCACTTCACTATCATGCTCTCCAACGATTGAAGGCTCATTCTCTCCGGGCAGGCCTAGACTATCCGGATGTGATTATACTGTCGGAACAGTTCCGTCAGGACCTGAATTGGTGGCTCCATCACATGGCGGACTGGAACGGCAAAGCGATTTCTACCCCACGTCCGGAGGTGACCATGGATTCGAATGCCAGCAGACTGGGCCTTGGGTGCCCACTGCGAAGGTTTGGAAACTGGAGGTCGGTGGTCCCCTCAGGAAACCACACTCCACATAAATTCCCTGGAGTTACTAGCGGGCCTCTTCGCGATCCACTGCTTCACCAGAGACACTGCTCATCGCCACGTCCTGCTCCGCATGGACAATTTACCAGCTGTCAGATACATCAACGCCATGGGGGGACCCAGGTAGGAATCTCTCGCCTTCATGGCATCCCGGTTCTGCGAATACTGCCTGCAGCACGACATCTGGGTCCAGGTGCAATTCATCCCGGGTTTGACCAACAATCGAACAGATTGGAACTCCAGACATCTGTCGGATTCCGGAGACTGGCGGATTCCATCATCCGTGTTTTCCAGACTTGCCGCAGTGTGGGGGACCCCTACACTGGGACCTCTTCACGTCCCGACTGAACAGCCACCTCCCAGACTTCTGCAGCTGGCGCCGGACCCGGACGCTCAAGCGACAACCAGTCCTGCAGGAAGACATCCGACGGCTTGGCACTATGCCTTCCCACCGTTCACATGGATTACCAAAGTAGTAGCTCATGTCAGAACACAGATGGCGACGATTGTCCTCGTGACATCTCTATGGCCGAGCCAACCCTGGTTTCCAGCGCTCTTGGAACTGGCGGCGGACGTACCCCACCTTCTACTCGACCTGGAAGATGCTCCTCATCTCCTCCTGTTGGATGGCAGCCTGGACCTCCTGGCATGGTTGATTTCCGCTTCGCCTAAGTGCCAACCGCTTTTGCAACAAACTGAATCATTCCTGTTACACGCCTGGGCCCAGGGTACCATTCCATTCAGCCTGGTCCGGATGGGTTACTTGGTGTCTCGGATAGCACCAGGATCCCTTTTTGGCCCCTGTAGCTTTTGTACTGGAGGGAATCCACGTCCCAGATTTTTTTACGTGTGTGATGTTCCGCATTGGACAGCTTCGGTGGTTAACCAGCTTTGAACTAGCAAATATGAGCCGAGTCCTGTGTTGAAATTATAAAATTTTCCTATTTCATGACGGAAAGTTTTGATTTTAATAAGGACTCGGAGGCGAGTATTTCCCGCCCTGTTCCCACCCGTTCCTTATTCTGTATCTTGTGGTGTATCTGTATTGAACCTCGCCGGTGGTCTGGTGTCTTTTTTCTGCGCATGCGACGCTGTATTTGCGCTCTTGTTGCTTTGACAATAAACTTCTGCACGGTTGCTCACGTGTGCTGTCCTTTGTTCCCCTGTGCTGGGTGTTTGCAGCCAGTTACGGCTCCGTGACTAATTCTACCTCGTGTTTCTGTTTTCTTTCAGCCTACTAAAGGATTCCCGTCCTTCGGCTGAATACTTCTGTTCTGTGTTTGTCCGGTCTCCCAGTAACTCCGGACTTGGTTCCCTGTTCCTGATCTGTTTGACGCAAGAAAGAGGACGGGCTGTCCTCAGAGCGGGGCTACATCACATGGGACAGTAGGGTGGGACGGTTATGTGATATGCTCCCTGTTGTGGAGCAGAAAGTTTTTTTCAGAATTGTTAACCTCTTCAATGCTGCTGAGAGGAAAGTAATAAAGAAAGAGAAGGAAACACTCGCCTCAGAGTCCTTATTAAAATCAAAACTTTCTGTCGTCAAATAAGAAAATTTTATAATTGTTGTCATCTTGCTTTTTTAATACTGCCCATTATGACCCTAAACTTTATCCTGCCTAGTCTGTCTTAGGTTATTGAGACCGGAGAACCTATTGTGCAGGTTAGGGATGCACCGATACCGATACTAGTATCGGTATCGGGGCCGATATTACCGTTTTGACGAGTACTCGTACTCGTCAAAAATCACCCGATACTTCAGGGACAGCAAACTCGGCCTCCGGCGCCAATTGCGGCCTCTGGCGCTTCAATCGCGGCTTGAATTCGGGCTTGAATCGCGGCATCCGGTCTTGAAACTTGGCCTCCGGCGCTCACTCTGTGCGTGTTCGTCGCACGAGGCAGCGCATCACCGCAGCGAGAGACTCCGTTTTTTTTTCACCCTATTATTTCCTTTATTAGGGGAAGGGGCAGATAAATAAACTTTGGAGGCCTGATGCAGCAGTTCGGAGGCCTGTCCTGACACTCCGATAATTTATTTTGGCCAGCAACTTGTTTCTTTCATTTGCGGGGGGAAGGGACAGACATACAATAAACTTTGGAGGCTTGATGCAGCGGATCGGAGGCCTGTCCCGACAATCCGGTAATTTATTTTGGCCAGCAACTTGTTTACCGGAGTGTCGGGACAGGCCTCGGATCCGCTGCATCAGGCCTCCAAAGTTTATTGTATGTCTGTTCCTTCCCCCAGCAAATGAAAAACAAGTTGCTGGCCAAAATAAATTATCGGAGTGTCAGGACAGGCCTCCGAACTGCTGCATCAGGCCTCCAAAGTTTATTTATCTGCCCCTTCCCCTAATGAAAGGAAATAATAGGGTGAAAAAAAAAAAAAAAAACGGAGTGCTGGGAGTCGGGACAGCAGAACTCTGAAGTCTATATTCAGTCTGTCTGTCCCCTCTCTCTCTCTCTCTCTCTCTCCCCATCCCCTAAACAAAAGAAAATAAATTGATAGGGGAAAAAAAAAACGGAGTGCTTGGACAGTTATTAATAACTGTCCCAGCACTCCGTTTTTTTTTTTCCCCTATCAATTTATTTTCTTTTGTTTAGGGGATGGGGAGAGAGAGAGAGAGAGGGGACAGACAGACTGAATATAAACTTCAGAGTCCTGCTGTCCCGACTCCCAGCACTCCGTTTTTTTTTAAAAAAAAATTCTATTGGGCTTTGAATTTTTTTTTATGATGACATCTAATAAAAGTATCGGTACTCGGTATCGGTGACTACTTTTAAAAAGTATCGGTACTCGGTCTTGAAAAAATGGTATCGGTGCATCCCTAGTGCAGGTATAGGTCAGGGATATTGTCACTTGACATATTTGTCTTTTATATGATCCTTTCTACTTTCATCCAATAAAGTTTGCTAGTTATTTGAGTGTTCCCGTTTGGTAACCGCTGTGCTACCCCTGGTTTTAGTTAAGATTTAACGCTGTGGGTTTAATCCCGTATTTTAGAACACTCAGGTCGCTGTTTTTTGTAATTTATTTTCTTGTTTTGACTTTGAATTACACCAGTCTATTACCATTGAAAATAAGTAATACCATGGGCTGAAAAATATTGAACTCCCATAATTTAAAAACATCCCATGATGTAAAGAATTTTTTTTTTTTTTTATCAATATGGTATAAGAATGCAGTCTGCCTCATCACTTAAGTTACTAATCAATTCATACAGGGTTATTCAGAGAACGTGAAAAGCAGGAGAATGCCTGGAGAATGACGGGAGAATTAAAAATTCTAGGTTAAAATAGCCGATTTGGAAAGTGAGATGAAAGGGAGAATTTTTCTGGTTTGGCTATTTTGACCTAGAATTTTTCATTCTCCAGTCATTCTCCTGCTTTTCACGCTCTGAATAACCCTGATAGTGTGTTAAACTTTGCATGTTAGCAGCACAAACACTTACTTTACCCAGTCCGTATAGATATCCTGAAGAGAGGTGCCCGGTGAGAAAAATTTCTGAAATGGGAAAATGAAGAAAAACATTTTACAGCACGCAAAATAACTTTAAAGTTTACAGTCATGACCTACAGGTTTCAGAAATGAGGTGTTTCTGACAAAGTGACAATTAGGGGTAATTGTGGGACCATAGTACCAAGGTGGCACTTTTTGGGGTGCAGCAGTAAAGTGCTGTCCATATTGGCTGCAGTGCAAACTAGTTTGGTTGCCGAAATGATGGTCCCTTCTAAATCAGACAGCATAGTGGGTGCAATAGGCATTCACCTGAGCGGCTAGAGGGGCTGCTCAATAGGAAGTAGCCAGTTGCTGCAAATTTGCTACTATTGTGAACCCCCATGGGAGGATACCCCAAAATCTTTCTATAAGCACAGACTTACCATACTCTTGTAAGACGGGATAAAAATAACAAGAGAGAAACTATGCCCATCTAAATTTCAACCCTAAGCATTACAGAAGTGATTTGATACTAACAATTAAGGGTCAACGGTTATCTGCTGGTTGCTGCCTTTGCCTGTGGGCCAACTCTGATTTTGCAGGTAAATATTGGCAGCTCTGTATGGATCACGGATTGCTGTGCCATTTCTTGACACCAGCAGGCAAGTAAAAGAGGTGCACTTTGAAGCCTTTACACATAATGGATTGCAGCTCCTACACAACATGGCAATACATCAAAAGTGGGGAGACTGGATAGGGGACAAGGAGGGATCCTACTTAGCATTGCCATATGCAATTATTCCATTACAGCATTCAGTTGTGATATTACCAAAAAATGGGTGGAAGAATTGCCAATCCATATTCTGGTGGACTTGCAAAGCACCACTACCACTTGCAGTATACACTCCAGAGTCCACAAGACTCCACTGAGTGTTACCTTGGGAGCTGTACGCAATCTAGTAAAAGATGTACAGCAACATGAAATTCTGCGAGGACACAAAGGAACTGTTTGACTGCAGTGCCCTTCCCATTATGCATCCAGAAGACAGGTTTGGTGTGAAGATCTCTGCAGTGGCTGGTAGGCAGGTATAGAAGCAGGGAGTACTCTTACTGTACATCAAAACAGGGGTGGAAATAGACTTAAGTACACACCAAATCTGTTATATTCCCCTGGTGTAAAAACCGAACCATAGGTGTGAGAGCCACAAATAATAAACCAGGGGATACTTATCTAGAAGGAACACTTTCTTGTAACCTTCCTTTTATGGTTACTCTTACACAAAATAAAGCCCAAGATACAATGTTCCTGAAGAAAAAGTGCAACATTGTTTTACACTGCAACAACTAATGTAGATACGCACACACAAATTAGATGGTAAAGCACGCCTTGAATAGAATTTGTTATTGAAGCTGCAATAATATTTACGCAAGGCATGCTTTACCATCCAGTCTGAGTGCACATCTGCGTTAGTTTTTTACACTCGAGAAATTCTGATGTCTCTATATACACTTTTGTGCAATGTATCCTGGTCCACAGATGCAGAAAGGTCTTTTTGTTTTTATATTAACAGTTGATGGAATTTTGCTTTTGTAAAATCACTTTACACAAAGTACATTGTGGTGGTATTTTATTTTTTGCACTCTCATTACGAATAACAAGCAGTGTGAAGCACTTGTGCTACTCTTGCTGCATCTATACAGAGCCAAAAAGATGGAGTAGCCGAAGCCTCATAAAAAAGTTGGCGAACGTCAACATCCTCCCCCCCCCAAAAAAACTAAAAAAACTAAACGCTCCTATTCTCCTAATAGGCGTTTAAACCAATAAAAATGCATTAAAATGTGTCTAAATAAAAAAAGTCTTAATAAAAATGTCTGCTATAGATTTTAAAAAAAGGGAACCAAATTGTCGAAAAAAAGGTGTTCTGAAAAAGTTCTAAAAAGGCTTGTTGCTGAAAATGAAAAAAAAAAAAAAATCTCTTTTTACATTGGAACCGGTTTAAACCTGTCAAACTGAAACACCGAAATGCAGGGCATTTCACCAGAATTTCTACGCAGTTCGACATTCTTTGAATAGATAAACCATTACTTCTCTATGGGACTATTTCGCTGTCGCTGAAGATCGCTTGACTACACCGTATTTCGAGAGTATTTGGAGAATTGACAGCTTTGTGAATACACAAACTGCTGCGAACGCTGAAACTCAATCGCCGGTGGCAAGTTCAGAGGTTAGTGAGTAACCCCTATAATCTTAGTGCTGGGCTGACTCATGTATTTCCTTTCAAACACTGATAACACAAACATTTCACCCATAACTGTATGGAGTAGAGGTAACATCACTGCTCTATAAACTGTTGAGACCCAGGTTACAATCCCAGCCAGAGCACCTCTCCAGTAAGTGTCCTTGGGCAAGACACCCAACATTACATTCTTGCCAACTGCACAATATCTGTGGAGTCCAGTGGTAGTGTCTCTACCCTTCGACTGTGGAAAACCAAGTCAAAATACCATTCAGCACATCCCTCAAATATAACTGTGGAGAAGCAACTTCCGACTTTACGAGAAGCAGGTTCAACCTAACCACTAGGTCGCTGATCTACAATCATGGAAAAACAACGCGATCCCACACAGAAGACGCCACCAGCGAGTGTCCTCGGGCATGACACCTAACGATATGAATGTGCCTACCTCACAAAATACTTGTACATCTCATAGATTGTAAGTTTCCTTGGAACAGGGTCTCCCTGAATCAGGTCATCATCCATGTGTGGCATTATGTACAGTTGTGTTCAAAATTATTCAACCCCCACTGAAATTGAGTGTTTTGGCCAGTTTGACATTGATCATTCAGTCATCTTTCTTACAATTAAATCAAAGAGGCACGTGTAGGTCAGACAAATATAACATAACATTTATAATGAAATAACCACAAATGTCTTTTCTGTGCTCACATCATTATCAGTTTTATTCAACCCCCAAGTGACATTCAATCTTAGTACTTAGTACAACATCCTTTTACAGTTATAACAACTTTTAAACGTGAAGCATAGCTTGACACAAGTGTCTTGCAGCGATCTACGGGTATCTTCGCCCATTCGTCATGGGCAAAAGCCTCCAGTTCAGTCACATTCTTAGGCTTGCGCACTGCAACTGCTTTCTTTAGGTCCCACCAGAGGTTCTCAATCGGATTTAAGTCAGGTGACTGCGATGGTCACTCCAAAATGTTCCAGCCTTTAATCTGCAACCATGCTCTAGTGGACTTGGAGGTATGCTTGGGATCATTGTCCTGTTGAAAGGTCCAACGTCTCCCAAGCCTCAGGTTTGTGACGGACTGCATCACATTGTCATCCAATATCTCCTGGTACTGAAGAGAATTCATGGTACCTTGCACACGCTGAAGCTTCCCTGTACCTGCAGAAGCAAAACAGCCCCAAAGCATGATTGACCCCCCGCCATGCTTCACAGTAGGCAAGCTGTTCTTTTCTTCATAGGCCTTGTTCTTCCTCCTCCAAACATAGCGTTGATCCATGGGCCCAAACAGTTCTAATTTGTTTCATCAGTCCACAGAACACTATCCCAAAAACTTCTGTGGTTTGTCCACATGACTTTTGGCATACTCCAGTCGACTCTTCTTATTCTTTGGAGACAGCAAGGGGGGGTGCGCCTGGGAGTTCTGGCATGGAGGCCTTCATTACGCAGTGTGCGCCGTATTGTCTGAGCTGAAACTTCAGTACCCACATCTGACAAATCTTTTCTCAGTTCCTCAGCAGTCACACAGGGACTTTTCTCCACTCTAGGCTTCAGGTAGCGCACAGCAGTCGAAGTCAGCATCTTCTTTCTGCCATGACCAGGTAGCGTTTCAACAGTGCCCTTTGCCTTGAATTTGCGAATGATGCTTCCTATGGTCTCTCTTGGTATGTTTAACATCTTTGCAATCTTCTTATAGCCATTGCCCTTCCTGTGAAGAGTAATCACCTCTTCTCTAGTCTTCCTGGACCATTCTCTTGACTTCGCCATGTTTGTAACCACACCAGTAAATGTCTAGAAGGAGCTGAGTATCACAGTCATTTTAAAGCTGCCTAATTGGTGCTTATTATGCTTTATTGCTGCTCCGTGACATCCACAGGTGTTTTCAGTACCTGATTGAAAACACTTGAATGAACCTCTGTTCTTCAGAGTGGTAGTCTTTAAGGGGTTGAATAATTGTGTCAATGAAGAATTCACAAAAGAAACATTTACTACTGTATTACAAAACCAATTGATGTCATTTTAGTTGCATATGGTTCTATAAAAAGTCCTTGTAGGATTTCATTCTGAATACAATTACAAATGTACACTAAATTCCCTAAAACCCTTTACAGCATTGGGGGTTGAATAATTTTGAACACAACTGTATCGACTTCCTGTACAGTGATCTTGCAAAGCACTGCAGAATTTGTGGGGCTATAGAAATAAAAGAGGATAATAAAAGCTAAGGTTTGATGTGCTGCATACTCAAAATACATGGATTCCAGGTTGTGGCTGGTCAAGCATAATGAGAGTTGCAGAACACTACAAACGCCTGCTGTAAATTTAAATCCTGACGGTCTTCTATATAAAAGGCAAAGAGATACTGCAATTGCAAACCTTCAGTGACATTAAAATGGATTGCAGAACTAACCTTTATAAACATTGTACCCTTTTGACAGTTTCATGGGTGACCCGTCCCATAATAATCAATATCGACCTATATAAACGCAGGTCGTGCTTCGATCAGCATTGCAAAGGTCCTGTAGGCACCCCATTCTCAGATTGCTGTCAGATCACACATGTGGATAACCAGATGTAGCCATGAGTGATTCCTACAGTGTGCATTACCTCATCGCTCTGCGTCTGTAGATCCCTGGCTGCCTTGCTGAAGCCTGCCTGCAGGAGATGCTGGTGAATCAACCCCAACAAGGACACCACCGGTTTCATGTTGCCGCAAAAATCCCTGGCTGCCCCCAGCAGTCTGACAATGCGTAACTTGCACCCCGCAAACTCCAAGGCTACCACGTGCTTCCTGTACCTTCACTTCCGAGTAGCATGGGGTAAAGCAGCAACACCAACTACTTCCGTTGCCTCGCTTTTTTTTTTCTCGCTGATAGCTTTATTTAGACGAACTAACAGACACACAGACTGGCTAGTCTATAGACGCAGAGTGGATGGATTAGAGAGGACAGGGAACATACAAAACGTGCTCTTAACTCCAAAATACGTCACTGTCTGACACGTTTTCCCTTTAACGGGTATAGGTAAATTTACTGAGGTCGTTGAGTTAACAGAACATTAAATCAACGTTCTTCCTTTCCTTCGGTTTTTGTGCAAGAAAGGCACCCTGTATCCAGGAACACATGACTTAAATATAAGTCAGAGGCAGCTGGGGCATCTCATTTTACTCCAAGGATACACCCAGAGGTAAATCGTGCTAGCTAAATTGTGAAGGCTGTCTATAGCAGCACATATCTGTCTCTAAGAAGGGTGCCTAGTGCATGTGTAGTATGTATCAACCTCTCCTGGCTCGTCATAGGGCAAACAATGCACCAGGCTCTGGGATTCTGGAGAATGCACGTTGGATATCCTTAAAGGAACACACCCTGACCACTTTAGGTTTTGAAATTGGCCAGGGTGTAGGTGCCCTTTGGTTGCAAAATGTTTGAAACGGAAAAGTTTCCTTCACCCTCACCTCATCGTGTCAGCCGGGGGAATAGAGTAGAGGTAGCATCAGTTTTTTAACTGTGGAGACCCAGGTTTGTGTGCAGCGCGCGCACCTCTCCAGTAAGTGTCATTGGGCAAGTCGCCGAACGGTACATATTTGCCTACACTAGAGATGATAAAGCCTGGAAAGAAAACGGAAAAATTGGGGGGAAAAAACTGTCTTTTTTTTCCCCCAAGGCAATTTTTTTTCTGGATAAATTGAAAAAAACCAAAATGTTCAAAATATGTTCTTTTACAATGACATGTAATATGTCTAATGATCTGGTATTAAATTTATATACAATTAAGACCTTTAAATAGAAGACTTGAGAGACTTTAAATAAAGTCTTAAATCATTACAAGTTCGCTCAGCTGAAGACTAGCAAACCCTGGAATACAATTAAGGCTGGTGTCAGACGAGCGTGCTATGTGCGCCTGTACTGACGTGCCTCCCAGCGTCGTGACAGTAGGACGGGGCTGGCCACGCCCTGCTCTGCGCACAAATTCCGCGTGTGACTGTGTACCTGCTACAAGCCTCCCTGTCGCAGCGCTAGGACGCACTTTCGACAGGACTGCAAAGCGTGATTCTCCATAGGGGACATCGAGCCTTGCAGCGCTGAGCACACATGATTGTGAGCTCCATCTTGTACCTCCTACAGTGCTTTTTGGGATAGAGTCAGATAGGGCCCTGGCATTCCGCCACTGGAGGGGGGCCCAGCACCGCCGCCAGATTCCGGCAACCAGTGCTGGAATCTGGGAGCAGCGCCACAGATGTTCCTCTCTCTGCGAACGGCCCGCTGGCTGGCAACAGCAAAAAAAGAGAATTGAAGTCTGTAAAGGATAAAATGAGATAACCATAGCATAATACTGTTCTTATGCGAAGTATTTAGGCCCCTGCTAGGACCTCACTTACAAAAAGCAGAAAGTATTCAGGCCCATCAATATTCCACGCCAGCTTCTTATCCACACCAACCGGCAGCAGGTATAATTTCTTCTCTCCGGTGGGACAGCTGTTTTGGCATACAACAGTAATTACCATACTCAAATATCTAGGTATGTGGTTGGACCCAAATCTATCTTTTGGCCCCCACATCGAAAAACTCTCATCTAGACTCTACCCCAAACTAGGTGCCCTGTACAGAAACAAATCCTGCCTCAGCCCCGCGATAAGAAAGCAGATTGTGCAACAAATGCTAATGCCAGCCATTGAATACGGAGATGTAGTGTATGCAGCTGCCCCTCAATCACACCTCCAGAAACTTACTACATTGTATAACTCATTCTTCCGCTTTGTGCTACAATGTAACTACATGACCCACCATTGTGACATGTTAAAAGAACTAAACTGGCCATCGCTGGAATCTAGACGCACCCTTCACCTTTCCAACCTGGTGTTTAAGAGCTTTTCTGGGAAGCTACCACCCTACCTGAATAGGCTGATTGCCCCAGCAGTTCCCTCATCCTATAACCTCCGATCCAGGACCAGCACCTTACTTGCAATACAAAGAGAAAGTGGCTCGATCCTCATTTTCCTACAGAGCACCACAATTATGGAATAACCTCCCAGACGCCATCAAATCTTCCCCCAGTCTAAAGTCCCTTAAGAGCTCCCTATTAACCCCTTCACTGCTGAGGCATTTCACCGCTGTGTGCTGAGCTCATTTTTACCGCTTTCGCTCATCATGTTTAAACACGATTTGAAGCCACATTTTAATAAATGACCCAGACATATTATATATCGTTCTTTCCAGCAGACTCCGCAGATTCATAATATATCAGTTTTATATGTATACGTCATGTCCTGTCTGTATATTATAACAAAAAATACAATAAAAATTGAATTTTTAATCATCTGCAGTGTGTAAAGTGGTTTTTTTCACATTTTATCACATGAGCGTTTGCGGTCATGTTTTCTATGGGGTGCGCTTGTACAAAAATTTTAAATGGGGACTTGTTACAGTTTGTGGGGGGAATTACGTGATTTTTAGTAAACGCACCCCATAGAAAAAAATCATTAGTACAGCATCATTGTTCACATTATAATTGAAATGTGAACAATATTGCTTAATTAATAAAAACAACACACAAAAAAACATGTTTTGTTTTTTTTTAAATTTATTATTTTTATTATAATTTTTGTATTATTTTTTTTACTTAGTACCTTGTCATGTTGGGTATCATTCGAAAGGCCATGCTCAGGCCTTCCAAATGACACCCTCTATGACCCCCTAGCTGGTTCTGGAGATATCGGGGTTCATAAGAACCCCCTATCTCCAGGGGATTTCCTTGGGAAATCCCCTGGCAGCTAGGGGTTCCCCGGCTATCTGACGTCATCACGCTAGGCATGATGACATCAGGCAGCGAGGGGAGATCCGGGGGTGGAGCCGCCATCCAAGATGGCGGCCCCCACCGAAGCTAGGCTGCACTTCAGCGCCGCAAGGCGCTGAAGTGCAACCCGGCGCTTGAGGGGTTAAAGCCAGGCACCGCTTAAAAGGGGAGACTCTCCCCTTTTAAGCGGTGTCTGGCTTTTGGCGCCGCTCCTTTCCGATCGGGAGGGAGAGGGATCCGAACGGATCCCCCCCCCCTCCCTTCCAGGCTATCTCCCGGCATTGCCGGGGGGGTCGCCTGGAAATGACGTCATCGCGCCAAGCGCGATGACGTCATTTACGCTGGGAGGAGCTTGACTTCAGCGTATGAGGACGCTGAAGTCAGAACGCCGCGGGACCCCGGACAGAGAGGTGAGTATCTCCGCCGGGGGTCCCGCACAGCTGATGACGTGTGGGGCACGTCCTCAGCATGTAACGTGCATCAATGAGGACGTGCCCCACACGTCTTCAGCAGTTTAAGGGTTAACATACCTCAATAAGGATTGCACCTGTAAACATGTAACACAGTGACTATATACAGGATGCACCTGTAAACATGTAACATAATGACTTTATTTCCTACATATTTATTTTTCTGTTAATCTGTATATTTGGTTTTGTGTTAATATCTTGCATTTTACTATTTTGTATTTCTGTAACCACTCAATGTTCTTGAACCCAGGACATACTTGAAAACGAGAGAATTCTCAATGTATCCTTCCTGGTAAAATCCTTTATAAATAAATAAATACAGAAGCCTTTCGTGGTGGATCCGGCAGCCTTGGGCGGGATATACAGCAACCTTAGGACTCCAGCAGCGTTAGGATAAATTAGGACATGATTCGCAATATTTAAAATTAAAAGTGTGTTTATTAAAATAAAACACATCCAACATGTTTCGTTAGTCTAAGCTAACTTCATCAGGGATATGTATACAAATAAAAACAAAGTACATTTATAATGTCCTTAACCACTTCACTGCGCAGGACGCGCTCAGCGCGTCCACCCGCAGTATCGTTCCTTGCGGAGGACGCGCTGAGCGCGTCCTCCCTTTGGGGCCAGCGTTCGGCCGATCGATGGCCCCCCCGGTGCGGGCTGACATCCTCGATGAACTTCCATAATAACCCCTAAAATGCCATAAAACCAGGGAAATAAAATAAAAATAATAAACATTGTGGCATGTAGCCTGTCACGTCCTGCCATCCTGGGGAACCTTGAGCTGCCCTGGGGATGCCTGGCATCTGGTGGCACCTTCCATGCTAGTTGTTGGCTGGGTGCCAAGCAATGCGCCAGCTGGAGGAAGCTAATTAGAGGCGGGGCGCGGTGTTGTGACGCGGAGCCGCCGAGTTTAAATCCGGAAGAGGTGAACCGGTTCCTTGACCTCTCGTGGAGTTACCTCCCTGAGTGCTGAGTGACTCGTTCCCCGCGATTCACTGATTCCTTGCGATACTTGATACTCTGTGTATGACCCGGCTTGAATAAGAACTACCCTTCGTGTACCAGTTCCTGGCTGTATTGATTACTCTGATAGTCTTACTTCTGGCTTGTATGAGAACCACCCTTCGTGTACCAGTTCCCGGCTGTATAGACTACTCTGATTATTCCATGTGTCCTAGCTTGTGTGAGAACCACGCTTTGTGTACCAGTTTCTGGCTATTCCTGACTACTCTGAGTTCTATGCGGTTTAGCTTGGTTTCCATTTCAGTTAAGGTTAACCCTGTGTACCCTGTTCTATGTATATCGTATTATCTGATACATATGTATGTTTGTGTCCCTAGCGATAGCCAGATTACCGACCACCTAAGGATCGAAGGGATAGATAGGGACTGTCTAAAGGGACCCAAGTCACTATATCAGGAGTGTAGAGGTCGGCAGGGCTGGGTCCTGGATGGACAATATGTTTCACCCCTATTTGGGTTGTGGACCCTTTAAGTGCAACCACAGGGTTAATCTTCCTGTCCAGGAAGAGTTTTAAAGCCAGCAACTCCCAGATAGGATTGTGGGAGTTTTTTAGGAAAAAGGAAAGTAATCAGTGGAAGCTGTGTGTTTGTGTTCCAAAAGCAGGAGACGTGCTGTGCCTTGCTGGAGAGGCTTCTACATACTGGGGAAAGGATTCCCTAGGTTTGGGACTGTTTAAAGCGTTGGTGAGCCACTATTATTTTTCTGTTTATTTGTGCTGAAGATCAGGACTTTGCTTTAATTTCGCTGAACCAAAGCGTGTACTTATTATGTTGCCTTTTTGACTGCCCTGAAAGGGTGAATAAAACTGTTTTGTTTGTGAAAGACATTGTGCACGTGCTCTGTGGGCCCCCAAACGTCACAACTGGTGTTTTGAATGCGGGCAATCTGCTACCCCTCACACGCCAAGCAAGAGGAATTTTTGTGAAAAGGAAAAAAAAAAAAAAAACTGACATTTTTAAAGGACAGTGTTCTGATTGCATGTCCTGGGCTAAGGCTGCACTGAAGTCCACAGCTATGGAGGAGCTGGTTAAGCAGATGGTCTTTGTCAATGTGCAGGCCCAGACTCGCCATGAAGAGGCGATGGCTCAGCAGCAACAAGCCCTGGCACAGGCTGTTGCTGCCCAACAAGAAAGCACCCATTTGCTGGCTGCACAACTTGCAGCACAGCAGGTAGCCATACAGACGCAGATCAATGCCCTGCGGGAGGCCATGCAGCAACTTGCACCTGGACGTGATCAAGCAGTGGTCACTGCTGGTAACCATGTCACCTTTTCCGCCAGGAATACTTCGGTCACCCAAGAGGTCGGGGTGGTGAGTACTCTGATACATGATGTGATTGTGGGACGGGACTGCCCCTTGTTTGCTGAACTGTGGTGCTTGGCACAAACTGAACTGCCCATCGAACTGGGGAACAATTCAGGGTCACCCCCACCAAACATGACTGTGGACACTGTTGATGAGGAGTTGCTCAAATGTGTTCAAAATGAGAATGTTGTAACTGATGAGAGTGTCCTAGCTCCTCAACCTGAGTTGACACCCAAGGAGGGGGAATCCTCTCCCGTGCCGGTTATGGTAGGAGAGGATGAAGAGGAATTATCCCCTGTAGATATTACACTTGGGGTGGATGAGGGGAGGGTTCTTCTTATCCAGTACACCCTGACTTAGATGTGTCCAGAGGTGCATTTGGCAGGGCTCAAATGGGTGACCCGATGTTGATAAATGCTCGCGAACAGGTAACTGTTGTCAGTGGGGTACCTCAAGCACCAGATGCAGAGAAAAGATTTCCTCACTTTGCGGTCAATAATGATCTGTTCTACCGGGTATCAGAAATTCAGGGAGAAATTGTGGAACAATTACTAGTACCCCAGCCCTACCAGAGAATGGTGCTGGATCTGGCTCACAATGATGCTCTAGGTGGTCACCTGGGAGCTGAGAAAACCGAGGCCCGGATAACGGACCGGTTTTTCTGGCCAGGTATCGGTGCCACAGTTAAGAGGTACTGTTCCTCCTGCCCTGTTTGCCAGTTAACTGCCCCAGCACCCCATTATAGGAACCCCTTGGTGCCTCTGCCAATAATTGAGGTGCCCTTTGAGCATATCGCTATGGATATAGTGGGTCCCTTAGAGAAGTCTGCTCAGGGACACCGATATATCCTGGTGGTTCTTGATTATGCCACAAGGTGTCCAGAGGCGGTTCCTTTAAGAAACCCTACATCAAAGGCCATTGCCCGGGAGTTGTTTTTTATGTTTTCGAGAACTGGCCTGCCAAGGGAAATTTTGACGGACCAGGGGACCCCATTTATGTCCCGGGTGATGGCAGATGTGTGCAAGTTGTTCCAAATCAAGCAGTTGCGAACATCTGTTTATCACCCTCAGACAGATGGTCTAGTAGAAAGATTCAACAAGACTCTGAAAATGATGCTTAAAAGGGTTGTGCAGAGAGATGGAAGAGACTGGGATCATTTGCTTCCCGCACTGCTGTTTGCTATTCGATAGGTTCCTCAGGCCTCCACGGGGTTCTCACCTTTTGAGTTGGTGTATGGCCGCAGACCCCGGGGATTGCTAGATTTGGTTAAGGAGACATGGGAAAGTGAGTCCTCTCCACACAAATCGCTCATTGAACATATCTCTCAGATGAGAGAGAGAATTTCTAAAGTGATGCCTTTGGTACAGGAACATTTGCAGAAGGCTCAGGAGGCCCAGAAAAGGGTGTACAACTGGTCGGCCAAGCTGCAGCAATTTCAGGTTGGGGACCGGGTAGCAGTACTTATACCCACGGTGGAAAGTCGGTTCCTAGCCAAGTGGCAGGGACCATATGAGGTGGTTGAAAAAGTAGGGGAAGTAAACTACCGAGTGCATCAGCCTGGGAAAAGAAAACCATACCAGATCTACCACATAAATTTGTTAAAACCCTGGAGAGACCGAGAGGTGTCCGCCATGGTTGGGGTGGGTATAGAGTCTGATGGTGTTGCCGCAGTACACATTGCTGCCACCCTGTCCAAACCCCAAACCCAAGAAGTTAAGGAGTTTCTGCAAAGAAACAAAGGCATGTTTTCAGGAATACCAGGACACGCGACCGGGATTAAACACGATATTGTGACGGAACCCCATGTAAAGGTTCGGGTAAAGCCGTACCGCATCCCAGAAGCCCATAGAAAGGCTGTTTCTGAAGAGGTTAAAAAAATGCTTCAGCTTGATGTCATTGAGGAGTCACAGAGTGAATGGTCGAGCCCCATCGTGTTGGTACCGAAGCCCAACGGCACTCTGCGATTCTGCAATGACTTCAGGAAACTTAACGAGGTGTCAAAATTTGACGCGTATCCCATGCCAAGGGTGGTTGAATTAATAGAGAAATTGGGTCCGGCCCGTTATATCACCACCCTGGACCTTACTAAGGGATACTGGCAGATACCCCTGACTAAGGAAGCCAGGGAAAAGACTGCTTTTTCCACTCCAGAGGGTCATTTTCATTATAAGCAGATGCCTTTTGGGTTACACTCAGCCCCGGCCACCTTCCAACGAGCGATGGATAGGGTGCTCCGCCCCTACCTGAGATATACCTTGGTCTAACTGGATGACATTGTCATCTTCAGTCCAGATTGGGAGTCCCATCTTCCCCGGGTTCAGACGGTTTTGGACGGTTTGAGAAAAGCGGGCTTTACTGTTAACCCTGAGAAAAGTGCGGTAGGGATGGAGGAAGCTAAGTACCTGGGATATGTCGTAGGCAGGGGTCTGGTAAAGCCACAATTTAACAAGGTAGAGGCTATCCAGAACTGGCCACGCCTCCTCACGAAAAAGCAGGTTCGTGCTTTTCTGGGTATAGTGGGGTATTACCGGCGGTTTGTCCCCAATTTTGCCTCTATTGCTGCACCACTGACTGACCTGACGAAAGGTAGGAAGTCAGTGATGATTCAATGGAATGCCAATGCTGAAGATGCCTTCGAGAAGCTTAAAAATGCGTTGTGTCAGCACCCAGTGCTGGTAGTCCCTGATTTCATGAGGGAGTTCATTGTACAGACGGATGCCTCAAGTGAGGGTTTGGGGGCTGCGCTATCCCAAGAAGTCAATGGGGAAGAGCACCCCGTGGTTTTTCTTAGAAGGAAACTGATGGCAGCGGAGAAAAACTATGCTGTGGTGGAAAGAGAGGGTTTGGCCATAAAGTGGGCCTTGGATTCTTTGAGATACTTCCTGTTGGGCAGGAAGTTCCGTTTAGTGTCTGACCATGCCCCATTGACCTGGATGAGGCAGCACTGCCACGCTAATGCCAGGGTTACCAGGTGGTTCCGGTCTCTCCAGGAGTTTAACTTTGTGGTGGAACACAGGCCTGGGAAACAGCACCAAAATGCTGATGCCCTGTCCCGGATGCATTGTGGGCTGTCTACTGTTGCCTCAAACACCTCCACGTTGAGACAGAGGGGGGGGATATGTAGAGGTCGGCAGGGCTGGGTCCTGGATGGACAATATGTTTCACCCCTATTTGGGTTGTGGACCCTTTAAGTGCAACCACAGGGTTAATCTTCCTGTCCAGGAAGAGTTTTAAAGCCAGCAACTCCCAGATAGGATTGTGGGAGTTTTTAGGAAAAAGGAAAGTAATCAGTGGAAGCTGTGTGTTTGTGTTCCAAAAGCAGGGGACGTGCTGTGCCTTGCTGGAGAGGCTTCTACATACTGGGGAAAGGATTAGCTAGGTTTGGGACTGTTTAAAGCGTTGGTGAGGTACTATTATTTTTCTGTTTATTTGTGCTGAAGATCAGGACTTTGCTTTAATTTCGCTGAACCCAAGCGTGTACTTATTATGTTGCCTTTTTGACTGCCCTGAAAGGGTGAATAAAACGGTTTTGTTTGTGAAAGACATTGTGCACGTGCTCTGTGGGCCCCCAAACGTCACAGGAGGGATTTGTTACATAGCCTACCCATTAACCCCTAAAATGGCAGTTATCAAGTGAAAATGTGAAATATATACACTGTGAGGCATGTAGCCTACACAATAACTCCTAAAATGCCATTAATAAATGAAAAAATAAAATGTATACTGTGAGGAATGAAGCCTGCCCATTAACCCTTAATATACAACTAAACTAAGGCAAAAACAAAAGTAATACGCAAAGTAATATATAGTCTGACCATTACCCCTGTCACTGCTGAGCCAATTCCACCCTGTGAAAAAAATTGTTTCGTTTTTATTTTATTATTTACGATTTCGTCTTTACACTGAATATGGTCATGTTGGATATCATTGGAAAGGCCAGACTCTGTGATGGACCACATACGATGCACGGGGCTGGAGATACATCAGTCTGAAGATGTGGGGGAAGCTGGAGGCTAAATCCTGGTAGGGGGGCACATGGGGGGCAAGGAATAACCTAGGGGGAGCAATTGCCCCCTGCCCCCCCCCCCTAGAGACACCTATGCACAGTGGAGTTTCTCTATAGACCCCTCTAAAGAACATCCTCCACCTCTCAGTATAACTGAAATTCATACACAGATTGCCCTGCTGACACCCAGGATCAGAGGGTTCAAGGCTGGTACCCCCAATCCCCCATTACTTTTTATATGCTTCAGCACATACCAGTGGTTTTTGGAAAGCTATTTTCAATTAATTATACAATAAGAAATACAATGTATTGGCATCTAATGGCCAAACAGAGTTATTGCAGTTACAACTGCGGCTCAGTTCATTATCAGCTGGGGAAAGTCTGATAAAGACATTCCATTCCCTAGCTGATTTTAAACAGATGTAGCACCTTGGGCATTATGCCAACAGAGCTAAACCTTTGGAGCACCTTCTGGAGCCCAAAAGGAATTTCATTTGCAATCACACAGCTCAGCCCCAGATTGTGTTAACACGATCTTGGGCTTCTGTGTCTGCTATTGCTGATCATGTCTACACGATCATGGTAGTGAAAAGGCTATGGATGATCAGATGGCTAAAGGGGAAGATGGAGGAGGTATGGAGACCTGGTGACTAATGGGGGTTCTGTGGGCTGGAGGGTTATGTGACATGGGGTTATGTGGACCTGGTGGCTAAGGGCAATGTGGGTTATGGGGGACCTGGTGACTAATAGGTGGCTGGGAGGAATGTGCAGTGGCTAATAGGGGTTGTGATGACCTGGATATGGGGACTGGGGGTTATAATTGCTTTCAATTGGTTTTCTCATAATATATTCCATGTTGTCCATGCTTATCTCTTGAGGACAATGTTTATTCTTACAAAAGTATTTTTCGTGTGTGTGCTTTCAAATTTAATTCATTACCCAGCAAATTAATCAGTACATTTCAATTCCAGTTTAATATAATAATTATTCCCTTTTTAAAGTGTCTTGCCGCCACCATATATCCACTTGAGCTACCTTATGTACCCAGCAAATTGATTCATCATCAGGAGACAGTGGTAGGATATTAGATAGCCTTATTTTATTATTCATTGTTAACTTGACATCACTATGCAAGTTACTAATTTATGACATTTTAAATCAACCTTACTGACAGCGGTGCTAAAATTACTTGCATTCTATACTTGAAAATCAAAGATACACTGCATTGGGTTTAATAACAATTAAGGAATACATTTATTAGAATTTGACTAATGATTCTGCCTTTAATCTTGAATGAAACATTCTTTAATAAGATTCATGGGCATTTTATTGAGATGGGGTATGTTGAGGATTTTATTTGTAACAGAACAGCAATTAATAGTAAAAGGTTGTAAAATGGAAGAAGTCTGTGGTCTCCATTCACTAAGTGCGAGCTAGATGCAAATAAGCACAACTTGGATGAAATTGACAAGATGTACTTGTCAGTCAGCTTGGCTAAACAGAGGGAATTTCAGGATTATTAGTTGATATTTCTCTGTGTTTGAGCAATTTTCTGAGCAAAAATCTTATATATACAGTGTTTCCCCGAAAATAGGACCTACCCCGAAAATAGGACCTAGTGTGTTTTTTGTTAACTGCTAAATTATAAGACCTATCCCAAAAATAAGACCTACAGGGTTATCCAAAGAGATCGAAAAGTCACCGCACATTCGGTGACTTTTCGTTCTCTTCAATTCGGTTCGTGTTGCCGATCCCATTTCGGTGACCCTGCGGTGTATTCAGCAAGCACCACAGGGTCCCCGACTTGCAGGGAAAAGCTACCGCAAACCTGCCGAAAACGAACCGCAAAACCCAGCGAATGCACGCCGAAAACCCTCAAAAACATCTGGATTAACCCGTCAAAGACGCCAGAAAAACCCGAGCAGGAGCCGATCGCACGCAGCGAAGCCGCCGGAAAAAGCCGAGAAAAGGCCGACACCGCAGACAGAGGGAGGTGAATAAATTAGCAAAACAGTTTGTATGAATGTGAAAGTAAAAAGCTGTTTGCAAAGAAACTACTGAGCGAAAATGTCTGAAATTTTCATATGAGGTCCAGGGAATGATAATAAAAAGGGCTGTTACAGAAAAAATAAGTAAACTTTAAAAAAAAAAAAAATTCAGAAAAATGCTTAAAGTATCCTAAAAAAAAAATCGAGAAATAGACTCTTTACTGCAGAATTTTATAATGAACGGTTTATTAGATATTGAATTAAAACGGGAATATTTTTAACATTGAAGCCTATGGGATTCTCCTGAATTAATTTGCCGAATTAAACCACCGAATGGCAGGGCATTTCGGGAACCTTTCACTGCTGGTTTGTGTTCTCTGAATAGCCGAAGCAGTGCATTTTCATGGGGATTTCACTGCCCTCGAACAGGCACCGTATGTGCAGGCAATTCGCCAGGATTTGGCGAATTGCCTGCTCTCTGGATAGCCGAATGGCCAAGAAAGGTAACCGAACGCTGATTTTCAGCGTTCGATCACCTTTCTCAAGCAATTCGGATCTCTTTGGATAACCCTGCTAGTCGAGACCAACTTGAGGAGCCGCGGGGGAGATCTAGTGATGCCGGCACCAGAGGCTGCATTATGTGACAGGGTGGATGCAGTGGCGACTCTAGGAACAATATTTAGGGGGGCACAGAAGATACCGCAGTCAAAACTGGGGGGGCACTAATAATTTTCACCACTAAATCATATCACTGAATAAAACTAAGGGCCCTATCACCTGGTGTGAGCTAAAACACCATCGCTAAAGGAAACATTTAGCGCGAGTTGCTAAAACATAGAGCCTGACGACCTACTAACAGATCATCTTGTCTGCAGAAGTCCATGAACAAGGTCGTTTGGCGCACGCTAGGAAAACTCTAAGACCCGGGCTGATTCCCAGTGCTAATGTGGTTGTGTACAGGATAGAACGTTTTTTTTTCCAGTGCCGGGCCATACCTATCCCCCGCCCTCACAAGATTGAATATGAACACATCCAGTGAATAACCTCACACCCCTGCATTATTAAAATCATCCAAGGTGGTCGTATCATCCATGGTTTGATGCACACATATATTAAGGCTGATGGGCATTGCATGATAAATGCCACCCAACAGCAGGTAGAATCATTACACTGCATTTAATAGATCCAAAAGGAAGGCCAGGTGAGCGACAAAAATTTCCCTGCTGCAGCATATAAATAATACATGTTTCAGGGCAAGACTTATTCACATGTCCCTTTAAACATGGTCCACACAGTCACCCTAATAATCAACCGCTTCCATACTATGAATAACCCCCAGCATAAAATGTTTAAAATTAGGCAATATATTAGAATTAGGATATATGTGGATAAAGGATACTTTTATAATAGAGCCGACTGCAACAGCAACGACAATGCGGACCAGATCCATTGCTATAGTGTATGGGGCCAAGAGAACACCTGTGCTGCATTCCTTTCAATTGTCTGTTAATTTTGGGCGAAGATCTGTTTTTTTTGGAGTTAGCACCAGGGTTAAGCAGTAGGTAAAATGGTGCAATTAGCGCCCCTCAAAAAATTAGCGCTGGCACCAACTGATCTGCTAGCTGCAAAAGTGCTAGAGATCTCTAGCGCTCCCCATGTTAAGTAAAGGACGCGGAAAGTACAGTAAGCTCGAGCTACAAATCGCTAATAGCAATGCGCGAAGTGATTTTTCCCGTTTGTAGCGAGAGGCAAAAGATCTGTTGGTCAGGCGCTAGACTCGATTAACCTGGCGCTAACGCAAAACCATGCCGACGCAAGGGTTAACCCACACCAGGTAATAGTGCCCTAAATAAGTATATATAAATAAGATTCCAAAACCCCAGAGTAATGTGATGTAATGATGCCTTTTTATTGTACTAACATGATACTTTATTTGCCGCAGTTCGGCAGTTTTCGCTGAATGTCTGATTGCTCCTTCAGCGACTCCACTTTTAGCAAATTACAGTGACCATTCGCTAAATAGGGAATTCACTATATTTTCGGCGAAATAAATTCCCTGAAATGTGACAAAAAGCAGAGGATCTAAAGATGATTAGACCCTTTAGATTCTAACTTCCATAATAACCCCTGAAATGCCATAAACCCAGGGAAATGCAATAAAAATAATAAACAATGTGGCATTTAGCCTACCCATTAACCTCTAAAATGCAATTAATCAAGGTAAAACATGAAACGAATACACTGTGAGGCATATAGCTAACACATTAACCCCTAAAATGCCATTAATCAAGGAAAAAATAAAATGTATAATGTGAGGGATGAAGCCTACCCATTAACCCTTAATATACAACTAAACCGAGGCAAAAACTAATGTAATACACAATGTAATGTATAGTCTGAACATTAACCACTTCACTGCTGAGACATTTCAACCCTGTGAAAATGCTTAAGTTTAAGTGCCTGTTATTATTTAATGTTTTTGACTTTTATTTCAAACGGAATATGGTCATGTTGGGTATCATTGGAAAGGCCAGAATCTGCTCTTTCCAATGACACCTAGATCGTCCATATACGATGCACAGGGACGGAGATACACTGGTCTGAAAAAGTGTGGTAAGCTGGAAGCTGATTTTTGGTGGGGGGGCACATGGGGGGGCAAGGAATAACCTAGGGGGGGCAATTGCCCCCCCTTGCCCCCCTGTAGAGTCGCCTATGGGTGGATGGCATGTCATGGCTGTGGTATGTGACCGGGATTATGTGATTGCCGGTCATTGCTGCGTTCGGGCTGCATTATGTAACTGGGACGGATTGCATGGCTGTGCTCGAGCCGCTGCGGAGAAATACCGTAGCGATGCCGGCACCAGAGAAAGAGAGGCGGCAGGGAGGAAGCAGAGCCGCATAAACCGAAGCTTTCTCTAGCGCCAGCTTCTGTCACAGGCGGAGTGATACTAGATGCACACTGCCTGTGAGGAATCGATAGGCAGTGAAAACATACCGGTATTTTGATGACATGACTGTATTTGAATCAATATATGTTGTACATTTAAAAAAAATTAAATGGCCTACCTCGAAAATAAGACTTATATTTTTTTGGCCCCAAAAAACACACTAGGACAGTGTCTTATTTTCGGGGAAACACGGGTATATATAATTTATGAGGGATGTTTCTATCCAATCCCTATGATACGGATTAAAATCTGGTCTCAGCATTTTTCAGAGATTTTCAAGTTCGTATGACCCCCAAGTCTGAGACATACTGGGCAGTGAGACTCTCAGCCTCCCTGCTGCTGTCCTGTAGCTCTACTTTGACATGTTGCATCTTCCCTGCTCGCCCTTTAGTCATAGAGAAGGCAGGGAAGACCCTGTGAGCCTCCCAGCGGGATACTAGGTGCCTCTGCATTCAATCTTAGCCTCTTCCTGCCTTCTCCATGACCCGTGGCGGTGCATGCCCAGGGATTCCTTTTTACATGGGAGCACCAGTCTGGCTGTGAGTCGTTTGGTAATTTAGTACCGATCAATTCTGAGTACTGCACAAACTTATGGGACCGGGGGCCTGAAAATCACAACTGGGACATCTCTAAAATATATTTATATACTGTATCGGCAAACTAAAGGCTTATTAGCATAGGGGCTCAATGCCACTGGAACATGCAGACAGGGTCAACTGGAATTGAGCCTTAAGTGTGGTGAATAAAACAAAACAACCCAGTTTGTTAACCAATGAAACTAGTCGAGAGAATGCCACAAAAACTGTCAACTCACAAAATGTTACATTCTCCCAGAATTGTTCTAGGCTCCTGTGCTACTTAAGTTTTTGCCCAGCTCCTATCTAGTGGCAACAGTGCTAACTGCAGCCTTGATGTGATCGTTTTTTCTTTCTCACCTTTTAGAATCTGTAGTTTTATTTCCCTGTGTTTCTGTTATGCACCATGGACACAGACTGGCATCATATAATTTCCGCAATTTAACTTTATTCTAGTTTATCATACCCAGTTGTGTTTGTTCTTAGGGATACTCTATTGAAAATAGAGTTCTATTTTTTTTTTTTATTTAAATTTTTGTAGCTCTTATATAATGGGGTAGGAGGCTGCTGACAGATGTATGAAACTCCTCCATGTTACCCAGCGATTTCAGCAGATTGGGGAAGGGGAGAATCTCCTCATATTCTGACCTCTTTAAATCGCTAAAGTGGTCTGGATGAGTAGAGTGTCTCTTTAACCAAGTGTGCCTGATGCTACCCTTCCTGATTTTGAAACATATTTTGGCTACAGATCCCATCTTGGTATGGATATCTGATTAGTTTACCGACCTACCTTAGTCTGAATACCTGTTCTTTATTTACATCCAAGTGTACTCCAATCATTTTCACGTATTACTGCTCTATAGTATGGTTCTTGTTACAGGAACCGTCACAGTTCTATATATTATAGTCTGTATTTTCACACCAATATTTATGTTAAACTCTGCCATTCTTCCATCCTGACAGCCCTCTGCATACAAACCTAGCAAATCATGGAAAAGAATGGCTGCTTTAAAAAAATTAAAGTATACAGTATATAAAAGCTTTCTTTTGTTTAATATTACTGTAGCGCTGGGTTTAATTCCCTGTTGTGGCAGTACCTATTTTTGGCCACCGGAGGGAGACAAGCGCGCTGAGAGACATTGAACATGGGGACTACATTTCCCGCCATGCTTGGGAGCGGACACAGGAAGTGGGTGGGACACAGAGACTTACATCCTGAGCCTTGTGGAGAGAGCTGGCACAGCGCGCCAGGGAGTGAGAGGAGCAAGACGCAGAGCAGCAGAACGAGACAGGGACTAGGCCGGAGCGCAGCTGGGGCCTGACAGAGTTCCAGACCGGGTTATTTAGCCTTACCAGAGATTCACAAGAATACCCACGCTGATACCAAGTGAGCAAGAGGACCCCGAGTTAGGAGCACCGCAGATCGATCGGACAGGGAGAGCAGGCGGTGAGCTGGACATCTTGCAGCAGCTACAGAAAGGCAAGACAGCGGATCTGGTAGCCCAGAGAATCCCAGCCAAGATCGAGCGGAGAGACGTCCTGGGTCGAGCGCAACACCAAGTATCTGGCGGATGGGTGAGAGGCCTTCCAGGCCGTTGTGAAAATAAAGTACGCTGCTGTTTGTTTCCAAAACCCACAGGGCCCCAACTTGACTAGTCGAAGATACCTCATAAGCAATTCACTGGCCAGTTGAATATTGTACCCGGGTACCATAACACACACGCACTTACATTCTGGGACATAACCTGTGCGGGACTCACTCCCCAACCACAAAAAAAAGGGGTTAACGATTTATTTTTCCTTTCTTTTCCGCTGCGCGTTTCTCGAATTATGAAGCCTTGTATTTTCTCTTTTCCGCTGCGCGTTTCTCGAATTACGAAGCATCGTATTTCTTTTCCGCTGCGCGTTTCCCGCATTACGAAGTACTGTAAATATATATACGAACACCGTGTTATTCATTATATGCCATTTATTCTAGTAAACTATATAATTTATAAAATCCACAACGGTGCTGGAGTATATTTATTCCCTAGTGCGGGGAGACTGACCCGAGGTTCAATTTCAGCAGCTCCTCCGGGAGTGAGCGCTACATTACATATCGTTGCATTTATGGGATTTCATTGTTAAAGGTGCGGTTACCTGTCTAGCCACAAGAAAATGCTGGCATGAGTCCTAAACCTTCATACTGAACAGCAAACCAACTAGTAGAAATGGTTCTGTTTACCAATTGAACTGCCAACTTTATTTTGAACCAAAGTTCTCACTCAGTATACCTATCGTATCTGTACCAATACATTGAATATATCTTAACATTCTTCTAGTAGTTGCCCACGAAACTATATTGCCATGGAAGTTTCCCAACCCCCCTTCTCATCTATTTTATACACTGGCTTGACACCTCAAAATATAGATACAAACTCACTTACTGCTGGAATGTTATCCCTGTACCCTAGATCCATAGATGTGTGCAGCCCAAATCATTGAGGTGTGCATACATAAAAGATACATTCTTCATGCAAAAACGCACGCGCAATGCTTGAATTTGTGTGCCCAGCATTAAACGTTAACGCGCTTAAATCAACTCTGGAATAACAATCCTCGCGCATTTTTTCATCCGTCGAGCAATAACAAGCGTAAAACAGATGCGCAAAAACGCGCGAACAGAAATCAGTGTGCCAACTGTTTTTTTCATGCGATTCAGCCAATCAGAATTTAAAACCACAATTGTCTCACGTTACGTTTTTGCGCCTGTCAAAGTCAATCTGCGCATATATGCTGTATTAAAAAACACACACAACTTCTCAAATTTATTGGTTTGGTATGTGTAGAATGTGTAACTATACTTTGCTGCGTATTTTTTTTTGGGCTGGTGTATTTGGTTTCGCCCAGGTTGATAGGAGTTGCTAAAATTATGCGCGCAAAGGCTGTGCGTTACAAACTGCGCATAGATTGTAATACCATCCGCGTACCAGCGCACAAACGCATTTGCGCTCACAATGTTAAGTATAGGCCGCACGAAGTACAGTAAGCTCGTGCAGCTTTCGCGCAGGTTCACCCGAGGTAGACATATATGCGCATTTGTTGTGCTGACATTGTAATACAACGTTCAGGGTTTTGCCCCTCGCATTAATGCGTTTTTGCACAGGCGCAAATGTATGCGCGAAGATTGTAATAGGGCCCATAGAATTTTATAAACTGTAAATTATCACAAGTTGTCAATTTTAATGCTCTATCAGTGGTTCCCAACCACGGTCCTCAAGTACCCCCCAACAGGCCAGGTTTTGAGGATCAACTTGGGGAAATGCAGACGGAATCCTGCAATCACTGAGCAGCAAATCATATCACCTGTGCTGTGCTTCAGCTATCTGGAAAACCTGGCCTGTTGGGGGTTCTTGAGGACTGTGGTTGAGAACCACTGATCTATATCATGTATTAATAACAAGCACCCAAAAGGTGTAGATGGAAACCTACAATGAAGACTAGCTGAATCAATCATCTAGCTGCAAATGCTTATGCCTAGTTTTATCCTTCTGAGAACATATACAGGGTTATTCAAAGAGAATCAAATGGCTGGAGAAAGGTAACCGAACGCTGAAAATCAGCGTTCGGTTACCTTTCTTGGCCATTCGGCTATTCAGAGAGCAGGCAATTCGCCAAATCCTGTGAATTGCCTGCACATTCGGTGCCTGTTCGAGGGAAGTGAAATCCCCATGAAAAAGCACTGCTTCGGCTATTCAGAGAACACAAACCAGCAGTGAAAGGTTCCCGAAATGCCCTGCCATTCGGTGGTTTCATTCGACAGGTTTATTCAGGAGAATCCTATAGGCTTCAATGTTAAAAATATTCCCATTTTAATTCAATATCTAATAAACTATTCATTATAAAATTCTGCAGTAAAACGTCTCTTTATTTATAGAATTTTTTTTAGGATATTTTAAGCATTTTTATTTATTTTTTTTAAAAAAAAATCCTATTTTTTCTTTTTGGATTTTTTTTTTTTAAGTTTACTTATTTTTTCTGTAACAGCCCTTTTTATTATCATTCCCTGGACCTCATATGTAAATTTCAGACATTTTCGCTCAGTAGTTTCTCAGCGTTTCACTTTTCAATCATTCAAGCAAACTGTTTTGCTAATTTATTCACTGCCTTCGTCTGCGGTGTCGGCTTTTTCCGGAGGCTTCAATGCGTGTGATCGGCTCCTGCTCGGGTTTTTCCGGTGTTTTCGACGGGTTAATCCAGATGTTTTTGCAGGTTTTCGGCAGCTTTTCCCTGCACTTCGGCAGCCCTGTGGTGCTTGCTGAATACACCGCAGGGTAGCCGAAATGGGAAAGCCGATTTGCACCGAATTGAAGAGAACGAAAAGTCATTGAACGTGCGGTGACTTTTCGAATCTCTTTGAATAACCCTGATAGTAAATAAGAACAGAATATATATAAGTCACACTATGGTAAATATGTGGGGCTAAATTACAATCCCCGTGTTAAAACGGGAGCGGTATGGAGAAAAAACTGCGCCCGCAGTTTTCCCCCTACCGCCCCCGTTTTAACGGGATTACAATGCAGGCACAAAAAATGCTGCCTGCATTGGTAGCGACCGCTACGCCCCTGGATGCTTGCGGCAGCGCTGTGCGCAGCCGAGCATCCACTCAATGGAGTCCATAGGACTCCATTGAGCCAGACGCCGGCGGTCAAATGACCTGCCGGATCTCACCTCGTGAGATCCGGCCGGTCAGCGTACTGATACGTAGGGAGAGACTGGGGAAACTTTTCCCCCCAGTCTTTCCCTGCTCCCGCCGGACGAAGGAGGCATTTGGAGCCGCGGACCTCGACAAGGGACAGGAGGTGAGAATCTGCTAATTATTTTTTATTTTTTGGCTGGTGTTAACGTATTCTGCAGAAGTGGAATCCGTTAACACTAAGTCCTGGCTCTGGTTAACTTTCCGATAACCAGAGTCGGACGTTAATCAGCGTTAGGACTTTGTAATCCTAACGCTGATTAGGGAGCACAAAGTACAGTAACCTCGCGCTGAAAAGCGCAAAGGTACCAAACGAAAACGGTTACTTAACCCGCTTGCGTTTGGATTGTAACCTGTGGTAAATACCGCGGCTAACGTTAATGCTCACGCAGGTGAGTGTTAAAGTTAGCGACAAGATCGTAATGTGGCCCGTGAACTTTTAAGGGACATCTGTCCCTCTGACCCTAGTTATTATCTTGTCATCCACCTTTCATAAATTTGTAAGTTGATATTTTTTTCCCAGTATGTTGCATATTGGCGAGCGCTTCAGACTGGGTTTTTTGCCTTCTTTTGGATCAACAGCAGTAGGTTATGTGGGAGAGGCTGAACCCGATGGACGCATGTCTTTTTTCAGCCTATATAACTATGTAACTATGTAACTATGTAACTATATTCCAATGTATTCTGAAATGTTCACAAAAAACCCCCAGAAGAGGAAGCTAAAAATAATGGCATGTCACATGGCTATCACCCATAATTCTCATTAAAATATTCACATGTAATGAAAGGACCTTATTTCAATTGTCCTTTTCTTCTTTAACAATTTCAATTTCTAAAAATATATATTTGTATTATGTGTTATTTCGTTGGATCAGGAAGTGATAATACTCCATTTTGGACAAAGCCTTTGATTTATTAGCCTTCCTGAAAGCTTGTTTTGTATGGACAAGCGTCACTGCTGTTAATATGGAATATTTTGTTTGTTGCTAAGGGGACCAGAAGCACTTTGTCTAAAATGCAGCACCTTCTGCCTGTGAATGGATTAGACAATATGTGGCTGATTAGGAACATGTTTCTCTCACATGTGGAGAGGGAACAACTAAAAAACTGTTCATTTCTACAACCACTTTAATTCCGCACAAATTGTGCAAGTTAAAAATATCTGCCAAGTAGTTTAAAAAACCTATAGCTGTGTAATTCAAAACCCAGAGTAAACTAATTTAGAACTAGTAACAGATTACATGTCTGTATATCTGTAGTCTAAAGGCGGGAACCACTTTTGTTTGATCTTTATTTATATGGGGTAAAGTAGGGATATAACTGCATTAAGCCCTGCTAACCTTTTTAAATGTGTCAAGGTCCCTGTCGATATTCCTGACTCATAACAGAACCACAGGAAGTAGTATTCAAGATGTTGGTAAAGCAAAACTTTTTTAGAAATCTATGAAAAAAATAGCAACTGTGTGGATTTTTATGGATTTGCAGCAGCTGTCAGACCCCAGAGAGAGTAGTTTATTACCACAGGAAATATATTTAGATTTATAGCTCGAGATGTTATAGCGCGTTGAGCATTGATTTTGGTTGTAATTTGAGAAAACTCTGGCATGATTTTCTGGTGTGCGGGCAGACGTACAGCTGGATTATTGGCCATTAATTATTTTTTTCCAGTGGATTTAACTAACTAAATCACTGTTTCAGTCCTTATGAGTGGTTACTGTTAACTATTTTTCAATTTTTTTCTACAAGTTTAAAAAAGTACTTATTCCTTTAAACTTCCCTTATTTGCTGGAAATGTGCAGCTATTCTGGTGATCAGAAAGGCTAAGTTTATGTAAATGTTCAATTAATCCCATTAATATGTGCTCAATTGCATTGAGATCTTGTGACTGGAGGCCATTGGGTACAGTGAACCAGGGGCGTACCTAGAAAATTTGGCACCTGGGGCAGATCCTATATTTGGCAACCCCCCCCCCCCCCACACACACACACACACACTTTAAAATGTAAAAAAAAAAACACACGCACTTTTTTAATGTTTTCAAAACTTTTAGTTAGCATTTAGCATTCTGGCAGGACATGACGTATACATATAATAATGATATATTATGAATCTGTCCATGGTGGATCATGCGTCCTCTGTGCTGTGCAATAAGAGGCGAGTGTAGATTCATTTTTGAATAATTCTTATTTTTAAGTGTGTAGCGCTCACCCCCGGAGGAGCCGCTGAATAAACCCAGGATAGTCTCAACGCACTAAGAATACACCAGCACACTGTTGTGGATTTTCTAGATTTTGTACTTTACGCTCAAAGTATATGTGTATTCTATGCCACTTTATTGCTTAAGTAATCGATTAAGCGGGAATATATGACGAAATGCGCAACGCAGGAAAAACATGTGGCGGAAAAGAAACGGTTAATGCCCCCTCAGTTCGTGAGTTTAAGTCCCGCTCAAAAAGGCTCATAAATTGGTGTCTTAGGGTACCCGGGTACTAGATTCAACTGGCCAGTGAATGAACAAGATATCTTCAACTAGTCAACGTTGGCAGTCAGTACTGGCCACCCTCATTGGGTGAGCAGACTGACAATATGGAGCATTCATCCTTGTAATGGCACAAACAAGCTAAAACCTTGTGAGACTTGAGCGGGCCATAGTGCAGGCCACTAGTGCTGTTGCTCGTCCTCAGGATACTCACAACCCCCTTTCTCTCACTATAAGTATACAGGGTCATCCAGAGACGTGGACCCCTTGCTTGATGTGCCTAGAGGGGTGTCCGCTATACCCTCCTGACGAGGCCTAACAAGGCCGAAACGATCGTCGGGGGTTGCTGCACCTCTCGTGCAGGGATGACGCCCTTGGCAGTCAATACTGGCCACCCTCATTGGATGAGAGCAGACTGATTTGCGTATGGAGCATTCATCCTTGTAATGGCACAAACAAGCTAAAACCTTGTGAGACCTGAGCGGGTACCCACCGTAGAGCAGGCCACTAGTGCTGTTGCTCGTCCTCAGGATCCTCACACCCCCCCTTTCTCTCACTAGTCAACGTTGGGGCCCTGTGAATTGAAGCAATCAACCAAGTGCGTGCTTTCTCGGAACCGCAGGCCTTGAGGCCTCTCACCCATCCGGCGAACACTGTGTCCAGAACCGATGACCAAAGGATCTGTCTCCATCGACTGGAACCCGGTGCTAACGAATCTGCTCCTCTGATGCCGAATCTCTGCACATGAACCGATCCGCCGCCTGCACTCCCGTTCAATCGCGCAAGGTCCTTCTGGAACCTGGTTGTTCTCCGAGCTGCTCACACTCCGTCCCCGATCTCCAGCACTGGATGCGCCTCAGTCCACGCTCCGGCCTGGTTGTGATCCCAGACAATCTGCGCATGCGTCTCACTCGTTCAGCTGCTCTGCTCGCTCTGTCCATGCCCTGCACGAGGCTCCTGATGTCTTTCCTGGCGCCAGCACGCCCACTTCCTGTCCTCTTCGCAAAGGTTTCTGGGAGATGTAATCCTTAAGGCTCTCATAGTCTTTCACATATGTAACGCTCTGGCTCCCCTAGTGGCAATATCAGTTTAGTCCATAGAGCCAAATCAAACACAGCGCTACAAGTGATTTTGCAAACTCACAACATATCCATCCTCATGCTATGAACAAGACTACACATGTGGCTGGTTTTGTTGATGGGAGTTGTGTGTGTGTGTTCGGGTGGCTGGTTTTGTATGATAGGAGTTGTGTGTTGGTTGGTTTTGTGTGATGGAGTTGTATGGGTGGCTGGTTTTGTGTGATGGGAGTTGTGTGTGTGGGGGTGGCTGGTGTTGTGTGTATGTGCTGGGTGGCTGGTTTGTTGTAATTGGAGTTGTGTGTGTGGGTGGCTGGTTTTGTGTGATGGGAGTTGTGTGTATGTGCTGGGTGGCTGGTTGTGTGTGTGCTGGGTGACTGGTTTTGTGGATTGGAGTTGCTGAGCAGAGAATGGGTGTGTGTTTTGCAAGTATGAGATGCTGCAATGGTCTTTTTTCTTTACTATTCCAGGTTTTAAGACTCCCTCTTCCCTGTCCCTGTTTACCCTGGGCTGCCTATTCCCTGGTGAGGCAGTGAATGCAGCCTGGTCCCCTCTATGCTGGACTTCACCAGGAGTCCAGCAGCTCAGTGACAAATTTATGATAACTGCAGTGCTGGTTAAGGAAAGGTCCACGTTAAACAGCAGTAAGCAGACAGGGCTTCATATTCTGCCGATTACCCCCCCCCCTTTACCTGCCTTTTACTGTCATCTTCTCTCTCTGCACACAAATCATATCCCCCTCTCCTAGAGCTGCTGCGGGTAAGGGGAGGAGCTATGGAGGGAGGAGAGGGGGATTTTTACTCTCCTAATTCAAACGCCCTTCTCCACTGCTCGTTGTTTGAGAACACAGCACAAAGCTGACACACAATGACAATGGCACCTCCCTAATGACACCCCAATAAACACTGATACCTGGGGATGCCCGCCCCTCCTCTAAGTACGCCAATGCTCTGTGATATGCTCACACACAAATTTTGCCGAATTGCCAGCAAGTACGGTGCTGTTCAAAGGCCGTGCAAATCCCCATGGAGAAGTAATGGTTAATCTATTCAGAGAACACCGAACAGCAGAGAAATGTTAGTGAAATGCCCTGATGTTCGGTGTTTCATTCAGCAGGTTTGTCACAGTGGCCCCCCTCAGGAGCCAAAGGGGGGGGGGTCCTTGCTGCTGTGTTTATTATTAAGCCCTTTAGGCCGGTATGTGTTTTTCTGCATTATGCAGAACCCTGTACACAGGATACAAATAACCAGACAAGACAAGACTGTGTACACACACACACGAGGAACGCCCTGCACTGGGGTAAGGTCCTTGGATGGCCTTCTGTTTACAGAGTACAGGGTGGGAAATATACACGATGACAGGAAGGAATATCTAGCAACAACAGAATCAGAAAGAGATCCTTGGGGTGGTCTCTATAAACCAAAACAATAAGTTGCTGCACTAGATACACACATACAGTCAGAAAACAGGAACACCAGACTTGACAAGAATATAGTCTGCAACCTGCAGGGCAGGTCTCAACTATAACCTGAGATTATGCTGCAACCAGCATAAACCACTGGATGCCTTGTAATTAGGTCTCACACCAGGCTAAGAAAACATGAGCATGAATACAAATAAAATATGAACATGAGAAACCAAAACCACATAAACATGAATACTACGAAAACATGAACATGAAAAACCAAATCCGCTCAGACAACACACAGTGGACAGAAGCCAGAGATTAGTCTAGATACAAAGCCAGGAGTCATAAACCAGAATATCAATAGACGGTACCAGGGGTAAATATAGGAATGGTCAGGATACGTAGCCAGAAGACATGAACCAGGAGATCAAAATACAGCAAAGAGAACCTATACTGGATCAATGAACTATAGCACTAAAGGCCATATATATAGGGCAGTCCAGGTCATGTGACCACAGGTCTAATTAGGCACTGAGACTCCAGAGGCAGAGAACAAGAACAGTTTAACCCTGAAAACCAAGAAGACTGAGAGGAACTCTCAGCACCAGGGGGCCTGGCTGCGCTGGGAAATCGTGACAGTTTATTCAGGCGAACCCCATAGGTTTCAATGTTAAAAATATTTCCGTTTTTTTATGCAATATCTAATAAACCATTTATTATTTTAAATCTGCAGTAAAAAGTCTGTTTATTTATTGATTTTTTTTCTGTAATAGACCTTTTTATTATCAATCATAGGACCTTATATGTAAATTCCAGACATTTTCGTTCAGTAGTTTTTTGGAAAACAGCAGGGTTGGCGGTGGCGGCATTTGGCAGCCAACTCCCTGCACTTCAGGGACCCTGCGGTGAATGGTGAATTCACTGCAGGGTTGGAAAATTTGATTCCCCGAAGTGCAGGGAACAACAGAACACCAAAATGTTGCCGTCATTTTGGTGCGCTGTGAGTATCCCCTTTAGTGGTGAGGTTTTTTGCTGCCCCCTGGAAAGTGCCAGCCTAGGCCTTGCCTACCCAGGACATACTTGAAAATTAGTGAAATCTCAATGTATCCTTTTTTTTTCTTTAGGGTGTCACCCTAAGGGGTGGTGTCACCCAGTGCGGGCTGCCCCCCTCCCCCCTAGATACGCTCCTGGTAATGCATACTCACAAGATAGAAAGTGTAGTCATGATCTGCATCACCATTGCCACTTTTCCACATTCCAGTCAAGCCCCATGGTGCTGAGAGCAATCCAGGCCAGCTCTTCCCTATCTGGGGTAAGCCATTCCACCCTGTGCGGCTTCTGGATTCCCCTGCTGCTGTTCTGGCCTGGGGTCACATGGTCTGCCCTGTACCTATAAATATGCCAGCAGCACAGAGGCTCCTTGCTCTTGCATGGGTCCAGTTCCTGAGGGTTCCTGTTTCCTGAAGGTCTTGTTTCCTGAGAGTCATTGCTTCCTGTGATCTTGTCCTGTTATTTCTTGTATGAACTCTGCTATTCCTGACTACCCGCTCTGTGTATGATCTTGCCTTGGATTTCTGACCACGCTCTTGTTAATCCCTGTATGCTATTCTGGTTCGTGATTCCTGGCTGTTCTGGCTTCCCTCTCTGGTATGTGATCTTCGCTTGTCTGACATACTCTTCTGACTCTTGATCCTTTGGCTCTGGTTCTGACTATTCTATTGTATGCTCCATGTGTCCTGTATTACCCTGCAGCATTATATTCAGTTAGTATTTGTCACGAGGCTTGTGCGGTTCTGGTATGAGCCCAGCAGGCGGCGACACAGAGGGGAGGCCAGACAGGAGTCACGCAATGCAGATTCTTTAATAAAACATAAATGGTCCTTAACTGCAGGCAAAAGAACAAAGGGAATAGCAATAAAGTCCAGGGAGAGTCCGTGGATTGTGGGTAGTGCAGTCCTAGACTGCAGACAGGGCCCACCAAGAGGATGTCTGGACAGTGGTACCTGGATCAAAGAGGTCAGAGGGTGATCAACAACTGTAATCCACGGGTAGACAGATGGGTCCTGGATACGTAGGATAAGCCGGTTCTGGAAGAGCAGGTTAGCACACCACCAAGGGACCTCAGTCAAGGATAACAATAATGCAGACCCACTGTTGGCTGGGTCTCTCTTCCTTTTAAGGAGGCTTAAACATGGATAGGCCTCAGCTGGAAGTCCAGGGCTAGACAGGAAAACCCAGGCTGGATCTCCAGGAGCCTGGACATGGTGCTTAGCCTGGGCAAAACCTGGACTGGAATCCAAGAATGAAGAAATCCAGGGCAAAGCTCTTAGATCCAGGTTTGCTAGACAGGTACACGGGGTGGACCTTGACAGTATTAGAGGCCATTGCAAGGACCTTATCCCAGTTCAGAGTTTCCCTGTGTTGCTGCTGTGTGTGAGTATATTGTCTTGCTGTAGCCTGTTTAACCCTCACCCTTCCTGTTCTCCTGTTTCTGTGTTTATTTCTTGTGAGGTTCCCTTTCCCTAGACAGAAGGCCATACAAGGACCTTATTCTAGAGTTAGGGATCCCTTTAGATTTCTGTTGTTTTATCCTTGTTCTAACGCCATTCCTGTTCACGTTGCTCTGTTTTTCTTCTCTGGTATCTGGGTGCTGTGGTCTGTGTCCATGCAGCCAGCAGCTAACCTGCCTCAAGGGCTAAATATCCAGTATAAAGGGCCTACTTTGGTTCACCCCATGTGCCCCCCGTGACAACCATCTTGTCCCAGTGTTCAATTTTCCTCAGGAATCTCCCTGTAATTTCCACCATCAAACCATACTCGGGACAGCAGTGATCCAAGTAAAAAGAGATTTATTGCCACAATATAAAATAATTAAAATGCTCAACGCATTTCGTCACTAGGAATTTTTCAAGGGCTTAATACAAAATAAAAAATACAAGTAGTATGCCTGCCTTTTCGTGTTTTTGGAACTTCCTTATCCCATTATTACTTTACTCATAAATTGGAATTATCAAAAAACAAAAAGGAACATACACTAATATCGTTTCTTTTCTAGTTAATTGTAGCAGTAATTTGGATCTACAATGTATATTTTTTTCTTAACTGAAAACTATATTGATTTTTAGAAAAATTTCTAAAATCAGCCTTTAAACTAATTTATACTAAAGGTGTTGGGTATGTAATTTACCACTAGATGGAGCTCTTAATACCACTATTAAAAAATGCATGATAAGGTAAAAATCTGAAATTTATAGCTCAAATTGATAAATCTAATCATATGCCTACCCTTGGAGCTTCAAGGTCAGTCCCACCTGCTATTTGGAAAATGAGATCATTACTATACAAATAATGGACTACCTAGAATTAGGATATTGAGATTGGAGCTTAACTGGTTATTTTGTAATACTAAAATCAGTGGAAATGAAAAAACCTAAAAGGTGAGTGTATAGGTGCTCAGTTGGTATGAAGAGTGAATAATAATTGCAGCTCACCAGCTAAGTGTATCCTCCACTCCTAACTAGTTATAAGTATTATATCAAGGTATATGGGAGCGCATATGGATATATACAAACAGTATCGTAAATAATTATTATAAATTGATCCGTGAATCTTAAAATCAGGATTAGTCCATATACCAAGCGGGGAGTCTTCAAGACTCTGGATGTACACCTTTGAGTCACTTTGTGGAGGACTTCACCCGTATGGCAATTCGTGTATCTTGATAGTAGATATATCTCAAAAAATAGAAAAGAGTATATGGTACAGTTCTGTATAACCAAAATATGTTCAAATAAAAGAGAGACACACTCACGTGTTTCAGAACCTCCACTTGTGGGTGGTTCTGTAGTAGCGCCTTGGACCTCTTGTCATCTGAGGGGGTCCCACCTCATAAGTGCCAGATTAGGATCTAGGGATCGCCAGAGTGAAAGCCCAAAGGATTGCCAGCTTTTTCCAGGAAATCGGATAAATTCTGACCTTCTTGGGAGATCAGATAAATTCGAGCCTCTTAGATGTAAAGCCAATGGATATAAATGAATGATAGGGGATGCAGTAAAATTAAATAAGATTTATTAAATCAAGACGCGTTTCACCCGCATCTGCAGGCCTCATCAGTCGAATAAATTAAAATCCAGCATTCCCCATTTATATATTCACTAAAAGGCATAATTAGTAAATAAAAAAACACACTTAATAAATAAAAACCGCGAAAACGGCGTGCGGGTCACAGTATCTTGCGCTGTGTGTTCCGGACGCCATTATAATGACGTATTTCCGTTTCCGGCAACATCACATGGCGCACCTCCACCTCCATTTCCGGCTCTCGGCGGCTGCAGCATGCCAGATTGGACGCCGGATGATAACATCCTCCTCCATAGCGCGTCTCCACCTCCGCTCTCTATTTACAGCGAGGGCTCCGTGTCATTCCATATGTCGGGTAACCACATCTCCTACATATAGACTAATCGAGGCATCTACATTTGGCCAGTTTGATCCCAAAAACATTCCGGCCATCAATGATAAATTCATATAAATACAGATAAATATAAAAATAAAATTAAAAATAAAAGATATAATAGATACTGTTTGGTTTATCCCACATGGAAGGTCTCCAATAAATAGGGGAGTCCATATGGAAATGGTACATATAAATCTATAGTGCCATATACAGAAATACATGTAATTATATGTGCAAACTTGGAAGATACAATAATACTCAAAGAAAATGACAAACCTCAAAGTCTATATTAAGACCTCTAGGGGTCATAGTATCTAGAGTATAAATCCATCTAATTTCTGACTTAATAAGTCTCTCAGTTAAATTGTCACCTCGCCAGTGGGCACTAACTTTTTCTGCTGCCCAAAACTTAGTGCCTTTAGGGTTGCAATGATGCTTTTCACTATAATGTGCAGAGACACTATGTTTGGCATATCCCTTATTGATATTATTCATGTGTTCATTAATTCTAATATAGAGTGCTCTGAATGTTTACCCTACATACCATAAACCGCACGGGCATTCTAATATATAAACAACTTTAGTGGACATACATGTAATCAAGTCCTTAATCTTATATCGTTTACCTGTATCCGATTTGAAACTATTGATCATTTGTTTCTTGTTGCCGGTTTTTCAACACGCAATACACTGCCCGCATCCATAGAACCCTGGAGATAGCCCAGACATGTCCTTATTGGTGGCAGCCCTGTCTATCCTGAGATGGTTTTTCACCAAATCTGTTTTCAACGTCTTACTTCCCCTAAAGATAATCACAGGTGCGTCTGGTAAAATTTTATTCAGGACTGGGTCTCTTTTCAGAATTGGCCAGTGTTTTTTAATGGACTTCTTGACCGCTTTGTTATTCGTATTATAGTCTAAAATGAAAGGAACATTCTCAATTGTATTAGAATCACGTTGCTTGTATCTTAAAAGGCCTTGCCTATCAATATTAAGGACTTCATCACGTGTTGATTCCAATAGTTGTTCCTTATAACCCTTGTCTTTAAAGTCCATTATTAGTTTCTGAGATTGGATGGTATAATCCTCAATATCACTGCAGTTTCTTCTAATGCGCATTAGTTGACCCTTTGGTATATTGGTCAACCAAGGGGGCTAATGATTACTGTCAATAGGTATATAACTATTGACATTCACTTGTTTAAAGTGTGTCCTAGTCTTAAGAGCCTTTTTATCTATATAGATATTGAGATCTAAAAAGTCAACCTGTTCTCTACTAATGGTGGATTCTAGTTTTATTCCCATTTGATTATTATTCAAGTGTGCAATAAATTCAATTAACAATTCGCTCTCTCCTTTCCATATAATAAAAATGTCATCTATATATCGCCGGTAGAGGACGAGGTTAGGCTCCCAGCCATGCCCTGCCCATACCACACTAGATTCCCAGTGGGCCATGAACAGATTGGCATACCTGGGAGCGAAACTCGTCCCCATATTTGTTCCATTTAACTGTATGAAGAAATCACCCCATACCAAAAATAATTATTTTTAAGGAATAAATTAATTCCCTCAATTATAAATTGAAGCTGTTCCACCTGAAATTGACCTGATTGTGTCACAAAATGTTCGACTGCTGTGCAGCCTTCTTTATGTGGAATTATAGTGTATAGTGAGCTCACATCACATGTGGCTAGAATGAAATCATCTTCTCACTTAATATCTTTCACTATATTCAGAATTGCAATACTATCTTTCAAATGGGCCGGTGTTGACACAACCAGAGGCTGACGTAGGTGATCGATATATTCAGATATCTTGCATGAAATAGACTGTATACCCGAAACTATGGGTCGACCCGGGGGATTTTACAAATTCTTATGAACTTTAGGTAAATAATAAAATACCGGAATACGTGGATGTAAAACTTTCAGGTAACAGTATTCCTGATCGTTCAAAATACCCCTATCCTTCCCCTTTAGTAGATATTCATAAAAAAATTCTTTAATTTTGATGGTTGGATCATTGGTGAGTTTCTGATAGGTAATAGGGTCACTAAGTAGTCTTAAAGATTCATTATGATATTGATCTCTATTGAGCACCACTACTCCTCCACCCTTATCTGCGGGTTTCACTACCAATGAGTCATTTTTAGTCAGCAATTTCAAACCCTCAAATTCCAATGTAGTTAGATTCTTAGGCTTATGATTGTGTTTAGAACTCCCTATTTTCCTTATATTTAATGAAACCATTTGTTCAAAGGCTTCTATCTCTTTCGAGGCCATATGTTTAGGAAAAAAATGGGATTTATCTCTCAGGGTAGTATGAATGTATCTATCGTTGTTACTTAGTTGTTGTTCAAAGGGAGTCTTAGAGAAGAATTTCTTTAAACAGAGTTTTCTTTTAAATTTCTGTAAGTCAATATAGGTGTTAAAGGGGTCTCCCCCTGAGGTCGGGGCAAATTTTAGACCTTTACTGAGTACCTGTTCTTGACCCTTAGTTAAAGGTTGCCCACTTAGATTGAAAATCCCTATTGGTTGAACATTCTTCCTCTCTTTCCTTGCCTTAACCAATTTTCCTCCTCCTACACCCTCTTCCCTGAATTGTCTCTTTCTTTGAGGGAGTTCTGTTCCTTTGGATCCGTATACTGCCTGGGGCCATTCTGTTCTGTTCTGAAAACGAGGTTCTTTGTCTCTCTCTTCTGTCCTCACTTCGTGAAAAACCCCTGTCTCTTCATGGTTGGTCAAGCAGGAAAATTGGTTAGTCAATGGTATTGAGCGGGGACCCTTTCTATAAGAATAGCGTCTCCTTATATCATTAAGAGGAGGTGCTATTTCTTCTTTTCTCCCATTATATTCATGGACGGGGCCATACCTTCCCCAATTATGTGTCTGTTGACGATGGTATCTATTTGGAGTATGTTGGTTGTAGGGTCCCTTTTTGTATTGTTGGGGTTCATAATAACTGTCTTTTTTTGGGGGTTCGTGATAACTGTGTTTTTTTGGGGGGTTCGTTTTCCTCCGTACTGTTAGTTCATCATTATTAATTGTTCTCCGTGGCATATTCTTTATTATATTGGATCTAGATCTTTGTGGCAACCTTTGTGTCAAGGGTGTTGCAGTGGGGGTCCCTTCTAGTTGGTCATCTATAGTATTAGTTGTGGTCTCAGATGGTAAAAAAAAACATACTTTATTATTTGCGTAGTCTCGTGAGTCCCTGATGTATTTGCTCTTTTTTCTATTTATAATTTCTTGTTCTAGTTTAACTAGACTAGTCTCAATCCTCGCAAATAATTGCTCCTTTTCATGTTCATTCAATACATCAGTAATCTTCTCATAGTCAGACTCTATTTCTAAATTCAAATCTGTTAGAGTCTTTCTTCTCTGAATAATAACTCCAAGCATTGTGAAAGAAAAACTCTCCAGCATAGCACACCAAGTGGTTGTGAAGGGATCATCAATCATATCTGTTGATGGATCTTTCTGCCACCTCAGACCCCTTGGTGTGATTTTATCTCGTAGATATCTCCAGGGTTCTATGGATGCGGGCAGTGTATTGCGTGTAGAAAAACAGGCAACAAGAAACAAATGATCAATAGTTTCAAATCGGATACAGGTAAACGATATAAGATTAAGGACTTGATTACATGTATGTCCACTTATGTTGTTTATATATTAGAATGCCCGTGCGGTTTATGGTATGTAGGGTAAACATCCAGAGCACTCTATATTAGAATTAATGAACACATGAATAATATCAATAAGGGATATGCCAAACATAGTGTCTCTGCACATTATAGTGAAAAGCATCATTGTAACCCTAAAGGCACTAAGTTTTGGGCAGCAGAAAAAGTTAGTGCCCACTGGCGAGGTGACAATTTAACTGAGAGACTTATTAAGTCAGAAATTAGATGGATTTATACTCTAGATACTATGACCCCTAGAGGTCTTAATATAGACTTTGAGGTTTTTCATTTTCTTTGAGTATTATTGTATCTTCCAAGTTTGCACATATAGTTACATGTATTTCTGTATATGGCACTATAGATTTATATGTACCATTTCCATATGGACTCCCTTATTTATTGGAGACCTTCCATTATATCTTTTATTTTTATATTTATCTGTATTTATATGAATTTATCATTGATGGCCGGAATGTTTTTGGGATCAAACTGGCCAAATGTAGATGCCTCGATTTAGTCTATATGTAGGAGATGTGGTTACCCGACATATGGAAGGACACGGAGCCCTCGCTGTAAATAGAGAGCGGAGGTGGAGACGCTCTATGGAGGAGGATGTTATCATCCGGCGTCCAATCTGGCATGCTGCAGCCGCCGAGAGCCAGAAATGGAGGTGGAGGTGCGCCATGTGATGTTGCCGGAAACGGAAATACGTCATTATAATGGCGTCCGGAACACACAGCGCAAGATACTGTGACCCGCACGCCGTTTTTCGCGGTTTTTATTTATTAAGTGTGTTTTTTAATTTACTAATTATGCCTTTTAGTGAATATATAAATGGGGAATGCTGGAGTTTAATTAATTCGACTGATGAGGCCTGCAGATGCAGGTGAAACGCGTCTTGATTTAATAAATCTTATTTAATTTTACTGCATCCCCTATCATTCATTTATATCCATTGGCTTTACATCTAAGAGGCTCGAATTTATCTGATCTCCCAAGAAGGTCAGAATTTATCCGATTTTCCTGGAAAAAGCTGGCAATCCTTTGGGCTTTCACTCTGGCGATCCCTAGATCCTAATCTGGCACTTATGAGGTGGGACCCTCTCAGATGACAGGAGGTCCAAGGCGCTACTACAGAACCACCCACAAGTGGAGGTTCTGAAACACGTGAGTGTGTCTCTCTTTTATTTGAACATATTTTGGTCATACAGAACTGTACCATATACTCTTTTCTATTTTTTGAGATATATCTACTATCAAGATACACGAATTGCCATACGGGTGAAGTCCTCCACAAAGTGACTCAAAGGTGTACATCCAGAGTCTTGAAGACTCCCCGCTTGGTATATGGACTAATCCTGATTTTAAGATTCACGGATCAATTTATAATAATTATTTATGATACTGTTTGTATATATCCATATGTGCTCCCATATACCTTGGTATAATACTTATAAAATCAGTGGAAACCATAATATCTTGTCACATAGAAGGATCACATCTACAACGTCAATCTATAAGCCGTCATTATTTATAAAATAAACAATTATCTATTCAGATGATGAAATCGCTATGTTCAGGTTAATTTGCATCACAGACAAGAAAAAGAAAAATCAAAGATTGTGTACCATTAAAAATATTATATATATTTTAATGTATAGTACTTGAATTGCATTCACACAGAGCAGGAAAATATAGTATTTTCAGACACTGCTGTGTTATGGAAATGTTGCTCCGAGGATAGTCGTGAAGGGGTTCTTACTGGATTGTGTACTCATGTAAGTAAAGATGTTCATGCAGGAGCTGTAGTCCTAAATCCTTCCTATTCAAGGAAGCACTGAGACAAGATGGGACTTTCCTGTAGTACCATTGCTGATCCCTTTAGTGTCCCAAAAGTGCTTGGTAAAAACAGGCTAGATATGTTAAAGACATCCCTGGCTTGTCCTTGTGTAGTTTCGTCAGGCACTTAACATGGAATAAACATTTTCATGTGTTTTTGTGGAGAATTTCCACGGCCTACTTCACCAGAGGCATCTATCTTCCATTATTGAGCAGGATCATAACCTGATTGTTTTTTCCACTCATTTACAGGCATTTATGACATGCTGAAAACCTCTGATATAACATAAAAAGTGAGCATACTTGAGAACACAAAATTTACATTGTCTCTTTTCTTTTGTGGATGATACCATCTTTGTATTACCGACCCAGGGTATGATGTAGTATAAAAACATAAAAAATAATTCAGATATATTAAACACAGAACATAATAAATTCAGTGAAACTAAATGTAATTTTTTGTTGTTAATGTTAAAGGAATACAAAATCAGCATTGAGGCCAGTAGATCATATGGTTCCAACATCTGCAGTTCATAAATCCATTTGTCTTCTGTCCCATCCAATTTTTTTTATCTTCTCTCAATGATATTAACTTTAGAAATAGCCGTATACCTCAGGAGACTGGGATCTTTTTTGTGGGTCCCTGTGAAGTGGTTAGTAATATCATGACTAAGGAAGTCCTTTGATATATTGCATGTGTTTTATAAGGCATTTCCTTAAAACGTCAACGTCCTCTCTACATGTTATTTACCTCAAGGGCATTGCAATAGGTAAATAACCTCTGAGGTATTATCGTTCTACAAAATTACTCATACCTTTAATTATAAGTTACATTGCTCATAAATTCTGTGAATTTATGTGGGGGAAAAGGGACGCTTTTGGCAGGGTTCAGTTCTTCCATCCATAGAAGCTTTTCAAATATGTAGAAGCGTTCGGTGAATGTTTATTTTTTTTTATGCACAGTTGTGATTCAGGGTTCGGAACCCCTGTATGTAGAATAAGTGTGGAACCCAATGGCAAGCCATCGGAGCAAGGAGACCAGGAGACCACGTATCAAGAAACAAGGTTTAGTCTGAGAAACAATAGAAATGTAACATAAGTCCAGAACAACAGGTAGCAACTAAGGTGGTCTTCTTGAGTATCAGGTAACTTTGATGAATAGCAAGGGGTGTGAGGCAGGTAACAAAAAGTTCTGAATAACAAGCACCAAACCAAGGTGGCGGGAAAAGGCAACGTGGTCGATGAGGCAATCCGGGTCGGTGGGCAGAAGAAGGCAGCGTGGTCGATGAGGCAATCCATGTAGGTGGGCAGAAGAACGGAGGAAAGCAGGAACACGAAGGAGCACTGGGAAACTGAAGCGGAGGGGCAACAGTATAACCTGGTAATGAGCTGAGAAAGGCGGCAGGTTTAAATAAGGACACATGTAATCATAGAAATACCTTTCACCTGGGACTCGTGGGTGGAACCGGAATACCTGGGCTCTTGATAGGTCGAAGGGAGGTATACGAGGATCCCCAGAACAGGTGTCATGTAGTGAGCACCAGTGACCAGCAGAGGGGGCCAGAGTACCAGGAGTTTCGGTTCTTATGGAGATGTGCAATCGTACCAAGGCATTCAGCTTCGAACGGCGGCATGGGGCGGATCGTAAGTCCTCTCCTCCATCTTGCCGGCCGAGCGCATGGAACAGCGCGCCACGAGGGACCTCAGGTGAGTTCAGCGTCTGGCCCAGCATGGTGGTCCGGGCAGGGAGTGGGCCGCGGAGTGGGGCATTACAACAGTGGGCACAAAAATGCTTTTTAAAAGGACAATACTACCAAAAAGTGACACTTTCTTACTTTATGTTGCTGATATCTTACATGTACTTTATTTTTCTCCGGTATGCTTAGGTAAAAAAATATTTTGCTCTAAGGGCCGGACTTGCCACCGAATTGCACCAAATGGTGAATTTCACCAGCCGGTTGTTAGGACCCGAGGGTTGCGTCCTCCTTGCGGTCCCTCCTGGTGTCCTATGCGCGCGGGCCGCCGCCGCTTCCGGGTATGAGGCTTCCCAGCGGCGTGACGTCATCACGCCTCCACCGTGGTGCCTTCTGTGTCACGTGATCCTGTTGGCCAATCGGGAGGCAGGGCGCCTGATTTAAACCTGCTTTTTGCTTTTGTCTGCGCCCTTTCGTGGTTTTAGCTTGCTAGACCCTTTGGTGCTGTATTCTAGATTCTGATTTGACTTACTGTGCATGACCTGGCTTTTGGCAACCGACTCTGAGTATCTCTATATCCCTTTGACCCGGCTTTTGTGTTTTGACGCTGCATTTGGTTTCTCCCTGTGTACTGTACTGTATTACTACTCGCTATCACTTAACCCAGCCACCACAAGGACTGGTATTGTGATTAGATTTCGAGGTTTTTCCTGTTACCTGTGTATCCTCCTAACGTACCCTTCGACTTGCGTGTACTAGCTTGACGTACACTCTCTGGCACTCCGTATTGTCTTGTTTCTAGACCAGCCACCCTTAGGACTGGTCTCTGTCCTCTTTGCCTACGTCCCTGCCTTATAGGTTCACTTCTAGCTACTGCGTAACCCAGCCAACTACAAGGACTGGTATCGCATTTAGGGTTCCACCCTCCTGTTTCGCCCTAGGGCTGACTATAGCTACCTACGGGTACGTGTGTCCGCCTGACATCACGAAAGGGCCATTGACCTTCTCCCAGGTGCCGTTCCTCCCCGAGGGGCAGTTTATCCGTTATCTGAAAAAGAGAATAGGGTACTGGAGGAGTACATTACCGATTCCCTCCAAAAGGGGTTCATTCGCCCCTCGTCTTCCCCAGCCGGTGCGGGTTTCTTTTTTGTTCGGAAAAAGGAGGGAGATCTTAGACCCTGTATCGACTTCCGTGGTTTGACTAAAATAACCGTCAAGAACGCCTATCCCATTCCACTCATCCCTGAATTGTTCGATCGCCTGAAATTCTCCAAGGTGTTCACTAAATTAGACCTTAGGGGAGCTTACAATCTTATACGCATTAGAGAGGGGGATGAGTGGAAGACTGCCTTCAATACTAGACTCGGTCATTACGAGTACTTGGTTATGCCCTTTGGCTTGTGCAACGCCCCTGCGATTTTTCAGGCATTCATTAATGATGTGTTAAGAGAGTATACTCCTTGTTTTGTTGTAGTTTATCTTGACGATGTCCTGATACATTCACCTGACCTGGAAACACACCACCAACATGTACGACTAGTCCTATCCAAGTTATTATCTAACGGTCTGTACTGTAAACTCGAGAAATGCTTGTTTGATGTACAACAAGTACAGTTTTTAGGGTATGTGATCTCCTCTTCGGGTTTCATGATGGATTCCTCGAAACTAGATGCAATCCTTCATTGGCCTCTTCCCAAAGGTCTCAAGGCCATTCAACGATTTATTGGTTTCTCCAATTATTACAGAAGGTTTATTAAAGGGTTTTCATCGATTATTGCACCCATTACAGCCTTGACCAAAAAGGGTACTGACACTCTGAGCTGGCCTCCCACCGCTGTGGAGGCATTTGAGAAACTAAAGGCCGCCTTTTCCACAGCTCCCATTCTTAATCACCCTGACCCCACCAAACCTTTCATATTGGAAGTAGACGCCTCAGAGTCTGGGGTGGGAGCTGTACTGTCCCAACGTGCTGCGGAGAACCAACCTTTGTTACCCTGCGGGTTCTTCTCTAAAAAGTTATCACCTACTGAGACCCGTTATGACATCGGAGACAGGGAATTGTTGGCTATCATATTGGCTCTGAAAGAGTGGCGCCACCTGTTAGAGGGTTCCATTTGCACATTTTCCATACTAACCGACCATAAGAATTTAACCTATCTATCTGAGGCTAGGAGGTTGAACCCCAGACAAGCCCGATGGGCTCTTTTCCTTACTCGGTTCGATTTTGTCATTTCTTACAGACCCGGGTCTAAAAATGTTAAAGCCGACGCACTATCTAGACAGCACGAGCCCATGGCTACTCAACCCCTAGTACCAGCCCCCATTGTACCCGAGGACAAAATCCTGGCTTCTCTGAACACCCAAATTGATTCTCCGTTTTGGAAGTCCTTACTATCCAAACAAGCTCTAGCACCTTCGTCTAAACCACCCGATAGGTTATTCGTTCCTCCTGAGGAGGTTCTAATGGCTCTAAGACTGTTTCATGAATCGAAGTTTGCCGGTCATTTTGGTATAGAAAAAACTCTATCTCATATTCGTAGGCACCTTTGGTGGCCCACACTTGCTAAAGACGTTAAAGATTTTGTTACTACCTGTCCAGTGTGTACCTGTTCCAAACCCTCCCGGCTAAAACCCACTGGTCTCCTCCAACCACTACCTGTACCTGAACGTCCCTGGTCCCATTTAGCCATGGACTTCCTAGTGGAACTGCCTCCTTCGTCTGGTCATACAGTAATTTTTGTCGTGGTTGACCGCTTTTCTAAAATGGCACATTTTATTCCGTTGAAAAAACTTCCCTCCTCTATCGAGCTGGCACACGTTTTTACTAAAGAAATATTCCGACTACATGGCGTTCCTAACGTGATTGTGTCAGATCGTGGTTCCCAATTTATTTCCAAATTTTGGAGGGGTTTTTGTCAACAATTAGGAGTTCAGCTCTCATTTTCCTCTGCGTATCATCCACAGACGAACGGATTAGCTGAGAGAACAAATCAGACACTAGAGACGTATTTAAGGTGCTTTATTTCTGATGCTCAGGATAATTGGGTCTCACTATTGCCGTGGGCGGAATTTGCGTACAATAATGCCACATCTCAGTCAACCAAATATTCTCCGTTCGAGATCGTTACTGGTATGCACCCCACTGTGTTTCCGTCTTCCTTTACACATCGAAACATTCCGGCCCTGGAGGACCACCTCCGTGTCCTGCGTTCCATCTGGGAAAAGACCAAGTCGAATCTCGAATCCGTCTCTCTCATCCAGAAGCGTTCTGCTGACCTGAGACGCAGGCCATCACCGGTCTATCATGTGGGGGACAAAGTATGGCTCAGTACACGACACATTAGGTTAAAGGTCCCGTCCATGAAATTTGCACCCCGATTTATTGGACCCTACAAGATCCTTCGGTGTATTAACCCCGTATCGTACGCCTTGCAATTGCCCCCGTCCCTTCGTATACCCAATACTTTTCATGTGTCCTTACTTAAACCTCTCCTGTGTAATCGTTTTACTCGTCCTGAGGGTCTCCCTCCTCCTCCTGTTGTGGTGGACGGGTGCCCTGAATTCGAAGTTGAGTCCATTCTAGATTCCCGGCGCTCTCGGAACAGGCTGCAATACTTGGTTCATTGGAGAGGCTATGGTCCCGCGGACCGGTCATGGGTCTCCCTCCGCGATCTTCATGCCCCCCGTTTGTTGGCCGCTTTCCATCGTCGCTATCCTGCCAAACCGGCTCCTGTCCGCCCGGTGGGCGTTTCTCGAGTGGGGGGTGCTGTTAGGACCCGAGGGTTGCGTCCTCCTCGCGGTCCCTCCTGGTGTCCTATGCGCGCGGGCCGCCGCCGCTTCCGGGTATGAGGCTTCCAGCGGCGTGACGTCATCACGCCTCCACCGTGGTGCCTCCTGTGTCACGTGATCCTGTTGGCCAATCGGGAGGCAGGGCGCCTGATTTAAACCTGCTTTTTGCTTTTGTCTGCGCCCTTTCGTGGTTTTAGCTTGCTAGACCCTTTGGTGCTGTATTCTAGATTCTGATTTGACTTACTGTGCATGACCTGGCTTTTGGCAACCGACTCTGAGTATCTCTATATCCCTTTGACCCGGCTTTTGTGTTTTGACGCTGCATTTGGTTTCTCCCTGTGTACTGTACTGTATTACTACTCGCTATCACTTAACCCAGCCACCACAAGGACTGGTATTGTGATTAGATTTCGAGGTTTTTCCTGTTACCTGTGTATCCTCCTAACGTACCCTTCGACTTGCGTGTACTAGCTTGACGTACACTCTCTGGCACTCCGTATTGTCTTGTTTCTAGACCAGCCACCCTTAGGACTGGTCTCTGTCCTCTTTGCCTACGTCCCTGCCTTATAGGTTCACTTCTAGCTACTGCGTAACCCAGCCAACTACAAGGACTGGTATCGCATTTAGGGTTCCACCCTCCTGTTTCGCCCTAGGGCTGACTATAGCTACCTACGGGTACGTGTGTCCGCCTGACACCGGTGCAATTTCGTGGCAATTCAGCTATTCACAAAGCTGCCAATTTGCCAAATATTGGTGAATTGCCAGCGAAATACAATGCAGATCGCCGCAATTCGGCGGCAGTGAAATTGTCCCATAGAAAAGTAATTTTTAGTCTATTCAGAGAATGACAAACTGCACTGAAATGTTGTCAAAATGCCCAGAATGCAGTGGTTCAGTGCATCCAGTTTAACCCTTTCGCTGCTGAGCCATTTCACGCCTGTGTGCTGAGCTCATTTTTACCGGTTTCACTCATCATGTTTAAACGCGTTTTGACGCCTTATTTTATTATATGACCCAGACATATTATATATTGTTCTTTCTGGCAGACTCGGAAGATTCATAATATATCATTATTATATGTATACATCATGTCCTGTCTGTATATTATAACAAAAAATTGCAATAAAATTAGAATTTTCAATAATTTACAACGTGTAAAGTGTTTTTTTTTCACATTTTAGCATGCGAGCCTTTGCGGTTATATTTTCTGTGAGTTGCGCCTGTTAAGAAAATTAGAAATGGGGGACTTGTTACTTTTTTTTTGGGGGGGAAAATTACACGATTTTTAACAGACGCACCCCATATAAAAATCGTTAGTGCAGCATCATTGTTCACATTCTAATTGAAATGGGAACAATATTGCTGCATTAACAAAACAAAATAGTTTTTTTAAAATGTATTTTTTTTATTTTTTTTCCTTAACTTTTAACATGGTCATGTTTGGGATCATTGGAAAGGCCATGCTCTGACCGATCCAGCGATAACAAACATTAACCCCTAGCTGCCATTGTTTTTATGTACACTATGCTGTGTACTTCGGGACAACAAGAGGTTATTTGGGAAAAAGAATCCCTTTGGGGAGGGATTTTGGATCTCTATGGTCATTGTATGCATATGAATTTATTTATTTAACACGATTTTTTGGTTACAGGATTTGAGGTTGTAACATTTGGTTGCTATGGAATCAGGTAGGTCACAGGGTTTGGCCGGCGCTCTGACGTCACTCGCATGAGTCGGCATTCGCACGGCACAGGGAGAAGATGGCACTTCTAAGTGGTGAGTGTGTTGTATGCTATTTAAGTGCTCTGCATGTACTTATTTTATATCCTGATGAAAGTCCACGGATAGTGGACTGAAACGTCGATACTGTATCAATAAATTGAAATTTTAAAGGAAGTCCAAGAGTGCCGCCCATACAGTATGTATATCGTTACCTATGTGAGCCAGGCGCTCACCGGGCAGTGGAGATACTCGGGGTGCAGGAACCAAGGACTGGTATATATATATTATATATTTATTTTTTTACTTGAATAAAATACATATTGCTACCATGTATAATTGAGATACTGTATATCATATGACACATTCCATTCCCTTTTTTTAAATTTAAACAGATAGTGATGGGACTGAGGCAGAGAAAATCTAAAATATTCCTGTAGTATAATATTTAGCAAACAGGAAATTAACCATACTTACAAGCTCTCCGCATTGCAAACATATGGTATGCATGCCACCTGTTTGTGACCAAACCTTTTTCAAAGTATCCCAAGAGAAACTGCTATCAACGTTAATTTGGTTTATTTATTTTCTTAGCAAAGTCTTTTTCATCTCCGTTCCACATTTTGTCAGCTGAATGTACCAGGTAAAATATTAATTAGGCTCCAAAGAAAAAACAGCTCCTGCCAAAGAAAATCCTCAGCCTGAGCTAGCTCTGTAAGCATTTCCGTATTAAAACACTTGGCTGTGCTGTTCAGTGCGTGCCGCCAACAGAAATAGTTAGAACAGCTTGTGAAAGTGTACACTGGTTTCTGCAAATTCAGATTTACAAACTTGTACCTTCAGCCAGTAACTTCACAGTTTGTATTACAGAACATGCATGATTGCATACAGTCAAGGCACTGACTTGGGAATTATGTACAAAAGCTGGGGGGAGGGTCGGAGAAGGAACACGACAAGCTGAATTCTAGCCAATAACCTAATTTGTAATATTTCCTGAAAACAAAAGGATGACTAGGAACTAAGGGAGCAGTTTTCTAACACAGAACCAATTGTATATGTGTAAACATATATATTAAAGGTACATTATGGTAGCTAGACAAATTTGATGTATACTAATGATCGATATGGAAGGGATACTTTGTTAAAAAAATCACCCCTCCCCTTGTCCCTCCCCCCATTTTAATGATTGTGCAGATGTTGATAGCATCTGCACTTATTTTTATTAGTTAAAGACTCTTTCCAGTGAATTTTTTTTCTTCTCCCCAGGCTGCCATTCCAGATGTCCAAAAAGCAGACGTCCCTGCAATGGTTTACGCACTAAACACGTATATACCACCCATAGGCAAATGTCTAATGACTATATCTACATTCAGGAAAAACAGTGTCGCGTCTACTCTCTACCAGGGCGGCTGCAACAACCAAAAGTAACCAACCCAGTTCATGTATAAAACATAAGAAAAACGTGTCATCTGCACTTAATCCTATGTAGCTCCATGTGAAACAAAACACAGAGGTTTTGGATTACTTGAATGGCCATTGAAGTATAGGTTCACCTGCCAAGTCAAGGCACATCTAGTAAGGGGAGTTCTACCTAATGATACCAAGAGTCGCTCCTCTAGCAACCTCTAGGTATCATTATACCCTCTAGGGCTTTATTTATACCTTCACCACATACTTGCTTAGTTGAACACTGTTCTAAATTGTAGATTCTGTGCCATATATTGTTCACTTAATAGAGATTTACCTGAAATAATACATATTTTAGATCAATGTTTCATGCGTATTTTTTTATTTGTATATTTGAACACAGAAAGTGTTTGGGCATTTTTCTGTATTGTCGGTAGTGTTTACACTCCGTACATAACGTTTTCCTGTTATGCAATTCATTTACTACCTGAAAGTGGTACTACTAACAGCAATATGAACAGCAACTGACTTGCAGTTGAGTTTATCTTTAGAATGTTTTTAAAACGTTCTTATTGAAATCTATGCAGGTTACCAGCTGCTAATTTGTGTTGACAAAATTGGAAGCACCTTTCAGGCTACTAATTTCACAATTAACTGGCAATTGAATGAGAAGAATTAACTGGAAACTGAATGAGAAGAATTAACCCATCATCTGTTTAGACAAGTGTCAATTTAAATGTTGAATTTTTTAAGTAAAACTAAAGTTTAATTGATGGCAATATTCAATTTACACTAACTTGGTTATGGCTCGGTGACTACTGAATACACCGGCAAATGCAGTGCAGGCTTTTTCATCCAAAGCACAAATCTGGTAATACAAGAAATTAGGGTTGCCAGACTGGCCACGTTTTCCTGGACACACCATTTATTCTTGATGTGCAGTCCATGAAAAATGCAGCACCGCAGCATGTAGGATGTCGAAAAGGATATGAATTCTACAGGATTCAGGGTTGCATATTTCCCTGTGCTCTCCTTATGCATGAAAAAGTAATACATGCCAAGGAAAACATGTGGCAACCCTAGAAGAGATATTGAAAAGCTGCTTCAGCCACTCTTTCCACACCTTACTTTTCTAAATTCACCTTTATAATTTTAGCTTTTGTAAATTAAGTTTCGGGTGAATTAAATGTTTTATATGAAAAAGTCAAATTTTTACATTGGTGCCAAACTAGTCACTCCAGATTCTTCTGCATCCTGGCCGGTCGCCTCAAATAAGTAGAGGAACATGAGATTATACCAAATATTCATTACCTATTGAGGCTATTTATGTCAATACACTCTATTGGTATAGCAGCATCAGGTTCTAATAGTCAGATTTTTTTTTTCCAGATTAGAGTTTTGGGATCTTTTTTTTTAACTATACTCTGTTAGTTTTATTGCCTCGCAGCTCTGTTATACACCTGTGGGCCTATCAAAGAAATCACATTAGTAAAAAAATGCTTCCCTGCCTTCCAACATGCTGACCTAGGCCTAGTTGACCTATGCAAGAATAGGCCTCAATCTATTTTAATATTGTATAATAAATTCTCAAACCATAATAAATTCCCAAGTCCTTCAATTTTTGGGTTTTGCATTGGGAGGGTTTTAAATTTCTTAAATTTTTAAACCTTACGCTTCCATTGTAACCTCTTTTGACTGTTTTACTTTTACATAGCGCAAGAAATGGTTTTATCATAATAGAATTGTGTGATCATTTTTGACAGATAAGAAAGGGGTATCTACTCTCCACAATGGCTTTAGTTGCCAACACTGTCACATATCAATCATGTTTTGGAAGCCGCTAACAATAATCTGTAGTATTAACAGGTCATAGCTTATTGAATGACCTTGCTAGGGGTTTCCTTGTGAAGCATCTTGTATATACTAAAGAGCTTTTAGCATTAACACTTTACTATTAATGCCAAAATGTACTGTCCTTTAATCATACATTTTATTGGCTTCATTTTTCTTATTTCTCAGAAACACTCTAGCATATGGTCCTTCATCAAACGTATTATTGTAATTTTTTTAACACATTAAATATAAATAGTTGATGTTCAGTGTCCTACTTTGCAGAGTATGTGATCCAATGATATAAACATGGGAATATTTTGGTGTAATGAATTTGAGGTTAAATAATGTGAATGTATTATTTTAAAACCTATGTTTTGAATGTATTGCAAATTTTAATAAAGCACATCTGTTAGGATTTATCAACTTGGAAACTTACAGGTATATTCAGAGAAAGGTGCATATGTGTAAAAATTACAATGATTCTGTCATACAACACAAGTATTGTAATACAAAATCCAGGGAAATAAAATGAAGGTAGCAATGTTATGCCCAACACAAGGAGGGTTATTGAACAAGGATTCACACTTTTCTGTATCAGCATTTTTTTACTAACTTACATAATTGATAAAAGGGAGTCATTCCAGTAAAGCTCCTATCCCTCACATTTGTGGACAGTTCTGAGCAGAGAACCATCCTACAAGACAGCCCACTTCTCAGTCCATACGCACCATTGACTGTTGGCACACAAACGTAACTAGTCAGTGTGCTGATGGACAATCACTTGAGATTTTGCAGTAGATGGTGCACTTTAAATATGTGTCAACTCAATTTTCCAAAGTTCTTGTCACGTCTCGGCCCTGTCCCCTGCTGGTGGTAGCAGGGATTCCTGTTTGTTTTTGTTTTCAGGCTGCAGGCCATCTGTTGGGCTTATTGGTCTGTGGTCACATGACCTGTTCTGCCCTATATGTAGGCCCAGGATTCCCCTTGATCCTTGGACCAGGATAGACCTTATTCTACCTAGTTCCTGTGTGCTATATCATTGTTACTCTTGTTTTGACTACCCGTGTATGACCTCTGGCTCTTGTGTTTGATTCCTCTCTTGCCTGACCCCTGTTGTATTTCTGATATCCTGTGTATGACCTTTTGCTTGGAATTTTGGACCTCTCTAGTTATAACCTTGTCTGTTTTATGTATTATTGTGTTTGCAAGTTGTAGCTGTTTTTGCTCAGCAGACATCTGGCCACGAAGCCAGCTTGCTGTTGAGTGGCACTCAGGGCCTTGTCTGTGCTCCCTGGCTGGGAGTGTCTGGTTCATCAGTCTGTATTATTGTATCAGTATTGAGTGCTGCCCTGCAGCTTACACAATTCATTCTGTCTTGCCAAATACCTTCTAGTTCTAGAGGTCAGGTTTTGCTTTCCTCTATATTGTTGGGTGCTCTAAGTTATCCATTGGTCTCAACCTTTGGAGCTTAGTAGCCTGTTCTCCTGTATTACTCCCTGGATTCTAAGTAATAGCCTGAAGGTGTTGTGCTTGATCCTGTTACTGTCTGTTTACCACATACCTGCCCTAAAGGCTTCAACCTCCGCAGATTGGGGGCTCCCCATCACCCTATTTGGGGGCTCGCCATTACAGTTCTCAGGCTTTTTATTTTGCTTTTTAAATATTTCCATATTAATGAAGAGGACAGGACCCGTCTAAACAACATTTCTAATTATGTTTCATGTACATCTTTTATACAGATAACCTGACAGTAACAGGGTTCAAAATTTTATTTCCTAAGGTACTAGTCAGGCTGAAAAGTTACTCGCCACCCCTGATCCCAAGTAATCCATTACTGATTCCAATATTACAAGTGGCCAGATTTCCACTAGCCCTGCTTACATTATCACTCTCCCTAGGTGAGTTGTGTTGTACTTGTTTCTATCTCAATATTTTTCTTTGATAAGCTATGTATACCCCTCTACATGCCACTGGAGCATGTTTCCATTCTTAATAATAATGGACCTGAGCTCTAGGAGGGAGCTGTTATGTGTTACAACAAGGAAGCTGTTGTGTTACAAGTGGTAGCGAGGATTTAGGGCCTAGAAAATGCCCCTTAGGACGTGTTATTTGTTATTTATTTAGAAGGCTTAATATCAGTTTGATAGACTTTTTTCTACCTATGCTGTGCCTACTCCATAAGTCTCTTTAAATATGCTTGTGAGGCTACTTTTTCACATCCTTTTCCAGAATGATAAAATCTTTGCGGTTGGAACAGAAGAATGATCTGTAATTTGCTATCCAGACATACTGAAAGTAATACGTTTTTCTACAGGAATAACTGCATTAATATTGTCCATACAGGGCTTGCCAAAAACAGACAGTTAAATCCAACAAAAGGTCTGATTTATTGTGTTTTGGAAAATGAAGCTTTTATTGGCTCCCAAAAGTACAGAAAGTCCTCAATTTTTTTTTTCTATTTTCATAAAAGCTCTATTGCATTATGTGTATATGTCAATGTGCTCCTTTTTTAATAGTAACCTAAGCCTTCTATTATTCACTAGATATATTCAGTAATCTATTAATCTTCTTCACCAAGTGACCTCAAATAGTCTAACATAGGAATGAAGATTTTGAAGCCCAGACTCTGTCAGCTTCTCAATGGAAACAACTACCAAGCAACCCTCTGACGGTTGTTAAATAAACAGTAGGACCAACTGCAGAGAAAAGAAAAGGACCAACTGTGTTTTTATTTAGTGCACCTCTTCTTCCATTAAAGAGTAATATGCACGGAAACTAAGCATGCAAGTTGCAAGATGGTGCCAAGATGGGCCCTCCACAGGAGAAGGCAACCTTGACACTTCACATATTTTGGAATTTCTTCTACCCAGATGCTCAGTCACTCATTAGATTGGCTGAGCATCATGAGAAATGTAGTTCCAAAACATCTGAAGAGTCAAAGTTACTGGAACCTACTTTACAGGATTAAACCTCTGACAAAGAGACTGTGCTAATGATGAAAAGGTCTATAAATTAGAGAAATATATTTACAGTTTAAAGAAGGCATAATGCTGAACATTAATCATTCAACCTCTAGATTAGGGATCAGCAACCTCGACCCTCCATATGTTCTGAAAATACAGCTCCCATGATGCTCAGGTACTCATTAGATTGGCTGAGGCTCATGGGAAACATAGTTTGAAAATATCGGAGGTTCAATGTTAATGACTCTTGCTCTAAATTGTATGCTCACTATAGCAGGGCCTCTAAACCGATTTTCAGGTTCCTTTGTTTGTTTATAGTTTTGTCTAATTCCCCATTGCTTATTGTAAAGCTCTGCAGAAACTGTTGGCGCTATATAGATGATGATGGTAATAAATAACTGTAAGAGAACCAGCATGTACTCTAAGAAAATGGAAGAAAGAAAATTGATTGCATTTATGACAACGATCAGTTCTCAATGTAACAGTACCCTATTAAAATATATCCTTACTTGGCTCAGCATACAGTAGTTGTGTCATCACTTTTGAGCAGAAAGACATACCTTAATGTTGTATTGCCAACCTTGGGCACTATTCTATAGCCGGGATGGACTGGGCAGGGAGGCAAATGCACCCGGGCAGGTCTTAAGCCCAATCAAACAGCCGGTGCTGCAGCTACACTGTGTCTCTTTTATAATGAGACTGGCCAGCTGCTACACATAGCGGCTGGCCGGTCTCATTAAGAGTGTGCAGTTCAATCACACAGGGCGCACATTCTAAAGTGTTGCCGCCCTCTAGTTGCCGCCCCCGAGAAGCTGAAAAGTGGAGAAAGAAGATGAAAAGGAGGAGATTGAGAGGCTGAAAAGGTGGAGAAGCAGAAAATGAGGGGAGAGAGAAGCTGAGAAGACCCCTGTATTTCCATTCTTTACACCCCACAAAGTCCCTTTAGGTGTCATTGGACAGGTCAGAGTCTGGCCTTTCTAATGATTTCATACATGACCATGTAAAATGTCATGTACAGAAAAAAAACACAAATATATAAAAAAAAATATATTTTTTTTGCTCCAAAGCAAATGGCATTGTCCATTTGTGATGTAGAAAAGTTATTTTGGGCACAATTGGTGCACTTTAAAATCCCAATTTGCTGGTGGAATTCAGGCTTTACGCACACCCATCTTTAAAGTATTATCCACAGGTTTTTGCATCCATTTAGATTACCCTTAGTATAAAAGTAGCGTTCTGAGATTTCAGCAGTTCCTTTACTTTCTAAGTAGGTATCTTGACAACTAAATAGGTCACATTTCAGAGGTTTTGGTGCGCAATTTGGTTAGTTCTACTCATAGTTCAATGTAGAATTGATAGAGTACTAAAAGACGGATGATGATGGCTACACTGTACCAGTCAGCCAATATAATTGTGAGGCCTAATCAAGGGATAAGTCTTCACCCCTACTGTGTATACAATACAGACGCCTGGTGCGGAATCTAAAAGATATTATACTGGCTCTCTGAAAGTCATTTATTTACTTACTATCTGCATCATTGTTGTGATTCTGACAGTATGCTAAATGCTGCAGTTTTAGTTGACGTGAGTGATCTTCAGAATTTGTGGAACGCGTTGAGACATCTTGCAGGGCATTGTCAAATTCACTTAATGAATACAGATACATGTATACCCAGACACATCGGACCCCAGATACATGTATATCCAGACAGAGGCCCCCAAATACATGTATACACAGACATCAGACCCGCAGATACATGTATACACAGACATCAGATCTCCAGATACATGTATACCTAGACATCAGACCCATATACATGTATACCCAGATATATGTACACCCAGAAATCAGACCTAGATACATGTATACCCAGACATCAATCCCCCCAGATACATGTATACCCAGACATCAGACCCCCCAGATACATGTGTACCTAGACATGAGACTCCCAGATACATGTATACCCAGACACAGACCCCAGATACATGTTATGTATACCTAGAAATCAGACCCCAGATACATGTATACCCAGACATCAGATCCCCCCAGATACATGTATACCCAGACATCAGACCCCCAGATACATGTGTACCTAGACATCAGACTCCCAGATACATGTATACCCAGACACAGACCCCCAGATACATGTATACCTAGAAATCAGACCCCAGATAAATGTATACCTAGACACAGACCCCCAGATACATATATACCCAGACATCAGACTCCCAGATACATGCATATCTTGCAATGAGACCCGCAGATACAGGTGTACCCAGAAATCAGACCTCAGATATATGTATACCTAGAAATCAGACCCCAGATGTATGTATACCCAGACACAGACCCCCCAGATACATATAGACCCACAAATCAGACCCCCAGATACATGCACAACCTGCAATGAGACCCGCAGATACATGTATACCCAGACATCAGACCCCCGGATACATGTATACAACAGACCCCAGTGTGCACGGACCGAGGGATACTCATGATGCTGCTTGGTAACAGGGTCGACTGGATGAGAACAGGGCAGGCAGACATCTGGTGTGCCCTCTGACATCCACAAAGGGGACGCGAGCTGGCACGACCCTCTCTGTTGTCATCAGCCACCATCTTAGGTTCTCTGGTGGCCGGGCCTAGGTAGGCTGCAGCGACTCCTCAGTCCTGCCTGCAGCCTAAACAAAACCACGGCTGCTGCATGATTGCCGGGGGTCGGTAACCAGGTCGTGTCGTCATCGTCAGCTAGTATCAAAGGGTTAAGAGCCAGGAGAGTAACACCAGACAAGCCAGAGTCATACACAGGTGAAGCGATTAGCAATAAATGCAAGTAAGCACTGAGAGGATTGAAAATCACGTCAGGGCAAGGAACCATGACTCAAGTGTTTGATTTTAAACTCAGCGGGTGCTGCGTCATCAAACTGCTCCTCACCCGTGAGCTCGACTCGTGACCGCTTCTATCCACTACTTCACTCGGTGCCCGGCCAACGAGCAGTAAGTAAGGCGTTGCTGACCGCCGAGGTCCAGGACAGTGTCTGGCCGATGAAGCACAAGCTATTCCAACGCCACTCATTCTTCACAGCTCGAGATGCTATTCAGGAATGAGTACTGTCTCTTAAACCCTGTTAAACCCTTAAACCCTGAGTTAAGTGATTTTGCTTTTGTAAAATCAAATTTCCCCACATTAGAAAGTCCCTTACTTATCTGTTATCCCACAGTGCAAAGTTTTTTATTTCCTCTGGCTTTGTGCAGAGGAAAACAAACGGTTCCTTGTATTCTTCCACCATCCATGTACGACCTATGCGAGCTCGCAACAGTTACTTGCCTGGTTCCATGGACTCAGGGGTTCAATTCTAGTGACTGGCAGCAGGCGTTACTGCTACTGTTGTCGACCAGTGGCCAACAAATATTGGACTCAAGCGGCTAATACAATGGCTTGATCTGGATAGAGATGCCACCGTTAAGCTGCAAATGGAAAAAAGGATTTTTTATTTGTGAGCCGCTATTAAGGGCTTGGTTGGAATAAGCCCCAATGTTGTCAGAAACTACAGTGTAAAGAATGGTGAAACGTATGGTGTACTATCGTACTTTTCTTTTTTCTGTAGGTCCCTGAAGTTTGCTGAAGTAAAAATACTGTCCTTTCAAAGAAAGGACGGTTAGAAAATAACCATATAACAGTTCCAAAATTTTCTCTTTTAATGTCAAATGCTCCTTTTTAAATTGGCTTGAAAGACCTGTATGTAAACAACCACATTAATATCTTTACTATCCAAGTATTTATTTAATTATTTTGTCCGAACACTTTCTATATGTTACAATATTTTTCATTTCACCATGTGAAAGTTTGGCTTTTCTTTCACAAGATGGTTTGTGGATAACCTCAACATGACCAATAATAAAGCTTTTTCACTTTTTTCAGATGTTTTTTCTTTTCAGTACTCTTGTTGCAGCACTTAAGTACTTATGAAACATGTAATTTAAGGGCTTCTATTCATTTGCAAATGCTGTATTTTTCTTGGCCACATAAAAAGTGTCTCAAAGATGGCAGCTCTCTTGTTACCATAGCAACACACGGTATTGTCTTGAGACCTTAAATTTAGACTACTAATATTAAAATATAAAAAAAACCACTTCAAAGCAAGTATAAGAAAAAACGACCCCTTCTGATTTTTAAAATATATCATGTTGCGATAATTTGAAAGAGCATGCATTTGAAATACATTTTAATAGCTGTGCCAAGTTAGCCCTATTGATCTAAAGGAACGCATGTAGACAATTCATTTTCCTTACACAATCAGCAGCATGTGGTGCATAATGGATTATATATTTGATTCTTAGCTGCTGGTATACCAGTTAATGATCAAACACAATATACTCCTTATACCTTTTTAGAGTAGTGACTTATATCTGACAATATGGCTGTTAGTAGAATTAAAGTCCTTCTAGAGATTATTCTTAACCATTGTAAAGGTATTTTTACTTGACATAATGCAGATTTTCTTAACTGCAGCGATTGGTTTACAAGAGAACTGATCGGGTGTATGCAAATGGTGGGAAGGTGGTGGATCTCATATCTGATCTTGGCAGCTATGTTGCAAACCTACAGGTAATGCTGGTGATATAGGAAGGACAGCATGAATGCGCTTGAAGTAGCATGTATAGCAAATATCTATACCAAATGTTCAATAACGTGCTGAGAAAGGCATACCTAGCTGAGAATGATGGGAGGTATAAGTCACAACCTCTGAATAATATGTGCCCCATAATTATATATACACATTATTCTTAAAATCCTATCCTCTACTCTGTATGTACTTTGAACAAAATAGGATGCACCAGTTTGGATAAGCCATATTCCATCGCAGTAGGATTGGTAGTTGCTATAGGGCCTCATCCAATCTTTATGGATAGTTTGCACAGGATATGCAAAATTGGAATTAGCACTAAACTTACAAGTGATTCCTAGTTGCTCATTAGTTTTGTCACTAGTGCAAAACATTTTGTAGAGCGATTTTGAATTGATCTCATTGCCTGGAATCCCTATTCTACTCTTGGCGCAAACGGTGTTCACACCTCAAGTGTTGTACTTCCTTGCGCTTGATTACTGTAAATTAGCGTCTCATACTTTATATAGAAGATGCTAATTTTAACCTGTGTGTGGATGTGCAGGCTATTCCAAGGTAGCTTGCGCTTCCACCTGGGAGATGGTATTTTCTGTGAAATACCTCATACAAGCTGGTGTTTAATGTAACACACTGTCCTAACATCCCCAAAAATCCAATACTCACCTCTGATTCCATGGTGCAGAGGGCGGCGAAGTCCATTACTTTCTCCTGCATGGAGCAGAGTGAGACTGGGAACAAATAGTCTCCCTCTGTGATTCCTTTGCCGCTGCGAGATCTCGCAAGTGAGCTTGCACAGAGCTTGTGGCTGGGATACGCAATGCTAAAAGCCCTACTGTGTCTGAAGCCAGCACGGAAAAGCAAAAGGTATGGGTCGATCTGCGCCTCCTTCCCACCAAACAGGACATAGCGGCCATGTTCGATTGCCTGGAAGAGCGGCGACATCGGCTCCCCAGGATGTTATTTGCCGGGTACACAACTTTGCATTAAAAGATAATACAATGAAAGCTGCTCGTTGATCTTGCTCACTATCTTTTGGAGGCAGAACATCAAAGTCTACCCAGGCAGAGGCGTAACTAAAAACCTCAGGGCCCAGGGCCGGATTTATAACTAGGCAGAGTAGGCATGTGCCTACAAGCGCCTCCCACAAGGGGGCGCCTTGCTCTGTAAAATAAAAGTTTTGTTTTCTTTTACAATCAATTAGTCCACTGTGTCTCTGGAGCCCTAAGGGCAAATAGGACATATGCAGTGTCATTGGAAAGGCCAGATTATGTTATAATAGTTATTTATAGTCACCATTTTGCAGAATTCTAGCTCCCCTGCCACCTTTGATTTCCTTTTTGGTATTATTGAGATCTGCCTGTTTTAATTTCTGCCTGTTGGTTTAAAACTTATTTCTTCTCTTTTTGTTTGCTTCATTATGGTAGTGACCTTGTCAACTCCTTGCCCTATGTTCAGGGTATTCAAAAGAAGTAAAATGGACATTGATGTTTGTTGCTATATTTTGGTACATGTAATTATATGCAAGATTATTTGTTTGCTTTGTCTGGGCTATTCACATTGTTCTTTGTTACCATTTATGATTATGTTCTTCTGTGTTTGTTTCCCTACTGAACCTGTCATGTGCCATATTCTGCTAATAAAAATTATATTAAAATAGATAAATATTGGCCTACGACACTGGGTAATTTTGTTGTATTTGCCTTCCAGCCCTCTTCCTGTTGGGAATTCTAAAATCTTGTGTGAATAAAAATTTAAAGAAAGGTTCTGGGTATGGAAAAGAGCAGAATGGCTGAAGGGGAAATATGGAAATTACTTGAGGGTGGAACTGAATTTCTGTACAGGGCTCAACATTATCATGTTTTTTCGCCAGAGTAGATCCCAAGGGATGCAAATGTAAACACAATGACCCTCTCACATCAGAAAACATACGAATATAGCAGGTTTGCATTTACAACAGACAATGGATCATTCTGCTCTGGGGCCTCTCTCTACTTAACTAACCCCTTTCTGCTGCTCGATGAATATCAGCTATTATGTTACGATTTACAAACCATCTATGTATCTGCAGTCTGTAATTTTCTTACAAACTGCATTTAAGAACATATATGTATTTCAGAAATTCAAGGAATTTTACATTATGAAAAAAATATGTTCTTGAAGCTGAAAATGGAAAGTGAAAAGCCTTTTTGTCTACAACTGCAGCTCTGTTGGCACTCTTTCAATTGGACTTAAGTTCAAACTCCTGAACTTTTTGATGAAACTTTCTAACTGCAACAAAGTGGCAATTTTATTTTGACCTTTCAACAAATATGCAAATGAAAGAAATCATATGAGTTTGCATATTTTACTGAATATAAAAGGCTCTACTGCCTATACAATTTAATGAGGGAACAAAATTGAAACCCCATTGAAATGTTTATTTTCAAACATGAAGCCTGAGTTACTGTAAACCATTCAGAGGAATTGAGCTTTAATGTAACAAGGATTCTTCTCTGAATGCACAGACAATATACTACTAAAACAAAATTGATTAAAATATGCAAACAGTACTCACTCAAAACCAGCAACTGCAGACTCACAAAGGTTTATTCAGTAAGTGTTGAATTTGTGAAGAATTGTTCATTGCCAACACTTGTATGCTTTCAAACGGACTCTTGGCCTCAAAGTTGCATTTACTAATCTATATGCAAAATTTATATTTTTGCCCTTTGTTAAAACTAGAGTTCCCCTTTTGGCCCATAAATAATTGGGCATATGCTGCGGACAGGCTCTGGTTAATTATTTTTTTAAAAGGTGGTTTGTTTATTTTGATTGGGTGATTTTATTCAAATTTTGTCCCTCGTTTCACGTAACGCCTCCTCTTCAGCTCAGAGATTTCTGAACCTGGAAGTCCTTGAAGCTTTACTATTCAATTTGCACTCCTAAGCAACTTGCAGAACGTAGGAACTACATATTGCATACCACTATGGGACTTGTGCACTTAATTTATGCAGGATCCGTAGCGAGTGATGGAACGGTGCTGCTCCTACATGCACAGATCCGATCCATTGGCTGCTTTTCTGCGAAAGCTCACTATTGCAGACGATCTCCGAGGGTGACTTCAGCATGACTGATTCCTGGCAGCTGGGAAATTTAAAATCTCTACTGCTGGTTAGGGATGAGCCGAACACCCCCGTGTTCGGTTCGCGTTCGAACTCGAACAATTTCAAAAGTTCGAACTCGAACCGAACTCAATGCAAGTCAATGGGACTCAAAAGTTTGATTTTTAGAGTGCCCTCCAAGAGGGCATATATGCAAGATATTTGCCATAAAAGGTGTATGGGGGTCCGGGTAGTGCCCTGGGGGACAGGAAACAAGGACAAAAAGTAAAAAAGAAAGACATTTTTAAAGGAACAGTGAGTTTTCCATGAAATAAGGGTTGAAAATAAAAACGAAAAATTCCTTCAAATATCGTGCCTAGGAGGTCCCCATAACCTGCCCGTGAAGTGGCGGATTTGTAGGATGTATAGAAACATCGCCATCAGAGACCCACACACGACACCTAGCCACCCTTAAGGGGTTAAAATGCACAGGGACTGGCTACTAATCCTGTTAGATGAGGGAATGTATTCTATGTATAAAGCAAGGTATATATGACAATGGATAATCAGACTCTAGGGACTCAGCTTGTACGCTTTATGATAGACATTTTCATGTTGTGTTGTGTTACTAATGCAGAAGCAGCAAGCCCTTCCACCACGCTTGCACCAAAACTATAGATCTAACACAATAATAATTGTATGCTCACATAGGCCCTTCGGGAGAGGTACATGACATACAAATACTGGAATATTACGTTTAAATCTAAGGAGTATGATAAAGATTTTATTAAGCCCTTGATGACAAATGACGTAACATCTACATCATTAATGATTGGCTTTACAGAGCTCTGGTCCTTAAGGGGTTAAACAGCATATCAGAGGAACATGTAGTAGAAATGAACACTTCTTAGAATTCAGAAGCAGTGTTCAAACATGTGCAGGAGCCACACCCAGTCTGCAGGCAATGTATCAAATTCATGAGACCAGACTAATTAGAAGCACATGTTATTTCCAAACACTAACACCTGTTGTTTATGCCTTTTGAGAGCCCTGCTGTAAGCACATGTCATTTAGAGGAGAGAATCTTTGCACCTAGACATTAGGCAGACTGTAAAGCATGCTTTCCTTGTAAGCTAGAAAATCCACATCACCCGTTGCAGCATTTTAAAGCTGAAACACACAGGCGGCGCAAAAAATCCTATGCAAGCAACATGCGTGCCTTCTTGCCCTGGGTAGTTTTTTAATTCAATATCTAATAAACCGTTGCTTATAATATTCTGCAGTAAAGAGTCTCTTTATTTCTAGATTTTGTAGTATTTTTTTAAGCATTTTTTTATACTTTTTTCAAATTTTATTTTTTTTCGAACTCGAATCGAACACGCCAAAAAGTTCAAAGTTCGCAAACTTTCGAACTGCCAATGTTCGAGTCGAACTCCGAACTGATCGAACCGAACAGCTCATCCCTACTGCTGGTGACACTGGGTGGGGTGGAGGAAACATTTCTGCCAGATTGGGGCTGCAAAGGGGGTGGTTACTTCTCAAATCTTAACTACTTAAGGGCCATATTGCAAAGTTGTTGCTAACTTAACCAGAGCTGTAGTAAACCTTAAACCTCCATAGGCTATAATGGCTCTGGTAAGTTTACAACAGCTCTGGTTAAGTTAGGGCCATATTACATAGTTGTTGCTAAGTGTTTTAGAATATTCCTTTAATCTATTCATGTATTTGACCTTTACAGATATATTGCATTTGCTTGGATAAAAGGTTCCTAACTCTAGATGGTGTCCCTTCTTTTGCACAGTTTCAACTGGGGTCTGCAATTTTATGGCATCTGTCAAATACAGTTCCTGTGATAAAAAGAGATTATAAAAATGGTCATGTTTGGAAATTACATTACGAGCAACATATTCTGCAGCATGTTCCAAATGCGTAGATACAGAAGAGTCGTACTTTCTTTTTCCTTTCTTCCAGTTTTGCGTTTAAATACTGTATGGACAATCTCTGTATATTATTGCTACATGTGGTTTTATTAGTGTGGTGTATCAAAAATGTATCCTGTATGGTGTGAATGTAATGTTATGTAAGAAACCGTTTCTATGTGGTTTTCCCCAGTCCCCATTTTGCCCAGCCCAGCATGGTTCAAAGGACCTCATGGCCCCAAAATGGAGGATACAGCAAGACAGTTGATTGGAGGCTTTTCCAAGACCTCATCTGCCTAATCCCCTGGACAATGGGGGAGCCTGAAAGAGCAAGATGGAGGATACAGCAAGCCAGCTGATTGGAGGCTTTTCCAAAACCTCATCTGCCTAATCCCTGGACAATGGGGAAACTGAAAGGGACCTGATAGGGAACAGGAGGCTGGGAAAGAAGCCAATCGGTGCTGGTTGTGTGGGTGGGGGAGTTGGTAATCTGTGTGTGTGAAGTTGTATAAATGACCCTGTTGAAACCCCTAAAATAAAGAAATTCACTGTTTTAAGACATACAGCTCCTCTGGTGTTTTATTTCAGAGCAAATCACATTCACCACGGAAGACACTCAGCGGTCTTCTGAAACGCTACCTAACCCAGAAGAGGAACATCAAATTGACCCCAGACGGCACCACTTCCTTCCAGCGGCCCCTAACAACACCAAAGCCATTCCCAGCACCCAGGACCAGCGGATCAGGCTGCTCGGGACACCGAGTGCCGAGCCACTCGGTAGTCGGGCTGATCCACAGCAGGGGCATTTGGAGAGCAGGACAGTCGACGGACGACCATCCTGTCACACTGGTGGCAAGCGGTGAGGATAAGCTCTCCAACTCCCAAAAAAAAGACACTCAGAATGGCCAATTATGCCAAATGCAAAAGAGACACATTACGGGACATGTTGGAAAACCGTGGGGGGACTGCTGGCTCAAAGAGCAAAAAGGCCTTGGTCAAAGAACTGAGAGAAATGGACCAGCGAAGAGAGGACACCGGACCCCTGTCCATAAGAGACCGGTTCCAGTGAAGAGTAAGGAGGGCGATGGCCCAGGCCCATGCGGATGAACCTGGTGCCTGGCAGGACGAGCACTGGTGGAAAGAGTTTGTCCGCCAGGAGATGTGGAACGAGGCCATCCAACAGGAGGAGGACTGCCCTGAAGAAGCCCTTCCCACTTATACGGAGAGGTACGATCACCAGTGGTACTTACGGGTGCCCTTTTTGGGAGAACAGCCCCGAGAGGAATGGCTGACAGAGCTAGGCGAACTGGTCCAGAGCGAAATTATACTGGACACCAGCTACAGAGCCTTCCTGTGGTTTACGGCCCAACTAATGCCCAGCACAGCAGACAGCGGCCCAACAGAAGGCTTTGACTATGGCGGCACAGGGCTGCTGTATACAAGGATGGGCAAAGACCCCGGTTTTGGGGACGATGCGGAGTGGCGGCGGGAACAACTCCTGGACCTCCGGTAGGAGGAACTGGAAGACCTTGACGATGACCGTGATACGGAGGAAGTGGAGTTCCTGGTTGAGCAGGAATGGGAGCTCGAAAAGGCCTACAAAAGGCTGTTCGATGACGTTCCACAGCTAGGCCTGAGCCCCATTACCTGGGACTGTCCGGCAGAAGAAGTGGGCAGTCAAAGTGACACAGAAGAATTGGAGCCTGAGGCGCTCCCTTGGTTCCCCCTCATGACCGCAGCAGAGGAGGAAGGGCTGGCAACGGGGCAGAGTGCCACTGGCCTCTGCCCATCCCCAGACCCGGAGATGGAGGACACCATTCTCCCACAAGACGACACTGTGCCAGTGTCTATCCCCCCAGCTGAAGCGCTGGCGATGGGGCAGAGCGCCGATGCCCTCTGCCCACCTTTCCTAATGGTCACAACGGATCCAGGAGAGGATCCCCCCGGGCTGGTTTTCCCGCAGCCCATGATCCCACCGGAGATGGAGGACGCCATCCTCCTGCCAGACGACACTGTGTCAGTGTCTACCCCCCCAGGTGAAGCACTGGCGACAGGGCAGAGCGCCGATGCCCTCTGCCCACCTTTCCTAATGGTCACATCGGATCCAGGAGAGGTTCCCCCCCGGGCTGGTTTTCCCGCAGCCCATGATCCCACCGGAGATGGAGGACGCCATCCTCCTGCCAGACGACACTGTGTCAGTGTCTACCCCCCCAGGTGAAGCACTGGCGACAGGGCAGAGCGCCGATGCCCTCTGCCCACCTTTCCTAATGGTCACATCGGATCCAGGAGAGGTTCCCCCCCGGGCTGGTTTTCCCGCAGCCCATGACCCCACCGGAGATGGAGGACACCATCCTCCCGCCAGAAGACACTTCGTCAGTGTCTATCCCCCAGCTGAAGCACTGGCAACAGGGCAGAGCGCCGCTGGCCTCTGCCCACTCCCCAAGTTGCACCAAGACGACCCGAGCAAGGATCTCCACATGCTGCCAGCCCAGCAACTAATGACCCCACCGAGACTGGAGGACACCATTCTCCCGCCCGGAGACACGTCCCCAGCATCTACTCCTCCAGCAGAAGCGCTGGCAACCGGACAGAGCGCCGCTGGCCTCTGCCCACCTTTTTCGGTCCGCACAGAAGATTTTGGTGAGGACTCCCTTGGGCTGCCGGCCCTGCAGCCGACGACCCTACCCCGACTGGAGGAAAACTGTTTCCCGTATACTACACCCGTCCCCCCAGCAGAAGAGCTGGCAACGGGGCAGAGTGCCGCTGGCCTCTGCCCACCACCCAACTTGTGTCCAGAGGATCCAGGCAAGTTTTTCCAGCAGAGGGTGCTAGCCTCCCGACCAACGGCTCCCCTGAGAATGGAGGACGCCATTCACCCGCAAGGAGGCACTTCCCCAGCATCCACCCCCCCCCAGCAGAAGCACTGGCTATGGGGCAGAGCATTTCCAACCTCTGCCCATCCTCCCAACCCGTTAGTCTGGAGGCCTCTTGCCTCACCTATTCCCCTCAATGGCTGGCCAGAGCACCAGGGGCATGTGCAGTTGGCACACGTTCCCCCCGGGTTATTGATACCCTGGGAGAAGGTACAGGTGGTACCTCTCCCCAACAGCGAGACACTTCCCCAGGAGGGGACACCAACAAAGGATTACACCAGCGACACGCCGGGCCTCAGAGTATAGGGCACCCCTCGGACAGCGGGGCAGCCCACAAGGACAAGTGGAGAAACCCGGGGGCTCGCCTCCTACCCACAGACTACGGGCCACACAAAGACTGCTCCGACCGCCCCGAGTCGACCCGTTTGTGGGTCCAACTGTGTCTGTTGGACTCTTTTGGGGGGAAAGTAATGTCACGGAGCTGACATCGGGCTCGCCTCAGCGAGCCACAAGGAACTGACTATGCTCCAATTTTAAAGACCTTTTTTCCTTTCTTTCGGTTTTGCGTTTAAATACTGTGTGGACAATCTCTGTATATTATTGCTACATGTGGTTTTATTAGTGTGGTGTATTAAAAATGTATCCCATATGGTGTGAATGTAATGTTATATAAGAAACCGTTTCTATGTGGTTTTCCCCAGTCCCCATTTTGCCCAGCCCAGCATGGTTCCAAAGGACCTCATGGCCCCAAAATGGAGGATACAGCAAGACAGTTGCTTGGAGGCTTTTCCAAGACCTCATCTGCCTAATCCCCTGGACAATGGGGGAGCCTGAAACGGCAAGATGGAGGATACAGCAAACCAGCTGATTGGAGGTTTTTCCAAGACCTCTTCTGCCTAATCCCTGGACAATGGGGAATCTGAAAGGGACCTGATAGGAAACAGGAGGCTGGGAAAGGAGCCAATCAGTGCTGGTTGTGTGGGTGGGGTTGTTGGTAATCTGTGTGTGTGAAGTTGTATAAATGACCCTGTTGAAACCCCTAAATAAAGCAATTCACTGTTTTAAGACATACAGCTCCTCTGGTGTTTTATTTCAGAGCAAATCACATTCACCACGGAAGACACTCAGCGGTCTTCTGAAACGCTACCTAACCCAGAAGAGGAACATCAAATTGACCCCAGACGGCACCACTTCCTTACAGCGGCCCCTAACAACACCAAAGCCATTCCCAGGACCAGTGGATCAGGCTGCTCGGGACGCTGAGTGCCGAGCCACTCGGTAGTCGGGCCGATCCACAGCAGGGGCATTTGGAGAGCAGGACAGTCGACGGACGACCATCCCATCACAATTGGGACAATCTATCAAGTACAGCACTAGAGCAAATGATCTGCCATCAACTCGCAAGCTTTCAATCTACCAGTCATGGGGCTTTATTCCCTAGTAGCGTTTGGGTGAGTAAGGGTTAATGTCAGGATAAGTGACTTTAATGCACGCCATCCAGATTTCCTTTCTAATGCTAAACTGTCTAAAAATCCATTAGCTCATCGGTGATTGCTCTAGGTTGCGCGAGCTTACTGTACTTTGCACTCCCAATTTAAGTATAGGGTGCGCAATCAGTAATTAGCGTTAGGATAATTAAGTTATTACAAAGTCCTAGCACTAATTACCACACTGATGTGTTAACCAAAAGTTTAGCGTCACCTAGAAGCTGGTGCTAACTGATTCCACTTTTGCAGAATTGTTTATCACCAGCTAAAACCCCCCATTAAATCCGATACTCACTGCTCATCCCTCAGCAAGAATGATGGCCCAATCTGCTGCTTCTTGCTGCTGGGAGCAGAGTGAGACTGAGGACTAATAGTCCCCAGTGTCCCTCTGCAATCACTCTGTGGTGCTGTGCGATCTTGCTAGAGAAAGATTGCGCAGGGCTCGCGGCCCAGTAGCGCAACCCTCCATGGAGTCCTATGGGCCCAGTCATTATTTTGGGGCCCAAGTGAGCTGCCCATTGAACCTGCAAAAGCCAGGGCCCAGTCCGCGGCTCGGCGCCTATCTGGAGCCAGTCCGGAAATTCTCCTGCAGGAGCTGACATCTTGTTGTCACCCCTGCCAGTGGAACCTAACCCCGTCTACTGATCTCATCGTGCCAGGCAGTGAACTCCCTTTGGTTTCTTCGGACCCCCAGATCTCTGGAATCATAGAGTATAGAGGGACATGTTTGGTATCATTGGAAAGGTGAAAGTATGGCCTTTCCAATAATACCAAATATGTCCAGGTTTATTTAAAATTAATGTAAACAATCCTTCTTTCTTTTCTTTCTTTCTAACACAGCATTAACGTTCACTTTTAATTTATAAAATGAACAGTGTTGCTGCACTAACTCACAATCTCATTTCTCGTGTCATCAGCAAGTGTGGAGGCGATAGCATAATGTGTTATTACGCATTGTTCCATGGAAAATCTAAACCATGGCACTACAGCGAGGAGCACTGGGGATACTTTGGAACCCTGTGTCGCTAATCTTTATACCACACAAGGTCATGTGATCTGCCACTGGACAGGCCAGAGTCTATCCTTTTTAACAATACCAAATATGACCACATAATGTGTAAAAATAGAAAAATGAACTAAAAAAATGCAACATTTACATTTTCTCTGTTCTAAGTCAGCAGCATGATGTGCTTTTACATAGCGCAGCGGCATTGTCTGCTTTATAACTCACCTTCTCATTTCCCACGCTGGGACCAAATATGGAGGAGATGGCACAATGCGTCATTGCGCCACACCACTGTGAGGAGCGTGAGGGTACTTTGGGCTCCTGTATTTCCATTTTTTACACTCCACAAAGTCTTGTTAGGTATCAATGGACAGGTCAGAGTCTGGCCTTTCTAATGATACCAGACCTGACCATGTAAAATGTAAAAGGAAAAACCAAACCAAAAATGTTTTTTTGGAATGCAGAAAAAATTTGCATGGGGGGGGGGGCATGAAAATGTTTGCCCAGGGCCCAGCCAATATTAAAGACGGCCCTGGATCTACCTGAAATATTATTGAGGGTAATAGACGCTGCAGTCAGAATAGAGATTACATGGATGTGATGAGGGCTGAGGACTGATTCAGGATGACAGACGCAATCAGTATGAACAGCAGATGTGGTGAGAACCTAAGGATTGATTTGGCGTGACAGCTGTTGCAGTTAAAATGGATAGCAGATGGATGTGGTGAGGACATGGACCAATCTCCTGCTTATGTGTACATGTAGTAATTATATCATATCAATATTTAACTGCTTCAAAATTAAACCAACAGTATATAAAAATAATATTTGCCTGTGGCATAGCGCCTGCATATGAAAATAATAGTAGCACCTGGAATTTGTACGGTACAGGGATTTTCAGCAATTACACAACCTTCATCTTATCACTGCACAGCAAGGCTAAACCCCGTGGCATAACTAGATACCTGAGGGCTCCGGTGCGAGAATCCATAAAGGCCCCCCCCCTCACCCCCCCAAAATCCATATTTAATTTTTTTTTCCCTTAAATATAAAAAGATAGTACGCCACTTATATTAATTAGTTCAGTATAAGATTACTGGGGGGGGGGGCTTTCAATATGGTGGTGACCTGACACACTGCACATTACAGACCTCCACAGCAATAAAACTCCCTGTATTGTGCGGTGTGTATGAGCGTATCACAGAGCTCCACAGCAATGAATCTCACAGGAAGCACTGGTACATGGTACAGAAGCACTGGTATGAGCAGATACAGAATCCACAGCAAAGCCCTGACCGAGGCTTATCAGACAGCCTGGCTTGTATGCCTGCATGGGGATGGCACACTGGCCGAGCCTGGCATACCCATGCCTCAGGAGCAAGAGTGATAAAACATGGGGGCATTTAAGGCTCCATATGGAAACAAAGTGACCATGAGACAGGGGAGCCAGGCCCCCAGCTCACATGGGTATATTTGCCCCAACTCACACATGGAAATATTGCCCCAGGCTCACATGGGTATATTTGCCCCAGCTCACATGGGTATATTTGCCCCAACTCACACATGGAAATATTGCCCCAGCTCACATGGGTATATTTGCCCCCAGCTCACATGGGTATATTTGCCCCCAACTCACACATGGATATATTTGCCCCCAACTCACACATGGAAATATTGCCCCCAGCTCACATGGGTATATTTGTCCCAGCTCACATGGATATATTTGCCCCCAACTCACATGGATATATTTGCCCCAAACTCACACATGGAAATTGCCCCAGCTCACACATGGATATAATTGCCCCCCAGCTCACACATGGAAATAATTGCCTCCAGCTCACACATAGAAATAATTGCCCCCAGCTCACACATGGATATAATTGCCCCCAGCTCACACATGGATACAATTGTCCCCAGCTCACACATGGATATAATTGCCCCCAGCTCTCATATGGATATAATTGATCGCTGTATTCTTCGGGTTGTAGGGGCCACCTGCTCAGTGCCAGCAGCTGACCGCCTCTTCCCACAGCCTGCCCGCACTTCCAGACATCCCAGGCTGGAGTGTGCTGGGAGCCAGGGAACAGGCACCGCAGGGACACCGCGGCGGTGGCGCTGTATCGCGCCTGCTCTGCTTCCCACATTCTACTGGAGCAGCCGCACGTTACATTGGCGCCGCCCCCCACCGCGTGACATGGGGTGGCACCAATGCAACGTGCGCCTGCTCCAGCAGAATGTGGGAAGCAGAGCAGGTGCGCTAACATGGCTGCGGGCACTAATACTTGCCTGAGCCACTGGGCCCCCCTAAAGTAGTGGAATGCCAGGGCCCTGTCGCAAGTTGACCCTGGTAGTTCCGCCACTGGCTAACCCCCAAGCTAACGTTGTATTCTGTTCTCTTCTAGACTGTTGTATTGCAGCAGCACAATGAACTTTTTGTTACAGTGAGGATGGCGGCTACTCCATGTAGCATCTTTACAGTAATACAGAGTGACAGAATTGAGATATCAGAGAATTTCACATGCAAAATAGTTTTAGATACAATAGTTTTTAATCGTTGTATTTTGTTACAAAATAATGTCTACCTATTTTTGGTAGTGTATGTGTTAAGTAAATAATTTGCTTTACTTGTGATGATTCTTTTTCATGCAACTCATGTATTAACATAATACATCATGCATTCTGTGTTAGGCAAGAACCTTCGACTTGCATATAACGCTTACTGTAGGAAGGGTGATGACCAACTGACTCTGACACATTGCTAAATGTATGTTTTAATAGCTATGTTACTTTTTGAATGCCCTATACGGCTAAATTTGAAAGTCAGAAAGTACATAATGATTGTAATGGCTGCAGAAAAAAATGGAAAATTCATCTATGATAAGACTGTATAAATAATATAGTAGGAAATATTCATTTTTACTCAGAAATCAATTAGTCAAGGTGATTGGTGACCTAGGTGATGAAAATCCATATGTCATTAAAATACTTCTCCAAGAAGATACAAATTACCCTTTTTACCTGAGAAAGGTTTAAAATGATTTCCAGGAAATAATATGCATCTCATCTCCTTCATCCAGAATGATTTGTTCGCCTTCTGAAAATGTAAACTAAACAAATGCTTTTCTTAAAACTGTATCTATGCCTTTTTGCAATTCATTACAGCGCTTTATGAAAGAAAGCAATTATCATTTGATAGTGGTAATTGATTAAAAAAAAATAATGCACTGCCTCTCAGTTCTCTGTACAATACACAGCTTTGGGCTATTTTACATTGGTGGTGCTAACGTTAGCGCTCACCTGAGTAAATATTAACGTTAGCCCTGGTAGCCACCGCATATCACAATCCAAATGCTAATTGGTTAAGAAACCAGTTAGCGTTTGGTATCTTGCACTTTTCAGCGCGAGGTTACTGTACTTTGCGCTCCCTATACTTAACATGAGGAGCGCAAAGTGTTAATCAGCGTTAGGATTACAAAGTCGAAACGCTGATACAAAGTTCGGCTGCGGTTAGCAAAAAGTTAACCACAGCCAGGACTTGGTGCTAACGGATTAAGCTGGTGCAGAATCCGTTAGCACCAGCCTGAAACCCCCCAGAAAAATCCAGATACTCACCTACTATCCCACTGCGAGGACCGCGGCTCCATCCACCTCCTCCATTTGGCGGGAGCAGGAAGAGACTGGAGGAAAAAGTCCCCCAGTCTCCCCCTGCGGATCACTACGCCAACCTGCCAGATCTCACGAGGCGAGATCTGGCAGGTCACGTGACCGGCACTGTCTGCTTCAATGGAGTCCTATGGACTCCATCGAGTGGATGCTCGCGGCGGCGCTTAGCGCTACCGCGTGCATCCTGGGGCTTAGTGCCCGTTAACAATACAGGTAGTGCCTGCATTGTAATATCGTGCTAAAACGGGGGCAGAAAGGAGAGACCTGCAGTACTGAATCATCTCACACAAAAATATTTGAGACATTGTTCCTTTATGTTATGGATATTATGTGCATATTTTAATATAGTTTTGATACTAAAGATTTGTTTTTAAAGCACATTTACATACAGTATCTAGATGTGGCTAGATTCCAAACGTGGTGCAAGCTTAATCAGAGCGGTTGTAAACATACTAGGACCATGAACGTCTATGAAGTTTATCAGTGCTTAAGTTAAATTTACACCAGACTTGGATTCTAACCCCTGGTGTACCCACTTATTGTATTTCATGTATTATAGTGGATCAGCTCAAGGACTGACCTTAGTAGCAGCACTCATTAATGAACCATTTGTGTGCCAAACATTTCATTAAAAACCCTGACATGCACCAAAGTGCAGTACAGTGCTATTCAAATCCAATTAAGACTTGCAAGAATACTCTATTAGATCAGTTAAGGCCATTTTTATATTATTTCGGATACTGGATGTATATAACTATTTCCAAAACATCTGTTCCTGGAAATGTAAAGTTGACAAGTTTATTAACTCTGTTGTAGTGCACTAGGAGAAGAAATTATGCATATTACTGGAGACATAAATTATAAGTAGCATCCATTATCACAATTGCCAAATAGCCAAAAGCTGGTAGTATCAAAACTAAGTGATGTTTGTGACACTCTGATTTTGCACCTTTTCACCATGTACACTGGTGCCTACCATGGCTTACATATAATAGTTTCTGATGGGCCAATCAAGACGTTTCAACTTGGGTATCTTTGGACTCACTGTTCTTTCTAGTTGAGACGACAAATCCAATTGTATACTAAACTAACCTATAACTGCAAAATTATCAATATACAGTATGTCAAAATAGACATTCTTGGCTTTGTGACTAGGTGATAAATTATTCTTGTTAAGCTTTAAGAAAATGGATAACATGCTTTCTTTAATGGTAGCGTAAAGTGGAAATTATTAATAATGTTGCTTATTAACCATAGAAAGCTATCTGTCTTTAGTCTGAAAAGTGACCTTCACGTATAATTTTCATTACTGACTCATGAAGCAAAATACCTATGACAAGTTAAATTTAGCTGAGGAAAACACCGTTCTGTCCTCCGAACATTTTATTTCTCAAGCGTAACAATGTTTATTCCTTAATAAAAGTGTGCATTCTGGATATGTTTGGTAAGTGGGATTGTCTTACAAATGATCTCATTGCAAAAGAGAGTATGCAAATGAAAAATCATGAAGGGAATACATTCATTACATAAATTCTAATCTCTACAACACAGCTGCTTATAAAATTTACATATTGCAGTTTAAGATTCAAGGGTACGACGCACAATGGAGATGCAGTACCTCCTTATTTTAAGGTATTGCACCCTGCAAACATTATTCAGGAATGGTTTGAAGACCGTGACAAAGAATTCAAGGTGTTGCCTTGGCCTCCAAATTCACCAGATCTCAATCCAATTGAGCATCAGTGGGACGTGCTGGGACAATAAATCTGATCCATGGAGGCCCGATCCCACAATTTGCAGAACTTAAAGGGACACTACCATCAAAAAATGAAATGTTCTTATTTTGTTTATTTTATCTTGCATGTGCTTTGTTTTTCTCCTGTATGTTTAGTTAAGAAATTATTTTACTCTATATGTGTCACTGGGTGCATCCATTCTGTGATCTTTTGTATTGTAAACTGCCCCAACAGTATCTTTATATCACTTGTTCCTCACTGTGTGTGATTAAGGCCGGGTGCTCCAATGGAGGTTCGCACTTTGCAGCCCGTTGATGCGCATCCTAGCGCATCGACGGGGAGGCTTTCTAGGTGGACGCTTGCTGTGCATGCAGTTCGTGAGCGCACACAAGCATGTGACTGGCCCCGTCGCAGCATCACATGGCTGCGCTGGGTGCCGGTAAGTGCGAGGGTGCACTAGGTGCGTTCGTGTGCACCTGGCCTAAGCATAGAATGGACTCTATGGGTAGGGCATCTGACTCACATCATTGTGTTGTGTGTGTGATGTATTCAAAGGACATCATTAGAAGTCTTTTAAGCTCCCTGTCTTATCTCATTCAGCTGCCACCTCTTATCTCAGGTAGCCTGGAGAACAATAGCCTCCTGCTGCCCTATCTAAACATTCCCTCCTCCACCTCATTAAGTGTTAACTACTGTATAAGATAAAGCACAGCCACAAAGCAAAATATTTGCACAGTTCTTGGTTAATGTTGCATCATGGGAAAAATTCACAAAATGAAAACAGGAGATTAATTTTACTTTTCCTTTTTACATGAAATTACTTTAGACAAAAAAAACCCGACAGCATGTGTTTTATAGGGTGGTTTTATTTGGAATGCACAAGTAATATGAAAATATAGCAGTCCCCCCCCAGTTCAGTGGCGTTTGGCAGCTGGTTGGCGGTTTTCGGCGGCATTCCCTGGTTAGTTCGGCGCATCATCGGCTGTCTTCGGCAGGTGTCATCGGCGGCATTCAGCAACTCCCATTCGGTGCACTTCGGGGACCCTGTGGTGAATACTGAAATCACTGCAGGGTCGGCTAACTTGATTCGCTGAATCACAACGAATTGCTGAATTGCACTAGTGTGCCGTACGAAAGAGCACCAAAATTTCACTGGAATTTCAGTGCTCTTTGAATAACCTCTTATATTTATTATAAAGGAAAAGTTTTTTGTTTTTTTTAGTTAAGCCACATATTGATGCCAAACAGTTGAGATTTGTAATATGTTTTAAAGCTCTGTTTCATGTTATGAGATAATTTAATGTAATTTATTGAAAACCATTATGTACAGTCCATAATGAAATAGTAGCAGCACATCCACGCTGAATGCAAATACTGAAGTAGGAAGATCTGAAGCATGCATTTCACAAATGGGGTGCCTCTCTTAATAGAGACTGGATGTGATGCATACTAATAGCTGGAAGTTGTCAGATCACACAGTGTCAGGAAGCCAGAGGGCTAGAAGAGCATCCACGTTATAGGAATGGTCCCAGAATACATATACGGTTGATTACTCTCATGGACTAATACCAGCTGAGGAATCTGTGAGCAGGACAGCAAAACACATATCTTGTGGTCCTTTTTCTTGTTTTATTATACTATTGTTTTAAGACATGCAGGTCTGTTCAGAGAAAGGTGAAAATCAGGAGAAGTGGCAGTAGAAGAGAACAATCTAGACCAAATAACCGATTTGGAATGTGAGATAAATGGGAGAATTTTTCTGGTTTGGATATTTTGGCCTAGAATTTTCACATCTCAGTCATTTTCCTGAGTTTCACCTTTATTGAATAGACCTGTAAGTACTTCTTTATAGAGAGCTGCTAGGTGACTTCATTAATATTTTTAGAGTTTATGAAATTGTTCAGAATTCTATTGCAAAATTCTAAGCTGCTGTATATGTCAATTTGTCCATGCATATAATTAGAGGTCAAAATCAGATATTCATGTATCAGTGACATCTCTGGTCTGAAAACAGTGCCAGAACAAACGGAATATATTAAATAAGTGTACTATGCAAGAACGTAATAAAAATGATGAAGCTGTTGCACCCTTTTTCTGTATTTTGGTCTTCTGATCAGGTACAAAAAGTTATTATCAGGACTATGTGATTTATTTCCCAGGAGCCATCATGCTAACACCTCCAAGGCAATAGCAGGATATAATGCATTATTAGCCTCTGATTGAAGGTGTTTGGAAAGCAGGCCAATTGATCTACGCAAAGTATAAACAACAACAACAACAGACTGCATGGCTTTTGAATATTGTTAAGTTTTCAATTTCCTGTACATGTTTTCCCTAAAATACTGTAACATCTTGAAGTATTTCCATATAGAGAAAGCAGATGGTTTTATTACTATAGAATTTGCGCCTATTCCCTATCAGGGCGGCTGCGTAGACCAGAAGTAGCCAGCCTGCTTCATGTATAAAACATAACAAGAAAAAAAGTTGTCACTTGCTCTCACCACTGTACCTCCATGCGAAACAAAACACAAGAGGGTTTGGTTTACTAGAATGGCCATTGAAGTGTAAGCCCACCCGCCACGTCACAAAACACAAACCGCTTCATCGCTGCATATGTAAAAAACAAACTAAAAATAAAAATAAAATAGATAAAAGTTAACAAAGATAAAAGTGTTTATTTTATTATACTGCAGCACCATTGTTCACATTTCAATTATATGTGAACAATGATGCTGCACAAACTCACCTTCTCGTTTCCCACAATGTAAAATGTTTTTTTTTTTTCAGTTTTAGTTAAAATTGTGTATTTTCTCAAGAAAAATACAGTAACCGGTTCCCATTTCTTATTTTTTTAACACGAATGCTCCATAGAATATATAACCACAAAGGCATGGATGATAAAATGTGAAAAATTATTTTAAACGCTCTAAATGATTGAAAATTTAATGGAAATTCACATTTTAATATTTTTTTATATAGAATTCTGTCAGAGCATGACGTATACACATAATAATAATAAATTATGAAACTGCAGTGTCTGCCGTAAAAAAAGGATATATAATTTGTCTGGGTCGTATAATAAAACATGACTTCAAATTGCTTTAAAACATGATGAGCAAAAACGGTAAAAATTAGCTCAGCACACAGAGGTGAAACGGCTCAGAGCGAAAGGGTTAATATACCCCAGGTGGGAAGATAAATTAATGATTTAAGAAAAAAAAAAATCTTATTCTGGGGAGGGGAATTAATCTTTGGTTTTTTTGTTTTTTTTATGGGTGGGCAAATAAAGTATTTTTTCTTTCCAGGAGAGGGGGCAAATAAACTCAGTCTGTATGTTGTTTTCTTTTTTTGCTAAGCAAGTACAATGTTTTTTCCCGGGCGCAACATTTTTTTTATGAAGCAGGGGTTAGGAACAGGGTGACCTAACCCACAAAGTCTGACACTCCTTCCTCTAGAGTCCCAGGGTGACAGGGTCCAGGGTCTAACTCCGGTCGGAGTATCATGCTCTCTCTCCGCTTCAGGGTGCGGCTGCGACTCGTGAGAACCGCCAGGATGGGGCATGGGTGGCAGATGCCAAACGGCGCACCCTCTCTGATATCAGAGGGGACCAGCCGGCCGCCATCTTGGTTTCGCTGGCTGTCGGGCTTGCGGCCTAAAATCACACAGCCAACCCAGAATCCGATAAAATATGATTCTGGGGTGGTGGAGGCGATTGCCCCGTTGCGCGCTGGCGACCCCAAGAAAATTGCGCCCGGCCCGCCTCCCCGGTGCCCCACCTATGCTACACAACTAAATGCAAGTATCACAGTGTTCCGGTGCAAGGTGCTGAGACAGCACCTACCCGGAATATCATGCTAAAATGGGGTCGCTATGGGGAAACCTGCAGACGCATAGCATAGCCCGGGCATAGCCCGAGACAGCCTACTCCCTCGGAGCAATGCGGTTTGTGTGCGATTATGCACAGACTGCATTCACACTGAGCTCCACAGCTGTCAGTGACTCAGAGCGCAGCACACGCTGAAAACATCATCATGACATCATCAGCGTGCGGCACGGGAACTCACACTCAGTCGGGAGCCACTGCGAGAGGAGTGTAATTACTTTTTAAAGTGTATTTTAATTAAATACTATTATTTTTAGTTTCATTGCTGCGGAGCTCTGTGATACGCTCATACACACCGCACTTGGCTGTGAGTTTTATTTCTGTGGTGCTCTGTGATACGCTCATACACACTGCATATTGCTGTGAGTTTTATTGCTGTGGAGCTCTGTGATATGCTCACACTGCACATTACTGAATCTCAGAGCTCCACAGCAATAAAACTCACATTAATGTGCAGTGCGTATGAGCGTATCACAGAGCTCCACAGCAATAAAAATAACAGTAATGTGCATTGTCTATGAGCCTATCACAGAGCTCCACAGCAATAAAACTCACAGTAATGTACAGTGTGTATGAACACATCACAGAGCTCCACAGCAATAAAACTCACAGTCAAGTGTGGTGTGTATGAGCGTATCACAGAGCTCCACAGCAATAAAACTCAGTCAAGTGTGGTGTGTATGAGCGTATCACAGAGCTCCACAGCAATAAAACTCACAGCCAAGTGCGGTGTGTATGAGCGTATCACAGAGCTCCACAGCAATAAAACTCACAGTCAAGTGTGGTGTGTATGAGCGTATCACAGAGCTCCACAGCAATAAAACTCCCACTCATACACGTGCATATTTCTGTGAGTTTTATTGCTGTGAAGCTCATACACACTGCACATTTCTGTATCACAGAACTCCAAAGCAATAAAACAAATGTTCAGTGTATATCAGTGTATACGAGCTCTACAGAAATAAAGCTCATGCTAATACACACTGTACATTACTGTGAGTTTTATTGCTGTGGAGCTCTGTGATACGCTCATACACACCGCACATTTCTGTATCACAGAGCTTCACAGCAATAAAACTCACAGAAATGTGCCATGTGTATGAGTGGGAGTTTTATTGCTGTGGAGCTCTGTGATACAGAAATGTGCGGTGTGTATGAGTGTATCACAGAGCTTCACAGCAATAAAACTCACAGAAATGTGCCATGTGTATGAGTGGGAGTTTTATTGCTGTGGAGCTCTGTGATACGCTCATACACACCGCACTTGGCTGTGAGTTTTATTGCTGTAGAGCTCTGTGATACGCTCATACACAACCACACTTGACTGAGTTTTATTGCTGTGGAGCTCTGTGATACGCTCATACACCCCGCACATTACTGTTTTATTACTTTGGATTCTGTGATATGCTCATACACAACACACATTACTATGAGTTTTATTGCTGTTTGCGCCCATATCGGTGTATAATATGGGTGTGTATATACAGTGGTTTGGGTATAGGGGTGCATATCGAGGAGTGTATAAATAGAATGTAAGCTCCTATGAGCAGGGCCCTCTACACCTAACGTTTCCATCCTATGTCCGTTTATCTGTATCTTGTTCCCTTTTGGTTATTGTAAAGCGCTGCGGAAACTGTTGGTGCTATATAAATGATGATAATAATAAATGTGTGTTTCTGTATCACATTAGATGAAAGTGGGCTGTTCAACTTAAAATGCCCGGGCCTATTTTTGTTCCAGTCCGGGCCTGGGCACTATCACCTCATTAACGCTAGCGCTCACATAAATGAGCATTAGCGCTAGGTTAATTGAGGTGATTGTGATCGGGAGGTTATCTATGCGATTAAAAATCCATTAGCAAATCAGTATAAGTGCTTTAAAGTGCAAGCTTACTGTACTTTGCTCTCCCTATGCTTAACACGGGGAGCGCAAATTGTAAGCAATCAGTAATTAGCGTTAGTATCACAAGTCCTAATGCTAATTACAAACCGCTGCCGCTAACTAAAAAGTTAGCTACAGTATAGAACAGCTGTAAATCCCCCCCAAAAAATCAAATACTCACCTCACATTCTGGCCACCGGGAGCAGAGTGAGACGGGGAAAATAGTCCCCAGTGTCCCTTTGCGATCACCCTGCCAACCTGCAGGATCTCATGAGAGGCAATATTGTGCTGGTCATGTGACCCAGCAGGAGAAGCCTCCATAGAGTACTATGGACTCCATGGAGGGGATGCTTGCAATGGCGTTTTAGTGCTGCCCTGAGGATCCTGGAGCCTAGCGGCCGCTATGGGACAGACTGCTGGACTCAGCAGCACCTGCCCCGTCATCTACAGGAAAAACAGGGACGCTAAACGGAGAATAGCGTACACTAATTATCACGCTTAGCCTCCCCGTTTTAGCTGTAGGGAGGTGATAGGGCCCAATATTGGCTAGAACATATACTACTTTTAATATCACAGTTTTCTAACTAGCTTTTTTGGGGATTGGGAGATAGGTAATTAGAGTTGTTCTCAGCGCACATTTATTTCTATTCATACATCTAAAAATCGCTACGGCACAAAACTAAAAGGCCGTTGGCAGGAGACATGGCACATTTTATATGGGTAATTATGCCTGACAATGCTCAAGGTGTCTAGAGGGAAAAAAAAGGGAGCATGTAGAGCATACGATTTTTCAGGCTGTAAAATGTCAATACGTGCAATAATGTTTGTAGATTGAATTGCCCCTTTAACAGGCTCTGAATGGCGGACTACTGCTGCAATAAGTGCTTTGCCATTTCGCTTGCATTCAGTGCACCGATCTACTTCTGCGCTTTTTTTTTTTCCCTGGCCATCTGTTCCTAATTTTTCTCTGCAATGACACACAATCCCTCCAGCTCTGTTAGAAACAATTTGGCTTTGCTCTGCGATTCTATACCCAGCACCATTATGATTTTTTTTTTCTTTTCTTTTAAAATGTTTCACTTTTATACAGCTTTTCCTTCCCCGTTTTTAATAGCTATTTTACTGCAGCTACAGGTAATTTGCTGACAGATGACATAAGCTATGAAAGCTAAAAAAAAAAAAAAAAAAAAAGAATAAAATCCATTATACATTCAAAGAACTGTGGAATTGACACAGTTGAAACACTTTCTCGAACTTTAGCAGCAGAGAAAAAGCTGAAACTTGTCGAGTGAATCAAGTGAATGAATAAATGTCCTCTCTCCCTCCTTTTCTAGCACCTTGCCCCTTTTCCATCCCCTAGACTTAAGTATAATTAGCTTCTTTATTTTGAAAAAGGAAAATACATTAGCTCACACTTTAGTGCTAGACAAGCAAAAAGAAAAATCATATTTAGCATTTTACAAAATTAGGTAGTCTGCAAGCTACAGCATTTAAACGGTTCTGTGTTGCACGTGTATTGAAATGTCCTGCATTTTTTTAAACTATGCTAGGGCATGTTGGTGAGGAAGTAACATCAATGAATACAAAGAACCATTCCAGAATGGAATACTGGGATCGCTCTGAATATCTGTGATTTGATTGGCTGCTTTTATATAATCATTGTTACCATTTAATCAGTCGCTTTGAGTTTTTGGGAATATAAACAACAGGTTATTCAAAGAGAGCCGAATTGGCTCCAAAATTGCACCGAACAGTGTATTTTCCAGTACGGTGCCATTCGGTTATTCTAAAAGCAGGCAGTTCGCCAAATATTGGAGAATTGACAGCAAAATACAGTGCTGTTCGACAGCAGTGATCTCCCCATAGAGAAGTAATGGTTAATCTATTCAGAGACACCGAACAGCAGTGAAATGTCAGTTAAATGCCATCATTTTGGGTGGCTTCATTCGGCAGGTTTAATCAGTAGACATGTGCATTTCGTTTTGTCACGAATTGAAATTTGGAAGAAAATCATAATTTCCATTATTTTTTACATTTCTTATAAATGAAATATCAACAGTCCGAAATTATGAATCGGCCTAAATTACAAATCTCGGTCGCAAAACAAAAATAACTAAACAAAATATTGGAAGGCAAAATAATCCGAAAAAAGATCTGAAACAATGCAAAATGGAATGAAAATGTCCCGAAACGAAAAAAAAATGGAACAAAATGATTTCAAAGTAATAAAAACAGGGATTTTTTTAACATTGAAACCTATAGGATTCGACTACAGTTTTCAATGCTAAAATATCCCCGTTTTTAGTAAATATTTCTTAAACTGTTTATTTTTAATTGCGGCAAAAAACGCATTTTGTTTATATATTTTTTAGGATTTTTAGGCATTTTTCAGGATTTTTTGGGTGAAATTTTAAGTTTCCTAACTTATTTTAAAAAAACAAGGCTTTTTATCCTATATGTTTCAATGTCAAAAATATTCGTGTTTTTATTAAATATTTCTTAAAAGGTTTATTTTTTTCACTTGCAGCAAAAAGTCTATTTATTTATTTATTAGGATTTTTTTGACATTTTGTGGGATTTTTTTAGATAAAATTTTATTGTTCCTAATTTATTTTAAAACAATGCTTTTTTACCGTTCTGCAATGAATTGAACAGATACGATGTATATGTTATTCTAAAGTACAAACATTTTCAGAGTTCTCTTTGAAATGGATAGTCATCCTAATATTCAACTCGGTCAAGATAGTTTGTGAATTTAAATATAAGACAAATAACTGCTAGTTAGTTTAAAATTGTTGACATCTAAATAAGCAGTTTAAATTTGCTTTAATGAGCAATTATCCTATTTTCTTTTTGCAGAACACTAGCACAAATGCAGTCTTGTTTATACTTTACACAATTGAAGCCCTCTGATTTTACCTACTCAAATGTCTGTCTTTCAAGAGATAGCAGTGAATTTCATGACAAAGGGGGTAGTTATGTCTCATAGGGCAATTGGAAATACGTGGGGCAGTATTACTTAGCTGGGGCTAATTTAACCAGAGCTGTTGTAAACTTACCATACCAGAGCCATTATAGTCTATGGGGTTGTTAGCACCAGATTTGTAATACTGCCCGTAGCCTTTTATCACAATTTAATTTGAAACATAATTTTTCATGTATATTTGACTTATCTAACATTTTTGAAGATTTGGAACCCTTCCGCTTAAGAAATATATATTAAATTATGGAATTAGCAGATACCTTTCACTACACACTCGGAACAGTATATTCTCATATTTACTGTAACTACATTTACAGAACATTATAAAGTAAACCATTCACAAACTACTCAATAATGAAATATATGTGCTTAACCCTTTCGCTGCTGAGCCATTTCCCGCCTGTGTGCTGAGGTCATTTTTACCGGTTTCGCTCATCATGTTTAACCGCGTTTTGAAGTCTTATTTTATTATATGACCCAGACATATTATATATCGTTCTTTCCGGCAGACTCGGAAGATTCATAATATGTCATTATTATATGTATACGTTATGTCCTGTCTGTATATTATAACAAAATATGCAATAAAATTAGAATTTTCAAAAATTTACAACGTGTAAAGTGTTTTTTTTCACATTTTCACATGCGAGCAATTGCGGTTATATTTTGTATGGGGCGCACTTGTTAAAAAAATTAGAAATGGGGTCTCATTACATTTTTGTTTGGGGAAAATTACGCGATTTTTAACAAACGCACCGCATACAAAAATCATTAGTGCAGCATCATTGTTCACATTATAATTGAAATGGGAACAATATTGCTGCATTAACAAACCAAAAAATTTTTTTTTATTTTTATTTTTAATTTTTATTTTTTTTAAAAAAAAATTCACAGTCGTGTTTGGTATCGTTGGAACGGCCATGCTCTGGCCGATCCAACAGTACCAAACTTTAACCCCTAGCTGCCACGGATCGGGAGATAGGGGTTCCAATGAACCCCCTATCTCCACCATTGGTGGCAGCTAGGGGTTAACTCCAGGACTGGCGTCATCGTGCTATGCACGATGACGCCAGACCTCAGGGGGAGTTCCTGGAGGCTTGGCCACCATCCAAGATGTCGGCCAGCTCTGGGAAAGGATCACGAACCGGCGCTTTTCAGCGCCGATTCGTGATCCGGCTCGCCAGGGGTTAATGACAGCCACCGTTTGGAAGGGCAGGCGGTGCCCTTCCAAACGGTGCCTGGAATTAAGCTCAGGACCCCCGCGATCGGGAGGGAGAGAGGTCTGAAGGACCTCCCCACTCCCTTTCAGGCGCCTCCTCCGCACCCGCGGGGGGCGCCTGAAATAGATGTCATCGCGCCACCGCGATGACATCTATTGTGCCCGCGGCGGTCCCGGATTGACGGGCTGACATCCAAGATGTCAGCCCGCACCGGGGGGGCACAGCGATCGGCCGGAATCTGGCCGATCGCAGGCTGCTTTGGGAGGACGCGCTCAGCGCATCCTCCGCAGCCAACCCTTCCTGCGGCAGGACGCGCTGAGCGCGTCCTCTGCAGCGAAGTCGTTAATGTCTTTTCAATGGAAAATGTAACGATTTCAATGTATACATTAAAAAGACAAATGTTTAGCTCTCTTCTCATCGATGATTAAATAGTTTCTCGTTTCCTGCATAAGTTGACAGTTGTAGATTTTGGCAAAACTCCCTTGGATAATATCAAAATATGTACATTTCTCTTCCAATTCAAGGTCAGGGCAAAAAAAACTGGACAGCAATTGCGAACTGTTGGAAGTCATCCTTTAAAATGCTACATTATTTATAAAGCGAGGAGCAAAAGAAAAATTATTCTTTAAATTCCCCCTTTTAATCTTTTTATGTAAAAAAACTATCAGGTCTCTTCACTAAAGGGTGAAATCAGGAGAAGTAATAAAATCTAGGTGAAAATACCAAAACCAGAAAAATTCTCCCATTTATCTCACTTGCCAAGGGCACTATCACCTCCTTCAAGCTAATACTAGCATGAGCTTTAGTGTTAGATTAATAGAGGTGATATCGCTGTGCCCAGATCACCTTTGAATTGCTAACGGGTTAAAAAACACCTTTTTTGTTTGTGAAAGTATTTTACCAGGTAGGATAAATTGAGATTTCTCTTGTTTTCAAGTATGCCCTGGGTGGCGAGTATGTACCATTAGGTGTCTTGCCCAAGGACACTTACTGGAGAGGTGCTCTTGCCAGGATTTGAACCTGTGTTTCTCGGTCTCCACGGTCATACAGCAGTGATGTTACCTCTACTCCACCCAGCCGGTATCGCAAAGTAAGGCGCTCTCTGTACTGCAAGCTTTCTGTACTTTGCGCTCCCTATACCTAACATGGGGAGCGCAAAGTGCAAGCACAGAGTAACTAGTGTTAAGATCACTCGGTCCTAACGCTAGTTACTATGAGCAGGCGCTAACTAAAAAAGTTAACACCAGCTCAGAGCTGTAGCTAACTGATTCCACTGCTGCAGAATCCATTGCATGCAGCTCAAACCCCCCCCAAAATGCAAATACTCACCTCTTATCCCACGGCGAGTACAGCAGCCCGATCCGCCACTTCTGGCCGCCAGGAGCAGAGGCAGACTGGGGAAAAAGTCTCCTATCGCCCTCCGTGATCATTCCACCAACCAGTAGGATCTTGCGAGAGGTGAGATCCTGCCGGTCACATGTGACCTGGCAGGAGAAGACTCCATGGCGTCCTATGGGCGCCATGGAGGGGATGCTTGGGACGGCGCTTAAGTGCTGCCCCAGCATCCGCAAGCTTAGTGATCGCTATGGGGCAGGCAGCTGGACTCAGCCCTGCCCCACGATCTGCTGGTGAAACCAGGAAGCAAAGGGGAAACTAGTGAACGCTAATTTTTCCCCTTTGCGTTCAGGTTTTAGTGAAGGGCACGCGATAGTGCCCCAAATAGGCTATTTGGTCTAGGTTGTGCTCTTCTCCTGTCAAATCTACAGACTTCACCCTTTAGTGAATAGATCTGTATCACATGGAAGAAATATTCCCACAAATAAAGCAGTTTTTTTTCAAGTACTATGTACATATGCTGCTGTCTAAATACAGTATTTTTTCATCTAGCGTTCATTTGCTCCTAAAATACAATCTGGAATGGAGTAAAATCTGTAAAATAGAAGAGCCATATTTAAGGCCAGTGACAAGTCATGCTGTCACCACAATCTGGTTTTAAAAGAGTTAATGATAACAAAGGCAGGCCTGCCTGATATTTTTTAAAAAGTTAGTTATGTAATACCAAAGTGGCATCATCAACAGCAGATCCCTGTGATTATGTAGTGATGTGGAAGATTTTTTCTCCTACACTATATCCAATGCATTTCCTAATTATTTGATAGTAACTTATAAATTTATAATTTGCTTCGTGCATCTTAACCCCTTCACTGCTGAGGCATTTCACCACTGTGTGCTGAGCTCATTTTTACCGATTTCGCTCATCATGTTTAAACGAGATTTGAAGCCACATTTTAATAAATGACCCAGACATATTATATATCGTTCTTTCCGGCAGACTACGCAGATTCATAATATATCATTTTTATATGTATACGTCATGACCTGCCTGTATATTATAACAAAAAATACAATAAAAATTGAATTTTTAATCATCTGCAGTGTGTAAAGTGTTTTTTTTCACATTTTATCACATGAGCGTTTGCGGTTATGTTTTCTATGGGGTGCGCTTGTACAAAAAATTTGAAATGGGGACTTGTTACTTTTTTTGGGGGGAATTACGTGATTTTTGGCAAACGCACCCCATAGAAAAAAATCATTAGTGCAGCATCATTGTTCACATTATAATTGAAATGTGAACAATATTGCTGCATTAATAAAAACAACACACAAAAAAAACATGTTTTTTTTTATTTATTTATTTTTTTTAATTTATTTATTATTTTAATTTTTTTTTTTATTATTATTTAGTTTTTACTTTTTACCTAGTCATGTTGGGTATCATTCGAAAGGCCATGCTCAGGCCTTTCAAATGACACCCTCCATGACCCCCTTCTGGAGATATCGGGGTTCACAAGAGCCCCCTATCTCCACCAGGGGATTTCCTTGGGAAATCCCCGGCAGCTAGGGGTTCCCCGGCTATCTGACGTCATCACGCTATGCGTGATGACGTCAGACAGCGAGGGGAGTCCCGGGGGCGGAGCCGCCATCCAAGATGGCGGCCCCCACCGGAGATAGGCTGCACTTCGGCGCCGCAAGGCGCTGAAGTGCAACCCAGCACTTGAGGGGTTAAAGCCAGGCATCGCTTAAAAGGGGAGACTCTCCCCTTTTAAGCGGTGCCTTGCTTTTACCGCTGCTCCTTCCCGATCGGGAGGGAGAGGGATCCGAACGGATCCCCCCCTCCCTTCCAGGCTATCTCCCGGCATTGCCGGGGGGTCGCCTGGAAATGACGTCATCGCGCATGGCGCGATGACGTCATTTACGCCGGGAGGAGCTTGACTTCAGCGTCTGAGGACGCTGAAGTCAGAACGCCGTGGGACCCCGGACAGAGAGGTGAGTATCTCCGCCGGGGGTCCCGCACAGCTGATGACGTGTGGGGCACGTCCTCAGCATGCAACGTGCATCAATGAGGACGTGTCCCACACGTCTTCAGCAGTGAAAGGGTTAAGGGAAATTGGTGTCTCCATGGGTGGCAGTGTTTTTAGAATTAATTTGCTGCAGAGATGCTTTACCTTTCACAATTTTAAAGAAATTGGCCACCCTGTTTGGTTTTAGTGAAGGCTATCCACAGCAACATACCCAATAGTAGCCAAGATCAAAGGAGATATCTATCAGGAACTAATAATAGATAAGCAAGGTCTGTGACAATAGAAATACACGAGTCGGCCAGGGCAAATGCCAAAACTAAAATGGAACGAGTTTAACCCCTTCGCTGCGGAGGACGCGCTCAGCGTGTCCACCCGCAGGTAACGTTCCTTGCGGAGGACGCGCTGAGCGCGTCCTCCCTTTGGGGCCAGCGATCGGCCGGGTTCCGACCGATCGCTGTGCCCCCCGGTGCGGGCTGACATCCTCGATGTCAGCCCAGCACCCGGAACCGCCGCCAGGCTAATTAGAAGTCATCGCGGCGGCGCGATGACGCCTAATTCAGGCGCCCGCCCCGCATGTGCGGAGGAGGCGCCTGAAAGGGAGGGGGGGGACCTCTCTCCCTCCCGATCGCCGGCGTTGCGGGGGTTAATCCAGGCACCGTTTGGAAGGGCACAGCCTGCCCTTCCTAACGGTACCTGGAATTAACCCCATGGGGGCTGGATCACGAATCGGCGCCGAAAAGCGCCGGTTCGTGATCCTTTCCCGGAGCTAGCCGACATCTTGGATGTCGGCCAAGCTTCCGGGAATGCCCCCTGAGGACTGGCGTCATCGTGCATAGCACGATGTCGCCAGTCCTGGAGTTAACCCCTAACTGCCACCAATGGTGGAGATAGGGGGTTTTATTGGAACCCCCATCTCCCGATCCGTGGCAGTTAGGGGTTAATGTTTGATATTGTTGGATCGGCCAGAGCATGGCTGTTCCAACGATACCAAACATGAGTATGAAAAAAGTTTTTTAAAAAAAATAAAAAATAAAAAAATAAAAATATTAAAAAAAAATAAACATGTTTTTTTTTTCTTTTTTTTGGTTCGTTAATGCAGCAATATTTTCTGTGTTTTATAAACAAATTCTCTCCTAGTACCATGACTCAATGCTTTCCTCTAGCTATTATTCTCTAAATCTATCTAATAATCACTTTTAAGGGTTTGTGAAAAGCTGACTTTACCTAATACGGAAACGTAGTTCTTACAAGAAAGAATTAAACAGTTTATTGGAATGTTGCACTCCAAGGAGGCATAGTACTATTATATATGGTATATAACGTATACATTATGGGCTCTATTAACTTCTTTGTGCAAAAACGCTTGCGCAGCGTGTTAATTTGCGCGCGAAGCGTTAAACGTTAACGCGCGTAAATTAACGCTAGTATTAAAATCCGAGTGCATTTTGTCAAAAAATAACGTGCGTAAAAAAGACCCGCAAAAACGCACGCGCATTAACACTGCGTGCAGAAATCGGTGTGCGGACAGTCTTTTCACGCGATTCAGCCAATCAGAATTAAGAACCACAATTGTCTCCCGTTAAGTTTTTGCGCCAGTCAAAGGCTAGGGTCAGACTAACGCATTTTTCACGTTGTCCGTGAAAAAGTGCGTTCGAACGAATGGACGTATTTTTTCACGGAATACGCAATAGCGGTCATACGATGCGCAGTTTCATCCGTGATTTTGTACGGATCATCAATAAAACACTTTTTGGGTCTGGACGTTATGTTGGCCGGACATTAGCAGCGTCTGACGTCTCCTAATCACGCACACACGCCGCTAGTGGACGCAGCGCACTCTGTACATCAGTACTAGTGGTTTCACGTTCTCGAAAAAATGCGTTTGTTTGCCGCTTGCGTTGCGCGGCCGCACTTTTGTGCGACCGTACTTCGTATATTGGCCATCATTGCCCGGCATCTGCTGCTAGCACGGCCGTGATTATGTGCGCCTGCACGCGCGTTCGCACTGCCTCAGTCTGACCCTAGCCAAAGTCAATCTGCGCATATATGCTGCAGCAATAATAAAACTACGCACAACTTCTCAATTTTATTGTTTGGGTATGTGTAGAATGTGTAACTATACTGTGCAGTATTTTTTTTCGGGCTGGTGTATTTAGTTTCGGCCAGAACGTTCAGATTTGCTGTTACCACCAGCTTTTAAAAGAAGTTAAAATTATGCGCACAAACGTTGTCCATTAAAATTTGCGCATAGATTGTAATACCATCCGCGTACCAGTGCACAAACGCATTTGCGCTCACAATGTTAAGTATAGGACGCGCAACGTACATTACACTAGCGCAGGGTTCGCGTAGGTTCACCAGCGGTAGACGTTAAAGCGCATTTTTTGCACGGACATTGTTGTAATATGATGTTCTGCGCAAGGGGTTTTCCCCTCGCGTTAACGTTTGCACGAAGAATTTAATAGAGACCTCAGGCTGGTAGATCCTTGTTAGATATGGTAAGATCAAGTGGTTTTTACGTTGGATCACAAAGTTATAGAGACATAAGGAGATGAATGTACAGGGTGGATGGTCTTACACCATCAAATTTCTAGTAAAAAATATTAAAAATATACAAATTCTGCTGATTTTTAAACTGGTTACTTCAGAAAATTTTATAGCAACAAATGAAATATTGATTGTAGAATTTATAAATAAAAAATATATGCTGTTTTGTACTGCAAATAGGTATAAAAATCACCACACCACCACCCCGGAGGGGGGGGGGGAGGACCCTCATTAGTCTTTGACTATGTGTGGTGACCAGTCACAAGCACTATTAGGAGATTTTTTTTGCGTACCCCAGTTTAACTGCTGCGTAACCTGAGGATTGCATTTACCACCAGTTGGGATCATGTGCTCTAGATAAAAGTAATCCAAGAATTCCACCATTTGGCCTTATAACTGGTTATGATGAATCCCAAAACCTAATTTTAGATAATCCACTCTGAAGTTCAAGATAGCTGAACTACTAATAATAGGGAGAAGAAGACTTTACCCATTCTAACTTGAATGACATATAGGGTTATTCAGAGAGCGGTGAAAAGCAGGAGAATGACTGGAGAATGAAAAATTCTAGGTCAAAATAGCCGATTTGGAAAGTGAGATAAAAGGGAGAATTTTTCTGGTTTGGCTATTTTGACCTAGAATTTTTCATTCTCCAATCATTCTCCTGCTTTTCACGCTCTCTGAATAACCCTGTATATCTGCTTTTTAAATGCAACTGCAATACAATCTAAAACGAAACAAGGCCGATCCACTTAAACAGACTCTGAATATCTGAATAGGAGTCCTTTATAAGATCATCACTCAAGGCAATTACCAGGCTATAAACAGGAAAATATACTCAGGAAGAAGGGGATTAACACTAAAAACATACTTTCTTCTTGAGACAGAACCTGTATAACACGAATTTAAAAAAAAATATGTTTATGTCTACATACCCTGTTATTACAGACACCAGCTGTTGCCCATCGTTCTCTAGTGACTTTTGTTAACATTTATTAGTGTTGTTAACATTTTTTGACAATTACTATTTTACTTCTTTTTACCTTTTTAACATACCCTCATCAGAGCAAGAGAGAATACATCATTGGTATTCTCTGGAATTTCAATTCCAAACAATGTACTTTTGTAACGGGGAAGGGATCTGTTTAGGTATGAAACAACTAATTGATTAATTGGCAATTAATTGATTATGAAAACAGACCACAGCCGGGTTGGCCCTCCCACATCAAAATATGGACCAAAAACCAGATGCAGTTCATTAGATCTTTGTTAGATCAGGTTTGATCAGTTGCTGTTTGCTTTAAAATCTAGCATAGAAGAAGCAATATAAACAATTATTTGCTGTTGGGCTGACCCACCACCACCAGCCCCCCGCAACAAAAATTAGGACAAAATGTAGCTATTTTGTTAGATCATTGTTAGATCTGGTTTGATCACCAGTTATTCTGTTAGATCTCATACTTCGAGACATACAGGTTATTCAAAGAGAATCGAAAAGTCACCGCACGTTCGGTGACTTTTTGTTCTCTTCAATTCGGTGCGATTTGGCGATCCCATTTTAGCGACCCTGCGGTGAATTCAGCAATCACCACAGGGCCGTGGTAGTGCAGGGAAAAGCCGCCGCAAACCCCACGAACACTCACCGCAAAACCCGTCGAAGGCACACCGAAAGCCGCAAAAACATCTGGATTAACCCTGCCGAACACGCCGGAGAAACCCGAGCAGGAGCCGATCAGAGCACAGAGTAGCCTCCAGAAAAACCCGACACCGCAGACGAATGGAGTGAAAAAGAAAAACTGTACACTTGAATGTTTGAAAAGTGAAACGCTGTTTGCAATGAAACTACAAAACAAAAATGTCTGAAATTTACATATAAGATCCAATGAATGATAATAAAAAGGTCTGTTACAGAAAAAAGAAAAATCAATGTAAAAAAACAAACGGAAATAATTTTTCGCAAAAAAGTCCTGAAAAATGCCTAAAAGATTCTAAAAAAATCTATAAATAAAGAGACTTTTTACTGCAGAATATTATAATCAACGGTTTATTAGATATTGAATTAAAACAGGAATATTTTTAACATTGAAGCCTATGGGATTTGCCTGAATAAACCTGTCGAATGAAACCACCGAACAGCAGGGAAATTCGGCAACTTTTCACAACTGGTTTGTGTTCTCTGAATAGACGAAGCATTGCTTCTCTATGGGGATTTCACTGCCCTCGAACAGTCACCGAACAGGAACCATATGTGCAGGCAATTCGCCAACATTTGGCGAACTGCCTGCTCTCTGAATAGCCGAATGGCCAGGAAAGGTAACCGTACGCTGAATTTCACTGTTCGGTTACCTTTTGGCCACAATTCTGATCTCTTTGAATAACCCTGATAATGTTGGGAATGAAGGGGGACTGGCCCTCCATATCAACATTTCTGGGGGGGGGACACTCAGGCTGGTAGATCCAGTAAGATCAAGTGGTTTTTACGTTAGATCTCCCAAAATTATAGAAACATAAGGTAACGAATATTCAGGGCAGATGGCCTTACAACATCAAATATCTGCTGATATTTGATGTTTGCTGAATTAAAGATGCTGATACAAATTCTGCTGATTTTAAACAGGTTACTTAAAATTATATAACAAATGAGATCTTGATTGTAGAATTTATAAGAAATAAATACATGCTGTTTTGTGCTGCAAAATAGGTCAAATAAAAATTACTTGTGATTGGAGGCGTTTTGGAATTGCAGCCTAGCACAAAGCTAATGCCAGGGACAACATGAAATTGTCCATTTCAGTGTGTTTTGTCATGCACAATAAAGAAAAAAAATGGGATTGGAAAGGAAAAAAAAGAGAAAGGGGAACAAACATGTATTACCAAATAGAGGGAATATAAATAAATAAAATGTATATATATATTTTAACACAGTTTATTGAATGCACATAATACCAAGGTACAACAGCTACATACAGACGTCATATCGCCTTAAAATCATAACATAGTAATCATTAATTCATACCGTCTTACAATAAAATATTAACATAACAATAATTGGGCCTAATATTTGGCAAAAATACCATAATAAGTGTGAGCTAAGGTGCTTGATTACAAAATCTTATAACAGTGATCGGTAGTAGATTATCCTAGCCTAAGGTACTTGATAAAACATATTACAAGGTCTTCTAATAAAGTGATCAGTGATGGCTTAAAAATGACACCAGACAAGACTACATGATTATTTAGTGCAGACAGAAGCATATAAACATAAAATTGAATAAAATTGGCTATTCTAACTTCATCCCTATCTATGTTATTATTTTTATTGTGCATTGTTTGTAAAGCGAATACGTTCATAAAACTTAAAAAATAATATAAAAATTATTGTTAAAATCAACATTTTAAATCAATCCATTTATGGAAAATATAAAAATATTATTTGAGAAGAAAGGCATCTTACAAAAAAAATCCCATTTTGGGGTTCATTGTCTTTATATAGTATAGGAAAAGTAGCAGAAACAAAAATGGGGGGGGGCCTGCCTATAACTGGGAACTAATTTTCTAACCCTTCACTCTATGAATGAATTACAAAAGCTTGGAAGGTGACTGGCGAGAAAAGGGGGGACAACACATTTATTTATTTATAAAGTATTTTACCAGGAAGGATACATTGAGATTTCTCTCGTTTTCAAATATGTCTCAAGAGTGTCTAAATTGCATAAACCAAATCCCAGGCATACTAAAAGACTCCAATATTGGTGAGTGCTTTTAATTACGTTTACTCTCTACTATTTACTTGATACATACTATTCTATGAAGTCCTTTCTGTTCATTCGGAGGAGACTGGGAGTCAAAAAACATAATATGTCAGTGTCATTCCATAGTTGACCTGAGGCAATCAAGACAGGACTTGCCTTTTTAAGGCAATGAAATATGTGAGTGTAAATTCTTACAGTTCTTTTCTCCTCTTCTTATGAACAAGCACAAACAATATTGCACTAGGAGTTGTGTCTGCTCTTTCTTTTTTTGTCTTTCACATGTGTACCTGGATTGACACATAAGGATCTGATTTTAATATACGTATTCATTTTACTTTTATTTTTGTTGAGCATTATCACACTTTTATGTACTTGGTGTGTAGGGAGAGGTATTAGCAGTAGGAAAAGGGAAGGGAAAAGGGAAGTGCTCATGCCACTGTACAGAGCACTGGTGAGACCTCACTTGGAGTACTGTGTGCAGTACTGGAGACCGTATCTCCAGAAGGATATAGACATCTTAGAGAGAGATCAGAGAAGGGCTACTAAAATGGTGTACGGCTTGAAGGAGAAAAGTTACCAAGAAAGGCTTAATGATCTTAACATGTACAGCTTGGAAAAAAGACGAGACAGAGGAGATATGATAGAAACATTTAAATACGTAAAGGGAATCCACAAGGTAGAGGAAGGGAGTATATTTAAAAGGAAACAAAGTAGCAAAACAAGAGGACATAGTCTTAGATTAGAGGGGCAAAGGTTTAAAAGTAACATCAGAAAGCATTATTTTACTGAGAGGGTGGTGGATACATGGAACAGTCTTCCAGTTGAAGTGGTAGAGGCCAAAACAGTAATTGAATTTAAGCAAGCATGGGATAGGCATAAGGCTATCCTAAACAAAAGATAAATCCAGGTAAAGTATCCATGTAATTGGGCAGACTAGATGGGCCGAAAGGTTCTTATCTGCCGACATTTTCTATGTTTCTATGTTTCTACATGATCACATTATCACAGTTTAGGCTAGGGTCAGACGAACGCATTTTTCACGTGCGTTTAGCCGCACGAAATCACGGCCGTGCTACCAGCAAATGACGTCCAATGCCGGGGAACATACGACGAACGGCCGCACGAACGTTCGTCCGTGCAACGCAAGTGGCCAACGAACGCATTTTTTCGAGAACGTCAAACCGCTACTACTGACGTACAGAGTGCGCTGCGGCCGCATAGTGGCGTGTGTGTGTGATTAGGAGACATCAGACGCTGCTATTGTCCGGCTAACATAACGTCCAGACACAAAAAGTGTTTTATTGATGATCCGTACAAAATCACAGAAGAAAAGGCGCATCGTATGACCGCTATCGCGTATTCCGGGGAAAAATACGTACGTTCGTTCGAACGCACTTTTTCACGGACAACGTGAAAAATGCGTTCGTCTGACCCTAGCCTTATTTGGCAAGTGTATCTATATTTATTAAGTATATTCTTGCCAGACATTGTAAAGTGTTTTTGCAAAGGTGTTTCAGAAGTCTAGCTTGAGTTGAGAATAATGAGCACGGTTAGAATAGCACATTATCCTCTGGCTAGATAGTTGATTAATTCTTCCTATGCACAATAGGTTTGCGTTACATTAAGCAAAGCTTGTCCTTGAGTCCTAACAAGGCCGAAGTGTTCGCTGGAGGTTGCTGCCTCTCTTGTGCAGAGATTACTTCTTTGGCATTTTAGTACTTGGTACCCTTTCTGTGTGATATCAGTCTGATTTCCACATGGAATAGTCTTTTCTGTAACGGCAAAAAGAAATGTACATACAGTCAGGTCCAGAAATATTGGGACATCGACACAATTCTAACATCTTTGGCTCTATACACCACCACAATGGAGTTGGAATGAAACAAACACAATGTGCTTTAACTGCAGACTGTCAGCTTTAATTTGAGGGTATGTACATCCAACTCAGGTGAACGGTGTAGGACTTACAGCAGTTTGCAGATGTACCTCCCACTTGTTAAGGGACCAAAAGTAATGGGACAGAATAATAATCATAAATCAAACTTTCCCTTCTTAATAGTTGGTTGCAAATCCTTTGCAGTCAATCACAGCCTGAAGTCTGGAACGCATAGACATCACCAGACGCTGGGTTTCATCACTGGTGATGCTCTGCCAGGCCTCTACTGCAACTGTCTTCCAGGGGCGGACCCAGAGACTAGTCTCGGGAGGGGCACTGACAGAAAATAAGGTGTTTTAGCAGAGAGCCTGACTCACGAGAATTTACAGAGGGCCGGCTCACAGGAGTTTACAATCTAGAGGAGCAGAGGGCCCGGCTCACAGGAGTTTACAATCTAGAGGAGCAGAGGGCCCGGCTCACAGGAGCTAACAATCTAGAGGAGCAGAGGGCACCCAGGAGCTTACAATCTAGAGGAGCAGAGGGCACCCAGGAGCTTACAATCTAGAGGAGCAGAGGGCACCCAGGAGCTTACAATCTAGAGGAGCAGAGGACACCCAGGAGTTTACCATCTAGAGGAGCAGAGGACACCCAGGAGTTTACAATCTAGAGGAGCAGAGGACACCCAGGAGTTTACAATCTAGAGGAGCAGAGGGCACCCAGTGTCAGGGTGGCACCAGGCGTTAGCCTAGGAGGGACCCAAAGTTCAGTATATGTTTCCCAGGCGCTGGGGTTGAATGAGTTAACACAGACACTGGATACAAATGCAGATATAAACGTATATTGATGCTGTGGCAGATGATGAATACGCAGAGGTACACTGGTAAAGTTGAAACATACGCAGAGGTACACTGGTAAAGTTGAAACATACACAGTCTCTGGTAACAGCAATGGTAAATTTAGTACCACGGTGATTTTAGGCAATCTCTCAGGTCTTGCAGAAAGTGGTTCACAGGGATGAACTGGTACAGCTGAATATAGACTCAGTCTCAGGAAACAGCAGACAATGTACCTGGGACCACAACAGTAGATAAATGCAGAGGCTGGATATCCAGGAGATGAAGTGCAGGATCAACAGCAAGCAAAACTGGAACAAAGATACTGTACAAATAATATCCAGGAGCTCTGGAGGAGGACCCTCTCACTAGCACAGCAGGTAGAACAATGGAAGAAAGGGCGTGCCCTGGTTTTATGCAAAGCACACAGGCTTCTAGAACAGGAATTAACCCTTAGGTGGATACAGACAGGGAGAAATGGAAAGCCAGACTGGCCACAGCAAGTTCCCAGGCATGAGGCATGACACCCAGGAGTTTACAATCTAGAGGAGCAGAGGACACCAAGGAGTTTACAATCTGGAGGAGCAGAGGACACCCAGGAGCTTACAATCTAGAGGAGCAGAGAGCACCCAGGAGTTTACAATCTGGAGGAGCAGAGGACACCCAGGAGTTTACAATCTAGAGGAGCAGTTTACAGACTCATATCTGAGAGGTTTATTACTGTGCAGCTCTAGCTTTGTTATACACCCTGGAGGAAGGATCAAACTCTCAGGGACCCATTACTTACCTCCCTGGTGTCCCTGCATGGAGGCTCCAGTCCCTCTCTCCTCTGATCCTGTTGCTCAGTGCAGCCTCAGATCCAGCCCTTTCCTGTGGCTGTCAGGCAGGCATGGAAGGAGACAGGCTCAGCCACATGGTCACTGGGAAAAGGATCACCACGTGACACGCCCCTGACACATGACTGGGAGGGACAATCCACAGTGCTTCTGCGCAGTGTGTGCCTCTGCAAATCACCATGTCTGCATTTACTGCACACATCGTGATTTGAGTTCTGGAGGTCAGCCTGGCATCTGTACTGCTCGGGGGGGGGGGTCCGCCCCTGCTGTCTTCAGTTCCTGCTTGTTCTTGGGGCATTTTCCCTTCAGTTTTGTCTTCAGCAAGTGAAATGCATGCTCAATGGGATTCAGGTCAGGTGATTGACTTGGCCATTGCATAACATTCCACTTCTGTCCCTTCAAAAACTCTTTGGTTGCTTTTGCAGTATGCTTTGGGTCATTGTCCATCTGCACTGTGAAGCGCCGTCCAATGAGTTCTGCAGCATTTGGCTGAATGTGAGCAGATAATATTGCCCGAAACACTTCAGAATTCATCCTGCTGCTTTTGTCAGCAGTCACATCATCAATAAATACAAGAGAACCACCATGACACTACCACCACCATGCTTCACTGATGAGGTGGTATGCTTAGGATCATGAGCGTTCCTTTCCTTCTCCATACACTTCTCTTCCCATCACTCTGGTACAAGTTGATCTTGGTCTCATCTGTCCATAGGATCTTGTTCCAGAACTGTGAAGGCTTTGTTAGGTGTGGTTTGGCAAACTCTAATCTGGCCTTCCTGGTTTTGAGGCTCACCAATGGTTTACATCTTGTGGTGAACCCTCTGTATTCACTCTGGTGAAGTCTTCTCTTGATTGTTGACTTTGACACACATACACCTACCTCCTGGAGAGTGTTCTTGATCTGGCCAACTGTTGTGAAGGGTGTTTTCTTCACCAGGGAAAGAATTCTTCGGTCATCCACCACAGTTGTTTTCCGTAGACTTTTGGTGTTGCTGAGCTCACTGGTGCGTTCCTTCTTTTTGAGAATGTTCCAAACAGTTGTTTTGGCCACACCTAATGTTCTTGCCATCTCTCTGATGGGTTTGTTTTGTTTTTTCAGCCTAATGATTGCTTGCTTCACTGATAGTGACAGCTCTTTGGATCTCATCTTGAGAGTTGACAGCAACAGATTCCAAATTCAAATAGCACACTTGAAATGAACTCTGGGTCTTTTATCTGCACATTGTATTTGGGGTAATGAGGGAATATAACACACCTGGCCATGGAACAGCTGAGAAGCAAATTGTCCCATTACCTTTGGTCCCTTAACAAGTGGGAGGCACATCTGCAAACTGCTGTAAGTCCTACACTGTTCACCTGACTTTGATGTACATACCCTCAAATTAAAGCTGACAGTCTGCAGTTAAAGCACATTGTGTTTGTTTCATTCCAACTCCATTGTGGTGGTGTATAGAGCCAAAGATGTTAGAATTGTGTCAATGTCCCAATATTTCTGGACCTGACTGTATCAACGAGAGCAAACCTAGACACATAAAAACCAAATATCCAACATCGTGTGATATTGTTTTAACTAAGGTCTATAAAGCTCCCCTACAAGAAGCACTCACTGGAGTTAAATAAATAGAAGGCACTTCAATACACAATAGGAATGTTATCCTCCTCCAGGAAACGTCTGGTTCACAGCACAGGTCTGGATACAGTTGATTTTAGGCACTCCGCTTCCAATATGTGGATTCAGGATCTCTCAAATCATTCCATCTCCTCCAGGGTTCTCGCGGGGGATATAGATCTAAAATAGAGCACTCTTCACATCAAAGTGAAAAGAAAATCGCAATTGCTAATTTTTCCCCTTAGCGTTCTGGTTTTAGTGAGGGGCAGCTGATAGTGCCCTCAGTATTTGAGGTTTATTTACTGTTTCTAAATATTAATGGGTAATGGCAATCTCAGCATGCCACCCCCTTCTTGTTCCATGCTGATTTCATGTTTTCAGCAGTACAAATAAACAAACCCCATACTAGTATGTCATAAGTTAAGTTCTTAAATGCAGGTTTTTCAAATAATGGACACCGTCTTAAACGGGTTTCCATATTGTCAGGGTTATATTAATTATGACGTGTATTTTCTTTTACTATAGACATATATATATACATATACTTAATGACAGTGCCTCCAATACCAATGGTATAATTTCGTTATGTACCCTTAAAAATAAGGATAAAAAAACAATCAATGAATATACGTCTTAACAAATATATAGCGCGTTATCCGAAGTTCTTTTGAGGCTATCTAGATATTTTTAGACACAATAAAATCAATAAAGATGATATGAGACTGCGTAACGGTAAGACAATTCAAATCCAAATTTTTTCACACCGTCAAGTTTCATATAATCATGTTATCAACTGATTAGCAAGATACAATTTTAAAAGTAATTACAGATAGTGATTAGTAGCAATACTGCGACACTCAATAATCTAATGGTCAAACAGTTTAGGTTCATAGACCGCAACACACATGTGCACGAATCAATCCTTAAACACCAAGTTCTATTCTACCCACTTAAACCTTTCCCATTATTAAACAATCCTCAACCTGGCTAAGAACACTCAGTTACTGGGCATCTCCTGCAGCACAATTTATTATTGTTGGGGCCGATTCACTAAATGCAACTTCCTTCATGGAGATACTTAACACACTCAATAGGTAGACTATCTCTTCCACAGATCAATCACAGCACTTCATTCAGCATGAATTAACAAAACTTCCTATTGACTTAACATACATTCAATAGAAGTGGCTGCAATATCTAGGAAGGGGTTATGTTCGTTATTCTAATGGCGGCTGGTGGTAACTTGGTATATGAAAGCTATTTCTCAGTTCCCGCTTATTTCACTATGGGGACAAAATTTATCTTTAGATGTCCACATCCAGTATTCTTGGAAGATAAATATTTTCACTAGATTAGTGCGAGAAACACAGCAGCCATCATAGTTCTTCCTTTAGCGCTCGTCTGCAGTAGAGCGGAAAGGCTAACTATTCTACTGTTTAGGCTTCAACAGCAAAATAATTTATTTATATTCCTTTAACAGGTGATGGACATATAAAGCAGTGACAATGCAGTTAAGAAATAGATATCAAGTTGAAATTATTCAATTATACTTTACCATCTGGTAGTGAAGATAGGGGTTGTAAGAGGATCCGGGTGTGGTCGGTCTTAGTGGAGTGGCTCTGATGGTATCTGGCCCTTTTTCCCCTCCAAGCGTCCCCAAGGTCTCGCTCCAAGCTTTCTTTCAGGGTCCTTTTCCTCTGGAGTATCCGCCTCTTTATAGCTGTTTCCCACCCAGTTTAGCTCTAGCCCATCAATATGTGGCCTCATGTGATTGGTGGATATATATATTCATTAATTTCAGGTTTCTGTCCAGGCGTTATACTACCTGGCCAGTACAAGGCACTCGCAGATCAAACATCCAACCTTCTACAGGAATTAATTAATATATTTGACCAAGCAGTAACCTATCTTTAATGATTTGGGGTCATTTTATACTATATCCAGGGACTCCATGGGGTTATCTAACAATATCGATATTATTGCTATCCATGAAATGCCAGCATCTTTCGCCGTGGCGTGCATGCATGATACACTCGTTATTTATATCTAGAGATATGTGTGTATGAGAATTCTGCAGACAGGCATACATGTTTCATGATATTCCTTCAAATTCATTCATTCATTCATTCATGATATATTTCTTAAAATTCATTCATAATTAAAAGATTTAATCTGTTTTATAAATGTTAATACATGAGACACTCATTATGTAATAATCAATTAAATGTGGTATGGCCTCTATCTTTTATAATATACCAAGATTATCTATTATAACTCACTACATAAATTAAATGTTCAAATACCACCTATTCTCCATTTGTGAATAATTCACATGGCTAGAGCTTTAGATGTGACCAAAAAAATGCATGAATACATAATGAGTTTCGTTCAGCCAGGTATCTATTGTACCTTGGCTTCAAAGCAATGCACTCTAACATCTGAGTTTTTACAACTAGACTCCGAACAGGTGGGACTGATCAGTGTTGGAATTAAACTTTTGCTGCTTTGTGTTTCTGTGTGAAAAGGAAATTAATTCAGGTAAGTATCTAGGTGTCAGAGGCCTTTGTAATGGGGGGGGGGCACTATTGAAATACTAGCTACATATTCTATCTAAAAATGCAGCAATTTAGAGGATAATCAGCCAGAAACTCTGAACTGGTCCAGAATATCTGAACTGGTCCGACAATATGACTTACTGCTTGAACTGTATGGAGTCCATTGTACAAAAATTGGCTCAATGGACTTTCATGGCAGACTGGAGTCAATATTGTGACAAATCTGGGGTAAATGCATTTTACCACATTCCTGCAGTAGTCCATCCCTGGTACTGTACGTTCATCCACACAGCTTAAAACAAACCATTAGTTTCGTACTAATGTTACTATCCTTTTCACTATCAAAACTTGGGCTGCACGCATTCACATAATGAAATCATGCTTTTAGAGAAAAAAAAATTAATGAGTCATAAAGATTTCCAGGTTGGACACAGCCATAACAGCCCCCTCTGCTTCGCTTATCGCTATTTCAGATACTGACAAAACATGGTGCAGCATGGCAATATACACTGCACGCAGCTGGGAACAGCCTCACATTCAGACTGAAGGAAGAAAGACTTCCTTCGAACAGATGTACATTTAGTTCATTCGGCATATTTTATCTGTAAGACCATCAATAAGCAGATTGAGTAAACACCATATTTTCACTTAAAAAGTTCTCCTTGAGGCTGCCAAAAGGTTTGTGGGAAGAGGAAGTAGAACTGAGGGTAAACAAGGAGAATTATAAATGATTAACCCACACATTTCTGGAACTACTTAAAGGGAATTTCTGACCATATGATTCAAATTAGCAATGCATTCTGTTTCATCAACAGTCATTCTGATACACTTTGCAAAACAAGGAACAAAGGTAACCATGTGTAAAATAGAATAGCAAAGATGTATGATCAAATTATTTATATAGCCTCAAATGTTGGCAGTTTTTAAATTCATCACAGGTTTAATCCAGTAATAATATGCTTATTATTAGGATTAGTTTGAATATTTTCATAAAGTAAATAAGGGTATGATATGTCTATGATCATCCAAGCCAGGGGTAAGCAACCTTGGATCTCCAGATACTTTCGAATAGCATCTCTCATGATGCTCAGTCACTCATTAGATTGGCTGAGCATCAAAGGAAATGTAGTGGCAAAACATCGGGAGGGCCAAGATTGCTGACCCCTACTCTAAGCCACGATGACACAGATACCGGACTGCTTTGGTAATTTGTAGAAAGTCCTCTATTCCTGTTTTCCCCTCCAACGTTTGTAAACAAGTGTAGAGATTTACAAAAAAATTATTGAAGCAACGAGCCGCCACCGTACTGACATCCACCCATTAGCGGATTCACCAATTTAAAGTCCTACAGACAGTATGCAATTCTCCGTAGTTCTGGTGTAAGCAGGGCTAAATCCCTATTTGCGCCATTGAGAACTAGATATCAGATGATACTTGGGACATCCTTCCATCAGCTAATGGCTGTAATAAGTGATCAAATGACTGCTTTTACCTCCCCTTAAACTGACAGAACTGAATCCTGGTAATGTGTTTTCTTGACAACCTGCATACTTATCAGCAAAACAATAATGTCTTTAAAAAATACAAAAAGATCTTTTTAAAAATTTATGGAATAAAAAGTGTTATTTGCAAAATATAAAAAGAATGGCGTTTAAAAAAATGCTGTTTAAAATAAGAAAACAAAACACGTCTAGGCTCGGCCGACGGCCAGTCCCAGACGATCACCAGGCTAGGCCGGCGGCCAGGCCCAGGCAATCTCCAGGCTCGGCTGGCGGCCAGGCACAGGCAATCCCCAGGCTCAGCTGGCAGCCAGGCCCAGGCTCAGGGCACCACAGCCCACTGAGCCATCGGCCCACCGAGAATCTCCCATTAGTCCCAATGACCAGTACATGCCTACTTGTAGATGTAGATTTTGGGATGGCTATTCTGGTCTTGATCTTCATGGAGTTTTTCTCCATTTATCATAAACCACAAAGGAAAAGTATTTGGCAATATAAAATTGTAAATGTGTAGTTATATAAAGAGCTGGAAATTAAGTGTATCATTGTATATTCTTGGTTTAAGTTTATATTTTGTATCATGTAATGATTAACCACTCAGCGCGTCCTCTCGAATGGGATTTCTGTGCAGAGGACATGCTGAGCTTGTCTAGTCTCTACAGCTGCGATCGGCCGATATTTCAATGATACAAAACGTGACCATGTGTAAAAATAAAAATTTAAAAAAACAAACAAAATATATATATATATACATTTTTCATCTATGTTCTTTGGAACTACATCTTGCATGATGCCTCACCACACACTAGGGGCTAAATAACGATCTCAGCGTTAAAACGCAGGCGCAAGGGAGGAAAAACTGCGCCTGCAGTTTTCCCCCTTGCGCCCGCGTTTTAACACTGGATTACAATGGAGGCGCAAAAAATTGCTGCCTGCATTGTTACCGCCGTTAAAATCAGGGATGCTTGCGGCAGCGCTGAGCACAGCCGCAAGCATCCACTCGATGGAGTCCATAGGACTACATTGAGTTCCCCCCTGCCGGTCACATGCTAGTCACAGGACCAGCCGGATCTCACCTCGCGAGATCCGGCCGGTCGGCGTTGTGATACACAGGGAGAGACTGGGGGGACTTTTTCCCCCAGTCTTTCCCTGCTCCCGCCGGACGGAGGAGGTGGTTGGAGCCGCGGTCCTCGTCGCGGGACAGGAGGTGAGTATCTGATTAATTTTTTAATTTTTGAGGCTGGTGTTAACGGATTCTGCAGAAGCGGATTCCGTTAACACCAAGTCCTGGCTGTGGTTAACTTTTTGCTAACCACAGCCGGACGTTAATCAGTGCTGGGACTTTGTAATCCAGTGCTGATTAACACTTTGTGCTCCCCATGTTAAGCATAGGGATCGCAAATTACAGTAACGTCGCGCTGAAAAGCGCAAGGGCCCAAACGCAAACGGGTTTCTTAACCCGTTTGCATTTGGATTGTAATATGCGGTAAACACCGGAGCAAACGTTGATGCTCACGCAAGTGAGCGTTAACGTTTGCGTGAAGAGTGTAATTTAGCCCTAGGTTGGCTGAAGTCACATAGGAAATGTACTTCTAAATTAACTGGCAGGCCAGACCCCTGCATTAGACTAACCCTTGCAATACCTATAACTGCAGCTGAGCAGCATCTTGCTGCATTTAGATAGAGATTGGGCTTGGCTGGCACCATGCGCAGCAGTATGATTGGAGTGTTACCACATCATGCACAGAGAGCTCTACAAGTCAAAATTCACTTGGGATGAAAAGATAAACAAGGACCAGAAAGATTCTTCAATTCCGTATAATAGAAATCAAAGTTGCCACTGCGTTCCAGAATAGCATGTTATTATAGTACCCATCCATTATATCATAATTATTGCCCACTTTTGCCACAGTTTTAAATTTTCACTTTCCACCTGGCATCTTTTAATCATTTTCTTTGAGGGCATCTTTTTCCGTTTGTGCCATGTGCGTGTTATCCAGTAGCTTTTCATGAATGTCAGACAACGGCATGTAACAGCTATTAGCTTCACAACGGTGTCACAGTTTGCACTATTTCTCGTGCAGTCCTCTGGGATTATTGTTACAAAGATACCTTGTAACGTTCCTTGAGCTCTTGTCTGACTCAAGGCGTCTCAGTCACGTCAACTTTGATCAGCCTTTATATAAGTACTTTTGTTGTGCCTACCCCAGGTGCACATACAATACTAAAAAAACCCCTGTTTACTCTATTTCAGAAAACCTCTGTTATGACTAATTTCCTGCAAACAAAAAATGATTGGATATTTTCTGACTTCCCTCACGATCAATACGGAGTCTTGGTGGTTGCTATAGTAACAATTATGGAGATACTATCAAACCTTATCTTCTAATTTATTTTCACACTGATTAGAAACTGGAGCAGACAAACGTTATGTTTGCATACTTTAATTTTTAAACTCTATGTTTTGTAATGACTTGAATTGAATGTAGGCAAGATGCAAATATCGTTTCTTCAGAAAAGAGAATTTGAGAGTAAATATGCGCTTAATAATGAATTACAAATAGAATACAAATTTTATTTATGGTGTCTGTTGTTTACACAGAATATGACAAGTCAGAAATAATTTCAAAATAAACCAGGAAATAGAAGTGCTGACATACATTAAAGATCGCTTGTGGTACCAAAATTCCTGGGAATTTTATTGCTGTGGGGCTCTGTAATGTATAGTGTGTACAATTGTATCAGTAACAGGCCCGGACTGGCAATCGGGCATACCGGGCCGATGGGCTGTTAGCCTCATGAGCCAGTCGCCGGCTAGCCTCCCAGGCCGGACCGCTGGTCAACATTAGGGGTGAGCCGAACACGCCCGAGTTCGGTTCGTATCCGAACCCAAACTTTCCAAATGTTCGAATCCGAACCCGAACTCGAACTCAATACAAGTCAATAGGGCTGAAAATTCAGTTTTTAGAGTGCCCTCCAAGAGAGCATATATGCTAGATATTTGCCATAAAAGGTGTATGGGGGTCCGGGTAGTGCCCTGAGGGACAGGAAACATGGACAAAAAGTTTTTAAAAAAACGTTTTTAAATGGACAGTGAGTATTCCATGAAATAAGGGTTAAAAATAAAAATGAAAAATTCCTTCAAATATCGTGCCTAGGAGGTCCCCATAACCTGCCCGTGAAGTGGCGGATTTGTCGGATGTATAGAAACATTTAAAACAAAAAAATTACGTTTCAAATGACGGTAAATGCTTTTCCTTTAATCTATCCATAAACAACTGCTTGGGGCGGCAGTCTGTATGAAAAGAGGAGTCATTTTCGGACACGCAGAAAAAGTTTAGGGATTTTTTGGCTAAATTATTGTGAAACTTATGCAGGCTTTGGATGAAAGTAACAATAGGTGCTTTAAAATTGGGCCTTTAGCGTTGGCAACAGTGCCATCACACCGTAACCCCTCTGAGGATATGAATCTGATACAGGCGTCAGTGGCAGTGCACCCAAATATTGTGCTTTTGGTGCCAGGCCTGCAAGTACTATCATACAGTATCCCCTCTGTAGTATTGTGGAAGAATGCAGGGGTGGACCTTGCGGTCCTATATTAAAAAGATATGAATCTGGTAAAGGTGTCAGTGCACCCAGATATTGTGCTTTTGGTGCCAGACTGCCAGGCCAGCAAGTACTATCATACAGTAACCCCTCTGTAGTATTGTGGAAGAATGCAGGGGTGGACCATGTGGTCCTATATTAAAAATATTTGATTCTGGTCAAGGCGTCAGTGCACCCACATATTGTGCCTTTGGTGCCAGACTGCCAGGCCAGCAAGTATCATCATACAGTAACCCCTCTGTAGTATTGTGGAAGAATGCAGGGGTGGACCATGTGGTCCTATATTAAAAAAATATGAATCTGGTAAAGGAGTCAGTGCACCCAGATATTGTGCTTTTGGTGCCAGACTGCCAGCAAGTACTATCATACAGTAACCCCTCTGTAGTATTGTGGAAGAGTGCAGGGTTGAACCCTGCGGTTCAAAACATTAAAATGATATAGATGTGGCACAGGCATCATTGCAGCCAAATATTGTGCCTTTCATGGTAGCAAGTGCATTCATACCGTAACCCTTTTGTGGTATTGTGGAAGAGTTCAGTGCTGGAGGTTTTGTGAATGCAGAAGACATCCCCGATCTATTCCGTTACGTCAGCATCAGGGGATTGATAACTGCTGATCCAGGACTGATTCATTTTTATAAATGTCAGCCGGTCTACAGAGTCAGTGGACAGACACACTCTTTTGTCTGTGACAAAACCTCCAGCGGCACTGAACGTCCTTTCAGAAAGCACGCTGGATGAAGGGCAACCTAGTAGCTGCATAGCATATTGGCTAAATTCAGTGAATCATCTGCTGGAAAGGTATCCAGGTCTGCCCTTGCCCCTAGATAGTCCTGCACCATATGGTGAAGACGCTGGCAATGGGTGCCTACATTTGACGTCCCTGGGCGTCGTGGACTAAACAAAATTTAAAAATGCATCAGTCAAGCGGCCCTGGCCTTCACCACTATTCCTCTGATCATCCGCAGCCTCAGAAGCACGTGTGTCATCACTTGGTAACCTACCAGTGCCTGGAAAGGTGTTACACAAGTGTCGCTTTAGAGCATCCTCAAGTTTTTTCATCCTGTGCTCCTTCTGTGCGGGCAGGATGAGCTCTGCAACTTTACCCTTGTATCGTGGATCAAGAAGGGTTGCCAACCAGTAATGATCCCTCTCCTTCATAGCACGAATCCTGGGGTCCTTTAACAGGCTTTGCATTATAAGGGAGCCCATGTAGCGTAGGTTGGAGATGGCATTAGCTTCCGAGTCTTCCTGGTCAATGAGGATGACCCCATTGTACACTTCCTCCTCCCAGCCACGCACTAGCCCTTGTGTTTCTGGGCACACAAAACCCTCCCTTGAGGAATCCCCACCTTCAATGCCCCCACTACTTAAATATTCCTCCTCCTCCTCCTCATCCTCCTCCTGTCTGATCGGAGTAGGACCTGCTGGAATGCTGTCTGCGGAAAGACTAGGGAAGGCCTCCTCTTCCTCCCGCTGCCCTGCCTCTAGAGCCACATCTATAATTCCCTGCAGAGTGTGCTCCAGCAGGAACACTAAAGGAATTGTGTCACTGATGCATGCACTGTCCCTGCTCACCATCCTCGTTGCCTCCTCAAATGGTGACAGTACAGTGCATGCATCCTTGATCATCAGCCACTGCGGGGGGGAAACAAGTTGACCTGAACCTGTCCTTGTGCCATACTCACACAGGTACTCGTTGATGGCCCTCTGCTGCTTGTGCAGATGCTGCAGCATTGCTAATGTCGAGTTCCACCTGGTGGGCATGTCACAGATCAGACTGTTTGTGGGAAGGTGGAATTCTCTTTGAATTGCTGCCAGGCGAACGCTTGCTGGGAATGACTGTCTGAAGTGGCTGCAGACTTTTCTGGCCTGGCTGAGAAGCTCTGGCAGCCCTGGGTACTTGGTTAGGAAACGCTGTACCACTAGATTTAGGACGTGTGCTAGGCATAGTACATGCGTCAATTTACCCTTGCGTAGGGCAGAGAGAAGGTTGCTGCCATTATCACAGACGATCATTCCCAGCTGAAGCTGGCGTGGTGTTAACCATCTCTGCACCTGGCCCTGCAGAGCTGACAGAATTTCTGGCCCAGTGTGGCTCCTGTCCCCTAAACAAACCAGCTCAAGCATAGTATGGCTTCTTTTTGCTTGAGCCATTGCATAGACCCTGTCAGGCGTCGGTTTAACTGCCACTTCGCCAGAGACAGAGAAGGAGGAGGAGGAGGAGGAAGAGGGAGAGGTGGTGGTGGTGGAGCAGACAGACCTCATACAAGCAGCTTTCTAGAGGCATGGTGGATGAACAAGCTCCAGCACAGAGCCCCGTCCTGGATCCCTCCAGCTACAATCAGAGTTACCCAGTGTGCCGTGAAGGAAATGTAACGACCCAGTCCATGCTTGCTGGACCACGTGTCTAAAGTCACATGCACCTTGTTGCTGACTGCCTTTCCCAATGACTGGATAACATTGTCTTCCACGTGCTGGTGTAGTGCTGGAATGGCCTTGCGTGAAAAGTAATGGCGTTTTGGAACCTGCCACTGTGGTACAGCACATTCAGCAAATTCACGGAAGGGAGCAGAGTCCACCAGCTGGAAAGGCAGCAGCTGCAATGGGAGTAATTTTGCTAAACTGGCATTTAGACGCTGTGCTTGGGGATGGTTGGGACTATATTTTTTCTTACGCTGCAGCAGCTGCGGCAACATAATCTGTGTAAATCTTCAACTGATGGGATGATGTCACATTGTGAGGAAGGAGCTGGTACATCCATTACTGTAGCATCATCCCTGTCAGTGGAGATTGTAGGCAATGACATGGCAGGACATACAGTGGGGGTAGAGACAGATGAGGAGGAGGACCTACGCAAAGTTTTGCGCCAACGGGATGTGTGGCAGGTGTTCATATGTCACCTCAAGCACGTGGTACCCAAGTGTCCGGTGTCTTTCCCACGCTTCAGCCTCATCTGACATAGATTACAAATAGCAACGGTGCGCCCTGCTGCACATTTCTTAAAGAACTCCCAGACAGCAGAGTTCCTGCATGTGTGCTTTGAGACAACAGCGCTCTGCACCGGAGCAACTCTGACATCTGATGCCTTGGACTGGCTGATGGTTGGTCATAGAGGATGTTGTGCCTTGTGTTTGCTGTGCCTCCTCCTCCCCCTCCTCCTCACTTTATTCCTCTGTTCGATCTGGCACCCAGGTGGAGTCAGTGACCTCATCATCAATGTCATCTTCACCCCCTATCTCCTCGTCACTGGAGCCAACTTGGCAGTATGCTGCAGCTGCTGTGGCAACATGAGTGCCAGTTATTTGTGTGTCATCACTGGCACCCCCTTCCTCTAGGTTGATTATACTCCCTTCCTCAACCTCAGAGATTAAATCAGAGCACTGTACTTGCTGCGCATCCTCAAGCAGCATGTCACTCTCATTGTAGTCAAACAATTCAGCTGACTCCTCCGTGTGTGATAGCGAGGCTACGGCAGGAGTAGCTGTGGACATGGAGGCTGCATTAGATGGTTTGGCAGCTGAGGTGGACTGTAAAGCACTACAAGCCTGGCTGGCAGAGGACTCGGAGGACTCGGATGGCCTGGTTAGCCAATCCACCAAATCCTCTGTATGTTGCTGCTGCTTAAGAAGACGGCCAGCACCAGTTAGAAAGGACAAGCGTGCCCCTGCAGAGGATGCACCACGTCCACCACAACCAGAGGCACAGTCTCCCGACACAGGGGCTGCTTGCCCTCTTATCTGTGTCTGGGAGCGTCTGCCGGTCCTTTTTGTTCTTTCAGACATTGTGAGTGATATATAGATTAACCACTTCGATGTGGAGGACGCGCTGAGCGCGTCCTCCGCATGGCTGCTGCTGTGCTGAGGACGCGCTGAGCGCGTCCTCACTTTGGGGTCAGCGTTCGGCCGAGTTCCGGCCGATCGCTGGCCCCCCCGGTGCGGGCTGACATCCTCGATGTCAGCCCAGCATCCGGAACTGCCGCCGGTGAAATTAGGTGTAATCGCGGCAGCGCGATGACACCTAATTCAGGCGCCCCCCCGCATGTGCGGAGGAGGCGCCTGAAAGGGAGGGAGGGGGGGGAGGTCCTTCGGACCTCTCTCCCTCCCAATCGGCGGCGTTGCGGGGGTTAACCCAGGCACCATTTGGAAGGGCACAGCCTGCCCTTCCAAATGGTACCTGGCATTAACCCCTGGGGAGCTGGATCGCGAATCGGCGCTGAAAAGCGCCGGTTCGTGATCCTTTACCGGAGCTGGCCGACATCTTGGATGTCGGCCAAGCCTCCGGGAACTCCCCCTGAGGACTGGCGTCATCGTGCATAGCACGATGACGCCAGTCCTGGAGTTAACCCCTAACTGCCACCAACGGTGGAGATAGGGAGTTCCAATGAACTCCCTATCTCCTGATCCGTGGCAGCTAGGGGTTAACGTTTGGTATTGTTGGATCGGCCAGAGCATGGCCGTTCCAACGATACCAAACACAAAAGTGAAAAAAGTTTGTAAAAATAAATAAATAAATAAAATAAAAATAAAAAAATATTTAAAAAAAAATTATAAAAAAAAATAAACACTCTTTGTTTCTTTTTTTTGGTTTGTTAATGCAGCAATATTGTTCCCATTTCAATTATAATGTGAACAATGATGCTGCACTAACGATTTTTGTATGCGGTGCGTTTGTTAAAAATCGTGTAATTTTCCCCAAAAAAAAATGTAACGAGACCCCATCTCTAATTTTTTTAACAAGCGCACCCCATACAAAATATAACCGCAATTGCTCGCATGTTAAAATGTGGAAAAAAAACACTTTACACGCTGTAAATTATTGAAAATTCATATTTTATTGCATTTTTTGTTATAATATACAGACAGGTCATGACGTATACATATAATAATGACATATTATTAATCTGCCGAGTCTGACGGAAAGAACGATATATAATATGTCTGGGTCATATACTAAAATAAGCCTTCAAAACACGTTTAAACATGATGAGCAAAACCGGTAAAAATGACCTCAGCACAGAGGCGGGAAAAGCCTCAGCAGCGAAAGGGTTAAATATATACAGAACTCTGATTCAACTCTGGTATAAAGATTAAAGATTTGCAGAACTCTGGTATAACTCAGTGAGACACCCTGAAAGCTGGCAGCCAGTGACAAGACACAGATTACAATTCCCTCATATAAATCAGTGTGACCCCCTGATGGGTGGCAGTGAGAAGCCACAGATTACAAATCTCAGAAACCTCCTATAAATCAGTGTGACCCCTTGATGGGTAGCAGTGAGAAACAACAGATTACAAATCTCAGAAACCTCCTATAAATCAGTGTGACCCCCTGATGGGTGGCAGTGAGAAGCCACAGATTACAATTCGCATAAATCTGCTAGAAGTATGTTGGACCCCCTGATGGGTGGCAGTGAGAAGCCACAGATTACAAGTCTCAGAAACCTCCTATAAATCAGTGAGACCCCTTGATGGGTGGCAGTGAGAAGCCACAGATTACAAATCTCAGAAACCTCCTATAAATCAGTGTGACCCCTTGATGGGTGGCAGTGAGAAGCCACAGATTACAAATCTCAGAAACCTCCTATAAATCCGTGAGACCCCTTGATGGGTTTCAGTGAGAAGCCACAGATTACAAATCTCAGAAACCTCTATAAATCAGTGTGACCCCTTGATGGGTAGCAGTGAGAAACAACAGATTACAAATCTCAGAAACCTCCTATAAATCAGTGTGACCCCCTGATGGGTGGCAGTGAGAAGCCACAGATTACAATTTGTATAAATCTGCTAGAAGTATGTAGGACCCCCTGATGGGTGGCAATGATAAACCACAGATTACAAATCTCAGAAACCTAATATATAAATCAGTGAGACCCCCTGATGGGTAGCAGTGAGAAGCCACAGATTACAAGTCTCAGAAACGTCCTATAAATCAGTGAGACCCCCTGATGGGTGGCAGCCAGTGAGAACACACGGATTATAACAATTCCCAAATATTTTGTAGAAATTTGTGACCCCCAAAATACTGCGTGGCACTGGCTGTGTGACAAGACACAGATCACCTCAATTGCCAAATGTTTTGTAGAAATTAGTGACCCCAAAAATACTTGCTGGTAGTGACAAGACACAGAAGATCACCTCAATTCCCAAATGTTTTGTAGAAATTTGTGACCCCCAAAATACTTGCTGGCAGTGACAAGACACAGAAGATCACCTCAATTCCCAAATGTTTTGTAGATATTAGTGACCCCCAAAATACTTGCTGGCAGTGACAAGACACAGAAGATCGCCTCAATTCCCAAATGTTTTGTAGAAATTTGTGACCCCCAAAACACTTGCTGGCAGCCAGTGACAAGACACAGATCACCTCAATTCCCAAATGTTTTGTAGAAATTTGTGACCCCCAAAATACTTGCTGGCAGCCAGTGACAAGACACAGATCACCTCAATTCCCAAATGTTTTGTAGAAATTAGTGACCCCCAAAATACTTGCTGGCAGTGACAAGACACAGAAGATCACCTCAATTGTCAAATGTTTTGTAGAATTTTGTGACCCCCAAAATACTTGCTGGCAGTGACAAGACACAGAAGATCGCCTCAATTCCCAAATGTTTTGTAGAAATTTGTGACCCTCAAAATACTTGCTGGCAGCCAGTGACAAGACACAGATCACCTCAATTCCAAATGTTTTGTAGAATTTTGTGACCCCCAAAATACTTGCTGGCAGTGACAAGACACAGAAGATCACCTCAATTCCAAATGTTTTGTAGAAATTAGTGACCCCCAAAATACTTGCTGGCAGCCAGTGACAAGACACAGATCACCTCAATCCCAAATGTTTTGTAGAAATTTGTGACCCCAAAATACTTGCTGGCAGCCAGTGACAAGACACAGATCACCCCAATTCCCAAATGTTTTGTAGAAATTTGTGACCCCCAAAATACTTGCTGGCAGTGACAAGACACAGATCACCTCAATTCCCAAATGTTTTGTAGAAATTAGTGACCCCCAAAATACTTGCTGGCAGTGACAAGACACAGAAGATCACCTCAATTCCCAAATGTTTTGTAGAAATTTGTGATCCCCAAAATACTTGCTGGCAGCCAGTGACAAGACACAGAAAACCTCAGTTCCCAAATGTTTTGTGGAAATTTGTGACCCCCAAAATACTTGCTGGCAGTGACAAGACACAGAAGATCACCTCAATTGTCAAATGTTTTGTAGAATTTTGTGACCCCCAAAATACTTGCTGGCAGTGACAAGACACAGAAGATCGCCTCAATTCCCAAATGTTTTGTAGAAATTTGTGACCCTCAAAATACTTGCTGGCAGCCAGTGACAAGACACAGATCACCTCAATTCCCAAATGTTTTGTAGAAATTTGTGACCCCAAAATACTTGCTGGCAGCCAGTGACAAGACACAGATCACCCCAATTCCCAAATGTTTTGTAGAAATTTGTGACCCCCAAAATACTTGCTGGCAGTGACAAGACACAGATCACCTCAATTCCCAAATGTTTTGTAGAAATTAGTGACCCCCAAAATACTTGCTGGCAGTGACAAGACACAGAAGATCACCTCAATTCCCAAATGTTTTGTAGAAATTTGTGATCCCCAAAATACTTGCTGGCAGCCAGTGACAAGACACAGAAAACCTCAGTTCCCAAATGTTTTGTGGAAATTTGTGACCCCCAAAATACTTGCTGGCAGTGACAAGACACACATCACCTCAATTCCCAGATATTTGGTAGAAATGAGACCCCCCCAGTAGCGTGGCAGACCGGCAGTAAGAACACACAACAACAATCTCCTATGAAATCTCCTCTCAAATGCATGCTGAAGCGGTGCGTGGAAACCTTATATAGTGTACTGCGGGACTTAGCTCTGTGAGCCCATGATTGGGCAAAATTTGCCCAATCATGACTCTGAGCCGTGATTGGCATACTGTTGAACCTGTCTTGCACCAGACCTGTGGTCAGGTGCAAGGCTGTAGCCAATTACGAGCTTCAGGTCAGTGTAAAAGTGCATTGTGGGCCATTGTGGTGCATTGTGGTCGAACATGCGGCGAACACCCGGAAATGTTCGGAGTTCGCGAGCAGACCGAACAGGTTAAGTTCGGTCCGAACTCCGAACCATCCGAACCGAACAGCTCATCCCTAGTCAACATAACCAGCCGCCCGGCGAGGCAGCCTAGGCCAACTTTAAGATCGTGGCCATCCAGTGCGCCCTATGACCTAATCAGAGGGAGCTGAACGGTGCACTGTGTAGAAAAAACAAGTGGGCTGCTAAATCCAAAATGCATGAGCCTATTTTTTGTCCCAGTCCAGGCCTAATCAGTAATGTACAGTATCTTATACACCTTATACACCACGTGTGCCACAAGGACCCTATGTGCTGTGGCTCAGCCTTAGCTGCAATGAGTGGTGATGCCTGCCGCTGTAACTCTGGAGGGAGCACAATGGGGGCCCCATGATCCTCTATTGCCTGGGGGACCCATTAGTTGTCAGTCCAACCCCGGCCATATGTAGGTAATTTCTCAACGTATCCCCAAAAAAAACATGTTACCAGTTATAAAGGGTAGTGAAGATTGGTTGGTTTTCTTTATATTGTTATGTGTTAGAAATCCACTGAAATACTAGCTGATAAGCACACTAATCGTTTCCCAATAATGGTAAATGTAAGCAAAGACAAACTATGAAACAGCCTGCTTTGTATACTCTTAAAAGGTACACTCTAAAATGCTAAAGTGGTCAGGTTGTGTGAAGTGGTCAAGCTGTGTGGTGGGCCCCCTCTCCTTGTGAACCAGAGGAGTTTCCTTCACCCACAGGCATCACCAGCAACTAGTGAATTTTGAATTTCCCAGCTGCTGGTTACCAGATCGATCACTAGTGATGTCAGCATGCAGAGCGTGCTGACATCAACCTGTATCAGACCATCTGAAATAGCAAGCGTCCTGAGAGAGGCAGCTCATGGATCAGTTATGCACTTGCTTTGTCCCTTGTCCTACGTTGGTACTGTGCAACATGCGTACAGAAAATACACATATTCTGAACAATGTACAATTTCCGTAGCCTACACAAATTGTATTGAATATTGAAGGTGACATGAGTGTCCTCTGCATCCTCCCCTTTTCTTGTGTCACATAATTCTGATTCGGTGAGAGGGTTCTCGACACATGGAAAGCTGTCAATCATCTTTTGTTGATAAGCCTTACAGGATTTAGGTCAGGAATGTACAGGAAGTAAAAGTAACTGTCAGATCTGGAGTAGCATTTTCATGAGTTGTTATCAATAAATTGTGATATTTACATAACGTTTCCTCCTCCATGTTGGCTGGTGGGGATGGTGTTCTTGGGGTCTTTGGCAGCATCCCTCCTCCTGCAAACATGGCGAGTTGAGTTGATGCCAAAGAGCTCGATTTTGGTCTCAACTGACCACAACACTGTCACCCAAATTCTCCTCTGAATCATTCAGATGTTCATTAGTAAACTTCAGACGGGTCTGTACTTGTGCTTTCTTGAGCATGGGGATCTTGCGGGTGCTGTAGGATTACAGTCCTTCACTGCATTGTGTGTTACCAATTGTTTACTTGGTGACTATGGTCCCAGCTGCCTTGAGATCATTGACAAGATCCTCCTTTGTAGTTCTGGGCTGATTCCTCATGGTTCTCATGATCATTGAAACTCCACAAGATGAGATCTTGCATGGAGCCCCAGACTGAGGGAGATTAACAGTTATTTTGTGTTTCTTCCATTTGCAAATAATTGCACCAACTGTTGTCGCCTTCTCACAAAGCTGCTTGGCGATAGTCTTGTAGCCCATTCCAGCCTTGTGTAGGTCTACAATCTTGTCCCTGACATCCTTGGACAGCTCTTTGGTCTTGGTCATGGTGGAGAGTTTTGAATCTGATTGATTTTTCTGTGCACAGGTGTTTTTTGAACAGGTAACAAACTGAGATTAGGACTAGAGCACTTCCTTTAAGAGAGTGCTCCTAATCTCAGCTCGTTACCTGTATAAAAGACACCTGGGAGCCAGAAATCTTGCTTATTGATAGGGGATCAAATACATATTTCACTCATTTAAATGCAAATCAATTTATAACATTTTTGAAAAGCGTTTTTAGGACTTTTTGTTGTTATTCTGTCACTCACTGTTAGAATAAACCTACTATTAAAATTATAGACTGATCATTTCTTTGTCAGTCGGCAGATGTACATAATCAGCAGGAGATCAAATAGTTTTTTTCCTCACTGTAACAAATATATTGTGCACAACTGAACACAACGATAACATTCCAGAAATCTTAAAATTTATTAAAAGGATGTGTTGTCATGCCTATACACGGAATGGGTGACAAAGGCTTTGTTCTTGGGTTTGAATTGTCATAGATTATCTGCAGTCAACATTATGATTTTACTTTTCCAAAGTGAATATCTGTGTTATTTTTTCTTCAACCTTGTGCAGCACACATGGTGTGCAAACGTCAAATAGTTTTTTTTTTTTGTAATGGCAAATTATGAAAAATGGAAAGGGTGACTAAGATACCAGTATAGTAGTTTTTTATAGTCTATTATAAGTATGAAGGAATTGAATGGAAAGGTTGCATTCCACACATACACACTAGGAAACGTAACTTTTACCGCAAGACAGCGACAATCAATGCTTTGCAGGAGGTGAAGGTAATAAGGGGAAATGGCAATCATTAGCATTCCGTAGCAGTCAAGCAGTTACAGGGATATTAGAGAAAAATGGATGTTTGCCATGTACAGAATACATTATCTCTTAATTGCAAATTGATGTATATATTGTCCAAATAGTTTACAGATTTAACTGAATCTTCTTTAAGAAGAAAGACCACCACACCTGTGATACAAACTGCAATGAACACCTTTTTTGAAGAATCATGAAGCACCCCCTGAATTGCGCTCAATAATTCCCAGTCTTCCTCCGCGGTACTGCGTGATCTCGCAAGAGCGAGATCGTGCAGGGTTCGTAGTCAGGAAGTGTAACCCTTCATGGTGTCTTATGGGCTCCAGGAGCTGATACTCGTGGCAGCGCGGAAGTGCTACCGCGAGTATAGCAGTAGTTAGTGCTGCGTTCTGGTTCTAGGTGATGTGGTAGCGCCTGCCCCGGAATATCAAGGTAATATGGGGACGCTACGAACAATCTTCAAGCGCAGATTTTCCCTGTTAGCGCCATAGAGTGAAATATTTTCTTAACTAAAGATGCAAGAGAAAAACTAAGTTCATGTAAGATATCAGCAACATAAAATGAACAAAATAATTACATTTCATTTTTCGGTGGTAGTGTCCCGTTAACATATACTGTTAAGGGCAAAACTGGCTTGAAATGCGCATGTAGATAATTATTAATTATTATCTGTGATTATGCTTCCTCTTATGCTTAATCTCTTTTTGGAAATCCCAATCAAGCAACCCAATGAGCGATAAGAAATATCAGATGTGCTTGCACTCCAATGGACCACCCAATTTGTATCAAATTACGTAACAACTATAGGATTAACAGTGGATTAATGAAGGGACAAACACAGTCCAGTTAATATCTTACAGAAACATTAGAAATCACTTTGTGCCACTGTCAGTGGACCGTTTGGGTCATTTAGACAGCAAATTCTCAAGGAAGAGTGGCGTTAAAGTTAGAAAATGGGGTTAATTTAATCCATTTTCCATCTACATGAAGATATAAAATTTCTTAAGAACAAAAAAAAACTTTATATTCATGTCTACATACAGAATAAACCGTGTTACGCCTGATCCCTACCAGGGCGGCTGCAACTACCAAAGTATCCAGCCCAGTAACATGTATAAAACATAACAAAAAAAAAAATGTCATCTGCGCTTATCCCTGTAGCTCCATGTGAAACAAAACACAATCAGAGGTTTTGGTTTACTTAAATGGCCATTTAAGTGTAAGCTCACCTGCCACATCACGGCACGTCTGGTAGGTGAGTCCTGCCTAATGAAACCAAAAGCTGCTTTCTAAGCAAGCCACATATCCTCATGCTGCTTTTCAGTCATGAGAGAGACTGGTGGGTTTTCATTTATACCCTCTCATGAAACAATTCCACTTTGGGAATAAAAACTAAAACGCGGAACGGTACAGCAGCAAGGATGACCTGGCTGGAGATTCGACAAAATTTGCATACATACAGAAAAAATGGTGTTGCGCCTGATCCCTACTAGAGCGGCTGAAACTACCAGAAGTATCCAGCCCAGTGACATTTAAGTAAACCAAAACCTCTGGTTGTGTTTTGTTTCACATGGAGCTATATGGATAAGCGCAGATGACATCTTCTTTTAAATTTTTTGTTCATGTTTGTTTATTTTCTGATGTGCCTATGACAGCCATAAAAAGCAACTTGTATCACTGTTTACCTTAAGGCTAAAATTGAAAGTTTATGTCAAAATAGGTATGAATGGGAGGAATGTTTTGGAGGGTAAAGGGACGAAAAAAATTGCTTCTTGCCTTGTTGGATTAGTAATGTAATCTAATTTTAATACCACTTCACGAACTCACTGCTCACCTACTCAGCCTTTAGAAGAAAAAACGTTTAGGTCCAAAATAAATTTCCGTGAATAACTATAAAGCCCCTTTTGAGCAAAATCACCAGAAATAAAATAAATAAAAAAATACTGGCAGGAACGAATATGTTTTCCGATCAACAGTTCTTGTCTTTGATAGCAAGAGGTTTCAGATGTCTAGCATGAATTCTGCTGGGCAGGTGTGTTTGCTTTCAGCATGTGTCAAGCAAGGTTGGCTATAAACAGGAAGATCAGGTGATTAGTGCCTCATGTTCTACCATGATCTGAACTCAGGGTGAAAGTAGAATGGACACCTTGTTCTAGAATGCCAGCATGCTCGTTTGAAGAATGTTGTGTTGCCTAAGCTAAACTTCAGCATAACCTGACCCAGACAGAAATACTTGGAGTATCAGTATTTAACTTTGTTCTGCACAGAATACTGTTCCTGGAAGAGGTGTTGACTTTTGGTTAAAGTATTCATTTCTAACGTTGGCGAGTTTCAACTAATGCCAGCACGTATGACCCAAGGCATCTTGCCAACCACTAGTGGACATTTCAGATGGGTAGACAACTCACATTGCTTCAGTTTTCCTCCTTGTTTAAATTTATTTCAAAACAAAATTAAATAAAAATAATTACTGTTTCGTTAAGTTTCCACTGTGTGTACTTTGCATGCAATATTTGGCTGGAAAAGTATCCCAAGATTAAATTAAAGGGGTATTTGGAAGATAAACAAGAATGTAGAAACTGAGTTGTGTAAAGAAAATGTGGATTGGAAAAACATTTATTAAAAAGTCAGTTAAATATGAGACCACAGGAATTTTCCTTTTTTTCATGACTCACTTATTAGTCATTTATTAAGTCAAGTCTGGACATGGGTTTTTCTTCCTACGTGAAGGTCATGGAATACTGACCATCAAAAACACCATTTATCTAAGGGAATGAAATGATATTTCACTTAGACATATTTTTTTTTCTGTGAGAAGTGAAAAGGAACCATTTTGGGAAAAAAAATCAGATATCACAATTTCACACCCTTCCAAACGCTTTGTGAAAACTTTTACTATTACAGTTTACATTTTAACACCACACTGTCTAATCCATGTAATAATTAGTTACAAATGTTACATAGAGTAACAGGACCATGGTGCTTTTTTCAGAGTACCAAGCCCTGTCCCAATACTTGTCCAGTTTCTCCTGTCTACCAGACATCTGTGCTCTATATTCTCCTTCCTGTTCCATCCAAAGTGGACCCTCTTGCTGTTCTGGCTACAAGGAAGCTGAATAACTATGGCCAGAAAATAAAGTGTTCCTCAGGATTAGGACCCACTAATTCTAGTCTGTGGAGGCAGAGTATGTTGCTTTAAGTCTCTGTGCAGTAGAGTATTTCATTGTATTTGATGAAAACCAATGCAAATACGCTGATGAAACTTGCCCTGAATTGATGACAGAACATGTGACATTCAGTATCCTGATCTCAAGCACAGGGCCTGTCCAGGTGATAGACAGTTGAAGGGTATGAACAATCATCCACGTTTTAAGGTCACGTTTCAAAAGGATAAGACATTTTTGTAGAATGCTGCTACTACAAACACTGACAACTGAGGGAAGAGGAACAGAAGACCTCACATCATAACTGATACAAAACCCATAACTGGTTCTGTTACTTGCAAAGATTCTTCAAGGAAGGATACAAAAAAAATAGTAGGACATCAGAGTAGGCTTCAATTTTGTGGTGAGTATTCTTGACTCTGATTCACAAGATTCTGAGAGTGGAGTGAACAGCCTCTAGGAGTGTGACTCAATAGTGATGGCAAAGAGAAGTGGCAACAAGGGGTAGCCGGGCCCGGATTGGCCATTTGGTGTAATGGCCACTTGCCTGGTAGGCTAACAGACTAGACGGCTGGTTGGGTGGTGGCCCTCGAGGGACACAACGTGCTAAGACCTCGTACTGCTCATGGGCTCATGTTCCGGCTGGCCTTAAGGCCCAAACAATGCGAGGCTCTGTCCTGGCTGTCTGTCCGTCCATCTGGTCAGCGCCCTCGATGAGCAATGCAGTCTGTGCTGCGATCGTGCACAGAAGGCCTTTGCACAGAGCTCCGCTGCTCAATGAGTAAGAGACACCGGGTGCACTCTTATGATGTACCACTGAACCACCAAGGATTTGCCCCCTCCCTGCACAAAAGGCAAGTAGGCATTAGTTTGTTATAAATATAATTTATGGTTAAATAAAAATAGAATATTCATCTTAAAATAAATGAGAAAATAACATTTTAATATATTAAAGTATACTGAAATAATTTCTTTTACTAATCTATAATTTAATATATTTAAAAAAGATTTACTATAACTTTTAATATATATTTATTTTAATAGGTGTGTGAGTGTTTAGGTGAAAGGGGGTGGGTACGTATGTGCATGTTGAGGTGTGTGGGGGTGGTTATGTGTGTGGGGGTGGATCGGTGTGTGCATGTTGAGTTGCACAGGGGTTGTTCAGTGTGTATGTAGGCAGTCACCTGTATACGGATATAATAGGGTTGTGTAGGCATCCTTATATGTATATAATAGAGGTGTAGGCGTATGTACAGTGATTTGAGTAGAGGGGTGAATATTGATTTGTTTATAAATATGTGTGTTTGTTTCTATATAACAGTAGACACAAGCGGGCTGCTCCTTTTAAAATGCCTGACCAATTTTTTTGTCCCAGGCCGGGCCTAGAGGTAGCCTGTTTTTAATCTGGATGGTATTGTAAAAACACTATTAATACACACCCATGCAGTGGGGTCATGACACAAAGCCTGATCAGGTCTAAGCCAATATGCAGGACTAAGCCAGCTCTTTATCATTTTATTTATTTGATAACTAGGTCAATATATTTATCATTTTTAATGCTTTGGTAAATCTGCAGTCTATATCGCATGGTAAACCTCTTTTTTTTTAAAAAAAATCAATAGCTAGGAGATGTGATAGGAAGCTCCTGACTGCAAATACATTTGCCAAGAAGCATGGGTGGGTATATTCGTCCCATCATCCCTAGGAGTTCTAACTAATTTGTCATGTCTGTTTTTGGCACAGAGGAACATGCATCAGAGTCAATATGACTCTGCAAGATGTCTGCTCTCCTTCCTGAAAGTAACCACGATCCCTGTTTTTCTTTGCACTCACTCATGAATAAAGTACACATCACTGGTCATTTCCAAGAGCTAATATTTATACAGTGTAACTCTTCACCTCTGATTATAACTTTTAATGCAATAAGGCCATAAGATTCCTGTAGCTACTCTAGCTGGTTGTGTTGGTGCCAATGAGTGACGAGGGCCAGCAGAAATCTAGAGAACTAGATATTTGTGACTTTACATTTTACACAAATGTAATGCATTAGTGTAGTGGTTATACTATATCTAGAATATATAGAATATACTATTCTAGATCTAGAAATTACCTATACAATAAGTAATGTCTCAATATATTAATTATTTCCCACTATCCATGCATAAACACACTATATGGACAAAAGATACACTTCTTATTGAATTCAGGTGTTTCAATCAGATCTATCACCACCGGTGTATAATCTCATGCACCCAACCATGCAGTCTGCATTTACAAACATTTGTGAAAAAAATTGGTGGTTCTGAAGAGCTCAGTTTCAATTCAAGCGTGGTATTGTGGTACTGATGCATGTGACGCCACACCCTGATGCTATATAGGATGACACCTTTGCAGTCAAGTCATCCGTGATAGATATTTTATGGTCACCTGTAAATGTATTATTGAAAAGTGGAAGCATTCAGGAAAAGCAGCAACTCAGCCACAAAGCAGAAGTCCACGTAAAGTGACAGAGTGGGGTCATTGAGTGCTGAGGTACATGGTGCATAAATGTCATCAGCGCTCTGCTGAGTCCATAGCTGAAGAGTTCCAAACTTTCACTGGCATTAATATCAGCACAAACACTGCGTGGTGGGAGCTTCATGGGATGGATATCCATGGCCAACTAGCTGCATCCAAGCCTCACATCACCAAGTACAATGCCAAGCGTTGGAGTGGTGTAAAACACATCAGAGCCATTTTAAACATGGTCTCTGGAGTGGCTACTCACGCTTTTATTTGGCAGTCTGATGGATGAATCTGGGTTTGGTGGATGCCAGAATAATGTTTCATATCTGACTGCATTGTGCCAGCTGTAAAGTTTAGTTGGGGAGGGATAATGGTACAGGTCTATTTTTCAGGAATTGGGCTAGACACCTTACTTTCAGTGAAGGGGAAACTTAATGCCAAGACATTTATGACAATACTATGCTTCAAACTTTGTGGGAACAGCTTGGGGAAGGCTCTTTATTGTTCCAGCATGACTGCGCACCAGTGTACAAAGCAAGGTCTTGGTTTGATGAGCAAAGACCATAGACTTGGTTGGATGAGTTTGGTGTGGAAGAACTTGAATAGCCCACACAGAGCCCTGACATCAACCCCATCGGCTACCTTTGGGAGGAACTGGGATGGAAATTTCAAGGCAGGCCTTCCCATCCAACATCAGTGCCTGACCTCACAAGTGATCTATCGGAGGAATGGGCAAAATTCCCACAGAAAACTCCAAAATCTTGTGAAAAACCTTCCCAGGAGAGTGTAAGTTGTTATAGCTGCAAAGGGAAGTCCAACTCCATATTAATGTCTCAATATTTCCAAATCCATGTGTCACGTCCCATGCCAGCATGCTCCTCTCTGGCCGGGCACTGACTGATAAGGGAATCCCCTGTGGTCACGGGTCAGGTATGCCGGCGGGTGCGTTGTGATGACGAGGTGCCCACCGAGTTTAAAATCTCCCAGCTCAATTCATTCAGTGCCCTGACGTGGTATTCACAACCTCTCAGTGCTCCCACTTTGTGTAATTACTCTCTGTGTACTGAACCTGGCAAGTCTGACAACCATCTCTGTGCACCGAACCTGGCAAGTCTGTTAACCCTCTCTGTGTACCGGACCTGGCAAGTCTAAGAACCATTCTTTTTTTTTTTTAAATTTTAAATTTTTATTTTGTAAAGAAGTCAGCAGATATCAATCAAAGTGAGGGCCTCGCAGGGCCGCACAGTGTCATCTATAGCGACACAGCCTAAGAAAAATAACAAACGAACAGATAAGGCATCTGTCAAGATTTAGGTTACTTAAAAAGGGTCATCTATGATGTGAAGAAAAAAAAAAAAGGTCAGCAAAAAGGGTGTGTGTAAGCCAAAAGTCACCAAGGTCTGTGAACCATTCTGTGTACTGACCATAGCAAACAGCTGACTACCTTTCCTGGTGTTAAGACCCCACTGTTCTATTTACCAAGCGTGCTATTATAAGCTGGTGTTGGTTAGCTTCATCAACCCTTTGTGTTTATATCTTGATCTGGTCTCTGGTAATAGGTAGCTTTGCCGACCGCTCAAGGATCGGAAGGGTAGATAGCACTCTGCATATAGGGACCAGTATCATAGATCCTAGGGGAAATCGTGACACCTTGTCATAAAAGACCCTGGGCCCTATTCCAAAGTTGGTGGTAACTAGTGATGAGCCGAACACCCCCGTGTTCGGTTCACATTCGAACTCGAACAATTTCAAAAGTTCGGGTTCGAACGCGAACGTTCGATTTTTAGAGTGCCCTCCAAGAGAGCATATATGCAAGATATTTGCCATAAAAGGTGTATGGGGGTCCGGGTAGTGCCCTGGGGGACAGGAAACAAAGTTTTTAAAGGAACAGTGAGTTTTCCATGAAATAAAAGGTTAAGAATAAAAACAAAAAATTCCTTTAAATATCGTGCCTAGGAGGTCCCATAACCTGCCTGTGAAGTGGCGGATTTGTAGGATGTATAGAAACATTTAAAAACAAAAAAATTACATTTCAAATGACGGTAAATGGGTTTCCTTTAATCTATTCATAAACAACTGCTTGGGGTGGCAGCCTGTATGAAAAGAGAAGTTTTAGGACACGCAGAACAAGTTTAGTGATTTTTTTTGGCTAAATTATGGTGAAACTTATGCAGGCTTTGGATGAAAGTAACAATAGGTGCTTTAAAATTGAGCCTTTAGTGTCGACAACAGTGCCGTCACACCGTAACCCCTCTGTGGTATTGTGGAAGAGTGCATGGTAGGACCCTGCGGTCCAATATTAAAATGATATGAATCTGGTACAGGCATCAGTGCACCCAAATATTGTGCCTTTGGTGGCAGCAAGTGCCTTCACACCGTAACCCCTCTGTGGTATTGTGGAAGAGTGCAGCGGTGGACCCTGCGGTCCAATATTAAAATGATATGAATCTGGTATAAGCGTCAGTGGCAGTGCACCCAAATATTGTGCCTTTGGTGGCAGTAAGTGCCTTCACACCGTAACCCCTCTGAGGTATTGTGGAAGAGTGCAGTGGTGGAGGTTTTGGTAATGCAGAAGAGATCCCCGATCTATTCAGTTACATCTGCAGCTATAACAAAACCGGGTCAGCAATGTTTAGGCACTTGTACTGCGCTACTGTATATGGTGAGAATCAACGCACACCAGTAGCAACAGGAAGCAAACAGAACAGGCAGGGAATACACAGAGAGAATAGTCAAATGGCAGGCAAAGTCGGCAACAGATCGGGTCCTCAGAACAAGCAGGGTCAGTAACACGTATACAAACTGATTCGGTAAGCTAGTGATGTGGGAATAAAGGCTGAGACACACTGAGCGTGTAGCGGCGCACAGCGTTGTCGAAGCTAAGAGAAGCAAACATTTTGCAGGCTTGACTTCACTCCGCTCCGCCTCGCAGTGTGTCTACACTGCATTACGTTTGCTTCTCACCGCACTGGACAGGAATCCACTAACTAAATTAAAATGTACACACAAAACCGTTTTATTTTCACAAAGCACATGTTATATAGTCAAAATAAAGGTTCTACTGAATAAAATACATCAAAAATTACTGTTAATTTAATAGGAATAGTATAAAAATATAAAAAAGGTAAACCCTGATCATATATATTATAGGGACACGGAGCGCTGTGTATAGAGTAGGGATGCATTGATACCACACACAGACATATACGTATATATCAACACGCAGATATATATATACCCACCCACAGACCTCAGACCATATATACACATACGCACATGGGGGGTGGCATGTGGACAATCTCAACTACATACGCCCCCCCCCCATTTGGCTGATCCCTCCAGAAGAAATGTTGAACCTGACAGAGCAGAGAATATATATATTATTCTCTGCTCTATCGGGTTCAACATTTCTTCTGGAGGGATCAGTGAAATGGGGGGGGATTAGTTGGCAAAATGTGTGTGTAATACAAGTCTGGGTATATATATTTATAAGAATATAGATATATATCATACGTGCCCTTACCTTCCCCTATAAATTTGCTGAAAATATACACACAAAAAAAACAAACCACTGTCTGAGACCCTGCGCAGCCCACATGCCGCCCCCTCTACCTGGCTGAATGTATCTAATATATATAATTAAATACATTCAGCCAGGTAGAGAAATAAATAAAAAGTTTTATTTTATGTTCCCGGGGACATTTAAAAATGTCCTTGGATTTTATTTTTTTTAGAAATGTGTCGCCTTACCTTAGCCTGGTGGTCAGTGGGGGCTCCCTGGATCCTGGTTGTGGGGGGGGTCTGCCATGGCCGCAGGTGCAGTGGCTCCCTCCCCGCGCCGCCTGTCTCTGCCATATGCACCCGGGCGGCGAGCCCGCACAGTCGCAGCTCTGTCATCCGGCGGCAGCATGCTCCTCAAGGGGATCCTTGGGAGGCCCTGGCAGGCTGCTCTCTGCAGTGCCTGATTAGAGGGCCGTGTCTGCCTGATGTTTTAGTAACAAGAATGTTTTATCCCATAGGCTTCAATGTTAAAAATATTCCCGTTTTAATTCATTATCTAATAAACTGTTGCTTATAATATTCTGCAGTAAAGAGTCTCTTTATTTCTAGATTTTTTATTATTTTTTAAGCATTTTTTATACTCTTCTCTCAAAAAAATTTTTTTTAGAACTTTTGGCGAACGTCCCAAGAAGTTTGAAGTTTGCGAACTTTCGAATAGCCGATGTTAGATTCGAACTCCGAACAGATCCAAACCAAACGCTCATCCCTAGTGGTAATTTAGCCAGAACTGTTGCAAATTTATCAGAGCCAATATAGGGCCCTATTCCCTACTTGGCGCTAACATAGAGACACTAACAGGGAAAACCTGTGCCTGCAGGTTTCTCTGCAGCGTCCTCATTTTAGCATTATATTCCAGGGCAGGCACTAATTTAGCAGCCTGCCCCAGTACACAATACTACCCTTGGTCATACTCACGGTAGCTCTTCCTCGCTGCCGAATGTATCACCTCCTGGAGTCCATTGGACTCCATCTAGGGTTGTGCTCCTGGGCCACTGTTCACTCAGTGGGATGAGAGGGGATTATCTGATTTATTGAAGGGGGGTTTAGCTGGTGCTAAATGATTCTGCAGAAGTGGAATCAGTTAGCATCAGTTTCTGGGTGACGGTAAAAATCGGTGACATAGTTGTTAAGTTAACAACTCTGGTTAAGTTTGCACCAATTTTGGAATATTGCCCCCTGTTACTGTAATGGTCAGGTGTCCCAATATTTTAAAAACATAAATTTCGATTATGAACTCGAAAGGCTGTAATCGCTCACCCTGATACTGGGGTAACACTCCCAATGGGCAGCTATTGGTTTTAATGCATATGTTGTAATTTACTACTATTGCAGCAGGGAAAGAGTAGTAATCTGAAGAAATTGGGTCAGCTTTGTTTAATATTGGTAGACGACATTGGGTATTCTTCTCAGGAAATTTTTGCTGATCACTCATTAATCTACCCTTAGGGTTCTTTCCACATCTGTTGCATGTCTTGTGTTATTATTTTTTTTGTGCTTTAATATTTTAACAGAATTACAAATGAAAACTTACTTTTTAGATGTCCCTGTGCTCCTTACATTTTATGGGACATGCCTTTAAGGGTGGTCTGTGTATTTATTATTATTTTTTGTGTACCAATATTTTTCTCCATATAGGTTTTTTACGTATATGGCATAGTTGTTGCTCAGATTGTTTGCAATATTTTTTTTGTAAACATCTTGTAGAAGATTCCAGCATCCACAATCCTCATAACAAATTAATATATTGCATAATACTCTATTTTGACCAGTAAATTCAAATTATACCCCGCAGTTCTTGTAGTCTGCTCAACCAGCCCTTTCAAATAATTGTCTTTACAATAAAATTAGGGAAATTGTACTATGGTTTCAATCAGCCACCCCCCTCCGTCACCGTTCACTGCAACGCAAATAACACTTTGTTCTAGGCCACTTTATACATAATCACTATAAGCTTCAGATGGGCTATTTTTTATGTTACAAAATAAAATGTGAGATCACAGTGCCTACTCCTTCATTTTTATTCATAGTTACGCAATCCATTTCCTGTCACTGTGAACTTGGCTATTCATTTCCATTTATCCTCACTGTTTTTCAGATATTCATGAATTTGAAATGTTGTTGAGTGCTATTTTTTGAATAAAGGAGCTAGAATGTAATGTCAAGCCATGGAGTCAGAATCCATGCACAAAACATTTTTTTCTATTCCCTGAGGTTGAAATATGAATTATGTATTTATCACAGTAGCCATGACAGTAATAAGGATATTTATGATATTTTAGTTATTGTTCTCAATGGTGCTCATTGCACCAACTTTCTCATATATACAAAGCGGCAGCAATTAATTAGGTGTTGCTATTATTTTTTTAAAAAGTACACATATAAATAAAAATCAGAGACAAATACAGAAATTGTAAAACCAAAGCATTAATTAATACATGGGATCAAAACTGGAAGCTAGTAGAAAACAAATAGTGGGTGCATTATATATTAGAATTAACCTACTGTAACCAATTTAATTTAATTGAATAGAGCGTGCAAGTAGTGGGGAGTGTACAGAGATACGTTCAGCAGGAATTGTCGGTGTTACTCTGGATCTGCAGACAGTGAACCAACTACTATGTTTGAGTGAGGCTTTTAATGTCTTACTGCAAGTCTGGCAGTAGTGCGTGAATGTAAGGTTGTCTGTGATTAAAATATTTAAAGTAGTTATTGAGCAAAGTGTCTACACAATCCATAAGAAAACTTTCTAAAATGTATCCTGAAATAATGTAAGTAGTGGAGCAAGAGAGTAGAAAACTTGCTAAAAGATAGTAATTCTCAGAAGGGAACCTCAAAGCACTGCTCTGGCTCCCCTTGCCTTCTTGATCTATAGCCAGTGTTTCTCAACTCCAGTCCTCAGGACTCACTAATGGGCCAGGTTTGCCAGATATCTGAAGAACAAATGATATGATTTTCTGCTCAGTGATTGCCAGATTCAGTCTGCATTGCCCCAAGGTAATCCTTAAAACCTGGCCTGCTAGTGGGTCCTGAGGACTGGAGTTGAGAAACACTGACTATACCACCTCTTTTGGTAATTTAATTTCTTGCTGTGGTTGCCAGTATCATCTATAAACTGACGACACTGTGTTCTAAATCTCCTCTTCTGATCTCTCCTGTGATAGATTGTGTCACCTTCCACTTATCTGCTGTCTCTAATTGTATGACTGTGCTCATTTCCTAAAGCTCAGTCTCTCCAAAACTGAACTGTGTCTTTCGACCCTCTAAATTTAACCCTCCCGCACCTGTCTCCTTTCAGGTCAATGGTGCCACCATACTTCTACATCAGACACTTATTGCCCTTTTTGACTCTGGTCTCTCTTTTATCCCTCCCTGGTTTTTAGTTGAAAGTGACAAGATTTGGTTAGTGACTGTATCACTAACCAAATCTTGTCACTTTCAACTAAAAAACATTGCATAACTCCAACCCTTATAAACACAGTAGTCTTCTAAAATGCATATCCAAACTCTTGGTATCTTCCACCTCATCTACGGTAAACGTCTTCTCGCTGGCCATAAAGATCTAGATCAGTGTTTCTCAAGTGGTGGGTTGTGACCCAAAAGTGGGTCGCGACCAGTGGCAGACTGGGTCACGGGCAAGTGCCCCCAAGCCTCTCTAATGCCTGGGACCCGCTGATGCATCTTACCTTTATTTTTGGGTCGCGACTTAATGACCAAGGACAATTGTGTGTCCTGAGAGTCCACACGTTGAAAACCACTGATCTAGATTATCCTTCTACAGTCTATAATGAATGCTTTTGCCAAGCTCATTTACCTAACACCTTCATGTGGAAAATAATTTAAAATAAACACTGTTGATAGTACTGGGGTACAAGTGGAGGAGGGTCTGCTAAAAACAACTTGAATGCTTAATATTTAAATGCATAGGGTCAAAATGAGAAGAACTGGCAAATCTAGCAACACGTCATCCAATTACTCCTAAACTGTAAATCCAGCATGTGCTATATCTGTTTAAATCTGGAGCTTTTTACAGGAAATAACCTTCTTGGCCTCAGATACAAAAGGTTTATAAAGCATGATAATCTTCCTGGAACTTTCCTTTGTAAAAGTTCAGTTCATTTGCAGAACTCATGGTTTAAAAATAAGAGCATGGACTTTGAAGGAAAGCAATCAGTTATTCTCTTCACTGATCAAATTGGCTTCTACAACTTTTGGTCACATACAAAAATCTAACTATAATTTTCACTTTCTCAGTAAAGGTATACCTTAAATACTTGTCAAAGGCTTGTAACTGCTTTTTGAGGAGACTTGTGGTGAACAATTAGAGGGGCTTGAAGCAATGACCCATACCGGTTTGTAAAAAGTGAGATATAACTTTTATGTGCTCTTCAGTTTGAAAAATTCCAGACATTTTCCCTTGCTTATTTAACTCTGAAAATCTACTGTACACAAACAGCTCGTGTTGGTTTTTGGGAGAGATTTCTTCCAGAAGTTATGAACATGGAGCAATAACAGAGGAGGAGGGGGCAAACGTTATGCAATCCAAAAGCAATATCATATTAAGGGTAGCGGTAAGTAGAGCAGACGGAATTGACTGAAAACCTCAGGTAAAAACACCAGCATCAAAGAGAGGGCACAAGATGAATGTGGTAGATTTTGTTTCAAAGAAAGCAAATGCCCATGTGTTGATTCAGTCTTTATATTTACTTTATTTAATCATCTTGTTGCCAGAAAATTATTGCAAACATGCATTACATTGGTTAACCACTTTCATCCGAGTGGTTCTCAGAAAAAAAAAATTGATCTGGTTCTTGAAGTATTGAAATCCGACTCCAGGACATGGGTCAAAATTCCTTCATGTTTCAGGTTGGATGTAAAGGTTTTGAAATCGAAAGTAAAAAGCTGTTTAAACATAATTAAAAATGTACCGAAGAAGTATGTTTTTTGTTTCTTTGAAAAATAAAAGGTATTTTTTATACAATAATGTGTATTAATTAAGAGCCAGTGCTAACAAGAGTTTTGAGTTCTTACTTTACCACAAGCCCAAAGAAAATAAATAACCTTATTCTGTGCTTAATCTTCAAAGGTTCCTTCATTCAAAGGTCCGCTACAGTGTACCACTTTATTGGCCTTTTCAATACATCTTAGGTTTACTGAAGCCCATTCATTAGTACAGTATTTATTAATAACTTAAAAGCAGCCTCAAATTCTGGGAGCCAGAACTCACTGGGAAATTGTTGTCCATAACTTTAAACAGCTTCATTAACCTGTTTGCTGCAGAGGAGACGTTATCTATTTTCCCGTTGTGGCAAAGATGATGTCCCTTACAGGTCATTACTTCTCCACAGTGACAGGTGGATATACAGCCGATCCTGCCAATATGCTACAAAGGTCTGACTTCATAGAAGTCAGAAAAAACTGTAGGACTGCCATCGCGCAGTAACATCAATGGTCGTGGTAACATCAGATACAAGGGCCACCCAGCACTTGGCAAAATGCCCTTATTGTGATTCAAAGACACGCCCTCTCTTCCATCCCCTCGTTGATAAGATCTATTGTCCTATATGAGGTTTAATTGGGAAATGCCAGGATAGCGGGTAACCGAGCACGCAGACAAATCCCTGTTAAGTGAGGAAACCCCTAATCTGAAAGGTCAGTCCTTAGAATGGTCGGATCTGAGCTGGTTATTGTATATAAACACAAGGACATTACATATAAGTACTGAACCCACAGTGACACGAGAGAGAAATCGCGGTATAAATACAAAGCCAGAGGTCAGTACATAGAATCTGTATAACAAATAACCATTCAAGGAATATAGAGCTAACCAATGTCCAGATACCATAGCCAGGGTCAGTACAAGAATCAATATAAACCAAACATGGACAAAAGCAGAAACCAGAAATGACAATACTTAGCCAGAGGTCAAAACGAGGAATCAAGAACACCGTGTCAGGGAGTGCTGTACTGGGGGGGGGGGGTGTGTGCAAAGGTATGAGTCCAGGATGTGGTGGTACACAGGCAGACACTGGAGTAAATTCCAAACAGGGGTTTATTATAGTAAATTCAGGTAAGATAGCAGATTGGTAAGGCTGTAGATGGGAATTTGAAGTCGAAAAGAGGAGCAAAGCAGGAAGAGGGCTGGTTTTTGGACAAGGTGGGGAGAGGAGAGAGATAGGGTAAACTGGAAACAGAACAGAGTAACAAGACACAGAGAAACGGAAGGCAACACACCAGGAACTTACAGGAGGCATGAGACGACAGACAGGCAGGACAGGAAAAGGGCTGGCCAGATGCAGGCAGGTGACAGAGAAGGCAGAGGGCACAGAAGATGGCACAGAAGAAGGCTTGGAACTTAGGGAACACAGCTGGAACTTTGGAACTTGGGGGTGCACAGCTGGAGGCTTGGAACTAGGTTTTAATCATATTTCTTTAATAAGTAACCAGAAATATATGATATTTAGTACAATTATCATAATGATTCCCTAAAAAACATCTTATCATTATGTTTAAGCAATAATATAAAATTTGAGAGTAGGGTGGCGGGTTAAGTCTGACATGTAAATGGTTAAATTTGGAGCTGAAAACCTGGAGTTCTCACACTTAGGGCCCTATTCCCTAGGTAATGCTAAAATGGGGACGCTAACGGGAAAAGCTGTGCCTGCAGGTTTCCCTGTAGTGTCCCCATTTTATTGTGATATTCTGGGGCACGAGCTGTCTCAGCACCTCGTCCCAGAATGCAACGCTACCTGCAGTAAAACTCGCGTCTCCACAGGACTCCATGGAGGGTTCCGCTTCTGGGCCATGAGTCCTCTGTGATGATCATGCTCCCTTGTCATTAATGAAGAACAGGGTTTTTACCTATTAAAATAACATCAATTTGAACAGATATAACATATACATTGTTAATGTTGTAAATGACTATTGTAGCTGGAAACAGTTGATATTTAAAGGAATATCTACTGAGGCCCATTGCATGCAACCATCTGTCCAGTCTTTCAATGGCACCTTGTTCCACTGTGTTTCAGTGGCAGAGTTGCAAAGAAGACATATCTCAGATTGGCCAATAAAAATAATAGATTAACATAGGCAAAATAACACAGGCACTGGACAGGAGAAGACTGAAAATTGTTATGCACAGACAAATCTAAGTCTGAGGCTTTCAGTGACAAAGAAAAAAAAAGATGGGTGGAGTAGAGGTAACATCACTGCTCTATAACCATGGAGAGAGACTGGAGACACAGGTTTGATCCCGGCAAGAGCACCTCTCCAGTAAGTGTCCTTGGGCAAGACACCTAACGGTACATACTCACTACCCAGGACATACTTGAAAACAAGAGAAATCTCAATGTATCTTTCCCGGTAAAATCCTTTCACAAAAAAGATGACAACCACATGGAAAAATGCTGGAAGAGGGCTTGACGCCACCTGACAAACATGGTGGAGGCAATGTGATGGTCTGGGTCTTATACAGGATAAAACGGACCTTGAAGAAGGAAAACTATAACTCCAATTGCAACACCAAGCTCTACCTGGTGGATAGCGCTTGATTGGAACCAGCTTCCTCCTACAACAGGACTTTGACCCAATGCGCAGCTTAAATTATGCAAGAACTATTTAGGGAAGAAGCAGTCAGTTAGTGTCCTGTCTTTAATGGGGTCACCAGATCTCAGTCCTGATGAGCTGCTGTGGGAGCAGCTTGACTATACGATGTGTAAGAAGTGCCCATCAAGCAAAGTCAATGTGTGGCAGCAAATTCAGGCAACACTGGGTGACAAACTGACAACGCGAATGGCAAATATATGCAAGGCTGGAATTGCTCATGGAGGATTATTTGATGAAGGCAAAGTATGTAAGACTCAATTATTATTTCGCTTAAAATTCATTATTTTTTAACAATATAAATGACTACATTTCCCGTTCAAACTCATTTCATGTTGATTTTCATGGAAAATAAGGTCATTTCTAAGTGACCCCAAACTTATGAAAGCCAGTGTATACTGTATTTCTGAAAATTAGGAGGTTTTACTTGCAAATTTAAATAACGAAAATTAAAGTATTATGTACTACTAAAAGCAGATTATACATAAATGGTCTGTGTTTTAATATACCTTCTATCTAGTTTAAAAATATTGAGCAATATTTCAGCACATCAACAGGGAGGCATGTACCGTACATTTTAAGCGCAAAAATGTATTTATGGCTTATGTTTATGCAATATTGAAGAATGTAGGTTAGGAGCTAGAAGGGAGTGCTTGTAAGATGGAGAGGATATATAGTTATAACTCAGCCACACACTAACTGGATTGTAGTGATTGTAGGGGTTTGTGCAACGAAATCTGTGCAGTTATAATGAGTCATTGAAAGCACAGGAGAAAGGATTTATTGAATCTTGAAAGGGTTAAATAGTCTCAAGCTGATATATATGTAGCACATATGGCAAATTTGGCAGTTAAAGCACAGCATATGTACTTGCCCTAAACCCCTTTGTTGGTGTAGGAGTTTTGTAATGCAATATGAATCAATATGTTAATTTGTTTTCTGACTTCTTCAATATAGGAAGACAGGGACCCAGTGAGGTTAAGGTCCTGTTATATTTATTGCCCATGCCACAATGTGATCAATATGGTTCCTGCAGCAACATAGAATCCACTGTCTGTTTAAAGGGGCACTATCAGGGTTATTCAAAGAGATCCGAATGGCTGGAGAAAGGTAACTGAACGCTGAAAATCAGCATTTGGTCATCTTTCTTGGCCATTCGGCTATCCAGAGAGCAGGCAATTCGCCAAATCCTGGCGAATTGCCTGCACATACGGTGCCTGTTCGAGGGCAGTGAAAAGCACTGCTTCGTCTATTCAGAGAACACAAACCAGCAGTGAAAGGTTCCCCTAATGCCCTGTCCTTCAGTGGTTTCATTCGACAGGTTTATTCAGGAGAATCCCATAGGCTTCAATGTTAAAAATATTCCCATTTTAATTCAATATCTAATGAACCGTTCATAATAAAATTCTGCAGTAAAAAAGATTTTTTTGGGATATTTTAAGCATTTTTCTGGTTTTTTTTTTCTAAAAAGTCAGATTTTTTTTTTACGTTTACAGATACTTATTTTTTCTGTAACAACCCTTTTTATTACCATTCCCTGGACCTCATGTGTAAATTTCAGACATTTTCGCTCAGTGGTTTCTTTGCAAACAGCGTTTCACTTTTCAAACAATCATGCAAACTGTTTTGCTAATTTATTCACTTCACTCGTCTGCGGTGTCGGCTTTTTCCTGCGGCTTCGCTGCTGTGATCGGCTCCTGCTCGGGTTTTTCCGGCGTCTTCGGCAAGTTAATCCAAATGTTTTTGCGGATTTCGGTGTGCATTCGCCGGGTTTTTGCGGTGACTTTTCGTTGGGTTTGCGGCAGCTTTTCCCTGCGCTTCGACGCCCCTGTGGTGCTTGCTGAATGAATACGCCACAGGGTCGCCGAAATGGGATTGCCGAATTGAATTGAAGAGAATGAAAAGTCTGTAGGTGCAGTGTGAGTGTTTTGTGTGAGTGTGTGCAGTGTCATGGGGATAATACATATGTTGGTGCAGTGTCAGGGGGTGATACATGTGTAGGTGCAATGCGTAATGACGTCTGGTAGAGAGGGGGGACCCAAAGGTGTAGCCACCATCCAAGATGGTGGCCCCCATTGGAGCTAGGCCTCGATTTGGCGCCGGACGGGGAACGTCCCCCGCATATAGCGGGAGTCAATGAGGGAGTCAGCGTTCCCCACACGTCCTCCACAGGGAAAGAGTTAAGTGGATTTTCAGAAGAAGGTAAAACACTTTTTTTTTTAACCACTTGGCTACGGAGGACGCGCTGAGCACGTCCTGCCAAGTGCTTCCCCTGTGTGGTGGACGCGATGAGCGCATCCATGCACAGGAGGCAGCAATCAGCTGCCCCCCCGGTGCGGGCTGACATCTTGGATGTCAGCCCGGCACTCGGGGACCCCGGTGGGACCAATAGATGTCATCGCGCTGGCGCAATGTCATCTATTTCAGGCGCCCCCCCCGCGAGGGCAGAGGAGGTACCTGAAAGGGAGGGGGTGAGGTCCTTCGGACCTCTCTCCCTCCCGATCGCCGGGGGCCAGAGATTAAAGGCAGGCATCGTTTGGAAGGGCACAGCCTGCCCTTCCAAACGGTGCCTGACTTTAACCCCTTGGGGGCCGGATCACGATTTGGCACTGAAAAGCGCCGGATCGTGATCCTCTCCCAGAGCTGGCCGACATCTTGGATGTCGGCCAAGCTTCCGGGATCTCCCCATGACGACTGGCGTCATTGTGCATAGCGCAATGATGTCAGTTTTAGAATTAACCCCTAACTGCCACCAATGGTGGAGATAGGGTGTTCATTGGAACCACCTATCTCCCAATCCGTGGCAGCTAGGGGTTAATGTTAATTGTTGGATCAGCCAGAGCATGGCCTTTCCAATGATACCAAACATGACCATGCGAGAAGTTTTGCTTTTTAAAAAAAATGTAAATAAAAAATATTTAAAAAAGTAGAAAAAAATAATTATAAATAAACAGCTTTTTTTTTTTGTTTTGTTATTGCAGCAATATTGTTCCCAATTATAATGTGAACAATGATGCTGCACTAATGATTTTTGTATGGGTTGCGTTTGTTAAAAATAGCGAAATTTTCCACCCAAAAAAATGTAAGGAGACACCATTTCTAATTTTTTTAACAAGCGCACCCCATACAAAATATAACCGCAAACGATCGCATGTTAAAATGTAAAAAAACCCACTTTACACGTTGTAAATTACTGAAAATTCAAATTTTATTGCATATTTTGTTGTAATATACAGACAGGACATGACGTATTCATATAATAATGACATATTATGAATCTGCCGAGTCTGCCGGAAAGAACGATCTATAATATGTCTGGGTCATATACTAAAATAAGCCTTCAAAACGCGGTTAAACATGATGAGCAAAACCGGTAAAAATGACCTCAGCACAGGGGCGGGAAATGCCTCAGCAGCGAAAGGGTTAAAATATTCATCCACTTTTTCACCCTCTTAGAGATGGAATTTCCAAAAATTCTTCCTTAGTGGGTGCCTACTGCCTACGTCATAAAAATAATGTACCTTCAAAGTTTTATGTTCCTAGGTTAAGGAACATAAAACTCTTTGAGCTGGGCATTCAGTCAGTCAGGACTTTTCTTTTTATGTATATAGATGTGTTAATAGCAGGGTTATTCATTCAATGAGCACCGAAATGTCACCGATATTTTGGTGCTCTCCCGTTCCCCACTATTTGGCTAGTCCGATTCGCTGAACCTGCGGTGAATTCAGTACAGGGAACACGATGCCGAATGCATCTGAAAAACCTCTGCAAAACCATTGAATTGATCAGAAAAACCACTGCAAAACTGACGAATCGATCCGAATAAACACAATCGATCCGAAAAACCACCGATAAACAATCCAAATATATAGATGTATCAATGTTACAGATAAATCAGTTTTAAGGTATATGAATATTATGTAAAGTCTAAGGTAGAGGTCTGAGTTTATTTTGCTTTTGATGAACATTGTACTGATTTTCTTTAGTTTACACAGAACAGTGCAATAACTAACTAGTGGGAGTCAAAGAAACTCTGTAATATTGTTTCGGCTTTGTGGAGTAGAGGTAACATCACTGCTCTGTGACAGTGGAGACACAGGTTTGAATCCCAGCACCTCTCCAGGAAAGTGTCCTTGGGAAAGACACCTAATGGTACATACTTGACCCCCCAGGACATACTTGAAAACGAGAGAAATCTCAATGTATCCTTCATGGTAAAATCCTTTCTCAAAAAAAAAAAATGAAAATCCCAAAGAAATAGTATTTTCTGAAATACTTTTCTTCCACTTTTTCAACGGCTTATCTGAACTACTAGACCAGGCTTGGGTGTTTATAAATAGTTAAGAAATCTGATTCTATCTGGAAAAAGGTAGATTAAATTTTTCCATTTAACAAGGAAATTAAGATATGTTGGCCTAATTGTATTTTCAATTCTCCTCGATTAACTGCTTAGTAAACCAACCCCATCTTCATGAATGTAATTTGAAAACCACTTAAAATGCAATTTGTGGTTAAGCTGACTTGATGAGTAAAGTGCACCACAACCTGCTAATGATATAACCACATAATGAGGGCCTAATATCACAAGTATTAAAAATGCTCTAAAATGGAGCGGTCTGGATAGGATTAACTTTAATAATGTCTCGTTTAAAATGTTGTATTTAAAATACCAAGAATGCTATAATGAAGCTTCCACCTTCACAGAGCAGTAACATTACACTGCCATTTACACTGAAAGTACCTTTGTCAGAAAGATTGTATTACACGAGGTCTGGCACCACCTAAACTAATATGGATATAGTCCAATAATTACAAGTATGTTCCACTCAAACATCTAATCCATACTCAAAATAATACAGTATATGGCATTTTCATCTTTAATACCACCTAACACCTGCTGCCCTTTAACCCTTTACTGCAAACTTGATCTGCAAAAGCACCTGGATATAGTTAAGAGGATCTGGTCTTATTCTGGAGCAATGCAACTTAATTTTGTTTATTGCAAACAGAATTTGTTTGTATATGGCCTCCAGATTATGCTTTTAAAGTTCAAGTATATCAAGACCTAACAGCTGATGTGCTAGAAAGGAACAAACTGCTGAGAAATGTCTATGTCTATTGTAGACTCAGCAGACCGAGCTGCACTGTAGCAGCAGTAGCTCTTTTTGGCCAGAGGCTGGAACCACCTGCCTGTCAAAAAGTACATACTGTGTGGAAATGTACTGTAGGGATTTTACATCAGATTTAAACTATATCAGGGGTGGGCAAACTGCAGCCCGCGGGCCACATGTGGCCCGCCACAGAGTATTTTGTGTCCCCCCAAGACAGTCAGAAAAATCTTCCTTGAACCGAGATTTCCTTCCCGTGCGCGACCGAAGATTAGTCTTGTATTTTCCACTAGGACGTTGCATGCGCAGCCGTAGTAAGCCCCATCAGCTGGCTGGAGACGGGGGCGTTCTTCGACTCTCGAGGCGAGCGACCGCTGGCATGCAGCTTGGCCGCTCGCCTGGGATGGGAACCATCTGACCAGCTCGCGATCTCGCAAAAACGCGGCTGGTCAGGTGGTTCCCATCCCCGGCGAGCAGCAATGCTGCATTCCAGCGGCCGCTTGCCTCGGGAGTAGAAGAGCACTGGCGGACACGGAGCCTGGGGCCACAGCAGAGGAGCTGAGAGCTGGGGCAAATATACCCAAGTGAGCTGCCTGGGGGCAATAATATCCATGTGAGTTGGGGCAAATATATCCATGTGAGCTGGGGCCCTGGGCAATATATACCCATATGAGCTGGGGGCAATATATATCCATATGAGCTGGGGGCAATATATACCCATATGAGCTGGGGCAATATATAACCATGTGAGCTGGCGGCAATATATATCCATATGAGCTGGGGCAATATATATCCTTGCAAGCTGAGGGCAATATATATCCATATGAGCTGTGGGCAATATATACCGTATGAGCTGTGGGCAATATATACCCATATGAGCTGAGGCAATATATATCCATGTGAGCTGGGGGAAATATATACCATAGGAGCTGGGGGCAATATATACCCATATGAGCTGGGGGGCAATATATATATCCATGTGAGCTGGGGGCAATTTATACCTATATATACCAATATATAACTTGCAGGCTGGGGGAGAATCTCAACAAGCAATCTCACTCCTGATTTCAAAAAAATTGTAGAAAAGTGTGATAGGATATGTTTGTCTCATTAAACTGGTTTAAAATTAAATGTGTTTGCAGCTATACAGTAGATAATATGAAATTAGCACAATAAATAAATTGAATAAAACTACCACTATTTCATCATTTTAAAAGGTGTGGCCCTCCGCTAACCTCCGCTCCCACAAAGTTGCCCCCGACCCCGAGCCAAAACAAATGCCCACCCCTGTACTATCTGATTATTGTGAACTGATTTTCCATAAATCCACTGATTCCTTGCAGCGGTTTTATGGAAAACAATCTGGGAGTGAAGGGAATAAAGCCAAGAACATTTCAAACAGCAATGTTTACATTTATGGTTGTTCAGGCTGCCCCACGGCAGCCAATGTTGAGCGCCGCTCGCCAAATGGCGGTCGGGACTGTCACGACCCATAGATGCTTGCGGGGCATTGAACGTCCTGTGTTGGGAGAGGGTTAATGCTTAATATCCATTGCCATGTGACCCTGAAATTCTCAAATCCTTTATCTAGTGCTCACTAAAATCTTATAACCCTAGATTTGTTCTGAACTTGATCTGTAAAATTATAATCCTTTATCACTTCCCATTTTACCACTTTTAAATATAAACTTAAAACACAGTAATACGCTTGTCCAAAATACACTCTAACATCTGAAAAATATTCACCTATACTGAGTTACTGATGTACTCAGGGAATGCAAATTTGAGAATTACATACCATCCATAGATGCCCAATAATAAGTTTAAAGTTTGGAATAAAAATCAGTGTAAAAGCACCTCCACATACTCCTTAAGAAATAAATGATTTGGGAGCATGGCCTGCATGTGCTGGAAGATGGCCGCTTGATAGCTGAGCTCAGACACCCCACGGTTGAGAATCAGCTCCCCTGTAGGCCCGGGTGCTCATGGGACGAGGCGAGCGGTTTACCCAGACTTCAGGAGCCGGAGGGATGCTGCAGCCTTGCTGATGGGGCACGATTGCTCCGTAGAGCACGCCAGCGGTGACAAAATCAGGGTCTTCGCCTAAGATGGAGGTGGAAGCCAGATCGTCCTCTCAAGTGGCTGCAGGATCTGCATAGGCCTCAGATTCTGAGGAGGTACTGCATCTCACTTTCATTCCCTCTGAATTGTGTTCAATCTCATGAACGATGTGCACGAAGGCTGACTTGACCATACTTGTGACATATGAAGGGCTTGATCCACACAGAGCTTGCAACCATCTGGACGGACCTTGGAGGCCTAGAAACGTACATTGGGGTCCTGGAGGCTGACTCAGCCCACACACTTCAGCCATAAATCCGTTGAGTCGGCTGTGTCCCGGGAGGGCAACAGGTTGCTGGACCTACATTGTCAGGTGGAGGACCTGGACAACAGAGGTAGGCACTGCAATATCCACATCCAAGGCTTGCCAGACTGCAAAAGCCCAGAACCGCTACCTGAATTACTGGATGATCTGTTTAATTTAATTCTGGATGAATAGCACAATTACAACCTCGCCTTGGACTGAGCTCATCGTGCCTTGTGACCCCCCCCACTCCTAACTGTCTGCCGCGGGATGTAATATGTTGCCTGCATTCCGTTTTGGCTAAGAAGGCTATCATGGCTAAGGCGTACAAGTGTGAACTGAGGCAATGTCAGGGTGCAGACATCACTCTCTACTAAGATTTCTCTTCACTTACCCTGGATGCTCGGAGAGCCCTACGTCCACTCACAATGGCGCTTTGTGACCTCCAAATCCCCTATAAGTGGGGTTATCCTTTCAAGCGAGACATCTTTCAAGTGAGACATCATTCTGCTTTTTCACCTGACCAGGTAGAGATGCGCAACTGGATTATGCAACCTCAAATGGCTTATTGCTAGGGTCGCCAGCATCAGAATCCCCTATCACCAAGACCCCCACGTCAATGTACCTCTAGAACTTGACCCCGAGGCAAACTGTCCTTAGCACTTAGGCTTGCTAACTTCTCTTTTGGAATATAGTCGGAGATGGATTACAAAGTTTGCTGATGACCTTTTTGCTATTCCATTTCCTGGTGATAGATCAAGAGATGCAACATTGTCACACCTTTTCTTGGAGCCGTTCTCCTGGGGACGTTTTCATGCTCACGGGTATGGATGATTCCAGGGCTCTCTGACTATTCCTATGCACCTGACTGGGGTGCCCCTGGGTCCAGCTAACCAGGCCCGGACTGGCTATCAGGTCTACCGGGCAAACTACCCGGTAAAACTACCAACCCGGTAGGCCGCTGACCTTCTGGGCCGGTCAGCTGTTGGTCTTCCAGGCCCATCAGCCACTCGAGAGCAGGCCTTAATTGTACCCGCCCAGCCAGACATGTTCCCTAGGCTGCAGCCTTAGCCTGTTGGGGACTCCAAGATGGCAGCCATCCATCCAGCGTGTCCAATCACATAATCAGAGAGAGACGGTCCTTTGGCTGGCACCCGCTGATTTATGTCACAGGGCTCGCCGCATGACATTTGGCCAGGGTGCTCTGCTCTAGAATATTTGTAGTTGTTTACTAAGTATGAAGCCCCGCCAGCCACCCATCTTCTTTACTTGCGATAAGATGGCCGGCAGAGTGAGGTGACCAATGCAGTGAATCATTCACCGATGGCCAGTACGCCAGGAGGTGTCATTTTCTCACCTCCAGCTCCAGCAGGCAGGCTCAACCACCGCATCGTGGAGCGAGGGTGCATGCTCGGTTTTAAGCCAATCTTGAATGATTGGCTTAATCTGTGCATGCCCTCTGACCGTGATGGATCCCACCTCTCCTGAATCTGGGAGTTCCTGAAGTGTTTGCGGGCATCAGGGAGCCCACATTCAATTCAGGGAGACTACCGGAACTTCTGGGAGACTTGGGATCCTTGAGCAAGTCAAGTTTTTTTTTACACACAAATGCAGATGTCTCGAATATAATGCGAACCCTCCAATTTTAAGGTAAATTTTTGTCACCAAAATCTAGCGGTATACTCGAGTATATACAGTAATCCCCTGTCTTTGGTGATAAAACCTATTCAGTACCAAAGACAGCAGTTATTTTTGGTGCTGAATAGGTTTCAGCATCAAGAATAGCTGTTCAGTGGGGCTCTGTAGCCCCGCGGAGCTGCTATCCATGGTGCTGAAACTTATTCAGTACCAAGAACTGCTGCTATCCATGATGCTGAATAGGTTTCAGCACCAAGAATAGCTGCTGTCCTTGGTACTGAATAGGTTTCGGCATCATAGACAGCCCCTGCCGAATGCAGCCAGACCGAAGGAAAGAAAGAAAAACAATGTTCGGAAAAGAAAAAAAAGCCATTACTTCTTTATGGGGAATTTCACTGCCGCCGAATAACACTGAACAGCACGCTGTCCATGGCCTGTGGTGCCGAATACAACAGATTTAACACCATGGCCAATGGGATAGGGTAGGGACGCAGTGCTGTTTCGTTTTTGTTCTGTCTCAGTCCGAATCAATTAGCTTTCGTTCTGTTTTCGGGCAGTTTCGGTTGGAGCCAATTCGTATATTGGAAGCACTTCCGAAATACGAATCAGGAAAATGTTGTCCGAATTTTGATTCGGAAAGAAGCGAAACGCACATCTCTAATCTAAACCCAATCCCATCATTGATTTAAATTCTTTATGAGAATATTCATAATTTTGATCCAGGAGACACAAAATATTATTTTTGAAAACTAAAAAAAAGTATAAGACAAATTTGAATTTACTTTATTGCTAATTTAAATGGACTTATTTATTTTGCAGTTGCTTAAAATTATAAATTTATTACAAATTACACGGGATTTTATTTAAAATAGATATGTGGGATGTCCTTCCTAAATTTGGAACAAAAAGGACAAGAAAAGTGAAATAATTTCTATTCATGTTTACTTTGTTTAATAAACACTGTAATTAGAAAGAAATATCAATATTTGGGATCCTTTTTTTAAACACCTACTGTATGTAAATTGGATTTTTTTTCATAAATAGCACACTAATATTTACTGATCCATAAATTATCTTATGGTAAAAGGTAGTGATGAATATTAATAGCACTGAAAAATCCTGGCTTAAATTGTTTGCAACTAATATTGGTGATATTTTGTATAGGACATTTTATGTTTTTACACGATACTGTTAATTCAGCCTAGTTGGTTTTATTCAAGGTTACAATAATTAGATCATTAAATCAACGTGCAAAGTATGCAGATGTTATTTATTTATAAAGGATTTTACCATGTGTCAGAATCCTCATATGAATGCCTTCAATTCATGACATGACACAGATTTCCCAGGTTAATATAAGTTTTAAAACAGACATTGTCGATCTGTATGCAAATGTAACTCTTTAAGCTTATTAATTAAAAATGAAAAACATGTTTTAAGTAAGATTAATAAAATCTAAATTTAAATGATTGTTGAACTTAATCAGACAATATATTGAACCTTTAAACCTTTAAAAATAGATGTTTTCTAGGTACGAGAATGAATCCAACATAAAATACTGTTCTTTTAAATATACAGTAGATTTGGGTATACTACAGTGGTTAGTTTTATGTAAATGTCATTTTACATAACAGGTGATGAGGCACAAGATGCGGAAGAAGGCGCACAGCTTTGTGAAGCCACACTGCTCAGAGCCACCACATGTAATAATGTCTCTTGAGTAGTGGAAGTGAGCATGGGGTAAATCCATGTATATCCTCCAAGAGGTCAGTTTACAGAAGTAGTTAGTTTCAGTGATAACAGGCAGTCAAATATTTCCAATTGAAGGTAAACAGGCAGAGATCAGAATATAGAAACCCTGATGCAAGGGAAAAAAAACCTCTCCCTGGTGCTAAAATGGGGTTTCAGCACCAACAAGAGCACCAGCGAATGCAGCTGAATAGAAAAAAAAAAGACCTCTCTGAAGACTGCAGGGGGGGGAAAAAAAAACCCTGTCCTTGGTGCTGAAATAGCTTTCAGCATGAAGGACAGCACTGCAGAAAGCAGCCAGCCTGAAGAAAGAAACATGCTGCATTCAGCAAGGGAAAAACACCTTGGGCCCTATTACATTCTTCGCACAAAAACACACGCGAAGCGTTAAACGTTAACGCTTGAAAAATAACGGTGGTATTATAATCCGCGCGCATTTTTTCATCCGTCAAAAAATAACGCGCTTTAAAAAGACGAGCAAAAACGCGCACGCATTAACGTTGCACACAGAAATCGGTATATTGTCTATGTGCAGGGAATATATATATATATATATATAGTATCTACAAGAGTTGTGGTGGAGGACAAAAAGTGAGATAAAAAGCCTCCACACTATAATAAGTGTGTTTATTTTTGCAGAAGCCACTTGCACATCACAGCAATTCGATGAATTGCATCCCAGAGCTCCTGTGCCACATTCCTGATATGCAGCAAGGAATTCTGGGTAGGATTTGCAAATGATATCTGTCTCACTTTTATGCATCCTGGATCTGTTATTACACAGTACCCTAAAAATCTAATCGGGTTTGTTGGACCCTCATAAGCTAGGAGCTAGGCATGATGACCACCAGTTGCAGTGGGTGCTTGCCTAGCTGATGAGGGTCCAACAAACCCAAAACAGCGTTGTCCTAGGAGTGACTTTGACCAGATGCATAAATCTTATCTCTGCTAGAAAGCCACAGTGTGGCATAGCATTGATTTTAGGGTTCTGTGTAATAACAGACCCAGGATGCATAAAAGTGAGACAGATGTCATTTGCATATCCTACCCAGAATTCCTTGCTGCATATGGGAAATGTGGCACAGGAGCTCTGGGATGCAATTCTTTGAATTGCTGTGACGTGCAAGTGGCTTCTGCAATAATAAACACACTATATATATATAGATACAAGCCAGAAAGAGAGCACACCAAATATCACATTCAAAGAGAACTACAACAGGAGCTTTATACATTTTTACCCCCTTCAGGAGCATAGTAGTTATTAACCCATTCAAGACCTTTTACAAGGTTCTAGACCCTAAGCTCTGTTAGAAATGGTGGAAGTTTAGTTTGCAATAGATGGCCATGAATTGCTTAAGCCTGCCAACAGCATCAATGTATTCTACCCTTTGGCAGGTACCTATTCTACAAACCTATTGACTGCCCTTATGGGATTGACTCACTTACTGAGGACTAGGTCCTATCTGGAGCTCCCTGCAGTTCAAGCCGATTTGGAAAGTGAGATAAATGGGAGAACTTTTCTGGTTTGTCTATTTTGACCTAGAATTTTCACTTCTCCATTCACCTGAGTTTCACCTTTATTGTATAGACCTGAATGTCCAACGTATTTCCATTGTATGATATTTGAGAACATCAAAGAATGGTGTTATAACTAAGCTTTTGACATTGGTATATTTTTAACACCTATCTAGCATTATATGCGCACTGTGTATTGCATTCTTGGGCACGCAGATGTCAGCAGTTGCAAAATTCAAGAACTTTTTCTAAAATTGAAATGTTTATTTTTCACAAAATTCAATTAAGGTAGAACATAATACAGGCATTATCTACTTTGCCTTCTTTCATCATCAAGTCCCTTTGTGGAACCATGTTAAAATGTTTTCTAATAGAGGGATTGGCCAGGTGGCACCTCTGCCTGTGAGTAGTTAATGAACATTTATCACCATTTGCTACAGACAAAGAAAAAAAGTATTTCAATGTATTTGACAAGTCCTTTACGCCTCCGACTCTTCATTGTTCTGTTCAGTTTCTCTGCTGGTGTTCCAACACTTTTTAACACCGCTTAATCCCTACCTTGATCAGTGAGCATGTTCAATGATAAATCAAGCACATAGTTCTTTTATTTCATTGCTGCCAAACTTAAGAATTCTATCATGTCGTCCTCACAACAGATTCTTGGTGGGCAAGATGTTATATGTCAGAAACTGTGAGAGCAACCTATGGTTAACATGTTAATAGCTTGTTTTATGGCTGCAGGTATGTATAATACGGCTAGAAAACGACAGGGAATGATTTTAACCACATAACATTGAATCATTTTCTTTGTTGTGAGCTCAGTTAATTAGCCTTAGAAAGCTTCTTGCCCTGATGGGGTATAAATAATTAGCTGTTTGAAGGCCAAATACAACTCAGAATTAAAATTACACTTATACATCTCAGCCGGCATCATTAAAAAATGTATTATGGCAAATATATATATATATATATATATATATAAAGTACACCAGGAGGGCAGCACTCAACCTTTACTAAGCATATGAGGGCGTGTGCTTCTCAAGACAAAAAATACAACAAAGCAGGAGGAGAGCACACCAGCTAACACTTTCAAAGACGTCAACAGTAGCTTATACATTTAAACATTTAAAGATTTTACCAGATTTTAACCCTTTAGGAATTCTAACTACTCTTAACCCTTTCAGGATTTCAACAGTTTTTAACTCATTCAAGATTTACAAGGCTTTTAACCATAAACTTTGTTAAAAATGATGGGAATTTAGTTCACAAAATATGGCCATAAAGTGCTTAAGCCTGTCAACTGCACCAATGTATCCCACCTTTGACAGGTCCTACTGTACATCACCTAATGATGGCCATTTTGGGATTAACTCGCTTACTGAGGACTAGTGACGGGCTGAACACCCCCGTGTTCGGTTCGCATTCGAACTCGAACATTTGAAAGAGTTCGCTTTCGAATGCGAACACGGTTCGAACGCAATGCAAGTCAATGGGGCTCAAAAGTTTGAAAATTAAGGTCCCCTCCAGAGGCCATATATGCAAGATATTGGTCATAAAAGGTGTATGGGAGTCTGGGTACTGCCCTGGGGGACAGGAAACAATGAAAAACAGATAAAAAAAAATGTTTTTAACCATTTCACTGGTGAGTGCTGAGCCATTTCACCGCTGTGCGCTGAGCTAATTTTTACCGCTTTTGCTCATGTTTAAACGCGATTTGAAGCCATGGGAAATGTTTGAGCAACAACGAGTGGGAAAAATTACGATCTTAACGCAAACGATAACGCTCACTTGCATGAGCATTAACGTTTGCTGCGGTGATCACTGCATGTTACAATCCAAACGCAAACGGGTTAAGTAACCAAATTTGTAAGAAGAATAATTAATGCAGCATATGAATCCTCACACTGCCGGGCAGCACCTCTACAGCATAATTAATGCAGCATATGAATCCGCACACCGCCAGGCAGCACCTCTACAGTATAATTAATAGGGATGTGCGTTTCGATTTGGACCGATTCGTAATTTTCACGAATCGGTCTGATTCGTGACTTGAGATTCGGCCGAATATCCGAATTGGATCGGATCCGAAAATGTCCGATACGAAAAGAATTTCGATCCGTAACCAAAAGATTTTCGTGTTTTCGTATGGGCGTGAAATATGTAAAATCGCATGTCATTTTCGTTCCATTCGTGATTTCGGTTCCATTTCGGTAATTTCGGACATCGTATTTTTCGGTTCCATTGCTGATTCCGTAATTCTGTATCGTTTCCAATGATTCGATATTTCTGTTGATACGATAATCCTGTGGATACGGTAATTCTGCCAATACGGTAATTCTGCCGATTCTATCTTTTTTTATTAAATAAAGACCCTTTTTTCTTATGAATATGCATTGCACAACTTTATTTAATCATATTAAAATGGTATGAAAGGAACAAAAATGAACATAATTATTTAAAAAGCGCAAAAATAAAATACTGACCCAAGTGGTCTGACTTTAAAGAAAATAACAGAACAAAAGGTTTTAAAACGGAAAAAAAGATGAACAAAATTATCAGAAATGAAAAAAAAACAAAACAAATAAAATAATCTAAAACGAAAAATAAAATGCAGCATATGAATCCACACACTGCTGGGAAGCGTCTCTGTGCGCGGTATAATTAATGCAGCATATGAATACGCACACTGCGGGGAACAAGCACCTCTCTGCGTGGTATAATTAATGCAGCATATGAATACGCACACTGCGGGGAACAAGCGCCTCTCTGCGCGGTATAATTAATGCAGTATATGAATACACACACTGCGGGGAACAAGCGCCTCTCTGCGTGGTATAATTAATGCAGCATATGAATACGCACACTGCGGGGAACAAGCGCCTCTCTGCGCGGTATAATTAATGCAGCATATGAATACGCACACTGCGGGGAACAAGCGCCTCTCTGCGCGGTATAATTAATGCAGCATATGAATACGCACACTGCGGGGAACAAGCGCCTCTCTGCGCGGTATAATTGATGCAGCATATGAATACACACACTGCGGGGAACAAGCGCCTCTCTGCGCGGTATAATTAATGCAGCATATGAATACGCACACTGCGGGGAACAAGCGCCTCTCTGCGCGGTATAATTAATGCAGCATATGAATACGCACACTGTGGGGAACAAGCGCCTCTCTGCGCGGTATAATTAATGCAGCATATGAATACGCACACTGCGGGGAACAAGCGCCTCTCTGCGCGGTATAATTAATGCAGCATATGAATACGCACACTGCGGGGAACAAGCGCCTCTCTGCGCGGTATAATTAATGCAGCATATGAATACGCACACTGCGGGGAACAAGCACCTCTCTGCGCGGTATAATTAATGCAGCATATGAATACGCACACTGCGGGGAACAAGCGCCTCTCTGCGCGGTATAATTGATGCAGCATATGAATACGCACACTGCAGGGAACAAGCGCCTCTCTGCGTGGTATAATTAATGCAGCATATGAATACGCACACTGCGGGGAACAAGCGCCTCTCTGTGTGGTATAATTAATGCAGCATATGAATACGCACACTGCGGGGAACAAGCGCCTCTCTGCGTGGTATAATTAATGCAGCATATGAATACGCACACTGCGGGGAACAAGCGCATCTCTGCGCGGTATAATTAATGCAGAATATGAATACACACACTGCGGGGAACAAGCGCCTCTCTGCGTGGTATAATTAATGCAGCATATGAATACGCACACTGCGGGGAACAAGCGCATCTCTGCGCGGTATAATTAATGCAGCATATGAATACGCACACTGCGGGGAAGCGCCTCTCTATAATTAATGTATATGTCTGTGTTATATGTATATATGTCCTGTCTGTATATTATAACTTGCAATAAAATTTAAATTTTCAATAATTTACAAGGTGTAAAGTGTTTTTTTTTTCACATTTTAATATGCAAGCGTTTACGGTTATATTTTCTATGAGTTGCGCTTGTTAAAAAAATTAGAGATGGGGGACTTGTTACATACTTTTTTGGGGGAAAATTACCCGATTTTTAACAAACGCAACCCATACAAAAATCGTTAGTGCAGCATCATTGTTCACATTATAATTGAAATTGGAACAATATTGCTGCATTAGCAAAACAAAACAAAAAGAAGTAATTTTCTTTGTTTTAAATTTATTTATTTTTTTATATTTTTTTATTGAATTTTTTATTTTTTAAATTTGTTCTTAACTTTTTACATGGTCATGTTTGGTATCGTTGGAAAGGTCATGCTCTGGCCGATCCAATGATACCAAACATTATTTGAACCCCCTATCTCCCGATCCGTGCAACTAGGAGTTAATGTTTGGTATTGTTGGATCGGCCAGAGCATGGCCGGCCAGCCCGCACAGTCGCAGCTCTGTCATTACTGCGGGCTTCCTCAGTCTGTCAGTAAAGATGGGTGGAACGCGTATCTGAGGATGTTCATGGTATTTTTATATTTTATTTAGTACCTTTTAATAAATTGTTTTATTGGAAAGTGGATTTATTCTCTTATTGGAGAGTTCTACCCACAATCTTAACTGGAAGGAGCGATACCCTGATGGCAGTGAACATCGTATGGCGATCCACGTTTATGCTCTGATTATGTGATGCGTTTATACTGAGCCACTTGAACTAAAGAGGCTCATGGATCTGTGAGTATAATCTTGGGGAGAAGCTAGGCGCAGGTCACTGTTTGACTTTAGGAAGCGGGCTGTGGTGTATTTGGTGATTAGTGAGGACAGGTAGTGGGGAGCTGAGTTAGGCTAGGGTCAGATGAAAGCATTTTTCCCCGCGAACGTGAAAAAGTGCGTCCGAACGCATTGACGTATTTTTTCACGGAATGCGCAAAAACGGTCAGACGACGTGCATTTTCGGGCGTGATTTTGTACGGATAGTCAATAAAACTCTTTTTGCGTCTGGACGTTATGTTGGCTGGACATTAGCAGCGTCTGACATCTCCTAATCACGCAAACACGCCGCTATGCCGCAGCTGCGCACTCAGTACGTCAGTACTAGCGGTTCAGCGTTCTGAAAAAAATGCGTTCAAATTCCACTTGCGTTGCATGGCCGGACTTTTGTGCGGCCGTACATCGTATATTGGCCGTCATTGCCCGTCATCTGCTGCTAGTGCGGCCGTAATTATGTGCGCCAGAACGCACGTTAAAAGTGCGCTGGTCTGACCCCAGCCTTAGTGAGAGCTTTGTAGGTCAGGGTAAGGATTTTAAATGTAATTCTGCAGTGGATAGAGAGCAGCAGAGACAGAGCGGGTGAGGTGGATGAGCCTGGCAGAGGCATTCAGAATTGATTGTAGGGGGGAGATGCAGGAGAGAAGGAGGCCAGCTAGAACATTATTACAATAGTCGAGTCGGGAGATTACAAGGGCGTGGATGAGTTGTTTTGTGGTGTCAGCGGTAAGAATTGGTTGAATTCTGGAAATATTGCGTAGTTGGTAGCGGCAGGAAGAGGAAAGAGACTGGATGTGGTGGATGAAGGAAAGAGCAGAGTCAAGTGTCACTCTGAGACAGCGAACCTGGTTTGATGGGGAGATAGTGATACCCTCCACCGTGATGGAAAAGTCAGGAGGCAGAGAGGCATTAGGAGGAGGAATTAGCAGCAGCTCAGTCTTAGACATGTTAATCTTTAGGTAGTGAGAGGCCATCCAGGAGGAGATGCCAGATAAACAGTCGCTGACTTGGAAAAGACAGAAGGAGAGAGATCAGGGGTAGAGAGGTAGATCTGAGTATCATCAGCATAGAGATGGTAGTTGAACCCAAAGCTGTTAATGATTTTGCCCAGGGAGGAGGTGTATATAGAAAAGAGCAGAAGACCTTGGACAGAGCCTTGAGGTACACCAACAGATAAAGGCAATGAAGAGGAGGAGTTACCAGCAAAGGACACAGAGAAGGACCTGTTGGATAGATAGGAGTCAACCCAGACGAGTGCAGTGTCACAGAGACCAAGAGAGCTGAGAGTCTGTAGAAGAAGGGGGTGGTTGACAGTGTCAAAAGCAGCCGAGAAGTCAAGCAGGATAAGAATAGAATAGTGGCCATGTTTTTTAGCAGTTAGGAGGTCATTAGTGAGGGCAGTTTGGGTTAAGTGTAAGGGATGGAAGCCAGATTGCAGGGGGTGGAATAGGGAATTAGAGGACAGGAAGAAGGAAAGGCGGTTGAAAACTAATTTTTCCAAGAGCTTAGATGTGAATGGAGCAAGGATACAGGACGATAGTTGGATGGAGAGTTGGGATCGAGGGAGATTTTTTTTTAGTATGGGAGTAACCTGCGTGTGTATTCAACCCCCTTTTTCACTCCTTTAGGGGCAGAATTTCCAAACATCCTTCCTGATTGGGTCCCTACATCATAAAAACAATGTACCTTTAAAATGTTTTCTCTTTCCTAGGTTAAACAATTTCAGCTGGGCGTTGATGTGTCAGTAAGTCAGGACTTTCGCTTTTATGTACAGTATCTCACAGAAGTGAGTACACCACTCATGTTTTTGTAAGTATTTTATCTTTTTCATGTGACAACACTGATGAATTGACACTTTGGTACCATGTAAAGTAATGTGTGTACAGCTTGTATAACAGTGTAAATTTGCTGTCTTCTCAAAATAACTCAACACACAGCCATTAATGTCTAAACCACTGGCAAAAAAAGTGAGTACACCCCTAAGTGAAAATGTCCAAATTGGGCCCAAAGTGTCAATATTTTTTGTGGCCACCATTATTTTCTAGCACTGTCTTAACCCTCTTAGGCATGGGGTTCACCAAAGCTTCACAGATTGCCACTGGAGTCCTCTTCCACTCCTCCATGACGACATCACGGATATGGTGGATGTTTGAGACCTTGCCCTCCTCCACCTTCCATTTGAGGATGCCCCACAGATGCTCTATAGGGTTTAGGTCTGGAGACATGCTTGGCTAGTCCATCACCTTTACCCTCAGATTCCTTAGCAAGGCAGTGATAGTCTTGGAGGTGTGTTTGGGGTCGTTATCATGTTGGAATACTGTCCTGCGGCCCAGTATCCGAAGGGAGAGGATCCTGCTCTGACCCACCATCCCTTCAACCTTTGCAGCAATGCTGACAGCACTCATACGTCTATTTTCCAAAGACAACCTCTGGATATGACGCTGAGCACGTGCACTAAACTTCTTTGGTCGACCATGGCGAGCATCTTTATGTAGAGCAACTATTCTATTTTTTCAGATCCTCAGAAAGTTCATTGCCATGAGGTGCCATTTGGACATTTTCACTTAGGGGTGTTGTCACATGAAAAGATATATATATATAAAATATTTACAAAAATGTGAGGGGTGTACTCAATTTTGTGAGATACTGTATATAGATATACGATAACTTATGTTGGGAACAAAAACAAGAGTAATATAATCACGTGGCACTTCTGACATTTCTGGTCCCCACACGCTGGTTTGTACAGAAGTTAATTGTTTTGAAGTACATATCTCTTGAATGCCAGCAGTTATAGGAGATATGTTAGATGTACTTTATACTTGTCATCGGGCTAAGGATGTTCAGCTGCAGAAACTAAAATAATTCCAGCCTCCCCTGCTTGCCATCCTGCCTGTGTTTTCCTATTTAATTTAAATAACCTAAACAATGCAAAACGCTGCAATCAACTGGCAATTCTGATGCGGTCAGGAGAATTAGAGAGACACTACACAGTCCAACCTTTTAATTACTGTAATTAAATCCCTGCCTAATTGCTGCCAGAACACTAGCTGGTAGATTTCCAGTCTACTAAGCCGACTAGCCAATTAAATGGTGCTTATGAGGCACATATGGATATAAGCCTTATATTATAGTGGATGGCAATGATATAGTCAAGCCTGAGTAGAGTGTAATAATAGAAGTTATGTAAAACATGTCTGTTTGAAATTACATCTATATATTATGTAACATTCAACATGTAACTGAATGTAAGAAAGCATAAATATATAGTAACTGTGGTAGGGCCGCTCAGAGAAGAACAGAAGTTGGAGGGTTTACCGCTTTTTATTGAACTTCCACAAAACAAAGCCTCTTTAAACGCTGGGTACACCTTGTAATGCCCAAACAAAATAAACAAAACAAAATAGGCCTACTCCTGTCTAACCAAACAAATATGTCCCTCACTACGGGTTCCTGGGACAGCTATTCTGTCCCCCAATATAAACAAGCAAAACCAGTCTCTTTTTACATATGTGTCGGCAAGCCTTTCCTGCAGTTCTGTGCTCTCCAGTCAACACCCTTGCACATGCAATCTTTGTTTCCCTTCCTCTGTGCTGAGAACTGCTATAATGGCTTGCTAACAAGTTGCAGCTGTACCTGCTGCCAGGGAAGGGTTAACCCCTTACTGACCGGGGAATACTGCATCAGTCAATAACATAGACAGATTCCCATACTCTGTCACACATCCCCCTCCCCAGCATAACACAGGTATGTGAAGCGGCCACCTCAGCCAGTCCATGCACTCGAGACAGAGCATCGACATTGCTATGTATGTTAAACAGTTGACATAACTCCTTCATAATAAGGGAAACAAAAGGTGTACCCTGGTCCGTATTGGATTTCCCAGGGTATGCCAACCCATGAGAAAACCTAATCCAACTCCTTTCTTATATTTTTAGCATTAGCGTTGCGCAGGATCAATGGATCAATGGAATAGCCTCTATATATCTGTTTGCGTAATCGACTATCACCAGAATATACTGGTGACCCCTGGCCGATTTCTCTAGGGGATCCACTAGATCCATTCCTATTCTTTCGAAGGGTACTTTGATTATTGGGAGAGGTATGAGCGGGGCCCTTAACTTGGGTCTAACGGACGACAATTGACACTCTGGGCAAAACGCACAATACCTCTTAATTTCCTCACATACCCCAGGCCAGAAGAACCATCTGAGAACCCTTTCTTGAGTTTTCTCCACCGCCAAGTGTCAACCCAGTAGATGAGTGTGGGAGAAGTCAAGCACTTTACGGGTATAGGAGGACGGCTCCACCAGTTGCTCAACCTCTTGACCTTCGTCTGAGGTTAGCATGTAAAGGAGATAATTTTTTAGGATGAAACATGGATACGTGCCCCTCACAAAACCCTCTACGGGTACACCATTTACCTCCACCACTCTACTTCTGGCATTCTGTAACAATGGATCATTCGCCTGATCTCGCCCAAAGTTACCACTGGACATATCAATTGTTTCTGGATTTACCATATCAACCTCATAATCCTGTTCTGTAACAGGTTCTGTTTGTTCAACATCTACCTCATCTTCACCACATTGTGTTGCCACACCTTTATTAGCTCACTTCTCCTGCTCAGTCAACAATGCTTCATTCACAGCTCTGTTAAACTTCAATCTGCTTTCCCTGCACTCTCTCTTGGTTTTTCTTCTTTTTTGGTTACCAACATACAAATCAGGGTGAGCAAAGGGTAAAATTTAATCTAATCCACAAACTTTGTTCATCCTTAAGTGCCCCTTGTTCGGTTCCCACCAGGGGTTGCAAGAGGGTATGGAACTCTGGGAAGTTCGTTCCTATGACTAGGGGATAGGGTAGTCGAGGTATCACTATTGCTGATATCCTCACCAGTTTTCCCTATACAAAAACCTCTATATTGATTGTAGGATACTGTACAGTACACCCATAGATACAGAGTGCCCCATTGTTTTATGGTGTAGTACCTGCACAGGCTTGACTAGGCTACCTGCTACCAGAGTTAAGGCTCTACCAGAGTCAACAAGGGCCCTTGTCTCACGGCCATTCAACTTTACAGTCACTCAAAATGTATGTGCACCCTCTACCAGGCCTGCTAGACGTATCAGTCCACAAAAGTTTAAGGCTAATGTCAGACGAACGCAGTCAGAGCGCACTCTGCTTGCGTGCACAATAGACGGACGTACTGAAGGAAGATACTGTAAACGCAACACGGTCCGTATTTTTTTGACAGACGTAGAAAAATAAGGGAACTATGGGAAATAAAATTAATATGAAAAATGATAAAAATTTGAAAAGGATATGAAAAGTCATTTTGTGTGTCAAGGTGCTGGACATCGCAAATCTGCTGTGTCTGACATCTCCTCATCACTCACACAGAACGCTACGCGGACGTGGCGCTCTCTGTGCGTGGTAGCGGTTTTACGTTCTTGCCTAACTTGCGTCCGTTTGCCACGTGCGTGGTGCGTGCGCAGTTCGGTGCACATGTACTTCGTGTGTGGGTCTCTATTGAACATGATTCTATGCTACGACGGACGTTAAACTGTGCAGCAACACGGACGTGATAACTGCGTTCGTCTGACATTAGCCTTAGGGGTTCTCCCCAATCCACATTGCATCGGCTCTGGGAGGTTAGGGCACCTTGCCCTGACATATCCTCTTCCGCCACATTCGTAACAGATTATAGGGTTTCTTCCAAAAGGGACTATTGTGGGAGTTCGGTCCTCAGAGTCTGTTTCGCGCAGACGTATTCCCATTCCAGAATTGGGTTCAAGTCCACCTTTCCGGGTCTTGGTCTCTGTGGCAAACTAAATAAATTACTGGAAGATTTCTCTAAGTCCTTTGCAGACAGGTATCTTTCTACTTGTGCGACCATGCTGTCGTAGGTTCTGGGGTCTCCTTGTTTGACCCATTCATGGAGGCTCTGGGGAAGCTCTCTCAGGTGTCGGTCGAGCACCAGGGTCTCCTTGATCTGAGCAGGGGTTTGACTCTTCGGTTTGAGCCACTTCCAGGCTAGATGAATTAAATCAAACATCTGGGATCTGGGTGCCTTGTCACCCTCTAACTGCCACTTATAGAAGCGTTGGGCTGTCACATTGGTTGCCACACCCATCCGGGCCAGGATCTCCGCTGTTAGTTGGGGTAACATGCAGCGGCCTCTTTGTCCAGGTCATAATAGACTTTTTGTGCTTCCCCAAGGAGAAAAGAAGCAATAATTCCGGCCCACTGACCCAGAGGCCGAGCTTCACGTATAGCTGGTCGTTCAAACGTTAGAATGCAGGACTCCACGTCACCCTCTGGAGTCATCTTCTGTAGACAGCTGCTTGCCTGTATCCTGCTTACACCCTCTGAGGTGTTGTCACCCCAGGGTACTGATGCGGTCCAAGAGCTCTTTAAACATGGCACAGTCCATCTTTTGAGCTTCACTCAAGGCTTCAAACTGCAAGACCAGGAGCTTGTTAGTCTCTTGCTGGGCTGCAGCTGAAGCTGCAGCTTAGGCTGCAGGAAGCCTGTTGGTCTCCTGTTGGGTTGCTGAAGCTTGTACTAGGGCCTTTACAACATCCTCCATTTTCGTGTGTTCTCTACCTTTAAGGCTTCTGAGAAAGTGGAGCTGGCACAACAAATATATCCCACCGCTCCCACCACTTGTGGTAGGGCTGCTCGGAGAAGCACAGAAGTTGGAGGGTGTACCGCATTTTATTGAACTTCCACAAATCAAAGTCTCTTTAAACAATGGGCACACCTTGTAATGCCCAAACAAAATAAACAAAAAGAATTGGCCTACTCCTGTCTTAGGTGTCTAACTAAACAAATATGTCCCTCACTACGGGTTCCTGGGGCAGCTATTCTGTTCCCCAGTATAAACAAGCAAAACCAGTCCCTTTTTACATACGTGTACCGACTGGATGGAGGAGAAGTAACATCACTGCTCTATAACCGTGGAGTCACAGGTTCGAATCCTGGACAGAGAACCTCCAGTAAGTGTCCTTGGGCAAGACACCTAACGGTACACACCTGCCTACCACACAATATCGGCTGTGGAGCCCAGTGGTGACGTCTCTACCCTTCGACCATGGAGAAGCATGTCAAGGTCCCATTCGGCCCATCCGTCCGGTACAACTGTGGAGAAGTCTCGACTTTACGAGAAGCGGGTTCTACCTAACCAACAGGTCGCTAATCATTGCTACAATCATGGAAAGACGACTTGATCCCACTCAGAAGACGCCACCAGCAAGTGTCCTTGGGCAAGACACCTAACGATATGGATGCGCCTACTTCGCAATATGCTTGTACACCTCATAGATTGTAAGTTTCCTTGGGAGCAGGGACCACCTGAATCAGGCTGTACCATCCATGTGTGGTATTCTAATGTAAAAATACCTTGTACACTGAACTTGTAAAGCGCTGTGGAATATGTGGCGCTATATAAAGGATAATATTCATAATAATAATTTGTGTCAGCAAGCCTTTCCAACAGTTCTGTGATCTCCAGTCATCACCCTTGCACATGCAGTCTTTGTCTGCCTTCCTTTGTGATGAGAACTGCTATATTGGCTTGTAAACGAGCTACAGCTGTACCTGCTGCCAGGGAAGGTTTAACCCCTTACTGACCGGGGAATACTGCATCAGTCAGCCTCCTGCTAACATACACAGATTCCCACACTCTGTCACATAACATATACAGTTAGGTCCATATACTGTATATTTGGACAAAGGCACAATTTTCATACGTTTGGCTCTGTATGCCATTAGAATAGAATTAAAACGAAACAATCCAAATGAATATAAAGTGCAGACTTTCAACTTTAATTCAAGGGGTTGGACATAAATTTTAAGTACAATTTTAGGAACTGCAACCATTTTTTATAGAAAACAAGCAATTGGTGATAGGGAGAAAAGATTACTTATCTTGAAGTGAAGTGCTGAAGAAATTCCCTGGAGATGGTCCGTTGCTCCACATGAAAATAGGAAAAAGATATGGGAACCTCAGCGTCTGAAGAGATCTCCGTTGGTCTATTGAGCAGACCACGGGTACTAGAATTGCCAACAAAAGGGAATGATGGGTAAAGGATTAATAAAACTTCTATTCCAAATATAAATAGGTACAAAGCCCAACGCGTTTTGTCTACTAAATAGACTTTTTCAAGGGCGACAATAATACATAATGCATCACAATAAAATGATATGACATATACAATACCCATCATTTCTTTAATTACCCACACAGATATTTCATTGGCTGGTTAATTAACTGTGGCATTTTCCTTATATGGTTACTATTAACACCTCTCGATGTTAAGTGTGCTCGGCGCTAAACAAATTGTGTTATTGTGACAATTTACCTGGTGGGATTTATACAACCATGCAGCTCACCACCAGTGTGTCCTTCACCCAGAATAAATAAAAGAGTACAAACTTTGTTTGTTAAGGGAGCTCAAAGAAAAGGGAACAGTTGGTGTTTACTCTTATGTCACAGATTTCTCGGTTAATCCCGCAGTAGGAATACTCTAGAATGTAAAAGTAAAAAAGGCCTTCATTGCATAGTACATCTATTACAATTGGTGAATTAAAATATGAATTTGATAGTAGGTATATCACTCACAAACATAGAGCCTCTAGGCTCATGGTATTCGCCTTTAAGCCTCTATGGGGGGCTCTTCCCATCAATCCGTGGTATGATGTGAAGTACAGTAACTTCTTAATAGTCGTTAGTACCTCAAAAAATTAGAAAATATATGGCGCGATACCCGTGCAAATGGATACAGTATATACAGAGGTAGGGCCAATTTACTCACATGTTCCTGAGCCTCTCGATTGAGTGGCTCAGTACCCAAGCCTTGGACCACTTCAGTAAGGGGGCCCTACCCCTGCTTCAATACCTCCTGGCAAATTTACCAATTGGGATGGATAATTCGCGCAGTCTGCGTCAAGTGAATAGAGTGGATCAAGATGAGGGTATTGTTTGAAGAAAAATTTAAATTTATTGCAAAAATAAAAGAAAAAAAGAATAATAGAATAAAAACAGAAATATATTCTAAACAGAAATATATAAAATTAAAATAGGGGGTAAACCAAAACGCGTTTCGCTCGCTAGTTCTGCGGGCTTCATCAGTCAGATAACCCCTCATTGTGGATGAGTGTCTTATATCCTGTTGCCAATCAGGCGGAAAACGTGTTGTTCGCATGCGTTCCACCCACGGTTGCATTCCTTTGATTTGTTTGCGGTCCAATGAACTCTTGGGTGATTCTTAGTGTTGTATTTCCGGTTCCGGTAGGTCTCCATGGAGATCTGTCCAACTCGTTTTTTCTTGTGCATGCGGAATGGCACATACCGATCGGTAATTCCTCCATGCAATCGTGTATTAAGGAAAACGGCTTATACCTCTAAGAAAAAAGCCAATATTGTCCACTGACACTCATAGCATTATCAAGATGGCAATAAGCAGTCTGAAATGCAAAAAATATATCAGATGATGTGAGACATGTATGGATTAATCGCCACGAAGGGGAGTTCTCTCCCCCCCTAAATCAACACAGGACGCATTTACAGCATTGATCCCCATCTATTTCAACAATGTAGTCGTGATAGATATTAACTTTATAGATTGACCTTGTTTAATATAAAAAATGACAGACCTCAAAATCTACATTCAGTCCATTTGGGGCCAAAGTGTTTAAATAGTAAATCCATCGCATCTCATGGTTAATGAGTTTCTCATTCATATTCTCTCCTCTCCAATCTCGACATACTTTTTCAATCCCCATAAACCAGGGTTCTCAAACTCTGGTCCCCCTGATGTTTCTGAACTACAACTCCCATGATTCCACGGCCATCTATTGCATTCAAAGCATTCTGGGACTTGTAGGCAAAAACATCTGGGGGGCCGTGAGTTTGAGATCCCTGCCATAAACTCTATACTTTTTGGGTTACAACCATGTTGGTCTTTATAATGAGATGATACATTGTGTTTATCATATCCTCTGGTTATGTTACATAGAAGTTCATTAACCCTGATGGTGAGTGGGCGAGATGTTTGTCCCACATATCGTTTCCCGCAGGGACATTTAAGCTTGTATATCACATTTTTGGTGTGACACGTGATCAGATCTTTTATCTTAAAATTGGTTCCTTTCATTCCTGCATCAAACTGTTTTATCGTTTTTTTCTTATTGTTTGTTTTACGGCATGAGATGCATTGGCCACAACTATAGAAACCTGGAGTTAGACCAAAAGGATGTTCTGGTCTGTGTCTGTCTGTAGTTTTAATATGGTTAATGACCAAATTGTTGCTAAGGTTCTTGCCTCCCCTAAATATTATTTTGGGGTTTTCTGGCAAAATGTCATTTAGAATTGGATCGTTGGTTAAAATTGGCCAATATTTTTCTACAGATCTTTTGATCATCTTATTGTTAATATTATAATCCATGATGAATGGAACATTCTCGAATTGGTCTTTGCATCTTGGTTTGTATTGTAGTAGTGTGTCTCTACTTATTCTTAAAATTTCTTGCTTAACCCCTTAGGGACCTTGGACGTACCATGTACGTCATGGCAGCGGGTCTCTTTTAGACCCGCTGATGTACATGGTACGTCCTGCGGTGTTTTGAGCGCTGGAAGCGATCGGATCGCTTCCAGCAGCTCAAACGCCATTGCAAGATGCCTGGGAGTCCAGGCATCCATGCAATGGCGGTTACAAGTGCCGGGGCACCTTGTGATCGCTCCCCGGGAGCGATCAACATCCGGTTTTACCGGAGAGGTGCCCGGCACTTGTAGAGAGCGCTGGAAGCGATCGGATCGCTTCCAGCAGCTCCAAGGCCATTGCACGCTGCCTGGGAGTCCAGGCATCCGTGCAATGGTGTTTAGAAGTGCCGGGGCACCTTGTGATCGCTCCCCGGGAGCGATCAACATCCGGTTTTACCGGAGAGGTGCTCGGCACTTCTAGAGAGCGCTGGAAGCGATCGGTATCGCTTCCAGCTGCTCTGTGTATATTGCAGGGATGCCTCGACATCGAGGCATCCCTGCAATATGCTTACCTGCCGCCGGTCCGCTCAGTGATCGCTCCCCCCGAGCGATCACTTCCGGTAGCGGCAGGAAGTACTGAGTGCCACGAGGTCGTGGCACTCAGTACATAAAAGATCACATGAGTGATCAGGTGCTCTGCTGGGTGCCTCGAGGGATCAAGACACCCAGCAGAGTAAAAAAAAGTGTAAAAAAAGAAAAAAAAAGTTAAATAAAAATAAATAAAAAGGTATAAAATAAAATAAACTGACAGCCAAGATGGCGCTGCCCTTCTAAGGGCAGGGTCATCTTGGGGCTGAGTGGGATGTTCCTAGCCTGCCTCATCAGAGAGGCAGGCTAGCAACATCCAATCAGAAGTTAGAAAAAGTCAAAATAAAATTTCTAATTTGTCAGGTCAGGTCAATATTTTGTAAATATTGTCTCTGACCTCTGTGATTCTCCCTCCCTCTCCTCACTTGTGTTTTGGTGAGCGAGAGAGAGAGATCAGATTTGACAGGTTAGAGATTTTAGGTAGATTTAGTGAGATTAGAAAAATTGAGGCAGATTTAGAGAGAATTTAGGGAGATTTAGAAGAATTGAGGCAGGTTTAGAGTGATTTAGAGAGATTTAGGTGTTTATTTGTATTTTCTTGTGAAACCCAACGGTTCTTCTAAGAACCAATAATCCGTTTATATATATAATAATTATAAAATTTTATAATCTATTATATATAATGTCTGAGAGGGTGTACAGCGCCGAGGAGGCATATGCCATCCTGGCGTCAGAATCTGAGGCATCTACGTCAGACTCAGACCCTGATTTCGACCCCGCCAACTGCTCAGAGACGTCGCTAGATACATCATCTACGCTAGCTGATGTATCTAGTGATGTTTCTGATGCAGATCCTGGGTCACCACCTGCCAGCAGGAGACGCACAGCTCCAGCTGAGGAGTGGGTAGTGCCTCATTGCCAGAGGCCAGATATCCCTCCTTTCACGGCAAATCCTGGCATCAATATTGATGTTGCAGGATTTACCGCCACACAGTTTTTGCAGGTGTTTATGGGGGATGATTTGTTGGGCCACATTGTGGCCCAATCAAATCTGTATGCCCATCAGCATTGTGCTGCGAAGCCAGACTCCTACTTGGCAAGGCAGCAATGGACCCCGCTAGATGTGCCAGAATTTCTGAAATTCTGGGCACTTACTATGCTGATGGGCATCATAAAGTAGCCCTCAATTCGCTCCTACTGGAGCAGTAGCCCCATCTGCTCTACCCCCATTTACCCCCAATCAATGTCACGTAGAAGGTATGAAAACATTTTGCGTTTCATGCACTTCAGTGACAACAGCCTGTGCCCTCCTAGAGAGCATCCCCAGTTTGACAGGCTGTATAAAATCTGCCCCCTGATTACCCACTTCGCCGCCAGGTTTGCAGAGGCTTATACACCTGGAAGGAATATCTGCGTGGATGAATCCCTAATGAAATACAAGGGAAGGCTGGGATTCAAGCAGTATATTCCTTCCAAACGCTCCAGGTATGGAGTGAAGGTGTATAAGCTCTGTGACAGCGAGAGTGGGTATACTCAGGCCTTCCGGGTGTACGAGGGAAAGGATAGTAGCCTTGACCCTCCAGGTTGCCCAGAACACATGGGAACCAGTGGCAAGATTGTGTGGGACCTACTTTTTCCCCTGATGAACAAAGGGTACCACTTGTATCTTGATAATTTTTATACGAGTGTCCCTTTGTTCAAGCTGTATGTTGTTTTGATACAGCAGCATGCGGTACTGTTCGCAAGAACCGCGTAGGTTTCCCAGCACAGCTTGTCCGCACCCGGCTAAAAAGGGGGGAGACCTCAGCTCTGCGCCAAGAGGAGCTGTTGGCGGTCAAGTACAGAGACAAGAAGGATATACCTTCTATCCACCATCCACACTGAGAGGTCTGTGGAGGTCTCTGTACGTGGCAGAGCTGAGCGCATCAGGAAGCCAGTGTGCATCAAAGACTATAACCGGCATATGGGTGGGGTTGATCTGGCAGATCAGCTGCTCCAGCCCTACCAGATTATGCGGAAGTCAAGGGCCTGGTACAAAAGGTTGCAATTTACCTGATGCAAATTGCAACCCACAATGCCTTTTTGCTCTGCAAAAAGGCAAACCCCGGAGTGACGCTGTCCTTTTTACAGTTTCAGCTCCAGGTCATTTCGGGGTTTTTGTACCAGGATGCACATGCTCCCCGGGCGGTGATGGGGACAGAGTTGGGGCTGCACATTTTATTTATAAAATCCCCCCCTACTGAGGGCAAACAGAAACCCCAAAAAAGATGCAGGGTGTCTTTCAAGAGGGGGCAGAGGAGAGACACACAATCTTTTACTGCCCAGAATGCCCTGGACAACCCGGTCTGTGTCTTGGGGACTGTTTCAAGCTATATCACACTGTGCGTGATCTCGGATTTTTTTTTTTTCCTTTCTATTTTTTCTCACACTCCAGTTAGTTAGTTCAGTTTAGTTTTTTTTTTCTTTTACTGCACCAGACTTTTACATTTTATTCGTACATTTTTATGTTCTACAATTGGTGCTGTATTTTTCCAAAATCTTTGCACACCTATGCATGGGGGGCATGGGTGTACTCAGGAGACCTTGCAGAAAACAACCTGGAGAGTTTTCATGCAGTAACAAACAACAGTGTCTCCTAAATCACAGTGCAAATCTAATGTGGGCGTAAAAATCTGAAAATTGAAAAATTACCGGCACACACCTTCTCAAATGTTTTGGGCTAAAACCGTTGCATCCATGGCATCAAAGTGTCACGGTTCCCGGATCCCACCACGCAGTACTTAACCCCCAACACTCCACAAAACTCAGAAGCTACCAACAGTGTAGCTGTGAATGATCCCTATCTGTCTGGTCCTTAGAATTGGCCAGGTAAACTAGCTAGACAGAAAAGGGTTAACAATACGGAGAGGAGTCAGCCGAGCCAGAATCAGGAATACAGAGTTCAGAATGGTCAAATGGAATAGCCGGGTCGGTATCAGAGCAGTAGCGTAGTACAAGAAAATAGTCTAGGGCAACAGAAGGCAGAATGGTCAGAACACAAGCAGAGGTCAATAACAGGTTAAATCAATTTAGCAGTCAGGTACAAGGAGCTCAGGTATTGATAACCACGATCTGGCAACTTCTGAAACTATACTGAGGGTTTTTAAAGACCTTCACCAGACCACGCCCCCCACTCAAGCCACACCTCATGCAATCACCTCCCTGCCTGTCTCCATTTAAACGGGCAGTGGTCAGCGAGCAGCATCAGACTTGCTGTCCTCAAGCACACAGGTAGGGCTGGAAGCCCCCAACGTTACAGTACCCCCCTCTCCACGGGAGGCCACCGGACGACCAACAGGACGAGCGGCAATACGACCACCAGGGCGATCGGGGTGCGAGGCATGGAACGCCCTGACCAACCTAGAGGCAGACATGTCGGAAGCTGGAATCCAGGACCGGTCTTCCGGGCCATAGCCCACCCAATTGACCAAGTACTGCAGAACACCCCTGCACAGCCTAGAATCCAAAACCCTCCTAACCTCATACTCTGATTCACCATCAACTGAACAGGTGGAGGAGGAGGAACGACCCGCGTGTACCTGTTACACAACAAAGGTTTCAGTAGGGAGGTGTGGAAGACGTTGTGCATGCGAAGATGTTTAGGAAGGGCAAGAGCATAAGCCACAGGATTAATGCGGCGAATGATCTTATATGGACCTATAAACCGAGGTGCCATTTTCATAGAAGGCACCCGCAACTTCACGTTCCTAGTGGACAACCAAACTCTATCCCCCACGTTATAGGAGGGAGCTTGTAACCTATGCCTGTCAGCCTTGCGTTTCTGGACAGCAACATTGCGCTCCATATTTACGCGAATCTGTCTCCAAATCTCTTGTAGTTGAGTGAGATGGTCATCGAGAGCCGGGATGGCCTGTTCATTAAACTGAAGAGGTAGAGCCGGAGGGAAAAAACCATAGATATCAGAAAAAGGAGAGTGGCCAGTGGTCTCATTAACGGCGTTATTACGTGCATACTCAGCCCAGGGCAACAACTCCGACCAATTGTCTCTTGTTGTGTGTGGTAAAGCAACGTATGTACTGCTCGAGACCCTGATTTGCCTCTCTCTGCTGCCCCATTGGTTTGTGGATGGTATGCTGAAGAGAGAAGGCCAATCGCACCCCCATCTCCGCACAGAAAACCCTCCAGAAACGAGAGACGAACTGGGCTCCTCTGTCAGAGACTATTTCAGACGGAACCCCATGTATTCGTACAATCTCTCTAGCAAAGACAACCGCCAGTTCTTTGGCTGTAGGAAGCTTAGGTAAAGGGACAAAATGAGCCATTTTGGAGAAGCGGTCTACAACAGTCAGAACCACAGTATGACCTTTGGACTTCGGCAAGTCCACAATAAAATCCATAGATAGATGAGACCAAGGC